>JADMNL010000031.1:132646250-133997500 GCA_016271365.2 Neoceratodus forsteri | reverse complement strand
ATTTAAACAGCAAGTGCTCAGGTCATTGTTAAGTTTTATACAGGCATAATTTGCCTTTACTCCGTCTAGAGACAATGATATTCCAGTTTCAAAAATGGCCAATTCCATTTGACAAAAATCTTAAAAATCAGTGTTTTCCATTTCCCACCAAGTTGAGGAGGGAACATTTTTTTTCCACATATTTTGTACATAAACTTGGCTCAAATTGTGCAGGATGGGGGGGGGCAGGGGTGCGCTACTAACAGTATTTCCCCAAGTACCACAAAAAATGCGGTATTCAGATAACAAAAAGTGGACTTCCGGTGACGTCATCCTCAGTATGGCAGCTTGAGGCATTTGCCGAGCACTGCCTTTAACAAACCCTTTTATCAAAACAAGAATTTTTCCACTTAAACTTCAATTCACATAAAGGGGACTTCAGTAAGCATTGTGGCCGGTGGGGGCCGGGCAATATCGAATTGGCAATGGAGAATAGCGACTGCTGCGATACCAAGTACTCTCAGGCCTCACTCACCTCATCAAGTTCGGCCCGACGTCGATCTACTGGCAAAAATAAAATGCAGCCAAAAGGCAAACCACCTCAATCAGAGGAGCTGCACAGAAAGCTGGATATCTTAATATCAGAGCTCTGGGACTTTTGCCAGGAAGTTAGGAACACTACTGTGGCCTTACGAACGGATATCACCAAACTCTAGCAATGGGCAACAGACCATGAGGCCCAGCTCAGCCAGACAGTAGATACTACTGAGCAGCAATACTGCAGCTTAACACCATTATATGCCAACTGGAGGAGCAAATGGAAGATGCCAAAAGCAGAAACTGGAGGAACTTCTGGCTGTACAGGATTCCAGAGAGTGAGGAGGGCTCTGCCATGATCCATTTCCTTAAACAGTTTTTATGTTCAGCCTTAGACCTCCCACTGACCTGTTCTCTGGAAAACAAGCGAGTCCATCAGGCCCTGGGTCCTCGTCCATGGAGGCCAGAGCAATATTATCGTAGCATAATTTTTGCACTACAGTGATAAAAGAAGAAATCCTCCTAACTGCCTGGAGGAAAAAAGTTAACAGCATCAGATCATTTTCGATAATGACTACCCAGCTTCCCTCCAGACCCACCGTAAAGCTTATTTACCTTTGCTCAAGGTACTGCATGCCACCAATATTCAATTCTTCACCCTGTGCCCAGCCAAACATTTTGTACTCTTCCCTGAAGGCACCACGACATACACCATGGCAGTGGAGGCACAAGAAGCACTGAAGACCAAAGGCTTACTAACTATACAAACCTCAGAAAAATCATCTGACACGGCAGAATACCTTGCATCGCAGGCTGCCCGCCAAGCATCGTACACAATAGAAGCTGAACACCAAGCAAAATAGATGCTTCAACAGATTAAGCAGCACCTCAGAAACTCTCAGCAGGCTGCCAGTTCTGGAGAGGTTTGTAAGTGAACTGACTCTTTCGGATCGGCTAGCAATTCCTGACTGGGTTACCACATTTGAGGGGTAAGCTGGACTGCACATTGTGCCGGGTTACGTTTTGTTCATCTTACACTCTGCTGTCCATTCTCTCTCTCTCTATGGGATCTCACAGGCGTATGCTGTGGGCCCCTCTTTAATGTCCCTAACTGATCTGCCCATTTTAAGCTCTCTCTCTCCTGGATTGTGTCGGCCTAACCTCGTAAAACCTTTCTGAGCGTGTCCTCCCCCTCCCCACACTTCCAGCTCCCAGCTACCACCATATTTTTCTACAGTTTACCTTGCTATGAGACACCTGTATCAGGGCTGAGGGATGAGAGCCAGCTGGGGGACAGTGTGTGCTTGCCGCACCCTCATGAGTCACGCTGTGCACTCAAGCAGCTCGATAGTGCACCGAGGGCATACTAAGGCAGCTATGTCTACTGGAAGCTGACTTACAACAACCAACTAGTAACGTAAATGGACACCGGCCCTTTCATTTCCCAGAGACGCAGCTTGCGAGCTCTTACTCACGGGATGGACACAGAGGGTTGTTACAATTCACTCCCGAGCCCTATGAACTGAACCAGGTGCAGCATAGCTGCTTTGGATTGTTGATAAAGAGTAAAGGACCCCTTTATAGCAGGGTTGAACGGTTTCTGGTCCGGAGAAATGCTGCAGGCCTCTTAGATGCCACACCTGCTTTAATATATATACATATATATACACATATATATACACACACATATACATATACATATACATATACATGTTCCCTTTTCCTTCCACCTTTCTCAGTTTCTCCCACC
The DNA here is from genome assembly GCA_016271365.2 of Neoceratodus forsteri. Classification (NCBI taxonomy): domain Eukaryota; kingdom Metazoa; phylum Chordata; order Ceratodontiformes; family Ceratodontidae; genus Neoceratodus; species Neoceratodus forsteri. The sequence goes on along the minus strand of JADMNL010000031.1, from coordinate 133,995,234 downwards.
TAGCCTATACTTCAAGAATGGTTAGGAAGTGGAATCCTGGTAAATGCGTGGCCAGTGATGGCCCAATATAGGGGACGCCCTTCATTGTTTAATGTTTTTTTAATACTGTTCGGTACTGCTTCAAAGTCTGTTTACTCATCACCAAGACAGAGACACTGTTCACCCCAGACTCTGCTTGTATCAGCTCACAGAAATATTGTAGCTGTATATCCATATATGTGATCAGGAACTGCTGTGACTAACAGTTTTTTTTTTTTTTTTTTTTTTATTTACTTGGTTACTAAAACACACTGAGGTTACCAGGCACTGGCCTTTAGACACATTGCTCGTACATTAGGCAGCTCAGACATGCCGATTTAGGTCTGTAGAGGGGGGTCATGCACTACCCAGATATTCACCATCTTCCCCAACAGGGGATGATTGCACTCTTCAGGTGATTCATCCATAGGTAGCACTCTAGCAGGCCTCCCTCTTCCCCAATGGTGCCTATTACACTTAACGCTACCTTCCCCTTCTCTAGGCCTTTCAATTGTGGTTTGAAGCCCACGGCCCTATCTAGTCTATCATTCTGTGCTTGAATCTTACAGGGGACGCTGCTTGGCACTTAGCGACATGCTTCCCGATACCCCTAGATTCTATGGTGTACACGCTATCGAGGCCTTTGCTCTAGCTGGAAAGATTACCTCTGACACAGGGTTTCTCCAGTGTGCACAGAGTCACTAGAGAGGCTCCTGCCTTGAAAGCCCAACACTGCCATACTAGTTTGGATGCCTGGTTGGCGTCTTACTCAATTGTATTGTTATTCGGTTCTAGCTGGATGTTTAACTGAACTTGTCGTTCTCCTTGTACAATCATGTTTCTATTCTACAGAGAGTGGGGAGGTGGGGGTATCTGAGGAGACTGGTCGCTTTCCAAATATGGGTTACAATGGGGAATGATATGTACTGGTATTCCCTAAATGTCAATGGGTTAAATAATCCAGTGAAACGATTTTACACCCTAACACGCATTTAAAACAAACACACAAGCCTTATTTTTTTTTTTTTTTCCTACAGGAAACGTCTAGTTGCCCAGCAGCATGCAGATCTTCATAAATCTGGTTAAAAAAAAAAAAAAAAGTTTATAGCTCTGAACTCCCCAAGGGCAAAAGAAGGGAGAGGCTATACAGATCCCTCACTATATTCCTTTTCAGGAGTGAAAAAGTTATTAAAGGCAAAGCGGGGAGACTAGTAATTGCCCACGGGCTCTCACAGAATGTGGAAGTCACATTAGCTTCCATTTACATCCCACCGGGAACACAACTCCAAGAGATTAAAAAAACTGCTCGATCTAGTCTTAGTGAACACCACAGGGATGCTGTTACTTGCTTGAGACTTTAATATGCTCCAACCCAAGTCCCCCTAGGCAGCAGACTGCCCATAAACAGTTCGGAGCTATTCTGAAGGACCTCCACTGGTCTGCTATATGGTGAGACTTACATCACCATGACAAAAATTACACATTACTCAGCGGTACACAGAGTTTATACTAGCATGGATTATAGTTATACGCAACAGGAGTATTCGCACAGAATCACAAAGTGCGAATTAGGAGATAACCTGCTATCCGACCATGCCCCACTTCGAACCTACAGGCACCTGCGCCTATCCCAATTTAGACCCAAAATCACAATGAAGACCGAATACGTACTACCTTCGGTCTTAGGAGTCGCACCTTTTTGGCAGAACAAATCCGTGAGATTTTGAAGTTCAACCCGAGTGGGAACCACTCGTATGCAATCCTCTGGGACATCTTAAAATAGTTCTCAGCAGGCCACATTATTGCTTATACCTCCCAGAAGCACCGTGAAAGACAACAGTGGCTCAATCACCTCCAGGAGACTTATTTCCTGCAGGCCGCCCATACACAAGGGGACAGGTCAGTCACAAGCCACTTAGCCAAAATGAAACAGAAAATAGACACCATCTACCTCCACAAAACCAAGATGGCGATCCTGTACTTACGACACAAGTACAGTACTATGAGATAGGCCCCTGCACCACCAGAGTACTGGCACATCAGATGTGGAAACAGAAAACTAGAGCAACAGTCACCAGCTCTTGGCACCCTCTCACTAAACAGCTCCTACAGGAGACCCTACAGACAGCAGAAGTCTTTCTGTCCTTCTATACCACCCTTTACTCTCCTGAGAGTCCACATAACCCTAAGGACACAGAATTTTTGAGTCCTTTGTCCCTTTAGACCCTTAACTCAGGAGCAGGTGTAAGGCCTGGCCACCCCAATTCATCTCAGGGAGTTAGAACAAGTGGTTTGTTCCGCCAAGAATCAGAAGACCCCAGGCCTTGATGGCTGTATCATGGAACTCTAAGTCTCGGTGCGAGCTTCTGCTGCCCCATTTACTACAGGCCTGCAATGAGGTACTACACAGAGGAGAGACCCCCAGCACATGGCAGTATGCTTCGACTGCCGTTATTCCCAAAACTGGGAGACACTGACTGTGTGGACTACAGGCCAATTTCAGTCCTAAATGCAGACTATAAGTTGTTTACCGTGATAGTAGCACACCGTTTAGAATCCCTACTCCCCACTTTAATTTAAAGATAGAAGGAGGGCGGTTCAGGGGCAATGTGAGGAAGTATTATTTCACAGAGAGGGTAGTGGATGCATGGAACAGCCTTCCTGAGGAGGTTGTGGGGTCTAAAACTGTGGGAGAATTCAAGAATGCATGGGACCGACATAAGGCAATTCTTGTGGGGGGTAGGAAGAAATAGGCCGCAGATCCTAGTTAACCAACAGCCTATCATGTAGGTAGGGAAATGGGCAGACTAGATGGGCCAAGCGGTCCTTATCTGCCGTCAAAGTCTATGTTTTTATGTTTCTATGTAATACACCAGGATCAGACCGGATTTCTCCATGGTAGACAAATGGGGAACAACATCTGGCGAACACTGTATGTACTACAACATATGCACACCCAGCGGATACCAAATTTCATAACATGAAGTACCCCTCAGGCACGGGAAGGCGACTGTCAGTACAAAACTAGCCCTCTTCCACAGCCGGACACTTCTAAATGGAAGCATTCCCACATTTGTTCGCAGACTAAAACAGCTGATCATGTGATCACCCATTTGCTATGCAAGCAAGCTCAGGAGCACTTCCATTCAGAAGGCGGCGGCTGTGGAGGGCTTGAGCTAAACGATGCATTTCCGTGCGTGAAAAGGAGAAAAGAACTTCATGCTATGAAATTGGGATGCTGACGGGGAGAGAGATGGTGCGACTTGGGTGCTGTGTGAGGTTGCAGCAATGTGCTGTTGCGATTAGTATTGATAGTAGTCACCCACCTATTAACACGTCAGTACAACTACCGCCTGCAATGCAAACGACCAGAGTTCAGTGGCCAGCTCGGGAGTTAGGAGATTTGCAAGATGGAGGAGGACTGAGCATCTGATGGACTCCTCTTGTCCTCGGGGGGGGGGTCTCAGATCCTGGCGCTCGCCTGACACCTGGTGGAGATCAGGAGCTGGGCATGTTGGGCCACCAGGATGCATGGGAGGTGTGACAGCCATCAACACACGTCGCATGGAAGCACGTGGCATGTTAGTACTGCATGTCTGCACCTCCAGAGGGTCACTGAACAGGGAAAAGCACACTGCCAACTGGTAAGATGGATCCGCTCTCATGCAGGCCCTGTGTACCTGGTTATCCAGCCACCATTCTCGTTAACTGGATCCTGTATCGGGTGGGGTTGAGGGACCCCCACCGACCTCCTGGCGGGGTAAGACCGAGGTGGGGGAAGGGAACAAGCCAGACAAAGGCTTAGAGGATGCTGGGGGGGTGACATGGCTAGGTAGGCCAGAGGATGGGGGCCGGTCTGTGCACAGGGTGGGGGGGAATTAAAATAAGTAAATAAATATTAGTACAGTAGTAATTTGGTGCAGGGAGCTGGCTGCCCTGCTGCTTTGTATATTTTTGGGCATGGCTGCTACTGCTACTCCTACTCCCCTGCTATAAACTTCAAAACCAGTCGCCTGACTGAAGCCTTATCATCCCGCAACCCGATGGCCAGATTTCTTTTTGTGGGTACCTGGACGGGAGGAGACAAATCGGGACAAGAAATGGAGCACCGTGCCCTAGGTATCAGGATTTTGGTGGGACAAGGCATGTGACTGCCAGCCAGCCATCCCAGGCAGTAAAATATTCAACCCCCTCCACACACACACACACACACACACACACACACACACACACACACACACACACACACACACACAAAGTTGGGTTTTATGTTCAAGAGCTACTCCCAAAGTCCCACCTTGGGCTATGCCCGAAGGCTGGATTCTTTTTTGTTTGTTTGTTTGTTACAATAAATAAACTGCAAAATGGAGACGACGGTCAGGTTGTGCCGGCTGCCCATCATGGGAGTTTGTTTTTTTTTTGTAATGAAAGCTTCAACTGTGGGTGCTGGGAGTGAGCTTGCTGCAGAGGGTGGGAGGTCATTGTTTTTAACATGACTGGGCTGGGGAGGAAGGTGGAGGGGGCTGATTTTCTAAACTTCTCCCTTCCCAACAGGTACACAAATAATGAATACAAATAACAAAAATGTCTGAATATTTGGGCTCCTGAATACAAATATTCAAAAAGTTATTCACCACCTGGGGGAGGGGGGGATGGGATGGTGCAAACTGGGGTTCTATGCACAATAAAGTGGTGCAAATAGAATTTGTTCATGTGCTACTTTAAAAATGTCAAATTTTGATTTGAGTCCCCATTAGAAAAAAAAAAAAAAAAAAAAACTGCCTGTACCATCTTTTATACTCGCCAACCTCACAAGTGGAGCCTCCTAGCTCAGACATCTTGCCATGGGGCCACAATCTATGCTTGCATATATTTATTAAAACAAACAAACCAAACCAAAACACACACACACACACACACACACACACACACACACACACACACACACACACACACACTTTTCTCCACTGTGTGGAATACTCTACTTGAGGTTGTGGAGTAGATCACGCATGGCGCTTTCCTTTTTTAAAAAAGGAAACTACTTGCTCACTTATCTAAGCATTTGCAAAATAGAGTAAGCCCTCAGTAACAGGATCGCCCGTGCAAGGTTAGTCTTAATAGTACAGTAGGGTCAATGATTTTCTGTTTTCAGAAGGAAAACACCAGAAAAAATGAAATTTGTCATTTTTAAACCAATAACTGGGAGTCAGTCTGTCATAACAAAAAACAAAACAACACACTCATTTTGTATCACTTGATCATGCAAACACTTTGCATCCACTGTCTGGGAAACCATTCCATTTGGAGACCAGTGTTTGTTAAAAACATGAACATGCGGCTTTTCCCTCGGGGGCAGAAAACACAGATTTTAAGACATTGCTAAATGGAATTGGCAGTTTTTTTGAAAACAGAAAATTATCGTCTCTAGTATAGTTTTACAAAACGGAGTCCTCCTAAAACCTAGCAGGCAAGTATTTCATGCTGTGCTTGTGTCTCCCTTCACCGGTCCCTGATCACACTGGACAAAAGTATCAATACCGCACTACAATGACACACGACTGCCGCTTCTGTAACAGCACCCTATGTACAGAGACTCTACATTCTTTACATCTTCTACTCCCAGTCTTTCCATTCCCAGAGAGTAGAGGGCCTCATTTCAACAACACAATCAGTCCTTGACCTTCCTTTTAAATTTTTTAACACGGTCGCTTGGGAACCCTATGAAAATGAGATTCATGTCACTGGTCTGTCCCACCAGATGAACGTCCGTTCTGTAGCTAAATCTGCAGCAGTTTTCTTGGATAGTGAGAATACCAGATACTGAGGCAGACCACTAAATCTGGGTTTTTAGTATTCCACCTCCCATACCAGATTTTTCTCTTATTTGCCACTCCAGATCCATAAACACAAAGAAATACTGCAAAGAGAACAAATTAATGAACTTTCACTGTTGCTCATTGTATTTCCAGGACAAATCTTAGTCCTATTTGCCAAGTATTTATGGACTTCAATATTCAAACTCTCTAAAATGAGCTGGAAGAGACTGGGGCTCTCGGTCAAGTTGATCGCAGAGTGTACAAGTAGCGTCTAAACATGGGTTATAAGGTGGGGACAAAAGATCTTCGTTTTCTGGAACCCCAGATCCTTGACAGAATTAAAGTGTACAACCACTGAGCCGGCACACTGGCGCAGCTGCTCATGACACTGCCAACCCCAGGCTCGGTAATGAGCCACTTGTCATAGCATCCGGGGAGAGAGGAGGATCAAGTGTCCCAGAGGATGAGTTCCTTCTCCGGGGAAGGTCTTTGTCAGTCTCTGCCGCAAAATTACCACCTAGGTGACCATACATGGAAGTTGGGCGTTGGCTGGTACCACGGGGCGCCACACAACTGCATGATTCGCATGCACTGGAATGTGTGCCACTGCCAGCAACATACTGGGGTGGTCAAAGAACTGGAGAAACATTCCCTGGCTTACATGGAGGACACCCCGTTCACTTGGGCCCTTCTTAAGGGGGGCTGAGTAGTTACTCTGGGCCGAAAAGCAGCATAGCCAGGACGGTAAAGTATGGCAATGGGGAGGAGGAAAAAAAAAAACAACACAACACACACATATCAGTATGCTGGAATCCTACAAAAGGCATCTTTTTTGTGGCATTGTCATTTGGCAGTAGCAGTCCACACTGCCACACGGGGAGCACCAATTACTCTGTGGTATAGCCATGTAATGCCCCTAGGAATCCTGCACCAAATCATCGAACACACACTACAGTCTATGCAGAGGCACAACTATAAAACTGTCCCAGTCTGCAATGAATAATTCATGAATACAGCTAGTACTGGATAGTGGTGCTAGGAAGGGTGGGATCCAAAGTTGACTGTATTTTCCTCCCCCAGCATCTGCTCTGCCCCCCCCCCGCCGAGTTTACATGCAGAGTTTACAGTCTGTTTCTTCTGGAACAGCTTTACTGAAGGCCAAACAGATGGAGGGGTGGTGGAATGGGGGATTTAAACCAGGTCAGTCAGGTCACAGTGCTGCCTGAACTGTGAAATATGGCTCTGAAAGGTGAGAAACTAGCCATCAGATACAGCATTATGAATTCAAGTGAGGGTGAGGTCCTCTCCTCTCCTCTCCCTCTCCTCTCCTCTCCCTCTCCCTCTCCCTCATCAGTTTTCTCCCCAAAGCCACTAACAATGCCTCACAGAATACAATTCCCACCCCCTCAAGCTTGTTTCTGAACATCCTTTAGTTTTAGTTTTAAAAAGCCTACTTGTGGACAGAGTCCACTGTTAACTGTTTCATCCGGCCCAAATGGACTTCCGACTGGACTAGCACATGTGGCCTCTCTGGGATGCTGTCTCTTCTACCTGTGAAACTGGGCAGAGACAGAAGCTGCTGTACAGTAGATGATACAATCTGCTGCCTGCCGAGTGACCTCCCAGGGATAAAGTGGGGAAAAAAATCATTACAAATTTAGGAGAATTGAAAATTTAGGGGAAAAAAGTGCAGGGTAGAGGCAACAAGAGCTCCAACCATTTCTGAATGGCATGCTATTATTCAGGAAATTTACCACATCGAACACATTACAGTGACCCTTCAAAACCGACAGACACACTCCATAGTCTGATGGCTGCTGTAAGCCATGTCTTACGATGCCTCACTGTGCCTTAGGCTGAAGACTCAGCATGGAATACAATGGGTCCCACAACAGAAACACAGAATTTGTTGGCAGATAAGAACCGCTTGGCCCACCTAGTCTGCCCATTTTCCCTGCCTACGGTATCACTGCAGATCCTACTTGATCTCTGGCTCTTTCTTTTTCTTCCTCCTCCTCCTCCTCCCCTCCTTCCACTAAGATTCCCTTATGCCAATCCCATGAGTTCTTGAACCCCACCACTATTTTCACCCCCACCACTTCCACTGGTAGGCTGTTCAGGAATTCACCACTCTTTGTGAAGAAGCATTTCCTAATCTCTCTCCCCCAAATCTACCCCCCACTTTACAGCATGTCCCCTGTTCCCAAGCACCTTTTTTCTGAAAAAAAAAAAAAAAAAACCCAACACACACACACACACACACACACACACACACACACACACACACACACACACAAATACTTCCCTCTTGTACCTTATTTACCCCCCATGAGGCATTATAAACGTCTTCATCATATCCCCCTTCTCTCTTTCAGGGTATGCATATTTAGCTCCTTCAGTCTCTCCTCATAGGGCTTTTGATGCAGACCCCACACCATTTTGGTTGCCTTCCTCTGGACTGCCTCCACTTTATGTCCTTCTCAAGATGTGACTTCCAGAGCAGTACATAGTATTCTACATGAGGTCTTACCAACAATCTATACAGAGGCAACATTACTTCCCTCCTTCTGCTGGTGATACCCCTCCCTATGCACCACAGCATCCGACTAGCCCTCCCAACTGCCTCATCACATTGCCTGGCCACCTTTAGGTCATCAGAGGTGACAACCCCCAGGTTTCTCTCCTGCTTGGTGGTCGTCAATAACACTCCCCCTATTCTGTGCTCTGCCCCAGGTTCCCGTGCCCAAGTGCATTATTTTTCACTTTTTTTGCACTCAAACCCAGCTGCCATACCTTTGAACATTCAAGTTTTTTCAGGTCTCCGCTCATCCTTTCCACCCCCTCTGGAGTGTCTACCCTATTGCAGATTTTGGTGTCATCCGGAAAGAGACAAACCCTGCCTTCCACTCCTCTGCAATGTCATCTATAAAGACCATTAAAGAGGACCAGTCCCAGCATTGATCCCTGAGGCACCCGCTGGTCTCCCCGGAGTGAACTCATCTACCACCAACCGACACCTAACCCCTAACCAATCTCTTACCCAATTTACCGCCTTTGGACCCACTCACTCCTGAGGTACCCAGCTTGCTTACTAGTCTCCCATATTGAACCGTATCGAGTGCCTTACTGAAATCTAGGTAGGCCACACTCACCGCTCCACTCTGATCCAACTACCTGGTAACCATCAAAGAACTCTTATCAGCTTAAAGGGACACCGTCAACCTGTTCTTCCATCATATTTCTAGTGGAAATCTCACATTTTATGATTGCTTACCCTCTCTAAAATTCACTGATGTTGCTGTTTGATTTATCTGTCTCCTTGTTTAGTAGAACAGAAATGCATGACAATGTATATTTAAAAAACAACCTTGTTTTTGTTTACAATCCTGGTTCTGTCCTTACTGCTTGCTTCCTGAGCATAAGAAACACACGCAAACAGTTCAATCACTTGTAAGGCAGTAGCCTCCTGAACTTCCACTGCATCATGAGGGTGTTCCCAAGTCCACGAAAGACTTATTTGGTGCTGATCAAGGAATGTAAACAAACCTGTTTTGGTGTGATAACACCAGTATGTCGGGCAATCTGTCACTTTTTTTTTTAAAGAAAATATGAGTCAGAATCAAACTACCAGCTACATCAACCATCTTTACAGAAATTTGGCAAGCAGAAAATATGTTTTTTATTTTTAAACTAGGGACACTGAGACCTAAGGGGGTTGACAGTGTCCCTTTAATTTGGTATATTCCCCACCAGTGAATCCATGCTGTCTCGGGTCTTACAATCCATCATATTCAAGATATTCCACTCTCCTCTCCTCCAGTAGCGATTCCATTCACTTACCCACCACCAATGTCAGGTTGACTGGCCTGTAACAGCCAGCCTCCTCCCTGCTACCACTGTTGTGAAGTGGGACCATATCTGCCCTCTTCCAGTCCTCCAGAACCACTCCTGCTTCTAGCGAGCTGTTAAACAGGACTTACAGAGGAGCAGCTAGTACCGCGCTAAATTCCCTCAGTACCACAGGGTGTACCGCATCTGGTCCCATTGTTTTGTCCACCTTAAGATTTGCGCGTCCTTAAGGACTCTCTCCCCTGAGAGAGGACTAGTGTCTGCCTCTCTCCCCCTTCAGAGCTCCTGTTGCTTTTTTGTAGCCCCTTCCCAGTCTCCTTCCTCTGTCACTGAACAAAAGTAGTAGTTCAGGATGTCTGCCTTTTCATGATCCCCTTATGCACAGTCCTCCCATCCCTTTTTACCTTACAATCCCTCCCCTGGTCTTCCTCATTTCACCTACAATATACACACCTAAAAAAAAAAAAAAAAAATGTCTTGCCCCTTTCGTTACCACTTGGGCTAGTCCCTCTTCAGTTTATACTTTCACACTTACTGCTCTCCTGCTTCTCTCGTCCCCCCCAATTCACCTCCCTATCATCCTTTGTCTCCTTATACCTTCTGAATACTAACTTTTTAGCGTACACCATTTCAGCCACCTGTTTCGAGAACCACAGTGGTCCATTTTTTTCTCTTACTTTTACTCACTTGCTTGGTGCAGAGGTTTGTTGCTTTCATTGTGCCCCCTTTTAGCTCCGCCCACTGTTCCTCCACCCCACCCAGGTCATCCCTGAGGCATTCACCCATCTTCATAAAATCTGCCCTCCTGTAGTCCAGAACCCTCACCCTAGGGTGGTCTCTCCGATTCCGCAACCGTCCTTATACCGAAGGACAGTGTATGGTGATCACTGGTTCCCAAGTGGCCTCCCACCCATGTCTGCAATGCTGTCCTCGTTAAGTGAGTACCAGGTCCAGTAATGCTGCACCACAAGTGGGTTCACAGACTAGCTGCCCAAGGAACGGCCCCCTGTTGGGGGTCTGGGAGGCTCCAAACTACATCTGGCAGACTAAAGTCCCCCACCAGCAGCACCTCACCCATTTCTGCCATCTTGCCAATGTGTTCCACCAGTACCTCATCTAACTTCTCCCCCTGTGCTGGAGGTCTGTAGATCAGTGCGAATAGTGACTCCATTACCCTTCTCCAGGGTGAAGCACAGCATCTTTGTCCCTCCCCAATACTCCCTGTATCGGTCACTTGTGTGTTTTCCTTCACGTAAAGCACAGCCCTTCCTTTTCTTCCCACCCTGTTCTTCCTATAAAGACAGAGCACAGCCTGGTATGGCCATGTCCCAGTGATGACTTGCAGTGCACCACAACTCAGTAATGGCCACAATATCCAGGTCTGTCTCTGCAATCATAGCCTCTAGGTTTGGAATCATATTCCTAGACTTCTAGCATTCGCACACATGGTCTTCAGATTTTTTTACCACTCTAATTACTACTTGCTTTTTTCCTTTCTGCCCCCGTGTTTAATGCTCCCATTTACATTCCCTTCATTTCTATCACCCTGTTTCAATTATTAATTTGCACCCTAAAAGTCGTCTCCCTTCAGGTTCTTCCCTGTTTCAGCATGTGTGTGTGTGGTCAGTGTCTGATTTCTTCCACCACTACCCTTGGCTAGTTTAAATGTTCATCGACTGCAGTTCCTCTCCCAGATCGATGCAGGCCATCACCCCTGTATGTCCAGGTGTGTCCCCAGTCCACAATGTACTGGAGCCTCTACTCTCTGCACCATTCCTTAAAAGAGGATCTGAAACTCCTGGTATGAAGATCCCTCTCCTCCCACCTGTCATAGACAGCTCCTCTGCCAAAGCTACTGAACATGCTACCTGCCTAAGACCACGCCCAAGCTCCAGGTTTTCCACTTGAACACCTACCCTAGGGTGAACAATGTTCTGGGATGGGCCACAGTTATGACAACCCCAATTATACAGCGATACCATAGTGTGTAGCAAACATCTGGTTTTCCACCCTCCCTCACTTGTACTTTCATGAGATTGATAAATTAACATTTGCCTGTGGCTTGTCCCATTGAACACTGACACAGAAGGATGCAAGTCCACAGTCCTGTAGTCTCCACGTGTGGATATTCTGTACTATTTTCTCTGTCATAAATGTAATACGGTCTGTGTATGTTTAGGTCTCAGACTTTAAATATAAAAAATAAATAAATAAATAGTGCAGGAAGAACACAGTTGGGCAGCTAGGTGCTCAAAATGGGCCACCAGGGCAAAAATACCTGACCAAATTCTACAATGGAGAAAGCAGGAAGTGGGATGCCAGGAGGAGACTGAGCTCAAATAGCTACCCCACCCCCCCTCATTCTTATTCTCATTACTAAAAACTGGGCACGGATTTGCAATCAGTGTGCCAAATAAACAAGGGTAAAAGTAATTTAGTCCCCATTTTGTATTCCGTTGTCATCTTTGGCCAGGAAAGTCACACTAACTGTTGGCAGCTCATTTCTATAGCAGTCCTGGGTGGGTTACCTGGACCTGTTTTACCAACTGGGAGGGGGAATGGGTTAACCATGGCACTGGGGAAACACGCCAACTCTTCAATAAATGCTAAGGGATCTTAAATTTTCAGCTGGACAGCAGCCCAAGATGGGCAGTGGGGGCCTCTGTGCAAGGTCTTATCCGGTACAGTACCCGATATCAGCCTTTGTTCCTGGAGTGAGACCAGAACCCATGGCCTTTTTTTTTTTAAATTCATGTTTATTGCATATTCCGGCACAATTGTACATTGGTTCAGAGATGTTTTCAGCATATCTGTTTGCGGTGTTACATACATTTTACATCAGAGGCATCCTTATACATATTTATATTTTGTCAGCTGGTTCTTTCTCTTCTCTGTGACTCTGATTCAACAGTGATAGTGGTATATATTTTACTCAGAACCCTTAGGTATTTTCCTCTAGGCTCTCCCATCTCCATGTCTTTCTCCCAACCTCCTTTCTTCCTTCTCTGCTGCCCCCGTCTCCAGAGACAGCAGCCAAGGAGTCCATCTTCTCACGTAAATTTGCATTCTCAAGTTTATTCTATATGTGACTTCCTCCATTTCTCTTATCTCACCCACAGTAGCAACCCAGTCCAGATGAGTCGGAGTATATGGTGTTAGCCACTTTTACGTTAGAGCTTTGTGAGCCATGTGAGAAGAATGTTCCACATGTAGGTCTTGTCCGAACCCTTATTTCATCTGGTTTTATTCCCAATATCAGTTGTCTGGGCCCAGGGCAGTCTCCAGTGAAAACATCTGTTTTATCTCTTGGCTGATGTCTGCCCAGTACTTCTCAAGTGCGGGCATGACCAGAAGACATGGAGATAGTTCGCCACAACTGCCCACATTCCTCCAGCAACTCCCTTACAGCTCCTGTCCCATTTACTCTGAGTTGCCGGTGTGAGAAAAAACCTCATTCTTACTTTCCATTCATACTCTTTCCAGAGTGGGGATGATGTGGTCTTAGAGGTCTGTGCAAGAGCCTTAACCCACTCCTCCTCTACTAAGTTTTCTCCCAGCTCCAGCTCCCATCTATTTCTAATTTGGGAGGTCTTGCTTCCACCCCCATCCCTCAGTGCTGCATAGATGGCTGATATTTGCCCCTTAACTTTTGTCTGTTTTATTATTTCTGTCATTATAGTTATTAACCCCCCTAAGGGGTTGGTCTTTGTGTGCTGAGATTGTAGTTTGTGTATATAAGCTCTGATCTGGAGGTACCTGAAGTAGTCCTCCCGTCTCAAGGAGAATTTTTCCTTAATCTGATTAAATTCCATGACAGTGTCTCCTTCTAAAAACTGGTCTAGGGAGTACAACCCCATTCTTCCCCACCTTCTAAAGGTAAGATCTTGCTTGGGAGGGAGGAACTGCGGGTCCCATGCGAACCAACGGAGAGGCCATGCCACCATGTCCAGCCCATGTTTGGCCCAGAGGCGTTTTAATGCGCCCAATGTGTTTTTCACTGATACAAGAACTATCCCTCCATCCATGGACTGTAAGCCTGGTGTCAGGCTCGGGCCCCCAGGGGCATTCCCTCTGTTAGGACCTCCTCAATCTCCTTCCATCGGGCATAGTAGGTTCTCGCCATCCATAGGAGGGCCCATTTTAACTGTGTGGCCAAGTAATAATCCTCCAGACATGGAACATTTCTGCCCCCATATTGTCTGCCTGTCTGTAGTATTATGTTCTTTATCCTAGGTCTCCTATTGTTCCAAATAAACTTTGTGAGCATCCTCTGCCATATAACCCATGGCCTTTTGATCGTCTGGCCCCAGAGGCGAGCATGCAACCAAATAAGCCAGACAATTTGAAATGAAATATGGTGAAATCCTTTTTTTTTTTTTTTTGGGGGTCAAGTAAAACCTATATTACCATAAATACCAACAGTGCTGTTTTCTTTAGGTGTGTGGAGCATAGGAGCAAGTACCAGTGGGGGAAAGCAGGACCAGGAGGCCCCTTACTTTAGTAGCCAGGAGAGGGGGTCAGTCGATTCATTCAGACCCACATGTCTCAATCAGCAGAGCCGCATTAACTTGAGAAAGATGAAGCTAGTTGAATTTCTCTTGGGATAGCAGGCAGGCTGCTTTTAAAGATTTTTTGTACTTGACATGTACAGAAAATCCAGGCAACAGAAAGTACTTTTCTGGGGAAAAGAAATGTAACTTTATAATACATTTTATTTTGCTACTGAATACATAGCGTTGTACAACTCTGGGCTTCCTTGTTCTTCTCAGAACTCGCATGCTGATCCTGTTCTACTTTGATAACCATAAATAAATCAACATATTTCTGATAACTAACCATGTACTAGTCATGACGGTGGGTTGATTATTTAACCAATAATGCATGACATGGTGTGGGTTGTTGGGAGATTTACCCACAAGGTTGAATGACAACCAGGAGTGGGTAAACCCCACAACCACCTACCGCTGGAGTGCATTATTGCAATTATACTGGGGGTACAGTACGGTATGCAAGAAACAAATGAAAAATAAGGTTTCAAAGATACTGTTTTCGTGTTTTTTTTTTGGAATTTTTGGAAATATCATTCCCCTGTTGGCAAAACAGTCCCCCGCAATAGCCAGGTGAAAGAGAAGAATGTTGTTTTGTCCCCTTCAATGACCCTTCCCCTGCCTCTCTCCTTCAGTAATTGGATTTGAATGTAGGGATGAAAAGAACAGTTTAAAGTGGAGACTGGAGCAGTGACCCCATCAGTGTCAATATGCTACCGCCTTTCTTAAGAAATCAGTTTTAGTTTTATCTGAGATCAGACCGGGTTGTTCTCTGCCCCAAATGTCAGTGATATGAAGCACAAAGCTGAAAGGTGGTGTGGGGGCACAGATCAGCATGTCTGTCTCTGTCTCTCTACCCACCCCGAATGATACCGTCATCAATTAAGAAATCTGTTGTTTAATAAATAAAAAAGAAAAGAAAGACCAGAGGTTTAAAAACTGAGCAGACAGGGAAGGAGGGAGGGACACAGAAAACTGAGACCGAATCAGCATGTTGTGGGCTTGTGGAGACAGAGATTTTAGATTGGACAGGGAAAGCGAGGGACAGGACTGGCAGCATTTTCAGAAGCGGAGAATTTGTAGCCATTTCAAGTGTTGGATTTGCCAGAGTTCTGTTTGCGGACATGTTTGGGGACCATCATTTTTTCCACTCTTTTGCTGCCGACCATGGAGTTTGAACTTTGGCTTTTAATGTTTTTTGTGTGGTGGTAGATTTGTGGCTTTAGCAGTTCGGGAAAAAAATGGCATCTGAAACATGTTTGAAAACAGTACACTGTGTAGTGATTTTGGACTATGTTTGTGAACCGTCGGCTGGTTGGCTGGTATCTGATGCATGGCTTGGGGTGAAATTTACTCACGGCCAGACAGGCGTCTTGGCCAATCAGATGGCAGGATTTGTGATGGCCATAGTATAATCAAGATTATAAAAAGTCAGGCAGTCTTGCTAAAGTACATTCAAGAAGGTGACCATTTCAGTGCAGTGGCAGCGCTACCCCTCGCGATGTTGGCAACCAGAGTTCGGAAGCGAGCCTGGGTTGTTAGGGGCTGGCTTGGGTTGGAGGACGACAGAGCATCCCAATGGATGCTCCCGTCCTCTTCCGGGGAGGGAGGACTGTGTGTTCCGCTACAACACAGCCACCTGGGTGACCACAGGTGGCAGTACAGTGGAGCCGCGATGGGCGAGGGGGAGCACCTCCTCTCTAGGGCGTCTTCTTGCGTGCAGATGTCCACTTACTCCTAGCCCATGAGGCGCTTGGGAAGGGGACCTAAACAGGGAAGAAAAGCCTCTCAGCCTGATGCCATATCCCTCCCCCTCCCCCCATATCTCTGTCTCTCTGTCTCTCCCTCCCTCCCTCCCTCGGCTGCCGACCACAGCCCAGCTCTAACTCCTCCCAGGGTTGGGGAGCATGAGGGATCCACCATGGAAGGCAAACCGCGGGGGACTGATCTTATCACAGACAAGTCCCAGGGACAGCGGGCGATTAGACTGGAAGAAAAAAGGGGCCCAGATCAGCTAGAATAGGAAGAGAAAAGTACTATAAATTCAAACATTAAAACAAAAAATACAAAAAAAATTTGCCACCCGATGGCCTTATGCATCACGGTGCTGGTGATCTGAGCTCCAGAGTGGACTCGGGGGCAATCAGGGGCACATCATGGCCGAGATGGTTGCCGCTCAGCAGTGTGTCTCAGCCGGAGAGGGTTGGCGGCAGGTTCCTGTACCATAGCAACAGCTGAAGGGCCAGGGAGCTTGCGCCCCTTGCAGGATGCGGTATACATGCACAGGCCAATCATTGGCTACTGCCCACCTCACAGGGAGGTGGGAGACACAAGGGAGAAAACCGGAAGAAATGCTTTGTACTGCAAGGTGTAAATGACAGTCACCGGCAGCCTCAGAACCCTCTCCGCATAGATCACTGCTGGCTACGACAGTGAGGGGGGAGGGGCACAGGAAACAGGCTGAGTGATTGCCAGAAGGCAGACCCCAAGGAATTAGCAGGCAACTGCTCAAGGGTCAAAAAGCTCTGTATTTCACACAAAAAAAAAAATTGCAACTGTTTTCCTGTGCCCAGAGCGGAGGCTCTGCACAGCTTGGACCCAATTAATTCTTACTCCTTTGGTATGCTCTGCTGCCAGTATCGTGGAACAGCATTTACATACATTGGCGAGAGTGTCGGTATTTGACAAAAATGTTTACAAAGAGTATTTTTTGTCAAAAAAGATGAGTAAAATAGGCCACTGGTCTGCAGCTGGATCTTCTGGAGCTTTGCTATTTCCATTTTATGTTTTTTGTTTTTTTTTGTTCGTTCCAAAACAAAAGTCCAATCCGTTTCTGCAGCATTCAGCTTGTCTGTGTCAATCAGGCCACCAAATTACATATTCTGCTCCTGGTCCCAACAAACCACCCCATAAAAAAGGTGTGCGAGGGTAGACATTTTCCTCTGAAGGCCACTGCACTACATAATCCCCATCAGTAAATAAAATGTCAATCCCCAAGCGCTTCTGTGTGTACTTGTATAAGAAGCTTACACCGGCTTAGAATACTAATAAAATGGTGCAGCACTAAGCCAGCACCTTTGAGTGTGTTTGGGGGAGGAGCTTATGGCTACATCTGTACATATGTTACCATTTATCAAGAATAACCCAACTGAGATACGACATCTTGTTTTCAGTGGGGTCCTGCTTCTAACCAGTTTTATAGTTGTGACTGAAATACAGGAAGGTCAAATGACTTTCTGCTCAAGGCCAACATAATGGGCTATGGTGAGACTTTAACCCAGGGTCCTCTAGTTCGCAGTTCTGGGATTTAATTAAGCAATAATACACAACAGGGTATGGTATATATCATGAGATATCATGCTATGGGTGAGTTTGTGAGGCACGAGGCAATAGAGTGTCTTCACCCACCCAACAAGTGACACTATCCACTGACACACACACACACACACACACACACACACACACACACACACACACACACACACACACACACACCATGAAGTGTATTACTTGCCGTTATAAAATGGCCCTAAAGTGTTAGGAAATGCCTGATCTCAATCAGTTTTGAACCAGGATGTTATACAAATATATGGACACCGGTCAAAGACTGCTTCAGCCAGTCAGCTTACAGGATTTCTCCTATTCATTTTAGTGTAAGTGATATTCCCCAAAGAGATGGTGAAAAAGAGGTACTTGCTATACCAGTCCCCCTTCTTTCCTCCCTAAAGCTGTGACCCCCCAGAATCCCATAATGTAGCTGGCTGGGCTCACTACAGAGATGAGGCCCCTAGTTCCCAGGGAAGGAGAGTGCAGGTGACTGGCATTCACATCCACTGGTGACTGATCACCAAGCAGCAATTGGTGGTGTCTGATTAAAGCAATCAATTGTAACCCCTAGGGGGCACTATCCTAAGAGCTACTACCCCTGCCTGCCCTAACTTACAGGGTGAGGGGCCCAGATCCGTTGGCAGGTGCCTCCACCCAGAGGTCAGGGTTAGAACAGTCGAGATTGACTCAGTCACAGCCCTCTGGGTTGCTGCAACCCCCCTTTCTTCCCACTAGTGGCCCACACAGTTCAATTTCAGTGTCCTTACCACATACACTTACCCCCCGACGGCTCGAACCAATCAGCTCACTCCGGGGATCCCCTGAAAAGCAAGGTACAGTTACACCTCATTCAATGTGCAATATTTCCCCATAATACACGAACTAGCCAGTGTACTTTTGCAAAACAAGCAATCTGGTTTATTCAAGGGGGAATCAGGTTGATTAGCGTACCACTACAAATATAAGAATGCTCACCTAGGGCTCTGTGCACAGGCCTAACCTATAAGTTACTGTCCATGGGTACCCAAGCCCTAGAGGCTAGTTCCTCGATGCAGCTGGTTGGGGCCCTGACACAGATAAGCACTTAATTCCTACTACGATTTGATAGAGCCAGCCGGCTCAGCTAATGTAGTCAGCAAGGTACCCAGAAAATCTTGCCCTGGCTAGCAACGTTTAGCAGGGAGCTACCCTGATTTAGTACTCACAACTCCAGAAGGAAAAGCGCTCTCACATCACTCACAGGACTGAGCCTGAGCTTCAGATACTTCTCCACACATTTATATGAAAGACAATAGAGGGGTACCATACCAGGCAGCTGCTCCTATTGCCCGACCGAACTCACGGCTATCGGGAGTCTCACTGCATCTTCAACTTTCCTGACAGACCGAGCACGATTCAGCAGATTCTCCAGTCCTCTTCAGGTTGAGCCTGGTAGCTAGCTGTGCTTGTACACAGCCTCCTCAGACTGCTGCCCTGCGGATTTAGTCCGTGGATCGCCGGCGATTTCAACGGCTGCCTCAGGCCTTTCACGCACTTCCCGCGCGAACACTCAACGGCGCAGGAGCTCAGAGCTCCTTCCTCATTCACAGCCACAACGCATCTGCCCCTTGACAGCATGGGACCATCCTCTCTGCTCGGGTGCCACCCGATCCCACTGGCTGGCTACAGATGCCAGTCACTTAGTCCTGCTTTCAGTGGTGCGAAAAAGGTGCCAGGGTCTAGCCTTCACTTCCCACAGTTACTCGCTGTACCCTCATTGGTCTGCCGGCTCCCTAGAGACCCCTAATCCTGGTTGGTCGCCAGTTACTCCATTGGAGACACCCCCTGCCCCTATTGGACCCTTTGGAAAGTCCTGGTCCAACAAGGAGGGGCACAGCACACACAGTCCCAGCTGCAGAAGGAAAAAAAGGGTTAGACAAATGGTAACCCCACCAGTAGTCTGTCTAATTATGCCCCAACAGTTACATCTTTCAAAAGGGGCTCCCCCTTCGCATATAGCGACTGCCAAATGGGAGCAAAGTCACTGCAGCTCAGGCAGGACTCGAACAGGGAAACACCAGTCCCCTCATACCAGCCCGCTGAGCCCTGCGAGCAAACAGCCCTTAAAGAGACAGTACTGCAGGCTTTAAAAGCCTCACACTGCCCGCATTTTGGTGCCATAGCACTGAGCACCAGTTAGGCAGGGAACATTAGGTAGCTTCGGGAAGGCTTTCAGGAACCCCCATCTGTAAGGGGGTTACACAATCTTTTGCCCACCCAGCCGAAGGAAAGGTGCGGGGGGGGGGGGACCAAAGAGGAAAAAGGAATAAAGAACAATTGGTTTACAGAAGAAACCTGGTGCTGCATACCTGCCAGCAATGTGACATAGAAACAGAAATTGTCAGCAGGTAAGGACCGCTAGGCCCATCCAGTCTGCCCGTAGGCCCTATACATTGTATGTGGCCACTGATCCTATGTGATCAATGGCTTGTCATCACTCCCTCCCCTCTCAGGCTTCCCTTGTGCCTGTCCCAAGCATGCTTAAACCCATCCACTGTGCTTGTCCCCACTGCCTCCTGTGGCAGACTATTCCATGTGTTGACTACACTTTCTATGTAGAAAAACTTCCTCACATTACCTCTTAATCTACCTCTCCAATTTCATATTGTACCCCCTTGTTCTAGTACTTTTTCTACATTGGAAAAGCTCCCCTGCCTGCACCTTATTTATGCCCTTAAAGTACCTGAAAGTTTCAATTATGCCCCCCCTACACTGTCTCCTCTCCTCTCCTCCAGTGAGTACTTATTGAGGTCCCTTAGTCTCTCCTCATGTGTTTTGTGGTGTAAGCCCTGCACCATCTTTGTTGCCCTTCTCTGGATAGTCTCCACCTTATCCATGTCCTTGCGTAGGTGTGGTCTCCAGAACTGCACGCAGTACTCCAGGTGAGGCCGTATCAATGTTTTATACAATGGCATTGCCACCTCCCACTAGTGATACCTCTGCCTACGCACCCCAGCATACCACTGGCCCTCCCTGCTGCCTTTGTACACTGCTTTGATACCTCAAGGTCATCAGAGATGATAACCCCTAGGTAGGTGCACAGTGTACAGCTGTGAGGACTAGTAAGTAAAAATGTTATTTCTTTCAAGCACCCTTCCCAAGATCAGGGCACTTTTACAATAGTACAAACACACTTTAAAAAACACACCATACAAACAATAAATACAGCAGTCATAAACAAACACCCACTTATTACGTTCCGGCAAATGCTTGGGTAAAGAGGAAAGTCTTTAGCTGTTTTTTTTTTTTTTTTTTTTTAAACTTTCCACAGTCAGGCAATCTCTTATCTGACGGGGTAGAGAATTCCACAGGGTCGGTGCCATAAAGACAAAAGATCTACCTCCAACCGTCTTTAAACGTACCCTGGGCATCTCTAGCAATCCCTCGTCAGAGGAGCGAAGAGAACGGGTAGGACGGTAAGGCACCAAGAGTTCTTTCAGGTAGTGAGGTCCCAAATCATGTAGGGCCTTAAAGGTCAGCAATGCGACCTTGAAGGTGATCCGCCACTGAACTGGCAGCCAGTGCAGATCATGCAGCACAGGTGTCATATGGCTACATCTTGAAACTCCCATCAACAACCTGGCCGTCACGTTCTGCACAAGCTGCAAGCGGCGGATATCCACCCCCAGCAGCCCTAGATAGAGGGCACTGCAGTTATCAAAACGGTTGGGGACAAAGGCGTGGACCAGGGTGGGAAGATCTTCAGGTGGGACCAAGTGTTTCACCCGGGCGATGTTCCTCAGATGGAAAAATGCAGATTTGACTACAGCAGACACCTGCGCCTTCATGGTCAGGCCTTCGTCAAATATCACGCCTAGGTTAGGCACTTGGCCCGAGGCCAAAAGCGGGGCTGCTCCCCCCCCCAAAGATATAAACCTGACGGTTTCCCAGTCCAAGCCCCTATTGTCCACCCTCCAGGGTCCACAACCAATAACTCCGTTTTCTCAAGAGTTCAACCTAAGCCAACTAGCACTCATCCAATCCTGAATCTCCAGGAGGCAGTTATTAAACGCTGTGATGGAATCAGACTCCCGTTCAGGCATAAGATAGGTAGAGCTGAGAATCATCAGCAATAACAATGAAAACTCAGCCCATACCACCTTATAATGTCCCCCAACGGAAGCATATACACCGCGAATAACATAGGGGACAGCACCGACCCCTGCGGTACTCCACAGGGCAGCCAGTGAGAGGCCGAGGTATAAATCCCGGACACCACTCTCAGAGATCTGCCCTCCAGAAAAAAAATTCAAAACCAACTGTGGACTGCTCCCCTCAGACCACAGGAAAAACCGCAGGCGGTCGAGCAGCACCCCATGATCCACGGTGTCAAATGCTGTTGAGAGATCCAGGAGAACCAAGATGAACAGGTCCTCCGATCTCTTGCCATCAGGAGATCATTCAATACCCAAACAAGAGCCTTCTCTGTACTATGCCTTTTTCCTGAAGCCAGATTGGAGAGGGTCATAGATATTGTGGCTGGACAAATGATTCTCCAGTTGCAGAGCGACCACCTTCTCAATAACCTTCCCTACAAAGGGGAGGTTAGAAACCGGTCTGTAATTTGCTGGGCAGTCGGGGTCAAAAGAGGGTTTTTTCAAAAGGAGGCATACTACCTCCTCCTTTAAGGAATCCGGAAAGATCCCTCTCTCTAATGACACCACCACTATCCCACCCAGGACTGGGCAGATAACATCTACACACCCCACCACCAGGTGAGTAGGGCCTGGATCCAACTTACAGTAGGTAGGTCGCAGAGTCTGGATGATCCTCACTGTATCTATTACTGCCGGTAGGCTAAAGGTGGACCAAGACAGCTGGGTATTAGTAACCACCCGACTGACCAGTGCAAGGTTCAATGGAAGGGTGCTGGTGGATCTCATCCCTGATAGTGGATACCTTGTCAGCAAAGAATTTCCCAAATTCCTCACACTGTACCTGTGATAACACTCTACCAGACTGAAGACAGACGGGACTGCACAGTCTGTCCACAGTCTGGAAGAGCTGGGATGGTCTGTTCTTTACTGCAGCAATTTCCCTAGGAGTAGAAGCATCTGGCAACTTATTTAAATGCTTTAATTAGTTAAAAAGAGAAAAAGAACTTCCGCGCTAAGGATTCCCCTTTTTAGTACAGATATGGAGCTCAGATTAACCCACTGAGGAGGCCTCAAAATTCCTGTACTTGGGTGCACCAGAGTAGACACTCTTGGCCTGGCTGAACAACTGCCTTTCAACTGTACATACCCAGGGAGACACTTATTTCCAGGTTGTTAAAAAGCCCTACAAATCCATGGATTCTAAGTTCCCAAAACAAAGGAAAAAATGTTCACTCAACGACCATTTTAAGGTCTTGAGACCTTAGTTTTCAAAAAAAAAAAAAAAAAAAGACTTCTGAAAATAAAGCTCAATTTGACTGCAGCTCTCTTATCTGTAGGATTCCTAGCTGACTAAGACTACTACATAACAAAAGCAAGGTCCTGTACGGCATTTAAAAGGCTCTGTAAAATGGGATCACTAACATTATACAAGTTTTGTTTTTCTTCCTCATGCTTGCAGTTCTGTAACACATATAGTCTTGCAGCAAAAACCAAACCCGAGGACCTAAGGGTGTAGACAGCATATTCACTGTACACATCTGTGTGCAGATTCCCACCCCCCCCCATGTCATATGACTTTTTCTGACCATTATCATTCTAATTTGGGAAGAAGAGGAATATGCCACTAATGTAAGTCAGCACTGATTAATAGTTGCAACATTTAAGCAGTAATGCATGACAAGGGATGCATTATGGTGGGATAACAGCCTCGCTCAAGTGGGTTAACGCACATGATGAAACCAAATTCTCCCACCACCCGAGATGGGCTGTTGGCCCACCATAACGCACCCTATAGAGTGCCTGACTGTAATTATGAACTAGGTCAGTTTTAGTAAATTGGATTTTTTTTTTTTTTTTTTAATTTATTTAAACACACACACACACACACACACGTCAGTTCAGAAATTGGGAAAAATTTTCAGCTGTCAATCTGATTCATTTTCAGCTTAGACCCAGTTTATATACACAATGTGTTAAAAAGTACACAGTGCCCATGGGGGGGGGGGTGGAAGAGACATCATTGAGAGTGCATACAAAAAGGTCTTGAAATTTCTTGCTACACTCCTGCCCCGCATGTAAACCAGTGCCCTTCCCTCTCCCACCACCAGGTAAGCCAGCACATCTCCCAACATGGAGGATTTCCTGGAACTAGGGTGACCAATTTATAGTGCACCAAGCTCCAAACAGTTCTTGAAATTTGTTTTGGCAGCATCTCAGAATTCAGGAAGTGCATTTGAAATTCCTACACCAGACCTATGAGTCCAACAAACATACACACACACACACACACACACACACACAAAAATATTCGGTTTTACTGCAGACTAAGAGCTGACTGGATTCGTAGAACATCCCAAAGACTGAATCATTTTAGCCTTTTCCAAAAGGCATGTGCATCCTAGAGTGAGCCCTCTCCTAATACGCACTATACCAGCCCTCTTGTGACAGGGTAAAAATTCTGGACAAAAAAAAAAGGGGGGATTTCAAGATGGTCCCTGGAAATTCAGGACAGGGTGATCACCCTAACTCTACCTTTTGACTGTCCTAACCAGGATCTCCTTGTAAATGATCAGTGCTCAGAGATGGTTTCCCTGGTACAGCAAATACAATTGGAACAACTATAAAAGCATGTTTTCAGGCATGTTTTGATCCCAGTAAAGCCTGGTCAGCTGGCCCTACACGACGATTTGCATACCGCTATTCAAAATGCTTCACAGTGTCTTCGGGGGCTTAGTCAGAGTACCAGTATCGTTAAAAAGACTGACACAAAGGGCTGGGGATGGATTGTTCATGCCAGTGAACTCTTCCCTCCGGGAAGAGAGGAGAGACCAACATCTGCTGCAGTACCGCCACCTAAGTGACCACAGGTGGAGGTGCAGGGGTGCAGTGATGGAACGGGAGAGCTGGAGCGCGACAGTCACACTCATCAGGCATCCCAGTGTCAGACGACATCACTGCACCCCTGAGAGGTAGGCAGGGATTAAGAAGGGAAAAACTGGGGCTGGCACAGGCAGCTAAAGCCTCCACCCATCTCCCACATCCATCCCAGCCCCCAGAAGATGACTCCCAGGGGGTGCTCCAAGCCTTCACCTCTGCCGTGGGTGGCCAGATAGAGTGGCAGAAGTAGCCAAAGAAGCCGATGGCCCTTTCCCCAGGGGTTAGACTGGGGGGGGGGCGCGCGCGCAGCACAGCAGTGTGTCACGAGTGGGCCTAGGAGACCCAGGGGTGCAGGCTGCAGGGTCTTGTGAGACAGGAGGAAGGACACTAGTGGTTGGCGGAAGGAGATGCTGGCCAGTACTCTAGGTGGGAGGGGGAAAACACACACACACACACACACACACACACACACACACACACACACACACACACACACACACACCTCCCCCCAGCTCTTAATCTCGCTTCCTACCTCTGACTGCAACTCTGGTGAATTTAATTTTAAAAACAAGCCTACCATACTATGAACTCCTCTGAATCTGAAGGTAGATACCCTTAGAATTTCAGTCATCGTAAAAATCAGCCTTCAACTGTTATGTCAATATGCAACAATGAGCAAGAAAAAAAAAAAATTGCAGCTCTTTCATCACAGATCTTTTCACTAAACATCTGTGCATTTCTATAAAGGATGTATTTACCCAGGACAAGACAACCAAGATGCAACACCTTGTTAGGGTCCTGCTTCTACCAAACTGTACAGCTGCAAGGGCTGAAAAAAAAAAAAAAACACACAACATACACAGGAATTTCGAGCCCTGTCTCAATGGATCAATCCAGGCCCCACTTTCAAACTAAAATAGAGAATCCTTAGCAAGGTAACTTTCAGGGAGGTTAAAAAGGATTTTCTAGGGTCACACAGCGAGTCAGTGGTTGTTGAGGGAACTGAACCAGAGTCTCCAGGTTTCCAGTTCTGCACTTTGAACCACTAGGTTATACCACCTGTCCAGGATTTGAAATCTGACTCAGACTTCTCCATTTCTCTGTGTAAACATCTGGCTGATGCGGTAAATGGTTAGAAACTTGCACCCATTGTAAAATTAGCTCTCTCATTACATTTGTTGTGCTGTTGTCATTTTTGCTCAACTGTGTCCCAACTTGGATGCATGGATGCTTTGATTTTGATGCTGGCCTCTGCACCAAACCATTCTAGAAAAAGAAGTTTGCCACCTCAGTGAGACCTGATAAATAAAGGGACAAAAACACTCTACAGGCCTTCTGATCAATGCACCAGGAAGAGCCTGGAAAGGGTCTACTCTCACAATATCCGATTAGGTTATTTTTTTGGGGATAGTTAAACACATCATGTGATTTACATGTTTCAGTTCCCCTCACCTCAAACTGAAAAAAAAAGAAAGATACACGCACAGCAAAGTATACTCCAGCCCCCCCCAAAACAAGGTGCTTCATCTCAGCTGTGCAAAAATAACCAGTAAGATCTCCCCCTCCCAATGTTCCATGACAGCATAGAAAGTCAAGCAGCTTCGCAAGGGGACGAGAGTACCTAGAACCACAGCAAGATTTGGCTTGTCAGCAAATGGGAAGCTGCAATGCCCCAGCGCCACTTCATCAGCTCTGCTACTTAGAAACACAGAATCAGTAACCAGAATATAACAAGAAAAAAAAAAAATCCAGGCAAGACATGCAGCTTCTCTGACTAGCCATTTCAAAAGCAGGAACTGAGCAATGAAGAAAAACACAGAACTGATGTGACCTGACAAGTGTCTATGTCGCTTCCCTCCCCCCTTCCCCAGGAGTTTTACTTCTCTCCTCTGCAGACAGCAACTCAAATGCCAAGGCAAATCTGATACATGCATCTTTTATTGAGGGGGAAATCCAGGAAATAAATGCTCCGTTGATCTTCTCCAACAGGGCAGCAAATGGAAAAAAAAAAAAAAAAAAAAAAAAAAATCACTGAGAGTAAAATGGGCAAATTGCACAAATCAATACATTTTTGTCCCAGCCTAACACTACTTCTGTTGGCAACAGATTTGAATGCAGTTGTCCATGGCTGTGTGAGGGATGTTGATAAACAGTACTGCAGCTGCCCTGTTTGCCTATATCCAATCACTGCAGCACCGCTCTGAGAGGCTAGATTTTCCAAAGTGATTTCTCCCATTTTGTACCTACAGCAAAATGCTTTTGAAAATAAGGCAGATGTATTTCCAAGAGCTTTACAAAGAAATGATTGCAATTTTCAATGAGTAACCTGCTAGGGCTAGATAATTAATCGTTTAAGCCACAGGTAAGACATCGATTTTATTCCATGAAAATTATCACGATTTTTCCTTCTCTCCTCAGAGGGGGAACATTTTTTCTCATTAATAAAGTCCAAGCCAAGTGTCCAGGGAAAAAAAAAAATTAAAAAAAAAATAATAATCACTAGTTCCAGAAAGGCTTATGCTAATTTTTCTCAATAATTAAAGAAAAAAAAAAAAAAAAATTGGCCATGGGGAGGAAAACAGCCATTTCAACATTAAACATGCCTGCTCCCTGTCACTCAGCAGCTGGCCGAGCCAGTGAGTAGAACGGCTGCAACAGTCGCTGTCTCTGGACGGCAACACTTAACTGTGTGCATCTTACAGGGTGAGTCAGGTGCCGAGGTGAGTGCTGAGTAGGTGGGCGGGGGTTCTGCAGCGACTGGGGAAGGGGCCACTGGACTACCAGGGAGTGGGGTCTATCAATACTACAGAGATAAAAGAATATTAAGTCCTTGACCCACAGCCAGTGGAGCTTTCAAACTCATCCACCTTCTCTTGGTCTGTATTCCTGGCACCAAACATAAGGCACAACAGGTGCCAACAAGATGCTTCTTTGATAAATTGAAGCCAGGTTACACCTTGGAACTGGTCCAAGAATGACAGAGGAACGTGCACCAACCTCCCCCTCCAAAAATGCATTAACCTCTACTAGTGCAGACGGGAGGGAAAAAAAAAAAAAAAGAAAAAGACACACAAGGTCACTCTGGGAGCAGAGTGTTTCCCTGCTGCAGTTCAACATGCATCCACCAAGCTCAGACTGGTCTATTACCATGAAAGCAAAAACCATTGATTATCTCCTTACCTGAACTCTGTCAAAATCGGACGCAAGATTCTGTCCTTTGCAGCACAGCAGAGATTAGGGAGGAGGAAGAGTTACAATCACTGCAAAACATCTGTAAACAAACTCTTTCCATCACAAATTGTAGGAAGAAAGAAATAATGTGGCTTACTGGGAACTGAACCCAGGCTCCTAGAATATAGTCATCACAGTCTCTGTTCTTAGAGTCAAATGAATGCCTGCCAAAGCAGAAAACACAAGTCTCGTTTGTTGTTCTCTTTTTTCCAAATAGGGTTGGCTTTCCTGATTATCTACGTTAGTACCTGGGCTAGTAAAATGGCTAAGTTGGCAATCTTGACTACCAGTGCCACCAAAACAGGCTCCTTTGTGCTGATTAGCCAGTGGCATTCTAAAGAGCTGTTGGGCTACTAGCCTGTGGGACTAAACAGTGGCGGGGATGTATTTATGCTTCAAAATTACAAATGATTAGAGCAAAGAACCGAGAGCCAGAAATCAGTTTCTTGTTCTCCTTTACAGAGGTGTGGGGGAAGGGGCCTGCACATATAGGGTCTGCAGCTGTGTGAAGGGCTGGTCAGGGTTTTATCCAAAGTTCTGAGAGTCAGGGCATGCAGGGACATTGGGGTACCAACATAAACAGTCTTTTTCTGAATAACCCATTGTCCACATACAACTTCTGCATCTCGCAGACTTGGATTGATTTGCAGATGTTGCAGCCTTTACTACTCCCTCTTGGGTGCAGGACACATGTGCACAGCAAACAATTTGTTTTAGGCAGGACCTGGGGGACCTAGTAAAAAGTAAGAGTTCAAATGCATCTTCCAGACATAAAGACACTCTCAAGGGCAATCTGGGGAAATCACATCCCATGCTATCTATTTAAACAGT
Source organism: Neoceratodus forsteri (assembly GCA_016271365.2). Lineage (NCBI taxonomy): Eukaryota > Metazoa > Chordata > Ceratodontiformes > Ceratodontidae > Neoceratodus > Neoceratodus forsteri. The sequence goes on along the minus strand of JADMNL010000031.1, from coordinate 133,966,602 downwards.
GAATGGAAACACCAAGACTATGAGCATTGCTCTGGCACAAAGGCAACGGCATTCCGACCTCACGAGTCCAGACCCTCAACTGCAGGGTGCTAGTGGTGCTCCTACCCATTCAGCAAACCTCACCTCACCTTCCTGCAACTGAATCTTTCCCGTCAGTCACCGGGGATATGTGAGCATTGTCCCGGCACAGGGGCAATTGCACTTGGGCAGGGGCACAGTGGCACCAACATTTAAAGGTGATGTCCGATGGGTAAAAGCACCAGCTCCAGTTCTTGCATACCTTGTAAGCCAGCTACTGGAGTCCAAAGCTGCAGTAAGGGTAATTTTTCACCATGTGTTTTTTTTTTTTTTTTTTTTTTTTTTTTTAAAAACGACCTGCCGACTGAAGCTACCCAACACAGAAGCCTGCTTGGGTCCCAACCATGCGTGCACAAGACCTCACTGATGATACAACCCCCACTGATGTAAAAAGGCTTCACTGGTAATACAATACAATGCATTTTATGACTTCGATCCCACCACAGCTGTGAATGAAACAGCTGGGACTAGGCATCATTATGCCAACTGTATTGCTTCCCCTGAAGTGTTAATGGCAAAAACGTCACATACAGCAACATTCAGATCTAACGCAGCTCTAAGTATCTTTAACAAGCCCTTTCCCCTGAAACACATGGATACTGCTGGCAGAAAAAGACCAACAGATCTTCCTGTCTGTCCTGTTATACCCCATGCTACTGCAGCACCCAATCTCTACACAGTGGGTATGCCCTCACTCCCCCCTTACCCTTGGCCCTACTGCTACCCTCCAAGTAACTATTAATCCCTTAAACGAGTCTGTGTCAGGCATACTTGAAACCACTGATGGTTTTTGTGCCACCACATCAGCCGCAAGGCTGTTGAACAGCCACCCTGTGTAAAATAAAACACTCTCCCAACCCTCCTGAATCTCCCTCCATCAGCTTCCACTCATGCCCCAACGTTTCTGGCGTGGCACTGCTGCTAAACAGTTCCGCACAGTTTAACTTATTCATTCCTTTCAGGAGCTTGAAGGTCTGTATCATGTCACCCCTCTCTCACCTGGTCTCTACAGAGTAGATGTTCAGTGCCCTAAACCGATCCTCGCAGGATCGGTCCGGCTGACCCCGAATCATTTTGGTTACCCTACGCTTCACCATCTCCAGCCTGTTTTTGTCTTTGATTCAACTGCAGGTCAGGGGCGTGATGGCATGGTACTCCTGTTGAAATGCCAGAAGTAAATGGTATTCTGCTATGAAACTTGATCAGCAAAACATGGCGGAACACAATTAACTGTTAGCCATGCCCAAATGTTCAGGTGAGGAACAGCAAGCGTCAAAGGGACAATAAAGGAATGGGAGAAAAGACACCCATGAACTGTAGAACTTACGTCTGCGTTACTGAGGGCAGTGACCGAGCATATTTTAAACATGTTGTGTACTAATGCTGCCACAAAAGAAAAAAGTGTCAGCCCACAAGCTTTGACGAACTGGGAAACAAACCATGGGCGGCAACATTAGAAAGTCAGGTGGGGGCCCGTGTGCCATCCTCCAAGCGTGGTTAAATACACGCTGGCATAAATGCATAGTACAGCTGCACAATTTTCTTTAGAAACAGCAATGCAGCCTATAGGCGACTCTTTCTACAACTCCTGCAGCACGAAGAAATCAAAGTAAGGGTGTGTCTCCTCATTTAATCAGTAGGGTAAACAACTCTCGATTCTGGAGGAGGAGCACTACAAATCCATTGAGATTATCACGTATTTTATTGTGAAGCCTATGCAAGACAACAAAGCCCAGTCAAAGTAGGCATTTATGAATTCTATTGAGGAACGTTGGCTTTTCCTTCTTTACCTCAGTGGACACTAAAATACTTGAGACGGAAGACAGCAATAGGCTTATTTTGCAATCTTTTAAACAAAGGTGCTGCTGTAGGCAAGAGGTAGGGGTGGGAGAAAAGTGATACTGCAATAAGCATCCCCTAACCAGATCTACAGGGGACTGCCCACTCTACCCCCCTTCTCCATCCCCTCATCTCTGCAATTTATCAACTGAAAAAAATAATCCAGAATCTGTATAGGTTCTCTTTAATTTCATACACGCACTCTTTTACTTTGCATGTTTTGCTGCTTGCTAAGTGAAGACCACTGCCTCCGTCTGCCAGACCAGTTTCATGGCTACCCAGTTAAATTGTTGCCCATCAAGGAGGGTGTTTTATATAATGTAGGCAAGAGTCAAATCTTAGCAATAAAGGACTTACTTTTTGTCCACTAAAGCCTATGTCAGTACCACTGCCGACACCACGCTGATGACTGTGGGGGTCTCACATGCATTCTTAGGGTATAAGAATCACAAACCAAAGGTGAACAATTCTGATACCTTAAGGATGCAGGTGAGACCAATAACAGTGGTCTCAGCAGCAATACTGATATTATTGATCAAGACTAATCAACAATATATTAACATTTTAAAAAAAACCTTACCTGAACATGCCAGTTTCCAAGGCAGCTGCGTGCGAGACACTCTTTACAGAACAAGACTGTCTCATGCGCAGAGGAAAGGGGTGTTCCAACTGGCTAGGAGCACTGCCTCAATCTATAATGTTCCAAAAAAATATATTGGCGATCTTTATTTTAGGCAGGTCACAAAGAAACCCATATTTATTTACAACTTTGATAACTGGGTAGGTGCACTAATCCCAGGGATCGTTTTCATGACCCGGGCCAAGACAATGGCACAGGAGCAACGATAGCATTGTACACAGAACATGGAAGGCAAGTTACACAATGAATGTCCAAAAAATAAATGATAGAATAAAGATACAGCAACAGTCCATTACAATAATTGGGTACAGATAGCATAATACATGGTAAATAGGTTAAAGAACAGTAAAAATACAAGGTGCAGGTAACCAGGGCAGACAAACAAGGGGAGGGTAAGTGCTAAGAGAGGGAAGGAAGGCAGAGAGACGGGGAGGATAGCAGACCAGACTCTAAGGAAAAGACAACATTCTGTGGTATAGGAAACACTACCCAGGGAAGCACTGGCAGCAGGATTCAGATAAGAGCCAGTCCTTGAGGCGTGATTTGAACAGCCTGTGGGTGTCCAGGGCACGGAGCTCGGCAGGCAGCAGATTCCATAATGAGGGGGCCTCAGCCAACAGGGCTCTCCTGCCCAGGTTGGTAGATACCTGGGAACATGGGGGGATAGCGCAGACAGCGATTCAGGGCTCTAGCTTTGAAGATCTCCACAAGAGGGGATTCTTGGCCAGTGCTGACAGCTTTGTCAACCAAGTAGCACAGGGTGAAGTCAAAGCAGCCTTTATAGGAAAGCAGTCTGAATAATGCCTGATGGCATCCAAACAGCCACTGCTGCACTCAAAACACAGCAGAAACTGTTAATCTTCATTATAAAAAAGGTCTGAGAAATGGAGCTTTCTGATTGGCTGCAAACATTCTAACAGCCTTATGTTAATCTTTTACTAACATACACTTACAGCTTAGCCATATGCTGAACCAGGTTTAACACTGTTTAAAAACATTTTTATTATAATAGCAATAAGGCACTCCCAGAGATTATGTTAATGGTCAGTTAATCACCCTCTCTGGGGTATGTGGCACTTGGCTACACCTCGTGCCACAGTACACCCCTAGAAGGTGATTAACAGACCATTAACATAACCCTTGGTCACGCCTTATTACTTAATAAATCTTCACAAAGAAATAATCTAATATAGCTGAGTGAAAGGGACTCAAGTTTTAACCCCTGAAATGGGAAGGAAGTACACTTGGAGTGTTGACAAGGCATAGAGAGGGCGCCTGGGGATGGTAGCTGCTGCTGCTATAGGCAAGGGGTGGAGGGTGACACCGCAACAGGCATCCTCCAGCCAGATCTAGAGGGGACTGCCCGCCCTACCCACCACTCCATACTAGCTAATACTGTATCTTTCAACAGACGCACCCTTGCCATGAAGTGTCTATTTCTGCTGGATCCTACCTGTTTCTTGTTCAGTGTTATGTGCCTGTACAGCTGATTAACTTAAATAAAACAAATAGATAAATACTTTAAAAGCTTTCAAATTTAAAATACAATACATGACTGCAGAAATGGCCAGACTCAGAATATGCCACTTATCCACTGTGAGGGGGCAGGACTTACACAACTCATTTGTGGCTCTGCTAGTTGCAGAGGCTATTTGTCAGAGTTATTGTGCAGTTCCCTAACCATGAAGATAAATGGAGTATACCGAATCAGGCCATTGCATTCCCCCTTCTATTTATTACCATATATAATGAATTACTATAGAAAGTAGCTGGAGATCTCCTAAATAGTGCAGCTTGTACATCTTTCAGCCTCAGATGTTCTAGGAATCCTTGCCAAAATGACTTCAGCTCTGGGTTGATACTCCAAATTGAATTTGAGAAAACTGGTCAAAGTGTATTTAACAAAACACACAACAGTGGGGGTTGGAGGGAGTAAACACATTTCATATCCAATCCATGTTTCTTTACAGCAGATGACCTGCTAAAGCTCAGCTTTAAAACAGACACCTTAAAGACAGTCAGAAGATACATTATTCCATTCATAACCCTGCCTACTTAATCATCCCAGTCACACCCCTTACCCCATTTGTACTACACACACACACACACACACACACACACACACACACACACACACACACACACACACACCTCTACCTCATTCATACCCCACTCCCCAACTCACACCCCTTACCCCATTCATAACCCTTACTCCTACTCACACCCCTTACCCCATTTATACTCTGCCCACCTCCACACCTTACCCTACAGATATATATAAAAAAAAAAAAAAAAATGGGTAGGAAATTGTTGTTTTATTGGATGATGAGCATCACATGACCGTGCATATATCAGATGCGACCGCACCTGCTACTTTTACCCCCAAAACAATTTTGACATTTTATAAAATAGATAAAGCACTCTGAAGTGTGAAGTGAACTCAGATAACCACGCCATGGGTGGTTTACAACGCACACCAAGGCGTGCACATATCAGAGCATGACCGCACACCTCAGAGTGGTATATCTATTACATATATTATAAAATATATATTATACACACACACACACACACACACACACACACACACACACACACACACACACACCTTAGGGCCTTACCATATTTATATACCCTGCCCACCCACTCACACCTCTTACCCCATTTATAACCTGACCACCCACTCACATTCCTTACCCAATTTATACTCCACTCAATCCCTCCTCATTCATACCCCACTCCACCCTTGCCCCCATTCATGACCCACCACCCTTACCCCCTCCACCCTTACTAACTCGTACTCCTCCCCACTCCCTCCTTACCCCATTTATGCCCTGCCCACCCACATCCCTTCCCCATTTATACTACTCACACCTCTTACCTCATTCATACCCCACTAACACCCTTACCCCATTCACACCTCACCCACTTACTCCCATTTATACCCCTCACCCGCTCAAACCACTTACCCCATTTATACACCCTCACCCACTCACACCCACCCCAATACCATACTGCGAAAACACTCAACCCCTCACCCCATTTATACCCCACTCACCCACCCACACCTCTTACCCATTTATACCCTCACCCTTACCTCATGTATGTCCCACTCGCCCACTCCCACCTCTTACCTCGTTTACGTCCCACTCAACCATTACCACCCCTACCTTGTTTATGCCCCACTCCCCTACTCCCAACCCTTACCCCATTTATGCCCCCTCACCCACTCCCTACCCATTTATGCCCAACTCACATCCTCACACCCCTTACACCATTTATGCCCCACTCACATCCCTTACGCCATTTATACCCCACTCACACCCCTTACCCTGTTCACCTAGTCAGACTACTACCCACCAAATCCATCTTAACCATTGCCCCTATTCATACCTCTACTCACCCAATCACATCATTTACCCTATTCATATCCCCACCCTCCCCAATCAACTTGACGTCCAGTTCCCTCTCTCCCCCCACCATAATGCATTCACCACTTCATATTTATCTGCTTGATGTCTGATGTCAGGAACAGGCACCGATGTGCCCCCCCCCCCAAATATTAAAAAGAACAGGAGTAGTAATAAACAAACAGTTATTAAATCATAAAAGTCTGCAAAAATTTTCAAATGAGGCCACCACTGCTAGCTGATATTCTCCCCCAATATTATTTTTATACACTTCAAATGAGGGAAGAGATGTGATCATATCTGCGGCAGCTGCTGCAACATACAAACCGAGAATGAGGAAACTGACCAGATACAGTATGACACACAGCTCGATCCCGGATACCATAACAACCCCTGACAAAATACAGGCTGTACGCTCTTCCCCGAAATCATTGACGAACAGGCTGCACATCTGGACAGAGGTTTTATTCATGCACCACTGCTCTCCGCCTTGGCGGGCTCCTGCAACACTGGAAACAGATGCTGCAAGTGGCTGAGCCTCATGCACTGGGAACTCCCTCCCGCTCGCCGTAAACTGGCTGTCCTCCCGCAGCATAATTTAAGGACTCACCGGTCTCCACCGCCGAGATCATGGAGGACAGTAACCCCGGGTGCCAGGCCTCTCCGACCACCACCAGCGCGGAAAAGCTGCTGCTACTGAAGCCGGGATGGGGCTCCGACGGCTGGAACTCGGCTCCCTCCACTCCTCCCGCCTGCGCAGCCATCTTGGAAGGCTCATCTAATCCAAAAACTCCCTCCCCAACCCCTCTCATACAGCAGGGGGCGGAGGTAGCGCGGCAGTGATGTCATGGGGAGCCAATCAAATCGGGAGGGGGAACCAAGCCAGAAGTCAGTCTTAAAGGTACAATTCCCCCACCTGCAGGGGCCATGTCACTCGCAAAACTCGAATTCAAAGTGGGAATGGTAACCTAACCAGGCGGGACTGAACTGGGAAAGAATCCACAGGAACCAGTCCCCCCAGTCTCCCTTATAAAATTGTGAGAGAGTTCCTGCACCTCTGTCCCCATCACCATTGAGAACTATAGGAGAGCTCCGCCGCCTGGAGATGACAGTCCCCCACTTTTCCCACCTACTGTAGAACTCTAAAGGTGACAACAGTCCCTACCTAAATAGTGAGTTAGACGGTATGTTCATGTTTGTGTCAAAACTCCGATTTTTATGACGGCCTATAATTCAGCCGTGGTAGGACCAGCGGGGTTTCGAAGCATATTATTATCTTGGTCTTGGAGGTGCGCCGTATTTTGCCTCACCATAACCCACTGATTGTTAGTAATCTAAATAAAACGAAAAATAAAACAATCTAACACAGAAAAAAAAATTTTGCGCATTCACAGGAACTTAGTTTTTTTTTCTTGGAAAACAGGATTGAGTAATTGGTGCCTCCGAAAACGCATGCTGAGTCAAAATCAAACCCCATTTACATAGTGGCTGTGAGGCAGGGTCTAAGCACTGTGGCAAGGGTGTAGGTACCTGTCCCAATTCCAAACCATATGCCTTTTTTACCATTATTATTCTAATCTAGAGTATCTGAGTTAGTTCAGGCCACTTTGTGTCCATATCAGTTTCTATAGTTTAGTACAACAGCATGTGTACAACTTGCTTAATAGATTAGGTGAGTTGTCTGATAATCCGATTTGTTTTGAAATAGGGGGCAGCAGTTGGAGAGGATGTGTACATTTTGTAATGGGGGGCAGCTGTTGGAAAGAGGGTGTACAAAACAGAAATTTATGGCTACACCCCCTGCACTGTAGCCCTTAAATTTGGTGGGAAAAAAGTTACAAAAGTTATTTGATTATACAATGGCAAGAAAGAATCCTGGCTTCTGATTGGTCAGTTGGCTGTCACAGCAGGGATGTTATCCTGGCATAACCCCCTGCTGATTGTTTGTAGGATATGGAGCTTGCTGCTGAGCTTTTTTTCTCTTGAGAAACAAAAATATCTTTACACACTAACAAAAACATTCTTTAAAATAATTTTTTTAACTATAAAACAATAAGCCATTGTATATATAGAATAGTGCATATGTAGGAGGTTGATATGAAGTTTTTTTACACACCCAAGGTGTGTGATTATAGAGAAACCTCGAGAGTGAAGCTCAAGAGATTTCTCTATAATCACACACCGAGGGAGTGTAAAAAAACTGAATGGCAACCACCTACATATGTTTTATTTTTTATAATAACTGGTGCAAATAGATGGCCGTCAGGTAAAGTAAATCATTATCTTAGGAATGAAGTAAAAAAATAAAACTTAAAAAAAATAATGTTTTCTAGCTTTTATATTGTTTACCCAAGTCCTTTAGCTTCAGTGTGAGTTGTTTCCTCATCTGGATGGGTCGGGTCATTACAGTTGCTGTGGAACAGAGGTGAAAGTTCATGCCGCCTGTGGAAACACTAAGGGTACTCCTGAAAGTACGCTTTTAGTTGAGAGACTTCCTGCAGGGTAAATACTACATTTCTGAATAACTGAATAAATGATTACACTTTGTTACTTGGCTCTGTATGCTGCTGTTAAAACGGACGTTATGCTGTGTGACAATCTGTGGTCGGAGAATCGTCTGTTGTTGCCTTAGTCTGTTTGTGTGGACCGCTGCTGGCTTCTCGGTGCGAGACTGTAAGTCGGGTTGATCTGACTTTTCGTATCATCAACCTCTTGAGGTTGATCGACTTTTAACACTTGAAAGCGGGTTCATAATGGGGTCACCAGTTATTATAATAGGAATAATGCCTCCAGGGTAGGTGTTATGCTGGATAACATCCCTTTTGGTGTTGGACACCCCTCGGCAGTGTGCTCGGGCCCAACCACCCAAGGTGGGATGTTATCCCAGCATAACACCCACCTGTCAGGCATTATTCCTTTACTGAACCCCCAAAATGAAAGAGGACAGGAAGTGATTTTAAATTGGCAGTTGCTTATACTTTTCCTGTTTTCAGAAATGACAGTCACGCCCTAAATGATCCATATTGTACCTAAATAAAAAGTGATGTGAACAACTGTATTTATCATTGTTTTGATTTTATTTATTTATTTATTTATTAAAATGTTTTACTAGGAGGGCACACTGAACAACAAGTTGCTTGTCTCATGGTGCGACCTGGGGGGAAAGGGTTACATAGGGTTGTGAAGGATGATCAGTTACAATAGTATGTGGGTAGTACAAACAAATACAACATTGTAAGATTATGCAACAGTTGGAACACAAGGTATTGTACAATAAACAGTAGTGGAACATTGAGTAAATTACAATACATGTCCAAAATCCTACAAAAGAACATATAAATGTACAAAACAGTAATAATGCAACAGAACCATTATAGTGCACGGGTGTACCAGGAGCAGGCTCAAGGTAGTACACAAGTGCTGTTGGAATAAAAAGGACAGGGTAGGTTGTGCATACGGGTGACCCAGAAGGGCAGGTGGAGAAGACAGGGGGAGAGACAAGAACTGAATATGAGGAGAAGGGGTAGCCATTTCCTGATTCCCCCTTCAGGATATTGAGAACCCTGCCGGGGGGGGGTCAGGGTAGGAAGGCAGAAACTGGGGATAGGTATTGTACCGGGTCAAACCTGAAAATAGGCAGCTATGCTGTCTAGTGTATCTACCCGAAATAAATTAAGGAAGGTTAAAGCAGGAACAGCTGAGGGAGAGGTAATTGTGTAGGGCAGAGGTAAGGGAGTAGTTGGAGGAGGAGTGTCATATTTCGGGGGGGAGGGAATTCCAGATAGTAGGGAAGCGATGGGTGAAACCAGTCTGACCGATGAGGGTGGAGCGGTGAGGGACCATCAATGTGCAGGCATCATTAGATCTGAGAGAGTGGGTGGGAGGAGGTGGAGTGGAGAGAGAGAGGATGAGAGATAGTAGGGGAGCACTCCGAACCAGAATTTGGAGGTTAGTTTGGCACAGTGTGACATGCATCTGTAAGATAGTGGGAGGAAGGTTAGAGAGCGATAGACTTCACAGTGGTGGGAGCGGGAAGGGGAGTCGAGAGCAAAGTGACAGAAGGAGTTAAAGAGAGTGTCCAACTTGGTCAGGGAAGATTTGGGAGCAGCACCATAGACTACATCACAGTAGTCAAAGATGGGGAGTATCATCTTCTGGACAATTTCACGCCTCACAGTCAGCGGGATGCAACTATGATTCCTGTACAGAGCACCAAGCTTGGGGTACAGTTTCTTCAGGATAGCATCGATATGCACAGAGAAGCTGAGGTGCTGGTCCAGCCAAACCCCCCGATATCTAAATGAGGAGGTGTCCTCCAGGATGGTCCCATCAATGGTGTGGAAGGTGGGTAGGGCCGGGAGGCTAGAGAGTCTCTGCCTGGTGCCAAAGGTCATTGAGACTGTCTTCTTGGCATTTAGAAAAAGCTGGTGAGAAGCAAACCAGAGCTGAACTTGGTTGAAGTCATGCTGTAGGCTGGTTTCCACAGTAGCAGGGTTTTTGCCGGAACCGTATAAGACAGTATTGTCAGCGTTCATGTGGATAGAAGAGGATGAGCAGGTTGCGGGAAGATCATTAAGGAAAATGGAGAAGAGTAGGGGACCAAGCACTGAGCCCTGAGGGACACCAGTGTTGATGGGGAGTGGAGGGGAGATGGAATCAAGGATTCTCACCGATTGGGTCCTGCCAGTGAGGTAGGATTTAAACCAGTTGGTGGCTGATGGAGCAAGGCCAGCTGAGGAGAGGGAATCAAGAATCAGGGGATGAGAAACAGTGTCAAAAGCTTTGGCTAGGTCGACAAAGATGGCCGAGGCGATCAGGCCATCGTCCATCCCTGAAAGGATGGAGTCAGTAAGCCTGAGGAGGGAGGTGGTTGTTGAGTGGTTCTTCCAAAAACCAGATTGGAAGAGGGTGAAGAAGGAGGAATTGAAGAGGAAGGGTGATAGCTGAGAGAGAGAACTAAATGTTCTTGAAGTTTGGCAAGGGTAGAAAGGAGGGAAATGGGGTAATAGTTGCCAGGAGTGGATGTGTCACCACCCTAGGGGAGAGGAAGGACTACAGCGTGTTTCCAGGATGAGGGTACTTGGGCATAAATAAAAGCGAGGTTAAGGATTAGGGAGATAGGATAAGCAATTGCAGGAGCAGAAAGGTAGAGAAGTTTAGGATCAAGCTCATCTGGTGAGGAGCCTTTAGAGGGGTTCAGGGATAGGAGGGCACTAAGAGCTTCATCAGAGGAGATAGTAGAAAAGAAAAGGGAGGAGTGGTAGGCACTTGGCTGAGGTGAAGGGCTGAGTTAGTGGGCAAGAGGAGGGAATTTAGAAGAGATGTGGTGCATGAGGTGTGAGTAGGCATTAAATTCATTGGCCATCAGAGCCAGGGTCAGAAACTAGGGAGTTATTTATTTTGAGAACTGGAGGGTGAGGGGGAGAGGGGGGAGAGAATAGGGTAAGAACTACCCTCCAGAATTTAGATGGAGAGTTAATGTTAGTCAGGAATGAGGAGTTGAAATAATCAGTCTTAGCCAGTCTAGCAGCTTTAGTACATGAATTGCGCAGCATTCTGTACTTGGCGTAGTCGTTGGATGTTTAGTAGATTTGTGTTTTCTCCAGGCCTGATCATGCTCTGCTCCCTGAAGCAGGCCAGAAGTTCGGGGGTGATCCAGGGGAGGTGAAGCCCACGGACTCTGGTCCTTCTGAAAGGAGCAAAGACATTCCAGGTGGCAATGAATTTATCCTTAAAATAGTCAAGGGCTTGGTCGACAGAAATGGCAGTGGAGCGGGGCCCAGTTGGTGGAAGCAAGTGCAAAGCTGAGTGGGGTAAGGTCTAAGGATTTAAAGGACTGGAGCTGTGAGTTTTAGGGGAGGTTTGGGGCGATGGACCTTATGTACAATGAAGATGGGGTTGTGATCACTAAGGACATCAGGGAGGAGACCAGATTTAATGACGCGTGCGGGTGGGTTGTGAGTGCCCAGTCAAGCAGGGCGTGGTTTTGTGTTTTGGGATTAGGGCGTGTGGGCTCAAGTATTAGTTGAGTGAGGTTTAGAGCAGTGACGTCATTGTGTAACTTGTTTAACTTGGGAGACAACCTATTTAGACTCACATCACTAATTATGAACAGTTCACCAGATTGCTAGAGGGAGGTAATATTGGCTAAGAGTTCAGTCGTGACCGAGGGTTGAATGCTTGGGCGGCAATAGATGCCAGCCACAAAGATTGGTATTGAGAAAGGAAGGGTAATGCGGGTGACAGGGGCTTCATAGGTAGCTGGGATGGAGGTAGATAGGGTGGTAGTAAACTTCAGGGAGGACAGGATACACATGGCCACTTCCCCTCCACGACCCGATCAATCTTGTCTGGAGAGGGAATACCGAGGGATAGCAATGGCATTGTCAGGGATGCTTATTTTGAGCCATGTCTCAGTAACAATTAAGATGTCAGGGGTGTGTGAAATCATGAGAGTTTGTAGGAGGTCGATTTTAAGTAGCAGTCTGCAGATGTTCAGGTGGAGGAGCTTCAACCCATTAGGAAGGGTTGTAGTGGAAGTGGGGTTTGGAGACATGTTGTTTGGGTAAGGAGTCAGGGTAGGAGAAGAAGTAGGACCAGGGTTAGGATGGATGTTCACTGATGAAAGAAGGAGGAGGGCAAGGATTAAATAGTGTAGTTTTGGACTTTTGTAATTAGAGTAGTAAATACGGGAAGGAGGGGAAGAGGGAGGGAGGGGTGGCGAGAAGGAGATAAGGAAACAAAGAAAGGCAGAGTGACCAGGAAGGGAAAACAGAGATGCTGGAGGGTAGTAGGGAAAGTGGGATCTGTTTACAAGAGGAGCAGTGGGGGCGATTGACAGGATGAAGGAGGTATCTGAAAGGGAAGCGGAGAGAGAAGTGGCTATAGGTGAAGAGGGGGAGACTGGGATAAGGGTAAGAACCAGGAAGGGTGTGAGTAGGAGGGAGATGGAAACCATTCTGGGTTGGGTAGTAGAGGCTTTCTACTGACTTACAGATTCAGATCACACCAATGAATGTTAGGACGAAGATAATTTGCTTTAGGTATGAATGACACAGGACTAGAAGTGTTGCCCTCTAGTGGCTGTACAATATAATCTGCAAATGGAAAAGTAGATTAAGTTAAAATTACACTTTAAACTGAAGAAATTCAGCACTGAGTATTAAAACAGTCCAGATTTCAGAGGCAATACTGGATTAGGGGAAAAAAAGGTTAAATAAACTGGCCAGTGGTAGTGACATAGTCCATTCAGGAGGAATTTGAATATGCCTGGCAGGATGTGGACCCAAATAAGGAGCTCGTGGTCCATGGGTGGCCAATAAGAGCTGTCCCAAGAGAAAGGCATTGTCCTTAGAAAATTTACAGAGACAGCCACGCAGCCTTGTGTTCCCGGAATGCTGTCTAGGCCGTACCTGCAAGCAATGGCTCGGGGAGCGTGGCAGCAGGCTCTTCTTGCCGTGGAGACATGTAGACCCCCGTTTGAGACGCTGTTAGCCCAAAGGGCTATGAGAGGACACCTGAAGGAGAATGGACAAGCTGGGGTTAGATATAGCTCCGAAAACAATGGGAAGCTTCCTGCTTTACAATTCACAAAAAAGGTTTGTCACAAACAATGGGAGTTTAAATTGTGGGGAAGGAGTCAGACAGCGAGCTAGGTGCCGGCCGGGTCTGCAAAAAGGAGAAATAAAAGACGCTGAAATTGGGGGTGGACTGGAGAAATGAACTGAAAGTGACTTTTCACAGAAATACCCACTGTGGTAGTAGAGGCTCAGAACTGTTCAAGTTCTATCACAGAATTAGGAATACAGTCTAGCCCTCTAAACTTCCAAGTTCAAACAGATACAAGTACAGTTAAAATTACACTTTGAACTGAAGAAATTCAGCACTGAGTATTAAAACATTCCAGATATCAGAGGCAATACTGGATTAGGGGAAAAAAAGGTTAAATAAACTGACCGATGGTAGTGGATAGCATTCTGTTATAGTTCTGGTATGGAACCAGTCTTCTGCAGTTTTGTCTCTGTAACAGTTTGTGTAGGGAAGTCAATGCACCATTCGGATGGGTCAACAGCTCATGCTTAGCTTTCTGTACACAAACCATGACAAAAAAAACTCCAAATTACCGGTTCCATGAAGAGAGCTGTGCAGAATTTTGTCCATTAAAAGAAAACAACTGAAAACACATTTTTTCTCATTAGTGTTTATTCAGGTACGGTTACATGTGGATCATTTAGAGATATGACTTTCATTGTTGTAAACAGGAATATTACTAACTGATGCCAAATAGCATGTATTTCCTGTCCCTTTTAAGTCCCCAAAACATGAATTGTACACACTGAGGGACTTAGGTTTTGTCACTGTTTTTCTGTCACCTGTAACGTTAACATTTTAAGACAAATTTGGGGGTGGGCTACTTATACCCCATCATGACCACCCAAGTGGCAACTTTCACACCTACCCAGCAGGTCTGTTGCTTCTCATGAGGTGCACAAAGCGAGCTACAGGTCCGGCACCGTGTTCAACAGATCTGCTGCTTTGCATGGGGCCCACTTGAAGAAAGCCAAATGTGTCAGTTGCTATACAGTGGCGTGAAAAAGTATTTGCCCCCTTCCTGATTTTCTCTATTATTGCATATTTGTCACACTGGATGTTTTCAGGTCTTTAGACAAAATATAATATTAGATAAAGGGAACCTGAGTGAACAAATAACACTTTTTTTTTTACTTATTTCATTTATTTAATGAAAAAAGTTAACCAACACCAACTGGCACTGTGTGAAAAAGTAATTGCCCCCTAGTTAAATCAACCCAATTAAAAGGATAATTAGAGTCAGCTGATTGAACACAGCCAGGCTTGATTACAGCCAGCCCTGCTCAATATAAACCTCACTTATTTTGGCCCTTACCATCAGAGTCACGTTGCCAGCACAAAGATTCAACCAGCACATTATGCCATGATCAAAGGAAGTTCCTGAAAAGATCAGAAAAAAATCTGTTGCCCTCTTTCAGTCTGGAAAGGGTTAAAAGCTATTTCTAAGGCTCTGGGACTCCATCGAACCACAGTGAGAGCCATAATCTCAAAATGGAGAACACTTGGAACAGTAGTGAATCTTCCCAGGGTGGGCGCCTGCCAAAATCACTCCAAGGGCACAGCATAAAATCATCCAGGAAGTCTCAAGGATCCTAAAACAACATCCAAAGAACTGCAGGCTTCTCTTGCCTCAGCTAAGGTCAGTGTTCATGACTCCACAATCAGAAAGAGACTGGGCAAAATTGGCTTCATGTGAGAGTAGCAAGGCAGAAACCACTGCTAACCAAGAAGAACATAAATGTTCGTCTCTCATTTGCCAAGAAAGCACCCTGGATGATCCACAAGCCTTTTGGGAAAATGTTCTATGGACAGATGAGTCAAGTGGAACTTTTGGACGACATGGATCCCATAATGTCTCAAGAAGCAAACACAGCATTCCACAGTAAGAACACCATACCAACAGTCAAACATGGTGGTGGTAGTGTGATGGTGTGGGATGCTTTGCTGCCTAAGGACCTGGATGACTTGCCAAAATTAAAGGGAACCATGAATTCTGCTCTGTACCAGAAAATTCTTAAGGAGACTGTCCGGTCATCCTTCCGTCAGCTGAAGCTGAGCGTAGTTGGGTCATGCAGCAAGACAATGATACAGAACACAAAAGCAAGTCCACATCAGAATGGCTAAAAGAAGTAAAATTAAAGTTTTGGAGTGGCCTAGTCAAAGTCCAGACTTAAACCCAATAGAGATGCTGTGGCAGGACCTGAAACGAGCAGTTCATGCTTGAAAACCTACCAAATGTTACTGAATTAAAGCAGTTCTGCAAGGAAGAGTGAGTTAAAATTCCTCCACAGCGATGTGAAAGACTGATATTAAATTATAGGAAGTGTTTGGTTGCAGTCATTGCAGCTAAATGTGGCGTAACCAGTTATTAAGTGTAAGGGGGCAATTACTTTTTCACACAGTGCCAGTTGGGGTTGGTTAACTTTTTTCATTAAATAGGTGAAATAAAAAAATAAAAAACAAGTGTTATTTGTTCACTCAGGTTCCCTTTATCTAATATTACATTTTCTCTAAAGACCTGAAAACATCCAGTGTGACAAATATGCAATAATAGAGAAAATCAGGAAGGGGGCAAATACTTTTTCACGCCACTGTATATGTTTTTTTTTTTTTGTATCAATTACATTTTAATAAGACTTATAAATAAAAAAAACAATATCACAAAATAATACATTTCTTAACATGATCAACACCAGAAATATATTTATAACATGCGGCCAAGTGTCCTCACAATGCCCCAGGCGTGGATTAAATGCCTACAACCCCACACCCTGGAGTGGTTACGAAAAAAGTATTCTCAAAATCATTACCATCAATGAAGAGTAAGAGATTGTTATATTAAGCAACATATAGTTTAAAAGAGTCAAGAAATAAATTGCAAAAAGCTACGTTATTGTATCTGTTAAGGTTAAAGCGCACAAAGTAGGGAAATCAAAAGTCAAGGGAGAATTTCCCCTTAGCCCTGAGGAATCTATGGTGTGTTGTGCCTGAGGGTTTGAACCACCATGGGATGCAGCATTGAGGTTACTCTCAGTTTGCCACTGTCTTGCCACACAAAGAAATTAATGCTTGCACAGAGGGGACTGAGGTTAGAGTAATGTTTAAGCTGCATCATGTGGTTATTCAGACCCCGAGGAAAAGCACACCCCAGATTCACCAAGGCTCCAGGGACCTTGTTCCCCTAAACTGTGATGTCTATAGACTGGGAGCTATGACCCTAACAAATGCAGTAACATAGGTTTTTTGCAATTTAGAGAGTGGGAGTGGGGGGTTCATAATGAATTGCAGTGGAATAAAACATTTATATAGTACAGCTTTGTTCTGTATAGACTTCCATCCCTTTCAAAATGCTGTCGCACTACAGTTCAGGGGTCATGGAATGCAACTGCACCCTTCTGTGGTACAACAGCATTCCAAAACCTCTAGTGACTGCACAAGCCAGCTTCATTCTGAAAGTAGAAGAACTGCCGTGCGCACATTTCACATAATACTGTACACTATAAAAAGTACAGGATGAGCAACTTTATGTGCGAGCAGTGTGTTCTGCCACCTCAGGGTTCTGATTCCCACGGGCCTCTCGAGCTTCGCTCTCGAGGTCAGAAGGAATCAGAACCCCTCTGTGGCAGAACACACTGGTTGTGCATAGTTGCCCATCCAGTATTCTCTATATCTCCACTAGTTAGTGGTAAGACCCATACCATGACTCACGAAGGGTGAAGCCACGAGTTACTTACGAAGGTCTTTCTACTCAGTGTTTTACCTTGTTTCAGCTTAAAAACTCTTTCTTTCCACTGTAAAGTCAACCTGAACAACTGCTCCCTGCATTCTGTTTTCAGATTCTAAATGGAAATACAGTAACATGTTCTAAGTAAAATAACATGTTCTAAGTGTAATAACATATGTTCTAAGTGAAATAACACATTCTAAGTGAAATGATGTCTTCTAAGTGAAAATAAATATTTATCACAAAACAACATGATTTATTTTGCCCAATTTACTCACCACTGGTGGTGTGTGTTTGTACTGTATATATGTGTGTGTATATATATATATATATATATATATATATATATATATATATATATATAACCACCAGTTCCTAGAGTTCGAATCCTATCAGTGTTAGTGTTAGGTAGGTAGGTAGAACAGGCAGCTGGTAAGGAGCTCATTAGGGGCTTCTTACATAATGACATCATTGTTTACTCAGCTAGCCTGAGAGAAGGATGATTATGTCATTTGGAACTCTCACAGCAGCATAACCCTGTGTGAGTCACCTGCTCTGGGGAACTTTTAGAATGTTCCGTTAGTCTTAGTTTGGAAATGAGAGTGGCAGGAGCTGTGCCAGTGGGCTCTCTGTCTGGGGCCCTGTGTTTCTCACTCTAGTTTGGATTACAATCACCAGCTTTCAGTGAAGTGGTGGAGACCTTTCTTCAGCAGGATTCCTTGGTTTTTACTCCAGAGAAGTGGAAGGAACTGCTAGCTCAGTGGATCCAAGAGGCAATCCCCTGAAGGTCCTAGTGTGTTACAGTTGCCTTTGAGAAGGACTTTGTGTGAGATTTTGCTGACACGCTACCAAGGGAAAGGATGCTTTCTGTGTTGTTTCCATGCCTAGAGGAAGAAGCAACAAGTTTTTGAGTACAAAGCGAAAAGGGAGCTTTCTGGGTTGTTTCCATGCCTAAAGGAAGGAGCAACAATTCTGTAATTACAGAGGGAAAAGGGAGCTTTCTGGGTTGTGTCCATGCCTAAAGGAAGGGACAACTAATCAGTGGAAAAGGGTACTTCATGGGTTGTTTCCATACCTAGAGGAAGGAGTAACGATTCTAACATACTAACATACTAAAATGCCAGCAGACTAAGCCTAACAATCACTCAAGTCTGCTCGATTTTCACACGATTTTGGTGTCCCCTCCTCCCCCTTGGGTTACACTGTCCCCAGTCCCAGATGTTCCACCTGTATTGGGCCTGGTCAGATTTACCCTTCCCGTACCTGTCCCATCCCCTCTTAAACCCGTCCACAGTCTCCACCTCTACCAGCTTCCTGGGCAGTGCATTCCATGGCTCCACCACCCTTTCAGTGAAATAACATCTCCTCATCTCCCCTCTGAGCCTGCCCCCTTCCAGCTTACAATCGTGACCTCTCGTTGCCCCACCCTCCTTCCTTTGGAGCACCCTGACTGGGCCTCCTTTATTGATCCCTTTCATGTACTTAAAGACCTCTATCATGTCCCCCTGTGATTCTGTGAGTACTAATTTGGGAGACAAGTTCTCTATTTAGGGGTTTGTTCTGGGGTGTGTGTGCCCATAGATAAGGTTAGATCACACCTATCAGTGCCCCTTGTTCACCAAGTGAGTGAAGTGAAGTTTGGAGTCTTTAGCAATTCAGTGGGGGTATGGAGGCTTCTGTGGTGTAACCCTGAA
The DNA here is from genome assembly GCA_016271365.2 of Neoceratodus forsteri. Lineage (NCBI taxonomy): Eukaryota > Metazoa > Chordata > Ceratodontiformes > Ceratodontidae > Neoceratodus > Neoceratodus forsteri. Next base: position 133,947,627 of record JADMNL010000031.1, on the reverse strand, counting down.
GCAATGGCAGAGACTGTCGGTTGGGGCAAAGGGTGGGAGAAATGCCATCTGGAAGCTTACAAGGCAGGGCTAACTGATTCATGGAAGGGCACCAGTTTACCTTGAGCAAAGGCCACTGCTGCGGGATGAAGTGTGTGGCATAGTCCACGTGCATACACCTGTTGGGAAAGAATATGTTCTGAGTGTGTGGCCCAGTTCACAAGCATACACTCTGGGGAAATGGAAATGTGTTTGGGTGTGTGGCATAGTCCACAGGCATATACCACGGGGAAGAGAAAGGAACTGTTGTTTCTGTGGAGAACTGTACTGCCTAGCAAGGAGAGTTCTGAAAATGTACCTGTTTGCCATGACCGACCCTTGGGGGTCCATTGATGCTTTAGTAACATCTGTCGAATAAAGCCATACTGCAAAATCCCAGCTGTTGCCTTGGACAATCAAATCATTGTTTCTGTGTGGACTTACTGGGGCCCCCTCAGCAGTTAGGTCTAGCATACGCCTAGCATCCTCCACCCTGGACCTGGTTGTAGTTACAAAGGTTCATTTTTGGTTCTTGTACCCCCACCCCCTTCCTCTAGATAATGAGCCTGGCATACATCCTAACGCTAGGAGTGGTACCAATCTTAGAATTTCTGATAAAAGTAAATGGTATGCCATATGTGGGTACTAGTCCTGTTTTATGGGGGATGTCCAACTTGCTAAAAGTGGCGTGGGGGCTACATAGATATCTGAGACATTCCATAGGACATCCAGGAATAAGCTGTTTATTCACTCTGGAATGTAGCCACTAATGCTGTTCAGGAAGGAGTGGTGCACTTTATGTTCTAAATCTTTAAAAAGCAGAGGGTGCCGCAATATGGTAAAAGCTGAGGGGACTGAGAATCAAAAGGGCACTTATGAGGGTACAAAGGGCACCTTTTCTATACTAGTTTTTGCCATACAGAAATAAAAAGTGGGTGGCTACCCCACGTTCCGGCACCTATGCCTGAGGCACTTGAGCACCTTACCTCTCCAATGCTGGCAATCGGGTTTGGGAATGAGCTCGGGCCACTGGGGGGGTGGGGAGGGAGGGCTGGGAGTAGATTGAGCAGCCACTTGGCAGCTCTCCTCTCCCAGATTGGGGAGGCAAGTATTCCCAGCTCTTGGCTGCCACCGAATGGAGGCTCGTCGGCAGTGCCAAGCAAATGGAGGGCTGGCATTAGGCGAGGGGTGGGTGGAATGGGGTTTCCGGTTCTGGTGCGCATGCATGAATCCACGCTCATGCACACATCCACGTGCATGCATGGCCACATCGCCAAGGCCCCTGGGGAACTAGGGATGGAGACAACCAGAAAAAAATGTGTCCGCCCAGTTGCCATGTGTGACTGCCCTTGGAGGACACCTGGGTCCTGCACCATGGAGATCACTGTTGGCATGATGGCAGGAGGAGCGGCAGATGGGACTGGGAGACCCCGAGCCAGGGCCCAAAGGCAAGGCATAGGTGGTGTTGGGTGGGCAAACAGCTCTATGGAGAAAAAAAACAGCTCCGCACTTCATTTTGTATTTTCATAAAAAGAATGTTTCAGCTATGAAACTTCATGAGAGAATACAGTTTGTTTGTTTTTTGTTTGTAAAATTTCAGTTTTCCTTTTCAGGGTTTATAACTCATCTAGGTGGCCTTAGAAGTGTGTTAAAAATTATTGACTGTCATAGCTGGCCCAGAGGGGGAGTGATTGCACTTCCATCCCCAATGCCAGCAACCAGGGTTCGGGAATGGACAGGGTCACTCAGTGGGCCAGCAGGGTGAGGGGAAGGATCGAGCACCCGATGGCAGCTCTCCATCTTTAGGGAGACAGGACTCCAGTTCTTCTGAAGATACAGCCACCTGGTGGAGGCCAGGAAGCAGTGCAGTGGGACAGCACTCAGAGGGGGAAGAGCAGGAATGTGACGTCCTGTTGCACACATCACTACACTCCAGCTCGGGGAGAAAAAAAAAGGTGGAAAATGACCAGGCTGCTACATGCTGGCACCCCCCACAGGCTCTCACATGTCTGATACAGCTGGCCACCCACTAGACTATGGTCCTGTGCAAGTAGTGGATAACAGGTAAGTCTGTGAGAAGGATGATGATGGGGCTGGGGGGGGTATATCAGGCAGACCTGGGGGAGAATAAGATATTGATGAAAAAAAAATTGACTGTCAGCAAGCAAGTAGCACAGTGGCAAGGGCCTCTGCTTGTTACTCTGGCAACTCAGGTTTGAAAATGGACTTGGGTCATAGGGGGCTGGTTGGGGAAAGGAGTGAGGAGTGTCCTACTAGACAGCTCTCCATCTTCAGGGTGGGGGCATTTGTTCTCTGCTGTCTGATTACAGCAGTACATGTCAGGGCTGGCAGGGGCTGCTGCAGACGTCCTTGAGTGCTAACACACAGCTGCCCATGTGCGCACCACGTCACTGCATGCTGGCAGTCTAGGACAAAAAATGGTGGAAATCCACAGATGCAGTGGTGATCAACCCCTTGCAGGACCCACTTTGCCAACCAAGCGCTCACCTCCTACACCAGATCCTGCACACTTTGGGGGAAGGGGTGCTCCTCAGGGACCCTGACATGGGGGGGGGGGTAAGCCACAGAGGTATGACAGATGTCAGGAAAAGTACCTGGAGATGGCGGGTGATGAGGCTGGGTTGGCCAGTCCTGAAGGCACCACCCCGTAACTGGAGGAGAAATACAAGGTTGAAAAAAAATTGACCGTCTCCAACTGACCTTATCATGCCTTTGCTTATGATATAGCGTTTGCCATAAAAACAGACTGTGAAGTCATAAACAGCAGTTTTGGGGACAGTCAGACTCTTTTTGAAAGACACAGTGAAAAATACTGCATTATGCAAAATATCTAGTAGCCCAATAACAGAAGAAAGAAAAAAAAAACTAGGAAACACGAAACATAATTATATTACTATCATAGTTTTTAGCCTTTTAGCTAACAAATAATAACAAATAATAATAAGAGGCAGTATAGTGCAGTGGTTTAAGGCTCTGAGCTGCAAATCTGGAGACCTGGGTTTGAATCCCACAGCCCCCACTTGCATACTGTGTGACCCTGAGCAAGTCACTTAACTTCCCTGTGCTCCCAGGTTGCACCTGTAAACAAGCTTTCAGCTTAGTGTGTCTCACCTGGTTAAACGATTGGGAAAATAACACAGCAATTTAATGTAGTGTCTTACTCCTTTAAGTTGCACAATGAATGGGAAGTCATACAAACATAAAGGGCCCCATTTCCAGGGTTGTGGGTTTCAGTTACCTCTTAAACGTTCACCACCCCAAATTTCGGAGACAGACCCTTTAAATGTGGCAGTCGGAGGCAGAAAATGGACCAAGTCTTGAAATCGTAGTGAGAGAAGCTCTGAACATCATGGGAGTGCTTTCATCTTTAGAAAGCGTGGTGTTCGGTGATCATACAGAGCTGCCACTAATAAAGTTCCCTCTTACTGCAGCATACCTTACGTATCTCCAACTACCTTCTTCTTGAAAACAATAGGTAGAAAAGAGTACCTCACTTGCTGGGGCATATTAGAGTAATGGGGATTTTTTTTTTTGCCAGCACTGTACATCAGCTTGAAAATCTCAGTATAGAGTGTGGGACAGCACCTTCTCCATGTGGGACAGAGGGGCTCTGCGGGGCAAAATCAGGGACCTCTCTACTAATGTGGGACAGCTGAAAAGGAATCAACAAAGGAACTCTGTGGGGTAAATTAAAGGATGTCCCTCCTAATGTGGGACAATTGAGAGGTATGGACATTGGGGTTCTGAGTGGTAAAATGAATAATGTCCCACCTAATGTGGGACTTTTATTTATTTGTTTTATTTATTTAGTTAGTTTGTTTTTATTGAAGAGGTAAGCACACTAGACAATTAAATGCTTATTTTCTGGTATGACCTGAGAATTTACAACAGGTAGTACAGACAGACAAATTACAATACAAGATAAAAAAAACACAGGAACAAAAATTACAGGAGTGCACAGCAACAGTACAGTGTAATAATTGTACAAGAGAGCATAAAACATGGTATGAAAAAAAACAGTATAGTTAAAATCACATATATCCATGGGGATTAGATACAAGACACCCCAAATTCACTCTGACTGATGAAGAGGCCAGTCACCCTAGGCAAGTGCAGACAGATGAGTCCTTCAAGTAGTTCCAAAGGTATTATTTGAAGAGGTGGACAGTGGAGGCATGGACAGGGGGGTTCTGAGTGGTGAAACGAGGGATGTCCCTCCTAATGTGGGACAGTTGAGAGGTATGGTCAGAGGGGTTCCGAGTAGTAAAATGAGGGACGTCCCTCCTAATGTGGGACAGTTGAGAGGTATGGGCAGGAGGGTTGTGAGTGGTAAAATGAGGGATGTCTCTTCTAATGTGGGACAGTTGAAAGGGATGGACAGAGGGGTTTGAGAGGTAAAATGAGGGACATATCTTCTAATGTATTTTATATATATATATATATATATATATATATATATATATATATATATATATATATATATATATTTTTTGATGAAAACCATTATGTCTTTTACTTTTTTCTACCTTCCTGTGTAAGGTGCTCTGAGCCTTTTTTGGATAATGCACCCTATAAATAAAATTTGCCTTGCCTTGTCTAATATGGAACAGTTAAAATGTGTGGACAGAGGGGTTCTGTGTGGTATAATGAGGAGCGTCCCTTGTAACGTGGGACAGTTGAGAGGGATGACAGAGTGCCAGAACCTGGCACCTACATGGTTTTGAAAGCCTGGATAATAATTCTCTGTAATTCAACTATGAAAGGCATTACCACCAACTGTGCATTGCGTTAGTTTTCCAGCTACTTGACTTGGCAACACAGTCCAAACAAAGTTTTTCAACAAAGGTTCTCTTGTTGCATTTCACAACATTGTCTCTGTGTCTGCAGTGTTGATATTGTTTTGTCAATTGCTTTATGGCACCATGTGATGGGAACATAATAACTGGTTATATATTGGTAACCAGTTTGCAGAAACCACAGATTGCTGTTATACACCAGTAGGATATCACGAATCCCCATGTATAGTGGGATTTCTTTCTTTTTTATACGTTATCTATACCCCTTTAGAGACCCTCTTGTAAACTAGGTGGTACACCCAAATGAGGCTATCCCTGTGTACAAAAATTGCCGTATAAAATAAATATAAAATAATGGTACGACTCAGAACCTGGCTGTCTGTATCTCTTAACTATCCCACATTACAAGGGGCATCCCTTATTTTATTTCTCAGAACTCCTCTGTCCATACTACTCAACTATCACATATTAAGGTGTCCTAATTGTACAACTCAGAACCCCTCTGTCTTTATCATTTAACTGTCCCACATTAGGTGTGACAGTGTTAATTTTACCCCTCCGAACTCTTTTGCCCTTACCTCTCAACTGTCCCACATTAGGAAGGAGGTCTTTCATTTTAACCCTCAAAGTCCTTGTTCCAAGCGGTAAAATGAATGATATTCCTCTTAATAAGGGACAGTTGAGAGGTATGCTCTGTAAACCCAAGTAGGGAAAGAGAATATTATACAGACTGTGTGCACAGTAGTTAAGATAATTTTTTTTAAGCCAGCCCAGTGGTGCAGAGGGTTACGAACATACAAAATAGCCGGCCAAAGAAGGCCTTACTGTCTATGAAGATTGCTTGATTGGTGTGCCCCTGAGTTGGAGGTAACAGTGGGCCCTGCCCCACTTCTCCACCAGTCCTGACCCTTCCCTTTATCCTGTCCCACCCACTTTTATACCCCCCACTGTCTTTTGAGTGATTACATCAGATGGGAGTTCATTCCACCCAAACAACACCCTCTCTGTAAAGCAGTGTCCACTGTCCTCCTTGTGGAATATTCCTCCAGCAGCTTAGAACAGTGCCCCTGGGGACCACGACCAGTAGTCATCATGTGCAGACATGCTTTACCAAGGCTCCCTAGCACAGAGCTACGATTCTTTAACATTCAGTGGATTTTGTACCATTTTCTCGGATCTGCACCCACAATTGTATTATAATGAGTGAGCTTGACAGGTGGATGAATTTTGAGGTGAAGCAAGCTATGGGAAACCCTAGAAACAGACTGATGGAGGAGGTCAGTGTGGCCAACAATCCAGGCCCTGTAGGAGCAAGAAGGCAGCGGCACCTAGTGTGGCAAAGAGGTCTCAGAGGAACCCTCTAGCAAGGACCTGCTAAGAGCAATACAGGCTCCCGATAACAGCGTGATATCCCTTGATCAAAAGATTGCTAATTTCAGCTCTCAACTTACCTTCTGTGAGTTGCAAATGTCCACCACAGTTACCAAGTTCAAAGGAGCAGTAGGAGCAGCGCTGAAGGTGGTAACAGCTACAACTGGACTTCTAAAAGAAGACAAAGCTCTACGCTACCGACTGGAGGCATTGGAAAACCTCAACTGGTCCTCCAACTTAGGTCTGCTGGGACTCCCACAGGATCATTCGTGGAACAATGGCTGGGGGATTGTCTACATCTAGACCTAGCTCCAGTGGTGTATCTGGCCTTCAGAATCACTCCACGGAGGAGAAGAGAGAATGAAAACATGCCCAGAACACTGCTGGTAACATTGGCTGGACCCCATGAAAAAGACAGAGTACTCGAGGCTGCCCAGTGAGCCAGGCCACTCAACACAAACTTGTGAGACAAACTTTCTCTTTGCCCCAATCTGAGCTTTGCTATGAGGAATGCAAAGAATAGGCTTTGATGGAAGAAGACCTGTACTACAGTCCTATGGTGTCTCCCATAACATGCAGTACCTGACAAAGATTAAAGCCATTTATAGGGGTAAGCAATATTTATTCAATGACCAGAAGGATGCAGTGGTTCTGGGGAAAAAGATTAAGCAGAATTTTGGGATTCAGAACAGCATGGCAGATCCCATGGACGTGAGCTGAATTTAGCTGCTGATCAGCCTGTATGTACTCGATGAAAGGTTGGAGGATTAATGGGCCCCTAATAAGAGACTGGATCTTGAGGCAGGATAATAGAGGCAAGAATGAGGCCAAAATAGACTAATAAAGGAATAATGCATGACAGGGTGTGTGTCGTGCTGGGATAACGCCACGCCTGGTGGTTGGGCACGAGGCCGCGGGCAGTCACGTCAACTCTTCCCAGGCTTGGCATTATCTCAACCGACACACACCTGGAGTGCATTTTCCTATTATACAATGGCTTGTTGTTATGTATAAAATAAAAAAATAATTTTAAAGAATGTTTTTATTAGTGTGGAAAAATATTTTGTTTCTTAAAAGGAGATGCAAAAAAAGAGTATATCCTAATGGTCCAAATGGTAATCCAAGTGGGTTTGCAGTGCTGAGACTAGACCTGTGGTGTTATGCTGGGATAACGCCATGGGTCCAGCCCCAAACTGACCAATCACAGTCCAAGATTCTTTCTTGCCATTGTATAATTGCAAGTATTCTAGACTCCTGGTGTTATGTGACTGCTTTTTTCTTGAATAAGCCTTGTTATTGCAAACATGTCTCTAAATATAGAAAATGGTGCCTGCCTCATGTGCTTCTCTTGGTGGCTCTAGCAAGCCCCCCTTCAATGCTGCCTAAAAGGAATCAGAGCTGTATAACTGCACTTGGAACTAGCGCTACATCTGTTTTAAGATTTTTGGACTCAATTATTCTCCATCTGGACTCCTAGGTTTGCTTGTTGCAAACAGTTAGTCTTGGTTAAAATGCTGATGGGGGACGGTGATATCTTTAACTGTCCAGCACTACTAAAATGTTGTTGGTTGTTACATTTTTATTTTTCCTTTAGCTGCTTACTAGTTTAGAGAGGCAAGTTTATGAATGATAGTAGAACTCACTTTATGTAGAACTGCACAACAGATTGCTTCTCAAAGAGATACCATCAGAACTGTAATTTGCTGCATGAGGCCAAATCATATAGCAAAAAGACCAAATGCTGTTGCAACTGATCTTATTATGAGATCACATAGCCTGGTTTACATGACGAACATTACTCACTTAGACAACAGGTTCTTCACGCTGATGGCATTGTTGATATGTGTTTTTTGCCATATGTGTTGAATTAATCATATCTAGATCAAACCTCCTATGGGGTACAAAACAGAACATGTTAACTAAATCTCATACAGCAAGACTGTTTGTACACTTAAAGAGCCCCTGATGCCATTGTGGCAGTTTTGAAAAAGATTTATATTTAGACATCATTCATCTTATACTTAATATTTATTCTGTAATTCTCACCCTTTTTATTACTAGGGAAATTTGCATGTGGACAGCCTCAGGATCGCTGCCCTATTTTTTCTGGCTGCTTGCCTACACTTGACATCACAGTTCTGTTTGTGACATCACAATATGTTGCTGTGTAGATACTTATGATGCCATAAACAGGGGATTATGATGTCAGGTGCAGGCAAGCAGAAAGCGCAGATATAGTCTAAGGAACAATAATCCTTGTTCATACAACTCTCCTCAGCAGTAAAAAAGAGGGAAAATTATAGAAAATATATGAAATACAAACTGAATGGTGGCTAAATCTCACATTTTTTCAAGTTTTTCTAATGGTGTCAGGGGCTCTTTAATGCTGTATGTTGCGAAGTCATGGATTATGTATATAATGGTGACCCATTGTCAGAGGGTTGGGATTGACAGTGATCCTGAGTGCCCTGACACTAGTGCTAGGGACCCTAGTTTAGTGACTGAAGGGAACCTGTCCCATGCCTTGGGAATGTGTGAGGGGTTTGCAACTGCTCAGAGAAGTGACCTTAGTTTAGAGAAGCTGAGGGCTTGCGTAGATTCGGATGGCGCACAGGGAGGTGACAGCAAACATACGTTTTATTGGGAAAATGGACTTATGTATACTCAGGCAGTCCAGACAGAGGGAGGGATGCTAGGCAGGCAGCTTGTCGTTCCCCAGGGGTATCATGAGCAGTTGCTCAAGATTGCACATGATATTCCCTTGTCTGGTCATCTGGGAATCACACGCATGATGCAGTGGTTGGCCCAGAATTTCTACTGGCCTAACTTCACCCAGCAGGTGAAGGAGTATTGCAGATCTTGTCACCGGTGCCAAGAAATAGGGAAGGTGGGCAAGAAAACCCAAGCTGCCCTGATTCCATTGCCTATAGTGGAGAAGCCATTCCAGAGGTTGGGAATGGATATTGTGGGGCCTTTAAATACCCCTAGCTCCTCAGGGAAGAGATTCATCATGACTGTGGTGGATTATGCCACCCAGTACCCAAAGGCAGTCGCCCTATCCTCACTGAGAACAGACAAACTGGCAGATGCCTTACTTGGGATTTTCTCCCACATTGGGTTTCCACAGGAGGTTATCACCGATCGAGAGGGTTCCTTCATGTTAGACCTGATGAAATGTTTATGGGAGAAGTGTGGGATGGTGCAGAGATGCACAACACCGTATCACCCACAAGCCAATGGGTTTGTGGAAAGATTCAATGGTACCCTGAAGTCAATGCTCCAGGCATTTGCTGAACAGCATGGGAGGGACTGGGAGAAATACGTTCCCCACCTGTTGTTTGCATACAGTGAGGTGCCCCAAGAGTTGACAGATTTCTCCCTTCAAACTCTTATATGGACGCCAGGTACGTGGGCTCCTAGACTTGATCTGGGAGGACTGGGAAGGCAAGCACGCCACCCAGAGAACTCCCATTGTGGATTACTTCCTTAGGTTTAGGGAAAGGCTGAAGGAGCTTATGGGGAAAGCCCAGAGCAACCTGGCAGCTGCCCAACAGAAACAAAAAGTGTGGTACAACCGCAAAGCCAGAGCTCGCTTGTACATGGTGGGTCAGGAAGTCATGGTCCTCATTCCGGTCTGGAAAGACAAGCTGCAGGCTGAGTGGGCAGGACCATACAAAGTGGTTAGAAAGGTAAATGACGTGAACTACATTGTGGAGTTACCTGACGGAAGACAGACAGAAAGGATGTACCATGTCAACATAATGAAGCCATATGCAAATAGGGCTGACATGGTGTTTGCAGTGTGTAGTCCTGGGGAGGGGACAGACGAAGGAGACCCCCGTCTAGATTTGCTGGAAGAAAGTAAGCGGGAGTCCTCTGTGGAGGCAGTAAAATTGTCTCACCAGCTGGCCCCAGACCAGATCCAGAAAGTAAGGGAGGTTATAGCAGACTTTGCCCCATTGCTTAGCACCAAACCTGGACTAACCACCTTAGCGACACACGATGTGGAGACAGGGACACAGACGCCCATATGGCAGACAGCATATCAGGTGTCAGAGGCTGTACCAAAGGACATTAGGAGGGAAGTGGAGGAGATGCTGGATTTAGGGGTAATCCAGAGATCCCACAGCCCCTGGGCCTCACCTGTAGTCCTTGTGCCTAAGCCAGATGGCTCTACTCGTTTCTGCATAGACTATCGTGGACTGAATGCAGTCACGAAGTCCGATGCCCACCCGATGCCCTGGACGGACGAACTCCTGGACAAGTTTGGAGGGGGCGACCTACCTTACAATGATTGACCTGACCAAGGGGTATTGGCAGGTAGAGTTGACAGACAGAGCTAGGGAAAGGTCGGCCTTCATCACTCCGATAGGCTTATTTGAGTTTAAAGCAATGCCTTTCGGAATGAAGAACACCCCGGCCACTTTCCAAAGGTTGGTGAACCAGGTGTTAAATGGTGCTGAGGAGTATGCTGTGGCGTAACCGGATGACACTGCCATCTTTAGTGCCAGCTGGGAGGAACACCTATCCCACCTTAGGGAAGTGATGGGCAGGATACAGAGGGCCGGGCTCACTGTCAAAGCTGGGAAGTGCCATGTGGCCATGGGAGAAGTGGCATACCTCGGGAATGTGGTAGGCCGAGGACAGCTCCGTCCTAACCAAATAAAGATAGAGGTAATCCAGGCGTGGCCCAGACCAGAGACATAGAAGCAGGTCAGGAGTTTTCTAGGGACAGCAGGATACTACAGAATATTTGAACCCAATTACAGTGCCCTGGCTGCTCCCCTATCTGACCTGACAAAGAAAAGTATGCCCTAGAAAATTACCTGGCACCCAGCCTGTGAGAAAGCCTTTACCAGATTAAAGGAGGCACTGTGCAGTGCTCCTGTTCTGACAAGTCCTGACTATAGCAAAACCTTTATAGTTCAGACTGACTCCTCAGACATGGGTATTTGGGCAGTACTGAGTCAGACATCCAGCCAAGGGACAGGTCACCCAGTAGTGTACCTGAGTAGGAAGTTACTTCCCAGGGAGCAAGCATATTCCACTGTGGAAAAAGAATGTCTTGCCATAGTGTGGGCCCTAAAGAAGTTGGAGCCATACTTGTATGGGCAGCATTTTGTGGTGCAGACTGACCACAACCCCCTGGTTTGGCTGATGCAGATGGGAAAGAACAATGGTAGATTGCTAAGATGGAGTCTTGCTTTGCAAGGGTATGTTATGATAATATTACATAGGGCTGGAGCCAAAAATCAGAACTCAGATGGGCTGTCTAGGGTCTATGAGGAGTGAACTGATTTGGGAAGCTCATCCCATGCAGGGGATAGAGCCCCCAAATTCAGTCTAGGTGGGGAGGAGTTGTAACACTTGGACAGCTGGTTCTGATCACTGTATCATTTTTTGTAATATAAAAATGTGTTATGGACTGTCTGTCATGAGAAGTGCTGAAACAGCATGTGAGTATCACACACACACACACACACACACACACACACACACACACACACACACATGTTTTAGATACAAGGTGTTGCCTGGAAGGCCAGAAGCTAATTACAGACTTTAACTAAATTAATTATAGCTGCAGTTGCTAAGAGGGAAAATCATAAACTTTTATAACGCTTAGAGGAAGAAGAGCACATTGTGACGTTTTAGTGCAAAGTCATAAAAGATGCTTTGATGTCTGTGTGTGAGAGAGGATGCTGCTCTGGCATGAAAGAAGAACATGATAAAAGGAAAGACTTAATTGGGGAAGTCACACAGGGAAAGGAGTTCCTGCTGATGTGACCTTAATTAAGCTACCTTCTAATATGATAAAATATCCTGGTTGTATGATTTTTCATAACCAGAGGAGGAGGAGCTAGGTGACCTCACGCAAAGAGGTGGGCAAAGCCAGCTTTTAAACAGTATTTTTTTTTCTTCCGAGACTTCTATCTAGACTCTGACAAAGAAACATCTTTGAGCACTTTAAGCAGGTATTTAGAGAGAGAGAGACAAAATCTAAGTACTGTAGTAGGAATTGCACTGTTAAAACCTTGTACTTTTAAAAGATTGTATGGTTCTTGTGATAATAGTTCTGTAGTTTATGTTTTACATATTTTTTTATCTATTTTAGTAAAACTCTATTTTTAAAGCCTACTTGGTCTATCTTTGATTTCTTTCCTTTTACAAGTGGAGTATATATGGTTAAAGCAGACACTGTACATAAGCTTGAATGGTGATACCAAACTGGAAAAAGGTAAGCGTTTTAATCTGAGGTCTTTTATGAGAGTTTTTAAGGGTTAATTTCTGTACACCTGGTTAGGTGCCCATAGGCAAAGATATCTGGCACCCCGAAGACAGAATTATCTGAGCCTGTGCACTGGGTACGCTAACAAGAGGTTCACAGTTTGGATCCCTCCAAGACTTGAGACCAAAGGTTGATCTGAACCCACAAAACAGACAGGAGGGTTACCCTGTTTCTGTTAACTGTTCAAAAGACTGCGCTCGGAGGTTGGCACTTTGGGAGTAGAGGGCTGACCTGCTGAGTGGGTTTGTGACAGTGATCACCTTATAAAATAATAAAAATAAATAAAAAAACAGGGCCTTCTTGTGGTGTTGTTATCACGGACACAGAAAAGTTCCCTGATATCCACCTTGTTTATACCTTTCAGGTACTTAAAGCTGTCAGTCATGTACCTTCTCTCCTCAGGTGGGTGCATGTTGAGTTCTCTCAGCCTGTCCTCGTGTGCCCTCCTGTCATACCTCTCAACCTTTTGTCACTGAAACGAGGGACATGGGTATTTTTGGACACTCAAAATGAGGGAGAGTGAGGGACACAGACCTTCAGAATGAGGGACACATCCTCAAACATGAAGATATAAGCTCAGAACACTGTGAAAACCATATTTACTTATACACAGTTTAGTTTTGATTTAGTAGTTTAGAATATTAAGAATTTCTGCTTTAAAGTCTGAATTTGCAGCACATTCTCTGCATGGGCAGCACCTTTCCCATGAGAGATGGATGAGGGACAGAGCAATTTTAAGGGGTAAAATCAAGGATGTCCCTCGTAATGAAGGACATTTGAGAGATATGCCTCCTATCCCTGAACCATCTTTGTCGCCCTTCCCTGAGCTGCCTCGAGCTGATCAATATCCTTTTTCATGTAGGGGCTTCAGTGTTGCAAGCCATACTCTGGGTGTGGTTGCACCAAAGGATCGGTACAGTGGAAGTATAATCTCCTCTCTTTTATTCACGAACACTCCAGCAATGCAGCCTAACATTCTATTTGCCTTGACTGCTGCCATCCTGCACTGCGTAGCCTGTTTAAGATCACTGGTGATGGCTATTCCCAAGTCTTTTACCACCTCTGATTCAGTGCCCCTGAACCATCTAGACTGTACTCGGCCCTTGGGTTCTTCTTCCTATGTGCATGACTTTGCACTTCTTCACTTTGAACTTTGTGGTGGAGTTCAGCAAAAAGCCATGAACACACACTCACGCAGATACAGATACAAGGAAAACTGCAACTCTCAGTATTGTGAAACTTGTTGCTCCTTTCTTGATCAGCGCACACGGGACACAGGACCAACAGGCAGGCTATCAACCTGGCAAAAAACCCCAATGTTGCACGCTAATACGCTTTGTTACTGTGAGCGGCTTTTTCTACTGTGCCTGAACTGTGTAGTAGAGTTGACAGCATGGAGGGGACAAGGGAATTGCAGAGAGACCTACAGGGGCTGGAAAATTGGTCCAAAGTTTGGCAGCTGAAATTCACTGCCAAGAAGCACACACTATGCACTTAGGGAACAAAACCCCCCAGAACAGAGTGTTGGATGGAGGGGTTCAGCTGGATACAACATCAAAGGAAAGGGACCTAGGAGTCATCATTAGTAACTCCCTGGAACAAACCAGCCAGTGTAGCAAAGCCTTCGGGAGCACTCGGAGAGGAGGATGACACTGGGAAGCAGGAGGAAGCAGGAGGTATTGTTACTTCTATATAAGTCAATGGTAAGGCCACACCTGGAGAACTGTGCCCAGGTCTGGAGTCTCTACCTAAAAAAGGACAGGGACAGACTAGAGACCGTACAACACAAGGTGACTAAATTGATTCAGGGCCAGGAAGGCAGATCCTATAAGGATTGGTCAAAGACCAGTGGTGGAGCTAGAGAAGGGGCTGGGGGGGCAGTCGCCCCTCCTGGCTGCCCCAGTGTGAGTAGTGGTCCCCTCCACTATCCCGATTCACTGTTTAGTGCCCATTGTGGAGCCCATGATTGACTGAATGGCCCCACTTGGCTCCCAAACCTGGCTCCGCCACTGCCAAAGACACTGAACATGTATTCACTCGAAACCAGACGAGAGAGGAGGGATATGACTGAGACCTTCAGGTTCCTGAAAGGAATAAACTAGGTGAACTGTGAAGAGCTGCTCTCTCCCAACGAAGCCAGTCATTTACTACTTGTGTCCCCATATGCTGGAACAAATGATCTATTATATGAAGACCATTATCTGGCATTTTACCATGAACAAAACAGTTGCAGGAGCATTTTGTGGCAATAGGTATTTGATGTCTGTATTGATGATTGTCTTTTAATTGTGATGTAGCGCTGAATTTGTCACTGTTGATGTACGAAATTGTAATATTGGAACTGATATAATATGACTATTTATTATTTTGCATGAAGTTGTCTGTGGGATGGTACTGGAGATGAGCCTAGACTCAGTGGCAGATTATCCCAATAAACATAATTTGAACTTGAAGAGCTATTTACCAAGAACAGAAAAGTTAGGACACTGGGTCGTGAGTGGAGATTAATGGGGGGAAGTTTGACAAGGATGTGAGGAAGTATTATTTTACAGAAAGAGTGGCTGAGCCATGGAATGGTACATCGGCAGAGTTGGTGGGTGCCAGAACCATAAATGGCTTCAAACACGCTGGGATAGAGCTACGGGTATAGTAGTTACCCAGCAGAATGAGGGAGGGGGAAACATGGAGAACAAAAGGAGGACAGGGTCAGCGTAGACCCCACAGAGACAGTAGGTCCCTGAGTATGATAGAGTAATATTGGCAAACTAGATGCACTGTTGGTCTTTTTCTGTCACCATCATCTATACTTCTGTGTTTCCAAGAACCTTAGCTGCCAGATACCTAACTACTTCTCCAGCCTTGCTGGGTCTTCCATTAGGTCTTGTACCCCTTCATCTGTGTCTACCCTCCAACAGAGCTTGGTGTCATCCACAAAGAGGCAGACTGTGCCTTTAATGCCATCCCCAGTGTCATTAATGAACACATTAAACAGCAGTGGGTGGAACACTGACGCCTGCAGGACACCACTTGTAACTTCCCTTGTACCTGACAGCTCCCCCTCAACCCTCTGGGTCCTGTTGCTAAGCCGATTTTCTACCCACCTGGTTAATTTGCTCCCTGCCCCTAGTTCCTCCAGCTTCCTGCTCAACCTCTTATGGGGCACCGAGTCGAAGGCCTTGCTGAAATCTAATACAGCATGTCAACCGGCTGGCCCTTGTTCACCATACTCGTTACTCAGTCAAAGAAATTGATCAGGTTGGTTTGACAGGAGCTCTCTGACATGAACGACACACCTCCTGCCACGCTGGCTACCTGGTTTCAGGAGTGAACTTGGGCCTCTGGGGGTCGGCTGTGGGGGGGGAGGATTGAGTGTCTGATAGACTGTTCTCTTCTCTCAGGGAGGAGGGTTCACGGCACCACTGTTGATTGCCACCAGATGGAGGCATGCATGCTGAGAGCAACATGAAGGGTAGGAGCTGCCGATTTGATGAGACGCGTGTGTGCCTCCACATGGCATGCACTGATATCCGTGCAACAGCAAGTGTAAAGGAGGAGAAATCAGGAAACATGGCTATGTGGGATTTGTGAAGCCCTGCCTGCCTGTCTGCCTCCCTCCCTCCAGTCCACGCCATTGCCTGGGACCAACGGCCTGGTATCTGGATGAGTGTCTCCAGGGAAGGGGATGGCCGTCTTCCTCCTGGCCCTACCATAGGGAGAATCCGTGGGGGATTCTGCAGGGCCAGGTGAGTACCCAGCCTGGGAGGCAGGGACAGGGCTGATAGCCACCCATTCAGGCCAAGGAGGAAAAATACCTACATGGAAAAAAAGATGCATTTTTTAAAAAGTAATCAGTTACAGAGTACTGCTCACAGGAATAGAAAAGTTATCTGTTATACATTAACAATAACTTTGCCTAAAACGCTGTCTAATACTAGTTTACTTCTTGAATTATTTTTGCACTAACCCACATTATCATTTTAGATGCTTTATTCTGTAGTAATTTTGTAACTAATGTGATATGTAATTATGTTTGTGACATTTTGTCCCAGGCTTGAACCGTAACACAGCACCTTGGTGTGTGTGTGTGTGTGTGTGTGTGTGTGTGTGTGTGTGTGTGTGTGTGTGTGTGTGTTGACTATCCTGCTTAAAGCAGCAGTATTATTAAAAACTGTTTTTTTATACTTTGTTTTATTAGCACTTTGGGTCTGACCTGGGAACCTCCTTCTATTATGCTCAAGATCCCTTTTCCACCTGGGAACTTCCTGCGGCTCATCACTGCGTTCCTACCTTCACTCAGTCCTCACTCGGACCTTACTTACAGAAGTAATCTATAGCATGTTGCCCCACAGCCAGGACCTTGGAGGGGGACCAGGCCGCAGAGGAGACTACTTCATTTGACATGCTTGGGACCACAGAGGAAGGAGCCAGCGAAGAGGAGGCGGGGCAGGCAATTGGATGAAGACTTCATCTGTCCCAAGTCTGACCCTTATTTTCTCACCCAGTAGCCCAATAGCCACACCCCCAGAGGGAGGAGCCAGCGAAGAGGGCAGGCAGTGGGACGAGGGGACTTCATCTGTTCCAAGTCTGGGACCCAGGATGCTAGCATTGTGAAGCAAGAACAGTAACCGATGGACTGACTAATGTTATTTTATTCTGAGATATATGGTGTTGAAGTTTTTAAAAGTTCCTTCTCTTTGCCTCATCCATCCTGATACAGGAAAACACCCTGGTGTGGTGCTCCTGTGCTGTTTACTATCGTATAGAGAATACTGGATGGACAGCTGTGCACAAACAGTGTATTCTGCCCCAGAGGGGTTCTGATTCCCTCTGACCTTGAGAGTGAAGCTCCAGAGGTCTGTGGGAATCAGAACCTTGAAGTTTTTATTTTTTTTTTAATACAAAAAGAAATTGATTGCTACTGCATCTTATTTCAGGTTTAGGGCTAGTTGCTAGGGTGAGTAGTGTGGTTGCTAGGGATCAGATGTCACTACATTTATAGCACAGACTTTCATTGGTTGTCAGTTGGATTTGGGAGGGATTTTCAAGGAAACAAATGGTGGCTGTATTTCTTGCTTAGTAAGAAGACATTTACTTTGTGGAACCAAATTTTATTTCATGAGTAATTTTAAATATCTGGTTGATCCTGCATTGCATTTTTATATAACTAAACATACCAAACATAGGTCTGGAAATCTGCAAAGGTCTTATCTCTCCGTAAGGGTGGCGATCTTTCTGCTCCCGGAAACTATAGGCCCATCTCCCTCCTCCCCGCTCTCGCCAAACTTCAAGAATCCCTTATCCACTCCTGGCTGTCTGAATCTGTGACCGCTACAAATATTCTATCACCAGTGCAGACTGGTTTCAGGAAACAACACTCGACCACCTCCTTATTATTGCGCGTCATCGATTCCATTCTTTTGGCTATGGACAAAAGCCATATTACGGCAGCCATTTTCATTGACTTGGCGAAGGCCTTTGATTCAGTCTCCTCACCCCCTCCTGCTACAAGACCTTAGGTCTGTTGGACTAACTGAACCCGCAGTTAACTGGTTCTGTTCCTATCCTGATGACCGGCAACAATCTGTCCAAATTGGCGATGCTCTTTCCTCCCCGCTCCCCATCCACTCTGGAGTCCCCCAGGATTCCATCCTTGGCCCCATCCTTTTCTTCCTATTCATAAACAACCTCCCCTCAGTCTGCAAATCTTCCAACGTGCACATGTGTACTGATAATACCATCATTTTCATCTCCGGACCCTCTGTTGACAGTGTTCAATCCTCCCCAAGAAGACTTCAATAGAGTCCAGACCTGGTTCCTTAACAATCAACTCAAACTAAACATAAAAAAAAGTGTCTATGACCTTTGGCTCCAGGCAAAAGTTGGCCACCTTCAAGTCCTCTTCTGACTTCTCCACCTTGGATGCGCTCCACTTGAGACTATCTCAACTTTCAAATACTTGGGGGTTTGGTTGGACAGCCACCTGGATTTCTCTGCCCATGTCAACGCAGTCTGTACTAAATTATGCCCCAAACTGGCTGTCCTTTATCGTCACACAGACATCACCCCCTTCCCACCCGAAAAGACCTGGTAGCCAAAATGATCCTTGCTGTCTGATTATGCTAACGTGGTGTACAGCACAGCTGCCCAGTTTTCATTTGCCTGACTAGACACTCTCCTCAACACTTTCTGCCATTTCACCACAGCCCCCCCCCTTACCCACCACTGTCTCTTGTACTCCACAATATCTCATCCACGTTATTATTTGTGCCTCTGTCTCACAGGAGAAAGGTTCGCAGTGCCACCTTTGTAGCCAAGTTCTGGTTTGGCACCCTCCCATCCTACCTTGAAGCCCGCCTCTCTCATGCCACCTCCTCAAATTACCCTCTTCATCACAGAGACTCATGCACCTTCTCTATCCCTCACCCCAACTCTGCAGCTGATCAATCTGCTTTCTCCTTTCATCTCCCCTTCCTCTGGAACAAACTCCCCTCTGACATCTGATTAGCCTCTTCCCCTTCCTCTCTTAAATGGCTCCTCAGACTCCTACCTCATCCTCAATGCTCCGAGTGTTCCCAATCTCTCACCACCGAAATTCCTTGAGTGTATCCCCCTTGGTATTAACAGCTCCAGATGCACTGTCTCCCATCATCCTCATGGTTTCCTTGTGCTACCATGTTTACCCTGCTCCTCTGTCCATGGCTTTGGACACTTGATGTCCTTGTATGACTAAAGGTCCTGTATCAGCTAAATAATGTAGTCTAGCTGGGTTGCATTTTTTATCTTAATTTTGACACCTGTTTTATGGAAATTGCTCTCACTTTTTGGATCTTGTACTGTGTCCTGTGCTTGCTATAAATTCAAATCTCGTGATAAATGCAATCATGTTTTATTTATGTTATATAAATTGTATTTGGTTGTCGCCTACTGTCCTGGGTCTTGTAACCTGACTTTTGTTTCCTTTGTTAAATCTGCACTTTTTCATGCTGTGTTGTAACTTTATCTCCATGTACTCAGTGGCGGAGCCAGGTTTGGGAGCATTTGGGAGCCGGGGTGGGGGGGGGAGCCATTCAGTCAATCATGGGCTCCACAATGGGCAATAAACATTGACTAAAGATGGTGGTGGGGCACCACTATTCACATTGGGGCAGCCAGGAGGGGTGACCACCCCCCAGCCCCCCCTCTAGCTCCGCCACTGTGATGTACTCTTTCCCTGGGTCGCACCTGGAAACAAGTCTTGGCTCACTGGTGCCTTTCCCGGTTATTAACTGTTAAATAAATAAATATCTGGTTGATCCTGTATTCTTTTTTTATATGTGGTTCATCCTGCATCTGCAGGATTTATACAAGTGTCTGATCATGCCACCGCCACATTGAATTATCTGGTCGATCCTGTGGTTTCTGCTGCCTCAGCTATTTTTAAATGGGTGAGACTCGTGTGCTTCCCAAATCTGCTGGAATGCAGTTGTATCACAGAAGGGTAGAACTGTGTTGCATGGCCTCTGAACTGTGGTACAACAGTGTTCCAGCTGAGATGAAAAGTGAGTTGGAACAACGTTCCACCATACACTATAAATGAGCAAGAGCAGCATCCGAGTATGTCCACAGTATGAACCTGGTATGATGTACAGTCAAAATAACCACAAAGGAAGAGATTTTTTTTAAACTGCTGGTGTCAGCCATTTATTGACACATCATTACCTACAAATTTAATAACAAAACCAATTTTAAAAACATGTGAGAGAATCAGAAATTCATCGATGATGACTCTAAGGATGTCAGAAATACATTATTGTGCAAAAAGCTGTATGATGGCAGCTTTTCCCAAATAAATACTTCTACTTTAAAAATGTATGGGAAATTATAAACTAAATCCAGCACTGGAAACTCAAATAATGCTGGCGCTTTCTCATTTGGTTTATAACGAATGATTCCCACTGTATGCAAGGTAAAAGAGTACCCATGAGCCAGGTTTGCCCGAAGACAGGGCATCAAAGAGGCAGTGGCACCAAATACAACAGGCAGAAAACGGCATTCATTTTTAAAAGTAGCCCGTTGTTACTTTTTATCCTGAATTTTTTTTTCCTTTTTCCTTTTGTTAATTAGAAGGTTTCCTACCTGAGAGTGCTAGGTGTAATACTTATAATAGCAGACTCCTTGCTCAAGGCTGCCATGCTGCGTTTTATCCCCCTTCATACCTTATCAGCATTGTGGCCTCACTGCCTATTACATCACAAGTGACCAGTCTAGTATTTATTTATATACAATATATAGAGGATAATGGCTGGGGATCGGGTGATAACCACGCTGTAATTCTAGCTTGTGGTTGCTAGGGCTACAGTAAACCTCTGTGCTCTCGAGGTTTACCATGTTGCCCAAGCAACCACTCGTGGTGATTGCAGCATGGTTATCAACGATCCCCAGTCATTATCCTCTATATATTGTATATAAATAGAATATAATGGTTGTAGTGAATAACACATTTATCTCCACTGGTGACTGGTAAGACCCATAACTCACGAGTGGCACCACTCATGTGTAGAGATAAATGTGTTATTCTACTGCATCCCATTATGCACAGTTTGTAATGTTTTTACTGGTGTTTTAATTTGTTTTAGCTTAAAACTGCCTTTCTTTCCACAGTAAGTTCTTTATCTGGCCTACTGCCCTCTGTGTTCTATTACCAGATTATAAGTGAAAATACCACGTTCTAAGTGAACTAAATCATATTCTAAGTTAAAAAAATTGTGATCTAAGTGAACTAAATGATATTCTAACTGAAAATAAATATTTATCCCAAAATGACATGATTTATTTACCCAGTTTTTTCACCACTGGTGTGGTATATAATAGTGGGACGCCATGCTGATTGTAGTCCCTGACAATGTTATTTGTAGTCCATGGCAAGTTCCTGTCATGCCCAGTGGGCATTCTGTCAGTTAGTGGTGAAATAAAGAAGGACACTTGACATCAACCCTCTGTGTCCATCTGCCCCCTCACAAAATATTACAGAAATACAACTAGACATGTCAGCTTTCATGTGGAATTTTGTTTCACACATGACAGCTAATACTGCCAGGTAGAAAATCTTCTAATTAGTAAATGAAAATGAAAAAGTATTTTACAAACAAAAAATAACAATTGACTACTTTTTAAGTAATAATATACAGCAAGGTGTGGTATATCACAAGATATTGCCGCACCTTGTGTGTGTTGTGAGGCACAAGACAATGCCGAGTGCCTTTTACCACCCATGAAGTGACAATATTAAAAGTTAATATCAACATCAGGCAGTGTATTTGCTCTACCGTGTAACCTAAGGAATCATTTGTATGCAAATGTAATTTCATACATTGGTTGTATCTAGTTGTACTCATGTATTTATTGTTATTGTTGTTTTATCTGTCCTGTACTATGTCTGACTTGCAACCTTTGTAAACGAGCCTTTGGCTCAAAGGTATTTAATCCCAAACTGAAAAAAGAAATAAAATAAATATAATTCATGCAACATTGCTCTGTTGAGCAATGTAATGTTTTTTGTAGTTAGTGATTTTTCCCCCTTGGCCCAACCTGCCCTCTGGATGCCAGCCAGCCACCTCTGCCTCATTCCTGCGACATTCCTTCAGAGCTTACCTTTGTGCCAGTGCTGCATGGCCTGGGTGCTTGTCGGGTTGCAGGACTGTCAGGTGGTCAGGTTCAGTGGTACTTCAAGAATCCATTTTCCTGTTTTCTTCTTGAGGGGTGGCATGCAGTGCTGCCCACATGTCTCCACACACACTTTTGTGAAAGGAGCATTGGCACCCGCCACTCCTTCCACTTTATGCTGACAGTCGACAACTGCTTTACCGTCAGCTGATGCTAGGGGCCAGGGAATGCTGGGCACTGAAACCCTCCCTCCTGGGGGGAGGGAGAGAAGTCCTCTGGACGGTCTATCCTTTCCCTCCCCAGATGACCCCCGGCAACCCAAGTCTGCTTCCGAGCTCAGGTTGCCAGCATGGTGCGAAGTGTGGCATCCCGCGCCTCAATCCTCAGTGCCAACGGGCTGGCTGTGAACGATGTAATGTTGGAGAGAGTAACTAAAAGTCATCCAGATTTCATTTGTCCTTACAACTTTATCTGGCTACTCATTCGGATCATCTTAATTGAAAACATTCTAATCCCATACTACAATTTATTGCTGGGAGAAGTAATCTGACTTAAGAGCAGGGCCTGGAGTTTCAGAAGTTTGGACTCAGCACTTCTCGCAGCTTTATTGCTAAATGTGCCTGAATGCTTGTGGTCGATTTTGAAAGATTCTTTTTTCTACAAAGTTGTTTCTCCAGATCTGGCTGCAGGCTCTTCAACCCCACTCTGTCTTTCCGAACCAGCAACCACCTCCCCAAGGACTCACCTGCCTCTGAGGTTCCATAATGGATTGCTCCCGTAGTGGGGCCAGGAGGAGGCCCTCCCCCCATAGTCCACATCCAGAAGTTGGGATCAGGAGTCCCAGGCAGTGGCGTAGGCCAGGGGCTGGCAGAGGAGGCATCATGGATGCTTGCCTCAGCTTTTCCCTGTGTTCTGTCTCTCCAGACCGGCTGCATACAATGACATGGGGTGTGTGTACCAGTGGAGATATACATGCACTATGGCACCTGCCACTTCCCCACTGAGCTGCTCCCACTGCCATGCCACCACACCGCCACATGGTGGCAGCATGAGAGCAGTGCAGCTGGCTCCCACCTTCCGGGAGAGGAGAATAGTCAGCTGGATACTCAATCTTCTCCCTTCCTGGCCAACCCTCAGTGACCCAGGTTTGTTCCTGGTAGGAGGTGTGGTGTCCAGGTCCTCGACCCTCTGTGCCACTGGGCTGGCTCTGGGCTGGCTATGATTTTCAAAGATTCTGAAGCATTTATGACTCTTCACAGCACAAAAATGACGCATGCGTCAGGATTTTGATGCTAGCATAATTTTTGATGTGCATATTGTGGTAACTGCATCAAGAAGTTAGACCGCCTTTTTTTGTGATCTAACACTGTTGCCCCAAAGATAGCACATCACAATGGTGAAGAAATAATGGTGAGTACAATTACGGTGATGGCAAATCATCGAGTTTCAATACAGTGACCAGAATTTACAGTGATCGCAGTTATGGCAACATTTGCTTTCCCCTTTCCCTGAGGTGCCATGACCTCTGAGTTAGATATATAAGTAAGGAGGGTGCAGGGGACAAAGCCCCCACAGGAAGCAAATGTCACCGTAACTTCGGTCGCCGTGAATTCTGGTCGCCATATTGACTCTCGCTGTTTTGCCATCACCGTAATTGTACTTGCCATTATTTCTTCGCTGTTTTGACATGGAGTCACCCCAAGCAGCGCAGTTGTATCAAAATCATGTCACCAGTGTTTCAAATTCCTGCCACAAGTCTCTGTTAAAATAACGGCTAAAAACTACATTTACAACAATCATGCGCAACTTCGCTGTCTTCTGTCTTTTGGAACTTTCTCCTGTTATTGATCGACTAATATTTTAGACAATTCAGTGCTTATTTGGTGTGACTTTCAAAATGCATCTTGCTGTCCCCCTACTGGCTTCACAACTGCTGTTTGTGACATCACAGTCTGTTTGTTGTTGTGATGAGCACTACGATGTCATAAACAAATGCACGATGAGGTCACTTGGTGACATGCAGATATTTGTTATACACATTAGTTACACAGCCTATCAAGATTTGTTATACACTTTAAAGAGCAACTTTCTATTATAATAAAAAAACTTTCTACTAAATAATGTAGATAATGCAGCAATTATTTCACTGAGTGGTTCAAAATGTATCTGACTCTCCCCTGCTAACCACACAATTGCTGTTTGTGGCATCGTAGTCTGAGCACTATGATGTCATAAACACAGGCACTGTGTGGTTAATGGGGAGAGGGGAGAGGCAAGTGTTTTCAAATGTTTTCTATACGGACTTTTTAGAGGGACTACCAAGATGTGCAGTAAATCTTGGAAAGGAACATTGAAAATGAAAAACTGTTTTCTCTAGTAAATCGTAACAGCTGAAACTTCTTTATGAAGCTTCATGCTGAAATGCAGAGTTGCTATTTAAACAGGGAAACTGAAAAAATAAATGTTTTTTAGTGAATTGTAATAGCTGAAACATTACATTTATGAACATATCTGCTGATCTGCTGAAGTGCCGTGTGCAATATTAGTAGGGTGGTGCTATGGCCATGGTAAAGACTGCACTACACTTAAAATTGTCTGTTTTCAGGCACAACCTGGTAATTATGGTATTGTAATTGTCTAAATGAAGCAACCACAGGCTTCCCCCTATGATGCTGCAAGCAATGCACCTCCAGTCACGATGGCCATGGCTTTCTAGCCCAGCACAGCAAGGTTATCAAAATGTCCCTATAGCAGATGGTGCAGGAGTGCAAACTCCCCAAAGTCTAACTGACCTTCCACCTGATTTACTTGTTTAGGGCTGGCAGTACAGCCTAGAGGTTAGAGCAGTGAATTTTACACAAACTTGGTACAGTACATCCAGCAGACATGGCTTTGATTCCCACAATCTCTGCTTGTGTACTGAGTGACCCTAATCAAGTCACTTAACCTCCCTGTGCTCCTGGAACACACCTAGAAATGATCTGCGGCTCAGTGTGCTACGTTCCCCAGCCGAACAGTGTAAAATAAAAAAAAAGGTAAAAAACAAACAAACAAAAAAAAACAACTTGCTGAATGAAGCCAGATGTTCTGTTTGGGTGTCTGTCTCCATCTACTGGACATTTTCTTGTACACATGCGGAACAGAAACAGTTTTACAGTTCGGTAGGGCAGCTGGGCTAGGGCCATCAGTAAGGCAAAACATAATATTTTAGGAAAGAAAGTAGACCAGTGGCCCACTGAGTTTTTCTCTCGGCAACTCAGTTGGAATACCCTGTGTCACCCTTCATTTTCCTTCAAGGTTCATTTAAGAGTCTAGCGAT
The DNA here is from genome assembly GCA_016271365.2 of Neoceratodus forsteri. Classification (NCBI taxonomy): domain Eukaryota; kingdom Metazoa; phylum Chordata; order Ceratodontiformes; family Ceratodontidae; genus Neoceratodus; species Neoceratodus forsteri. Next base: position 133,922,171 of record JADMNL010000031.1, on the reverse strand, counting down.
GAAATAAGTGTACGGCTGTGGTCATTTGACCTGAAGAAGAGTTTTATCTCTTGAAAGCAAGCCTCAGAAATAATTGTTAGTCCAATAAAAGGTAGCACCTACAACATATATATATATTTTTTTCTCTGCATGGATATGATCATACAAACTGAACACTTTTGTTAACATATTATGTTGAAGTCCTATTGTCTGGGAGGGCGATAACATGCTGTTGTTTGAAAATACTGGGTAATTAAATCACTTTAACAACACAGGATACACAATGTTTGTACTGATGGTTGGTTAGTATTTCACTGTGGGTCATAGACCAGAACTCCACCCACTGACGAAGCTCGAAGGAGGGACGTCTAGGGGGTAGTCTGGCTGTGGGAGCAGGTATTGACCCAAGGCATGGGAACAAAGCATTGCACATTCAAGGGTGGTTATAGGGTGGAGTGTACTGCTGGGGGAGGTGGTATCACTGCAGACAGTGAGCAGCTTCAAGAAGGGGTGGGACAGGATCAAAGAGAGGGTTCAGATTAAGAGTGGATGGGGGTGGGTGGGTGAGAAGGAAACAGGAGAGAAAACAGTGGGGCAGGGGGTAGCTGCAGTTCAAATGGCTAAAGTGCTGCACACTGAGCAAACTAGATAGACCGTAAGGCCTGTATCTGCTGATAATTTCGTGTGTTCATATGATTTCTGTGTCTTGAAGTCATTCCCCAAATTTGCCAGCTGCACAATTACTAGCAGCAGGGTTATTCTGTTTGGGTGTCTGTCACCATCTAGTGGACATTTTCTTGCACACACATGAAACAGAGAATTCAGTTATAATTCAATGCGGCAGCTGGGCTAGGGCCATCAGCAAGACAGAACACATGAACATAACATTATAGGAAAGAAAGTTGACCTGCAACCTATTGAGTTTTTCTTTTACCAGTTCAGTGGGAATACCCTGTGTCACTCTTTTCTTCAAGGTTCATATCCAGTTTGAGTTTGGAGACAGAAACAGCTGCAGTTGGGGATATACCCTGTAATCAGGGATATACCCTGTAATCAGGGATATACCCTGTAATCTGGGATATACCCTGTAATCAGGCATATACCCTGTAATCTGGGATATACCCTGTAATCAGGCATATACCCCATAATTAGAGATATACCTTGTGATCTGGGATATACCCTGTAATCAGGCATATACCCTGTAATCTGGGATATATCCTGTAATCAGGCATATACCCCCTAATTAGAGATATACCCTGTAATCTGGGATATACCCTGTAATCAGGGATATACCCTGTAATCTGGGATATACCCTGTAATCAGGCATATACCCCATAATTAGAGATATACCCTGGTAATTGGGGATATATTAAATAAAAAAGGGGGAGACAACACTACTTCAAAGTTCAAAAAGTGGTGCAGATGCCGAGTTACATAGGTAAACCAAAGAGCAATGAAGGCAGCTCCGAAAGTCAAACAGTAGTGCTCACCAGGGGTTTTACATGAACACTCTATGCAGGAGAGCAGGGCAACTACTGATCCATCAACATCCAGACAAAACAATCTCTTTGGTTAAATTAATTACTTTATGCACAAAAAACTCACAAATGGCAGCAGCAGTAACCATAGCCTCTGCCACTTCACCAAGATCGTCTCTTGAATCTGGATGTTGATGGATCAGTAGGCGCCCTGCTCTGCTGCATAGGTCGATTACATAGGTACTGTTATAAAGCAGCAAACAGACAGGTAATGTACTCAAGCCCAAACACTGTTAAAAAATATTTCAGTCCCCCAGAAGAAGTGCCAGAGTTGCATGAAACACTGGGGAGTCTGGCCAGCAGCCTTCCACAGGCTCTGATGGTGTTCAGGTTTGCACTTTTCTTTATGAGAACAATTGTTCTGCACTTAGACCACTACTTTTGTATTATGCAATATCAAATAAAATCTTTTTGACAGTACTTGTGCTTCAGTGCGCTGCTTCTGTTTGTTTTTTAATTGGGGATATACCCTCTAATCAGTGATACACCCTACAATCAGGCATATACCCTGTAATCAGGTATATACCCAGTCAACCCCTACTATTGTCTTAGTTTTGAGATGGCACTTACCTTGTATAACACGTATTTTATGCCTGTTGCTGAGTTGTCCTATTTTATGTATTTTATTTCCTGTGATTGTTGTATCTGAACAGTGTCACTTTTCTGTACTGTTACTGATTTTGTCATGTATTCTGTATTCCTACTTTGTAACCTCCTGCATCGTGTCTGAAAATAGTCATTCATATGGCTAGTGCACCTTACCCGGTAAACAAAAACAAAATAAATAAATCAGAGATATAACCAGTCATCAGGGATACACCTTATAATCACTGGTACACCCTGTAATCAGGCACATATCCAGTAATCAGGGATATACTCTGTAATTACTGATACACTCTGTAATGAAGCATATACCCTGTAATCAAGCATATACCCAGTAATCAGACATATATCCAATAATCAGAGATATACATTGTAATAGGGATATACTCAGTAATCAGGCGCACACCTTGTAATCAGAGATATACCTTGTAATCAGGCATATATCCCAGTAATCAGGGATATGCCCTGTAATCAGGAATATACCCTATAATCAGGGATCTACCCAATAATCAGATATATACCCTGTAATCAGGCATATACCCTGTAATCAGGCATATATCCTGGAATCAGGAATATACCTTTTAATCAAGCATATACCCTAGAGTCAGGGATATACCCTACAGTATAACCAATATACCCTGGAATCAAGGATATACCTAGTAGTCAGAGATATACCTTATTGTCAGGCATATAACCTGTAATCAGGCACATGCCCTGGAATCAGGGGCATACCCTGTAATCAAGCATATACCCTATAATCAGGGATATACCCTGTAATCAGGCATATACCCTGTACTCAGGCATATATCCCAGCAATCAGGGATATACATAAAAACATAAAAGTTGTCAGCAGATAAGGATCACTTGGCCCACCTAGTCTGCCCTAAATTCTCTACCTATAGTGCCACCGTAGGTCCTACTTGGGAGAGCTCCAGGCGCTCTGCATTGAGTCTCCTTACCTGGTCTTCCACAGGGACAAGGTTGTCCTGCGCCCCCACCCAAAATTCCTTCCGAAGATGGTGTCACCACAATCCGCACAGGGGTTGTATACAGACCCCCTTCTCAGGTGGAGGAAATGGACAAGGAAATGATAGAAAGTATACTTAGTATGGCAGAAAAAGGGGAGATATTGCTGATGGGTGATCTGAATATGCCAGATGTTAACTGGAGTGCAGTTGCAGCAGCCACTTCTAAGAGTGGGGTTATTCTAGATGCCCTACAGGGGGCATGCCTTGAACAACTAGTATTGGAGCCCACTCGAGAGGGAACAATCTTAGACCTGGTTCTCTCAAATGGAGATGAAGAGGATCACAGATGTAAGTGGGTAGCCACCTGGGAACTAGCGACCATCGAACAGTATGGTTCACACACAGCAATAGAGTCAAGCCACACAAAGACAAAGGTACTGGATTTTAGGAGGCTGACTTTGTCAAAATGGGTGAGTGCCTAAGGAATGCACTAGCAAATGGGCAGGAAGGAGGGTGGAAGAACAATGGGGAATAATAAAAACTGCCATCACAGATGTAACAAGCCTTTGTGTAAAGCAAATAAACAAAACGAAACGAGGTAAGAAACCACTATGGTTCTCAAAGGAAGTGGCAGTGAAGGTTCAAGAGAAAAAGAAAGCATTCAGGAAGTACAAGGAATCACAGAAGGAACAGGACAGAGAACTGTATCAGTTAAAGCAAAAGGAAGCTGGGAAGGCAGTCAGAACAGCAAAGGCCCAAACCGAGGAAAAGATAGCCAACTCAGTTAAGAAGGGAGATAAAACCTTTTATAGGTACATCAGGGAGCGAAGTAAGACCAAGGGAGGGATAGTGAGGCTTAGTAAAGGGAGGAGGGTGGGCAGAGGTGGCTGTGAAAAGGCAGAGATACTAAACAAATATTTTGCTCAGTATTTACAAAGGAAGAGGGGACGTACCTAAAACAAACAGTAGAAACACTCTGGATACAGAAGTTGATACCAGCCCATTTACAGAAGAAAGGGTTCTGAAAGAACTCTTAAAACTGAAGGTGGACAAAGCAATGGGGCCTGATGGGATTCATCCCAGAATTCTAAAAGAACTAAGGGTAGAACTAGTGACACCACTGACTACCCTCTTTAACAAATCATGGGAGGATGGGGTGGTACCCGAGGACTGGAGGAGGGCAGATGTGATTCCCCTTCACAAAAGTGGGAGCAAGGCAGAAGCAGGAAACTACAGACCTGTTAGTTTAACCTCAGTAGTAGGGAAAATGATGGAATCACTTCTGAAGGAAAGAATTGTTGAGTATCTAGAGACCAGAGGGGCACAGGACCCAAGGCAGCATGGATTCACAGTGGGAAGGTCATGCCAGACAAATCTGATAGATTTCTTTGACTGGGTGACCAAAGTAGTTGATCAGGGAGAGGCTGTGGACATGGCCTACCTAGACTTTAGCAAGGCATTTGACACAGTCCCACACAAAAGATTAATATACAAGTTAGCCAGCCTGGGAGTGGGTCCCAAGATGACAGCCTGGGTAAAGAATTGGCTGGAGAATAGGACAGAGAGTAATAGTAAATGGAGTCCACCTGAAAAAAGGGGTTAGTAGTGGGTACCGAGGGTTCAGTATTAGATCGTCCTCTTCAATGTCTTTATAAGCGACATTGCAGAGGGACTGGAAGGAAAGTATGTCTCTTTGCAGATGACACAAAGATCTGCAACAGAGTTGATGCACAAGGTGGGGTGGAAAGGATGAGAAGGGACTTGGCAAGGTTAGAGGAATGGTCAAATGTATGGCAGCTTAGATTCAATGCTAAGAAGTGCAAGGTAATGCACCTGGGAAACAAAAACCCAGGGGAAGAGTACACAATGGGGGGTGAGATACTAACAACAACAAAAATGGAAAGGGACCTGGGGGTAGTCATATCAGATGACCTAAAGGTGGGAAAACAATGTGAGAGGGCAGCAAGGAGGGCTGGGGGGATACTGGGATGCATAGGAAGAGGCATCACCAGTAGAAAACAGGAAGTTATTATTCCTCTGTACAGACAGCTAGTGAAACCCATCTGGAGTACTGCGTGCAGTTCTGGAGACCCAATCTCCATAAAGACATAGACAGGATGGAAGCTGTCCAGAGGAGGGCACCAAATGGTGCAGGGTCTGCACCGAGACATATGAAGAGAGACTTAAGGAGCTTTATATGTATAGCCTCGAGGAAAGGAGGAGAGGGAGACATGATAGAAACTTTCAAGTACCTCAAGGGAATCAACAAAGTCCAAGAGGGTAGCATCTTTCAAAAAAGAGTGTGCAAGAACAAGGGCAGAATTTGAAGATAGAAGGGGCGGCTCTGAGGTAATTTAAGGAAGTATTTTTCACAGAGAGGGTTGTGGATGTATGGAATGGCCTTCCAGAGGAGGTTGTGGAGTCAAAAACAGTGGTGGAATTCAAGCATGCATGGGACAGTCATAAGGCAATTCTAGGGGGTTGGGGTAGGAAGAAGTAGGCTGCTGGTTAACTGGACCTGCAGCTTATCCATCAGGTAGGGAAATGAGCAGACTGGGTGGGCCAAGCGGTCCTTATCTGCCGTCAAATTCTATGTTTCTATTGGACTCCAGCTTACACCCCCCTCTTGCTTCCAAGATTCCCTTGTGTCTATTCCATGCATTCTTACATCCTGTGACCATTCTAGCCCCCGCCACTTCCTCTGGGAGGCTGTTTCAAGCATCCATCATGCTCTTTGTGAAGAAGTACGTCCTCACATTTCCTCTGAGCCTGCCTGCCCCCCAAGCTTCATATTGTGACCCCTTGTCCTTGAGCATCTTTTCTTTTGGAAAATACTCCCTTCCTCTACCTTGTTTATTCCTGTGAGATACTGGAATGTCTATCATATCCCTCCATTCTCTCCTGTCTTCTAGCGAGTATATATTTAAATCCTTAAGCCGTTCATCATAGGGCTTCTGATACAGGCCCTACACCATTTTGGTTGCCCTCCTTTGCACTGCCTCCACCCTATCTATGCCCTTTTGGAGATGGGACATCCAGAACTGTACACAGTACTTGAGGTGGGGTCTCACTAGCGATCTATACAGGGGGTATTACTTCCTCCCTCTTTCTACTGGTGATACCCCTCCCTATGCATCCAAGCATTCCACTAGCCTTTTCCACTGCCTTGTCACACTGTTTAGCTACCTTCGAAATGATATGCGCCCAGGTCTCTTTCCTGTTTTGTGACTGCTAATACTACCCCTCCCAAGTTGGTACATTGGCCCGGGTGTTTGCTCCCTAAGTGCATGATTTTGCACTGTTTTGCGTTGAATCTTAGCTGCCAAACTCATGACCATTCTTTTATCTTCTTTAGATCCTCCCTTGTTCTTTTTTTTGTATCACAACTGTATTTTTGCCACCTCTACGGACCTGGCAGGGGCTACGACCCCCTCCGGAGGGGTACGTCCTCCAGCCCATTGGGGCATCATGGGTTCTGCTGGATCCCGTTTTTTTTCCTCTGGTTTTATCCTGCACTCGCACCTGTGCAATGGGCACAGCAGCTGTCTCCACCTCCGCCAAGGCAGCCAAGCACCCAGGGTGCGGGCTGAACCCCTCCTGTTGTGCTGAGGCGCGCAGCACAAACCCCCCTCCCTGAGGAAGGAGAGCAGTCCTCCGGATGCTCAATCCTTACCCCTCCAGCTGACCCCCCGAGTGACTCGAGTCCATTCCCGAACCCAGGTCGCCAGTGTGGCGCGAGGTGTTTCATCCAGCGCCTCAACCCTCAGTGCCACCGGGCCATCCCTTATTCTTTCGAACTTCCCGGTGCGTCTACTCTGTTGCAGATTTTTGTGTTATTGACGAATAGGCACACTTTCCCCTCCACTCCTTCTGCAATGTCACTGATAAAGACACTGAAGAGGACCGGGCCTAATACGGACCCCTGCAGCACCCCATTAGTCACCATGCCTTCCCCAGAGCATACCCCATTTACCACCACTCTTAGGCTCCTATTACTAAGCTAACTCTACGCCCATTTTACTAATTTAGGACCTACTCCTAGTCTACTCAGTTCATGTACCAGCCGTCTATGTGGAATGGCGTCGGAGGCCTTGCTGAAATCCAGATAGGCCACATGAATCACCCCTCCCTGGTCCACTTTCTTTGTTACCCAGTCGAAGAACTTGATCAGGTTTGTCTGGCAGGACCTCCCCCTAGCGAATCCATGCTGCCTCGGAACTTGTAGACCTCTGGTAACAAGGTATTCTCCAATAATTTGCTTCAGTAGTGATTCCATTACTTCACCCACTACCGAAGTTAGGCTGACTGGCCTGTAATTTCCTGCCTCCTCCCTATTTCCACTTTTGTACAGTGGGACATCTGCTCTCCTCCTGTCCCCCCGTACCTCCCCTGTTTCTAGTGATTGTTTGAACAGGGCTGTCAGAGGTGCAGCAAGCTCCTCCGTGAGCTCCCTCAGCAACATGGGGTGCACCACATCTGGACCCATTGCCCTGTCTACATTTAACTTTCACAACTCCCTTAGGACTCTATCCACTGTGAAAGAGCTATTGTCCACCTCCCGACCCTTTATGCCCTTGTCTTGTAACAAAGGTCAGTTTCCTACCCCCCTCCTCTGTGAATACTGAACAGAAGTATTTGTTAAATATATCCACTTTTTGGTGGTCCTCTTCTACAGAACCGCCCCTTCCCTTTTCAGTCTTACTATCCCGCCCTTGGAATTCCTCTTTTTTCACTAATGCAATCAGGCATATATCCCAGTACTGAGACATACCCAGTAATCAGGGATACTTATTTATTTTGTTTTTGTTAACCGGGTAGGTGCACTAGACTAAGGCATTGCCTATTTTCAGTCATGACCTGGGCGAGTTACAGACAGCAAAGGTAGTACAACATATGTTGACACAGTTACAGGTAAACACAACTCCACATAGCATGGCTGGTGGTGCACCAACAGTTAGAAATTACAGACAGCGTAAGCAGTAGATATCAATAAATACAACACACCAATGGTTGTGGAATGCAACACAGCAAGGCAATTAACATTGGTCAGGTCAGGACAGCTAACCTTGGACACAGTAACGTAAAGGCAGGTCGGATACCAAAAAAGGTTAAGTGCACGTAACTTGTTGGCACAGGGTAAGGCCTAGTGAAGCAGTAATTTGCTGGATCGTGCTGCACGAATATAAGTCAGTGCTCAGGAGGTGTTTGCATAGGTCGCTCTTAAAGACCTGGTGAGACTGAGCGAGACTTACTGATACAGGGATAGAGTTCCAAAGTTTGGGTGCAAATATTGAGAATGCCTGCTCGCCCATCTTTGTCATACATTTAGTGACATCAAAGAGTGGCCTGTCTGCAGATCTCAACAGGTATGCCTGTGGAGTGCGACTTAACATATTGGCAAGTGCGGGTGGCATGCCGGATCTTATTATACTATCAACTGTGCAGCCTGCCGTGTAAGTTCTATACGAAGATAGGGACAGCCATCCAAGACTGGAATAAAGGCGGCGGTAATGGGTGCTCCGTGGTGCAGACAAGGCAAAGCGGCACATACTGTTATAACATGTGTTTCATTTGTTAAGGACCTTCTTGCTGGCTTCCAGGTAGGTAATGAGACCATATGTAAGGCTTGTGTGCAGGACACCCTGTGCAATGGCTAGTCTAGCAGATATAGTGAGGGTGTGTCTGATTTTATACACGAGTCCCCATTTTACATTCACTGACGTGCAGATAATGGATAGATGGAGGCTAATGTCCAGGGATGGGTCCAGGGTGATTCCCAGATATTTAAAGTACTGTACGACCTCAAGTGGTGCTCAGTGTGGACCAGGGATGGTAAGCGTGGAAGGACAGGCTTTGAGTCTAGGTGCAGAACCAAGTAACATGGCGACCTTCTTCTTAAAGTTCAGCAGTAGTGTGTTTTCCATAAGCCAAGACTGTGTGCGATCAAAAGCCCTGTAATCAGGGATATACCCAGTAGTCACAGTTATACCCTGTAATCAGGGATATACCCAGTAGTCAGATATATACCCTGTAATCAGGGTTATACCCAGTAATCCGAGATATACCCTGTAATCAGGGATATACCCAGTAGTCAGAGATATACCCTGTAATCAGGGATATACCCAGTAGTCAGCGATATACCCTGTAATCAGGGATATACCCAGTAGTCAGAGATATACCCTGTAATCAGGGATACACCCAGTAGTCAGAGATATACGCTGCAGTCAGGGTTATACCCAGTAGTCAGAGATGTATCCTGTGATCAGGGATATACCCAGTAGTCAGAGATATACCCTGTGATCAGGGATATACCCTGTACTCAAGCATATAAACCTGTAATCAAGCATATACTCTGTCATCAAGGATTTATTTATTTAATTTATTTAAATCTAGGATTACAATACCTTTGAGCATTACTCTAATAAACACTATTCAGGCTATATGAGCCATCATGGAGATAGCAGGGAGTGTTTTCACCCCTGTTGCTCCTCGATTCCTCTCTCAATGCCAACGACATGAGCAGCATCTCTGTCATCCTTGATGCCACAACATTCCCCCAGTGGGAGGCAAGCTCCCTAGCCCAGCTGTAGGGGTTCACTCTGGCTCCAGAACTTATCATCATCCCTCCGTGGAGGAGGTGCACTGCCGAACAACAGCTGCCTCAGTCAGGCCAGGCCCCTGATGCTGCAACACAACTCTGCTTCCGAACCCAGGTCACATGTGTGGCAGCGTGACGCGCTGCTGCAGGACCATCAGGTTGGCCATTTAAGTTGGATTCTTTTTTTCCCATTTTATGATGTTTATCCTCCACGGCCTGCAGGCGGAGGTCCGTAATCCTCCGGTTTCCCTGGTTACCACCCCCCAGGTACCCCCAAAACCCTATTTAGTGGGCAATTACGGGAGATCCTGAGGTAGTGGCACAGGCCTGCTGGAGGGGATGTCATGGAGCCTGCAGCCGGATTTTCTCTTTTCTGGTCCCTCCCCCTCGCATCTGTGATTGCACATGCATGGAAGCGCACGTGCGTCTCCCAGAATCTGGTGCTGCCCCCCCATCCTCCACCAGGAGGCAGCCAAGGAGCAGGACAACGTGCCCACTCGTCCCTGGGTGAGGAGAACTGTCATTGGATGCTGGATCCTCTCCCTCCCCAGCTGATCCCTGGCAGCCCGAGCTCGCTCCCAAACCTAGGTTGCCGGTGTGGTGCAACGTGTGGCGTCCAGGGCCTCAACCCTCAGCACCACCGGGCTGGCTGGCTTAAGTTGGATTCTTAATTGCAAATTGAGCCAGGGCACATCTCTGAGGATGGGAGTAATGGGATTGCATGTGTGATTTCAGTAGTTTGGGGTATGCAGTAGGTGAGGCACTTGGCTAGCATGTAGGGGGGACTGAGGCATGAGCCATCCAGTGTCTGCGTCCCTCCCCCTCCCGAGCCAACCCTTGAGTAGAACTGGTGTCAGCTTCAGAGACTCCAATAGCAGGGTGAGGCAGGGAAAATTGGTGGAGGGGGGGATTAGGGGCAAAACATAAAGGAAAATGACCGTGACATCGGAAACCTGCACACTGTGAAATAACTCTGAACTGCGAGACAGAGAGAGAGAGAGAGAGAGAGAGAGAAAAGTTCATCACTGTACCACTCAGAGCCCCCCAGCCATACCTCTCAACTGTACCACATTAAGAGAGATGCCCCTAATTTCACCCCTTAGAGCTCCTCTGTCTATACTTCCCAACTGTTCTACATCAGGAGGGATGCACCCAATTTTGCCGCTTAGAGTCACTCTATCTGTACCTCTCAGTTGTTCCACATTAGGAGGGATGTTCTTCCTTTTACCACTTAGAACCCTTTGTCTATACCTCTCAACTGTCCCACGTTACAAGGGATGCCCTCATTTTTTTTTTTTTTCAATTGTTTAACCAGGTGAGACACACTAAGCTGAAAGCTTGTTTACAGGTGCAGCCTGGGAGCACAGGGAAGTTAAGTGACTTGCTCAGGGTCACACAGTATGCAAGTGGGGGTTGTGGGATTCAAACCTAGGTCTCCAGATTTGCAGCTCAGAGCCTTAAACCACTGCGCTATACTGCCTCCCTGGTTCCATTTTAGCCCTCAGAATTGCTCTGTCCAACATGGAAAAGGGCAGCTCACAGAGAGAAGGTGTTGTTGTACCACATTTTAAGACTTAAGTAAGTAAGTAAGTGAGTGTTTATTTCTTTAGCGCCCAATCCTGGAGGCTTTGGGTGCTTTACAAGGAAATAAAAGACATACACAACATCAACAAAGCAATAAACAGGTCACAATCAGATCAGTGGGTTCATTAAATAAATATCAGTAAAATACCAATGTGACAACAAAATAAACTATAGCTGGTTGTCAAACACTTCTCTAAATAGATGGGCCTTCAGACTCCGCTTGAAAGCCTCCACCGATCGGGCCTGGTGGACAGGGGACAGGGGACAGGAGGTCACTCAGGTAACCAGGGCCTGAAGCTTTAAAGGAGAAATTCAAAATACTTTGTAATGCTAAATCTAAATGAAACATTACTCATATAGGCTGGCCCAGTGGCACTGAGAGTTGAGGCACTGGACAGTACTGGATGGGACACTTTGTGCTAAGCTGGTGACCCTGGTTCAGATGTGGACTCGAGTTATCAGGGGTTGGCCATCTCCTCTACTGGGGAGGGAGGGAGGGCTTCAGTGCCAGGCGTTTGCCTGGCCCTTATCGCTGGCTGGGAGTATGGCAGTCTGGGACTGTCAGCATAGAGGGAGGGAGTGATGGCTGAGACGCTCCATGCATGGAAGCATGCATGGGGATGTCTGGGCGGCAGTGCATGCCACCCCTTGGGAAGACAAATGGAAAATGGTATCCTAAGCTGTTGCTGACCTCACCCATCTGGTAGCTCTGCACCCTGACGAGAGCCCAGGTCGTGCTGTATCGGTGCAAAGTTCTGGAGGAAAGCGGGGAGTGAGGTTGAGGTGGCTGGCATCTGGAGGGCAGCTTAGGACTGCAGGAGAAACATCATTAACTGAAAAAATTAAAAAAACACTGCACAAATTAAAGGGCTAACTGTCCACTGTGTGCTGAGCATGTATCTTCATGTTTGATGATGCGTCCCATATTATGAGGACCTATAGTCCTGCATTATGTCCCCTAGTTTAAGCATGTGTCCCCCATTTTAGTAATAAAAAGTTGAGAGGTATGCACTGTAATAAAGCAAAGTCTACTTATGCTAAATCCTGATTGGAAGTAAAGAATTTGAAGATTCATCACTTCTTGTAATAAACTGTGCATTTTTCAATGGAACCTTCCTATTACCATCCTGATAATGCTACTGCTTGTTCTCCCAACTCAGTGTACCCTCCCTCAGGGCCTGACCAGTCCGGACTGCCTTTAGCTGACACCAGAACCTTCTCCTAACAGAGGAGCCATCCAACTACCATCCTGAAAGCCCCCCCATCACTGCTCATTCTGATTCTCAAGGAGGGGCCCTGCCATCTCACACAAACACAGCTGTCAAGAGTGAAGGTAAGAGGCTTAGTGGGGAAATCAGTTGTGGAGGAAGGGAGGAGCTCCCTAGTGACGTAAGGGCAGGGTTGTCTATGCAAGTGGGGTCAACCAGTTTCAACTTTTGTCCCCAGTCTTTCCTACAAAGGTGCAAGGGTGCTTGATGCTGGCATGCCAGACACACTGCCTTTCCCTGCTGATCTCCTTACTCCTGCCACCTCAGTCCAATCCCTCTGTTCCTTGACTAGGGGCCTCCTTGTTGTTCCCAGGGCCAGACTAAAAACATCTGGTGACTGTGCCTTTAGTGTTACCAGTTTGGCCTTGTGGAACTCTTTTTCCAGCTTTCGTCAAGGAAGCCCCGACTGTCGAGTCTTTCAAAAAGGGACTAAAGGCTCACTTATTTTGCTTGGCTTTCCCCGATGAAGGCGATTGACCAGCATCAGTCATACTAGTTATTTTAGCTATTTACAGAGTTTACCTATTTTAAATATTCATAGATTTGCTTTCTTTATGTATAGATTTGTATTGCTTGTACTATTTGTTATGATTTTGTTGGTTTTATGTAAGGCACCCAAAGCCTCAGGGGTTGGGCGCCATATAAACAAAATTGCTGTGCCTTGCATATGTGGCTTTCATTCTCCTCGCACAGCAGTCATCTGCTGCACTGTTACCTGCGATCTTCCAGCTGGCAATAGTGCAGCAAAGCATGCAAACCTGCTACCCCCCCCCCCCCCGCCGAGGCGGCTGGTGTCCACTGGGAAGCTCTGTAGTCTTGCTGTCTCTATTGGTGGTCCAGGCTCAGGAGGCTGACCTGCAAGTGTCGTCAGGCTCACACTTTCATCTTTCATTGCCAGGGCCCCAGTGCTGTGTGGCAATTCAGCCCTAAGTTTTGTGCCTGGGTTCTAAAACATTCACGGAGGGTTTGTTTCACTTCTGCGGTAAATACAGTCTTCTTTGGTTGATTTCTGTGCAGTGTTGTTGGCTAACATACCATGTGACATTACTGATGGCATCAGATATTAAGTGTGGCTTCAAGACAAATGAGAATTGGAACGTAGCCTGGAATTGTGGACAATAGGTATTTTCTAAATGAAAATTGCCATGAATGGTGGATTCTGTGACAGCACATAAGTTGTGTAGCAGGAAGTGAGTTCTGCAGCCAGTTTGGGCAACCACTAAATTGCAGAATTCTGAGGCCCTACATATTCCTTTAGTTTAGTTTTTTTTTTGCCATCCTTCACTTGAGCTGTGGTTTCCTTGTAATGGAAAAAATGTAGCAGTGGTTTACATTTGTTGAACACAAAATTATAAGGAGATAAAATATTTATTCAAAATTAATGGGAGATAATTAAATATTTATTTAAAACAAAATTAAAACCTTTTTTCTGTATGTCTCATTCCTAATCATATTTATTGTTCCTTACAGGATTATTTATAAGTTAATGCAGTGATCCAGTAATTAGCATGTTAGTTAAATTTAGCAAACATCTTCAGCAGAACAAAGAAAAACACATGTTAAACAGCGATGTGGCAGGATCCATTCTGTGAGCAGGAAGGATGTTGTGATGATGTCAAAGCCTGACCACACCCAAGGCCCCTGGAATTCTGCGGTTCTGCGGTTGTGGAATTTGCCGCAATTTGCATCATGCCGCAGAATATATATAGTGCCACATAATTCATTGTTTTTGGTGAATTTTCATATAAATATACTGTTTTTCCATAGTGTCAGGCTTTCTTTCCCACCTCGTTTATCCTGAAGCCCCTCCTCTATGCTCAGCATATGATGTCATCGATGACATCTCATCATATTTAGCCAATGACAGGACTGCATTCTGCCAGAAAAAATGAATAAATCATGCCGCAGAAATCAGAAAATTCTGCCACAGAACACCAGGTGCCCTGACCACACCTAACAGCGTGCAATACAGCCGGCTCCATGGTGCTTAGTGATAGGGGATCATTTGGAATGCTGGCAACCCAGGTTCGCACCCACACCTGGGATGACAGGAGCGAGGACCAGTGGGGAGGGTTAGGAGTGTCCATCAGATGCTTTCCTCCCTGGTGCAGAGGGTGCGGGCCTGCACCGCTTACAAGCAGCTCCCTGGGACCCACAGTGGCAGTGTACTTTACAAGGCAGGACTATGAAAGCCAGAGGTGCATCTCCCTCAGGGCGCCGCTGCATGTGGCCAATATGGGAGGTGGGTGGGTGGGGTTGTGGGAGAAAATGGAAAACACCTGCTCAGCCAACCAGATGATGGTTGCCAGGTCTCCTCATGCCATGCAGCCTAGGCGAGTGCCTCTAAGCTGATCCCCACCATGTGCTTGGTGTACGAAGGCATACGTCGGTCAGCCATCGCACAGCACATGGGGGGACAGTACAAATGGCTGAGAGGGATGGCTTGGTGGGCAAAGGGGTCCCTAGGCAAGGCCTGAAGGAGTGGCTGATCAGGAGGCATGGGAAGCATAAAGAAATAAAGCAAAAAATACCCCAAAAAAACAAAACCATGCACAGTACTGTGAGGCTATTTTTAAATCAACTCTATTTATCTCTTCATGTCGGGCTGGGATGTACCTCATATTCTGTCCATATCCTCTAAGAGTCCCACCCCTCCCCCACCTGCTCGGGGAAGCTTGTTACTTACACCTCTTGGCGGGGTTCCCCGGGGGCGGGGTTGGGAGGGACTGAGACCAACCTTTGGTTCCTAATGAGCTTAGACAAGGCATCATTCTTGCTGGTGAGTGTCTCAGAGGATCAGCATCACACTGCACAGTCACAAAACTTTTTCTTGCTTAGGTTGCCAGTGGAGGTGCGTGGACATGCAATGATGTCAGCACGCGGACATGCATGCTCCCATGCACAACTTGTAGATGTCCTCTTCCGCCTTCTCCCATTTGTCTGTTGTTCCAGGTGATGCACTCCCAGCCTCCGCTGGGTGTCATTCAAGCACTGGGAGCCACAGTCCACCCCCTTGGGAGTCATTCTACACCACGTGCCACTGTCCATTCTCCCCCGGAGAAGGAGAGCTTTCCATGGGATGATCATCCTACTCCCACCCCACCCCACCCACCCCAGCTGGCCTCTGATGCTTCAGGCTCATTCCTGAATCTAGCTCACCAGTGTTGTGAGTGGCTGCACTACTGTTGTACCAGTGGCCGGCTCCCAGTACTGTTAGACGTATGAGAACAAATTGCTTCTATGGACAGAAGTCCTGTTGATTGTATCGAGATGCCACTTAAAGACCAGGTTTCAAGTATAACCCCACCTACAAATGGGGTTTTCCAAAAAGTCTTCTTTGAGTTTGCCTAAATACTCACTGCCAGGCTGGTGTCCTGCGTTTTAGCAGTTTAAATGTGATTGCCAGAGAGTGCCTGTATAGCCTCTGTGTACTGTCTCTTTAAGAGCTGCCTGGATTGCAGTCATAATTAATCTGAGAGGGAGCTCTGTTAGAAGATGTACTTGTTTGCTGATCATTTGTTAGAGTAGTAATAATACTGCGGTTTGTTCTAACCTGCCTTCTTTGCAGCATGGACAGTTCTGTTTATTTCCATCATCTTGGTCCTGGACTCTCAGAATGGGCCAATCAGTACATCTGGGACTCTAAAATGGAGCCTGCCTACAGGGGCTTGGTGGGGCCAAAACTTGTAGGAACTGTAGTTTTGGGCCTAAAATAACCTGTAGGGGGAGCTCTTGTTATGACTGATAGACAGATCAGCCAACTGAGCCTTTTGGATCTTGGGGAAAGTCCTACACTGCTTGCAGTTTCAGTTAGATCTGAGTTGGGAAATGAAGAAGTAACAACCTGAGATAGTTTGAGCAGCAATCCATAGTTGATTTGCGAGGGAGAACTGTGGAAAGGCCCGAGTATGGCCTGCATGCCTGCTTGC
The DNA here is from genome assembly GCA_016271365.2 of Neoceratodus forsteri. Taxonomy (NCBI): domain Eukaryota; kingdom Metazoa; phylum Chordata; order Ceratodontiformes; family Ceratodontidae; genus Neoceratodus; species Neoceratodus forsteri. The sequence goes on along the minus strand of JADMNL010000031.1, from coordinate 133,905,704 downwards.
TGTTCCTAAGAGGGAACTTGTACTTTTTTTTCGGACTGAATCCGAACTTGGAGAGCAAATTAAGCCACTGAATTATAACCAGGCTTTAACCTGAAGAAAACAGAAGATTTGCTGAATGCGATCGGCCTGTCAGGACTTCCAGCTACCTCTGAACTCCAGGATTATGCAGAGACTCTGTAATTGTGATCGGAGAGCCATTTGCCTGGTACAGTGGAATTTCCTTACGTGTGAATGTGCTGTGTGCTTATAGTGGGTCGTGATTTGATTCCCCACTGTGTGTCTGAACTGTGTTTTGCTTGCTGGAGGCTGTATCCAGCTCCACGGACTGAATCCATATCCATTTCCAATTGTCTGGATACTGCCACACTGGCCCAGCCAGAATACCTGCTACGCATAGGGTTGCCACCTGTCAGGTTTTTTACCTGGTGATCAGGTTTTCAGGGTCCCTATCAGGTAATCCGGTTTTGCTGTGTGCTGGTCAGGTTTTTGAACCATTTTGAGTGCTCATATACTTTTGAAACAAATGTTGTCATATTATTCATTGTTTCAGCTGCATGTCCAGCTTACAAACAAGTTCTGTTGTCAATATAGCCCTTTGTTTGTGAAAGCAGTCAGCCTGGGAGGTGTAACGTATGGCCACTAACACCATTATCACTTACTTAACCTAATCTTTTCCACTGCATCTTAAAGTGACAATGACATACCAGCACAGCAGCCCCCACCTTTTGTAACAGCAACAGAGCCGGTTGTCTTCCACTTTCATTTACTGGTAAACATTTTCATCTCTAACAGAATTTAGGCATTTTTAAATGTTTTAAATTCTTTTTTTCCTCAAGAAAAAAGTATGGTCACTTCTTTGGCTTTGAATTAATACTGTGGACATGAACAGGGAATGGAGCCAGAAAAAGATATAAAGTACACATTACAGGAAACAATTTCTTATGTATTATTCTATACCGTGTATACTGTTGTATGCTGTTTACAGTATTTCCTTTGTCTCCCCCCAGATCACATCTGTAAATGATATTTCTTTTATCTCTGTATGTTTATTTGGTAAATCAATGTCAATAAATAAATACGTAAGTAAATGGATGTCTAGGAGGAACCTAGGAAAGTAACTTTAACAGGTACAGTACAGTATCTTAACATTTTTGTTGAACTACTGCTTTAAGTGTTGTCTTTTATTGATATAACAAATGGCCTTCTAGGAGGAACAATGCATGATGAGTCATGAAAAGGGGTGAGGCTAGGGGTAGAGCTTAGGATCCGGTTTTTGCCCCATTCAAAAGTGGCAACCCTAGCCTACGCAGAGAAAGTTATTGATGAGAAACTGGCCTGGGGATCAGCCCCCTGTTCAACACCTTGAACTGGAACGATACCTCAGTGATTCATGTGTGCCCTGCTTCTCTGGGCAATCCAGCTCAACAGCCTATAGTCTCAGTTTCATCCTGCTTGTGTCCAGTATTGGGTATCGTGAGTAAACATCAGGGTAGCTCCTTGCAACAACAGCTAGATCTAAAAGTGTTGTCATCTGACTGCCTTATTGCCTTTTCTTTCACGAACTGAACCCTCCGGCTCTGGATTACAAATAGTGTGTGTTGTGCATGTTGCTTTCTTTCATCACAGGGCCCCAACCAGCTGCAACGTTCCTGGCTAGCCCACCATTTTCCTACCTGGGTACGCAGAGTGTGTGACTGTGTAGGGACTCTGAACTGCATGTATAACTGTCTGATTAATATAGCTTCTAAGCAATCAACCTGATTACGCCTCTCTTGTTCAAGTCCCTGAATAAATCAGATTTAACTTTGTTTGCATTTAACCTGACTGTGGTTCCAGTTTGTGCCAAAAGTATTGTACTGTTGCTATTTGCTGTGCTTAACCTTGTTTTACAGGGGTCCCCAGGGTCAAGCTAGAGGAACCAGCCCTGGTGGTAAGTGCAAACAGTGTGGGCAATGGCCTGGTGAATAAGGGTCATTGTGAAAGTGATTATTGTGTACTGTTCAGGCCACTAGAAGGAGAAAAGGGGTGTTACAGTGTCCTGGAGGGCTGTGCCCAGGTCAGCTTGACCACTACCAACCCTGACCTCTGGGTGGAGGCACCCGTATCAGAACCCAGGCCCCTTAACCTGCAACTAGCCAAGCAGGCAGGGGTAGTAGCCGTTGAGATAGTGCCGCCTAGGAGTTACACAAGGATGGGTCCCAGACCCTACACTGATGTTAACAAGGAGTTGGGGGCCTCGTGAGCCCAAGGCACTCAGTTCTGACTGAGCAGGCTGCCCGGCATTCATGCATTCCCTGCCAGCTGCTCAAAGGAGCAGCATTTGGTGTCCATTATGAAAGCAGCTGCACCCCTGTCCTTCCAGCCAGATGAAAGATGTAGCTGTGGCAACTCCATCATGGAGACAAGGCAGAGGGAGGAAAACAAACAAACCTGTAGACCTGTGAAGCAAACACTAGCATTTGTTTCAGGCAAAGCATACAAACAGGATCCAGTGTTTTTGTTTTCTTTCCTTCAAGGCTGTTGTCACCAGACCAGATACCTGCAAATTGAACTCCTTCCCAATGACCTCTGAACCCTGAGAACCCTCCTTACTTGCAGCCCTGTCCCTCATGGCTTGCCCTCCACCCCGATCAGGCCATTAGAGAGGTGCCCCTTTCCTCTGGTGCAAAATCCAGGGAACGCAATGTCTAGAAATGCCAACCCAATAATGCCAATGGCTACTATTGTCCTTCAGTCTTGACCCGTGACTCTTTTTCTCTCCAATGAACTCTGGTTCATAATAGCCTCCTGCAAGTGCAGCAGAACTTTTGCGGAGGAGCATGAACCCTGACCCACAGTTCCTCACTTTTGGTTGGAAGGTCCACTGATGTTCATAAACAGTAATTGGGACGTCAGAAGCATCCCCCAAGTGAAGTTGTACCTTGTTATATAGGGATCTCAGTTGTGTGGAAGTCCCTGTATGGCAGCACTGTGTTGCTATGGGAACCTAACACTTCATTCGTAAAAAGGAATGTGAAACTTGAAGCTGTTCTTCCCTTAAGGGAACGAGAACAAGTAGTACATGACCTTGAAAAACTAGATTCACCTGGTCACGTTTTCTCAGTTAATCACTGAAACTGAAGCCATCATGAAACAAGCGTGCCTTTAATATCATTTCTGGGAGTTGTCTTTCTAAATCCTACCCCTGTAAAGACACACACACCCCACTGATGTGCAAATATCCATCAGAGATTACGCCGCAAAGGTTAATAAACAGGTCTCGCTAGAGGAGATTAATCAAATCCCCTCCCCCCCAAAAGGCTTACAAATATTTATAGGTGCAACATATTCACATGGAAGGATTCAGTAGCATGCCAACCCCAATCTCCCTGGCTTCCACATTTTATAATCCAGCAGAAGGGTGCTTCATCAGAGCTGAGAGTGAGTAAATATTCAGGTGCGAGACCATGGATTAAATTGCACCGATCAATCAGAAGAGAAAGCCTACAAAATGCTCTACCTTAAGATAGTTACATATGCCTTGGATATTTTTTTTAAATCCTTTGTGATATTTCTATAATGGTTCCTGTGCTGTAGGATCAGAGAGGAATGGCAGGCATTTAATAACGTAAATAATAAGGTGGGCTGATCAAAGTCAGAACACAACACTTCCCTTTAAATCCTGCTAGATTTATTTACTGGAATTGTTTCAGCAGGTAGATGTAGACATACAGCAAGAATCTTGTTTATAGATGACACCGGTGAGGGGATTTGGAATACAAGATTACTGCAGGTAACAATAATAATGTATACGATACAATACCAGCAATACTAAGTTTCACAATATTTACAAAAACTGACAGGAAGGTATAAGGTATACTGACTGTACAAATCATCTGAGGATGAACGCAGGGGCAAATCAGGTTCAATGACAGTGGGATGTAAGCATAATTCTAAGGGACTGTTTAGCAGAGTGCTTACTGGAAGGTGGGCATCCGCCCAAAGCCACGTTTTCCATAATAGCCAGGGGAGTCTGTAATGGAATACCAACTCACCAGACTTCAAATTGCTCTTGGGAATAACAAACCAGTTTCCAGAGTGGGACGGAAGATTGTGGCCCTAGTCAGGGGCAGGGGTAAGCAGACTGCACAGGTAGCTGTGAAGCTTGTTGAGCCAATATTCATATCCCTAAACACCAAAATACAGCAAGCACCTGGTGCTAAGAGAAGGCCACTTAGGGTGACAATATAAAGTGCAGTGGTGGGTCTGGTGAGGGTAGCGGGGAATAAAGTGACAGAAGGAGCTGAACAAGGTATCCAGTTTAGAGAGATGATATTTAGGGGTAGTGGCATAACTAACAGATGATATCGCCTTAGTCAAGTACAGGTAGGATCATCCACTCAACCAGGCATTTCCTCATACCTTGGGAATAATCTGTCAATATCTCTATAGAGGGCTTCAAGTTTTTGTATGATTTAGAGGCTAAAGACAGTATATGGGAGGAAAAGTCAAGAGACTGGTCAAGTATGATTCCTAGATAATTATACTCTGACACAACATTTAATATACTCCCATCTTTGACTGTAATATGCAGGTTTGGACAATTTTGCAAATAATTCCTGGAGCCGGAAAGCATAGTGACAGGTTGAGCTGGGCTGAGTGCTAGACAGTTTGTAGAAAACCAAGTTGAGAGATTACTGTAGTTCAGTTGAAGAGAGCCTGAGATGGCAGTTGAGTTGGGGCCAGTTGTAAACAGAATGGTGCCATCAGCATACATGTGACTATTGCAGGACTGGGCAGCAAGGGGGAGGTTATTCACAAAGATATTAAATAGATGATACATTGGTGGGGAAAGGGAGGAAGGGGTCAAAGGGCTGGCTGAGGGAAGGTCAAGAGTGTCCAGGGGAGGAACCATTGGAGGAGGAAAAGCCTCATGATTGTAGTTTACCGTAAAACTGCCACAGTTCCTTGCAACTCCAAAGCATAAGTGACCCTGAAGTGGGAGTGCCACAAAGCGAGACTGAGAGTGTGGCACCTGACCTAGTGATGTCCGGGGACATATGCAGGACTGACCGCAGGCCACAGCCTACACTGTTTAAGGAGGGCAGGTAAGATAAGGAGGATAAGGGATAACTCACAGTTGTTCCCTATCTAGGTTTGGTCTCCAGTGAAGGCAGCTGGTGGGGGCTACAGTGAGTCCTTATCTAGAGTGGGGCTGCAACTAACCTAGCAAACAGGATTCTCCATAGAAGGAAATACATATCTGGTGAATAGGAGCTGCAGCTAGGGCTAGGCCTTCTCTAGCCTAGCAGCAAGGGTCCTCCATAGGGAGAAGCTATCTCTTGAATAGGAGCAGATAGCAGTGCTATTTGGAGATCTCAGCTACTCCCTATCTAGGGTCAGCCTACGGGGGAAAGGGAAAGGGGGAATTGTTTAACCAGGAAAGGCACACAAAGCTGAAGCCTGTTTCCAGGTGCATCTTGGGAGCACAAGAAAGTTAAGTGACTTGCTCAGGGTCACACAGTATGCAAGTGAGGGCTGTAGAATTCAAACCCAGGTCTCCAGGTTTGCAGCTCAGAGTCCTAAACCACAGCACTATATTGCCTTCTTAGCTCAGAACACTATGAAAGCTGTGTTTTTAACTTGTGCAATGTTTGGTTTTTCTTCCGCATCATACAGTATTATGAATTTCTGCTTTGACTTTGCAGCACTTTATTTATTTATTTAATTAAAAGCTTCACCGGGAAGGCATGCTGAGCGGAGTACTGCTTGATTCCAGCTGCATCCTGGGGGACAAGGATAAGGGAGAAAATACATGTATAAATACAGAGTGCAAAGAACATACAGGCAAGTATACAATCGTATAGAACAGTGCAGTACAGAACATTGCAATTGGTCACTGATCAGGGCAATTATCATTTTAATCACAACATCACTGTGAAATCCAGTAACCTGTGGGGAAAGGGAGGATAGCCCAAGGTGAGAACATGACTTAGATGCATGTGCAGACTAAGGAGAAATGGGCTTTAAGCAGCGTGTTGAGGTACTGTGTGGAGGGGGCGTGTTGAAGGTCCACGGGAAGTGAGTTCCACAGTTTTGGCATCCGATGTTTAAAGACAGCTTGGCCTGCAGCAGAGAACATGAGTAGGGCAGCCAAGGAACGGGAATTGTGGTTCCTGAGTGAATAAAACCGGTGAGGTGGGGGTAGCTAGTTTAGAGGTGAGGTAGGGGGTCAGGGACTGGTCCCAGAACTTTGCGGTAATCTTAGCACAGTGTGATTGTCTCCAGTCTTGGAGGGCAGGGAGGTCAAGAGTCTGGTAGAGGGTGCAATGGTGGGTGGTGGAGGGCATTCAAGAGCAAAGTGACAGAAAGAGTGGAAGAGAGGATCCAGTCTGGCTAGAGTGGACTTGGGAGCAGCACTGTAGACTACGTCACTGTAATCAAAGACGGGAAGGATCATTTTCTGTACAATTGCCTGGCGGGCCGGTAGCGGGATGCATCCACGATTGTGATATAAGGCATCTAATCTGGGGCACAGCTTTTTGTGGATGGCATCAATATGTGCAGAAAAGTCAAGGTGCTGGTCAAGCCAGACCCCAAGATATCTGAAGGAGGTGCAGGCATCCAGGGGATTCCCATCTAGGGTGTGGAAGGTGGGGGTGGAGGGGAGTCTAGAGAGTCTTTGCCTAGTGCTGAAGGTCAAGGAGACAGTTTTCTTTGCATTTAGAAACAGCCGATTTGAACTAAACCAGAGCTGAACATCCTTGAAGTCCTGCTGTAGTCTGGTCTCTACTTCAGTGGTGGTGAGCCCCGATGTATACAGTACTGTATCATCCGCATACATGTGGATGAATGTGTGTGGGCAGGCCAAGGGTAGATCATGAAAGAAGATGGAGAACAGGAGCGGGCCAAGGACTGAGCCTTGGGGAACACCAGTGGTGACTGGGAGGGAGGCAGAGATGGTATTACCAACTCTGACGGATTGGGACCTGCCTACAAAGTAAGAGTGGAACCAACTGGTAACCTCACTTGAAAGTCCGGCTTGGGAAAGCTTGGACAGAAGGAATGGGTACGAGACGATATCAAACCCCTTTGCCAGTTTGATCAAAATGGCTGAGGTGATGAGACCAGAGTCCATGCTGGTGAGGATTGAATTGTTAGTCTTAGGAGGGAAGTTGTGGTCAGGCGGAGTGTGACTTCCTAAAGCCAGACTGGTAAGGTGAGAAAAATGAAGTGGAGTCAAGGAAGGAGGAGAGCTGGGAGAGAATAAGGTGTTCCTGGATTTTTTCAAGTATGGGGAGGAGAGAAATAGGGTGATAGTTGCTGGGGAGGAGGGGTCACCACCTTTGGGAAGAGGGATGACAGTGGCGTGCTTCCAATCAGATGGAATAGAAGCGAGGGTGAAGGAGAGGTTGAAAAGAGAGGCCAGAAGGATGGCGATTGCAGGGGCTGACAGGTAGAGCATTTTAGAATCAAGACCTGAGGGGCATTTACCCTTGGAGGGGTTTAAATGAGCAGGGCTTGGGGGGGCGCTGTAGAGCCCGAGCAAGATGGCTGCTTCTTAATACTGCTCCTCTAAGCTGTTTGAATTAAAACTTTTAAAACTGAGTTATTCTGGTCACAAATTGCGAACCTTTGAAAGATAACTGAATCGGAAGTTCTCTGTCTCAAGATGGGAAATCCTCGGAAAGATCGTAACCACCCAGACGGAGCTAAAGCTAAAAATGCTCTGGCCACCTCCTCCACGCAGTCTAGCTCTACTTTGCAGGCCTTAGATTCGGAGAGTGCTGGTGAAGAAACTTTACAATCACTGGGTCAAAAAATAAATCGACTTATAGCCTCTGTTTCGACGTTAGCAGAGAAAATGGATGATATTGCCAATCAAGTGACCAATTTGGAAACCTCCATGGAGCTGGTAACAACTGAATCTTTAGAAGCTAAAAAGCACTCCGATGCTGCTATGGGGGTCAGCACTACACTGGTGAAAGAAAATGGGCACCTCTGTATGAGACTGGAGACTCTGGAGAACCAAATCAGAGCTCCCAACATTCGGCTGCTAGGTTTCCCGGAGGGATGTGAAGGGGACCATTTGCTTTTATTCCTGCAAGACTGGTTAATCCAGCAGTTTGGTGAAGAAGTCAAGGATCGGGTGAAGAGTATTCAAAAAGCCTACCGGATAACCAGACGGGGAAGCCAGACAATGCAGAGGCTCCACGCACAGTTTTGGCAGTGACGGTTGGTGTGGCAACAAGGGACTACCTCCTAGCCATGGCAAGGCAGCATAAAACTCTGTTGTGTGAGGGGGAGTCAATCAGTATTTACCCTGACATTAGTTATGCCACAAGGCAAAGGCGCAAGTTGTTCGACGGCACCAGGGCACTCCTTCGAGAAGCAGGGATTCAGCACAACGTACTATTTCCGGCTCGACTAAGGATTATCCACTGCGGGAAAATCTTCATCTTCTTGGACCTGAAGGAAGCAGGCCGCTGGATCCAGAAACAGGTTCCAAGAAGAAGACGCTCGAGAGATCAGACCAATCATTCTTCTGAGGAGGATGAGCCGTGAAGGGAGGATGGGGTTTCATGACCTGAGAAGAGAAATTATTGTAATAAGTAGAGGGACTGATTTATTCCCCCCTGAGACACTGCGTGAGTAAACGCACAGAAATACAAGTGGGACTGCAAAATTGAAAATATACTGTATAAGTTTTGCACTAATTATCTGAACTTGTTCCCAATAGTTGCAATTATTTGTGGGGGTATTTTGTTTAAATAATAAGGCCATATCTCAGTCTTCATTTTACATAAAGTTTTGACTAATTGATTTAGAATTTAGGTAATGAAGGGGTAGTGTTATTCATCCGGTATTTAGTGCCATAAGTGTGCTCCTTTAAAAGTTAAAGCATGGATGTTATTATCCCCTCTTCTGAGGAGAAAAAGACATAAGTTTAAATATATAGAATTACTGTTTTTGTTATTTCCATGCTGCTCTTGGGCTTCACAAAACAGCTTATGATGGATCAATGGACTCATAAGGACTCTTTTTTTTTCTCCAGTATTCCCCTCAGATGTATCTTTTGCAGTAGACTAAATCTATATGCTTTGTAATGTGAGGAGTGGCGCCCTCAATGTGTCTTTAACTTTAACATTTGTCATGTCTCTGCTGGAAATGTACAGCTTGCTGTTTATAACAAAATAATAAACATAAAGTTAAAAAAAAAAAAAAAAAGATGAGCAGGGCTTTGAGCACTTCTGGTGGGATGACCTGTCTAAAGGAGAAAGTGGCAGTAGCAGGAGGGCTTGTGCTGGGGGGGGACAGGTGGGAGAGTAGACAGGAGTGCCGAGGCGCAGTTAGCGAAGAAGGAGTTGAAATTCATGGCTACCGCGAGGGGTTCTGCGACAGTGGTGCCACCGGAGCTCAGGGCAGGAGTGGGAGTCTGGGACAGGGGTGAGAACAGTGACTTCACCACTTTCCAGAATTTTGCTGGGTGGTTTATAGTAGTGTGGAAGGATGTTTTGAAGTAATTTGCTTTTGCCTGACGTATTAGTCTTGTGCATGCATTTCGTCATGAGCAGTACTTTAGGTGGTCCGCAGGGAATCTGGAGATTTTATAGGACTTCCAGGCCTAGTCCTTGGCTCTGGGATGGGCCAAGATGTTAGCAGAGATCCAGGGGTAGGTGAGCGTCCTGCACTTGAGTCCTTCTGAGTGGTGCATGTCTGTCCCAGATATCAAGGAACCTGTCCTTGAAATACACAAGGGCGGAGTCGACAGAGGTGGCCATGGCGATGAAGGACCAATCTGTACTTGCCAGATGACTGAGCAAGGAAGCAATGTCCAGGGATTTGTAGGATCTGGTCAAGAGGAGTTTGAGGGGGCGGGGCTTTGGGTTTAAATATGCAGACAGGAAAGCAACATTGTTAGGGGATCGCAGCTACTCCCTATCTGGGGTCAGCCTACAGGGGAGTCGGCAGACATGAAGCCCAACAGGAAGGCATATAGTGTTTTCCTACAGCTGGCCTACAAATAGTCCTAATTAAAAACTACATAACATGAAGGGGGGGTAAGCCGAGTACACTATCGAGGGCCTAGAAACTAATATATGTGGGAGAGGGGCATGTAGGGGGCAGAGCTGGGGGGGGAGTTGTGGGGTGGGGGTGTGGGGCAATATTTCTGGGAGCACTTCGGGAGATGGGGGGATGCCTGGTCTGTAAGAATATTAGTCAGCTAAAGGCGGAGGTGTGGCAGCTGAGACAGAAGTTAGGTGTGATGATGGCGGGAACAATTCATAGGGTGACTAAGGGGGGCAGAGGGACACAAGGCTTGGAGGCTGGCAAAGGGGGGAGAGCAGAACTGGAACCAAGGTAAGGGGGTGGCAAAGCAGGGCGGTAGGAAGGAACAGGAGATTAGTCAAGGCACCTGGGCCCCGTCCCCCAGTGGGAGAGAAGGCCCAGGAGGTGGATAATGGTAAAGGGAAAAGGTAAGGCAGGAAGGGGGGGTCCGATGGGAGCATCTCTAGAGATGCCACTGCAGAACAGATTCTTCTCACTGGATGGAGGAGGGGGGAATGTGGTGGAAAGAGAAGGGACAGTGAGATAGGGAGGGGTCGAGGTAGTGGGAGGGCTGCAAGAAAAGTAGGGAGGAGGAGTGGAAGGAAGTGAGTTCAGGTGAAGGGGTAGGGCAGGTGGAGCAGGGAAGGGAGTGGTGGGCAAGGGAGAATGAGGAATAGGCCAGGGGGGCAGAAGGGAAGGGGGAAGGGGCAGGCTGGGGGGGTGAGCAGAAAGGAAAGAAAAGGGACATGCCGGAGGGAAGTCAGGTTCAGGAGGAGAGGGTGAGGATGGGGATAGCTGACATAGAGTAGCGGGGAATACAAAAGGGACATGAGCGGAAAGAGGAGGCAGGAGGGAGTGGGCAGCAGTATGGATAAGAGAGGAGGGAGGGCCCAGGATGAGGGGAGGTGATGATCTCGAGGAATTTGATAATAAAGGTGGTAAGATGGGGAGGAAGAGTCAAGGGCCAACTGTAGGAGAGTAGAATGTATGCTGGGGATGACTGCAAGGGGGGGGTGGGACCTCCAGTAGTACAGTACATGGATCGGGGGAGGGTAACCTCACATTAAAGTGCACTTGGGTATGAATGACCTTGCAGGATGGGAGGTGAGGATGGTGCAAGGGAGGTTCAGAAAGGTGGGGAGGCTTTGTAGTGAGGCAGAGAGGTCAGTAGCCTTCTCAGAGGTACTTCCAGTCCTGAGGGCTAGTATGGCAAGGAAGGTAAGGACTGAGGAATTGAATGTATGGCTTAGAGGGTGGTGCTAGGTGGAAGGGTACTGGTTCATCAGTGGCTGGTGAGGGACCTGGGATAACAAAGACTTGTATGCACCAGACAGGTTACACCTAAGTAGAAAGGGCCCAATGATTCTGAAGGGTAGGCTGGAGGACTTCATGGTTAAAAACCTTAATTTAAACTGACATGGGGGGCAGTAGGGTGCATAGCACCCTTAGTTACCTGGTGGAGGAGACTGATAGGCCTCCCCCCCACCAATCAGGACAGCTTGAGGAGGAGGAACTAGATGGGAGGGGTGGAGGGAGGAAGAAAGGGGGTACTGAGGGAGGAGTGGGGTGGAAATGGACAAGTCAGAAGTAAAGCAAGGGTCTTGAGTTGCAGTGGAGGGCAGTGTCTCTGAATGCCTGAAGTCTGAGAAATTAGATGGTTGAATTACAGTCATTGATGACCAAGGGTGAAGTTGACTTCGATCAATCAATCACTTTATTTAACCAGGCATAAACACCATTGAGCAAGCTCATTTTCAAGGTGGTCCTGGGCATTAATACAATACAGTACACTTCATAAGATTACAATTACGGTGGACAGCGGTGCAAAAAAAAAAAACATTGTGAAGGTGCCGGTCTATATGGGCCTATACATACTGGTCAACATAATTCGTTATTTTTTTGCTGGATCTCCTGGTCTGAAGCTTCTCCTGTGTCCCAGCACCAACCTGGCAACCCCCCAGCTCTGAGCCCCTCTGAGGTAGGGCCGCCCTATCTGCCCAGGGCACTCTATCTACAATCTAGTTGTGGCCAGGCTGGGCTTGGCCCGGGATAGGAGGGAGCCCGACTGATGGAGTGTGGCTGGTGGGAGACAGTGCGGTTGCCTATCCCCGAGTGCAGGGTGTTTTACATAGTTTTTCCCCTGAAGCTCGGATGTGCACTGACGTCCAGCTCGGCTGGTGCATGCTCCCGGCACCCTCGAAGACGCTCGTCGAGCTTCCAGTCCCCGTATTTTCGCGGCCGTTTATGTAGTACCGCCAGCCTCCGCCATGGGTCACTAATGCATTGCCAGTGGAATCCCTCCCGTGGAAGGAGAGCAGTCCTAGATGCTCAATCCTTCCCATCCTCTGCCGACATTTCGCTGACCGGTTCATTCTCGACCTGGGTCGCCGGCGTGGCGCAAGGTGTGGCGTCCAGCACCTCAACCCTCAGCACCACCGGGCTGGCCTCGGTCAACATAATTAACATGCAAAGGTACATAATGATAAGCTTTACTGGAATGGGAAGAGACAACAATCCCATATAGTCTGCGCTAAGTAAGAGCTCATACCTAAATGCTAAAAAATAAGGAGGTATTAAGGAATAGGGTAGAAACTGGGGTGAAAGAGTAGGCAGCCAAGAGGGAGGCCAGAATAGGTAAAAGATAGAGAATAGGCAGGGCCATCTTGGATTAAGGGAACTAGACTTGTAGGTCCTAGGTTTCTGATGTTAGGAATGTTGGGTGGATGAGATACTTAGGCGTAGGATTTGAGAGTGGCACCCGGGGCTTAGGGGTCATAAGCGTCTAAAACAGTTGCATGATTCCTTCAGATAATCCATTAATAGAGCTTTAAATGTGAAAATGCTTGGAAGTGAGGATAATTTTAATGAGTTTTGCATAGTGTTCCAAAGTGATGGAAGTGGACTTAGTGGCCATCACAGAGACGTGGGTCATACAAAACCACTACTGGGACCTTGCAGTTCCCAGGTATAAAATGTACAGAAAGGATAGAGGATGGGTGGGTGCAAGTGGCTTTGCATGTGAAGAAGGGGATAACCTATACCAGAAAGGAGAAGTGGGGGATAAGACTGAAGCATTGAGGGTACAAATGCATTTACCTCTGGGGCCCTCCTGCCCCCACCTATCCTCTTCCCTCCTCCCTATCCCCACCCCCACCACCCCACCCTCCTCCCTCACTTCTCCTCCTCCCTCTCTTCCCTTATGGCCTTCTGCCTGTTACACTCTATTTAGTAACCTAGTAACAATCAAACTCAGGCGTACACTGTACAATGCCTCTGCTGTATGTAAGATGTACCTCTGATCACTGTTAGTGTCATTTTCACTTTATTTTATCTATATGTAAACCCCCTTCAAATTGGGGTTTACTATAATGTCTTCCTGGGCTCCTAATTGCCCACTGTCAGGCTGGTGTCCTGTCTGCAGTAGTTATATTTGCTGCGTGAGAGTGCTCTAACGAGTCTCCATGCCTGTCTTTTTAAGAGAGTGCCTATTCTGTTTTTGGAAGTCAGTCTGGGCTGGGTCAGAGTAATTAAGGCTTGCGACCAGCCAGACCATCTGATATATGGCCCTATTCTGCAGTCGTTACACGTGCAGAGGGAGCCCTGTTAAGAAATGTGATTATTTGCTGTTCATCTGCTATAATAATAATGACAGAGGAGTTTGTCGAACCTGCTTTCAATTGCAGCTTGAGCTTCTGAATAGGAGCCACCACTTTGGTTCTGGACTTCCATTGTTGGACCAATCGAACCTCTGGGGACCTAAAATGAAGATTGTCTCCAGAGGTCTTGTAGGATGGAAGTTCTGTAGTTTTTGTAGTTTTAAGTGTTTGGCGCCTAAATGGACCTGGAGGGGAGCCCTTTCTGTGACAGACAGTTCCGTCAGCCAACTGAACCTTTTGGATTACTAGGAAATCTCCAGAACTGCCTGAAGCAGTAGTCAGTCAAGGTTGGAGGTTGAAGAGCGAACAGCTCAAGCTGTCGAGCAGCTGCTCCTAGTAGGAGCACTGGAGAATCGGCGGAAAGGCTCCGCTGGCCTGCTTGCCACATTCTTCTGCCTTTGAGCTGCCAGTGCAGTAATCAGACCTTTCTGTTTGCTGGCTTACTTCGGCAGCAGAAGAAAGAATAGAATTGCTGTGGCGACTGAGGTTTGGACTGAAGACTTGCTCCAGAAGTGATCAGCCCGCCTGATGAGAGAAAATAGCCTCGGAGAGAAAGGTTTGAGCAGTAAAGCTGTAATTAGCAACTAGACTGTATCCAAACTGTGGCTTAGAGAAATAACTGATTTAAGTGTGCTGAATGTGTTTCGTGCGTCATGATTTGGTTCCCCACGGTGAATTCTGTTACGTCCTCTGGAGGCTTTTCCAGCAAAAGATCATGAACTCTTTCCGAACTGTCCACCCTGCTTGGGCTTTGCCATCTCGGCCTAAGCCGCTACCCTCAGTTCAGAGATCATCTCGGCGAAAGACCTGCTTGGGGATTCGGCCTCCTGCTTGACACCATCGAACAGGTAGCGACCACCAGGATGTGAGTTATGTAGGCCCTGCTTCCCCTGGTCCACCGGATCAACACCATGAGGTCTTCATCTCACCTGTCCTATACCCTGGTCTGGGCAGCGTGAGTACAAATCAAGGTAGCTTCCTGCAACAACAGCTGCAAATCATTGTGTGCCATCTCATTGTTTTGTTCTGGGTTATTGCTAACGGACTGAGCCATCCGGCTCGGGATTACAATTATTTGGGGTGCACACATGTTAAATGTTTCCCTTCCTAAGGGCCCCAACAACAGCTGCAACGCCAGCCACCCCAGGCAACACTTCAGGCTAGCCTGCATAACACACTGGGTACCCAGGTTTGTGGGACTGTCCAAAGGGACTTACAGTGCATGCTGAACCAACCTAGACTATATCAAAGTGTCAATCATTCTGTCAGATTCATGCCCCTCCCTTGTTCACTCCTCCTGAATAAACTAGATTACTTTGTTTCACGTTTAACCTGGCTAGTGTGCATATTATTAGTTGGGTTACAGTGGTAATATTGTATTGTATTGTTACATTGCTGACCTTATTTTCCAGGGGGTCTCCAGGGCAGCTGCAGCTGCTCCAGCCTTGTTGGTAAGTACAAGGGGTGTGAGCATATTATTACTGTTATTCAATGGATATGAATGTTCTATGGCATTACTGTTTAGGCCACTAGAAGGGTTGGTGGGTGGTTATAGTGTCCCAGAAGGCTATACCAAAGCAGTTAAGCTACCCCAACACCATTCCTCCGGGTGGAGGCACCGGTTCACAGAACTCAGGCCCCATAACCTGTGCCTAGCCACACATGCAGGGGTAGTAGCCCATAGGATAGCGCCACCTAGGGGTTACATAAAGTAATCTCCTGAATCTTCATCTCCCTTCTGTTTACACATTTTATTTTTGAACAGGAGAAACATGCTAAGCAGAAAGCTTGTTTACAGGTGCAACCTGGGAGCACAAGGAAGTTAAGTGACTTGCTCAGGGTCACACAGTATGAAGCGGGGGCTGTGAGATTCAAACCCAGGTCTCCAGATTTGCAGCTCAGAGCCTTAATCCACTGCGCTATACTGCCTCCTAAATGTATTTAGGCCTGGTGACACATGCAATGTAACTATTGTAAATGTTAACCTGACTATGTTATCATTCTGACGTGGAACCTATGTAAAGAGCGTCTGCTCAAAGGTCTTGAATCCAAGATGTTAATGAATAAATAAATATAATCCACTAAAGGGAGAAAACTAAGGATGGGGTGGTCTACAGGCCACCTTCCCAGGATGAGGAGTTGGACAGGGTACTGGGGTTCCAAATCATAGAAGTGTCCAGCAAGTGGGAAGTAGTAATAATGGGGGATTTCAATCTGCCTGGAGTGGATTGGAATATCCCTGTTACCTCCTGCATTAGGGATCAAGTACTACTGGATGCATTCTGGAGTGGTTTCCTGATGCAAAGTGTCAAAGAGCCCACTAGGGAGAGGGCCATACTGGACCTGGTTCTGTCCAACTGTAAGCATGTTTAAGATGTGAAAGTGGAAGCACCAGTTGCAGGTAGTGACTACCACATGGTGTGGTTCTAGCTGGACATGGGAAGAGGGATGGTCAGGACAAAGAGGAGGGTCTTGGATAGTAGGAGGGCCGACTTTGGAAGGATGGGAGAAGTTCTGGTGGGACACTTTGCTGGGATCAGAATGGGGATGGATGTGGAACAGAAATGTAATATAGTAAAGATGGACGTGATGGAGAACAGCAGTGAGTGTGCCAAAATCAGTAGTAAGAAAGCTAAGGCCAAAAAGCAAAGCCGGTTCAGCAAGGAGGAGGCAAACGTGATAGAGAACAACAGGGCAGCCTTCCAAAAGTGCAAATGTACTCAGAAAGAGGAGGATAGGGTGGATAACTCCGCTAAATCAAGGGAGGTGAGCAGTGTGGTTAGAGAGGCGAATGATTACAAGAGAGGTACAGCTAGCACAGGGGGTAAAAGCAGGTGAGAAGGCCTTCTCCAGTACATAAGGGAGAAAAGGAACATAAAGGATGAGACTGTTAGATTAAAAAAGGAGGGGGCTGGGCAGAGGGTAGTGATGGAAAAGCAGAGGTACTTAACAAGTACTTCTATTCAGTCTTCACTAGGGAGAAGAACAAACAAAAATGCCACGAGGAAGCAGGGGGGTGGGAACTGGGAGGGAGGAAGTCATGGACAGCATAATACAAATGGACAGGGTACATAGGGGCCTAAGGGCCCTGAAGGTGGACAAATTCCCAGAACTGGATGGAATGCATGTAAGAGTCCTAAGAGAACTGGCAGAGGTCTTGGTGGGTCCCCTAACTAACCTCTTTAACACCTCTCTGGAGCCAGGGAATGTGCCCCAGAACTGGAGAAATGCCTCCACACAAAAGTGGGCCGAGGGATAATCCAGGGAACTACACTGATGGAGACCATCCTGAAAGGGAGACTGGTACGCTTCCTGGAGGAAAATAGAAACATAGAAACATAGAATTTGATGGCAGATAAGTACTGCTAGGCCCACCTAGTCTGCCCGTTTCCCCTACCCAATGGATAAGCTGCAGATCCTAGTTAACCAACAGCCTACTTCCTCCTACCCCCACTAGAATTGTCTTATGTCTGTCCCATGCATTCTTGAATTCCCCCGCTGTTCTTGACTCCAAGACCTCCTCAAGTAGGCTGTTCCATGCATCCACAACCCTCTCTGTGAATAAATACTTCCTAACATTACCTCTGAGCCGTCCCCCCTCTATCTTCAAATTGTGCTCCCTTGTTCTTGCACATCTCTTTTTCTGAAAGATGCTACCCTCTTGGACTTTGTTGATTCCCTTGAAGTACTTGAAAGTTTCTATCATGTCCCCCCTTCCCCTCCTTTCCTTGAGGGTATACATGGTAAGCTCCTTTAGCCTCTCTTTGTATGTCTTCTGGAGCAGACACTTGCACCATTTTGGTTGCCCTCCCCTGGACAGCCTCTACTCTATGTCTTTGCCGAGATGGGGTCTCCAAAACTGCATGCAGTATTCCAGATGGAGTCACACCAACTGTCTGTACAGAGGGATAACAACTTCCTGTTTTCTACTATTGATACCTCTCCCTATGTATCCCAGTATCCCCCCAGCCCTCCTTACTGCCTTCGCACATTGCTTGCCCATCTTTAGGTCATCTGATATGACTACCCCCAGGTCCCTCTCCATTTTTGTTGTTGTTAGTATCTCACCCCCCATTGTGTACTCTTCCCCTGGATTTTTGTCTCCCAGGTGCATTGCCTTGCACTTCTTTGCGTTGAATCTGAGCTGCCATACATTTGACCATGCCTCCAACCTAGCCAAGTCCCTTCTCATCCTTTCCACCCCACCCTGTGTATCAACCCAGTTGCAGTTCTTTGTGTCATCTGCAAAGAGACATACTTTTCCTTGCAGGTGCTCTGCAATATCACTTATAAAGACATTAAAGAGGACTGACCCCAGTACTGAACCCTGCAGTACCCCGCTAGTTACCCTCCTTTCTTCACTGTGGACTCCTTTTACTATTACCCTTTGTGTCCTGTTGTCCAGGCTACCACCTTGGGACCCCCTCCAAGGCTGGCTAGCTTGTATATTAATCTTTTGTGTGGGACTGTGTCAAATGCCTTGCTAAAATCTAGGTAGGCCATGTCCACAGCCACTCCCTGGTCTACTACTTTGGTCACCAAAGTCAAAGAAATCTATTAGACTTGTCTGACATGACCTTCCCACTGTGAATCCATGCTACTTTGGGTCCTGTGCCCCATTGGCCTCTAGGTACTCAACAATTATTTCCTTAAGAAGTGATTCCATCATTTTCCTTGCCACTGAGGTCAAACTAACTGGTCTGTAGTTTCCTGCCTCTGCCCTGCTCCCACTTTTGTGAAGTGGAATTACATCCGCCCTCCTCCAATGCTCAGGTACCACCTAATCCTCCAATGATTTGTTAAAGAGAGTGGTCAGTGGTGTCAGTAGTTCAACTCTTAGTTCTTTTATAATTCTGGGGTGAATCCCATCAGGCCCCATTGCTTTGTCCACCCTCAGTTTCAAGAGTTCTTTCAGAATAATTTCTTCTGTGAATGGACTGGTATCAACCCCCCTATCCAGGGTATTTCTCTTGTTTGGTTTAGGTACCTTCCCCGTCTCATCCATTGTGAATACTGAGTAGAAACAATCATTCAGTATGCCTGCTTTTTCACTGCCTCCCTCTGCCCACATTCCCTTCCCTTTATTAAGCCTCAGTATTCCACCCTTGGTCTTTCTTTACTCCCTAATGTGCCTATAAAAGGTTTTATCCCCCTTCTTAACAGACTTGGCTATCCTTTCCTTGGTTTGGGCCTTAGCTCTTCTGACTGCCTTCCCTGCCTCCTTCTGCTTTAAACTGATAAAAGTTATCTGTCCTGCTCCTTCTGTGTTTCCTTATATTTCCTGAATGCTATCCTTTTCTCCGTAACCTTCCCTGCCACCTCTTTTGAGAACCATAGTGTTTTTTTCCTTTGTTTAGAAACATAGAAATGGTGCAGGACAAGAGGCAGCATGGGTTTGTGTTGGGGAGGTTCTGCCAAACTAATCTAATTGACTTCTTCAACTGGGTCACCAGGACAATAGATAAGAGCCAAGCAGCTGATGTTCTGTATTTGGACTTCAGCAAGGCCTTCGACTCTGTGCCTCATAGAAAACTGGTCAAAGACTGGTCAGGAAGCTGGTGTATCTGGGGGATGGGGGCTAAGCTTGTGGGATGGGTCAGGAGCTGGCTGCAGGACAGAAGCCAAAAGGTGGTAGTCGGGGTGGGGAATTCTCAGAAGCTAGGCCTGTGACCATTGGGGTCCCCCAGGGCTCAGTGCTCAGCCCAGTGTTGTTTAATATCTTCATAAGTGTGCAGATGGCATCAAGGGTAAAATCTGCCTGTTTGCAGATGACACCAAACTATGTGGGAGGGTGGACATGGGGGAAGGGAGACAGGAGCTCAGGGAGGTACTGGCTAAGCTAGAGAAAGGGTCTGGCATTTGGCAACTGGGGTTCAATGCTAAAAGTGTACAGTTATGCACCTGGGGGTGAAGAATCCAGGGACTAAATACTTGTTGGATGGCTTGCAGGTATCCAGGTAACCAGGTAAGAGGAAGAAAAAGACCTGGGAGTAATCATCATGGGTGACCTGAAACACTCGGTGCACTGCAGGACAGCAGTAGCCAAAGCAAGTCAGATCCTGGGCTGCATAGCTAGGGGAATTACCAGCAGGAAGACAGGGATCATTCTACCATTGTACAAGTCTCTGCTAAGACTGCACTTTGAGTACAGTGTGCTATATTGGTGCCTTTATCTTAAGAAGGATCTCAACTTGCTGGAGACAATTCAGAGAAGGGCAACCAAGATGATCCAGGCTCAGCGGGGCAAAACCTATGAGGAGAGGCTCACGAGGCTTAAAAATGTACTCCTTTGAGTAAAGAAAGGGAGAGAGGGGATCATGATTGAGACTTTCAAGTATCTTAAAGGTATAAACAAGGTGAGAACTGAGGGTCTCTTCATCCTTAGTGGGAACAAGACCACTAAGAACACAGCCTAAAGCTGGGTGGGGGGGGATTCAGAAGGGAGATGAGGAGACACTTTTTCACTGAGCGGGTGATGACTAAGTGGAATGAGCTGCCAGAGGAGGAGGTGGTATCCATAAAAATGGTGGACAGCTTCAAGAGGGGCTGGGACAGGGTAAGAGAGAAAGTGACTGGTAGAGGAGGGGGCGAGTGTGTTGGGGGAAGGTAATTGAGGGAGGTCAGGAGAGAAATGGGGAGAAGGCACACTTCCCTCTGTGGGAACTGCACAGTCAAGCAGACTAGATAGACTGTAACGCCTTTATCTGCTGGCATGTTCATATGTTCGTAAAAGTAGTTCAAGTACTAAACCTTGGCATACAGCCAAGCTCACCTTCAAAGGAGCAGAGGGCAGATCCCACAGAGACTGATTGGGAGTGATCAGTGAGGTATGAGGTAAATCAGGAAACAGGGTCATACTGGGGTATATGGGGGCCCACCTGGAAAGTTGATACAGAGGCCCATCTGGAAAATTATTTGTGGAGGGCTCAGGGTGACACACTCTTATCAGTAGTCCACCTAAATGTGATACCCTAACTTTCTTTGCATCTTACATTTATTTGCAGCCCTAACAGAGGGGGATCACTGGGAAATTTCCAGGTATCCTGGTGGGCCAGTCCAACACACTGCCGGGAAAGAGAAGGGCTAAAGAAGACAGCGTCAGAGAGTTTGGTAGGTAGAAGGAAATAATCGACAGTATCAAACATCTATGCAAGGTCAAGAAAGATAACACGTGTAGGTAAGCTATTGTCCATGTTGTAGTGAATAGAGTCAGTTAGTCTTACTGGAGATGAAGTAGTGGAGTGACAGGATGGCAAGCAATTTGGCAGCAGGAAAATAAGGAAGTCCTGGTTTAGAAACTGGTTCGTTGATAGGCAACCAATCTTTTGAGGATTTTGGAGCACATAGGGAGGAGAGATATTGGTCTGTAGTTCCCAGGAGAGGTAGTGGAGCCACCTTTATGGAGTGCTATAATGACGACATGCTTCCAAAGTGAGGGAAATATCCCAGAAGACGGGGAGCATTTGAAGACGTGGACTAGAGGAGCTGCTATGACATGTGCAACCAGTTTTACAAATTTGAGCGGGAAGTCTTCGGACCCTGGATGAGTGCTGGAGTTAATACTGGATAGCTCATGCAGAACCCCAGTTGGAGAAACATGGGAGAAAACAAAACTGGGTTTGACAAGAGGCCCATGGGCCAGAAACTGGACTTTATGCCAACGGGGGAGTTTACTAAGCAATTCTGGGCATTCAACACTGTGGGTGTTTGGAACAATATGAATACCAGACACGGCACATAAAGCTGAGTTCACCAGCAATTTGGGAGTGCCAGGTGACAGATGAGAAGTGTGGAGAGGATTATTTATTCCAGGCGTTGGAGGGAGATCAGGAATTACTGAGGATTTTTTTTAGTAGAAGCAGATAGTTTTAGCTTTTCTGGTTATGTTGGTGCACTGGTTTCAGAGTCTGTTGTTGGTGAGCCTGTCTGTGGGCTCACCAGAGGCCTTATGTTCAGAACAGGCAGCATCCCATAGGTGAAACAATTCGATGAGATAAGGGGAAACCCATGAAAGATGAACACCTCTAACCCTTGCTATCTTGATGGGGGAATGAGTGTTGCAGACAGACAGGATGATGGAACAGAAATGGAATTGGGCTTGCCCAGTATCAGAGAAATTGTGCACTGGACTCCAATCTGCAAACAAAACATCAGATAACAAGTTTGCTATGTTTCTGAAAAAGCATGCATGAATAATTTTGGGGGGAGCATTAGGTGACCTGAATTAAATAGCACAATAAGTGACAAAGTTGTCACAGAACTGATCAGGAAGGACTTCAGAAGTGATAGTTCAGGGGTGGGGGATGGGAAGACAGAATCTGGTCAGTGACGGAAAGGTTTGAAGACTGCTTGTTAAACATAGTTGGTGACAAAACATTTGATGTAGGTTGAGGGCTTTTATTTTGGAATGCTGGGAGGCAGGGTTCAGGCAAAGCCACTATAAATTTAGATCAACTAAAATGATGTGCCATATTTTGATATATGGAACTTAGTAAGATGATCAGAGATAATTTTCAACAACTGCATCTGTCAGAAGAGATACCAGGAGAGCAGTAGACACCAATGATGAGCAGATGAACAGAGTGGGGATACGAGAATAGACCACTAACTGGCTCATGAGATTTAGGGACAGTACCCCCCACTCATGTGCACACTACCACAGCAGCATCCTGGGGGTGGGAATGCTTGGCAGTGAGGGGTCATGCTGCGAAGAGTGCCTCCGCAAAGTGGCTATAGAAGCAGACAGCAGCCATCCAACCTGTGTGAGGGAAGCATCTGATGGATGCTCAGACTCCCTGTCTGCTGGCCTTCGCCCCTTATGTCCTGTGCTTGTGGCATGAATCCAGATCCCCAGCATGCCAGCCCAATGACTCATCGCTCAACGCCACGGAGCCAGCTGATATCGAGATTCTTTTAGAACATTCAGGCATCTAGAGTTCATTTAAAATGCTATTCTAATCTGGGGATCTTCAGAGTAAGACTCTAACTAAGGGAAGTCTGTTAAAAGATGGATTCTTTCTGATTTCCTGTCTGACATTTTCAGCTGGGAATTCTGGAATTATGAGTGGGACATCCATCTTTTTTCCAGTTTCAGGAGGGATGTCTTGTCTTATAGGACTTGCATTACACTCAACTCTGTGTGTCACCTGGATCCACTGTAACTGCTGCAGGATATAACAAATTCCCCCTCTTGCTAAGCCGCAACAGAAACTTGTCTATTCCAGACTCTTGATTTTTTCTCCTCTGCAGTCTTCCCTCCCCCTTCCCGTCTGTTTTTTGAAAGCACCACGCTACCATCTCCTCCTTGCTGCATGTCACTGATTCTTTCCTTTCTGGGATGGATCAGGGTTACATCACAGCTGCTATTTTCATTGATTTTGCAAAAGCCTTTGACTCAGTGTTCAGCCAACTCCTCCTGGACAAGCTGAGTTCTGCCAGCCTCTCAGCTCCCACTGTCGACTGGTTTTGCTCCTACCTTGCAAGCCACCTACCGTTGGTACAGGTTGGAAGCACCCTGAAATTGCCACTTCCCATACAGGCTGGGGTCCTTCAGGGCTCTGTCTTGAGTCCCATCCATGTCCCCATTTTTCTTAATGACCCCCCTGCCTGTTCCAATTCACATATACACATGTATGTAGATGACACAGTCGTCTACACCTCTGCTCCCTCTACTACTGCCATAGAAAGTCTGTTCCAGCAAGACTTCCTCAACCTCCTATGCTGGTTTCACTCTAATCAACTCCAGGTCAATGCAAAGAAAACTGGGTCCATGACCTTTGGTATCAGCCAGAAACTGGCCAGGCTCCCCACTCTGACCATCTTTTCCAGTTTAGATGGCATCTCCCTTAAACAGATTTAATCCTTGAAGTACCTTAGTGTGTGGCTTGACAGAAAGCTTCACTTCTCAGCCCACATTGATGCTACCCAAGCTAAACTTCACCCAGAGCTTGGTGCCCTGTACCGCAATAAAGATTGTCTCTACAGGTCTGCCAGGAGCTTATACCCCAAATGGTGCTCCTGATCTTCAACTAAGTAGATGTAGTTTATGGCACCACCCTCTCCACTTTACTTGCCGGACTAGATACTCTGCGACTCCTGCCACTTTGCTACCAACTCCAACCGTACTCATCATTGCTCCGTTTACTCCTCCTTATCCATCCTCCCTCTGTCCTCCCGTCACCAGATCCACTGTGCCTCCCTCATTTCCAAAAACTGGTTTGGGTCCCTTCTCTTCTACCTTTTCTCAGTCCTCTCCATTATCCCCACTGCCTCTTGTTCCGTCCGCCCCAGGGATCATTGCACTTTCTCCATCTCCCATCCCCGCTCCTCCGCTAGGCAATCAGCCTTCTCCTGTTGCCTTCCCACACTCTGGAACCGGCTCCTCACTGACATCTGCCTCCCCTGATTCCCTCAGGTTTCAACTGAAGCATCTCCCCCCTTCCTTCTGCTCCTGTTTTCCCTCTCCCTGACTCTCCTCCCCATTACCATCAGACCCCAGTGCCGGTGCATCTGACTGGTCAATCAATTGTTTATTCCTGTACTGCTGCTTTGCCTGCACTTGTATCTGTCGTTATCATGTTATTGCACTTTATTGCACCTGAGAAAGTAGTGCCTCTGCCCCATGCCAGTTTTCATTGACACACTGGCTGGATCTACTTTCAAGTCAGACTACCAGACATATTTCATTCTTGGCTTCTTAGAGATGGTGAAACCTTATTTCAGTGGCTGAGTGAGTAGCCTGTGCTACATAGTAAATAGCTGCCAGTTTTAAAAGGATTATGGACAAAACTTAATGATTTCATTTCAATATCTTTTTTATTATTTTTCTCCATTCCCCCTCTATTCTCCCTGTCCCCAACCTGGATAAGGAGAAGAATTCTAAAGGCCTAGTCCTCAACAGGAACTGCAGCCCTTTGCACATCTGCAGATAGGGGTTTATGGGGGCCTGTGGTGTGCGGAGATCCCGCAGCGCACATGGAGAGACCTTTGCACATCCACAGCCCTGGCAGCTGGCCCTCTTTGCACCCAAACCTGAGTCACATGCCTAGTTATGTGGGTGAACAGGATGGGTCTGGCCAGGGGTGGTCTTGTGCTGCATCCAGAAAGGAAGACCCATGGTGCAGAGGATCAGCCAAAGGGGCATAGGTTATGCAGCCCTAAGGCCTGTATTAGCAGCTATACACCCACTCTGCCTGGCAACAACAGTTGTCTTGTGGCAATACCTGCCCCCCCCCACCAGCCCCCAACCTTAACAACCTCCACTGTGGGCTGGGAGCAGTACTGGCAATAACTGGAGACATTTTGAATTAAATTAACTTTCAAGCAGGAACATGGCAGTCCTTGGAGTATTGCTATATTCTGTTGTCCAAGGACTGCTATATCCTGTTGCCCCCTGCACCCTACAGGGATCCACTGGCAGCCCAGCACAAGCATTGGATTGGATGTATGTGGTCTAGATTATCCCCCCCCCCCACCAGCTGCCCCCTGCCCCCATGCATGGCTCTGCTGTAGTGGAGCACAATGGGTGGCAGTTGTATATGCTGTGTGGTGTAGACAGGCATTGTGGTACACACAGCTGCGGTTGGGATAAACACAATTCGAGCATATACCAGTCACCATTGTGTGTGGTACCCTAAGGGATAAAGATCATGTGTTCATACTTATTACTGTGAGAAGAATACTCCCCCCTGCAGAGGTCATGAGTTCACGAGTCCCGTCTCTCCAGAATCTCAGCAGACCTGGTTCCTTGCTTAAAGCAGCCATGCCTGATGGCAATGAAAATTTTGACCGATACTTTTTATGCTGTGGTAGATCACCCCGCGTCTCCTCTCATGAACAAAACCCTTTTATTCCCATTTTAAGTCTGCTTTAGCCCTTTTGTTTACATTTAAAATAATCTGAACATACGAACATATGAAACTGCCAGCTGAAGACCATATGGTCTATAAAGTGCCCAGTGCGGATCCCCTATATGATTGCTTCAGTGTATCCCAACCCCCTTTCCTTTAACTCTAACCATTCACTTAATTTTGTGCCCCCCCCCCATAGAATCCACTGGCCATCTGCTGGTTGATGACCTCTGTCAGCAGTTCATTCCACCTTGACACTACCCGCTTTGTAAAGAAGTATCTGCTAACCTCCTTCCTGCCCCCCTCCCAGTTTGCAACTTTCTCCCCTTATATTCCTCTTCTCACTCAAGCTAAAGAGGTTCCCGATATCCACCTTGTTTACACCCTTAAGGTATCTGAAGGTTTCAATCATGCCCCCCTTCCCCAATCTTCTAGTGAATCCATATTATGGCTCCTCAGCCTATCTTCATATAGGCTGACCTGCTGACCCTGAATTATTTTTGTGGCCCTTTTCTCTATTGCTGCGAGATGATTTATGTCCTTTTTCAAGCAGGGACTCCAGTACTGCACAGAGTACCCCAGATGCAGTCGCACCATGAGTCTGTACAGCAGTAGGATCACCTCCTTCCTCCTGTTTGTGAATCCCCTAGCTACGCACTCCAGCATCCTGTTTGCCTTGGCTGTTGCCTTTCTGCATTGCATAGACTGCCTAAGGTGGCTGGTTACGGCTATCCTCAGATCTTTTTCTTCCTCAGACGTGACATACATGCATCGCTCATTTCAATATGGCTTCATTCCGGGTTTCCCATCACTGTTCTCGGCTGTTTCTGAACATCAGCTGTTTAGTATCACTCTTCTTGTGACTAAAATGATCTAGCATGCAGCAGGCAGTGCTTCCTCACCTTGAGGGACATTAGGGGTACAAAAACTGCTGAGAATACTGATGAAAACCTGGCCCAAGTGTTATCAGAAGGAGTGCTCCTTTTGTTATTTCATATGTAAAAAAGGAGTTCCGAAGCACACTCAGAATGGGGACAGAAGTGTATCGTACAAAACCAGAGGTTAAGGAACAATCTAAAGTGGAATAAAAATGTTTAGGGTATAATTTTCACAGTATCATGCATTCTGCATTACAAGACTACAAATCTGCACAATGCCAGCATAAAGCCTCCACTTCCTGGACACTTACTGTGGTATAAACAGCTCTGCAATGCCAGTACGAAGGCTACTAGGGTAGCCAAATCCAATTATTTTGCTGTCAACCTACAGGATAACCATAATGCCTCCTTTAAATTCTGGGGGGTTATTTACTCTATTTCCTCCCCAGTCTACTGCTCTGGTCCTCAACTCGGAGGGCTCTCCCATCTCTGACCTTTCCAAGGTCACCTTTACCTTCAGCTAGTACTTTACCTCCTGTGATCTGTTACTTCTCCCTCTCCCCATCCCTCTGGTCTTCCTCTATAGCCCCCTCCACTTCCCCTTGGTGTTCCCATTCCATTCTTCCTAGCCCCATCTTTTTCCCTCCCCATCCCGTTTTTTTCCTCTCACATTTCCCCTTCTCCTACCACGATGGTCTCTCTCTCTCTCTCGTTCCTCCCCAAACCCCCTGTCATACCCCGAACCCCCTGATGTAACACATTCATTTTCACTCAGTACACATTAAATCAAGTCCCTGTTGTATTTTCACTTGAAATATATTTACTATGTTTCTTTAATAGTAGGAAATTGTCCATTCCATTACCTTGGTAATTAAGGCCCTAAAGGGCTCTGTGGCTGCAGATGATTGTGCTGGTGGCTGCATGAGGCCTCGTGTGAGAAAAGCTGCATTAAAGGGATAACCCCTTAATCACCCTGGGAACTGCCACAACATCTCCCTTCTCCCTTCACTTGTCAAAGTGCATGAAAAACTGGTTCTGTCCCAAAGTCTCCTCTCTTCAAGCCACAGGAATCCCTCATTATGCTTAACTATTTGCATTTTACCCTGGCAGGTTGAAGTGCCCTTCCAGGCTGAACATGCATGTTAAGCACAATGAGGGATCCCCTTGAAGAAACAACATTACTCCTCCTTCCTCTGTCCTTTCCAGTCTGACTTCCATAAAACCCATTCCACTCTGCTTCATCCCTGTTACAGCTTACTGATTCCACCCTGCATACCTCTGTCATCTTTGTTTAACTCACAAAGGCTTTCAACTCTATGGCCTACTCCCTACTATTAGAAAAACTTGCAGGATCAGACTTCTTTGATATCTCAGTCAGCAGGTTCCTCTCTTACCTGTCGGTCCAAGTAGAAAATGTCTTTTTGCATCCCCCTCCCCATCCACTCAGAAGTCCTCCATGGTTCAGTCTTGGTCCCAATCCTGCTCTCCATGTTCCTTAATGACTTCCTCTCAGTGCCAGTCTCCTCGCACGTACAGTACATGTGTATGTGGATGACACTCTACCCTTTGCCCTGAGGCCTCTGTTCCCCAAGCTGGTAACATCTTTGCAGCACTATACTTGATTGTTTTTCCTGTGCTCCCATCTCTCCTGTAACCCCGTCCCACCTGGGTCGCACCTTGAAACGGATGCAGTGTGACTTTCCCTGTCAGCAAAATGTAAATTAATAAATTCTGTACTTAATAAAATAAAAAAAAATAGCTATTTCAGACAGTAACATCATTTCTTCTGAATCACAGGGGTTGCAAAGTTCCATTTCAGCAGAATCATAGGGATCGCAAAACTCCTCCAACCACCAAATGTATACAAATAAATACTAGAGAAACCTTCTTTTACGGGTTCTTCAGGGTTGCAGTGGACATCTTAAAGTTGGGTGGGGAACAAATTACATATCTGGGCATTAAAATTACGCACAAGCTGGAGCATTTATGGGCTAGTAACATGAGACCTTTGCTTGAAGATATACAGTTAAACTTGGAAAATGGGGGGAACTTAATCTTTTGCTATGGGGCAAAGTTAATGCTTTGAAGATGATGATAGCACCTAGAATCCTCTATCTCTTACAGAATATTCCCATGGATATTGGCCCATGCAGGTTTAAAAGAATAGATACCATAGTGAGAGAATTCTTATGGGAGGGGAAAAAAGGCCAGAGTTAGTCTAGGCAAATTCAAAAAAGCATGGCAAGAAGGGGATATGGGCCTACCAGATTTTAAATGTTATCAACAGGCTTTCTTACTTAGGCAACTATGCTATTGGTTCCCAAAGGGGAAAGAACTCCCTTTATGGGCCAAATATGAGGCTGCTTTGGTTAGAGGTTTGTTTTTTATATATCACCTACTGCTGGATATATATACACTAAACACAGTATTGCATCCATATATAAGGAATACATCTAAATCAATTAAATGGTCTAGCAAATGCACACAAATGCAATTATTTCCTAGAGAGTTCACACCTATTTGGAGAAATCCAGAGATTATAATAGAGGGAAAGACTATGTCCAATGAAATTTGGGAAAAACTAGGAGTTGAGACCCTTAGAGATGTGATTGACCCCAAAAAATGGAGTCCTCAGATCATTTTCTGATTTGAGAATAATGTATAGGTTACCCTATGCTGAGTTTCATACATACTTACAATTAAGGCCAGAGTTAGTCTAGGCAAATTCTTGTCAATCAATGCATTATCATGCTTTACAAAACATTCTAGATATAAACCTTGCTTTTCAACCCTCAAAAGAATTGACAAACCTATTCTCTATGACGAGAAGCAAAGGAGGGGCTGGTAAATTATATAAATGGTGTATTGATATAGGCCCAGACTTGAATGAAGATACCAAAAAAAAAAAATGGAAGGCAGATTGGGATAACAGCAATGAATCTATAGCTCTGACCCTCCTTACTCCTTGGCCGGGGTGGGGTGGGGGACTGCATGCCCAGTTTCCAGAGAGAACTGCACTATTTAAAAAAAAAAACAATGGACAGCAAGAATAAAGTGCTGAAAAATTAAAATAAAATCTCTATGCAAGCCTTGTGCATGGAAAGGGTTTACACTGAGAAGATGAATCCATCAAACCGTGTCAGTGGCCTAAATACTAGCAAACAGAGTAACGTGTGCTCACAAGCTCTTAGAATACAAATAGTTTAATAGGCCCCCAAAGTAGTATAAATACGATTCTTCTGTCCTTTTGCTGACATTTAATAGTTGCCATACATACTGTACATCAAATACTCCTTACAGAAAACAGAGAACAAAACAACAGGCTCCGCTTCAAAAAGCAAACAGTACATGAGCTGCAAAGAGGACATGACGCCATCGTCAGCCTGCTCTCTGTAGAGGTAGAAAGCTACGATGAGGTGACAGACTTAACAGTTCAGACAACTGGGAATGAAAAGTGAAGACTGAGGACTGAATCCGGACATCTCTTCCTCTTGTTTGCTTCTTTATAAGCACTTCAGGATGTAGAAATTGCAAGCTGTTCCTCGGGGGCAGTTGCACAATTTTCCAATTCTCGACCCCTTCCTCACAGCGCACTGCTCTCCGGCATCACACTGCGAAGAAGATACAGAAAATAATGTGGGTTTTGGGGGGTCCTGTGGGGCTTTTAATTTCAGTATATGTCATTTCATTCTATGTAAATGGCAAGTAAATGTGCAAGCTGACTGGCTACAGATGGACTTGTCAATCAATGCATTATCATGGGTCACAACTAGCTAGAGATTAGGTAAGAAATAACATCTGCCAAGGTATTCGGGCATGCTCTGGTATACAGATGCTGCGGGGGCATTGTGAGACACAAGGCATATATCAAGTGCATTTGATCATCTGCAAAGTCCATCTATCAGCATGCCCAGACACCTCGAAGGGTGTTATTCATCTTACAAATAAAGATCCTAAATTCATTTATGGAGTGTTAACAGTCATTTAGTTCTGCTCCGAAAACATGGACTGTCGGATGATGCTCTCAACCAATCAGATCTCTAGGATTTCATCACCTATTTTATAATTATGAAATGGATGGCAAATGTGAGATCACATACAGCTGGGATGATATCTCAGTACATAATCCTGATCTGAAAGTAGGTCCTGCCATCAATCAACAAGATCAGAGTGGATGCATTTCATAATCACAATAATACACTCCAAGGTGTGCAATATCATGGGATATCAATATCGCACACTTTGGTGTGAATTATTGCTTAATTAAGTCTGGATGGTTAGGTGTGATATGTTTTCAATGGCTGTGGCCTCAACTTGAACCCAAGTCTCTCAGCAGGCTGCTCAAGTCATCAGAGCCACCTTCACCATAGTGCTGAAGAGTTGTGCCATGTCATGGCTAGTTTTGCAGTTCTTCCACAACTAATAGTGGCACGTGCATTTGTTTGTGTAATTTACTAAATTACTTGGCTGGAACTGCATTGTTCCAAATGGATGAAGGCCTGGTGTTACTGGCAACTGAGGGTCTCTATGTACAGAAAAAGGTACAATACAGTGTGAGCAGCTGTAGGGCTGACTGCCCCACCCTATCCCACCTCCGCACAGTAGTCTCTCAATTACTGCACTTTCATTATATTTTATGTCAGAGTGAATGCCAAGAGCACAAGACACCAATTAAGTGTCAGTATCAGTGGCACAGTAGGTAGTATGCTCGCCTCTGAGAGTGGCAGATCAGATGGCCATGGGTTCTAGCCTCATACCAGAAACCTGACCTAATACCTGATACTAACAATGCAATCCAGTGGTTCTATACTGTCACAGTGCTGTCAGTCAAATGACATGTTACACCAAGGTCCCTTTGGCTCATCTCTCATGGCATTTATTGTATGAGATGGGGATTTTCCTTAGTATCCTGCCAACATTCCCTATTAATAAAGCAAGTCCATATAACACCCTCCAGCCCATCCTCCCAGGATACACCTGGAAATGAGCTGTCACAGCCCAGTGTGCGTTTCCTGATCAAAATTACAAATAAACGAATAAATAAATAGAGATCAGCAATGCATTCACATATTAAAGGGAAAGAGACCATTTTCTGTTAAACAGGGTATCACTATTAATAACTAGAAAAGAGTGTGTTTATTTTTTAGGAAAAAACACTAGTATCTTCTGACCATGTCCAAAACTGAAGCTACATTCTGAAATACAGTTCTCCTGTGTTGTTACATGCATATAAATATTGATATAATATTTTTAAAATGACAGGCCTTTAAAAATGCAGTGAACCATTCATGTTTTTTATATTGTCATATTGACATTGTAGTGAGATCTTAATGCTATATCTACTTAGGGGACTCCAAGCTTCCACAAAAAAATTCAGTCTCTAGCCCTAATGGTTACAAAGTTATCACATTTCAAAGACAATACCTTTTGAAATGTCTAACTATGGAACTGTTAAGGTTAGAAATGTAATTGTTTTTTAAATGAAATCTTGGAGTCCAGCCATTAAGAAAAGGTACTGTTATTTATGTAACAGTAGTAATGATATTATCGATGTAACAACAGGCAGTTTTCTCTAGCTATATCTATATACATATTTCCATCATGACAGAACTCTTTTTTTGTTATAAATAAGGGATATACAATGGTGAGCTGTCAGATAAGTGATTTATCTACACAAGTGCTGTTTGACCTCAGGTAAGCTCACGAGTGGTGTAAGCCACGAGTGAGGTGTCCAAGGTCAAACAGCACAAGTGTAGATAAATCATTTATCTGACAGCTCACCATTGTATATTTCATTTATGCAATAGGGATGTTTTCTGTCAGTGCAGAGACATTTGCTTTTGATTGTTTATCTTTTTGTGCATATGTCTGTCAAAAAAGTGAACAAAAATTTGAATTGTCTGCACTTTTTTGCTAATTATAAAAAATATATAAGGTATCTATGAATGAAATACCATTCATTTAGTAGAAAATGTTGTGCTGAACAACTTTTATGTTCACAGCACTATGCTATCTTTTTTTCGTTTTAAAGTTATTTGCATTTGAATATAGTTAGTACTGGTACTGAGGCTGAACATTCTAAATCAGTTCCGGAGTGATTGGGACATATTTACTATGGCCCAGATATTCAGACTGCGCCAGGCAGTGGCGCAAGCCTGGGGGCAGCGCAACTTGGCTGCGCAGGGGCGTAGATTGGGCGATATTCAACGGAGCTGCGCCATGGCACAGCATAGTTGAATATCGCACCCTGGCCACCCGCAGTGTGCATGGTGCAGTGGCACTGCGCCAGCACAAGTGGCCAGAGTGGAGCAGGGGGATGCGCTAGCGCAGGTTCCATTGCGCTATGCGCAACAACTGTGATATTCAAAAGTGCACATGCAAATAGAGCCATAATGTATGCAAGGCGCAAATGGGACCATTTGCATGTCATTGTGGCCCCATTTGCACATAGGTGCGCCAATCTCTGGCGACTTGCCCTGCCAGGCAGAAACCGTCGGGGACCGATGCCCCCTGCACAGCACGGCAATGTGCCCCACTGCCCGATCACGGACATATGTTGATTGAAATAACGTCCAATATCCTGTGGTCAGTGAACCGCTCTCAGCACGACAGGGCTTAGTAGAATAAAAAGCCGTCCTATATCCCTGGTGGTTCAGTGGACTGCTTCGCAGCCCGATTGCGGGCTTAAGTATAAAAAAGCCGTCCAATATCCTGGTGGTCCAGAGGTACCCCCACCGCCCACTGAGCCCCACCACCCTACTCCCCACCAGGTCAGCAATGAGCAGCACTCCCCACCTGCCGCCCACCGACTGACACCATAGGTAGGCTGTCGCCATTGGTCCACAGTGTGAGCCAATGGGCATGCAGTCGTAGTGTATTTACGTATTCCAGATATGTGAATGGATCCATTCACATATCTGGACTGTGTAGTATAGTATGGCTGCACGCTCATTGGCTCACGCTTGTGGACCAATGTGGCATACAGCCCTACCTACAGTGTCAGTCGGCGGGCAGCAGGCGGGTGGGGTGCTGCCGCCCGACGCTGACCAGGGGGGGGATCGGGGCAGTGAGGCTCAGTGGGCGGCTGGGGGGTACCGCTGGACCACCAGGGATATCGGATGTGCTTTTTTTATAGTTAAGCCCGTGATCGGGCTGCAAGTGGTCCACTGGACCACCGGGGATATAGGATGTGCTTTATTTATACTTAAGCCCGCGACCAGGCTGACAGTGGTCCACTGGACCACCAGGGATATAGGATGTTATTCATTTATACTTAAGCCCGGTCCACTGGACCACCAGGGAGATAGGACATTGTTAATTTAAACAGATGCCTGCAATCGGGCATGGGGGGGCACCACCACGGAGGTGCAGCTGGAGCTCAGGTGGCCACCCACAAGTGGCAGCTGCCGTGTTGCGCCCAGCAATATGACAGCTCACCTGTGGGTGGCCAGCCATTGTTCCTTTTTGGTTCATTTCCTGCGCGTAGCTTAAGTAGGCTGGCGATGTACGGACTCAGCACATCCCGGCTGAATATTGGGATTTGCAGAGTATGCATGGGCATGCCCCCCACCTGCACCGCGATACATTACTGATGCCCGCATCGTGGGATTTGTGCCAGGCACAATCCCCATTTGAATATCACACTGGGGTGCATCAGTGGGTTGCGCATGGCGCAACACTGTTGCGCCATGTGCAACCCTTTTGAATATCCGGGCCTATGTGTATAAATTTGTGATGATGCATCTACTATGTGTGTAAATGTAAAATTTCACATTTATCACATAGTAGTGCAGCTTTATCACATAGGATTTATGTCCATGCCTATTGCTTAAATAAATGTTATGGATATACTTTTTCCATAATGGTAAAATATATTGACATACTAACATAGTAACATAATATCTGAAGGCAGATAAGGACTGCTCGGCCCTCCCAGTCTGCCCGTATTCCCTACCTGCTATATACTCTTTTAATATATGGATTGTGGATTTAATAGTATCCTAAAGTATACAAAAAATTTCTGGTAATAGTATCACTCCCGAAGTGATAATACTACACTTCGAGAGTGATAATACCATCGTTCAGGCCCCTGTAATAGTATAGTTCGGGACCTGAGCGATAGTATTATCACAGAAGCTCAACAGCATA
This sequence comes from Neoceratodus forsteri, assembly GCA_016271365.2. Classification (NCBI taxonomy): domain Eukaryota; kingdom Metazoa; phylum Chordata; order Ceratodontiformes; family Ceratodontidae; genus Neoceratodus; species Neoceratodus forsteri. Next base: position 133,871,144 of record JADMNL010000031.1, on the reverse strand, counting down.
TGCACCAGTCTCTCTGCCCACGTCTCCCAAGCGTGCCTTCCGATTGGCCACTTTTCCTCTGTAGGTGGGCAAAAATAGTTTTAAAAACATGGTGGCCAGTCTCTCGCTAACCGAGAGAGTTTCTACTCTGCAGTACTTTGGTTCACAAATGAGACTGCCTGATCGATCCTACATCAGAAGAAGATATCATAGGTAGGATTAAGTCAAAAACACAGAAAAAAAATTTTTTTGGACAGCTAACAGAGCTGACGAGGGAGCGATAGTGAGGGGGCGTGGAGCGCATGGGTTCTGAGACACTGCGGTGGTCAGCCAGTATGGAGACTCCTCCACTACAGTGGCCGACCGCCCGCAACATCCAAATAAAAAAAAAAAAAAGATCTAACTCGGATCTATATATTAAAAAAAAACAATGGCTAGCTTAAGTATCTGTTACTGGTGAGCTTCAGCATCTCGAGGTTCTGAACACTCAGAGACCTTTCGAGCTTTGCTCTCGAGGTAACTGAGTGTCCAGAATCTCTCTATGTTATTACTCACCAGTAATAGATACTTAGCTATCCATTATTCTCTTTGTAATATCAACATGGAAAACTTCATGACAGTTTTAAAAAAAATAAAAAATGTAATTGGTATCTATATAAGAGTGTAATACCCACAAACATTAATTTTATACCATGTCACGTGGCTAACATTTCACTCTCCTCCGCAGTACTAATTCTTCCTTGCTTTTGCAACTTGCAAAAGCGTCAGAAGATAATAAATGTGGCGGTCTCTACAGACACCTGAGTTTATACTTTCCATCACATTCAATCAGGTTAATAGCCCAGCAGATTTTTCTGTATATATTTTGCTCCCTTGCTTTGTTGCCATCGCCATTAATGTACCCTGATCCCAGGGATTTATCCTGTTCAGGCTGAGCTGTCGTACAAAGGACTGAGAAGTGTTTTTCTTCCAGAGTTCCTTCCACTTCCCCTTTAGCGTGAGATGTGTCGTGCACGGCCTCTGCAACATAGCATGCTCTTGCAGAGAAAGTTCCCTGGCTCACTCACAGAGGTCACTACACATGGGAACCTGTTACTTACCCTCCCGAGCTGAGGAAAGCTGCCCTCCGGCAGCCTCCCCAACCTGGCCTGGCCCCCTACATAATGACTGGAGTCCACTTCCGAACACTGGTTGTCCATAAGCCAGTGTGATGTGTTGCCACTGGGCTTCCGAGGTGGTCCCAGCCCAGTAAAGTTTTAGAATGTTGTAGCATTGAGGCTGGCCTGTCAGTGCAGTGGTAGCACTACTGCTCATGATTCTGGTGACCTGGGTTCAGGAATGAGCTCAGGTCCCTGTGGGTTGGCTGGGGGGAGAAGAATTGAGCACTCCATGGGATGCTTTCCTCCTCCAGGGAGGTAGGGTTCCAGTTCCTACTGCTGTGATATTGCCACCTGGGTGACCACAGGTGGCAGGACAGGAAGGGATGGAAAACTGGGATGGTGGACATCATGGATGCTGGCAGGAATACGCACGTATAGTGTGCATGTCCATGCCTTGATGTCTGTAAGCAATGTCCCGGGGCAGAAACGGGAAAACAAGACACTGACCCCAGTGCCTCCACAACAAAGTCAGCCCTGGTATATCCGGGTTCCCCTGCCTTGCCAGCATTCGAGCCACTGCCTGACACCACTCAATATCCAGGATACCCTTCCACTTTGACCCCACCTGGGGGTGAAGCCAAGGCTCCATGGAGGTAAGTGGACACAGCTGGAGGGCAGGAGGGGATTGGGAGGAGCTTGGAGGTCTGTTGCGAGCAGAAGAGCTGGAGAGTAGGGGGCATAAAGTCTCAGTTAAAAAACAGAATGTTGTACAATTGACTCTGAAGGGAACAAACCCAGCAGAGCACTTACTACAAAGTATTGAAGAGCAAAATCTCTTACCGAGGGAACCCAGCCGAGCCTCTTTTCTGAAGATGGCACTCTTTTGCTCTTTAGTTTTTCCAGCACTTCCTGTAGTGCCTCAATCTGTATTAAATAAATGAATACATAGATAAAATAATCTGACACACAGCCAGTGATACCCTCGGTAGTAACAGAGAAAAAAGGAACAGGTACGAGTGCTGGAGACATTCATATGTGATCAGTTAGGAACTATAGAAAAGAAACCTCGGTAAGTCACCACAACTTTTTTCCCTAGTTAGTAGTGCAAGAATGGCAGGCAGAAAATGTTATTAATTTTTGAAAGTAGTCAGTTGTTCCTTTTAGTTGTGAAGTAATTTTCTTTTTCCATTTGCTCAATAGAAAGTTTTCTACCTGGCAGTATTACGTGGGAAGTAAAGAGCAGTACTCTACCTGGAGACAGACATATCCAACTTTATTCCTCCTTATATCTCATCAGCATTACATAGACAGACTGTATTCAACGGCAGATAAAGACCATTTAGCCCACCCAGTCTGCCTCTTTTTTCCCCCTGCCTATAGTGTCACCGCAGATCCTACTTGATCTCTGGCTCCCGCCTCCCTTGCTTTCCATTAAGATTCCTTTATGCCTATCCCATGCATTCCTGAATCCCACCACTGTTTTTGCCCCCACCAGCTCCACTGGAAGACTGTTCCAGGCAACCATCACTTTTTCTGTGAAGAAGTACTTCCTCACATCTCTCCTGAATTTACCCCCTCCAGCTTCATAGCATACCCCGTTGTTGTCATGCATCTTTTTTTCCTGAAAAAATACTCCTCTCCTGTAACTTATTTACCCCCGTGATGTATTTTTAGGTCTCTATTATATCCCCCCCCCCTCCTCTCTTCCAGGGTGTACATATTGAGATTCGTTAGTCTCCCCTCGTAGGCCTCTGATGCAGACCTGCACCATTTTAGCCTCGCTTCTCTGGATGGTTCCTTGTGATATGGGCAGCTGAATAACAGCAAGCCCATAATCGTGACTTTATTTGCGAAGATAGAAATGTAGGACAATGTTTTTGCAGGGGGCTTTGCCCTGTACCCCCATTACTTATATAACCAACTCCAAGGTCGTAGCACCTCTGGGAGGGGGGGAAAGCATTTTTGCCATATCTGTCCTTGCTGCATTGCAGTTACTGAACTCTGGGATCGCTGTTATGCAGTTGCCGATATCACCATACACCCTCTGGACAGCCCCCACTCTGTCTATGTCCTTCCAAATATGTGGTCTCCAGAACTGGACACAATACTCAAGGTGGGGGTCTCACCAGCAATGCATACAGTAGCAACACCACCTGCCTCCTTCTGCTGGTGATACCCCTCTTAGGAATCCTCACATCCCACTGGCCCTACCAACTGCCTTGTTGCACTGCCTGTTCACCTTAAGGTCATCAGATATGATTAACTCCAGGTCCCTTTCCTCTTTGGTGCTATAAGTGCATGATTTTGCACTTCTTTACATTAAAATGGTCTGGCAGTATAGCCTAGAGGTTAGAGTAATGAGCTGTGAATGAGTTTGGCACCTGCAGACGTGGGTTTGATTCCCACAACCTCCACTTGCATATTGTGTGACTCTGAGCAAGTCACTTGACCAGCCCAAAGATCACGGGCCACCTCTGAAAAGCAGGCACTTCTGCCTAGTGGGCCTTACCTGGTTGACAAAGATTTAATAAAAAAAAAAAACACTGCCATGCCCTTGGCCACTCCTCAAATTTTCTCAGGCCTCTTTATATCCTTTCCACCCCCCAGGAGTGTCTACCCTATTGTGGATTTTGATGTGATCTGCAAAGAGGCAGACAGTACCTTCCAGCTTCTCTGTAGTGCCACTTATAAAGACATTAAAGAGGTCCAGTCACAGTACTGAGCCCTGAGGCACCCCCAGTGGTCACTCTCGTGTTTACCACCACCATCTGTTTTCTATTCCTTAACAGATTTCTTATCCCGTTTACCACATTAGGACCCACCACTAAGCTACCCAGTTTCCTTATGAGTCTCCTAGGTAGAACAGTATCAGACATCTTACTGAAATCTAGATAGATTAAAGATGGGGCAGTAGATGTGACCTATCAGATTTGTTTAACACGACCCCCCCCCCCAAATCCATGCTGCCTTGGGTCTTGTAACTTGCTGGATTCAAGATACTCCACAGTCCTTTCCATTAGCAGTGTCTCTATTACCTTCTCCACCACCGATATCAGACTGACTGGCCTAAAGTTGCCAGCCTCTTCCCTACTACCACTTTTGTGAAGCGGCACTACATCTGCCCTCCTCCAGTCCTCTGGAACCACTCCTCTTTCCAGTGAGCTGTTAAATATGACTCCTCTCAGAGGTGCAGCCTATACCTCCCTGAGCTCCCTCAGTACCCTTGGATATACCCCATCTTGCCCCATAACTTTGTCCACTTTCCGATTTGCGAGTTCCTTCAGGACTCTCTCCTCTGAAAAAGGATTAGTGCTGTCCTCCCTCCCTCTAGTGCTCCTGTTACTTTTCTTTGGCCCCTTTCCTTCCCCTTCCTCTGAGAACACTGAACAAAAGTCTTTGTTCCGGATATCTGCCTTTTCCAGGTCCTCCTCTGCATGGTCCATCCCTTCCTTTCTTAACCTTAAAATCCCTCCCCTGGTTTTCCTCTTTTCACTTACATATCTAAAAAAATATGTTGTCCACTTTACCCCATGGGCTGTCCTTTCCTCAGTTAGTGTCTTTGTGCTCCTTACAGCTTTCCCTGTCTCCCTCTGTTTCTCTTGATACACCTCCCTTTTCTCCTCCCTCTGCAACTCGTTATACCTCCCAACTGCTACCCTTTTAACCATTTCTTTATCAACCACTTCCTTTGAAAACCACAGTAGTGTCTTTTTATTCCTGTTTTTGCTCACTTCCTTTACACAGAGGTTTGTTGCCTTCAGTATGCCCTCCCTAACCTTCACCCGCTGTTCCTCCTCCCCACCCAGGTCATCCTCCCCTCACTAACTGTGACGTCACAAGTGATCAGTCTGGCAACCATTGAGTGGCTTTTCTTAGTCAGTTGTGATATTCAATTTTAGGTAGATTTGTGTACCTGAACTCTGCTCACGCTAACTGCACTTTTTTTTTTTTGTGGCTGAAAACTGAAGACGTTATATCTCTCTCTCTCATATATTATAAATCATGACATACTGTTAGCCAGTTGCACATCATAATAGCAAATAACAAACTGTGCTGAATAAAAACAGCCACACACAAAAAAGAAAAACAACACAGTGCATACCACTACAGCATGCTACAGAACAGCACTACTACCTTTGCGTTTTCTTTGCCCATGCCCCCCCAACTTAAAAATAACCAACACGGAGGGATGGCACTGAGGAACGGGAAACTAAGGGAGGGGATTACTCCTTAAGGGGCACTGCAGTTGCAAGAATGTTAGGTTGGGGCAACTATGGGTGGGGGAGGGAACAAAGTTGAGAGGGTGGGCAGAATGGGAGGAAATGAAAAAAACAAAAAAATCCCAAAAGAAATAAGCACAACGCACACCTAAAAAAAAAAAATCTCCCACAGCCAGTTCCAAACCAGGATCCATCAGCCACACAAATGGTGTCTCTAGCCACTACACCAGACAGCTAGCTTGAAACTAGCAGCACACACAACTCCTCATGTACTCTATAGCATGACTACTCCCTACTAGACTGAAATCGCTCAAAAAGCTATCAAAAACCATTCACCTAATGATGTGCTATTATGCGCACATAGCCCATTACGCACTTGCTGTTTTGTCCATGCCCTTTTTCACTCGCTTTGAAGGACTCATTATATTCACAGGATACCCTTTAGGCCAATCAGGATAATTTCTAAACATTCTAGATACTCCTATATATGTTTACATGTACAGTTACTGTAGCTTTACAGTTCTAAGAGTACTTGGAATGTTCAGAAATAAACAGTCCTGATTGGCTAAGAATTATTTCATGATTTATAGTAACTAGTGTAACTCATGAAACCATTCTTAGGCAATCAGGATGGTTTATTTATAAACAGCCCCGGTAATCTTAAAATCTAAAGAGGGTGTCTCATGGACGTAATTCCAAGTTCTGAAGTTCTAAATTCAGTTGGCATGGTCCATCTCCCCAAGGAGGATTCTCTAATATTGTGCAAAATGAAACATTTTAATGTTAAATTCAAGTGTATTTATTTTTTTGTAAACCAAGACCTTTAACATTACTTACAATATGTTTATATTATTTACTTTATTTATTCGAAAATTGTTACCGGGAAAGGCACACTGAGCCAAGGCTCATTTCCAGGTGTGATCCGGGGCAGACAGAACAGGAAATGCAATAAAATATATGCAATATCAATCCTTAGTACAAATAAGTGCAATCAGTGTACAATTTTTTTTTTTAATCACGACATTATTTATCTGCTCCTCCGCTGACCCAGCAGGGGCTAAGCCACCCCCCCAAAGGGGTACATCCTCCGGTCCATTGAGGCCATCATGGGTCCTGCTGGGTCCCGGTATTTTCCTCTGTTTTTCTCCCCCATGCCCACACTCATGCAATGGGCGCAACAGCCATCTCTGCCTTCGAGGAGGCAACCACGCACATCTGGGCATCGGTCAAACCTCTTTTGTGCTGATGCATGCAGCACACAAACCCCCCACCCCGAGAAAGGAGAGCAGTCCTCCAGACATTCAATCCTTACCTGCCCGGCCGACCCCTGAATGACCTGAGTCCATTCCAGAACCTGGATCGCTGGCATGGTGCAAGGTGTGGCATCCAGCACCTCAGCCCTTAGCACCACCAGGCTGGCAAATCAGGATACAATTTAACACTTATACTGTTAAACTGTTTGTACTGGAGATCCTCTTAAATACATGTTTATATATATATATATATTTCCTGTGTCTCATGTCATAAGAGTCCTCTTCTCAAGTCCTTTGTGTGCCAGGATTGCTCAGCTTTGCTTCACAGTTCTCTCACCCAACAAATTTGAGAGTGCACTCTTACAATCATGAGAGACACAAGAAATATACATGTAAACATATATTCAAGAGGGTCTCTAATGCAAACTGTTTTAAAATTTTGAAGTTCTAAGTTTTGTTGGTAAAGTCCACTGCACACTGAAGCTTCTACACTCAGCACTTTTATATACAGACGGGACACCCTTAGATTTGAATTCTTCTACAGTCTCTTAAAAAGCAAGTGCTTAGTAAGGATTTATATCTTTGAAAAGGAATGTTTGGGGTCTTTTGATGCCTCAGTAATCATTTTGTTTACTTTTATCTGTTTTTTCCATATAGCTTTTTTACTGTGGTCAGAACTGGCAGGCTCTCTCGTTCCTGTCCCTGCCCCCTCTGATGGCAACCACCTCAGCCCAATCCAAGTGGACCCGGTGACCCCTATGGATTGCTCCCCATGGTGGGGAAGGGCCATCCTTCTCCTCCTACCTGGGAACTCAAATCCAGTGACAGGTCTGATGGACAAGGTGGTGGCGTGTGATGGAAGGCTGGTGGACAGGACTTCATTTATTTCATTTCCACCCTTTTCCATGTTCTCCTAGCCACAGCGGCACATGCAACATGTGTGTGTGGAGGTGTACACATGTCAGGGAACTGTGGCACCCTCCCTGTAAACATTTGCCACTCAGGTGTTGCACTATCCCCCAGGCCTTTACCTGGTGGCACCAAGCTGGCACACGACCTCACCACTGCAGAGGACAGCTGTCCAATGGACACTCAATCCTCTCCCCCCAACAAGCCGTGCTTGTTCCTGAACATGGGTCATCAGTGTGGCAGGAGATGAGGCATTCAGTGCTTCAACCCTCCATGCCACCAGGCTGGCTATTATTTATTTTTATTTTTATTATCCTTTCCATCATTTTATTTTTATTTTGCCAAGTGCTAGTAAAAAAGGATCCAATGGAGTCAGAAATTCTTTACTGGCAAAGCTGGCAGCGTATTTCACTAGGAAACTATAAATCTGTTTTCAGAGTTCTATATACGAATAAAGTATTCTATCATCAAAATATTACAGATTAAATAGAAATATATAATTTTTCATAACCTGTGATCTTTTGTTATGATTTAACAGGTGATATTTTCTTCCAAACTAGATTTTACTGGGAAGAAGAAAACAGACATCAATTACTGTTTAAAAAAAATCAAAGCGATGGACCACGACAGTTCAACCATATAAAAGGCAACATTTGTTGCTGAAAGACGTATCTATTTCTTTTGAAAAAGACAGAAAAATATCTTTAGTTTCTCATTGAAATACACTGAGCTCCTAAGTAGTTGGCAGTTTCTGACATCATAATACCAGAATTCTACTGAATACTTTTTTTCACTAGTACTGTGAAAAGCAAATGTAAAATCCTACTTGTTTCACTGCACTAAGAAAATATTTTATTATAAAAGTATAAAGTAACTGCTAACACATAAAAACACAACAAATAAAATAGCCAGCTGGCTATTTATTAGAAGTGAACACATGCTCTTTAAAGAACCTCCAACATCACAGGGCAACTTTTCAATGTAGCTTATATTTCAGGCACTTACCTTCTTTCTATACATATATATATGTATTCTATTTTCTGGCTCTGGTGAACCAGGGGATCTCTTGGGATCTTGGGAGTCCCCACTCAAACTTGGCCTCTACTTCTGGCCTGAAACCACCCTCCCTGGGAGACATGTTGCTGAGCACCCCTGCCCCAAACCCATGGACTCATTCAGCCCCCCAGATCACCCTTCCAGGGGAGAGCCTACCTGGTGACCTTTTTGTGATTAGAGGAACAGTCCTGGGCTGGGTCAAAGAGCTTGGGAGAGCTGGTGGAGGGCTGGTTCATCGATGGGATGTGGGCATCGGTTCCTGAGGTCTCTGTCACCTCCCTGGTCCTCCGGGTTTTTTTCCCTGTTGTTGCCCCCTCACAGCATGGATGTGTAATGACATCTGTGCACCTATGTGCTGATGCCTGCTGCTGCTCTGCCCCCTGAATCTGGCATCACTCCCTGCAGGGTGCCTGATCTCCATCAGGGGCTGCTGGGGAGCAAAGCATGCCTCCAAACCCACCCCAGGAGGGGAGATCAGCCCCCTGGATGCTCAATCATCTCCCTCCCCTGCCAACCCCTGATGACCCGAGTCTGTTTCCAAACCCAGGTCGCCAGCATGGCGTGTGGTGCGACATCCAGCACCTCAACCCTCAGTGCCATGGGGCCGGCTGGGCACTTACCTTATCATACACTGTCACTTGGTCTTCATCATCTCCTGCTGCACATCCATGAATGGCATTGTACAGTACAGCATTGTTCTTTATAGAATTCCATCTCTTTCAAAAGGCTGTTGTACCACAGATCAAAGGTCATGGAATATGACTGCACTCTTCTGTGGTACAACAGCATTCTGAAACATCCAGCAAGTCAGTTTTGTTCTGAAAGTGAAAGAACCGCCACATACACATTTCACATAATACTATACATACACTACACAAAATACAGGATGAGCAACTTTATGCACAACCAGTGTGTTCTGTCACCTCACGGTTTTCATTCCCATGGACCTCTCAAGCTTTGCTCTCAAGGTCAGAGGGAATCAGAACCCCCCTGTGGCAGAACAGACTGGTTGTGCATAGTTGCCCATCCAGTATTCCCTATATAGTGAGGGTTTGTTCTGCAGGGATTTCCATGCCAGCCAAAAGCTTGTTGTACCACACTTCAAAGGTCATGGAACACAGTTGTACCCTTCTATGGTAGAAGGTTCCAGCTGAACGGAAATCCTGTAGGCAGCTGGTGTTTTTCACAGCACTGCCACATGCACAGCAATCAATTCCAGTTCTGAACTGTAACCATCTGCCTACCGTGGGAGCGCTCTGAAAACACTTTTCGCTTTGCTCTCAAGGTTTGATAGAATCAGAACCCCTCTGTGGCAGCACAGACTGGTTGGGCATGGTTATCTAACCAGTTATTAATCCTCTTCTTGTGACATCACAACTGATTGCTGCAGATATCATTACATTTCCACAAGCAGAGGATTATGATGTCACTTGTAGACAAGCAGCCAGAGCAGATAAAGACCGAGTGACAGAGATGCCTGCTTTATTATAAAGGTTATAATATAGAATAAGGTGAAGCTGAATATGGGTAATATTTGAATTAGATGCTGACTTCTACTAAATTAGTTTTTTTTTCAAATATTTCATGATGTCAACGGATCTTTAAAACTGGAGCTAGTGAATGATCGTCTCTTTACATGCCAGTTGCCCTCACTGTTTCATGCCTTTGACTATATGAATATCATATCAATATTTTGTAACCATTGTAATTGCTTGCTCTGCAACTGGCTGTACTATGGGAACCCAAAGAAAACAAGATGTTGAATGTTTCCTGCTAGCCTCTCTGCAGGTGGTCCACATTTAAGAATCATTCCAGTTTTTGGGGTAGTCAGAATACTTGCCTGTCCCAGATTTTGAAAGTCACTTCTCTAAAAGAGAAGGACAATTTGGAAAATATAACACATTTTTCAAAAAAAAAAAAAAAATTAGACTTCCACACCTGCAACCCTGAATGCCACCTGATTTATTCTCTCTTTCTCTCTTGCTATTTCCTTTATTTTGGAAGTAATTGCCTTATTTGGAAATCAAATACTTTTTTTTTTTAAAAGGAACAATGTGAGAGAGTAATTAAGTTAAAAAATAATGTATGGGGTACCACAAGCAAACAGGGTTTTGCTCAAGTATCCAAAGTGCTACTGCAGTTCATCAAGCTAGCGATCAACATTCAATGATGTGTTGAGGTTTGGCTAAGGGTTGCAATTTGGCTAGAGGCACAGGTGCCAACTGGCCAAACTGATGTAGGGTTTTAGTTTAGACCTCCAGGTTAAATGTCCTAAATTAATTAAATACGCATCACTATTAGCGTAGGGAGCTCTCCTAGGTTGCAGAGAAAGGCGTTTTTATGTTTCTTGTGCTGATCAAAATAAAATCAACCTTGAAGTCGAGCCCTGGTACCAGTTCTGGAGGACACAGGTTCTGCTCACTAGCCACTTACCAGTTCCTTCTCCTCCTGGCTCTTGTCTGCCGCGCTGTCCGCTGACCGCAGCTCCACGGATTCCTCGCAGCAGACTGAGAACAACAGCACAGAGCAGGCGAGGTAGAGCAGGGAGAGGCGGCCGCTGGCCATGGTGCTGAACCGGCGGAGAGCTGGACTCGTCTGACAAGTACCCTGGACAGCAACAAGAACTTCTTCAGCGCTCTGGTACTCCTGTTTAGTTACTCTTACGCACTCCTCTCAGCCCAGCCCCTTATATAGCCATCTGCTATCCAGATCCTCAATGGGGAGCTCCACCCGTGATTGGCTAACCCTGCATGTGCCTTGCACTGGGAGCTGCTGCCTCCAACTTCCTGCCAATGGCCATACCGCCGCTCAGTTGCCCTGGAATGCTGTTGATCGTTCCGCTAAGCCACCACCCAATTCCAATGCCCCCCAAATCCCTTGTTTCTTCAAAATAATACTGGTGGTCTAAAAGCAATCAAATAATTGGAATGTTGTAATGGGATATTCTGACCACGTGAACCCGAGTTGATCATGAATTACACACGTATTTTACAGTCTTTCTTGAGACACCGCGTTTCTTATAAGCCATGGGAGTAACGCCTTGTAAATATGGTATGTAGAGCCCACGGGAATTCAAATGCTGTATATTGCTGTGAACGGACACCAAAGAAAGTATTAAAAGTAATAACTCTTGAAAGGGCAACAGGATTAAGAGTTTAAACACCATGCATACCTATCAGATCTGCTTCTTCCCATACTGATTAACTACGCATATCTGCCCGATGTAAAGCAAGTCCTTCACTGGTGCTGTACCATGGGGATGCATCCCTCTTAAATGAAAAGATCCAGAAGCAAATGATTTGATACCTTTTAATGGACCAACATAGATGTAACAACAAGAACAAAGTGCTCTAGCTTTCGGACCAACCAGTCCTTCTTCAGAAGCTCATGGCAGTTGTTTAGAAAATACAATACTTATAACAGCTAGATAATGCAGAGAAAAACAGAAAAAAATCCTCATTGGTTTAAAATACTCATTAAAAAAAAAAAAAAAAACAGAAGATGATGTCAGAGAAGTTAAACAGTACAATACTGCCCTCAGTCCGAATGAACCTTGGGTTAAGATGTGCTTGGTGCAACAAACATAAAGAATCCTACTACACATAAATTTAATTGACATAAGAAGCAGATAACTCCCAAATCAAGCCATGAGTGTCACAGTCAGTATAAGGATGTGATTAAGCTGGGTGGGGGTTGCCTTTCAGTAAAGACAAACTAAGATAGTTATAGGTATCATGAAATTACAATGTATGCATTAAAGACAAGAATACCAGTAAAGTTGTCTAAAAAACATCAGTGCACACTGTGTGATGTGTAAAACCTAGCTAGACATGTCAACCAGCTGTATTCTCAAGCTAAATAAAAGGCCCAAGAAATTACAAAAACCTCAGGACTATATAAATGATAATATAAATATAAATTGATAATATTAGTGTTAAACAAAAAACTCTAGTAGAGGAACCTCAAATAATTCAGACCATGCATCCTGATATGTACTGATGTCAATATATACTGAGAATGTAGCAACTACATGTACCACAAGTGTCTAGGGAATCTGAAAAAGAGATAAAAAAGTAATTTATCTCCTCCTGCTCATACAAACAGTACAACCTAACCCACCCACATCACAATAATGGGTGGGGGAATACATAAGCAAACGAGATGTTGTCTCTCTCCCTCCCCCTCCTTTTCTCTCTCTCTCTCTCTCTCTCCCCCCACACACACACACACACACACACACACTCTCAATCTCTCTCTAGTGAACCTATATTAACTTCAGTCACTGTAATTGTTCCCCAAAGGAATACAACTTGTAATGAAATTCTGAGTAAATTACTACAATATTAGCCTAATGTAAAGATATGTGCAGGACCCCAAGCAAATGAGATCACACATCCCAATATGTACAGAGTTACAAAATTATATATAACAGTATAAGATAACACTCCTGTATGTACACTAGCAGGCTGGGTAAACTGAATATGGTGCAATGGAATCAATCCCCCACACAGGCAAAGATAAAAAGTAAGGAGAAATTTGTTGTGTGTAAAATGAAAATAGTAACACATTATACCTCCATATAGCTAAATAGAGACTTACCTCAATGTGACAGCAAGCCCCACATCTATTATATCACATACCTCACAGCATACCCACACATACATACACACACGCATCCACATCTCACATGCTGAAGTCCTATAATATGTCAGCTTGAAGAAGAAAAGGTCTGTGGATGTTAATTTCTGTAGTGTCCCATAAAGCCAATATCCAAGTTCATCCCATCTGCTACCATATTGAGATGTAAAATAAGTTTAATCTCAAAAGCTCGTCTCTGTTGTGTGTTTTGAGATTTCCTTTAAGACCATTACTGACATATCTGAGACTGAGTGGTCAGGCTGGGAGAAGTGATGCCCACTGGTTTTTCAGTCTTCCTTGCTGTAATAGTATGCCTGTGTGAGTTCATCCTAGTGCGGAGCTGTTGGCATGTCTCTCCTACATAACCTGTTTGTGGACATCTCTTTGCACTGAATGAAATAAACAACATATCGTGACATGCATGTATAACTCCCATGCACCTGGAATTGTCTGTTTTGTGATGTAACCACACAGTCTGAGGTAGAAATTAGCCACAAAGTCTTGCAGGCGTTGATTGCAGGGTCGTGTGCCATTGTGTGACATGGTATTCTGTTCGGTGAAAGTTTGCTCCTAATAATTAGGCTGGATAAATTTGGCGGTTGTTTAAAAGATAGTAGTGGAGTTCCTTAAAAATACAATTAAGGGTGTCATCCTCACTAAATATTGGGTGGAGATCTTTAATAATCTTACATGAGCGTTCAAGGTCTGGATGATATGTGACTACCAAAGGGTATTCTTTCTGTAGCTGTCTTTTCTTTATATTGAAGTAGTTGTTGTCTTGGTACCTGCGTTGCCCGTTCTGTTATCCTGTCAATTTCCCTGGAAGAGTGTCCCTGCTCCATAAAGGTGTTTTTCAACATAGCCAAATGTGTATCTCTGTCATCCTCATTTGAACAAATACGTTGACAACGAAGTGCTTGACTGTATATGACAGATTTTTTTGTATGATTAGGGTGGTTACTTTTCCTGTGCAGGTATCTCTGTCTGTCTGTTGGCTTCCTGTAAATACATGTATGTAAGGTTCCATCCTTAATGATGACTGTGGTGTCCAGAAAGTTAACCTTGGTGGTAGAGTACTCAAGGTAAGCTTTATAGTAGGGTGGAGATTGTTAAGTTTGTGATGAAAATCTTTGAGTGCATCTGTGCCTTCCGTCAGATGATAAACAAATCATCAATGTAGGAAATAAGCCAGTGGTTTGTGGGGATACTGCCTTAAAATCCTCCTCCAAGTCAGCCATAAAGAGGTTAGCATACTGTGGAGCCATTTTGGTGCCCATTGCTGTTCCATAGTTTGAACATAATGTTTACCATTGAAGTTGAAGTTGTTATGTGTCAAAATGAATTCCATAAGTTCCCCACCACTCCAGGGTTGATGTTTTGGTCAGGTCCTTTCTCACGTATGTATTTAAGGCATGCTGCAATGCCATCTGTGTGTGGAATATTAGTGTAGAGGATGTTACATCCATTGTCACTAAAATGGTATCAGGTGGTAAATCCTTATAACCAGAAAGTACATGCAACAAGTGCGTGGTGTCCTGGATATAACTGTCTCTTTCCGCAACCAGCGCGGTTCAAAATGGTCTCTACAAACCTGAGATCCCCTCAGTCAAGAGTACCAATTACCAGAGACTATGGGTCTCCCTGGATTTGCCAGGTTTATGTATTTTAGGCAGCATGTAGAATGTCCCGGCTTTGGTTCAGCAGGAATGAGGTGAGCTAGTTTCTTTCGGACATGGTCAGGAAAAGTTTTAGTTAAGTCACATAGTTCATCTTTATATCTTGTAGTGGGGTCACTCTCCAGTTCTCTGTAGTATGTAAGATCTGTTAGCTGTCTATTAGCTTCAGTAATATAGTCTTCTCTGTTTAAAATCACCACTGCAGAACCTTTCTTTTTTTTCTTAAATGAAAGGGATATGGCTTCCAGAGCTAGCTCTTTGAGAAAGCTTCTATGATAAATCTTAAGATGTTTTAGTACAGGGAAGGTACGTCCTTGGATGTTACATAAGTAAACTCTGGACCTTTTTGATGAAATAATAAGCTTTTCAAAAAAGTGAAACGTTTGTAGTCGTGTTAGTACTTAGAAAACGTATTAGTCGAAGATTGTGGTACCTTTTATTTGACAGACATAGGGAGTTGTGTGGCCTCGAACGGTTGTGCACTTCAACATCTACGCACCACGTCCTTTTCTTTAAACTCATATTTATTCAAAGCGTATGTACACATACAGAGTCAAAACTGAAAACAGTTTGATTACATTTGATAGCACTTCCTGATAAGACATCTGGTCATACTGTAAGTTCATTCCAACTTGCTAATAACTAAACCTTTCTGGATGCACAACTCTGGTCTGATTGGATCATATGTCAATGCCAGGAAGCTTCACCTCTGGTATCATTCTGTGATACATATGGGTTCACACAGCTAATTAATGAACCAACAAGAATTAATGCAAGGAATAGTAATAACAGCACACTACTTGATATTATGCTAGTGAATAAACCACATCTATTCACACACGCTAGAGTGCTTCTCTGCGATATAAGTGATCACTGCCCCATCGCAGGGGTAAGATCCACCAGCATAACAACAAGCCCTGCAAAAATTCCTCATGAGGAGATTCAAGAAAAACATCAATATTGAAGGATATTTGCATGATCTAGCTTACTCTCCACACTGGCAAGAGTTTTATCTTGCCCATTCTGTTGAAAAAGCTCAGCAGGTGCTAAATAACATTATAATAAATGCCCTTAACACCCATGCCCCAATCTCTAGTATCCGAATAAAAAACAAATCCTGTCGTTGGTTTACAGCTGACCTCAAAGCTGCACTGCTGGAGAGAGACAAACTCTGGAAAATGGCAAGAAAAACCAAGAATGCAAATGACTGGATGATCTTTAGGAAAGCCAGGAATAGATGCACCAAGAAAGTTAGGGATGCAAAGGCTTCCTTCTACTTGGCCGAACTCGACTCTTCCTACCATAATCCTGCTAGGTTTTGGGGCACCATCAAGGGTATGGTGGGGCAGGATGCTAACACCCCTTCCAACTCAATTACACAACAGTTATGGCCCTATCACTGGCAAGGAAATTCTGGGCTGCCTTCATAACCTCTACAACGGCTGGCCTTGCCTTTGACACCTCTCCAGCTAACCTGCTGAGGGAACAATTAAGCTCCCATTACACTGGTGTTCAGAGAGTTGACTCTTCCTTCAGCTTCAAATCTATACTGTTGAAACAAGTAGAGGATCTATTATGGCAACTGGATACCAAAAAAAGCGCAGGGGCAGACTCTCTGGACCCCTACTTTCTAAAGATTGCATGCCATGTACTTGCAGTCCCCTAACACACCTCTTTAACCTATCCCTAAACTCTGGCTCTATTCCCACACTGTGGAAGACAGCCCAAGTGGTTCCCCTTCTAAAATCAGGGACCCTATGGATCTTAATAATTACAGGCCCATTTCCATTCTACCAGTGCTATCCAAGATGCTGGAGAAATTAATGAGTAATCAGTTAAGGAGTATCTTGACAATGCTAACCTCCTAAACCCAGCTCAATCTGGATTCAGGGCCAAGCATAGCACTATCACTGCACTAGCCAAGGTCACAAATGACTGGCAATCCAAATTAGATAAAAAGAATAATGTCTGTGCAGTATTCTGACCTGAGCAAAGCATTCGATACTGTGGACCACGAGCTACTACTTTCATCCCTGTACTCCACTGGCCTAGATCCATCCTCCTTAAGTGGTTCAGCTGCTATCTCACCGTAGGTCACAGCAGGTAAAGCTGAAGGTGACCTATCCCCATTAAAATCACTGTCAAGAGGAGTCCCCAAAGGTTCTATTCTGGGTCCTATCCTTTTGCCATTTATATAAATAACATTGATTCAACCCTTACCAATTCCTCTGTACACACCTCTTTGCTGATGACACTGTTCTGTATGTCAGCAACCCTTTAGCCTACAGCTGCTCGTGAAATTCTACAAACAGAATTCTCCTTGCTACAATATCAGCTACTCGAGAAAAAGCTTCTGTTAAATGCAAAGAAAACTAAAGCAATGATGTTCACAAATCAAAGCTCCACCAGCACATCCTCTCAATCATTCTCCCCAGCTATGCACTATACTTGGAGAAAATCTGGAGTATGTAGAAAACTTCAAATACCTAGGTGTGTGATTGACAACAGACTTGACTTCACTCATCATTTAGAAGAACTGATATAAAGCTTCGCCAAAGGCTTGGCCTTCTCTATAGATTAAAACCCTTCCTAAACAGAGACTCAAAGATGAGGTTAGTCCAGGCCATTTTTCTATCAGTTGTTGACTATGCAGACTTCCTTATAGTCACTGCCCATCTCCTACCATCACAAGTTGGATACCTTATATCATAGAGCAATAAGGTTCATTACAGATCTGCCATCTAATACTCATCATTGCTCTCTTTATGCTGCAGTTGGGTGGGTTTCCCTTCACCTCAGAAGGAACAGAAATGCAGCACTATGGATTTACAGAGCGTTGTCAAAAAACTTCCAAACTATATCCTGAACTGCTTCACCCAGACCTCTCCTAGCTCCTATGCCCTAAGAAGCAACTACATCATCCTGCTCAAATTGCCCAAATTCAGCACCAGGCTAGGGAGGGCAGCAATCAGCTATTCTCTAGCTATGGCATGGAACACCCTAGAAAAATCCCTAAAACTGTCCAATATCATTCCATTTGCATCCTTTAAACAGATTGCAGTCTTCTTCAAAGAGAAATACAATTGCTACCACTAGAGCTAGCATTGTCATCTCACAAATCTCCTTCCAAACCATATATGGCATATTCCTTCCAGACAGACACCCGTCTTATGGCACCAGTAATATCTTCACCATCCTAGTATTACATTATGTTGAGTGTCTGCCATGCCTCCACTGGGATATGTATATACTGTACATTCTGTAAATATTAGCTTAACTTTCCTGTAACCGGTTTTTTATCATGTGAATTTACTGTACATCACTATGTTTATAAACGTTATTTTCCCCTGTATGTATAACTGTCTTATATAAGTGTATGATGTATCTGTTGTGTATCAACTATTGAACCTTGACCTCATCAGGTCCATCTTGTAAATGAGCCTTGTTCAATGATGTTCGCCTGAATAAAGAAAGATTTGATGATGATGATGATGATATGTGCAATGAAAACAGCAAATAGTACCTTAAATAAAAAGAACGGTAACCTAAAACATCAATGGCTGTGCATACTAGGTGTTAGTAGCTGAAAACATGGTAAAGTAATGCAATCCCCTCATTATGTGAATTGTAAGTATTATAACTGTGAGAACAAATTGATAAGAAACAGACTAAAGCTCCCCCCCCCCCAGAGTCGGGTTACCCACACACCTATCCCAGACCTGCCCTGTATCAATACTTTTCTCTCTTGATCTATGCACCATGTCTATAGTGACCCAGTAAAAGGTATTAAGATCTTCAAGAAACCATGTTATCCAATAAAAAAAGAGGTCTTGTAGGATTTGTAACATTTTTTAGTAAAAATTATAAAAAGCGTTTCAGAAATGCTCCCTTCTGATTGGTTGGCAGCACTCCAACAACATGATCACCATAGTGCATGAATTCTTCCGGTCAGCATTCCCTCCTCCAGCACTGCTAAATGACTGGAATTAAGCAATAATGCATGACCGGGCATGTGTAGTGTGTCATGAGGCACAGCCCAGTGACTGAAAACAGAAGAAATGTATAAATCCCACTACTACACCTGCCCTAAAGTGCATTATTGTAATCATAAAATGAATCTGCTATTGAAAATTTAAATTAAAATGAATTAGTCACACAGAAAGTAAACATCTGATTACTGGGATTGTTACCAGTTGTATGTCACAGGCTTTACAGGTGATCATGGGAAGCAGTATAGCATAGTGGTTAAGGGCACTAAGCTGCAAACCTGGAGACCTGGGTTTGAATCCCATCAGCTCCCACTTGCATTCTGTGTGACCCTGAGCAAGTCACTTAACTCCTTGTGTGCCCAGGTCGCACATGGAAACAAGATCGGGCTTAGTGTGCCTTTCCTGGTTAAACTATATCCCCTTCCCTCCCTCATGAGACATGTTTTTACCAATGAATTTACAGGATTTTCAAGACTCATTTTATTTATTTAATCTATTTTTTCCTCCTGCTTCCTGACCAGCCTCCTTCCACCAGCCCCCCCCCCCCAGCCCTGTCACTCCAGTGTCTACTGGATTCACCTCTGGATGTCTAGCAAGGTGCCAGCTAGCTGGGTATGGTGCCTGTGAGGGGCAGGCATCATCTCACCAGTTGGGGTATTTTCTTGTTTCACCCATCCCCAAGTGTGGAGCAGAGGTGTGCAGTGACACCAATGGCCAAGCCACGCACGCTTCTGCACGCAGCATGCCGGGCATCTGCACCACATGCCCCCCTTCATATGGGTCTGTTGCACCATCCCCCAGCCACCACTAGGGGACAGGCAAGCAGCAGACTCCATCCCCACCCCTTCCCGGGAGAGGAGAGCTGTCCTCCGGATGCTCGATCCTCTCCCTCCCTGGCTGACCCCTAATGACCCGCTCGCACCATGAACATGGTTGCCAGCATTGCAGAAGGTAAGGCACAGATGCCTCAGCCCTCCACGCCACTGGGTCTGCCAAGACCCATTTTATAATGATACTTTCTGATTCTGAACCAGCATGTGGGTGAACTATTTTATAAAGAAAATTCCCTCTCAGTGAGAAGTCATTCAAAATATACAGTTCTTACACTTTTCTTTTTAAGTAAGTTTTTTTTTTCTCTATAATAGCAGCAAGGCATTCCCAGGAGTTGGATTAATAGTCAATTAATCACCCTCTAGGGGTACTATGGCACTTGGTTGTGCCTTGTGCCACATTACACACCTAGGGGTGATTAACAGACTGTTAATCTAACCCCTTGTCATGCCTTGTTGCTTAATAAGCCTTCTAGCTCAGACAGAGAAGAAACATATTTAGTAAAGTTTCTGCAGTCACTACTTTGTTCCCTTGTCATATATTTAATGTATCATCATTGCATTATAAGGTGTTAAAGATCAGCTGCAAACTTTGGAAAACATAATATTTAGACACAACTCAGCTTGCATTTCATTTTTTTCTTTTAGATTCCTTCTCTCCATCATTTATTATTGAAAAAATTCCCAGAAAAACAAGATCTTGATCCCTTAGAGTCTCTCTGCCTCTATAACCTATCCCTACTTGAAATCATACTACTCTGTTTTGACATCACAGTCTCTTGCCGTGGGAATAACTGTGATGCCACAAGCAGACTATTATGACATCATGTTGGGAAGAAGCAATATGAGCTGATGATCCCTCAGGGAACAGAGATCCTGCTTTCATGCATATGACTTCATTAATAAATAAAGGGGGATAAGAAATATAGAGCTCATGAGAAATAAAAGCTGCTTTGTGTTCAAATATTATGTTTTTCAAAGTTCTTCTTGAAGTGTCAGTTGCTCTTTAAAGGACTGAAAAATGACAATTCATACAACATACATTATGCACATTGGCCCATATGCACAAAGGAGTGGAGTGGCTATGCGCCACATATCTGCAGTGCGTAGCCACTCTGCACCCATTGCACCCCCATGCCGGATTCATCAAATGGGGCAAGCAGCCCCCAGGCACCCAGTCCCCCAGCTGCTTGGACAGCAACTTGCCAGGGGCAGGTGGGGGGCATGTCCACACTATGCGCCATGCACTAAGGTGCACAGTGTGAGATGCAGGGGGACACAGAGGTGGAATGGATGTGCCAGGGGGACCCTGCCGTAATGGCTGTACATGGCCATACCCACACACCCACAGCGTCTCCCTGGCACAGCAACTGTATCTGAGCACCCTTGCCCCAACACATACAGCCCCCCCATCCCTGCTACATGGAGACCCCCTGCAACTGCATGCCCCATCCCCAGTGCAGGCAGCGGGGGCAGTATTCACTGGGCAATGCTACCAGCTGACCCATGGCCACAGCACCGCCTGCCAGCTCCTGGGTTGGTGTGGTCATTGTGGTGGGGGGGGTGTCATGGCTGTGTGCGGTCAGTGCTACCACTGTCCTGGGGCTGGTGCCCCACTGTGGGGGGGGGCACACTGCTGGGGATGGGGCACCACTATGTCTGTGGGCAGCAGGTGGGCTTTGGGGGTCTGGGCTGGGTGCTGTCCTGTGCTGGGGGTGGGGTTGGGGAGTGGCAGTGCTCCTGTCAGTGGGGGAGGCCTCCGGGGCAGGTGTGGGGGGGGCTGTACTGCCACTGGCGGCCACCTGTTCAGCCCGCAGATGCTTCTTTGACTCCGTGCCCTGCACCTAATGCTCATCCCTAGAACCATGCCATCCTGTCTGGGGGATCCATTCTGGGTCTTGGGCAGGCCTTTGGATTGGCCACCCCCCTGGGGCCACATCCCCACCCCGTCTGCCTAGAGTGAACCTGCGTGCTGGGAGGGGAAGGGTCGTGGACACATGGCCAGAGGTTGTGAATGCCGCTGGTGCACACCTGTCCACAGGTGCATAGCTCCAAGGATGGGATATATGCCTCCGGTGCATAATTCCCGCCCCTACATGCATAGGGATCAATGTGGTAAATCAGCTGCATTCCTCTCTCGAATCAAATCAAACAGTATGCCTACAATACTTTGAATATTGTCTCTTCAGACTCAATATTACGGTTAATAATCTGTGTAAAATGCAGTTTAAAGACTGCTAATGTGCAGCTGGCACTATTTAGTACACTGTATGGTTCAGAACATGCATTTCATAGACAGACATCTCCATGAAACTTTCACTATGTGTGCAAGCCATCACAGTCCCTCAGCCAAACATTACCAAAAAACAAATGTATACTTTTTGCAATCACATCAAAATATTTCTGACTGAGTTGGCCCACTGGCATGTGTGCCTTACTTCCTACCACACCCGCGACACAAGTCTGGGAATGAGCTCGGAGTGCCAGGGGTTGGCAGGGAGGGAGAGAGGATCAAGCACCCACTGGACAGCTCTTCTCTTCTGGGGTAGGGAGGCATGCTGTCTTGGTCCTTGGCTGCCACCTGGTGGAGGCAGGGTGGTAGTGCCAGAATTATGAGTGGCACAGACGGGAGGGGCCATAGTTTCGTAGCATGTGTGTACCTCCATGTGCACATGTTAACGTGGAGCCATGGCTGGGAGCACGGGAGAAAATGGAAGAGGGTCAGCACTGGCTTAATGAAGTCCTGCCCACCTGCCCCCATCCCTGCATCACTACCTGGACTACCAACCCCGGTTCTGGATGAGAGACACCAGGTGAGGGGAAGGTGTCACTCCCCTTCAGAGCCCACCACAGGGGGATATCCCTAGGGAAACATAGGCAAAGTGAGTCTAGGGAGTTGGATGCTGGGTGAAGGAGGCAGGGACAGGGCTGCGCAGCCCACTTGTGTCAACCATGGGAGGAAAATCTTTATGGAAAAAAAATTCTGACATTTCGTAGTGTAAAGGATCAACCTTACATATGTTAATGAATGAGTACACACCCTGATAATGATTACTTTGTACAAGAAGTTTTCAGTTTCATTTTATATCTGAAGCACTTTTATTTTCATTTTCCTTTTGATAATTAAAACCTTTTCAACCTGAATTTGCATGGTGGTATGTATAGAACAGCACTCTAATGTTGTCCCGAAGTCCTGGCAAACAGCCCAAATTACAGTACTGCATAAAGAAGGGAAGAACCCAGTACAGTGCGGGTCATATCGACCAATATCTTTATTGAATGTAGATCTCAAAATATTTACTGGCCTGTTGGCCAAAAGACTACAGGCTGTAATTGCCCAGGTGGTCCATGAAGATCAAACCGGTTTCATTTCTGGCCGGTATTTATCTGATAATCTCAGGAAATTTTGGAATATTATCTTAGCCCAGCACTGCCACGCTGTATTTCAGTTGGCAATATCCATGGACGCCGAAAAAGCTTTTGACAGAGTTAATTGAAATTTTCTAAAACAGTCCATGGAACAAATGAATTTCAGCCCCAAATTTTTAAAAGCGGTGTCAAATTTATATACTGGACTTGAGGCCCTAGTCAGGGTGAATGATATCAGCTCAAGCCCATTTCCAGTCTCTAGGGGCATGTGTCAGGGCTGCCCACTATTGCCTTTGCTTTTTGCCCCGAGTTTGCAGCCTCTGGCCGCCAGGGTCAGACAAGATCCTGCGATAAGAGGTGTTATGGCGGGGGGGGGGGGTAGGAATACAAACTCTTGCTCTATGCTGATGATTCTATTTCTTTCCTGTCTGACCCAGAAAATTCCTTACCTCACCTACCTGACATCCTAAGAGCATTTGGAGAAGTTTCAGGCCATAAAGTGAACATCCTCTGACCAACTTACTGAGCATCTAACAAAACACAACCTGCTCAGCAAGGAACAGCATGGGTTCAGAGCTGGCCACAGCACCATCACGGCTCTCGCCGAGCTCACAACATTCATCCATGAGGCGCTCGACCAAGGGTCGCTAGCAGGGGCTATCTTTATAGACTTAACTAAGGCCTTCGACACGGTCAGCCACGAATTACTCCTTCAAGTCCTGCCGCAACTAAATGTAGTCTCCGAGGCCGCTGCCTGGCTAAGGACTACCCTCACAGAAACTGTTCCGCCCAGCAAGTAGATTAAACTCCCACCATCTCCACTTCCAAGCCCGTTCGCTCGATTGTTCGCGAGGAGTCAATCCTAGGCCCACTGCTCTTCACTCTCTTCCTTAATTCTCTCCCCAAAGCCTGCAGTGGTCATCTCTTACTCTATGCCGATGGCGCGGTTCTCTACTGGAAACACCCCAACCGTGCGTGCTCCAGCACACCCTCCAGGAATACTTCGGGGCTGGAAAACTGGTGCTGACCACCGACTGATCATTAACTATTCAAAACCAAGGCCATGACCTTTGCTCACCGCCAAAGCCGCATCAGCCAGATGGCTCTTCACATTTCAATGCGGATGGTTCCTGCTGGGCGCGTCAATCACTTCAAATATCTGGGGTCACCCTGGACCTCCCTCTCCTACCACAGACATGTCGCCTCTCTAAGCAATCAACTCAAGAGTGGGTACCCTCTACAGAATCAAAAACAGTCTGCCCGCTCATGCCATGCAGATAGCTGTCACATCCTCCATCCTCTCCCTAATCGATTATGGGATTGTAATCTACGGCACTGCTGATAACTCCACCCTAAGCTGCATCACCACTGCTCTAAACAAGCATATCGCCTTGTCTCAGGCAGTGACAGACTCACCCACACCTGCAACCTATACCGAATGACTGGCTGGCTTAATTTCGACCAAGGCTCAAGTACCACACCTGCATTCTAGCAAAAGATCCACCTCCTGCTAGCGCCAACCGCCCTTCACCACATCATCAAACCGGCCCCTCTCAGAGTAATTACCAGACTCACGGCTTCCATCCTTCATGGTTCCCCATGTCAACATCCCTTATGCAGAGATCCTCTCTACACGTGCCCCCATTTGCTAAACACTCTTCCACCCCCTCTCCCAATCCCGCAACATCCATCTCTTCAAAGCAGGCCTAAAAACCTTCTAATGGATAGCTCAAAATGTGCATGCTACGTTGGCCTACCTGTCTCGCTCCCCTCCCCACACACCCACACAGGGGCCTTTCTGACCACCTTGCTAACCCCCATCGCAACCCAGTGGTCAGGTATGTCACCACCTGCCCAAACGAGAGAGAAAAAAAAAAAAAAGTCCCTCTGCCATGATACCTACAATTAACTCAGTAATGCCACTTGTTTATTATGCATTGAAAGTTGCCTTCCATTGCCTTTCTGGCATATGTCTCTCCACCATCTGTAACCACCGGAGAGCTAAAAATGTGATTTGTACATAAATCTGTAAATAATTTGTGCCTGTATATAATCTGTCCTGGTCTGTTCCGTCTGTCTTCCCCAACTCGATTCCCCCCTCCACCCTTTGTTAACTGGCGTGGAGCCTTTGCAAAAGGGTCTTTGACTCAAAGGTTTGTAATTCCGAATTCTCAGTAAATAAATAAGTAAATAAATAAAAAAGAAACGATGGTCCTTAATGGACTCCCACCACAGGATTTTAAGGAGCAGTTCCACTTTGCATGAGCCCCAAACAACCAGATTAAATACTTAGGTATCCAAATTATGACAGACTTATCTAAACTATTTGTTGAGAACTATGATAGGCTCTGGAAGGTGGTGGACCAGAACATGGCCAGGTGGTGGCTCCTGCCCCTCTCTTTGGTGGGCAGGGTGGAAGCCGTCAAAATGAATGTTTTGCCATGCATACTTTTCTTGTTTCAGTCCCTCCCCCTCAGGATTCCTAGTAAATTCTGGGCTAGGATAAACAGAGGCATTTCCAAGTTTGTCTGGAACCTTAAAATAGCTGGGATAGCCAGAGTTATTTGCCAGCGTCCCAAGGAAGAGGGAGGATTAGGCCTTCCCAACTTTTTCTCATATTATTTGGCAGCTCAGACAGCGGGGCTAATGACCTGGGCTAAACAAAGGGATATCTCCCAATGGTACGTTATAGAGGAAGCAGCCCTGAAGGGTAGGCCTCTCTTCTCATTGGCCCTGACAGAGGTCTCACCTGAATACAGGAAACAAGTTAAAAATAGATGGGTTATACAGGGATTAGAAATGCTAAACCAGATTAGGAAAATACTCAATACCCCAAGTGGACCAGGCCCCCTATCGTTGATTCACTTTGAACCTGGATTTTTTCCACCCTCTCTAGACCTGGGCTATGCTAGATGGGCCACCATGGAGGTCACCAGATTCTCCCAGTTTCTGGAGAGAGATCAGTGTATCTCCTTCCAAAGAGCAAAGGAGAAATTTCATTGGCCAAACTCTGAATTTTTATGGTATATGCAGGTGAGACACTATATAAATTCGGGGGACAACATTCTGAGGCTGGCCCCACCCATACTCCAGCTGGGAAAACTTTTTATATGGAGCAGTCACAGTGTCAGGCCACACCAGATTTATGTCCAACATTTATCAACTGCTCATACAGCAGAGTGGTGACCATCTAGGGAAACTCAGGAAAACCTGGGAGAAAGAGGCGAATATCACCATTTCGGAATCTGAATGGAATCATAGATTGAAATGGGTCTGGAGAGCCATATCAGCTCCAATATGGAGGGAATTTTTTGGGAAAATTCTGACACGTTTTTTCCACACCCTGGTGGTAACCAAACACTTTAAAACTTCCAGAGATGATAGATGCTGGAGAGGGTGTGGGGGTTAGGCACCCATTGGCATATTTTTTTGGGTTTCCCAGTACTTTCCCCATATTGGCAGGAGATACAAAAAGTAGTCCACACTATCACAAAGGTGCGAATCTCACTAACTGGAGAGGAGTGGGTGTTGGGCCTACCCTCCATGACACATCAAGCCGTGGAGACCAGGAAAATCTTGTTGACTATGTTGGTGGTGGCTTTGAAATGTATTACTGGGAGATGACTGTCACCCAATCCTCCCAAGCTGGGAGATTGGGTCCACAGGATGAAAGAAGTGACCTTGATGGAACCAATCACCAGAAAACTCAGGCTGAGCTGGGAGAAACATTTAGAAAGATGGAGGGGTTGGGAAATACCTGATCAGTGGGGAGGTGGAAAATCATGCCATAAATGGGACTTTGTTGGGGGAGGGAGGGATTCAGCTTTGCAGCTGTGGGAGAGAAAGATACAAGATCAATGTCAATAAAGGGGACACGGTTGGGGGGAGTTGTGGCATAGCACAACCAGGGGCCATGTTGGTGTGGCCCGGGCGAGTGGACCCTGAAGGATTGGTCCTCATCCCTTGCTATAAGTTCCTCAGTTATGGCTCTACTAGAGCAAACTCAGCATGAAAAGGGGAAGTCTATGTGTATCACACCTTCCAGGGCTGGAATGAGAGAAGTAACTTATTGTAATTGGTGCTGCAGGATGTAATATTTACCCCCAATGTATCCTTGTTTAGTGGGGGAGGGCACTGCCTTGTCAGTAAAATATGAAATCTGGAAAGTTATTGTATGTTAAGTAACTGAATAGCTCTCATTGAATAGATTAACTCATGAACTTAATGCATGATTGATGGCCTGTCACACTTGTAATAGGACCTTTCAATAAAGCTGAGTTTAAAAACAAAAAAGAATAGCACTCTACCTGGAGGCTGGCATATCTGGTTCTATTTCTGTTCATACCTCATCAGCATTGGCACCTCCATTCATTGCGACATTACAACTGACTGCGACCACTCACCTCTTGCCAGATTGCTTGCATGTGATTTCACACTATATAATTAAGCAACAGAGCACTCCAAGGTGTGCGTTATGCTGGGATAACATCATTCCTCATGCATGTTGTGAAGCATGAGGAGTGATGTTAACCAGCATAAAACACACCCTGTAGTGCCTGTGATAATAAAATGGAGAAGTCTCAGACACTGCACCCCGATTCTGTATGTTGATGACCTTGCACTCTTCACTAGCTCCCGCAGCATCGCCAAAGTGAATTGTCACCTCACTTCTGACCTCCATTCTATGCAATCCTGGCTATGACCCAACAAGCTCCTCTTGAATACCACCAAGACACAAGCCATGCTATTTGGCTCAGCCTCTAATAAAAAAAAAAAAAAAATAATATCCCACTCACAGTCCAGTGTACTAATGGATCTCTTCTTACTACAGTCACTAAATGTAACTATCTTGGAATGACACTCTATTCATCCTTAGACTTCTGGGCACATATCTCTGTTGCATGTAAGGCTGTTAAAGATCATGTGCAACGGTTTTTACATATTTTTTATAAAAGCTTGAAAAGCTGACATTCAAGTCCCTGTGTCATGATTAGTGTTTCCTGAAAATTTCATGCAGTTTGATTTTGTGGTTTTCTTTAAATCAGCATTTATTAATTTGCTCTACAGTGGCTGAAAACAGTGGAGTTATTTCTGTCCTCTCAGTCAAACTTACAGTGCGATGACATCATTTTGGAGTAGCTTACTGTTTCAGATTCCCAATCAGAGCAGTACTTTGTAGAGTTTATGGTTTGCTGAGCTCTCCCAAGTTTCTTACAAACCCAGTCTCTGGTTTGTGTTTAGATAGATCATCTTAAAACATATCATTATCTTCGGGTTAAAAGCTGATCATTTCAGTTTCAATGCTGAACTGAAGTAGTGGGACTCTTTTTCTGTGAGAAATCAGCTTGTCTGTATCATAGCTTTCAGTTCTTTCTAATCAAAAAATCAGATGTTTTGTTTTCTACCAATATAGCACAGGGCTGTTTAATGAATATTAAATAAATCTAAATTTTGTTCATTCACATAAAGAGTTTGTCTTTGATGTAGCCTTCATAAATATGTTCATGTAAGAAATTTGTTTTCATGTCCGATTGACAAACAGTACATGTGCTTGAAATACTGTAGCAGAGTGTGACAGGCACCTGTCTGAACTCACAAATTTCAGTTCTTTGGTGGTTTCTGTGTGGAAATATATCATGTACGTGTACAACTAGAAACACTATGTGACATCCCGATGCACCATGTCTCTGCCCCACAGTTGAGGCAGCTGCAGTCTACTGCCACCTGTCCCTGCCCCACAAGCCCCCTGTCTTCTGCTCTGCATGTGAGACTGCTGCATCCTGCTGCCCACTGTCTTCTCCCACACAGTCAGGGATTGCGCACCCTGCTGCCTCCATCCCCTGCCTAAAGAGTCAGGGCTGCTGCACCCTGCCACCCACTGCCCAAACAGTTGGGGATGATGCACCCTGTTGCCCTCTGTCCCTCCCCCTCACAGTAAGGGAAGCTGCACCTGTTGACCCCTGTTCCTGTGTCCACAGTCATGGCTGCTATGCCATGCTAAGTCCTAGTGTTCCAGGTCCCCCTACTTCCACAGCTGGGGCTGTTGTACCATGCTGCCCTAGCCACCAGAGGTGGGGCTTTTACTACACCCTGCTACCCACTTCCATTGCTCCAAATGGGCAGGGCTGCTGCACCATCTATACCCCATCTCATAGTCAGAGCTGCTGTACCCTGATGCTCCATGTGTTTTGCACCAAACTCAAGACTTCTGCATCATGCTGTCCTCTATCCCTTGTCACCAGAGACAGGGCTGCTGCACCCTGCTCCTTTCTACACAGTTGGGGTTGCCATGGCCTGCTGTGCTCTAGTTCTCCATGCCACTGCAGTTTGGGCTGCTGCACCATACTGCCACTTGCCACAAGATGCTGGGCATTTGCTGCACCCTGTTGCATGTCTCCACAGTTGAGGCAGCTGCACCCTGCTGTCCCCCTGCTACCAGAGTCAGATCCTTTGCTACACCCTGCTGCCCACATCCCTTGTTCCTAACAGGCATGGCTACTGCACCCTGTTGCACAGTTTGGGCTGTTGTATCCTGATGCCACCCCTATCTCCTGCCTGAACATTTAGGGCTGCTACACCCTGCTGCCGTCTGTCCCCACTCTCACAGTCAGGGCCACAGCACCCTGTTGCCCCCTGTCCCTGTCTCCAGTCAGGGCTGCTGTGCTGTGCTACACCCTAGAGTCTCATGCCGCCTGCATCCACATTTGGAGCTGCTGAGCCCTGCTACACATTTCCATTGCCCCAAATGGGCTGGGCTGCTGCACAATGTACTCTCTGTACCACTGTCAGGGCTGCTGTATCCTGATGCCCACCTGTGTCCTGCCCCACAGTCAAGGCTTCTGCACCATGCTGTCCTTTGTCCCCTGCCACCGTTGTGTCCTGCTACACCACACAGCCCCTTGCCTCCACAGGCAGGGGACAGGGTGCAACAAATGCCTTTACTCTTGTGCTGCACCCTTGCCAAATAGTTGGGGTTGCTGCACCCTGCTACTCTCTCTCTCTCTCTCTCACCTTCACAGTCAGGGACACTGCACATGCTGCCCCCTGTTCCTGTCTCAGTAGGCTGTAGCAAAGGATCTGACTTTGGTAGCAGGGGGACAGCAGGGTGCAACTGCCTCAACTGCGGAGGCATGGAACAGGGTGCAGCAAATGCCCTCAGTCTTGTGGCAAATGGCAGCATGGTGCAGCAGCCCTAACTGCAGAGGCATGGGGCTCTCGGGCACAGTAGGCCACAGCAATCACAACTGTGTAGAAAGGAGCAGGGTGCAGCAGCCCTATCTGTGGTGATACGTGATAGAAAACAGCATGGTGCAGAAGCCTCGACTGTTGGGCAGGACACATGGGGCATCAGGGTACAGCAGCCCTGACTGTGAGATGGGGTACATATGGTGCAGCAGCCCTTCCCATTTGGAGCAATGGTAGTGGGTAGCATGGTGCAGCAAAAGGCCCACCTCTGGTGGCTAGGGAAGCATGGTGCAGCAGCCCCAGCTTTGGAGACAGGGAACATGGCACTCTAGGGCCTAGAGCAGCAAAGCAACCTTGACTGTTGAGACAGGAACAGGGGACAACAGGTGCAGCTTCCCTAACTGTGAGGGTGGGGGAGATAGGGCAGCAGAGTGCAGAAACCACAACTGTTTGGGCAGGGAGCAACAGGGTGCAGTAGTCCTGATTCTTTAGGTGGGGGATGGAGGCAGCAGGGTGCACAATCCATGACTGTGTGGGAGACAACAGTGGTCAGCAAGGAGCAGCAGTCTTGAATGTGGAGCAGAAGGCAGGGAGGCTTGTGGGGCAGGGGACTGGTGGCAGTAGACTGAAGCTGCCTCAACTGTGGGGCAGAGACACAGTGCATCAGGATGCGACATAGTGGTTCTAGTTGTACACGTACATGATGTATTTTCACACAGAAACTACGAAAGAGCTTAAATTTGTGAGTTCTGAAGTGCATGTGCTCGAAATACTGTAGCAGAGTGTGACAAGCACCTGTTTGTCAATCTGACATGAAAAAAAAAATTTCTTACATGACTGTATTTATGAAAGCTACATCAAAGACAAACTGTTTCTGTGAATGAACAAAATTTAGATTTATTTTATATTCATTAAACAGCCCTGTGTTATATAGTCAGAAAAAAATTGCGGTTTGATTAGAAAGAACAGAGCATACAGACAAGCCGATTTCTCACAGAAAAAGATTTCCACTACTTCAAATCAGCATTGGAACTGAAATGATCAGCTTTGTAAAGGAAGAGAATGATATATTTTAAGCTGATCTATCTAAACACAAACCAGAGACTGTGTTTGTAAGGAACCTGGAGAGCTCACCAAACCATAAACTTTACAGAGTGCTGCTCTGATTGGGAATCTGAAACAGCAAGCTACTCCAAAATGATGTCATCGCACTCTAAGTTTGACTGAAAGGACAGAAATAACTCCACTGTTTTCAGCCACTGTACAGCAAGTTAACAAATGCTGATTTAAAGAAAACCACAAAAGTAAACAGCATGAACTTTTCAGGAAACACTAATCATGACACAAGGACTTGAATTTCAGCTTTTCGAGCTTTTATTAAAAATATGCAAAAACCGTTGCACATGATCTTTAACATCAGACTTGGACTTTCATATAAAGTTAGAGACAATCTTTCACCCTCAGCCTATACTGTGATTGCCCAAGGCATCCTTCTACCCAAACTAACACATGGGATGGCAGTCTACTACTCTGCTTCCAAAACCACCCTGCAGATATGGGACAATGCTTACAATAATATCTGCAGGTTTGCTCCAGCCACAAACAGATATACTCACCGATGTAACCTCCATTCTAAGCTTGGATGGCTCCCTCCAACAGCCCTAAGAAAATTTGCAGTGGGAAGTCTGATTCACACAGTGGTGAACAAGCAATAACCCATGTCACTTTCAGCATTAATGAAACCTGTCCAGCCTAGCATATCCACTCAGATCTAATGTCCCTGGATCATTATGCATCCCTTGAACCAGGGGCATGTCGGGGCTGGCAGTATAGCCCAGAGGTTAGAGTAACAAGCAGTGAATGAGCTTAGTACATCCAGCAGACCTGGGTTTGATTCACACAACCTCCACATGCATACAGTGTGACTCTGAGCAAGTTACTTAACCTCTTCAGTGCTCCAGGGTCACCCCTGAAAACAGACACTTGCGCCTAGTGGACTGTACCCAGTTACCAAAGAATGATAAATAAATAAATAAATATCTCCTCAGATCTAATGTCCCTGGATCATTATTCATCCCTTGAACCAGGACCAAACTTGGGGAGATGCTGTTCTCTTCCACAACCCCTACAGTATGGAACTCCATCCCAAGTGCAGTCCACCAGGGCTCATCCATTCATGCCATTAAAACTGCATTTCTAACCTTCCTATGTCAAGCAACTGTATGCTCTTGCCCTTAGACTACTTGTGTACTGGATCCCTACTCCTATATATGCACTTCACTCCTACAAACTGAAGATACATACCCTAGAACTTTGTTCTGTATGTCAATTATTGTATATAGAAATGTATTGTTTTGAATGACCATATGCCTGTAATCTCACTATATTACTCCCAACACTGTTTCCATCATGTTTTATTACTGTTTATTTTGTACTGAACTCTGTACTGAATATTTGTCATAACTGTTCCTTACTTTTGACCACTC
Organism: Neoceratodus forsteri; assembly: GCA_016271365.2. Taxonomy (NCBI): domain Eukaryota; kingdom Metazoa; phylum Chordata; order Ceratodontiformes; family Ceratodontidae; genus Neoceratodus; species Neoceratodus forsteri. The sequence goes on along the minus strand of JADMNL010000031.1, from coordinate 133,838,454 downwards.
CTGTTGTATTCTCCCAGGTCGTGCCTGAAAATAAGCAACTGATTTGTCTAGTGCACCTGCCTAGTAAATAAAAACGAAATAAATATAGCTGGCCCGGTGGCGCTGAGGGCTGAGGCGCTGGAAGCCACACCGGCGACCTGGGTTCGGGAACAGACTCGGGCCGCCAGGGGTTGGTAGGGGAGAGGAAGGATCGAGTATTCCACGACTGCCCTCCTTCCTCTGGGGAGGGCTGAGGCACTGCAGTGCATTGGAGTGGCTACTGGTGGAGGCTAGTAGCACTACAGGTAGCGGGCATCAGCACATACGTGCTTGCACACCATTGCACGTCCGTCTCTTTGGGGCAAAGAAAACCAATCGGAAAATGGCAGGAGCAATCTCGTCGGCTGATGGCCATGTCCGGCGTCCCTGGTACCCACGAGGATCCTGCATTCAGAGCGACGTGAGCAATTAATGGCCGGCTCTGAGGGAGTGCCAGACCAGGCCCAGGGTGTGTGGGTGTCGGAGGCCAGGGGGGAAAGCGGGGATCTGCTTCACGGGAGGAGAAGAAATAGAGATGTGATAAAAAAATAAACTTTTGTTTAGGTTTTTCTTCAGACGACAATGTTGAACTAAGATAATATCATGGCAGGAATTGCCTCTAGATCAATCAGCTTTTAGGATTTTGTTTCCAGCCTGATTTTCAGATTTGTTGTTACATGGTACGAAAAACCCAGTAACAAGACAGCCACCAAAAACAGTTTACATTCACTTGATAATGAAAAATAAATGTGCTGCTTATATCATACTACTTTAAAATTCATCACCAACTTGAACTACATCACTGTGGCCTTTACAGATTGGCAAACTATTTTTCTCCTGCTAACCAAAGGTCAAATCGCTGGTATTTGTGTGTTTATAAGGTTATCTGGGGGCAGGTTTCCAATTTTAGCCACCTCACTGGTTAGGAAACAAGGGTTTCAGGAGCTTTGGTCTCAATACTTAGTATGTTTCTGAGTATAAAATCTTAATTTTTTTTTGGGGGGGTACTAATTAAGGCTGTAAATGCATGTGTTGTTACATAACACTTTTAAATGTAAACTAAAAGCATGCTGGTATATTGCTTATTCATCTTTTACTTGGCTTGCTATTAGATTTCCTCACTACATGGTGTTTCAGTGCTTTTTTCTTGCTGTAGCTAACTTCCCTGTCTCTTTTCACAGTTCTGGCACCCTAAAGGCTTATTTTTTGATTACCTCTGCACCACTAATCCAATATGTATGTTTTGCATTCCTCAGACAAGCAGAAAACTGGTATGGATGTTTAGTACCCATGGATACTAAATATTTAATGTGGAAGTATCTCCAAAGCACTCTAAAAAGGGTTAAAAGTTGACAATCTGTTTACAATTGTTCTTATTGAAAAGAGGTTCCTTTGAGGAAACATGCCAGGGGTAAAACTTGGGTGCAGAATTTCTCTTTTCTTGTTCACTGCCCCTCCATTTTAGTGTTGCAGTACTAACATGTTGGTGTTCAAGAGCATTCTAGGACACAATGACAGCGACATGACTTCGGGAATGAGCCTGGATTATTAAGGACTGGATGGGAGGGGGCGGCTGGGAGACGACGACTACGATCAAGTGTCCTAAAGGATGCGCTTCTCCTTCCAGAAGGGAGAGCAGTAGACTCCACTGTAGTGCTGCTATCTGGGCGACCACAAGGTGGCAATGCATTCGGAAATGTTTGTGAGAGGAGAACAGTTGCTGGTGCTGTGTGCGGTCATGCGTCTACATGCACTTGCACATGTGGTGCCTTCGCTGCTGGTGTCCTGTGAGGAGATATATGGTGAAATTGTTTTCTGCTAACAAATTCTGTTACTTTATACTCATTCTATCTTGTGCGCCCATTTTGGGTCGGGTTAAGCAATGCATGGTTCCAATGCCATATGGCGCTACCGGTAAGAATGGTTTTAAGCAACAAGGCATGACAGGCTGTGCTTTGTGCTGGGATAAAGGTATGCCTCGGGTAGACTGAAGCAAGAGGTTAAAAGGTCAGGAAATGCAGCATCTGCCATCTTCTCACCTTGCTTCTTAGGGGTCCTGAAACATGTCCCTCTCCAAGGAGGAGTCTGTTGGGGATGCTGCATTTCTTTTTAAGTACAAATAAATGTAAGTGCATTGATACAACTGTGCCTGCTTAATGTAAACAGGTCACGAGGGTCACGGATCTTTTTCCAGTGCTGTTGTGCTAGGATACCAGCACTAGGTTCTGTGCTCCTCAGTCAATCATGTTTTTGGATTTTTTTTTATACCCATCCCATAATTAACAATAGGAACACATGCACCATAACATGATCCTTGTCCATAACAGTTCATTTTACCCCGATGCTGTTCAGGAGCTCAGGTCATAATTCTCTGCTTGTGACATATAAGCAGTTTCATAGCAATAGACCATGCTGTCATAAGCAGAGAATTATAGCCTCAGTTCCACAACAGTATCAGGACAAACTTAATTTTAAAGGGCATGGGTTCTGTTTTCATCATCATTATATATATATATATATATTTTTTTTTTTAAATTGACTCTTAGCCTCCTCTTGCACCCAGAATAGCTTTCTTCTTTCTCACTGGGTCACACACCCCCGGCCCCATTAACCACCTTCTCTGCCACTTACCCCTTGCCTCATAGTTTGTCCCTGTAACAGGATTATTGTCAGCACTCCCCTCAGACAAGTGGTGTGAGCAGCTGGTGGCATGGGGGCCTGGGAGTGTCAAAGGTTATCCTCCATGGGCCAGTGATGTTTCTGAATTTTCTGTGACTCCCCTTCCCAGGATGCCAACACAGGGGCAAAATGTTCCACACCAGCCTGTTTGTGCCCATCCACTACTATAGTCAGAGCTGCCCACACATCAGTGGTCGCCCATGTGGTGGTACAGCAGCAGCCTCAGGTTCTCACCCACCACAGAGAAGCACAGTATCCTGCTGGGTACATTAGCTTCTGTCTCCACTGGTCCTCCGATGCTGCAAGCTTTAAGAATAAATCCAGTGCTGGAGGTGGCAGTACTGCCAGTGTGCTGGCAGGCCGGCCTGTGCATACTTACTTATTAATAAAGATAAGGTATCAACATAGCTCGGTAGATGGCACATCCACCCCAGGGCAACAAGGTCATGTATTCTAATCCTACACTGGGACTGAGTTCATACCACAAATGCCGGCACACAGGTGCAGTACTAGGGGAAGTTGTACTGTCGAGGGGTGCCATCCTTTGAATGAGACATGAAACCAAGGAACCCATCTCTGGTGCCATCATGGTGGGTGTCCAGGTGCAAGTAAAAGAATCCAAGGCTCGCCCGCCTGCCAGTGCCACACTAGCACTACCACTAGTAATGCTGATGACCTGGGTTTGGGAAGCTGGGGGGGGGGCCTGAGCATCTGATAGATTGCTCTCCTCCTCTGGGGTGGGAGGGCTGCAGCACCCTGTGGTTGCCTGACCTCTAGTGTCAGCTGGAGGTAAGGGAGCCTGGGACTGCAAGATGAGGGTAGGGGAGTGGCGGACATCTATGCACCATGCGCAGAAGCATGCATGGAGGCATGCTGACATTATTGTACATAGAAACATAGACTTTGATGGCAGATGAGGAACGCTTGGCCCACCTAGTCTGTCTATTTCCCTACCTAGAGGATATGCTGCAGATCCTATTTAACCAATAGCCTATTACTCCCCTAGAGAAAGCCTACAAGAGAAAAACTCCTTTGGGTCGAGCAGCATGATGCTGGCGGCAGCACGTCCCAGATCAGGCCTCCAGGAAGTCCAGAATGACCTGCCTGGACTGGGATCTTGGTCACTCTCCTAGCCGCTGGGAAGCCCTGCTGTAGGGGGCAAGCCATGGTCCAGCTAAAGCCCAAGCAGGTAGGCTTGGGAGGAGTTGTGCTGGATGGGTGGGGGGCTGCAACCTAGGCAGATACAGTATAGGGTAATTCTCTGCAGGATAAAAGGTTCAAAAATAAAACTGGAAAAAAAAAGCAAAGAAAAAAGTATCCAAGGCACTTTTTGCAAGAGGAGGGTATTATTTTCCCTAGTATCCTGGCCAACATCTCCTTTGTATAAAACCGGTTCTGGCAATTGCCCAAGGCTGTGTATGGGTGATAATGTGTGAAACAGCTGCCACTACACATCTCCAGTCTTTTTTTGCTTGTGAAGAGCTTTAAGATGCAACGTGTATCAAAAATGTCATATAAATGCTAATCCTTCTTGAAATTTAATTTAATTTGGGAATGTATGGTTTGCCGTTGCCAACTTTTTAGTTTTACTTGCGACCAGAGTCCCTCAACTTATTAAGGCAAATCTTTCCTCTGCTTCCTTACACTGCCCAATACACAGCGTAGGCAGGAAGGCCAACAGGTCCAGTTTATCTGAAACCTGTCACGAGTAATTGCTAGCACAAGCAACTGCTGGCATTTAGAAAGTTGTAAATGTGGACCTGAGGAACAAGACACTGTCAACACTGGGAAATGGGAACTGTGCCATTCGTAAAAAAAATAATATCGAGGCTGCCTCCCCTTCCCCAACAGTTCAAGTGAAAAACCATGAATATAAAAGATCATAGGGTCACTTTAATGGCCCAGTGAAGTGTGTTGTGCAGGAGACCCAAGTTCAGGAACAAGCTCGGGAGCCACTTGAGGGGCCAGGCCTCAGTTGGTGGCTCTGTCAGGGCTGGCTGGCGGTTGCCATGCGGCACTGCAGTGATCTCTGTGGATGGGGCAGGAGCTTGCAATGCATGCATGTGAGGCCAAGAGATGACTTTGCCCACGCCATACAAGAGGCAGGAGGAGGAGGAGACGGGAAAAACGGCAGGGGCTCATGTCCAGCTGATGGTCCAGTTTGGCACACTTGGGCCCACCCCACGGAACCTATCACCTGCCCAGAATCCTGAATGAGTTACCAAGGGGGGCCCTGAAGATCCCTGCCGTCAAGGCAGAAGCCAGCAGCCTCATGCTTCAGCTCACCCTGAAGGAGTGTCTATATCTTCTATAAATGCCCACCCACTCATGTGTTATCACCCAATATTCATCTGCCCAAACCCAACCACCACAGATCTATGTTGCTTCATAAGAGACCGGTATTTATTTTTTTTTAAATTGTTCAGGAAAAGCACAGCGAGCTGATACTCATTTCCAGATGTGACCCAAGGGAGGGGGAAATGGGAGTGCACAAAAACATACAAAAATATAGACAGTGAAACAATTTGGCAGCCAGAACAGAACAAAACAAACAGTATAACATTAAAAAAAGTATATTATAATTTTTAAGTGTACTAAATTATAAAAAATAAAATATAAAAAAGTGTGTTTTTAAAATATAAAAAAACGAACAATTACAATCAGAAGAGTGCATCTGCATATTTATGGAACACATACAAACAAAAGAGAGAAAGAAATATGTGCCTCAGCTGGGACTTGAACCCAGGCTGCCAAGAATACTGTTCTGGCTGCACTACCAGCTGTACCACCAAGGCAATTGGAACCAGGGGTGTCCCGGAACACATTACTCTTTCTCCAATGCACAACCTGGTGCTGCGCAGATAATTACATTTACAATCAGAGGAATGTGGTGTGCATATTTATGGAACACATACAAATAGACGAGAGGTATTCTGGGTGGCCTGGGTTCAAGTCCCAGCTGAGGCACTTATTTATTTTTCTCTTCTGTTTGTATGTGTTCCATAAATATACACACCACACTCTTCTGATTGTAAATGTAATTACAGTATCTGTGCAGCACCAGGTTGTGTATTGGAGAAAGAGTAAGGTGCTCATAGATGGCCCAGGTTCCAGCTGCCACGGTGACGCAGATGGTAGCGTAACCTGAATGGTATTCTGGACAGCCTGAGTTCAAGTCCCAGCTGAGGCACTTATTTCTTTAAAAAAAATATATATAAACAAAAAATGAATCCTATTAACGTAACATTTTGTGTTGCAAACCTGGTCACAGACTCGAGATGCTTGTTTGCTCCTTGGAGTTTCAGACCTGTCATCCTTTTTTAATATGTTGTAGAAACAATCAAGATGGAAGAATCTGTTCCAAGACATCCTTTAAAAATAAAAAAGTTGTATGACAGTCTGCACAGTTACTGCAACTGACCTGTGGTGGGTGGTTAATTACAGCTTCAGATGGAAATGCTTCACTACTCAAGCTTGATTTTCATCGGAGGATTTCATCAACCCTTGACTATGTTTGTAGCAAGCGAAACAATAAAATGTAATGGCATGAGAATCCCAAGGGGTGTGTGGTGGTGGTGATGGGGAGTGTATGTGCTTCTGGTCAACATTATCCTTTTTTTCCACCAACTTAACAAGATTTCAACTTATCTTCACTGCCTGGTATCCCACTGTACAGTGAGGGACAGTTGAGAGGTATATATCCCACTGTACAGTGAGGGACAGCTGAGAGGTATGAATCTCACTGTACAGTGAGGGACAGCTGAGAGGTACGAATCCCACTGTACAGTGAGGGACAGCTGAGAGGTATGAATCTCACTGTACAGTGAGGGACAGCTGAGAGGTATGAATCTCACTGTACAGTGAGGGACAGCTGAAAAGGTATGAATCTCACTGTACAGTGAGGGACAGCTGAGAGGTACGAATCCCACTGTACAGTGAGGGACAGCTGAGAGGTACGAATCCCACTGTACAGTGAGGGACAGCTGAGAAGTATGAATCCCACTGTACAGTGTGGGGCAGTTGAGAAGTATGAATCACACTGTACAATGAGGGACAGTTGAGAGGTGTGAATCCGCCCATACAGTGAGATAGAGTTGAGAGGTATGAATCCCCCCGTATAGTGAGGGAAAGTTGAGAGGTATGAATCCCCTGTACAATGAGGGACAGTTGAGAGGTATGAACCCCCCTGCACAATGAGGGACAGTTGAGTGGTATGGATTCCATTGTACAGTGTGGGACAGTTGAGAGGTATGACTTCCACTGTACAATGAGGGACAGTTGAGCGGTATCTATCCCACTGTATTGTGAGGTACAGCTGAGAGGTATGAATCCCACTGTACAGTGTGGGACAGTTGAGAGGTATGAATCTCACTGTACAGTGTGGGACAGCTGAAAGTATGACTCCCACTGTACAGTGCAGGAAACATAGAAACATAGACTTTGACAGCAGATAAGGATTGCTTGTCCCACCCAGTCTGCCCATTTCCCTACCTATTTGATATGATGCAAATCCTAGTTAACCAACAGCCTACTTTTTTCTAACCCCCACCAGAATTGCCTCATGTCTGTCCCATGCATTCTTAAATTCCCCCACTGGTTTTGACCCCACGACCTCCTCAGGAAGGCTATTCTATATGTCCACCATTCTCTCCATGAAACAATACTTCCTCATGTTGCCCCTGAGCCATCCTCTTCTATCTTCAAATTGCGCCCCCTTGTTCTTGCACATCTCTTTTTCTAAAAGATGCTACCCTCTTGGACTTTTTTTTTTCCTTTTCTTTTTTTCCATATTTTATTTATATTCCTGTCCTCCATGCCCCCTTCTGACAGACCCTCCCAACTCTGACATCCTTGAATTACCAGGGCTTACCTTTCTGCCCGGCCCGGGAGTGGAGCCTGCGGAGAGTCGGTCTTCATCCTATGGCCAGAGGATTTGATTTTCTCCCGTTCCCCATTGCTGGGGCGCACATGCCAGACGTGCGTGCATGGAGGTGCATGCATGTCCACGGAAGTCACGCAGCACCCACCCCTTCTGTGCACCTGCAGATCGGCACTTCTCCCAGGCCTCCACCTGGGGGCAGTTATTCAGCGGGAGCGCAACCCCTCCCCTCCTGGGAGAGGAGAGCTGTCCTCCAGATGCTCAATCCTCTCCCTCCCCACCGACCCCCGATGGTCCGGGCTCGTTCCTGATCCCAGGTCGCCATCATGGCGTGAGGTGTGGCATCCAGTGCCTCAACCCTCAGCACCACTGGGCCAGCTCTTCCTCTCCCTCCTTTCCTCAAGGGTATACATATTACGCTCCTTTAGTCTCTCTTTGAATGGCTTCTGGTGCACACCCTGCACCATTTTAGTTGCTCTCCTCTGGACTGTCTCCATCCTATGTCCTTGCGGAGATGGGGTCTCCAGAACTGCACATAGTACTCCAGATGGAGTCTCATCAGCTGTCTGTACAGAGGGACAGCAACTTCCTGTTTTCTATTGGTGATGCCTCTCCCTAGACTCCCTATACATCCCTGTATCCCCACAGCCCTCCTTACTGCCTTCTCACATTGCTTGCTTATCTTTGGGGCATCTGATATGACTAACCCCAGGTCCCTTTCCATTTTTGTTGTTGTTAGTACCCCCCCCCCCACATTGCGTACTCTTCCCCTGAGTTTTTGTTTCCCAGGTGCATTACTTTGCACTTCTTTGCATTGAATCTAAGCTGCCATACTTTTGCCCATTCCTCCAACCTTGCCAAGTCCCTTCCCATCCTTTCCACCCCCTCTTGTGTATCAACCCTGTTGCAGATCTTTGTGTCATCTGCAAAGAGACATACTTTTCTTTCCAGTTCCTCAACAATGTCACTTACAAAGACATTAAAAAAAATGGTCCCAGTACTGAACCCTGTGGTACCCCGCTAGTAACCCCTGTTTCTTCAGAGTGGACTCCATTACTATTACCCTCTGTGTCCTGTTGTGCAGCCAATTTTTTACCCTGGGACCCACTCCCAGGCTGGCTAACATGTTTATTAATCTTTTGTGTGGGACTGTGTCAAATGCCTTGCTAAAGTCTAGGTAGACCATGTCCACAGCCCTCCCTGGTCTACTACTTTGGTCACCCAGTCAAAGAAATCTATTAGATTCGTCTGACATGACCTTCCCACTGTGAATCCATGCTGCCTTGGGTCCTGTGCCTCTCTGGCCTCTAGGTACTCAAACAATTCTTTCTTTCAGAAGTGATTCCATCATTTTCCCTACCACTGAGGTCAAACTAACAGGTCTGTAGTTTCCTGCCTCTGCTTTGCTCCAACTTTTGTGAAGGGGAATCATATCCACCCTCCTCCAGTCCTCAGGTACACCATCCTCCCATGATTTGTTAAAAAGGGTAGTCAGTGGTGTCACTAATTCTCCTCTTAGTTCTTTTAGAATTCTGGGATGAATCCTGACAGGTCCATCGCTTTTTTCCACCTTCAGTTTCAGGAGTTCTTTCAGAACCCTTTCTTCTGTGAATGTGTTAATGGACTGGTATCAACCCCCCTATCTAGGGTGCTTCTATTGACTGGATTAGGTACCTCCCCCTTCTCTTTTATGAATACCAAGCAGAAGTATCTGTTCGGAATCCCTGCTTTTTCACTGTCACCCTCTGCCCACCCATCCTCCCCCTTTATTAAGCCTCAAGATTTGAGGCTCCTATTGAATGAGAAGTCACTCTGGATGATGTTTCAAAAAAAGAGCAGCAAAAAGATTTCCAATAGGAATATCCATACATTATCTGGTACTATGTTGGGTCAGATTACCTCTTATAGGTACCTAGGATTGATACTAGATTGTTATTTGACTTTTGACTTGCATATAATTAATATTTCAAATAAGTTAAAAATGTTGCTTGGTTTTTTTCTATAGGAACAAAACTATGTTTACATATAAAATAAGGAAATTGATGGTTACATTTCTATTCTTGATATTTTGGGATTATGGAGATTGTATTTATAGAAATGCTAAGAAATCAATATTGGGATCATTATAACCACATATAAAAGTGCACTTCGGTTCATTACAGATTTACCATATAGAACACATAGCTGTATCCCGTAGAAGGAATCAGGATCGACATCCTTGCAGGATTGACGTGATACTCATTGGAATCTTTTTGTATATAAATTTGTACTATGTTCTTAACCAGTATTTTTACTGAATTTATTGAAAATCAGCTTAAACCAAAATTATTCTCTTAGATCTACATCTTGGATCACTTTTTGTGTTCCAAGATGTAGTTCAAGTTTTGGTGAAAAAACACTGTCTTCATCAGTGTCCAGGACATGGGATTGTATATCCAAGAAATTGAAGGTACAGAAATTAATGTCATTAGCACGTTTTAGGTCATATCTAGCCAGTCTTTATAACAGGCATTGTAAGTGTTATGGATAATTTTAAATTTCAGTTTAGGTTTATAATGTAATGATGACCTATGTAACTGTTTAGTATGTATTATTGTCTGTTGTCTATTTGTTTGATTGTAATTCTATAAATTTTGTAAGTGTTGGATGCAATTAAAAATAAGATATTTTTATCTCAATTTGTTATCCAATAAAGTTGAAGCTGAAGCCTCACTATCTCTCCCTTGGTTTTTCTTCACTCCCTAATATACCTATAAAAGGTTTTATCCCCCTTCTTAACTGAGTTGGCTATCTTTTCCTCAGTTTGTGCCTTTGCTATTCTGACTGCCTTCTCCGCTTCCTTCTGCTTTAACTGGTACAGTTCTCTGTCCTGCTCCTTCTGTGTTTCCTTACACTTCCTGAATGCCGTCTTTCTCCCTAACCTTCCCTGCCACCTCTTTTGAGAACCATAGTGTTTTTTTCCTTCATTTTGATTTGTTTATTTGCTTCACACAAAGGCTTGTTGCATCTGTGATGGCAGTTTTGATGGTTCCCCATTGTTCCTCCACCCCTCCTTATTGCCCATTTGCTAGTACTTTTCTGAGACACTTTCCCATTTTGCCAAAGTCATCCCTCCTAAAGTCCAGTACCCTCACATTTGTATGGCTTGACTCTATGGCTGTATTTATTGTGAACCACACTGTTTGGAGGTCACTTGTTCCCAGATTGCTACCTACTTCTAAATCTGAGATCCTCTTTCCATCCCCATTTGAGAGTACCAGGTCTAATATTGCTCCCTCCTGAGTGGGTTCTAACAGTAGCTGGCTCAGGCATGCCCCCTGTAGGGCATCAATAATGACCCTACTCTTGGATGTGGCTGCAGCAAAGGTGCCCCAGTTAACATCTGGCATATTCATGTCCCCATCAACAATATCTCCCCTTTTTCTGCAATCCTAAGGATGCCTTCTATCATTTCCTTGTCCATTTCCTCCCTTAGACTGTATACAACCCCCGTGTGGATTGTGGTGCCATTTCCTGTCTCCAGGGTGACCTGCCTTGCCTCCTCTCCTGCCTGCTTACCCTTTAGTTCTGTTGCTTTGATCCCTTCCCTTACATAGAGAACTACTACTCCTCCTCCTCTTCTATCCTCCCTGTCCTTCCTGTAGATTGTGTACCCTGGTATGCTGACATCCCAGTCATGGTTCTCTGTGTACCATGTTTCTGTGACTGCCACAATATCCAGGCTTCCCTCTTTCATCAAGGCCACTAGTTTAGGGAGCTTGTTACCCAGACTATGGGAATTGGTACTCATTGCCCTCCATTATTTGATGGCCTTACCCCTTTTAGCCCCATCCCTGTCCTTACTGCCTTTTTCTCCATTTACCCCTGCCCTTCTCCCTATCAACTTCTCTATTTTGGTGTTTACCTCGCTAACTAATGTTTTGTGTGGGGGGTGCTGGGTTTTCCTGCTGCTTTTCAGTGCCTCCCTCCTTGGCTAGTTTAAATGCTTGCCAATGAAGCATTTAAATCCATCACCTAGGATACTGGGTCCCCTTCTGGACAGATGCAGACCAGCACACCAGTATAGGCCTGTATCCCTCCAGGTGGATCCCTAGTCTCCAATGAATCCAACACCCTGAGCTCTGCGCCAGGTTTTCAATCACTGATTGAATCCCATGGTGCGGAGCACTCTAGCATCACCATGCCATAGACAGGCAGCACCTCTGAGAAGATTATTGTGTGTGCTACTTGACTAAAGCCTCTCCCCAACTCCACAAACTTCTCCTGCACTGCTCTGATCCCATTCCCAGCTGGGTCATTTGTTCCTAGGTGGACAATGACATCCAGCTCCCTCCCCTGTGCAGCTGCTCCCACGATCCTGAGGATTTGTTATTGGTCCCTCCAAGCCATGGCACCAGGCAGGCACCTTACCTCCCTCTCCCCTCAATCCCCCAGTTCTACCCCCCAACAACTAAGTCCCCCACCAGAAGTTGTTTCCTTCCCCTGTGGGGTCCTGTGCCACCCTCCTGTGAGTCTCCTTTGTGTAGGTTCCCAGCATCCTCCTCTGTCTCCACTGTGGGTGCCTCCATAGAGAAACCACACTCTGCCAGAATGGCATATGAATTGTGGAGAGGTACAACTGGAGGGATGTGCCTCTGTTCCACCACCCTAACCCTTCCTGAACCCACCGTCAGCCAACCACTCCTCTTTCTTGGCAACCTCTGAGGCAGTGGCGGCGGCCCTGGTGGTCCCTGGGTGGAAGAGGAGGTCCCCAAATCCTGGCCAACTCAGCATAGAGACAAGCAACTTCTTCCCTCAGCCCAGAGAGGTGCCTGCAGATGGGACAACACTGCATGCTCCAGAATGTCTCCCGGAAGACTGCCGCTCCACAGCCACTGCACTGCACCACTCCTGTCATGTCTTATTTGTGGCCCTCGACTTTTGTTTTGTATGCTTCCTCTCTCTGTTTTCTTTTTTGGTTTGTTTGTTTTTTTCTCCCTACTTTCCCACTGTCTCTGTGTCCTTACAGCCCCTGCCCTTCCTGTTCTGGGATAGGAAGTTTCTGTATTCCTCAGTAGTCTCCTTCGTACTTGCTCAGAGACAGACCTCAAGCAGCTAACCCTTCCCTTCTTCTTCTCTCTCTCTCTGCCTTTCTCTCCTTCTGTAGTGACTTACAGCTTCTCTCTCCTCCTCTTGTATGTGCCTTTGTGGACCTAGTTGCTAGCTACACCCTTTGTAATTCTGCCTAAATACCAGCTAGGCTATTGCTTATGCTGTGCTGCCTGTTAATGTGTCTTTAAGTAGATGTGGCCTGGCCTTCCACTATAAAGGCAGAGTGCCCAGGGGTGGTTGGGGAATGGGGTGGGTGTGTGGGGGGTATTCCTTTGGTACTCGGTGTCTACAAAAAACAATCAACAATCTGGTTAAAAAAAAGTTTCTTCTGTAAACTACAGGGCAAAACACAGCTCTAGTGTAAGGTAGCTGGTAGCTGCTCTCCCTCTCTCAGCTTCTGCAGCAAACAGAGTCCACAGACAACTCCTGTTTGTAATCCACAGTCCCTCAAGCCTTTGTCAGCTCCTCCCCTTACCAGACACCTCTTTCACAGAGTTTCAGTAACAGCTTTAGTCACAAATGACTGCAGATATTCTTCCAGCTAGATTACCTCCCTGGCAAATTAAAGTTATACTAAGTAAAGGCAACCCCCAAAAAAACAGAGAACCAAAACACTGACTTCTACTTACTATTACAGGCCCCTGAATTAAGAATTCAATTCTATGTACTCGATAAATCACCTCCTTGCTGTAGGGTAGCTGTCTCCCTCTAGACTCTCAGCTTCTGCAGACAGTCAAGAGGTATGAATTCCACTACACAGTGAGGGACAGTTGAGAGGTATGAATCCTCCTGTACAATGGGGGACAGTTGAGAAGTATGAATTCCACTATACAGTGAGGGACAGTTGAGATGTATGAATCCCACTGTACAGTGAGTGACAGTTGAGAGGTATGAATCCCACTGTACAGTGAGTGACAGTTGAGAGGTATGAATCCCACTGTACAGTGAAGGACAGTTGAGAGGTATGAATCCCACTGTACAGTGAGGGACAGTTGAGAGGTATGAATCCCACTGTACAGTGAGGGACAGTTGAGAGGTATGAATCCCACTGTACGTGAGGGACAGTTGAGAGGTATGAATCCCACTGTACGTGAGAGACAGTTGAGAGGTATGAATCCTCCTGTACAATGAGGGACAGTTGAGAGGTATGAATCCCACTGTACAGTGAGGGATAGTTGAGAGGTATGAATCCCACTGTACAGTGAGAGACAGTTGAAAGGTATGAATCCCCCTGTACAGTGAAAGACAGTTGAGAGGTATGAATCCTCCTGTACAATGAGGGACAGTTGAGAGGTATGAATCCCCCTGTACAATGAGGGACAGTTGAGAGGTATGAATCCTCCTGTACAGTGAGGGACAGTTGAGAGGTATGAATCCCACTGTACAATGAGGGACATCTAAGAGGTATGATCCGCCCTGTACAAAGAGTGAAAATCTAAGAATCTCACTGAACAGTGAGGGACAGTTGAGAGGTATGACTCTCATGGTACAGTGTGGGACAGTTGTGGAGGTATGAATCCCCCTGTACCACGAGAGAGATCTGAGAGGTATGAATCCCCCTGTACAGTGAGAGACAGATGAGGGTTATCAATCCCTCCATACAACAAGGGACAGTTAAGAGGTATGAATTCCACTATATGATGAGGGACATTCATAAGATATTGAATCCCCCTGTACTGTGAGGGTCAGTTGAGAGGTATGAATCCTACTGTACAGTGAAAGACAGCTGTGAGGTATGAATCCCCCTGTACAATGTAGGACAGTTGAGAAGTATGAACACCTGTAAAAAGAGTCAAGAGCAAAGAATCCCACTGTATAATGAGACAGCTGAGAGGTATGAATCCCACAGTACAATGAGTAACAGTTGAGATATTAATCCCCCTGTACAGTGAAGGACACGTGAAAGGTATCAATCCCCCCCCCCCAATACAAGAAGGGACAGTTTAGAAGTATGAATCCCACGTACAATGAAGGACAGTTATGAAATATGAAATCCCCCTGTACCATGAAGGACAACTGAGAGGGGTTATTCAGTCATTGTACAGTGAGGCTAATTAGCTACTATAGGTTGTATGTGGCTCTGGCATGGCTGGAGGCAGCTATAAAAAGTGATTCATTGGGTGGCTGTGTCTCTGAAAAACTTCCCATAGCTATGGATCTGCAGAAGAGAGGACAGACAGACCGGCCCACCGGCTAACTGTTCAAAACCAGAACTGCATGTCTGTCCCAGTAATGCTGGCTGGTGGTGTGCTGCACTGTCACACGGGAGAACCAGGTTCACATACCAATCCAGACTCCCCATTCTGGACTGGTGGATTCTGGGCAAGATGCAACGGCACTACACTCAGTCTGAGAGGTAAGGGAGGTGGCCTGTCTGCTTATCAAGTGCCTTCTATGGTGGGAGATAAGCTATATGTTGTAGGTGACCACACAATGTTGGCTATCCCCCCCCCCCAACTACAGGATGGCATGGTGGCTAGCCACTGACAGATGCCAAAGGTGGTGGGCAGAGGTACAGAAGTGGGAAAAAATACACCCACCTATGATCATGAATGCCTCAGCTGCCCTTCCTGCCAACTTGCCTTAGAAGACAGCCTGGTGGTTAAAAGGTATACACTGACTATCGGGTCCCTGGCACAAGGGGGTAAGCTTCAGAACACCAGAGAAGAAAGGGATCCGGATGGGAGGTGCCTATAGTGAGTAACATGTAAGAGGGGCAGGTGAGCTCTAGATGTGTGTGTAGGAGAATGAAAGACCAGTCTTGGCTAAGCCAAAATATAAGAGCTGTAAGAAATAAAACCAGAACTGCATGACTGGAAAGCGACAAGCTGACTTCTGAATGCAATAAATCGAAGAAGGGGGTTGGGAGATATCTTTTTAACAAAACTTGCAGAGTCCATTTTGGATAGAATTTCTGGGATCCGACTTTCCCAAGGTTTCCGGTATTGTTTTCATAAACCTTTTCTCTGCTAACTGATGTTTGCAATCTTTTTTCCATCTACTTATCATCTGGTTCTATACGTAAACAAGTGAAGCAAATCTGACCAGCACGTACACCTAGCACCCTGGCTGTCTCGAAGTAATCAATCCTACAAATTAACAGAACTTGGAATCCCCTGATTTAATGAGAAAGGGTTTTTCTGACAGCTATAAAGATGTCAGCCTCTTACACCCAGTCGCTCTATTTTTGCATCATAAATCGTTGAGATGTAGCGAGGCAGCACAGTCTCCTTCAATACTGGACCACGGGGAGATGCTAGTTAAGAGCTCGGCTGACATTTGAAAATGCAGCAGGATTTCCCTGGTGAGTGGTACAACAGTTACAATAAAATGTAATGTCAAAGTTGTTATGGCCCTTAAGCAATCAATATCATCTGATTCGCTCATCCATTTTAGAACTTACATTTCTTTTTACTGATATTTAATAATAAAAATTAGATACAGTAGCCCTGCTGTTATAAAAAGGAAACAAAAATCTGTTCTAAAATCCTTCTGTAGAAAAGGAAACACACATGTAACAAATGTTTTAGTCTCATCAATTGCTTATGTCCCTCTGACCTGCCCCTTCTATCCTGGCCCCCTGTCCTGCCATCCAACCTCCCTAGGACTTACCTCTGCAAAGTCTCTCATGGCTCCCCCCCTTCCTTTGAACACAATCCAGATCTAACTGGTGGGGTGGAGCCAGTGGGAGACCGAAGGCGTCATGCAACTGCAGCCGGGGATTTGGCGCCATAGTTCGTGTTGGTTTCCACAAGGCCTACCAAGTGTGCTACGGTGCATGAGCATCGGTATCAGCACTGAGGGCAGGCCCTCCCCTAAGGCTGTGTGTCCTAACAGTGCTGACATGCTGCCTTCGCTGGGTGCCAGGCAAACAGTGACATGCAGAGCCCCCTCCCCCAAGGGAGGAGAGCTGTCTTTGGGATGCTTAACCCTTCCATCCCTGAGAGACTTCCAAGAGACAATAACTCAATCCCAACCCTGCTAGAGAGAGTGGGACAGATTCAAGGGGGCACTGGGTGGTTCAGAGAAACTGGACCAGGAGCATTCATCTGGTGTTTGGGTCACTAGGTAGGTATCAGGACAGGCTGGGTGGGTCTTGGGTCACTAGGTAGGTATCGGGATGGGATGGGTGGACCTTGGGTCACTAGGTAGGTATCAGAACTGGGTGGGTGGACACTGGGTCACTAAGTCTGTATCAGGACGGGATGCATGGAGCTTGGGTCATTAGGTAGGTATCATGATGGGCTGGGTGGACCTTGGGTCACTAGGTAGGTATCAGGATGGGCAGGGTGGAACTTAGGTCACTATGTAGGTATCAGGACAGGCTGGGAGGACCTTGGTCACTAGCTAGGTATCAGGATGGGTAGATGGACCTTGAGTCACCAGGTAGTTATCAGGATGGGCTGGGTGGACCACAGGTCACTACATAGGTATTGGGACTGGCTGAGTGGACCTTGGTTTTACATAGGCGTCAGGACAGGCTGGCTGGATCTTGGGTTATGAGGTAGCTATCTGGATGGGTTGGGTGTGCCTTGGGTCATTAAGTAGCTATCTGGATGCCCTAGATGCATAGGCAGAGTTATCACTAGCAGAAGGAGGGAAGTGGTGATGCCACTGTATAAAACACTAGTGAGGTCTCACCTAGAGTACTGTGTACAGTTCTGGAGGCCACACCTTCACAAGGACATTGACAGGGTGGAGGCAGTCCAGAGAAGGGTGACTAAGATGGTACAGGGCTTGCACCACAAAATACATGAGGAGAGGTTGAAGAACCTCAACATGTACTCACTGGAGGAGAGGAGGGAGTGCGGGGGACATGATAGAAACATTCAAATACTTAAAGGGTATAAACAAGGTACAGGGAGGGATACATCTTCCAATATAGAAGGACTACAAGAACAAGGGGGCATGATATGAAATTGGAAGGTGGTAGGTTAAGGGGAAATGTGAGAAGGTTTTTCTTCACAGAGCAGGTGGATGACTCATGGAATAGTCTGCCACAGGAGGTGGTGGGAGCAAGCACAGTGGAGGGGGTTTAAACATGCATGGGACAGGCCTAAGAGAACCATTGCAGTGGAAAGGAGTGGGAAAGGTCACTGACTGATAGAGTTAGAGGCCACAAACAAGTATATGGCTTATGGGCAGACTAGATAGGCCTAGCAGTCCTTATCTGACAACAATTTCTATGTTTCAATGGATGGGCCTTGGGTTACTAGGTCGTTCTCAGGATAGACTGGGTGGACCTTGGATCACTAGGTAGGTACAGTATCTGGATAGGCTGGGTGGGCCTTGGGTCACTAGGTAGGGTATCAGGACAGGCTGGGTGGACCTTTGACCACTAGGTAGGTATCAGGATGGGCAGATGGACCATAGGTCACTAGGCAGGTATCAGGATGGGCTGGGTGTACCTTGGGTCACTAATTAGTATCAGGATGGGTTGGATGGACGTTTGGTCACTATGTAGATAGGATAGGTGGATGGACCTTGGGTCACTAAGTAGGTATGATGGGCTGGGTGGATCATAGGTCACTAGGTTGGTATCAGTACAGGCTAGGTGGACCTTAGGTAACCAGGTGGGTATCAGGACAGGCTGGGTGGGCCTTGGGTCACTAGGTAGGTATTAGAACAGGCTGGATGGACTTTGGGTCACTAGATAGGTATCCAGATAGGCAGCTTGGATCATGGGTCACCAGGTAGGTATCAGGATGGGCTGGGAGGACCTTGGATCTTTTTCTGTCCTAAACATTCTCAGTTTCTAGATACTTGCCCACACTTCAGGCTCTGAAAAAAAACCTCAAACCCCACAAAGTTTGGGAATTTGCTATTAGGGTTTCCAACCCAATGCCCACAAACTTTGGAAATCTACTATTAGGATTGCCAAGCCTACCTCCCACCCCTTCACCTCACTACCCAAGTCCAAGATACAGGTGTGACACTGTGCATAGGCAGGGGCATCACTAGCAGGAAAAGGGAGGTCATAATTCCACTATACAAGACATTAGTGAGGCCACACCTGGAGTACAGTGTACAGTTCTGGAGACCTTACCTACGTAAGGACATAGACAGGGTAGAGAAGGTTCAGAGGAGGGTATCAAAGATGGTACATGGATTGCATCACAAGTCCTATGATGACAGGTTGAAGGAATGGAATATGTACTCCCTGGAGGAGATGAGGGAGAAAGGGGACATGATAGAGACATACAAGTATCTTACAGGGAGGAACAGGGTGCAGGAATACACTATTTTTAAGCGAAAAAGATGTTCCAGGACTAGAGGGCATAGGATGAAGTCGGAGGGAGGATGATTCAGAGGAAATGTGAGGAAGAATTTCTTCACAGAACGAGTGAGTGGTGGACAAGTGGAACACCCTGCCAGAGGAAGTGGAGGGGGCTGAAACAATCATGGGATTTAAGAATGCATGGGATAGACACAAAGGAATTCTGGAAGGCAGGGGTAAGGGGCAACAGAGTTCTAGGAAAACATAAACTGAAGTTACAAACTCAAATGGGCAGACTAGGAGGGCCATAGGCCCTTACCTGCCGACACTGTCTATGTATCTATGTGCATTAATTGTCTGATACCTCATCCAGAGCCAACATATTCAGAATTTATAAATAGCAACCCTAATCCCTACCTCCTCTTCCATACCCTACTGTTATGATCCAAGGCCAAGCTACAGGTGCAGCTCCTTGCTACAAGGCTGTGCCAATCCATGTGATTCTCTGTCTCTCCAACACGAAGTTGCACAATTACCACACAGCTGTATGTGTGTTGGTATATAGCCTTGTGGACCCATTTGACAGCAGTGTTTTAGTTCACATATTGCTTAGTAGGCTGTGAATTGTCCTATCCACTTCTAATTTGTTTCATACAGCTTCAACAAGACCCTGCATCAAATGGTATACATACCCCAGGCATGTAACTGGCTTTGAGTAGTTCCAAATATGTCCTAATGAAAGAAAAGTTACAAGTGAGCAAAGTATATAGTACTTAATCTTTAACAAGTCTACTGCTTTGTGCAGGGTCCCCAGTGTTGTCTGCAAAGTAACTCACACATCATAAATGAGTGTAAACCTTGGTAACTGTGCCCCATATGTATCCTAATTACAGACCTAGAACACGTAGGATATGTACTGTATGAAAGACGAGACCTGTGTGGCATGACTCAGACCTATTCAAAAATGTATGCAGCATGTACATTTTCTAAAAAATTGTGAAGGATTCCTGTGCAAACTTTTTAATTCAAATGAATGTTTCTTATTTTCAATATACACGAACATGATGCACTTTCTCATACAGGATGTTATAAAATACATGAGACATGAAACACATCTAGCCAGTACAAATTGATAGAAACATAGAATTTGACGGCAGATAAGGACTGCTTGGCCCACCTAGTCTACCCATTTTCCTACCTGATGGATACGTTGCAGATCCTAGTTAACCAACAGCCTACTTTCTCCTACCTCCAGTCGAATTGCCTTATGTCTGCCCCATGCATTCTTTAACTCCCCCACTGTTCTTGACTCCACAACCTCCTCAGGAAGGCTGTTCCATGCATCCACAACCCTCTCCATGAAAAAATACTTCTTCACATTACCTCTGAGCCATCCCCTCTATCTTCAAACTGTGCCCCCTTGTTCTTGTAAATCTCTTTTTTCTGAAAGATGCTACCCTCTTGGACTTTGTTGATTCCCCTGAGGTACCTGAAAGTTTCTATCATGTCCCCCCTCTCCTCGAGGGTATACATATTAAGCTCCTTTAGTCTCTCTACGTATGTGATATGATAAGCTACAAAGTCATATAATCTTGCATAATGGATAGAAAAGCCCACATAATGCCAGCCTTCTCAGTAGCTTTGGAAGGTCCTGCAGGTAGGTTATTTAGAGAAAGGGTGCTGCAGTCTCTCTGTATTGCTATTCATCTTTTTCAGCTAAAAAGAAAGTAAAGAAACAGTTATGCTTTCTCCTAGGGTCCCCACCTTGCTTCACAATTTACACAGAACCTGATGGTATACATGTCTGCAAACAAGAAATTTGGTAAAATGAACCAACATTATTTGCATTTAATTAACCACAACCATTAACTAAGGCAAACAAAGGCTTTTTTCTTTAAAGGAGGGACAAATCAACCAGTCACTTCAGGGTGACAGAGTAAGAACAGAAAATATGGCGGTATTCACTACATGGAGTCAGTGGACCATTGTACTGACCATCTCGAAACAACTCTGCTCTCACCCCTGTACACTAAGCAGATCAAACTGACCAGTAAAATATTTTGATTATCATTACATGCTCTACTGCAAAACAAAGAGGGGAAAAGGGTGGAAGGTGGTTACCCTTAATGCTAGGAGCCTTGGGAGGAAAACTGCAGTTACAGGTGCTCATGGCAGAGGGAGAAGTGGACATTGCAGCCATCACAGAAACATGGGCCACACAACACAATGACTGGGACCTGTCTGTACCAGGGTACAGGTTATTTCGTAGGGACACGGCGAATGGGAAAGGAAGGGGTGTGGCACTATATGTGAAGGAAGGACTGAAGTGTGTAAGGGAGGAAGGGGAGGAGGAGGGTAGTACGGAGTCAATTTGGATGCAAATCCAGGATTCTTAGAATGGGAGTGGTGTACAGGCCACCATCTCAGACAGAGGAGTTAGACAGGGAACTAGCGGGACAGATCAGGAGGACCTGCAGGAAGGGTAGTGTGGTGATTGTGGGGGACTTCAACATGCCAAGAGTGGACTGGAGTACCCCAACAACCAGGAACAGAAGGGAGCAGGTACTGCTGGAAGCCTTCCAGGACAGCTTCCTGCTGCAAATGGTCAGTGAACCAACCAGGTTAGGGAATACCCTTGACCTTGTTCTGGCAAATGGGGACTTTGTGAGAGAACTTACAGTGGAGGAACTGCTATCAGGTAGTGACCCCCACTCAGTATAGCTCACATTGGATATGGGCAAGGAAGGAGTGGAATCTGATACATGAGTGCTGGACTTCAGGAGGATGGGGGAGGTGGTAAAAGGGTACCTGGCCAGAATTCAATCTAGTATGGACACTAACCAGAGGTGGGAGCTCATAAAGCTGGGGATAGTGGAGGCAACCAAAACATGCTGCAAGGCCCAGAGCAAGAAGGCTAGGGCTAAGAAACCGAGCTGGTTGAGCCAGAAGGTCATGGAAAAGGTAAGGAGGAAAAGAGCTGCATTTAGGAAGTACAAGAAAACAGGGAGAGGGGAGGAGTACTTGACGGAATCGAAGGAGGTGACAAGGGCAGTAAGGGGAGCCAAGGCATCCATGGAACTCAGGCTGGCACAAGGCATTAAGAAGGGGGAGAAGGACCACATAGTAAGGATTAGGAAGGAGGGGGGGTTGGGTGGAAGCAGGGTGCGATAAGGCAGAAGCACTAAATGAGTACTTCTGCTCAGTATTTACTACAGAGAAGAGGGGGGTGACACCCAAGGGGGAGAAATGGCAGAAACGGGGGTGACAGATGGGGAACTTATGGAGGGCAGAGTTCGAGAAGGTTTGAAGGCACTGAGGGTAGACAAGGTGCCAGGCCTAGTTGGCATCCACCCCAGGGTATTGAAGGAGCTGGCAGAGGTCCTTGCAGGACCTTTGGCAGGCCTATTTAATGCCTCACTACATTTGGGGTGTGTACCTCGGGATTGGAGGATGGCTCATGTGGTGCCCCTCCACAAGAGTGGCCCCAAGGATGAACTGGGAAACTACAGACCAGTGAGCCTCACATCCATCATGGGTAAGCTAATGGAGACTATCCTGAAGGAGAGGCTGGTGGCCCTCCTAGAGGCCAAAGGACTATAAGACAGCAGACAGCATGGCTTCATATGGGGTAGATCCTGCCAAACCAACCTGGTGGAGTTCTATGACTGGGTAACTAGGCAACTGGACAGGGGCCATGCAGTGGATGTCCTGTATCTGGACTTTGGTAAGGCATTCAACTCGGTGCCACATGGAAGGCTGGGAAGTAAGTTAGTAGGCACAGGGGCAGGTGCAACAGAGGGTGGTGGGTGGGGAGCTCTCACACCAAAGGGTAATGATGGGCAGTGTTCCACAGGGCTCGGTGTTGGGACCGCTGTTTGGGATATTCATTGCAGACATATCATTGGACATCAAGAGCAAGATCAGTCTATTTGCTGGTGATACCAAGGTAGGAGCAGTGGTGGATGTCCTAGGGGGATGGCAGGGGTTGCAGGATGATCTGGCAAAGCTTGAAACCTCGTCAGACACCTGGCAACTGGGGTTTAATGCCAAAAAGTGCAAGGTGCTGCATTTTGGGATGAAGAACCCAAGGAGGAGTTACCAGCTGGGGGGAGTGCAGCTAGCCCAGACAGAGGAGGAGAAGGATCTGGGGGTGCTCATTACAGCGTCAATGAACTCGGCACAATGTAGGAAGGCAGCTACAAAGGCCAACAAAATGCTGGGTTGTATTGCAAGGGGTATATCCTTGAGGAGGGAGGAGTTGATTCTGCCACCGTATAGGTCATTAGTTAGACCGCACCTGGAGTACTGCGTGCAGTACTGGCGCCCGTATCTGAAGAGGGACATTAAGCTACTGGAGGGGGTGCAGTGCAGGGTGACAAAGATGATCAAGGGGCTGGGGGACTTATCATACAAGAGGAGGCTGAGGAAGTTGAACATGTACTTGCTAGAGGAGAGGCTGGACAGGGAGGACATGATTGAAACCTTTAAATACGTGAAAGGAATAAACAAGACAGGTACAGAGGGGCTGTTCAAAGTAAGGGAGGGGAAGGGAGGGACACCAGGGGCCATGATATGAGACTGGAGGGAGGAAGGTTCAGGATGGAGATAAGGAGACACTTTTTTACAGAGCAGGTGGTGACTGGGTGGAATGCATTACCTGCAGAAGTCGTATCCAGTAGAACAGTGGACTGCTTCAAAAGGGATGGGACAGGACAAGGGGGAGGATCAACGAAGGGGAAGGGTGGAAGGGAGGGGCAGCTGCAGAATAAGGGGTGCTAGCTGCACATTCGAGCAGACTTGGTAGACCTCTAGGCCGTTATCTGCTGGCAAATTTCTATGTTCGAAAAGAGAACATGCATGTCCATTGAAGTCTCATCTTATTCGGTTACCTATGCAGCAAACTCAGTCACTCACATCTTCAATCCTCCTTGAATTCATTTCTCTGTGGCAATTTCAGCAGCAGCAGCTTGCATAGCAAAATCCTCTGATTTTCTTCTAACCACCAACCCACATCCTTAGCATCGGTGAATTGCTATTCTCTGCTGCAGTGATTTTCAAACTGACCGACAACAGAAATGAATGGACTATGCCCAGGGCCCATGGACACTGGTGCACTGCACCAAATTTTCTCCCTCCAGGCCCTAGTCTGAAAAAAGTTTAATATACAGTTGGTTAACTATTAATGAATATGCTGCCCTAGCTGCACTATGAGGACTGTGTCCTGGATTGAACTTCAGCAATCCAGAACAGCACAGTTCAAGGTTGACTGGGCACTGCAGGTCTGACATGGGGATTCACTCTGTAGGCCCTGCAGAGTGTCGACCAGTTAACCCCCAACGGCAATGGAGGACTGCAGCCAGTTCATCGAAAGTCCTGTAAGTTCATACCTTCTGCTCCCTCCGGGCATCCCCACAAAGTGGAGGTTACTGGCACAAACTTTGTTTTCGAGGGCTTCCAACCACCCTCTCAGTTGAGAGTTTTCCTGTGTGAGCATGGTGAGGGCTGCATTGGTGACAGTCACCTGCTCTTCTGTTTCGGCAACTATTCCAATCAGGTCCTTTATTGCAACATCAAGCTGCTCCAGTTTGGTACACTTTTTCTCTAATTTTGAGTCCACTGCTTTCAGGGACTTCAATATTTTTGTCCATGGAGGTTCCATTAGAGGCCCCATAGTGTTCTGTATCTCTGGACTGCTGAATACTTCTGGAATTCAATTCTGTAGGATATGAAGCTGAATTTTAATTCTGAATTTTTAAAGTTTAAGATTGGTATAGAAATTGCAGAGCCAAGGTGAAGAGTTGGCTGAAAAAGCTTCCTACTTCCAAAACGTCTCTGTAGCCCGTTGAGAATTTTTTTTTTTAATTGAAGATACAAACATAGACCATGATGGCAGAAAAGCCCAAAGGTCCATCCAGCCTGCCCATATTCTTTATAATCGCAGGAACCTTCCCTGGAATATCCCCATTCTTTTCCCTGGTCTTCTCACACAGGGAGACCACTGTTCATTTCATTCCATGCCTGCTTGAGTCCAATCCCGACTGTGTTTGCACCCACTACCTCAGCCAACTGACTGTTCCAAGGTTCCACCACCCTTTCTGTAAAGAAATACTTCCTCACATCCCTCCTGAATCTTCCTCCTGTTAATTTTCATTCATGACCACATGATCTCAAGTTGGTATTCTAGGTAAATAATCTCCCCCCCCCCCCATTTACTTTGTTAATTCCTTTAAGGAACTTGAATGTCTTTATCATATCTCCCCCTTCTGGTTTCTGATTCAATTATTATTCATTAATAATTAATTCTAATTATTATATCTAATTACTCAGAGCAACTTGCCCCACGTTCTGGAATTGTAGGTAAAAGTTTATTTCTATAAGGCGCCCTTCCCAAGCTCAGGGCGCCTTTACAAAATTCCACATACAACATTAAAATCCACAACAATAAATAGCATTTTATATATAGCAGAATTTACATTTCTGAAAATGCTAGTTTAAATAAAAAGGTCTTAAGAGCTTTTTTTTAAAACCCCTCCACAGTCAGGCTATTGCGTATCTGGCAAGGCAGATAATTCCACAGCGTAGGAGCCATAAAGGCAAACGTTCTTAGACCAGATGTTTTTAAGGTTACCCTGGGAATCTCTAGCAACCACTCGCCAGAGGATCGGAGGGAGCGGAAGGGACCGTAAGAAGTCAGGAGTTCTTTCAGGTAGTGGGGTCCCAAACTATGTAGACTGTCAGACTATCTCCTCATTTTGGACTAAAATTAAAGATTTTCTAAAATATATTACCTGGTTACAAGACAGGTTCAACTTTGGAACTTGCATGATAGGGCTTTTCGACAACAAAAATGGATGGAATAAAGAACAGAAACACAGTTGCCTTAATAGGGGCATCAGTTAAAAATTAAGTCCTGAAAGTATGGTTAGATGAAAGGGCGCCTAATGTGACAGAGTGGAAACAAGAATGTCTTGAAATGTTTAAGACTAGAAAGAATGCCCCACTTGTCTTTGGGTCTTGTTGACTCTTTCCAAAGTGGGGCACCATCTATCACCTATTTACTGGTTTGTAAAAATCAGAATCACACAAGCAAATTCATTAACTTTATTAGTACATTTAATAATACCTTCATAAATGTGGTGGCCGTGTAGTACCCTTCAACCCTTTTTCCCCTGTGTGCATGCTTACTCTAACCGCCTTATTCCTTTTGTCTACATAATTCTCCCTTTTTTCACTCTTCTACTGCATTCTCCTCCTCTCCAAAGAGAAGGAAAAGGGGACACCTGCACAATAAATTAAAATTAAATATGGAATTTTGCAAAGTGCTAAGCAAAATATAAGTGTAAGATTGAAATGTAGTGACCATGTTATGAAGCGTAGAAATAAGAAAAAAAATTACTAATAGATGATTTATGCTTTATAACTCAATTTTTAGAAATATCTTTACTGTTAATTTATGTTACACAGCTATGATTTAGACAATGTGTTTTGTTAATTCTGGTATTTCAATAAAAAATGTACTGACAAAAAAGATATCAAATTACATATATTGCTTTACATGTTGATATTTAAGTACACAAAGTAAGTACTGGATCCATGTTTTGCAGTATGACCACAGTCTGTCATTTTGTTCCCGGTTTAGTGATCACAGTAATTAGGAACTGGTGCACATGTTCAATTGGGATATTCTGAGTAACCTGATTTGGACCGAAAGACTGATTTTTATATGTTTCTCCTTATTAAAAACACTACATAGCTGAACTGAACCCAAATGAGAGGTGAATCTGTTAAGCAGTTTTAAAAACCAATACTGATAAGAGTGGTCCTGGCAGTAAAAACCAAAATGCATCACAAACAAGCCAAATGTATCTTTCATAATTTATTTCTACCTTGAATAGCCAAGGGTGTGATCCAACATCTTGTTTCAGTGGGGGTCCTGCTTTCACCCAATTAGACAGCTAGAGGGACTGAAGCATGGCAGTTAAGTGACTTGCTCAAGGTCACAGAACGTGCCCATGGTGGAACTAGAAATTCGGAACCTCTGGATCATAGCTCAGTGCTCTACCTGACCAAACTGCCTTGTGTTCACAGTCCTCAGGGCACGCTTGTGAATGGAATTTAAGGCAGCAGCATTTGTTAGCAAACAATTTCATCATATGTATTTTTGCGAAAATGTACTTCTGATATACTTAGCCTCATCACTAGTGTATATGTAATTTTATCAGATATTTTTAAAACATATTTTATAGCTAATTTTGTAATTAATAATTCACATCATTAAAGATGGCCACTACTCACATTTAAAAAAAAAACTCTTCCGCCAAGGTTACCTGTTGAATGTACTTAATGTACACTCATACTATAGATGTATTAAGATGGTGATACCACATTTTTGATGATAAACAGCACAGGGCTGTACCAACATATTCCATTTTTTCTATGGTGGGCATCAAGCAGAGCTTCTTCAAACGAGGGAGATGATCTGATTTTGCCACTTAAATGAGGGAAATGTTCACAGGCCCCAACATATATGCCTAACTGAATCTAAGGTGCTTGATATGTATTGCGAGTCATTTAAAGGCAGAAGGAAGTTTGTTATTCTAATAATGTTAGGGACATGGCCAGGTGCCATTAAAAGCAGGGGAAATGTCAAACAAGGGCAACCCGCTGGGCATGGCGGTTGGATTTCTGCTTGCGGCGCCAGCAACCCAGGTTGGAGCGAGGCCTGGGTGGCTGGAAGAACCAGCTGGGGAGACAACTTGAGCATCCCATCACTGCTCGTTGTCTCAGGAGGGAGGGAGGGCTGCAACCCGGTGTGAGAGCGATTGCTGGTGGAGACCATGGGTAGGGCAACACGTCGGGGTTCACTGCTGGGAGGTGTGTGACATACGTCGGCTAATGCCTTGACGTCCAGACATCACACACCTTAAAAAAACAGGAAGATATTGTTCTCTGTCCTGAATGCCTCCAGTGCCTTCCGGGGCCTCCTTTTCCCGGCAGCATCCCGGGCCCTAGAAGAGGTGTGCTGGGGTTATCCCCTACTGCCTTCCCCGGGAAGAGGAACCCACCTGGTGAAGAGATACTACCGGGATATCCCGGTTATCGGTTGCAATATGAGGAGGTTGAGGAGGGCTGGGTTAGGATAGTGGGGCTGGTGGGAGACTTGAGAAGCCTGAAGGACAAAGGGACCAGCAAAGCATGAGGAAGGCAGAAAAAAAAAAAAAAAAAACAAGGGCAAAATCAGGAAGACTCCCTGAAAACAGGAGGATTTGGAAGGTATGTAGGTACGACATGGGAGCGAGAACTTTCAAAAACTTAAATGCAAGGAAATGGTAAGACAATTGGGTATTTTGATGATTTTTCCAGAAAAAACATTACTGCTGAAAAGAAGCTACACGGGGATTAACCCATTCTGCTGCTTTAAATAAATAAAACCAAATCTTGAATGATCTTAATGCCTACTATTATTCACAGCCAGCTAAACCAACTGACTGTTCTGGTTGAGAATTCTTACAGCTACAAAACAGACAACCATGCCTGCAAAATACTGAAGCACTCTGTGAAATTTCACCAAAGCGTTGGAGTCTGTGAATATATGCTGATGACACAAAGTGCGTTTATTTAAACACTGACTCCAAACACAGACCAGGGGTCAGCCTCATCTCCAAGGCTCTCCTACACTACAAATTTCAAACAGTCTGATGGCGTCAGTCCCTGTCTGTCCAGCACCAGAGTGGTCTGCACTACATGGTTTGCCAATAGGTAATGAGCTTCTAAAAGAACAGCAAACATTTATCTAGTTATTGAGTTTAAGTGTAAATCTTTTGAGCCTCCGAGTCCCAGGGGAGGTGCAGAAATTGCCTTGCAGAGCTGATGGGTTCTCTCTCAGTAACCCTCATCTCCTGTCCCTCTAATGGATATTTTAACCTGTATGTGTGTTTCAATATTAGTTTAAGGATATTAGGAAAAATAAATCAGCATGAACAGAATAATTTAACAAGGGCTCAGGTGTTCATCTTTTTGAAAACAAAGCTCTGGTGGCTCCAGCAATTAATAATCATATCAATAATAATAAAATGTATCCAGGTAAAAAACAAATTTTGAGTAAAATCTTTTTTACACATCAAATTTTGTTGAAGTTTTGCAAGGGAGCTTTAGGAATGACTTGGTAAAGCCAGGGCATAGAGGTAGAGTTTCAGTCTAAAATATGATGCCAGCTAAGTGTCGCTGAATATCCAGAGGATCGCTAAGGCAAAAGGAGATGGAAGAGGGCTAGATGTCTGTCCACTTGGAGACAAATGACCTGGCAAGGGACATATTGGGGTAGTGGTAGTGCAGGATAATTTCAGGGAACTAGGGAGGGGTCTCAAGCAGGTGGCATGCATAGTGATTTGTCGAGGTGTTACCTGTATACAACCGGGGAGAGGAGAGGGTACTCTGCACCAGGGCATTTAACAATTGGTTGAAGGCATGGTGCATGGAGGAGGGCTTTGGCTACATTGGGGACTTGGGGCCAACCTGGGAAGATATTTATTTATTTAGTTTTTGTTGACTGGGTAGGTGCACTAGACAAAAGCATTGCTATTTTCAGGCACGACCTGGGAGAGTTACAGACAATCAATGAACAGCATTACAAGGACACAATAAATACAGTAGCATCAACGTGTGCAGGCAAAATACAGGAGTAACATGAAACAATTAGCAACACAAAGATGTCAGAATTATGAATACAACTACAATAAGTGCAAAAATGCCACGTGGTAGAATGAATACGTTAAGTAAGAATACAATGCATCAATTACACATGCACTTATTAGCCAGGAGAAGCTTACAAAGTTCATTGTTAAAAACCTGGTGGGACTGAGAGCATCTAAGAGGCATTTTCAAAGAGTTCCAGAGCTATGGAGCAAATGCTGTGAATGTCTGTTCATGGGCCAGAAGTTTAAGTAAGGATGTGAGGAAGTACTGCTTCACTGAAAGAGTGGTAGACACCTGGAATAGACTGCCAGTGGACATGGTGGTGGTGAAAACACCAGGGGGCTTCAAGCATGTGTGGGATAGACACAGGGAAATATTAGTAGGGAGGGTCACCAGTATCAAGTTAAAGTCTGCAGAGACAGACTAGGCAGAGATCATCTGGGCAGACTGGGTGGGCCAATAGGTCCTTGTCTGCTGACAATCATGTTACTATTTGGGAGATGGTCTGCATCCTTCCAGAAAGAGGACCACAGTCTTCAGTGGGAGTTTTAAATGCCACTTGTGTGAGCAATTAAACTAGCCAAGGGGAGGCTGCAAAACCAAGGGAGGCAACAACTGTGCCCCTCCCCCCTCCCCGGGGTGATGTAGCATAACGAAGGAAGGACCCAAGGGGAGTAAACTCCCCTAGTGCAGGGGTACAAAAAAACAGGGGTGGGACAAAGCAGAGGAAAAGGGGGGCATCAATCAGGTAAGCAAACATAAAGGAGATGGGAAACAGACAAGGTAGCAAGAGAAGAGGTGGGCAAAGTGAAGCTTCGGGGGGGCAGCACAGGAAGGAGGGAGAGAGAAGCAGGAAGGGAGTAAGGTATGGAAAGCCAAGTGTGCCAATGCAAGGAGTCTGGGAAATAAACCTCTGGACCTGAAGGCCGTCATGGTGGAAGCTAGCCTTTATTTGGTGGCCATAATGGAGTCGTAGTGTACTAAGCACCATGACTGGAATGTGGCCATACCTGGCTACTCTCTGTTTAGTAGGGAGAGGGCAGGGAGGAGGGGATTCACTATATGTGAGGGAAGGAATCAAGGCCACAGGGTACAGGGTCACTCAGAGAAGAAGGAAGGGATGGATGTGCTGGGGGCCATTCTGGAGACAGGTTTTTGGGCTGTTAACCATACAAACCCCCAGCACAGGGCCACAAGTTGGATAAAGCCCCCGGGGAAGCCATCATCAGAATGGCAAGTAAGGGTGAAGTGCTGCTAGTCGGTGACTTCAATCTGTTTGACATGGAGTGGAGCCTTACAATGGTGGCTTTGGCATGGAGCAGGGCCATCACTGACTCTCTACAAGGGGCTCTTCTCAGGCAGCTAGTCAAAGAACCCACTAGGGATGGGACAGTGTTGGGACTTGGTGCTTACAAACAGGGACAGAACTGCAGAGTGGGCAGTTCCCCCAGAAACCAGTGATCACTGTACAGTGTGGTTTAACACAGACAGGAGCATGAGGACAAGGGTTCTGGATTTATTTTAAAGAAATGGAACTGCCTCATAGAGGGGGACTGCCAGGGAGGGGTAGAGGCACAGTGGGGAACAATAAGGGATGGCATAATTAAGGCAACCAGCTTCAGCATGAAGGAAGTGAGTAAAAGCAGAAGGAAGAGAGACTGTCATGGTTTTCTTGGGAAGTGGCCAGGGCGGTGAAGGAAAAAAGTGGCATTCAGGAGGTATAAGTAAATACAGAGGGAGGAGGACAAGGAGGTACACCAAGTAAAATAGAGGGAAGCCAGTAAGGAGGTGAGGGGAGCAAAGGCACAAAGGAAAGGATAGCCAAAGGGGTAGCTAAAGCTGTAAGACTTTCTTCAGATACATCAGTGAGAAGAGGAAAGCAAGGGGAAGGATAATGAAGATTAGGGGGGCGGCAGGGGAAGAATTCGCAGAAGACCACCATGAAAAACCTACCATCCTGAACAGGTACATCTGCTCAGTCTTTACAGTGTGTGTGGGTGGGGGAGGCCCACCAGTACCGGGTCAACTAAACATAAACCACACAGCAATAATCATGTGGTGTAGACCGTGCCTGCATTTAGAGTGACAGGGGTATAATAGCAGTATGGAATTACTGCTACGCCGTCACTCTATGCATCAGCTATGAAGGACAAGTTGCCGTGTGCTGGGGTGCTTGGTTGAGCTGCTCCCGTGGTGGAGTGGCTAAGGCACTAGCACATGACGGAATTGGAGACCTGGGACGATGGTTCGTTTTCCTCCAGGTCTCCTGGTGTTAGTACTTTTTGCAATGTTTTTTCTTTAAATAAAGTTTTCCCCCTACCGAGTTTCTCCCCATCCCAGAAGTGCCCCCCCCGGAGTTTGTTATTTAAGTTCGGGCGCCCCCCACAAAAAAACAGAAAGTCCCATTATTTTGTATGGGTGTGCCGTTTCCGTTTTGGTCAGTGTTTTGTCCATCTCTGTTACGGTCCGTACTGTGATGCTTGCAGTGTTTGTTGCACTGTTATCAGCGTGGTTAGAACCCCATGCTAGCCCACCAGGGAGTAGCAGGGACAAAGTGTTGGTGGGGGTGGATACAAGTCCATTTTCAGAGGAAAGAGTCCTGAAGGGACTTGCAGCTCTGAAGGTGGAGAAAGCTATAGGACCGAACGGGATACACCCAAGAGTACTAAAGAAACTCAGGAGGTGCTAGCTTCCCCACTGAAGTCCTTATTCAATAGCTCACTGGAAATGGGTGTGGTTCCAGAGAACTCAAGAAGAACAGACATGACCCCTGTACATAACAGCGGCAACAGGGAGGAGGCTAGCAACCATAGGTCGGTCAGTCTCACTTTTGCGGTGGGAAAATTAATGGATACCTTGCTAAAGGAAAGGCTGGTAGAGTATCTTGAATCTAATGAGCTACAATAACCATAAGGCAGCATGGATTCACCGGAAGAGGTCATGCCAGACTAATCTGATTTCTTCGACTGGGTGACCAGGGAACTAGGTCAGGGGAGGACAGTGGACATGGCATATCTGGACTTTCGCAAACTGGATTAGAAACTGGTTAATGGATAGGAGATAGAAGATGGTGGTTAATGGCACTCACTCCAATGAGGGGAGAGTAACCAGTGGGGTGCCACAGTGCTCAGTACTGGGATGGGTCCTCTTCAATGTCACATAAGTGACACTGCCGAAGAACTGTTATATAGCTAAATATTATATGATACCTATATCTGAATCCTGGCTCTTCTCTAAGGTACAGAATTCTGCTGTAACTATCCCTGGCTACTCTGCAGCTAAACAAGATCGCACAAAGAGAGGTAGTGGTGTTGCTGTTTATATAGCCACCAGAATATACATGTGACTGTTCTTGCTATTCCTTCCCCCTCTGCGTAGGAGCTGCTCCTTCTTAAATTATCTTCCTTTTTCTTTCTCCATCTTTACTGCTGGGGTTTACTGTTGTCCTGGTATTTCCCTGCTGAGCTTCTTTCAACTAACTCTTCCAGGGGTGAGCTTTATATTCTTGGTGACTATAATATAAATTACCTCTCCCCCAATACAAATAAAATTGTTCAAAATGTAAAGTCACTACAATTGACAACTGATTTCTGACCCCACTTGTCTAAATTTTAAATCTTTATATCACTCTCTCTCTCTCATCTCCATGTTGTGGATGCAGGAATCCTTCCTGACTCCCTCAGAGACCATCATATGGTTTACTGTGTGCCCAACATACATCATCCTAAGGCTCCCCCCCCCCCCCATATTTATCCATCTCAGGTCCTTTAGGTCACTGGATTTGTCCTCTCTCCTAGCTGACCTTATGGCTACTGATTGGACTCAGATCTCAACAGCCAATAATATAACTTCCGCCCTTCAATACTTTCATTCCAAATTTATGGCTATATGAGATTGTCATACTCCCCTGAGAAGAACCAGAGTGTGGGGCTCTCATCTTCCATGGATAACAGGTGAGGTAATTACATGCCTCTGTTCTATAGACCTTGCCTGGCACTCTTAAGATTACTGGCTCCCCAGCTGCTTTGGCAAACTACTGTCACCTTTGTAACGCCTGCACCAAAGCCATAATACTTGCCAAGTCTAAGAATTTTGCATCCACACTCCAGAACATTAATCATCCCGTCGAGTTCTGGAAGATTATTCACTCTCTTTTCTCCCCTCCATCCCAGTCTCCCTCCCCTATTCTTAAGGCTGATGACCTTCTCGGACCATTCTACTATTGCCTCTTACTTTAACTCCTACTTTACTACCTGTACCCTCTCTCTCATTCCTTCCTCCCCTCCCTCTCTATTCCCTCTGCCTTCTTTAAATCTGTTTCTTTCTCTCCTACCACCACCACCTCTGCTTCCCTTAAGTCCCTGCTTGCCCTTAATCAGAAAGGTGGCAGCCCTGATGGCCTTGATCCCAAACTACTTTTCTCAGCCCCTATCGCACTGCCTAGTACCCTTCTCCTCAATCTTTCCTCTACTACTGTCCGTGATACCTGGAAGCAGGTTACTGCCATCCCTCTCCCTAAAGTTGGTGATCTCTCTACTCCTGGCAACTTCTGTCCTTTTTATTTAAAAGTTATGGATTTACAGGATAGGTTCCATGAGCACAAGACTCATTTGCAAGACGTCCCAAGTCAAAAAATACCAGTACTAGACAAAATTCCTAAACATACAGGGTAACACTTAAGATCAAATAAATATAATACAAAACAGCGAATAATCAAGGATGTTACTCAAGAAAAACAGTTGCATGCAGATTGTTCCTGTAGAAGCATTTTCTTGAGATTTTGCTTAAAAATATGTAATGTCCCAGAGTTATGTAACTCAGGGGAGAGTTTGTTCCCGCATAAAGGGGCATCAAGAGAGAAACAATTTCTTCCAAATTGAGTTGGATATCTAGGTAAGAGTAAGCCCCAACTGGGAACTTCTCGAAGATTATGGCTATGGGTGGAAACTAATAATCTGCTTGAAAGATAAACGGGGGTTTGACGATTTACTGTTTTAGAAATCCATGTGAGCCAGTGATGTAAACATCTTGATGAGGGGGCAACCAATTTAATTGAGTTAGAAGAGTGCAATGATGTTCATTTTTGGGACTACTTAAAATAAAACGTAATAACTGAAAATAAACCTTATCAATTAAGGAAAAAATGAGTAACGCTACAATTCCGGTAAATGGAATCACCATTGTCCAAAACTGGAAGAGCTGATTGAGCCACTATGGTTTTCCGATCTTGTAAGGACAAACAATGTCTGGCCCTTCTCAATTGACCTCCTCTCTCTCGCTCTCTCTCTCTCTCCTTTCTACACTAAGTTACAGGAACACCTTGTTTTATCTCAGCTCTTTTCCTTCCTCGACTCCTCCTTCTTCGTCACCCCCTTCATCTGGTTTTAAGAAATTTCACTCCCCTTCTACTTCCCTCCTTCAGTTCACTAACTCCATACTCTCAGGTATGGAGCAGGGTCTGATCACGTCTACCATTTTTGTTGATGTTGCTAAAGCTTTTGACACAGTCGCACACCCCCTTCTGGACAAGCTTAAAACAGCGGGTCTTTCTGACTCTGCAGTCAGTTGGTTTCATTCTTACCTTGAGGGTAGGCCTCAAGTTGTCCAGATAAGATAGCTCAAATTTCATTTCCAGACCCCCATCTGCTCAGGTGTCCCTCAAGAGTCTGTCCTGGGTCCTATTCTCTTTTCCATATTCTTGAATGACCTCCCTTCTGTCTGTTCTTCTGCATTCATACGTATGTATGCTGAGGATACAGTACTTTTTGCATCTGGCTCCTCTTCCTGTGATCTTACCTTAGAGCTGCAGCTGGATTTCAACAATATTCAGTGCTGGTTCTAGTCTAACTAATTAACCCTCAATGCCAAAAGAAAACTGTTTCTATTACTTTTGGCACCAGTCAGAGGCTTTCAGACCCCCATCCTGTTTTCTACACCTTGATGGTGCTATAACTGAAGATGTATCCTCTTTTAAGTACCTCAGGGACTGGGTTAACTGTCACTTTGTTTTCTTGGTTCATATTGATGCCATTCACCAAATGCTTCATCCCAAACTTGGTGTACAGTACAGGAACAAAGCAAGTATCCTGCTTCCAGTCTGCCGTGACATTTTTTTAAAAGACAAATCTCCCTATTTTTAATTACGGTGACAGACTATAGTGGAGCACCCAAATCCTCCCTTGCCAGACTGGATCACCTCTTTCTTTCTGTCATTTTGCTTTAGGTTGTTCCCCTCATACCCACCACTGTTCACTCTTCTCTGCCCTTTCTCTCCCCTCTCTTGACGTCTGGCGCCTTTTCCCATCATGCATCCTTTATTTCTAAATTCTGGTTTGGTTCTGTTCCCTACCTTTCACCCCTCTTATCTCCCCTGATTCCTGCTACCTCTCTATAATACTACTTCTCATTACCTTTTTATTCTTTCTAGAAAACTGTTGGTCAATCTGCTTTCTCTTATTGGTTTCCTCATCGCTGGTCCTCTCTTCCCGTCAATTTGCTCGGCTTCTTCTGCTTCCTCCTTAAAGTCTCTTCTTTTCTTCTCCATCCTGCAACTGTCCACGATCTTTTTCCTCTGAAATCACATACTGTACTCACCCCAATAGTTTGCCTTGTTACAGTTCACTGTCTGTACTTAAAGCGTAGTACCCTTGCCACCAGGTCTCAACTGTACCTTACACACACATCTTTTTACTGTTGATTATGCTCCTGGTTTACTGTATTTGCTGTCTGAGACTTTCCACATCCCCTTTCCCCAGATGCATCTGAAAATGAGTTGTTAGCAGCTCAGTATGTCTTTGATGGTGAAACTTTTGAAATAAATAACTAGAAGGGAAGGGATGCCTTTTGGTAGGCAATACCAAAATCCGTAGTAGGGTGGTCACTTACAAAGGGGTAGAGATAATGCATAAGGATCTTGCGAAACACGATGAGTGGTCAAGAGCACAGCAGTTGGGGTTTAATGTCAAAACATGCAAAATCATGCACCTAGCGCATAGGAATCCAGGAGTGAAGTATAGGATGGGGGGGGGGGGGAGAGATACTATTAGTGCTTGGATAGTACTTTTGTGGCTTTGACTACATTTCTTCCGATAGTGCTGGTATCCACCTCTAAATCCAACTATAATCTGACCAAAGTCAGATTTTGGATCCAGAGTAGCTAGTTGTGGATCAGAGGATGGAGCAAGGTATCAGAGGTCGGATCCACTGGATCTAATCTCAGATAGTTGGATCTGATGGTTGGATCCTAGTCGGATCCATGGATACCTTGGATACTCACGGTGGATCCTAGGGGGTTGGATCCTTAGTCGGATATCTAAGCCATCTCAGGCCATCTAAAATCTGGCCACAGTGATGGTATCCAACCTGGTAGGATGCTACCTGAGCAACACTAGGAGGCACCGACAGTCACTAAGCAGAAAAGGGGACCTTAAGGTTATCATAACCAGCAAGCTGAAAGTGACAGGGCAGTGTGACAAAGCAGTGTGTAGGGCTAGTGGGATGCTGGGTGCACAGGGAGGTAATGTCACTGTATTGCTTGCTGAGGAGACTCCACATGGAGTACTGTGTCCAGTTTTAGAGGCCACACCTCAGACAGGATTGAGGCAGTCCAGAGGAGGTGGTGTTACCACTGTATCTTTCACTGGTGAGAACCCACCTGGAGTATTGTGTCCAGTTCTGGAGACCATATGTCACAAAGAACACAGACAGGGTAAAAGCTGTCCAGAAGAGGGCAACTAAAATGGTGCAGGGTCTGCATCAGAAACCATATGAGGAGAGACTGAGGGATCTCAGTATATACACCCTGGAAGACAAGAGGGAGGAGGGGACACGAGAGAGACCTGTAAGTACCTTACGGGGGTGATTAAGGTGCAGGAGGGGAGTATTTTTCAGAGGAGAAGGTGCACTAGGACTAGAGCGCATGCAGTGAAGCTGGAAAAAAAGGGGGGGAAGTTAAGGAGGGATGAGAGGAAGCACTTCCTTACTGACAGAGTGGTGCATTCCTGGAACAATCTTCCAGCAGAGGTGGTGTGAGCGAAAACAGTGGAGTGCTTTAAACATGCATGGGACAGGCACAAAGGAATCTTAGTAGGAAGGTGTGGGGGGGGCAGTAGCTGGCAGTCAGGTTGGGTCTGCAGTGACAGTATATGCAGGGACAAACTAGGCAGACTGGATGGGCCAAGTGGTCCTTAACTGTCAAAAACTTCTAAGTTTCTATGTAACTAAATTCAATGCAGAAAAAGTGCAAAGTGATGCACATTGGTAGAGTGAACCTGAAACAGACTACTGGTTACTGGAAGAAAGGGTTGTGCAGATAACTGAAGAGAGAGAGCAGTAGAGGGTCATCGTGGTGACAGGCAGGTCCACTGCTCAGTGCAACTAAGCTTATGAGAAGGCAAACAGGATGCATAGGAAGATGGATTTTTTTTGTCTTATTTATTTATGCTCCCCAAGCCATCAGCCGGCCATTTCTCGGGCTGCCAAGCCCCTGCCCCGCCACCATGTCCCTTAGAAACATAGTCTTTGACGGCAGATAAGGACCACTTGGCCCACCCAATCTGCCCATTTCACTACTTATTGGATAAGCTGCAGATCCTAGTTAACCAACAGCCTATTTCCTCCTACCCCCCACTAGAATTGCTTTATGTCTGTCTCATGCATTCTTAAATTCTCCCAATTCTGCCACCCCATAACTGCCCGCAACCTGAGTAACCCAACATATCCCTTCGTCAGGATGCCGCCCCCACATGGGGGGGGGGGGAGAGACCAGGAGAGGAGAGTCACCCATAGGCTTTCTACATATCCCAGGCACGGCAGGGGTCAGCACGGACCCTTCTGGGCTCCATGGGGAACAGGGACCAGCTGCCATCATCCGGTCGGCTGTGACTGCTTTCCGGTTTTCTCCCAGCCCACCCACCTCCCATGTAGTGGTCCGGACGCGACAATGTCCTGGAGGTGGGGGTGTTCAGCAGCGTGTCGAGGACACACCCCGCTGAGAACACCAGCCACTAGCCCCCACAAGGTGCTGTCAAACAGTGATCGAGGAAGCGTCCAATGGACGCTTTAAACTCCCTTCCTGCCAGACTCCGTTCCTACTGTCTGGGCTCGGGGCGTGAACCCAGGTTGCCAGGGTGCAGAGTAAGGGAGATTTTAATAGTAGGAGGAACTGATACTGTCCTTGTACAGGTCTCAGGTAAGGTCACACCTGGAGTACTGTGAGCAGTTCTGGAGTCCACACCTTAGGAAATGCAGGGACTGCAGAGAGAGCATACAAAGGAGGGCCATAGCAGTGATCCAGAGGTAGGGGGGGAGGTTGTATGAGGAAAGGCTGGCAGAAACACTAGAGGCCAGGTGGGAAAGAGGGCACTGCAAGACAATTTAAGTTGTTTGTCTCCCATTCGAATGGCAAGGGTGCCTTACAACAATAAAAACAGAATAAAACAGTTAAATAAAAAGAACATTAAATAGATTAATAAATATAAACAAACAGTGAACAATGTACAATGTGTTACACTGGTAGGCCTGCGCAAACAAATAGGTCTTTAAACGATTTTTAAAGGCATCCACCATATGGGCAAATTTTACTTCCTCTGGCAGGCAGTTCCAGAGTACAGGTGCAACAATCCCGTGGGCCCTGTCTCCACACTGCTTGAGGCGGAAATGAGGGACTGCAACAAGCCCGCATCTGTCATGCCTGAAAAAAAGGCAACTGCTTTGTCTAGTGTACCTACTTGGTAAATAAAAACAAAATAAATTGGTGGATCGGAGGGGGCCAGTAGGTGTACAGGACATCAAGAAGTCTTTCAGGTAGCTTGGACCTAATCTGTGTAGGGCCTTGAATGTTAACAAGCCTAACTTGAAGGTGATACGGCACTGAACAGGCAATCAGTGCAGACTGTGCAACACCGGCGTGATGTGGTCCCTCCGAGAAGTTCCTACCACCAGCCAGGCCACAGTATTCTGGACCAACTGCAGGTATTGCACACACCTCTAGATAACCCTAAGTAAACAGCACTGCAATAATCCAGTCTGGAGGTGACAAAGGCATGGACTATGGGCCCGATTTTACAAGGGGTTTAAATCGCCGCAAAGGACTTGCGGCAGTGTGGTGGACACGTGATGACTTGCGTCAAACATTGTGGCGAGCATGTTTTTACAAGCCACCTGCCGCAAGTCTCTTGCACCAAATGCAGAGAGTTAGACCAGCTCCTCCCTGTTCTAACTTTGTGTCCGTGGGGGACCCATTTTACAGGGCTTGCGCCAAAGCTTTGGCACACGCTGCTGTAAACTGAGTAAAATGTCACAACTGCACCAAATGTACTAAAATTTTGTGCAAGCTGCAGCAGACTGTTTGGTGCAGCTGCGGCAAACATTGCGGCTGACCTAGGGCTTGACGCAAGCCCTGCACCAGCCTTGTAAAATCGGGCCCTATGTCTCCAATCAGCTTGCACTAGATGTGGCTTGATCCTGGCGATACTGCAGATATGAT
Organism: Neoceratodus forsteri; assembly: GCA_016271365.2. Lineage (NCBI taxonomy): Eukaryota > Metazoa > Chordata > Ceratodontiformes > Ceratodontidae > Neoceratodus > Neoceratodus forsteri. The sequence goes on along the minus strand of JADMNL010000031.1, from coordinate 133,798,389 downwards.
AAAAGCTGTTCCTGACTACTGTCAACACCTATTGCAGTCCAGAATGACAACCAGATCCTTCACAACATCCCATCCACAATTTGAAGTGTCTGACCATTCACAGATGATAAAAGAAGGTCACCACTTGTCACTTGTAATCCATGCCGGAGTGGCTTGATAATCATAACCTGTCTTTGTAAGCACCGCCCAAGCACCAAAACCGCATTCAACCCCATCAGGGGTGCAAGCCAGATAGAGTCGAGTATCATCTGCATAGAAGTGAAACTCTACTCCATACCGTTTGAAGATCTCGCCCAACAGCAGCATGTACACTGCGAACAACATAGGTCTCAAAATCGAGCCTTGTGGAACTGCAGAGGATACCACAACCACTCCAGAAATGTGATTACCAAGAGCCACCTGCTGCAATCTCCTGGTAATGTAGGCCTGTAGGGGATATGATTGAGACAGCTCTTCCAAGAAATCAACAGGGAAGACTAAGACTTATTCATGAGGAATGAGGACACAGTGACTAGAGGTCAAGAGTTGAGACTGGTGGTGGAGACATTCCGGGGGATGTCAGGAAGTTCTTCTTTATGGAGTGGGTGGCTGATGAATGCAACTGACTGCCCAGTGCGGTGGTTAAAGTCAAGACAGGGACGGGTTTGAACTTGGTTTGGGGCAGATATATGGGGACAGTGGTACCCACAGGCAGAAGAGGGGAAGGGACACCTTGGGATGGGAGTGATGAGCAGCTACTGGGGCTATTGGATCTTCAGAGCCAGGCAGGGAAACAGGCAGACTGGGCGGATCTCTGTTTTTTTTTTCTTCCGACACAATGTATGTTTCTCTGACACTGGTCATTTATCACCGCTGACTATTACATCATAAAACACAGTGCTGAAGACACAAACACCATCAAAATATACCTTTATTTATCTAGAATAAGTTTAGTTGAGAATTAAATTGGTTTGTACAAAAATTCAGAAAGGCGTTGAAAGCTTCGGGTGTTGCATGGGGCTGCGAGATGACATTCTCCTGTCTCCATGGGAGAGATTAATGCACCTAGGATTAGAGAGAGATGAAAGAGAGGTTGAAAACGGAATAGAATGAGAAGAATACAAGTCATCATTTGGTGCTGAGAGGAAGGTGCTGACAGCAGTTATCAGGAGCAATCTAAGTCCTTCTCAGCAGTTCAGTTTTCTTTTTTATTACTATTATTTGTGCTCCATTTCTTGATGGCTTCCTTCTGAACAGCACCCTCCCAGCCCAGTCACCCACCATACCTGGGATTTACCCAGAGAAACTCCCATGACTTACCCCATGTGATGGAGCTGGAGGGGCTGCCCAACTCCCCCGAACCAGGATTCTGTTGTAGTGTACCCAGTCAGTGACGTTAGGCCTGCATGGGCTGTCCATGATTCCACCCAGCAAAGTTGTTTCCTCCAGATATCCTTCCCTGGGATGTCAGCTGTGCAATGGCATACTGCGCCACTGTCAGCATCCCACACCTCATGTGGCCTCTCAATTACCATGACACCCAGCCACCACTGGGTGTCAGGCATACTGCAGGAGACACAGCCCTTCCCACCCATAGGGCGAAAAAACATTAGAAACATAGAATTTGTCATCAGATAAGGACCACTCAACCCACCTAGTGTGCTAATTTTTCCCTGCCTATACTGTCATTGTAGACCCTACCTGATTCTCTAGCTACCCCCAACCCACCTAATACTCCATTTTGCCTATCCCATGGATGCTTGAAGCCCATCACTGTTTTTGCCACCACATCTCCCACTGGAAACCTGTTCCAGGCATCCACCACTCTTTCGGTGAAGAAATACTTCCTTACACCCCTCCTAAATTTCCCTCCTTCCAGCTTCATAGCATGTCCCCTTGATCTTGTGCACCTTCTCCTCTGAAAAATACTCCCCTCCTGTACCTTATTTAACCCGTGAGGTATTTATAGGTGTCTATCATGCCCCCCTCCAGAATAGTTCCTTAGATGCTTGATCCTTCTAAGCTCCAGCCAACCCCTGACAACTCGAGTCTGCCTCAAACCCAGGTAGCTGGCGCAACATGCAGTAGTAGCACTACTGCTACACCACCAGGACAGTTGCTAGTTTTCTTATTAAATAGTTTGTCAACCCAGGACAGTTCAGCTCATTACCCACATCTCATTTACAGTGGAGTTGTTTGTACAAGTTTTTATTTTCATCTGGGTGGGTTTAAAGGAAAACTGTCAAAAATGGGGTCTCCCCAAAGCCTTACCACTGGATTAGGCTTTTCACAAGGCGATGCACTTTTACTTGACATGGAACCGCTCAGTGTCCGCTATGTTGCGGAATCGCAGACCTTACAGAATTAAAATAAAGTAAGTGAAAATGCTTTAAAAACATTGCTTTCCTTGTGAAATACTAATTGGGAGGCAAGGCTTGGGGGAGTGGGAAGGCCCCATTTTTGACAGTTTTCCTTTAAGCACATGGAGGGTGAAGGAGCAGTACGTGTTAAAAGGCCAGTGTACAGCCTAAAGCTAACAATAGTTTTTAAAAGCAGTTAACTATTACCTTTATATGCAAGCTATTTTTCCTTTCCTCTTTGTTTAATTAGAATATTTTTTTACCTGATTGTTGTTAGGTGTGATGTGAGGAACAGCATTCTGCCTGGCAGCTAACTTATCGAGCTCTGTTCCTCCCATTACATCATCAGCATAGTGACCTCACTGACTGTGACATCACAGCTGCTAAGGAAGAGCTACTCAGCAGCTGCCAGGTTAGTCACCTGTGATGTCACAGTCTGTGAGGTCACAGCATTGATGATGTAATGGGAGGAATCTAATTATGTCATCAGGCAGGCAGACTGCTATTTCCCACACCCAGCATAATACTAAAACGTAGAAAGCTTTCTAATGAGCAAAAGGAAAAAGAAAAAGAACTTTAGAAATAGAAAGTTACAACTGACTGCTTCTTAAACTTTGTAGCATTTGCCTGTCTGCTGTTTTTGGTTTTACTCGCTCTTTAAGTCACTGTGTTGTGTTTTTTTGTTGTTAGCAATACTATATTTCTGAAGGAAAAAAACAGCAACATAACAATTGTTCTTTTCTTTCACTCCTGACTTGAGATACATGACTGAAGTTTCTAAATGTTATTTTCCTCCCTTACAATAGCCACCATGACAACAATAAACATCTTGGCGTGGTGCTGCTCACTCTCAGAAAGGTGCTAGCAATTACCTTCACAGTATAAATCCATTATGTACGATCCAGATGGGCCCTCACTGGAACAGATTTTTAAATACTGCGAGAGGTGGCTATCTTTTTTTTTCTTTCCCATACAGATTTTTATTGAAAATTTTCAAACGTTTACAAAGGTGCACATCGCTTCATACAGCCAACATATTTTGCACATTAATATGTATAGTTGTGTAGGTTACTTACTGCATAAGAATGTTATCTTGTGCTGTTTGGGCTGACAGAACCGCTCATATATAATGAATATATTATGAAGTTGCTGAATATTTTCTCTCCAGAAAAAAATGTCAGCTTAACTGTTTAAAAAGCATTTTTATTTATTTATAGTTTTCCGTTCCCCTCTATTAAAGAGCACCTTTACTGGTGCTCAAACCAAAAACTATTAACGACCCTAACCTGCCCCCAATTCATATGGTGGCAATCTCTCCATTTTTTATTTGCCCCTATTTTGGAAGGGAAGGGACTGTATTTTGGCTCAGTGGAGCAGAGCCACCAATCCCTTCCACTGCCTTGTGTTCAGCGCTGCCCCTGTGCTAGCATGTTTTGTGATACAATTACATGGAGAGCGTGGGGGCGCACTCCATAGACTACTATAGGGGCTGACCTTTTACATCTTTTTTTTTTTTTTTTTGAATAGTTCAGGATTCCAATTTGGATAAATCAAGGGCAGCGCCTAACTAACGAGAGCCTTGTTAGTTAGGTGGTGGCCTTGTTTTATCCGAATCGGAACCCTGAACTTTATATTTAAAAAAAAAAAATGTAAAATTCAGCCCCTGTAGTAATCTATGGAGTATGTCCCCACACTCTCAATATAATACTTCATTATAGGCGCTAGTGTGGGGGTGGTGCTGAAGACAAGGAAGTGGAAGGGACTGGCGGCTTGGCTCCACGGAGGCAAAATATGATCCCTTCCGTAAACCATGGATGTAAAAATTACAGTTTATGTCTGGATCAGCTCTGGGGGAGGCAAGGCTTCTCACCCTGCTAATAAGGCCTTTACCTAAAAATGCTGGGGAAGGTCCTCTTTAGCAGTGAGAAGTGGTACAGTCTGGACGTTGCTCTGAAACCGTAACCGGAAGTGGCTGAATACACTAACTCTCTCGCAGTTTCTTTTAGAAAAGAAAAATTTAGTGAGCCATTTTTTTTTTAACCTTTTTCTAATTATTTTTGAAACCGACAAGCATTAATGACAGGTAGGTAAATGGGGAGCAGCGAATGGCAGTTGACAGCAGGAGGCAGTGGAACAGGAAAGTTGAGCGTACTGCACGAGGCAGCATCCGTACGCTCAATAAGAGGTACTGTGGTGCCCCATTCTGACTGGACAAAAATCTGAGACTACTTTATTACATAATTAGTATGGGCTGCAAGGGGTATATACACGTACCGTAAACTAACTCAGTGAATAAGGCAAAACTATTCTCCGTAGATGCTTAACACCCAAAAGGAAGGAAGATCTGTAACTTGTCCATACTTGAGCAAGAACTTAACTACAAAAACAGTTATAAAACCTGTTTGTTTCTTAAATATGTGACAGAGTTAAAAGTATACTGATTACGAATCCAATGATGGCCAAAATACATTTTTGTTTTAAAAAAAAAAAAAAACACTACATGGAGAAAACTTTGCCAATTAAATACTGCTGCTGTAAGTGACTTGTTCAGCATCAATGAGTGAGCAGAAATGGTCAGATTTAAATCCAACTCTTGCTTTACAGTTGTGCGCACTCACCACCAGGCTACTGAAGGTTACTGGGTCGGGCCACCATGACAAACCTCCTCACAGCAGCACCTTCCCAGCGCACTTCGACCTCTGCAATATAAACCTGTTCAGCTGTGCTGCGATGACCAATGAAACCTAATAGCCGGCTGGCTCAGCCACACCAGCTGCCCAGGCTTCAGGGAGTGGGACAGACAGATGGGATAACTGGGTCTCTCCTTAGCATGGCTGGTAGAAGATGGGCGTGACATTCAGGTGACACCCTAACACTCCTGCAGCACCACCTCCTGGCCAAGTAACATGCCGAATGTGGCAACGTCTTGGTTATGACCACTCACTGCTTCCCAGAGGTAATGCAACACGCCATAAAAGGGCAGCAGGAGTGGGGGGAATTAGCCATCTGCACCCCCAAAACATCAGAACAGGTCTTTGTTCTATTTGGTCGTCAGCTGCAACTTACTAGACCAAGGCAGAATTTTAGTTTACAATTTAATGTATGCATTAGAATTACTGGAGAAAAATGGGGAGGTACTGTTTGTGGGGCACATGGGATTTCATGAACTCCAGTGGTGGCAGCAGGGATCAGTGTGGGACTGGGATCTTTGGGGGACTCTAGCCGCTTTCTTCAATGTCTTCTCCCCACTAGACTGCCAGATATTTTTCAATACGGTGATCAGAGAACAGGGCAGGGGTAACTGGGACACTTTGATGAGAGTGAATAGCTGTTGGAAAAAGAACTGGGAGGCACTGTTTAGAGATGGAGGGATCAGCTGTCCAGTCTGTACAGCAGTAGACAACCTTCACCTCTGAGGCTGGTGGGCAGTAAACTCTGTCATGTTACCGCCACCTGGGTGACCACAAATAGCTGTGCAAGTGACAGCCCACTGGGGAAGGAGGAGATTGCCAGACATTGGTGAGAGCATGCGCAGTAAGCATGCATCACAAGGTCCTCAGCCAGGGGAAAGAACCCTGGCCGTCGAGGGATGAAGTCGACCATGCTCCACAGGTCCTGCACTCTGACCATGGCCCCATCTCTGCACCAGACTTGAGCTCCAAAGGGGGCCTGGTCCCACCCAAATAGCCCCACCATGGGAGGCAAGCCATGGAGGAACAAGGAGATAAGATAAGGTAAGTCCAGAAAAAGGCAGGTAAAAAGGGCAGTGGGGGCCAGCAGATGGGGGCTGACCAGGAGACATGTGGGCATAGAGTAATTAAAAAAAAAGAGGGAAGGGATGGAGGGGTTCTGTGAGTTCTGCTGGTAGTGGCAGGGATCTTCAATGCACCAGGACCATTGAAGAACTGTGATTTTCTTCCATTAGACCACCAGGTATTCTTTTCATAGACAAATGGGACAAGGCAGGTTGGTGCACACAGTGGGACGGGGTGTCTGCGCATTTTGTTTTGCTCGGTTTGCTTTAAAAACTTTAAAAATCCTCACGTAAATGACATATTAGTACGAATAATATACAGGTTAAGCGAGGACTGTTATTTTTACCAAACTGGTATGAAATTCAAGGTAAAGCAGTACAATACTGCTTACAAAAGAGCTACTGCAGCCCTCGCTCGTAGAGGTCAGGCTCGTCCCTTGTTCACACTGTCATGCTGCACACTGGCAATCATTTTAGGGAAAAACAGGGAGGGGGGAAATTTGAATGGGGAGAGGTTGTTGTTTACAGGTTTTTATATACACCTCGAATCTGTATTCATCCTAATAAATGTAGTTTTAGCATTACTGTAAATCACAGCCTTTCCTTCACAAGGCTACGGTATCCTACTCCGGGCTGCCCTACAGGCAACGAGAGTGATCCCAACCAATAAATGCTGGAGATGTGGCTTACAGGGGGCAATAAGGCTCACATATTGTGGGCATGCACACTCATCCGTCCATTTTGGACTATGGTTATATATTTTTGTGCCCCAGTACTTCACTGTCCTCTACCTACTTCCACCTCCTTCTGGCTATTGGGTATCCCCCCAGATGAATGACAGACTGCAGGCACTCATCTACGATGGCTAACAGCAGCGTCAGTAGAAGCCAAACAATTAGACTACTGCTCCAGAGATGAAGATTGGTGGACAGCCCCTCAGTAGCACAGTAGAGGGCCTCTATAGGGAAACTGGCTAATTTTTCTTTTTCATATAGATTATTATCCTCCTTGGCAGGATGAGTGGCTTTCTCAGCCCTGTCCCCCAAACCACCCCCACCGCTCAGCCATCCCTTACCCCTCTCAGGTTGGGGCACTTCTCCCATGCAGATTACCCCCAAGCAGGGCCAGGAAGGAGAGCTCCCGGACACAAATTCAGATCCATTCCAGATCCAAAGTGGCAGAGCCGGCAGCAGCGTAGTGGGCAGGGCTTTACGAAGTCCATCCTCCATTTTTCCTCCTCTTCTCCCCAGGGTCCACGGGCGTGCAATGAGCGTGATGTGCAAACTCCGCCTCTGGAGATATACCACTGGAGTCTCTCCCACCTACAGTGTGACTCGTCTGTGCTACCACCCTGATTCCTCCAGGTGGCAGTGAAGCAGTGAGCCACAACTACCCCCTTTCCCAGAGGGAGGAGAACAGTCTTACGGACGTGCTCAATCCTCCCTTTCCTGGCCTTCCCATGAGCAACCTGCGTCCGTTTCTGAACCCAGATCACCAATGTGGCAGGAGGCAAGATGCTCAGCGTCTCGGTCCTCCACGCCACTGGGCCGGCTGAAACTGGCCAATTTTGAACACCTGTCTCATGCAGTCTGGGGCGCCAGAAAGAGAGACACTATATGGGGACCCTTTTTCGCTTCCTCTTGGTGCCAATCTGTGGTTGCACAAAAAGCCCCTGTGGCTCCAACCTTAATCTTTCATTAGGCCCATCTGTATTCCCCCATGAGTTTTTTTTTTAATCCTTCATAGTTTGAAAGGCTATGTTCACGAAACTGTATTTTTATCCTGTAAGTTGCTCAATAGATACTATGAACAATATTATACCCATATACAGTATATGACTGCTGTACTGATGATTTTGATAAAGATTTAGTCAAAGTGTTATCTAGACTGTAGTTTTTTGTTGCCATGAATCCGTTATTGTTTCTATATGCTTCTGTTTATGTTTCATGTCTGTAAACTTGAATGAAGCCATTGTTTTCTCCCCCGATATACTTTTTGTTCCTCCTTAGCACAGATCAGATCCTTCTTCTGTCACAGCCGTTGCCTTACTGCCTGGGCTAGGAGCTTCTTCCTCCCAAATCTCCCTGGGACCCCCCAGGATGGCTCCCCCACAGACCTCCTTAGACTTCCCCGAGGTGGGACCCACTTTTGCTTGCACCACGGGAGGTGCTGGCTCTCTATCCAGTCATGATATCAGGAATGGAAGTGCACAACATCGACATGGGGGAGGGGCAGGGAAGAAAAGCCCAAAGTGGGGAGGGACTAGACATCATCCGTCCAGTCAGCTATGCCCAGTTTCCTGTTTTCTGCCCACTCGAATGTATGTGTGATGCATGCAGGTGTCAGCATGCCTGTCACACCACTGTCCGCAAGCTCTTCCCTCCCAAAGTACCTATGGATTCTCAAAGCATTGCCACCTGTAATCACCCACATGAAAGTAATGCATGCCCTCTCTCCCCAGAGGATGAGACGGCCCTATTTCTTTTCTACACTCTTTGTGCCTCCATCCAGTGGGTGAATGTACCACCTTGTGGCCATACTGGCTGCATGGTACTCGGACAAAGGAGATTTATCCTTTAGTTCACTCAGCGTGTTCCTTCCCCATGGCAACCTCAACACAAGGACATGGTCCAGGCAGATGCGCACACCCTGCCAAGCACTCCGCTTATCGTCCATCTACGGCGTCACTGCCTGTACTCTTGTGTGGCGGTGACAGAGTGCGTGTAAAGCACCCCGGAATACAGCATCAACTCAGATGCTCAATCCTCTTCCCTTGGCCAGCCCCCAATGTTCCAGGTTAATTTCTGAATCTGGGTCATTGGGACCGTGAACAGTAGTGCTACTGCTGATCGGGCGGCCCATTCTACCATTTTTAAAATGGTTAAAATGGCTCCAAACTGTGATTTAACCTGGCCATATTGAAATTCAGCTGGAGTTTCGCTACCATTCTGGTGGCCATATAGAGCATCAGAGCCAAGAACAGACATTGGGGAGTGCACTCTGGTTTCGCCCACAGAATATGTTCCTGTGCTACTATAGGTCAGAGGCCAGAACAGCTTAAAAATCACGTGTCACGCCATCTACTGGCCCAGCAAAATCGCATTCCTCTTCTGTGCCGGCGAACTGGATTCAGGAGCAGACTCCAGGTGTACAGAGCGGGCAGCCACACTAGGAAATAGAGCTGTTGCTGACAGAGCTTCCCACCCCATGGAAGGGATGGCGCTGGAACCAGCACCACAGTGACCACTGTGGAGGACCAGGGGGCTTGCTCCTCCCAAGTACTGTGATGGTGTCTAAGGCTAACTCAGAAGGCTGGCAGTGCCATCGTGTGGGTGGAGAGTGGTGGTAGGGAACTGCAACAATAACAGAATAACCCATGCTGCCATAAGAAGTATGACCTGGGCAGGCCGGCCCAGTGGTGTGGAGGGCTAAGGCGCTTAGCACCTCACCTCCTGCCACACCAGTGACCCAGGTTCGGAAATGGGTGCAGGTCACTCTGGGTGCTAGCTGGGTGAGAGAGGACACTGTGGAATGGGTCCAATGCTAGAGCACCAAAGGTATCTCTGCAGAGCTGGAACACACATTATGGTCTCTGCATGTCCATGGGCCCAGGGAGAAAAACTGGGGATTTTTTTGGGAGAGACCATGGAGGCTTGAGCTTTGTGAAGCATTCCTGTGTCCCGGTCTGTCCTACTGATCCAGTCTCAAGGCCATAATGGATTGTCTGCCGCAGGGGGGAATCTGTGGGGTACCTGCTTCCAGACCCAGAGGAGGTAAGTGGATGACCATCAGAAACAGGGACAAAGAAACATAGAATACGCTGGCATATACGAACTGCTTAGTCCACCTAGTCTGCCCATGTTTCCCTGCCTATAGTATCACTGCAGATCCTACGTGATCTCTGGCCCATTCACTCACCACACCTTCCTTTTCCCTAAGATTCCATTATGCCTATCCCATGCATTCTTGGAACCCCATCAGTTTTCACTCCTACCACCTCCGCTGGAAGACCGTGCCAGGAATCCACCACTCCTTCTGTGAAGACTCACTTCCTCATTTCTCTCCTGAATCTGCCCCTCTTCAGCTTCTTATCGTGCTGCCTTGTCCGTGAGCACTTTTCTCTGAAAAATACTCCTCCCCTTACCTTATTTACCCCCGTGAGGTATTTAAAGGTCTCTGTTATATTCCCCCCCCCCTTCCAGGGTGTACATATTTAGGTCCTTAAGTCTCTCCTTGTAGAGCTACTGATGCAGATCCTGCACCATTTTAGCCGCCTTCCACTGTACCACCTCCACTCTGTCTATGTCCTCTCTGGAGATGTGGTCTCCAGAACTGAATACACTACTCTACGTGGGGTCTTACTAGCGATCTATCCAGAGGCAATACCACCTCCCTCTTTCAGCTGGTGATACACCTCCCTATCCCACTAGCCCTCACAACTTCCTTGTCACACTGCCTGGCCATCTTTAGATCATCCGATAGGATTATCCCCAGGTCTCTTTCCTGCTTGGTGGTCACCAGTACCACTCCTCCCACTTTGTACTCTGCCTCTGGGTTTCTGCGCCCCAAGTGCATTACTTTGCACATTTTCACGTTGAAACCCAGCTGCCATTCTTTTGATCACTCCTCGAATTTTCTCAGGTCTCTACTCATCCTTTCCACTCCCCCTCCACCCAGTGTGTCCACCCTACTGCACATTTTGGTGACATCTGCACAGAGGCAGACCTTCCCTTCCAGCTCCTATGCAGTGTTATGATTAAAGAGGACTGGTTCCAGCACTGATCCCTAAGGCACCCCTGCTGGTCACCCTCCCTTCCTCGGGGTGAACTCAGTTTAGCATCACCCTCTGTCACCTACATCCTAACCAATCTCTTACCCAGTTTACCACCTCTGGAGCTACTCCTAAGCTACCCAGGTTGCTTATTAGCCTCCTATATCAAATGGTATTGAAAGCCTGAAATCTAGATAGACCATGTCCTCTGCTCCACCCTGATCTAATTCCTTGGCCATGCAGTCAAAGAAATCTTATCAGATTTGTCTGACATGACTTCAACTTCCCCCCAACCAATCCATGCTGCCTCGGGTCTTGTAACCCACTGGATTCAAGGAATTCCACAATCCTTTCCTTCGGCAGTGACTCCATTAACTTTCCCAGCACCGATGTCAGGCTGACTGGCCTATAACTGCCAGCCTCTTCCCTACTATCACTTTTGTGAAGTGGGATTACATCTGCCCTCCTCCAGCCCTCTGTAACCTCTCCTGTTTCCAATGAGCTGTTAAACCTCCCGCCATTGCACTCTCCACCACCCCCCCTCTCTCTGATAGCACTATTCCACATCCCACTCCTGCCTGCCCCAGCCACCCCAGCCACTCCCAGCCCCTCTTTATATTCCCTCCTCACACCCTTTCCCCTCACTCCTGAGTCCCTCCCCCCAAACTCTCTGCCCCTATCCAGACTAGGGTTGCCACCTGTCAGGTTTTTTACCTGGTGATCAGGTTTTCAGGGTCCCTGTCAGGTAATCAGGTTTTGCTCTGTGCTGGTCAGGTTTTTGAGACATTTTGAGTGTTCACGTACTTTTGAAACAGATTCATTAATTGTTTCAGCTACATGCCAGGTTACAAACAACTTCTGTTGTCAATGTAGCATTTTGTTTGTGATAGCAGTCAGCCTGGGAGGTGTAAAGTATGGCCATTAACAACATTAGCACCTACTTAGCCTAATCTTTCCACTGCATCTTAAAGTGGCACAGCAGCATAGCTGCCCCCACCTCTTGTAACAGTAACAGAGCCAGTTGTCCTCCATTTTCATTTGCTGGTAAACATTTTCATCTCTAACAGAATTTAGGCATTTTAAATGTTTTAAATTATTGTTTTCCTCAAGAAAAAGTATGGTCACTTCTTTGGCTTTGAAATAGTACTTTGACAAGAACAGAAATGGATCCAGAAAAGATATAAAGTATGAATACTGTTGTATGCTATTTAGAGTAGTTCTCTTGTCTCCCCAGATCATATCTGTAAATGAGATTTATGTTATCTCTGTATGTTTATCTGGTTAACCAATGTCAATAAATAAATACATAAGTAAATAAATAATTAGGAAGAAACCTAGGAAAGTAACTTTAACAGGCACAGTACAGCATCTAAACATTTTTATTCAACTGCTGCATTGTTCTTTTTTATTGATATAACAAATGGACTTCTAGGAGGAACAATGCATGATTAGTCATGAAAAGGGGTGGGGCTGGGGCGGAGCTTAGGATCCGGTTTTTGCCTCTTCCAAAGGTGGCAACCCTAATCCAGACTTATCTACTCCCCACCACTCCCCCTACCTGCCCTATCCACCCTCCTTTCCCCTCCACCCTTTCTAACACTCTCCTCCCTCTTTTCTACCCCACGCCCATACCCGCCCTCCCCCTTTCTCTCTTATCCCCTCGGACATTGTTTGTCATCCTGCATCCCCCCCAAAAAAGCTACTTTCACACTTGAAGCTATCCTTTGCCTCTGTAAGCACTTGCTACTGTTCTCTCTCTCTCATGCATCTTCCCTAGGCATACTTTGTACAATGCCTGGTGTACTGTTCCAACTGCTATTTGTTAATCACATTTCGATCGCTGACAAAGGCTTCGGCTGCTCCTTAGATGAAACCTGCTGGATGTTTGCACTTTATCAGTGCTCAGTTTTGTGTTTTTAACCTGTCCTTGTTACATGACGTGGAGCCTTTGTAAAAGAGCCTTTGGCTCAAAGGTGTTTTCCGAAATCTCAATAAATAAATAAACAGGAATGTCAGAGGTGCAGCCAGCACCTCCCTGAGCTCCCTAAATAAACTTGGATGCAAACCGTCTGGTCCCATAGCTTTGTCCACTTCCAGATTAGTGAGTCCCTTTGAACACTCTCCTCTGAAAACAAACATCCACCTCTACCTCCCTCCAATGCTCCTGTTTCTTTTTTGTGGCCCCTCCCCTTCTCCTTCCTCTGTGAACACTGAACAAAAGTATTTGTTCAGGATGTCTGCCTTTTCCTGGTCCCTCTGCACAGCCCCCCCCCCCTTCCCTTTTTAACCTTCAATCCCACCCCATCTTCCTCCTTTTGCTTTTATACCTAAAAAAAGTCTTGACCCCCTTTGCCTAGGCTATTTTCTCTTTAGTTTGTGCCTTTAAGCTCCTCACTGCTCTCTCTGCTTCTCTGTTTCCCCAGTGCACCTCCCTATCCTCCTCCCCGTGTCCCTTATACTTTCTGAATGTCACCTTATTAGCCGTTCCTTTTTCTACCACCTCTAATACTGGTCTCTTCTTCCTCTTGCTTTTCCTCTCTTGCTTAACACAGAGGTTTGCTGCCCTCTCTGTGACCCTTTTTACCTTTGCAAGACCCTTTTTACCTCACCTACTGCTCTTCCTCCCCACCCAGGTTATTGCCCCCTGCCCGGTAATCCCTGAGGCATTCGCCCATCACTCCAGGAGGTCTCCTACCCTGATGTCTGCAGCACTGTCCCTGTTAGTGAGTACCAGGTCCAGTACTGCTTCATCACAAGTGGGTTCACTGACTAGCTGCCTGAGAAACGCCCCCTGCAAAGGGCTGATAAGCCGCCTAGACCTGCCTAAGGAGGCTAAAAACCTCTGGGGGTGGGGAAAGGAAGTACAGCCTAGGTACACTCTGGGCCAGTGGCATGGATCCCACACCCCACAGAACTGCTAGGGGAATTGCCACCGAGTAGTCAGAAGGCCTAGGCCTTCATTCAAGTTTAACTACATCAAGTCCAAACTCAGCTGGCCACAAACCCAGCCCACCACCCATCAACAACACTCAGGCCTTCAATTTTCAAAATCCTGTTGACTCCCCTGACTGCACTGGCAGCAGACTATCGTTTGATGTGGCAGGGTGGTAGCCCAAGGCCAGAAGATGGTAGTTGACACAGAGGAGAAAAATCTTTATAGAGAAAAAAAGAAATTAAGTGCATCATCTAGGTGAGACACTCCACTCCTGTGGAGGAAGGAGGCAGGACGATTGACATTCGCACTCCCCCCGCTGGCTAATAATGGAGAAACATCACTGCACTCTGTGAAGGCAGCTGCTTGCTTGCCCTCCTGTCGGGAGGAAGGTTGCAGCTGTGATGGCTGCGATCATCGGGGTAGGGGGCACCAGAGAAAACAATGGAGGGGGGGGGAACAGAATGGGAAGTATCAAAATCAAGTGTACCTGTCACAAACAAGATGGTAATTACGTTTTGGGATTCTTCTTTTGTGACGACTTGGAGGCCTCCTTCTGCCTGTCTCTTAGACCCTGAAAGGTAAAGAAATGCATACAGTCACAGGCCCGACAACAACAAAGAAAATCTGACACCAAGAAATAAAACGTTTAAAGGGAAACACCGGATACCACTAAAATGGCAGTGGTTACTGCAAAAACACCCGATTAGGGCTTTTAGCATTAAAGTAACATTTTCCAATACCCGTTTCTCTTTTTATTTGACTTCCAAGACCCGCGCCAACTGTCATGTTGGCCGAGCTACCCATGGCCATCTCGCACACACCTGGCGGGCTGCAAGTGACTTGTCCGACACATGGTCAGCACGGGTCTTTGGAGATTAAATAAAGAGATGGTATAAAGTCTACAGAAGTTCAGGGAAGACAGGGGGATGACGAGGTAACTTGGGTCACCGTGGAGCCAGAGAATGAAACAGCGATACACACTGGGGTGATCTACAGACCTCCAGCACAGAGGGAGGAAGCAGACAGGGAACTAGTGGAGAACATACATGACATGGCAACCAAGGGCGAAATCCTGCTACTGGGGGATTTCAATATGCCGGATGAGGATTGGGCCACCCAGATGGCTGTTTCAGTCAGAAGCACAGCCATCCTAGAATCCCTGCAGGGGTTTGGATTCAGGCAGCTGGTGCATGAGCCAACCAGGGACAAGTCAGTTCTGGACCTGGTATGGACCAATGGGTACAGAGTCAAAGAAATACAGGAGGAAGGGCAGGTGGGGTCCAGTGACCACCACATGGTGTGGTTCAGCATGGAGACATGGACTCATTCAAGCGTACAACGGCAAGAGTATTAGATTTCAGGAGGGCAGATTTCACTGAAATGGGTATATGTATACAAGCAGTCCTGGGGAAGGGAGAGATAGCAGAGGGGGTAGAAAAACAATGGAAGAAACTGAAAGGAGTCATAGTGGATATAACAAACCAGTGCATTAGGATAGTGACCAAAGGGAAAAGAAGAAGGAAACCACTATGGTTCTCCAAAGAGGCGAAGGACAAAGTCTGGGCTAAAAAGCAGAGTTTTAGGAAATATAAGGGAAGCCAAAGGGAGGAAGACAGGAAGGTGTACCTTGAATGTCTAAGGGAAGCAGGGAAGGCTGTTAGGAGGGCGAAGGCGCAGACAGACGAGAGCTTAGCACAGTCTGTAAACAAAGGGGATAAGGCCTTTTATAGATACATTATTGAAAGAAGAAAGACTGGGGGGTTGTGAGACTCAAGGGAGGAGGGAGAGTGTAGGAGGGGATCTGGATAAGGCAGAAATACTGAACAAACACTTCTGCTCAGTATTCACTAAGGAGGGGGCAGATCAAGGACCACAGTTGGGGTGCAAAAGCAATGGGGGGGGGAGAGAAGTGACCACCAGTCCATTCACAGTTTAGAGAGTTCTGGAAGAACTTACAAAGCTGAAGGTGGATAAGGCCATGGGGCCAGACGGCATCCATCCGAGGATATTAAAGGAGCTGTGAAAGGAACTAGTACCACCTGTGGCGGCCCTGTTCACAGAGTCACTCAACATGGGTGTCATTCCAGAGGACTGGAGGAGGGCACGTGTAGTCCCACTGCACAAAAGTGGCAGTAGGGAGGAGGCAGGGAACTACAGGCCAGTCAGCCTCACCTCAGTGGTGGGAAAGATCATGGAGACACTGCTGAAAGAAAGGATAGTGACACATTTGGAATCTAGTGGTGTGCAGGATCTGAGGCAACACGGATTCACAGCAGGAAGGTCATGTCAAACGAAGCTAATCATTTTTTTTGATTGGGTGACAAGGGAACTTAATCAGGGAGGGGCAGTAGATGTCGCCTACCTGGATGTCAGCAAAGCCTTCGACACTGTCCCACATAGAAGGCTGATTACAAGATGGGCAATCTGAGCATGGGAGACAAGGTGGTGAATTGGGTTAGGAACTGGTTAACAGACAGGAGACAGAGGGCGGTGGTAAATGGGATACAATCTGGGGAGGGGGGATGACCAGTGGGGTACCTCAGGGATCAGTACTAGGACCAGTCCTGTTCAATGTCTTCGTTAGTGACACTGCAGAAGGGCTGGAAGGAAAGGTCTGCCTGTTTGCAGATGACACCAAGATCTGCAACAGGGTGGATACTCCAGAAGGGGTGCAGAAAATGAAAAGGGACCTGGAGAAGCTTGAAAGATGGTCAGAGATGTGCCAACTGAGGTTTAATGTAAAGAAGTGCAAAATAATGCACCTGGGTAGAAGGAATCTTGTGGAGAGCTACAGGTTGGGGGGAGAGGAGCTGACTGTCACCAAGGAGGAAAAGGACCTAGGGGTTATCATCTCTGATGACTTTAAGGTATCAAAGCGGTATACAAAGGCAGCAGGGAGGGCCAGTGGCATGCTAGGGTGCATAGGCAGAGGTATCACTAGCAGGAGGTGGGAGGTGGTGATGCCATTGTATAAAACATTGGTAAGGCCTCACCTGGAGTACCGCGTGCAGTTCTGGAGACCATACCTGCGTAAGGACATAGATAAGGTGGAGACTATCCAGAGAAGGGCAACAAAGATGGTGCAGGGCTTATACCACAAAACATATGAGGAGAGACTAAGGGCCTCAATATGTACTCACTGGAGGAAAGGAGACAGCGGGGGGACATGATTGAACCTTTTAAGTACCTTAAAGGCATAAATTTGGTGTAGGCAGGGGAGCTTTTCCAATGTAGAAAAAGTACTAGAACAAGGGGCACAATATGAAATTGGAGGGGGGGAGGGTAGATTAAGAGGTAATGTGAGGAAGTTTTTCTACACATAAAGGGTAATCGACACACGGAATAGTCTGCCACAGGAGGTAGTGGGGGAAAGCACAGTGGAGGGGTTTAAGCATGCTTGGGACAGGCACAAGGGAAGCCTGAGAGGAGAGGGAGTGATGACAAGCTATTGATCACATAGGATCGGTGGCCACATACAATGTATAGGGCCTACGGGCAGACTGGATGGGCCTAGCGGTCCTTATCTGCCGACTGTTTCTATGTTTCTAAAAGTTAAACAGGCACTAAAAATTTTACTTTAATGCTAAAAGGCCTAATCAAGCATTTTTGCAGTAACTGCTGCCATGCTAGTAGTATCTGGTATTTCCCTCTAAAACCACAAATGGCATCCATCCATTATACTACACTACACTGTGCCACACCAACATCCAACGTCTCCCTCAGAGGGCATTTTGGTTTGGTCAAAACGTAACACTGGTTTGACCTCTCCCGTGCCCCAGCATGTCTTGTTTTGAATGCCAATGCAGCTCACTTCAATGCACACCAGCCCATAATATTCAAAATATTTACTGCACCTTGTGCTGGATGAGCAAAATTAAAGAGCAAAGACAAATTAGTACGTCGGTGCTACGAACGTCCACTGTGTTTCAGCGTCTTTTTTTTGTTTTAATTACCAATATAACTTATTCCGGTGAGAAACATCTAGGAAGCCCTCAAGGCCATGTGTTATTCTTACCAAAGGTGGACAAAACTAGTTAATTTAAAGAGCACCTTTCATGCCACCAAGCTTATCTGCCTCCAAGTTCACCGTAGTATAAAAACATTTTAATATAGGTGCCATTTGCGGAATAGAAGGATCATGTTTTGGCTCAGAGGAACCGAGCCGACAATCCCATCCACTTCCCGGTTTGTAGATACGCCCCCACACTGTTACCTATTCTGATATCACAATGTGCTAGCGTGGGGGTGTGCCATAGTGAGCCCCCGCACTACACATTGTGATGTCAGACTTGGTAACAGCATGAAGGCATATCTACAAACCGGGAAGTGGATGGGATTGTTGGCTCGGCTCCTCTGAGCCAAAAATATGATCCCTCCATTCCAGACAATGGCACCATATTAAAATGTACTTTATACCGTGGTGAACTCTGAGGCAGGTAAGCTTCCTTTGAGGCTGTGAGGGGACATACTGTAATTCATCATGAAAGGTGCTCTTTAACACAGCAGTTCAGGTTGAAATATTTTTTACTTACTTGATTTCTACGCTCCTTTGCAGCACCCAAAATTGATCCCGGCAGTTTATTTCTGTACCCAGATCCATTTCTATGGTGCCATATGTCACATTATATTCACCATATTACAGCCTAGGTTTTGTGGCCAGAAGTTAGCCCAAAAGCCACCCCCCCCCCGTGTCCCATAAAATCAGGCAGCAGTGTTGCACACTACTTCATTATTTTTAGTTTTGTGGCCAGGAGTTAGACCTGATGCCCTCCTCCCCCAACTGCAGTGTCCCATAAGGTCACGGAGTAGTGTCTGTTCCATGCTCATTCATCATGCTTAATTTTGTGGCTTGGAGTTAGCCCTGATGCGCCCCCCCCCAAATGTACCATAAGGTCAGGGTACAGTGTTTTTTGCATGCTAGTTCATCATGTTTAGTTTTGTGGCCTAGAGTTAGCCCTCATGGCCTGGGCAGTTTTTTCTTTCTTTTTTTTTTTTAAATGTAGATTTTTCTGCTCCTCCAACAATGAAGGCTTAGTCCGACTCTGCCCCATGGACATCCAGAACCCCCTACACATCAGTACACAACTGCAAAGCTCAACTACTGTGTATAAGAAGACAATCGGAGCAAAGCAGTGCTGATTAATGTTAAAATCTGTAAATTACAACCAAAGTCATAGTGGGAGACTTCAACCTACCTGGGGTTGGCTGGCAGACAGTAACTACGGTACACACCAGGGAACAGGTGCTGCTGCAGGCTATCCAAGACAGTTACCTAGTGCAAGGGGTGATGGATACTACTAGGAAGGGGAACATACTGGACTTGGTGCTAACAAATGGAGACCAAGTCCAGGATGTGCTAGTACAGGACCCTCTAGCAGGAAGCAACCACTGCTCAAATGTGGTTCCTCCTCAACACAGGGAGGGAGTCGGCTAAGACCAAGACAAGAGTGTTGGATTTCAGGAAGGCAGATTTTGCCAGAATGGGCAACATCCTACAGGGGTATTTAGCTGAAATTAACCCAGGGATGGATGCTGAACAGAAGTGGGCAATCATTAGGAAGGGGCTAAATGAGGTCACGAACACGTGTGCCAAATCTCAGAGTAAGCAGTCCAGGCCAAAAAAAACTAGCTAGCTCAGAAGGAGGTGGAGGGGAAGGTGAGGGAAAAAAGATTGGCCTTCATCAAGTTAAAAAAAATCTGGGCGTGAGGAGGACAGAGAAGTGTTCTCAAAGGCGCCTAGGGAGGTGACCAGGTCAGTCAGGGTAGTCAAGGCAGCAAAGGGGCTGAAGTTGGCTCAGGGGATCAGAGAGGGGGAAAAGAGGTTCTTTACATACATAAAGGAGAAGAGGAGGTGTAGGGATGACATTGTTAGACTCGAGAGGGAAGAAGGGCAGAACAAGGAGAAGATCAGGCAGAGGCACTCAATGAACATTTCTCCTCGATGTTCACAAAAGAAAGGGATGGCCCAATACTGCAGGGGAAAGGGGGCAAAGGTGGAAGGGGGGGCAGAGATAACAGACGAGGTCATCCAAGTGGATACAGTTCTGAAGGGCCTTACAGGCTTGTGGGTGGACAAGGCACCAGGACCAGACGGTGTGCACCCAAGGGTCCTGAAGGAACTGGCAGACTTGTTGGCAGGCCCTCTGACGCACCTGTTCAACACCTCCTTGGAGATGGGGAACGTACCCAGGGACTGGAGGATCGTCACGTGATGCCCCTTCACAAGAGTGGACCCAAGGACCAACCTGGTAACTACAGACCAGTGAGCTTGACTTCCATAGTGGGGAAGTTGATGGAAACCATTCTGGAGAGGTCGATAACTTTTCTTGATAATTCTAACTCCAAGCTTCGTGGGAAATGAACCAGTTTGTAATCTTGAATTTCTTCTACTCCATTGGTTATTTGGCTAACCATTTCAAACAACAATACAAAAAGGGGGGTAAAGCCCTTCAGAAGTCTTCACAGAGACACAGACTCATAACTGGTGATATTCAATTCACTTTTATTTTACTCCCCCTACATTTTGCTCCATTTCTGAAGCTTGTTCATGGGGTTTTTCATGTTTTTTCACAACTGAAATCTATAATTAAAATGTAAATATAGACATAATTAGTCACTTAAATACCCTTATACATGCTCAATATATGTTTAAATTCATTTTATTCAACTCCAGCAGAATCGACCCAGCCTACCTAAGATCTTTGCTTATATTTCCTGTTAAATCTTTCAGTCTTCATAAGCATTCCTACAAACATAAAAATATATTGAACATTCTGTTTGTCATGGTGCACTTCCAATTTACTATCCCCAAACATGTGGGGTAAAACTCCTTCATAACAACAGTAAAACCAGCATACCTAAGTCTGCAGTGTTATCTATGTTTCTTTCAGGGCTTCAAACAGTATTCCTAATTGAAATATCCTTTTCTGTAGAAACATGATGTTTTAGAAAATTTTTGGTTACTTAAACAGTTACGCCATCCCCATAATTATTTGTCCAAAAGAGTACCATACTACTGTTATTACCTCCAAAACACACTATTAAAAGTCGTTTTACTATCCCCAGATATGTGGGGTATACCCTCTCTATAGCAACCGCAATATCAGCATACCTAAATCTGTAGTTTAAGCTACGCTTCTTTCAGGACTTCAATGTCTCTAATGAAGTTATCCTTTCCTGTAAGACACAATATTTTCAATTGTTTTTAGTTGCTGAATTTAAATAATTGCAACATCTTCTCGTTTATATATCCAAAAAAGTGCCAAATAGTTATTACCTTCAAATAAAATGCCGGAAATACTGTTTTTTATGCCCTGTAGCTCAGCGTTCTGCTGTAATGGCGAAAAATGCTGGACGCCGATTCCTCTCGAGCTTCCCCAGAAGAGTGTTCGTGGAGCGATGTCGTGACTACGACTTTTAATAGTGTGTTTTGGAGGTAATAACAGTAGTATGGTACTCTTTTGGACAAATAATTATGGGGATGGTGTAACTGTTTAAATTAAGTAACCAAACATTTTCTAAAACATTATGTTTTACAGAAAAGGATATTTCAATTAGGAATACTGTTTGAAGCCCTGAAAGAAACATAGATAACCCTGCAGACTTAGGTATGCTGGTATTACTGTTGTTATGAAGGAGTTTTACCCCACATGTTTGGGGATAGTAAAATGGAAGTGCACCATGACGAACAGAATGTTCAATATATTTTTCTGTTTGTAGGAATGCTTATGAAGACTGAAAGATTTAACAGAACATATAAGCAAAGATCTTAGGTAGGCTGGGTCGATTCTGCTGGAGTTGAACAAAATGAATTTAAACATAAGCACGTATAAGGGGATTTAAGTGACTAATTACACCTATATTTACATTTTAATTATAGATTTAAGTTGTGAAAAAACATGAAAAATCCCATGAACAAGCTTCAGAAATGGAGCGAAACATAGCGGGAGTAAAATAAAAGTGAACAGAATATTACCAGTTATGAGTATGTGTCTCTGTGAAGACTTCTAAAGGGCTTTACCAACCTTTCTTGATAGCAATGGCCTGCAGGATGAGAGACAGCATGGGTTTGTCACGGGAAGATCTTGCCAAACTAACTGGATTGAATTCTTCGACTGGGTCACTAGGGCAGTTGACGAAGGCCACGCTGTGCATGTCCTATAGCTGGACTTCAGCAAGGCTTTCGACTCTGTGCCACAGAGGAGGTTAACGAGCAAGCTGAGGGACATGGGAGCTGGCTGCAGGGCAGACAACAGAGGGTAGCTGTGAGGCGGGAGTCATACAAGCCACGGCCAGTAACGAGTGGAGTAGCGCAGGGTTCAGTGCTGGGCCCCGTTTTGTTCAATGTCTTCATTGGAGACACTGCAGAGTGGGTCAAGTGTAAGATCTGCCTGTTCGCAGACGACACTAAGATTTGTACAAAAGTGGACAATGAGAAAGAGAGACAGGCAGGCACTCAGAGAGGACCAAGCTAAACTCAAACACTGGTCTAGGGAGTGGCAGTCGGGGTTTAACACCAAGAAGTGCAAGGTCATGCACCTTGGAGCCAGAAATCCCAAGAACAGCTACTGGTTGGGGGGAGTGCAGGTAATGGCTTCAGAGGACGAAAGGGACCTGGGGGTAATGGTCACAGGGGACATAAAGGTATCTGCACAGTGTAGGAGAGCTGCAGCAAGGGTGAACAGGATACTGGGGTGCATTGCCAGAGGGATCACCGCTCAAAAGGAGGAGGTCATCCCATACCTCTCAACCTTTTGTCCCCCAATGTGGAACATTGCCTCTCAAAATATGGAACACTTAAATCCTTACCTAGGAGGCTCAGAGCACTGTTAAAAGGTTTGCACTTATCTCCAGAAAGTCTGTTATTAATTGAATAATATATTTTTTGCATCATTTGCTATAGAGTTTTGCTTTAAAATGTTAATACTGAATGTGGAACAAGTCCTCACAATGTGGAACAGGGAGCGTTTGTGAAGTAAAATGAGGACTGTTCCTCGTAATGTGGCACAGCTGAGAGGTATGGGTCATCCTGCCATTGTATAGATCACGGGTGAGGCCACACTTGGGAGTACTGTGTACAGTACTGGTGCCCATACCTTAAAAAGGATGGGAGATTACTGGAGGGGTGCAGCGTAGGGCTACAAAAATGATCATGGGACTAGGGGAGTTGCCATACGAGGAAAGGTTGAAAGAGCTCAACATGTACTCGCTGGAAGACAGAAGGGAAAGAGGGGAAATGATAGAGGCCTTTAGTACTTGAAAGGCATAAACAAAGTCAGGGAAGGAGGACTGTTCTGCTTAAAGGAGGGGGAAGGGTCACTAAGGGGCACAGTCTGAAGTTGGAAGGGGGAAGGTTTAGGCGGGAGATGAAGAAGCACTACATCACAGAGAGAGTGGTGTCAGGTTGGAACGCACTGCTGGAGGAGATAATCGCTCAAAGGACAGTGCATAGCTTTAAGCGGGGTTGGGACAGAGTCAAGGGCAGGGTTAGTACAGACAAAAACACAAAGGGGGGGGTAGGACCAGAAAAGAGGAGGAAGAGAGTGGTTTGGGAGGGGGTGGGGCACCTGTAGTGATATAAAACTAAGAGCTGCACAATGGGCAGACATGATAGACCCGTGGGCCTTTTTCTGCCGGCAATTTTGTATGTTCGTAAAGTAGTGCAGAGTTACTGTAACAGCTGGAGACCTCCGGTGGTGATCCATGAGATAGCAAGCATGTAGAATTAGCTACACGCTGTTAAACAAGCCTGATCTTTTTGAATGTATCTGGCTACCATTTCTTAATAAATGTCAAACATGTAAATCCTGAACAAAATGCAGCTAACCGCACTATCATTAGCCTAACAAGTTGTAAAAGTATTCATGAAATAATTGATTACATGGAAAAATGTGCCTACTACATGATTCTACAAAATAATGTGCAAGTCCAAAATTATAAAGAAATAGACAATAACAGCAGAAAAAGACCATTGGTCCATCCAGTCTGAACATAAAACCCTAACAAACCCAGGGTCTATGTATACATACATACATATGTATAAAGCTGGCCTATAACTGCACTGTTATAAATGTCTGAAGCATCATCTATGTAAAATCTGTTACAGTTTGTTTTGTTAAAAAAAAAAAAGGAAAAAAATTAGCAAGCAAGTGAAAGTCAAAGGCACGTTCTAACCTCGTAGCTAGGTGGAATTTCCCCTTCAACTGAATGGTTAGAGCTGCTGCCTCTGGACTCCAGGACCGAGGTTTAATTCCCAGTAAGGGCTGCAGGAGAATGTGTCCCCAACAGAGAGGGGACAGACATGGCATTCTTGGCGACCTGGGTTCGGGAACGACACTGGGTCGCCAGGGTGCTAGCACGGGGTGGGGTGGGGAAGAGAGCAGGACTGAGCAAGCCAGCAGGCTGCCCTCCTCTCCCGGGGGATGGTTCCCCCTCCCCAACAGTTCTGCACCCACTGGGTGGAGGCCCGTTAGGTTGCATAGGCTGGAGCGCAGGTGGGCAGAAGGGGCTGAACTAGCACCACGGTGTGCGTTCCTGCCTTCACGCACACGGACGGCCATGTGCTGGGGCCTCGGGTGGGAGAGGGAAGAAAAACACCTACAAACACACCATAAAATGTATATGGAGACATGACATTCTGAAAACTGCTCCTGAATACTGCACCTCTGTGCAGTTCTTGGACTGTGGATTATTATTTTGCATTTGCACAACTGCTGTGTTGTTCTGATCAGGGTCCTGGCTGAAAAAGGGGCCCATATCACAGTCCATTTTACTCATTACTAATAAATAAATGAAAAAAAAATAAAACATTTAACCTTCAATGACAGTATCAGGGTTTGAGCTCAAGGCATCATACCTCTCAATGGTCCCAAATCAGGAGGAATTTCCCTCATGTTACTCTCTCAGTACTGCTCCGTATCACATGGAAAAGGTACTGTCCCACAGAGAAGGTGCTGTCTCACATGTTAGCTCAGATTTTTAAGAAAGAAATTCTACTGTGTTCTGATCTGGTATCTCTGTGTTCAGCTCAAGAGTTTTAAATACCTAGAGGTCACACTGGACCCTTCCCTTACATTCAGTGATCACATAGGTACAATAATCTTGGAAATTCACCAACAGGTTGGGGCTTGCTACCACCTAAAACATTTTCTCACCCCTGAAGCAAGACTGGTGATTGGACGTGGCATGCTGCTCCCTCTCCTGGAGTACTGCTCCCCTGTCATCTCCAAGACCTCGTTTAGGGAACTCACCCGACTTAACGCAGCCTACAATTGCATCTGTCACTTTATTCTCTCTGTCTCTCTAACTACCCATCACTGCTCCCTGTATGCCTCCCTAGGTTGGCTAACACACCCCAGGCTAGATGTGACCTCCACCTGGGAGCCCTTGTTCACAAAACTCCTGTGGCAGGTGCTACCACCCCCCCCCCCAAAGGCAGGTTCCTCAACCTTAAGCAAAGTGCAAGGGAGGAAAGGTCCTCGTCCCAACAACTGCTAAGTGTCCCATGCTCAAACACTAACCTGGGCCAGCATGCTTTTTCTGTAGCAGCTCCCAAACTCTGGAACAGTCTCCACACCGCTGCCTAACACTGGCTCTACTCAGGCCTTCAAATCATATTTATCTGCAGCTCTCCTAGCAAAATTTGCTTGTATCTGTAGTCCCTGAATATCTTATTGTTTTTAAAATGTCTATTTCTAGCTCATTGTTATCTTTTACGCATGTATCCAAACTGCTACATATCACATTGTGGTTATTTAACATCTAATTTTTACCTGCTCTGAATTTATACATGCATCTTAACTTCTACATTCTAGATCGCCACACCTGATGTATAACCTTCTTTTGTATCTTTGTACTGTGCCGTCTCTATGGCCTGACTCATGGCTGAAAACAGCCCCCCTGGGACCAGTGTACCCACCCGGTTAACAAATAAATAAATTTTCCCACATTTTAAATCACCAGTGCATTCACTATAAAAGATTCCAGGCATCTTCCACATTAATCAGAAGACAAAATATTCTAGAATATAAAATATTACACTAAAATTTTAACATTTTATAAATGTTTTCATTTAGTTTTTTCTCAAGAAGAAATGCTGCACAGGCACAGCGCTGTAGACCTGACAAAGGCATGGACTGAGAAAATAAAAAAAAAAAAAAAATTGAAACAACTCATGGGGTGCAGCACAGATGTACTAGTGTTTTTATTGTTTGTAGCTAGCTTTTCAGAAAAAAACATTATTCGTTGCACTGCTGCTTTAAAAGTCTGTGCCTCGCGTTTCAGTGACAAGTGTTTGACAGCCATGCACAACATCTGGCTGCCAACAGAGGCCACAGTCTCATCTCTCCTGCCTTTATTACACTTTCCAATCAAAGCAAACATTCCTCACCATGTAGTAACCTGTGTGATAGCCGCTCATGTACCAGGCAAGCAGCATGCAGGACAGCGCAATGCTGTCTTCCTCTTTACCATCGGGATACGGAGGAGGAGGAGGTGGTGGTGGAGGAGGAAATGTCTGTGCAGAAGAAAAAAAAAAAAAAGGGTCAATAGAGTATATAATGGATCAGAATGGTGGTCTGTGCCAACCCCCTCCAAGTGGCCAGC
Organism: Neoceratodus forsteri; assembly: GCA_016271365.2. Taxonomy (NCBI): domain Eukaryota; kingdom Metazoa; phylum Chordata; order Ceratodontiformes; family Ceratodontidae; genus Neoceratodus; species Neoceratodus forsteri. The sequence continues at coordinate 133,771,987 of JADMNL010000031.1, read as the reverse complement.
TACTGTATGCCACAGGTCACCTGATAATATATGTCACGCAGATTCTCAGCAGATAAAAACAAACTCCTCCCCAGCAACGCATTCCAACATTCAACAGTGATGTTATCCAAGTGCAACCTCACTGTATGAAGGACATCCATCGCTATAACCTCTCGTGCAGTAAGACACTTCAGGGTGGTGTAATTATGGTCATATCACATGTTCCTCTCATATGTTTAAAGGCACTCGTCACAAGAGCCTTGTACCTAACAACATACTCCAGGCATGTGACTGACCCTTAATTACACATCCTTGACGTGCCTTACTGCATACTTATGCTGGCCCACATCAGTAACATATAAATGTTCTCTCACATGCAACATTTCCATTCTTTCATGTGCTTTCACTGTACATGTGCAGTTGGTGGCTCAGAGTCTTGGTGTGGCCGTTCCCGGTGGGGATGTAGTAGCCTTGAGAAATAGGGCAACTCATCACTTTCACGTGGCATCAGCCCGTCTCTGTATGCTATGCACAGAAACCTTTGTGCTGGGCTGTCTATCCATCTCCCCCACTGAGACACCTGGTCACAGAGAACCTCAGCAGCTGGCCGAGATCTCAATGGAGACAGGTAGCTTAATAGGGGGGTCAGAGTTGAGCTGCAGGGGCAGGTACTGCTGCTGAGCCCTGCCACCAGACACATAAGCTGCCTGTCTGTGCAATGTTATAACCCCCCAGACCTGGGGCATCAGACCAGGGCAATTCTGCCAGCACCATCCTCTGACTCGCCCACATCACAAAACCAACCTTGTCTGCAATGCAATGCAAGGCAGGCCCTACCTGGAAGTCCAGAAGATAACCACCATGATGTAACCTAGCCTCCACTGACCTGAAGTGGCATTCCTGTGACTGAAATGTGAACTTGGAACACACCTCCCTCACGAGTTACAAGAGAGTTGTCAGGTAACCTGCCCCCCCCCCCAACATAAATACAGATTTATTATGATTGCAGCTGTTGTCTAAAGCCTTTACTTACTGGAAGTCCCGCAGGCCACACTGGAAAATGTCCGAAGAGAGAAGGAGGAGGAGGAGGAGGAGGAGGGTAGATTCCATGCCATGGTGAACCCTTGTAAAACATATTTAAAAATTACTAACTTCAAAACTCGACATTAACCTATGCAAAACATCAGCCAAGGTCACATTTTCAGTCCTAGGCTCGCTGAAACATTATCCAGTCTGCTTTAAAAATCTTAAGCAAGAGATCTCAAACAAGGATTCTGTATGCTAATGCCTAGATAATAACCGGGTTCACCTTTTTCCCATAGGGAAACCATGACGTAATTTGCCATTATAAAGGAGCGTTTATAACGGCAAACACGCGCACGGTTTCCTTTACTCTGCCATCGCACTAAGTGCTCTTTCTCTTCAGACCGGTGGCCACATGTTTTTTCTTCCTGGGAGACTTAACCGCCACTCGGACTTGGCGATAAGTAAATTTGAAATAGGAAACCTATGACGGGGGGGGGGATTATCTTTTTACTGCAGAGGGAAAAAAATCTGTAAAATAAAGAAAACACAGCGCTACAGACCGCATCCTGAAATGAAACCGAGCTGCACAGCACTGCGGAACCTACATTCATTTTATATAATTGCTGTGGTGAAAAAGTCAAACCCAGCAATTATATAAAATAGAAAATATGGGTTGGTGTGTTAAAACTTGAAGTTTACACACACCCGAGGGGTTAGATGCTAATATAAACCCCTCGAGCTTCCCTCTTGGGGTTTATGAGCATCTAACCCTTCGGGGGGGGGGGGTGTAAACTTCTCGTTACACACACCACCCCATACTTTATTCACTATTTTCTAAATGGCCAGCTGTCCCATGGTAAGCAGTTTAGACTAGGGGACAGGCAATTTTTGTATACAACTAGTCCTGGGAACTGGCGATTTTTTTTACTATAAAAAATATTAAAAATCCTTCTCTGACATGCATTGGGACGGTAAGATGAAGCCTGTCCTAATTTCTGTGATGCCTGGAACCCCACATACTAGCACCGGCACTATTTGTCAGTGGGATAAGGCAGTTGGGAGGGCTAGTTGGATGCTAGGGTGCAAAGGTAGCGGTATCACCAGCAGGAAGAGGGAGGTGGTGCTGCCCTTATATAGATCGCTGGTAAGACCTAACCTTGAGTACTGTGTTCAGTTCTGGAGACCTTATCTCTGAAAAGACAGACAAAGTGGAGGCATTCCAGAAGAGGGCAACTAAAATGGTGCAGGGTCTACATCAGAAGCCCTATGAAGAGAGGCTAAAAGAGCTCAATATGTACACCCTGGAGGAGAGGGAAGATACGAAAGAGACCTTTAAATACCTCATGGGGGGTTAATAAGGTACAGGTGGGGGGCATTTTTCAGAGAAAAAAGGTGCTCTAGAACCAGGGGACATGCTATGAAGCTGGAGGGAGATAGATGCAGGAGAGATGTGAGGAAGTGCTTTTTCACAGAAAGAGTGGTAGATTCCTGGAACAGCCTTCCAGTGGAGGTAGTGGGGGCAAAACAGTGGTGGGGTTTGAAAATGCCTGGGCTAGGCACAAATGAATCACTGGGGTAAAAACAGGGTGGGGAATGGACAAGCCGTAGATCAAATAGGGTCTGCAGCAGAAATGAAGATAATAAAAATGGGCAGACTGGGTGGCTCCAGCAGCCCTTATATGCTGACAGTTTCTAGGTTCCCCCCTCTCCTGCTCTCTCCACAATGGCCCCCTTCCACTTGCCCACAGTCCCAGCCCCATCACCGTGGCACCCCCCAGGACTTTCGTGGGTCCCTCCTCCTTCCGCCAGGGCTTTCCCACTCCCTCTGGCTGGGGCAATGGAGGCCCCCCCCATACCTTCCACTGTGGACTGGATCTGGTTCGGGAGGGACCATGCCCAAGTAGCCCGATGCGGGGCCTGTAGATCAGGTGACTTCATCCTGCCATCAGGAAGTGTTTTCCTTGTTCCCGAGCCCCCTGGGACATCAGTGTCAAGGGTGCGCCAAGCATGTCCCCACACAAGTGTGTGGCGTGCAGCGCCTGCTGACGTTCCCCTGCCCCCACCCACTATCCACTCTAGCTGCACTGCCTCCTGTGGTCACCCAGGTGACAGTACAGCAGCGGAGCTGGCTTTCCTCCCTCCACAGAGAAGGAGCACTTCCGCTGGGACACTCGATCCTTCTCCCCTTCCCTCCTCTCCTCCAGCCGACCCCCTTCAGCCCAAGTCTGTTCCTGAACTCAGGCTGCCGGTGTGGGAGAGGTAAGGTGCTAAGTGCCTCAGCCCTCTGTACCACCGGGCCTGCCACATTCTATGTTCCTATGGATAAAACAGCGCTAGTCTCATAAATTGCACCCTGTTGTGCCATGCACAGATGTTGCTGCAATCCTCACTCTGTCGCTGAGCTGTGCTACACCTGCGCCCTTAGAACTCTTTTTTTTTTTTAAGTTAGTTCTCCTTATTTCTACCCAGACTGGCCCCATTATCAGCAACCGACTCCCCCAGCCCCGTCACCTGGCCCCATATGGACTTACCGTCCAACTCCAGTCTTCCCCACGGCTTACTGCCTGTGGTGGGGGAGGCCCCCCACTGAGGCTGTGAACAGCATCCTCAGACTGGAGGCAGAGTGGAGTGTAGGACCTGCTAGGAGTTGGTCTCGTGATGCTGGCCAGTCATACTTTTTTGCCTTCCTCCTATATGTTACCACTGAGGGCGGACGTGCAATGCCACCTAGATGTGCCCCTCCACACATCCATACGCAGGACAACAGTGGTCACCGCTCCTCCACCCCTGATGTGACATCCCTAGCTGCATGACCCCTGGCCACCTCTAGGGGGTCAGTGCTACACCAGGTGCAGCAGCTCTCCCTTCCCCACTGAGGAAAGCAGTCCTATGGATACTTGCCCCCCAACCCCGACAGATTCTGACAACTCGAGTTCACTCCCGAACTAGGGTCATCAACGCCACAGACGGTAGCGCCACCACTGTGCTGGCAGACTGGCCAGCCCTCAGAACTTCTGTGGTCAAGCAGTAGGGGGTGCTGCACTGCTATAGCAATTGCGAGAGGAGCTGTCAGGGAAATCAGCTCAGTGAAGGACCCAAATAGCAGCACAGGAGGAAACAAGACTGGGGAAGGGGGCTCCACAGGACAACAAGGCTATTCTAGGGCTGTGGTTTTAGGAACCACCGGACCACCAGAGATGAGCGCCCAAAAAAATTAAAGACTCGGCACAGAGAAGTAGGATGAAAAATAAGGGATGAGCAGCTGTAGCAGTAGCACTGTGTACCTTGGGCCCTGGGCATGACATACCACCATATGACTGATACTATACCATGCCTAGACTGCTGTGGTGGGGGTAACCCCACACATTTGCTGGCATAAACCTTGATCTGCCACGGCACATCTGCTGGCCACATTTACACTGTGCCTTTAGTCACGTCACACTCCTCACTCTGACAACAGCCTCCGTTTGTGTATGGTGACTTTTTTTTTTGGGTGGTGCAATGGGAAGCCTGTATCACGCTGACTTTGCACCACTTCAAACTGCGACGGTGTCGGGAGCTCTTTATTTCAGGACTGTGAGAGCTACAAGTGTAAAGTGATGACCACGCCCCAGATGTAAGTTGTTTTTAAATTCATAAGTGTGTGGTGCTGGCTTCTATACCATATCAGTGACGGAAATATTCCGATTGGCCTGCAGTCTACTGTCCCAGTCCATCCAAAAGCAGTTCTACGCAGCACTCGATTTAACGGACCTCAAGCCACTATTATAAATCAGGACATCATTTTTAGCCAATCAGGATTATTTCTGAACATTCCAGGTACTCGTATGTTAACAGGGCCTCCAAGGAGTGTCTTGCATGGTACAAGAGACACCGAGTATGAGTTCTGTGCGAGGACCGCAAAGTGAAACTTAGCAGTTCTGTCTGCCCAAACCACCCTATTAACTTAGTATAAATCTCTCGGGTTTAGAGCCTTTTTTTTATTTACTTATGCCATCCTCCCCCAGCTCTGAAGTGGAGTGGTCTTCTCCAACGCTCAATCATGAAAGCACACTGTACACAGGATAAGATGTACAGTGACTCTACGTCCTGATTCGCTGAAATCACGGTAGTGATTAATAACTGTAAGAAGGTATCTCATGCAAACAGTTCCAAAGTTGTAAGTTTCGTTGCCATAGTCCATTTCTTATGCAGGTTTTCTAATTTTCTGCAAAGTAAGACATTCTTATTTAAATAAGTTTCATCTCTTTAAATACAGAAAACTGTACTTGGTTTATAATATGCTTATGTAACCCCCCTGCAAATGGGGGTTCCCAAAAGACTTCCAGGAGCTTGCTTGAATGCTCCAAGCCTGAATGGTGTTTGGCATTTAAGCCATTTATCAGTGAGTGTTTTTAGAGCCTCTGGTACTGTCTCTTTAAGAGCTGTCTGCTTGCAGACATAATTAGTTTGTATGGGGGGACTGTGTGCTTCTCTGAGTACCACTCAAGCTGCTGCCAATTCACTCTATTTTTGCAGTCACTAGGAGTGCAAAGGGAACCTATCTGAAAGATGTAACTGTTTGCCAGAAATCATTTACAGTAATAATGAAATTACAGTTTGTCTAACCTGCTTTCTTTTGCAGTCAGAACTGTGTCTGCTAGTTCCCCATTCTAGTTTTGAACTGCTGAACTGGACCAATCAGTGTGGGGTAAGCTAGCTCTAAAATGGTGCCTTGGACGAATCAGAACTTGGACTCATAATCTGAGCCAGCCACAAGAGGATTATATGAGCAGTGACTCTGGGAGATGTAGTTTAGACTTCAGCACCTTTTTGGACCAACAGCAGCAGTCTATTGTGAGTGACAGCCAATCCAGTCAAGAACTGGCAGGAACTCAAAGGAAGTGCTCGGTTTTGTCGGTTGGAGTTTGAGTTGAGCTTTGGCAGTGAAGAAGGAAGGAGCCCTGTGCTTTTTCAGTGTGCAGTTTTAGTCAAAAAACGTGTGTAAGGCCCAGAGTTCCGGTCTGCAGCTTGTTAGGACTGAATCCGTCCTGTGAAAAGAATCAAAGGATCTCTGAAGAGTAGAAACCAGGCTCACCCTGTAGAAGACTGGAGGAATTGCTGAAAATTACACTCGGTCTGTCAGGAACTGAATCTGCTGTGTGTTCTCCCGGGTATTGTGCAGTAATTGCGATCGGGATACAGATGCAGCCTGCCTGGTATAGTGCTTTCTTTTATATGGATGTGTGAAGAGGTTTGTGCACCTCAAGTGAGCCCTGCTGACATTGAAGGACCCTATCTTATTTGGAGGTCGTGAGTACTAATTCAGGGTAGCTCCCTGTTGAATTGCCACATTAAATCCAAATGGAATTACTGTACTGCTGACTGTTTAATTCTCCTTTTCTCTGTGTGAAAGGGTCCCTACCAGCTGCCATGGTTTGGACTAGCCACTAGGGCTTGGGTACCCAGGGACAGTAACTGATAGGGATAGGCCTGTGCACAGAGCCATAGGTAGATTATTAAAGTGATAAGCTAATTAACCTGATTTCCCCCTGTCCTTGTTATATCCCCTAAATAAATCAGAGCTGCTTGTTTCAGCAAAGTTATACTGCCTGAGGTATTTGTCTATGTTAAAGTACTGTACTGTGATTGTTGCACTGTATCTCATTTCACAGGAGGTCCCAGTGCGGAACCAGACCCGGGGGTAAGTGTATACTGTGAAGGTAATTCTGATATATTGTGTGGGCCACTAGTGGGAAGAAAGGGGTTGCAGTGTCCCAGAGGGCTGTGACCAAGTTAGTTTAACTATTGCAACCCTGACCTCTGGGTGGAGGCACCGCCATTGGATCCAGGCCCTCAACCTGTCAGTGGCAAATCAGGCGGGGTAGTAGCCTAGGATAGCGCCATCTAGGGTTACATCTTGAGCTCACCGCTGGGATTGTGTGTCCTCTAGTGATGGCCATATTTACGTAACCACTGTTAAGAAAAAATGGGTACCCGACAGAAGTGGCTGTGCACCGGCTGGTGGAGTGGTGTACTGGGGAGGAGATCGACCCCAAAATGCTATGCTTATCCTGGACATCCCCTGGGTATCACACGGACACTGTGCAGGAGTACTTTCCAAGGTGGAAGGTTTACAAAACCCTGTGGTGGTGGGTCGGCATGCTAATCTGCTCACCCACACTTTCCTGGCCTAGTAGAGTTTAAGGATCCCATAGATAGCTCAAAGTGCCACAGACCATTACCCCAGAGGGAGCCCTCACTGCTTGGAGAGTGATAACTAAGGACAGTAAAGACCCGGGGGAATCAGCCCCACCACTATCTGAAACTTTGAGGAGAAATTTGCTGAATGGTTGCTGGGAGAGGGAAAACTGTGGAGGACTTGAAGAAACTATTCTTGCCACCTGGGGTGTTCCTCCCAACACCCTCTCCTGCTCCAGTGCCCGTAATGGTGGCTGAACCAATGCAGACTCTATTTCTGCACCTGCCATTAGTCACGACTCTACCAAAGGTTGAGGATCTTCTCTGGCACCCTCCCACCCCCAAGGGAGGATGACTGGGAGACCTGGATAACTATGTTACCCCAAGTGCTAGAATGGCAATGCCGGAAGGCGAAAGCGAAAGAGGGTTAGTGAGAGCCTCCGAGGTCCTGCCCTGGCTACCATCCGTGCTAAGCGGGCCAGTAACCCTGAAGCGACTGCACAGGCCTATCTTGAGGCCTTGGAGAATGTGTGGGAGCCCAGATTCTGATGAGGACCTATGGTGGAGAGTAAGAAATGCACAACAGTACCAAGGAGTTGTTGTCTGTGTATGTCTCTCGCTGGAAAAATTGTTGCAAGAATGCCTCAGAAAGGGTAGTTTGCCAGCGATTGAACTCGACCGAACCAGACTGGACAGAATCCTTAAGTCTGCCCCTTCTCAGAACTGCTGTTGCTTCAGTTACGCCTGGCAAATCGACTGGAATCCCACCCTCCTATGATGAGTTAATGAGAGAAATTCGAGAGTTGAGAAAAGGCGACCTCGGGAGGTACCTGCACCAACAGCTGTGGCTCGACCCAGTGACTGAGGGTGACCCATCAAGTGAAGTTCAGGGGCAGAGGTTGACAGTCAATGAGTGCTCTGACAAGGAAAAGATATGCCACAATGGGCGAACTGTTGAGAGAGATCCGAGAATTCAAAAACAGTCCCTTTATGAAGGCACGCCTGCAAAATCAGGCCCTGACCTATATCCGACTGCATCTGCTATGGGGTGGGGTACCTACCCATGTATCTCCTGCTGATAACAGCTCCAAACTCAATTCCTTGACCATGGAAGTGGAGAAACTGACGAGATGTCTCCAAATGCTTATCACGCCAGAACAGAGATGGCACCCAGGTTTCCAGTTAATATACCCCGCCTGGCTCCCAGTGTGGCGCCTCGGCCAGCTCAAACTCAGAAAGTATGTTTTGCTATAATTGTGGGAAAGATGGGCACATGAAAGGGAATGCCAGTCCCAAAAGACACTGACAAAGTTGCATATAGGCTACAAGGAGAGCTTGGAGAAGAAATCCAGTGGTTAAGAGGTGCACGACATGATCCCAGTAAGGGCACCAAAAGTATAATTCACGTCCTTTTGTGGCAAGGTCAGTTGCCCAGGCCCCCACCGCCTCTCCAGACTGGTCCAGAATAGTGGGTCCCTCCATGGAGACCACTGTAAAGGTGAATGGAGTGTCTACAAGAGCTGTATTAGACAGTGGCTCCCAAGTGACAATTATGTTCCAGGATTGGTATCAGAAGCATTTGTCAGGCGTACCTTACAACCATTAGAAGGACTGCATGTATGGGGGTTAAGTGAGAGGCCTCACCCTATTCCGGGTATATCCGGACTTGGCTGTCTTTCCCCACCTCCGTGGCTGGAGTGGCCGAACAAGTAGAGACCCTAGCCTTAGTGTGTCCCCACTGGACTGTATGATGGTGTCCTGTTGATTGGAACAAATGCTCATATGTTCGGAAGGCTGGCACAGTTGTGTTATGAAAACAGGGTCAAAGACTAGTAGAGCTTTAAGAGTTCGGCTTTAATTAAGAAGGCCTATGAGGCACAGAGATGCTGAAAAAACAGAACCAGAGGAACAGTCGGAATGTATGGAAGAAGGATCTGAGTCTCTGATCCTGGCGCCAAATGCCCAGTGTACCTTACAGGGGAGGTCTGTATCAGAAAGGATGTTAAGAATAAAATATTAATGTTGGATGCACCAGGCGATGGAAAATTGCCAGAGGGACTGCTGGTCAAGCCTAGTATTTTGCCGCTAGAGCCCATGCTTATGCCAGAAGGGTAATGGTCCAAGTTCATAATGTGTCTGAAGAGACATTCGAGTAAACAGAGGTTGCATCCTGGCTAATGTGCATTGTGCAGACACTGCAGTGCTACCCAGCAGCAAGAGTTCAGGAAGAATGACAAAGGAGTAGCCTGACTTGTTTGATTTCGCGACTCCCGCTGCCAGCTGAATGGAAAGTGAGGATCAGTGAGAAGCTTGCCCAGAGAGACCAGGTGTTTTCTTTAAAGGAATGGGATGTAGGATGCGTGCAAGGAGCTGAGCACAATATCCGGCTGCATGACGAAGACCATTTCGTGAGAGGTCTCGGCGCCTGGCACCTGCTGACATAGATGATGTGAGGAGCATCTGCAAGAGATGTTAGCTGCTGGTGTAATACAAGAATCCAGAAGCCCTTATGCTTCCCCCATTGTGGTAGTGAGGAAAAGAATGGAACAGTAAGGATGTGTGTGGATTATCGCACCTTAAACCGGCGGACTATCCTGATCAGTACACAATGCCCGCATTCAGGATGCTTTGGACTGCCTAAGCGGAGCAAAGTGGTTCTCTGTTGCTGGATCTCCGCGGTGGGTACTACCAGATCGATGGCCCCAGAGGACCGTGAGAGAAGACGGCCTTTATCTGTCGCTTAGCTTCTGAATTCATGAGGATGCCTCAAGGATTTCTTGGTGCCCCAGCCACTTTTCAACGATTGATGTGAGCGTGCAGTGGGGACATGAACCTACTAGAGTGCCTGGTATACCTAGATGATGTTATTGTGTTTGGCAGCTCACTGGAGGAACATGAGAGCAGATTATTTAGGTATTGGACCGACTGGAGGACTTTGGCCTAAACTGTCCATTGATAAGTGTCAATTCTTTCAAACATCAGATAAAGTATGTGGGACACATAGTATCCACAGGGAATAGAGACCGACCCAAGTAAAGTTGAGGCCTTGACCACCTGGCCACAGCCCAAAAATCTAAAGAACTGCAAAGATTCCTGGGATTCTGTGGTTATTATAGAGGCGCTTCATCAAGGACTATTCAAGAGTGATCCAGCCTTTACTTAACCTTACTCAAGGGTATCCCAACCCACAAAAATACCAAAAGTCAGCGTCCTCAAGACTGAAAGAGTGTATTTTCATCAGTGAAGTATTTGGGGCCCGCTGGACTCCTGATTGCCAGACTGCTTTTCATGAGATCATATATCAACTTACCCATGCTCCAGTGCTGGCCTATGCCGATCCAAGAAAACCTTCGTCCTGCACACTGATGCTAGCTTGCAAGGGTTGGGGGCTGTGTTGTACCAAGAGCAACGAGATGGCCTGGAGACCAGTGGCCTTTGCCAGTAGAAGCCTGACCCCATCCGAAAAGAACTATCCTGTACATAAGTTAGAGTTCCTAGCTTTGAAGTGGGCTATTGTTGACCAATTCCATGAGTACTTGTATGAGGCTAAAATACTAGTAAAACTGACAATAATCCTTTGACCTGTGTGCAGACCTCAACTAAGTTGGATGCCACTGGCCATAGGTGGCTTTCTGCATTATCTACATATGACTATGCTCTCGAATACCGAGCAGGTCTGAACCACATAGATGCTGATGCTCTCTCCGGAGGCCTGTTCCCCAGAATGATTGGGTCAATTGGCAGAACCTGACATTCGGCACTCTGCCGAAAGGTTGACAGGAGGAACAAATGTCCACGGACGCAGTGGACTGCATGGTGGATTGCTTGGGAGCCTCTGAGAATTGCATACCTGCTGCTTATTGCCACTTTTCTGCAATAGACATTGGTGCACTGCCTCAGCTGGACAATGACAGCATTCGCGGGCTCAATCGCGATCCCATGATCAAAGCAGCTTTAGAAGCCCTCTATGCAGGAAAAGATGTGTCCAAATTACGCTCCACTGATTTGAGAACTACTGTTATACAAAGAAGGTCCTAAGTTGAAACTGATCAATAAACTGTTATACAGAGAAACAGTAGACAGAGGGGACAAGTAGACAAACAACAACTAGTGCTGCCCACTGCCTTCGAGACTCAGTACTGAGGTCCTTGCACAACCATGGGGCACCTTGGTATAGACAGAACACTTGACTTGGTGAGATCCAGATTCTATTGGCCAAGATGGGGGCTGATGTGGAGCAACACATTCGAACTTGTAAGCTGCTTACAGAGGAAAGCTTTGCCCAGAGGGCTGCCTCTGTTAACATCACCACCAGTGCACCCATGGAGCTGGTCTGTATTGATTTTCTGAGTTTGGAGTCAGATCAAAGAAATATCAGTAATGTGCTGGTGGTCACTGACCATTTCACGAGATATGCCCAAGCTTTCCCCACCAAAGACCAGAAAGCATCCACTGTGGCCAAAGTACTTGTAGAAAACTTTTGTTCACTATGGGGCTCCATAAAGAATCCATTCTGATCAAGGGAGAGACTTTGAGAGTCGCCTGATCAAAGAGATGCTTTCTGTGGGGAGTACGAAAGTCCAGAACCACTCCTTACCACCTCAGGGGACCCACAGCCTGAACGTTTCAACCGCACTTTGCTAGATATGCTAGGCACCTGCACCCAAAGGACAAGCCTAGATGGAGCCAACAAATTAGCACCCTGGTACATGCTTATAACTGCACCAAAAGTGATGCCACTGGATTCTCCCCTACCGCCTGATGTTTGGAAGAGAAGCTCGACTACCAGTAGATGTGTGTTTTGGGGTCTCCTGATGGGGTTCAAGCTGACAACTATTTACAGTATGTGCAAGTTAAAGGCCCAGCTAACTCATGCGTACCAACTGGCTCAAACCATGGCTGCCAAAAGAAATCTGGCCAACAAAGAAAGGTATGATAAAGGTGAAAGCACAGGAACTCCAGGAGGGAGATCGGGTATTGCTAAGAAATCTGGGACTGCATGGCAAGCACAAGATTGCTGACAGATGGCACCATCTCCCACATTGTAGTGGGCAAACTAGATGATCTGCCAGTGTACAAAGTAAGGCATGAGAATAATTCAAAAGATGTAAAACAATGCATAGAAATCATTTACTGCCCATTGGACAAATCTTAATTGAGTCTGAGCCCCTAGAAGATGCCCCCTCTGGACCAGTGACTAGAGCTGCTGCTAAGAAAAGATCAAGAAAGTCTGCACCTACAGAAGCAAAGTTAAAGTGTTCCCTCCACAAGTCCCAGTTGAGCATGACTGTCAGTCCATATCGGAAGAAAGTGAGAGTGACTTTGAATACTATCCTTCTTACGAACTGAGTCAATTGTTTCGGGGCAATCCCCTAGTCAATACTGGAGATGAAGCTGGGCCTTCTGGACTGTCTAAGCCCCCAGCTTCATCCCTGGAGCCAATGCTCCCAGAAAGTGAAGTGCAAAGCATCAGATCAGATGAAATGGAATCATTGTGCATGGTTGAACTGTTTGAGCTTTCGGGAGGAAAATGATAGATTGGGGCAGACTGGTGATACACCGAACAAGAAGAGTATTTTGAGTGCCCTGACAGTCCACTGCCAGTGTCCAAAGCTCTCCATGCGAGCCAAATGTTGTGGACTCAGAAACTGTAACTCCTGGAGCTGAAAGTGCCCCAAGTTCTAGCCTCTACCCCCATGGAGACTCCCCTGACAAGTGAGGACAATGCTGAAAATGAGGCTCAGAGTGCAGAGACCATAACAGTTCCCCTAGAAAGTCTGGTCGAGCTGTAAAGCCTGTGGTGCACCTCAGTTATGATTCACTTGGGAGGCCTGTGGACTTGCCTCTCAATGTTGTCCATAAAGGAGTGTATGTGTCCCCGAGCTCATTGCCCAAACTGAGCATCAGTGCTAACTCCAAGTTACTTGTGTTGCCTCCTAAGTATATGGTGCCCTTGCCCCATCCAGCCCCAAGGTAACTGATAGGAAGGGCCCTCTCTTCAGGTTTCATGTACAAGAGGTAATAACTTGAGTTATGGTACAATGTGTATGTAATACTGTGTAAAGAGTGACGTACTGCAATGTTTCAGAAATGTGTTCTTGGTAAAATGATATATTGACTGATGATTACATGTGTGAGCCTAATGCAAATGTATATGGTTGCAGTTGAAACTTATAGGGTACTTGCTTGACGCGACGTCAAGCTTTCCAGGCCAGGAAGGGTGTAACCCCTGCAAATGGGGGTTCCTAAAAGACTTCCAGGAGCTTGCTTGAATGCTCCAAACCTGAATGGTGTTTGCATTTAAGCCATTTATCAGTGAGTGTTTTAGAGCCTCTGTACTGTCTCTTTAAGAGCTGTCTGCTTGCAGACATAATTAGTTTGTATGGGGACTGTGTGCTTCTCTGAGTACCACTCAAGCTGCTGCCAATTCACTCTATTTTTGCAGTCACTAGGAGTGCAAAGGAACCTATCTGAAAGATGTAACTGTTTGCCAGAAATCATTTACAGTAATAATGAAATTACAGTTTGTCTAACCTGCTTTCTTTTGCAGTCAGAACTGTGTCTGCTAGTTCCCCATTCTAGTTTTGAACTGCTGAACTGGACCAATCAGTGTGGGGTAAGCTAGCTCTAAAATGGTGCCTTGACTAATCAGAACTTGACTCATAATCTGAGCCAGCCACAAGAGGATTATATGAGCAGTGACTGGGAGATGTAGTTTAGACTTCAGCACCTTTTGGACCAACAGCAGCAGTCTATTGTGAGTGACAGCCAATCCAGTCAAGAACTGGCAGGAACTCAAAGGAAGTGCCAGGTTTTGTCGGTTGGAGTTTGAGTTGAGCTTTGGCAGTGAAGAAGGAAGGAGCCCTGTGCTTTTCAGTGTGCAGTTTTAGTCAAAAACGTGTGTAAGGCCCAGAGTTCGGTCTGCAGCTTGTTAGGACTGAATCAGGCCCTGTGAAAAGAATCAAAGGATCTCTGAAGAGTAGAAACCAGGCTCACCCTGTAGAAGACTGGAGGAATTGCTGAAAATTACACTCGGTCTGTCAGGAACTGAATCTGCTGTGTGTTCTCCCGGTATTGTGCAGTAATTGCGATCGGGATACAGATGCAGCCTGCCTGGTATAGTGCTTTCTTTTATATGGATGTGTGAAGAGGTTTGTGCACCTCAAGTGAGCCCTGCTGACATTGAAGGACCCTATCTTATTTGGAGGTCGGAGTACTAATTCAGGGTAGCTCCTGTTGAATTGCCACATTAAATCCAAATGGAATTACTGTACTGCTGACTGTTTAATTCTCCTTTTCTCTGTGTGAAAGGGTCCCTACCAGCTGCCATGGTTTGGACTAGCCACTAGGCTTGGGTACCCAGGGACAGTAACTGATAGGGATAGGCCTGTGCACAGAGCCATAGGTAGATTATTAAAGTGATAAGCTAATTAACCTGATTTCCCCTGTCCTTGTTATATCCCCCAAATAAATCAGAGCTGCTTGTTTCAGCAAAGTTATACTGCCTGAGGTATTTGTCTATGTTAAAGTACTGTACTGTGATTGTTGCACTGTATCTCATTTCACAGGAGGTCCCAGTGCCGGAACCAGACCTGGGGGTAAGTGTATACTGTGAAGGTAATTCTGATATATTGTGTGGGCCACTAGTGGGAAGAAAGGGGGGTTGCAGTGTCCCAGAGGGCTGTGACCAAGTTAGTTTAACTATTGCAAACCCTGACCTCTGGGTGGAGGCACCCGCCATTGGATCCAGGCCCCTCAACCTGTCAGTGGCAAATCAGGCAGGGGTAGTAGCCCCTGGGATAGCGCCATCTAGGGGTTACACTTATATGTTCAGTTCCTTTATTTTTTATGGTTATAAGAGTTTATTCTAAAGTTCTCTGTGTGCCAAAAGGGCTCAGCTTTGCTTTGCAGTTCTCTCACCCAAAGAATTTGGGAAGGCACTCAGACGCAGTAACTGCACATAAAAACGTATTTTAAAAAAGTTTAAACACCTTCACGTCTGCCCCCAAAAATGGCATGTTGTCTTCCTGTGTTCAAGCGATCACAGTCGCAGCCAGTTCTGTGCAGCAAATGACCCACGGTGCAGAGGTTTTTATAAACACTGGTACACAGATACTCTCCCTGCTGGTCACACCCCAGAACAGCACTGCACTCAAACTATAATAGTGGTGGCTTCTCTTCCACAACCTGGCAGCTAGGATACCTGCAATACAACATGTGTTCCTATGGGTGTCCTTTTTGTCAGAGGGAAACATCGATAGTCTTGTAAGCTTATGGGTCAGTAAATTCAGTAAGACATCTGCCCCTTGGGCAAGCACCTTCCCACCCTCTAAGAAATATTTCTACTCCAGTGCTAATAGGATTTCAGGAAACATTTAGGATGGTTTGGATAACACAAGTTTAAAAAAAGAAAAAAAAAAGCTTACTGTCTCCCTCTTGTGGCTGTGCTGTGCACAGCACCAACACACTCCAAATATAGAACTTTGTCACTCGAACCATAGACTTTGCTCAACAAAGGAGAACTTTCTTCACACTTACCATAATTTCCTTTTTCTGTTACCGCCAACAATATCAATGAGCAGTTAATACATATGGCAGGCACTAGCTGGGCACAGTGATAAAACTGCTGAGACAACAGCGCTTAGATAGAGGAGGCTTCTCCATTTGCAATCAGTGAGCCACACAGTGCTCAATCAGCTCAGGGGGTTGGGGAAATCATTTTGGGCATGAGGAAAATTTTTTTCAGTAGCCTTCTCCCTGTTTATTGTTGCAGCATCGGACCATAGGGGCCTCGTAAATATCTGAATCTACATTACTGGGGTCAGTGGCTCAGCAGTCTGCACACTCGCATCTGAGGCTGGAAGATCAGCAGGCTGTGGGTCCCATCCCCACACCAGGAACTTGGGTTAAATCTCAATACTGATACTGTAGTGCAGCATGAGGGGGGTGGTGGCTGCACTTCTGAGGTGCCGTCTTTTGGATGAGACATTAAATCCAAGCTTTGGGGGTCTACTTGGGGTACCGACTGCCAGTGGTAACGTTGCTGTCTGTTCGCTATTCCCAACAATATGCCACCCCCCACCCTGGACCACATGGAGCAATACAGAAATGAACCGACAGATTTCTTTGGGGTAGGGGCTGTTTTATGACTTCAGAACAATGTTTCAGCAGCCAAAATCTAAGTGTTTAAGCATAGTCGGGTGAAGCTCTATGCAACTGTTTAAACGCTGCACTATAAGGATACCACTGCAATGACGTGTACTGGCTCAGTGGCTGTAACATCTCTGGTTTATTATTAATTTTAATAAAATTACTGCTTTTGAAAGAAATGTACCAAAAAAAAGGTCCACTTAATGTTACAGACAGCTCTGACAAAATGGAATACAACACAAAGCGTTTTGCATTTTTACTCATGTCTGGAGGTCCCTCCCCCTCCCTGCACATAATCAACAGCCCCACTAAATGGTTTGAGTTTCATTCCTTTAAAATGCCTTATTTGTTGGGTCACCAAATAGCCTGGAAGGTAGCCTGGGTTTGGGAGAGTGCCTGGGTCACTATTACTTTGGCTACTAGGGCTGGGGAAGTATTAGCCATGTTGGTGTGCACCAGCCCGGGGTAGGATGATGCCACACTCTGCCTGTGCTGCAACCCATATAGTGGGCAAGGGAATGGGCTCTGCTACAAGAGCTCACTGCACACAAGAGGCCTAGTCTGTTGCTAGGTGCAGCACTAAAAAGTGACATGCGAGTCAGGGAGCATGATGGTAGGGGCACTCTTGGGCCCTCCCTGCTCCCCATTTACTCTGGTGCCAGACAAAATAGTGGCTGCTCCTGCTACCCCTGTGCCTACCTGGTCACTGACCCTTCTCAGTACCTGCCCAGCAATATCTTATGCCACCGGCGCTAATGCAGCTGAGATTATCCCCTTCAGTGTGGCCTGGGTCAGCGACACAGGAGCACGCGCCTGCAGATCAGTGGCACAGAGGGAAGGTCTGGAAGGAGACAGTACTTTAGGTGTGAGAGCCAGCTAGAGTATTCTCTTCCCATATCACCATAACGCAACACGTTTTTGTAGCTACACTTACGCGGCCCAAGTTTGGGGGGGGGGTCAGGAACTGCACTGTTACTTACAATGCCAAGCCCCCCCACCCCACGAGCCACAGGAGGCACTGCAGAGTAAGTGGCAGAAATAAACCTCCTCGGGCCTGTGCATACTGCCTTGGACACCAGAGGGACACCTGGGTGGGTTGGGAATCTAACCCCTTCACATGTTTGCCATTGATAATGCTGTGCAGGTGGCGGGAAGGTCAGAGAGTATCAGGGGAAAAGAAAACAAGAGAAAAATAGCAGCTGCTAGGATAACTACACCAGTATTCTCGTGTCTCGCATCGCCACCAGATCCCCATGGCATGGAATGCAGGCAGGTGGGTAACGAAACCGAGAGGTGGCCGGGGTCAGAAGAGGGGGTAAATCTGGACAGCGGAGAATAATATATAGAAAAAATTAAAAAGTAAGCAAAAAGATCACAGCAAAACCAGTAAAATGGAAGAATGTAACATGACTGTCACTGTATGAACAAAGTCAGGACAATCAGTTACGTCAAGTGCACAGTCTGTTCAATCTGCTAGCAAACAACTGTTTGATTTTTCAAGGTCAGTGGACCCGACCTGAGGAAAATGCTGACATGATACCTGTAGAACTAAGGAAGAAGGCAGGTAGGAGGGACAAGAAGGCCTAAATAAAACATGAAAAAATATAACAAAACCTTAGAAATAGCTCCTTTGATGCAAGAAAAAAAATTACATCACTGACAACTTGACTTTGGCATATCGCAAAGAATAAAATAAGATGTTTACCATAGCAAGAAGGAAGGCTAGGTTATTTAAAACCTATCTTGGCTGGTTACCATGATATGTTGCAGCAGCAAGAGGGCGTTAGGAGGAACAATTAATGCAATCTCACGACCATCCCATCCTCACCCCTACAGAAACATCATGTCTTGGCCCCATTTACCCTTTATTGTTTGTGAGACTATGTCACTTCCCCCCATCCTCATGTCAGGATTGCCAAGGTCACACCTTATTGGCGGACTACGAAGACAGCCAACTGCCTTTGCAGGCTTCACAGTCAATGTCAGTGCTGTGTCCTGTTCACCTGACAGGGGGTGTGCAAATAGAAGACAGTTCAGCTTAGGGGTTAGAGCCCTGACTGTAAACCTGGGGAGCCACAAGAACAGGTTTAAATCCCACAACTGCCACTTACATACTATGTGACCCTGAGTAAGTCACAACCTCCCTGTGCTCTCAGGTCACTCCTGGAAAAAAGCTTCAGCTCAGTGTGCTTTTCCCAGCCGAAACGTCGCTCAGGTGACCATGCCCCGATCTAGCTGGGGCTCACGGTTGATTCTATTAGTAAACAAGCTGCCTGGCGATTCACTAACTCATTGTTAAATAACTCAGTTTGTGATATTATTCTAAACAAAAGTGGGCTAATAACTAGTGCATAATCAGGAGGGGGAAATGTGCTTAAAGCTACTCTTACTGGAGATGTAATCCAATCTCAAGGGAAAAAAAGATGATATAGCCAAGAGACTCACTTTAGTGTAAGAATTATTTATTGTAGGGGCCACTCACAAAATTATACTAGATGACACCTTACTCCCGAGGATACACGAACGCAAGAAAAGAAAAAAACTGCACGTGTAAGAGCAAAAAATAGAGGGGCAACTGAGGTGTGCCAGGCAGAGGTTTTACGGGTCTGGAAATAGGGTGGGTCGCTTGTTGGCATGACAAATCCAAAAACAGCACGTGAACAAGGCAGCGCTCAAAACGAGGGAGAGAATGGCCCAAGGGAGACTAGTCTCACATCCTGCTAAAACAGCTGGTAAGTCTGCATCCTATTATCACTCCCTCTCTGCTCAGGAAAGGTATCCAGATCGTGGGGAATGGATAGCAGTCCATCTCAGGAAACGGATCTATGTCATTAATAGCAATCGCCATTATTGCAAGTGCACATTGCTGGAAGAAAAAAGCGATTTGCACTCCAGCAAAGACACATCAGTGACAGTAAATAGGTTTTTCATGGGGGGTACCCCATATTTACAGATTACTAACTCGGGGGCATGTTGGGGAAGGGGAAACCGGAAGAAAAAAAAATTGCTTTACAGAGTAAGCGTGGCAATAAAAAATAGTATCCCTCCCCAGCCCCAAACCCTGCAACCTTCCCACTGTCACCTGCCACCCTCACCACTCCCCCACGGTGCCAGCTGGCAGCCTCCTGCCACACAACCCCCTACATATCCTCCCTCCTCTTCCGCCCTCCCTCCCTCCTATCCTTCCTGTCACCTTCCCCTTCTACCTGTTGCCTTAATCACTAAACATGAATGGCAGCCCACATAAGTGCTGTAAACGAGTCGCTCTTATGCAAGTCGCTCAGCTGCAGTTGCCGTTATGACAGGATACCCAGGAAACTGCAACTGCCCACCCTGTCCCAAGAAGCTGCTAAGGAGTTAGAAACACCCATCTCTGGGGAAGAACTAGCAAGAGTTTTCTGGGAACAGAGAAATGGGAAGTCACCAGGGATGGATGGCTTCACTGCTGAACTTCATAAAAGCCCTAAGGGAGGACCTCACCCCAGAACTACTTTCCCTGTTTAAGGAGTCATGGCAGGAGAATGGGCACCGAGGACAAGGAGGAAGGCACACATTTCTATATTATTAAAACCAGAGAAAGATCCCGCAGTATGCAAATCCTACCACCCCATATCGATACTTCCATCAGACCTTAAACTACTGTATTTACCACAATTTCAGCTAGACAGTTAAAAAGGGTGGTAGGGGGCCTAGTCCACCCAAATCAAACTGGATTCATTAAGGGGCAGAACCTACATGATAATATTTGGTGCCTCCTTAACATCTCTTCATAAAAAGATACTCCACAATTCCAACCTGCCATCTCTATGGATGCTAAAAAAATATCTGACTGGGTGGACTGGGCCTTCCTGCGAGATACTCTGGCTGCAACAGGTTCTGGGCCAAATTTCCAAAAAATGTACCGATACCCTTTATACAGCCCCAGAGGCAGCAGTGCAGTTAAATGGGGTTATCTCCTCTCGATTACCACTGCAGCAGGGTACTATGCAGGGATGCCCCTTACTCCACTGCTACTTGCCTTATGCACTGAAATGCTAGCCGCTGCAGTACAGCAAAATCAAGAGATCCAGGGCATTTATGTGGGAGAGGGGGCAGAACAGAAGTAGAGACTCTATGTGGATGATTCCATCATCTTCTTACATAACCGAGAATCATCTACCCCCGCCCTTTGCCAGGAATTAAAGATCTCTGGGGCAATCTCAGGGCACAAGTGAAACTATGGAAGGTCAGAGCCACTGCTGGTTTCTGAACACTGACTACCAGAATTTAACAACAGTTTCTCATTTAAATGGGCCCCACAAAATACAATCCGCTATTTTGGGGTGCATATAACTCCTCATTTTGCCAAATTACATCACCTAAGACTTTTGTCTGAAATACTTGGACAAAAGGCCCACCAGTACAGCGGTATCGCTACTGCCTGCAATGCCAGCAACTCGGGTTCAGTAGCAAGCCCGGGTTGCTGGAGTGTCGACCGGGAGAGGGGGGGGAGAGAAGGACTGAGCACCTGGAGGACTTCTTGCTTTCTCTGAGGAGGGTGTGCTGCAGGTCCCACTGCCCCACTGCAATACCGCCACCTGGGTGACCACTGGTGGAGGTGCAGACTGGGACGGCAGTTGCACAGGGAGGAGTAGATGTTGGCCGAATTCGAGGCACGTCTCTGCGTGCCCTCATCTCCTTGGACCTCTTAGCGTGCCGTCGTCTATGGGGGAGGGACCAGAAAATGGAAAAACACCCCACAGTGACTCCTGGAGATGGGCCCCAGCGCCACAGCCTCACTTGACTGGCGATCTGGGGAAAATCTCAAGTGAGTAAACCTGACACTGGCTGGGCGGAGATGAATTTTGGGGGCTCCTTCCACCCTGCTCCCTTTTTTCAAAGGGCTTGAAGGGGAGGGCTCACAAGTAGCAGAAGTCCCCAAGATATCTGGTGTAGCTCTTCTGAATTTGCCTTAAGTCCCTGAGGGAAGGAGATGATGTGGAGGCGGAAGGAGGCATAAATAACATGAAAAAAATACCTAGACACTGCTCCGGGGAGCACAAAGCAACTCTGAAAATGAAATACTCTACAGTTGCTTTTATTGCCAGGCCCTACCCATATCGATACCTAAATCCTTCTGAATTAGGTTTTGTAAACTTGCTCTCAAATTTCTGTGGCAAGGCCACAGAATGTAACACGCTTTGCCTTCCCAGGGAACAAGAGGGTATGGGTTTACCCAGTTTTGAATGGTACTACCTAATGGCACGTCAGCCAAGCTCACTGACATGGCCAAACAGAATGTAGACACAGAGTGGTACATCCTGGAGAACAGCGGGACCTTGCTGGGCCCCTTACATACACTGCCCTTTATGTACTGGTCAGACATGTGTATAAAGCAGATTGCGAATCCTTAGACCAGAACCTCATTACAGATGCTAAAAAAATTACACCAAGTCACACAGTCAAGAAATACAGGTTACTCATCTAGGAATGGTATATGTTGTTCATCCACACTGTCTGGCAGGTTCCTTGCTGCTTTAAATTTTGCCGGAAGGTCTTCAAGCTGGCTCCTCCCACCCATCCGGGTGGTAAAACTCTCGGCTCCGCCCCACAACGCCAGATCTAGCCCGCTGGAAGCCAGATTGTGCGTCAAAGCTGGGGAGGTTTGGTGGCTGTGGATGAACAACATATACCATTCCTAGAACTCCAGTTACAGGTGAGTAACCTGTATTTCTAGGACATGGATATGTTGTTCATCCACACTGTCTGGCAGACTCCTAGCAGTTCTCCGGAGGAGGGAGGCAAGGCACACCCCTACTTGGGAAATAAAGACTGGAGAACCGAGGCCCCAAAACCAGCATCACGGCGTGACTCAAGGTCGATGTGGTAGTGGGTGATGAAGGTGTGTGCTGACTTCCAGGTAGCAGCCCTGCAGATTTTCTGGATAGGGACGTCCCTGAAAGCAGCCACCGATGCAGCGGTATGGCAGGCAGAATAAGCTCTTATCCCTCTGGGAGGCTCCATGCACGCCAACCTATAGCAGATATCTATGCAGGAGGTGACCCACCTGCCTATCGTCCGCTTGGCTGCAGGTCTGCCAGGTGCTGCTTCAGCGTAGGTGACAAACAGCTGGCGAACCTCTCCCCGAACTTCAGCCGTCCCGCCTTATAATAAGCGAACGCCTTCTAGGGTCCAAAGTATGGAGCCTATATTCAGCCTCTGAGTGGTGATTGGGTAGAACACCGCAGAGTCAACACCTGGTTAAGGTGAAACTCCGACACCACCTTCGGAAGGAATTTCAGGGTGGGGCGAGGACAACCTTGTCCCTGTGGAAGACCAGATAAGGAGACTCAATGGAAAGTGCCTGAGCTCTCCCATCCTTCTGGCTGACGGATAGCCACCAAGAAGGCAGTTCTTCCATGACAGTGAGAGATGTCACACCTGTGCATTGGTTCGAATGGCTTGCCCATGAGCTTGGCCAGTACCAGCAGTAGATCCCACTGAGGTGGAGGTTCTCGACTGGAGGATATGTGATCAAGGTCTTTGAAAAGCGCCGACCACCTTCTCCTGCGCCACTCGACTGCTTCCCAGCCCACGCCTGTAAGCAGAGATGGCTGCCAGGTACACCTTAAGAGTCGTCGACCGAAGCCCTTGCTGAGAAAGGGACCAAAGGTAGTCCAGAATGCTTGCCAAGGAACAGGAGGAAGGGTCCAAGCCCTTGCCCTGACACCAAATGGAGAATCTCTTCCATTTGAAGGTGTAGCATTTTCTGGTCAACTCCTTACGGGACACGCCTCAACGACGTTGAGGACCTCATCGGAAAGACCTAAGGCCTGGAACTCTAACCGTTCAGGAACCAGGCCATCAGGTGCAGGGATTGAAGGTCTGGATGGAATACCTTCCCCTGATTGACTGAGATCAGGTCCAGGCGGGCTGGAAACTGCCTTGGGAGCCTGGAGCTGAGACTGAGGAGATCTGGATACCAGAACTGGCAGGGCCAGTCTGGGGCTACCAGAATCACCTGCGCCTTGTCCCTCCTCGCCTTGAGAAGCACCTTGTGGATCAAGGGAAATGGGGGAAAGGCGTAGAAGAGGCCCGAGGTCCACGGCCTCGAGAAGGCATCCCCATACAGCGAGCCCTGCTGAGGGGGCCGGCATGAAACAGTCTCAGCTTCGCATTCTCCCTGGAGGAAAACAGGTCAGCCTGAGGCGTGCCTCAGTGGGAGAACAGATCTTGTACTACCTCCGGCAGGAGAGACCACTCGTGGGACGCAGCCCCTATCCGGCTTAGGGCATCGGCCAGGGTGTTGGAGGCTCCTGCCACATGAATGGCGAGGAGATCCGCCTCCAGGTTGCGCACAAGTGACCAAATGCGGAGAGCTTCCCTGCACAGAGGCATGGAGCGCGTCCCACCCTGGCGGTTTAGGTAGTACATGGTCGTGGTATTGTCCATCTGGACCTGAACCACTTGACCCATAGAAACGGAGCGAAGGCGGTGAGGGCTGGACGAACTGCTCGAAGCTCCAGCAGGTTGATGTGGCATTGGGACTCCCGAGGGGACCAGAGGTCGTGCGCTCTGTGCTCCCCCAGATGGGCACCCCAACCCATCAGAGAGGCATCGGTCAATAGAAAGACCGTCGGCTCGGGGCGGACAAACGGGATGCCCTTCTGCAGATGTGCTGGAATGGTCCACCACTGGAGAGCGTTCCACATCCCCTGGGTCACTGTCACTAGCTGATCCAGTGGATCGAAGTGCTGTGACCACTGGCTGGCCAGCCCCCATTGAAGGGGACGCATGTACCAGCGGGCCCAACAGACTACGCTGGTGCAGGCCACCATGAGGCCTAGGAGGCACGGGAAGTCCTGGGCAGGGCGCGACTGCCCAACCTGAAATGACTGGGCAAAGGAGGAAAGAACCTCGGCCCTGTCCGCCGGGAGCCGTGCTCTGGCTCGTAGAGAGTCGAGCTCTGCACCGATGAATTGTATCACCTGCTTTGGCACGAGTTCCGACTTGGCCTCACTGATGAGGAGGCCAACCTGAGAGCAAACCTGGAGGGCCAGATATCTGGACCGCTCCACCTCTGCTCTGGAGGGGGCTGCAATCAGCCAGTCATCCAGGCAGGGGTACACCCGGACCCTTTGGCGCCACAGGCATGCCGTCACCACTGCCATGCATTTGGTGAAGACCCTGGGAGCTAGGGAAAGGCCGAAGGGCATGGCCCGGAACTCGTAGAGGGATCCCTCCACCCTGAAGCGGAGGAATCTCTAGTGGGACGGACGGACTGGGACATGAAAGAACGCGTCCTGAAGGGCCAGAGAACAGAGCCACATGCCTCGTTCCAAGGATGGGATTATCTGAGCCACAGTGACCATCCTGAAGGTCCGAGACCTTAGGAACCTGTTCAGGTCGTGCAGGTCGAGAATGGGGCGCCAGCTCACCCGTCCGTTTTGGGACCAGGAAGTATCTGGACACAAACCCCGGGTCTGGAGGAGGATCCGCCACCTTCCTGATCACCTCTTTTTCCAGGAGCAGGGCGATATCAGCTCGGTGAGCCGACAAAGAGGCTGCGGACCCCATAGACCCCAACGGGCGACAGCTCAGAAGGGCGGGGCCTGCTCGAACTCCAGGGGTAGGCCCTTTCCTACCACTTCCAACACCCAACGGTCTGTGGTGATAACGGACCAAGCAGAAAGGAAGTGGCGGAGCCATCCCCCCACGGGGGGAACCCAGGGGGGAGTGACGAGGCTGGGGGTGACACCCCGCAAACCTGTCACTGGGTAGGCTTAGAGGAGGGACCGGCCGAGGGACCTCCTGGGCCTTTACCTCCCTGCTTCCTGTTGGAGGAAGCCGTGGGCTTGGGTTTGGGATGCCAAGCGCAAGCCTGCTGGCCCTGGTGCTGTTGGGCCAGACGTGCTGCTGCTGTCGGTGGCCTTTGTCCTTCTGGGCGGAGGTGACAGAGTCCAGAGTGGCATTGGACTTTTCGATCCGCTGGAGGTGACCTTCCACTCCAGGGCCGAAAAGGTCTGTCCCCAGGAAGGGGACATCCGCCAGTTTGTGCTGGGTATCCACCATGAAGGTGGATATCCTCAGCCATGCTCTGCGGCGCATGGCCACTGCGGCCGCAACCGATCTGGCACAGGAGTCTCCAATGTCCAGAGCCATTTGGAGCTGCTGTTTTGCCACCGCCCTACCCTAGTCCCATACCTGCCGGACCGTGGTCTGCAGGTCAGCCGGGAGATGAGGGATCACCTCGTCCAGGGAGCCCATGAGGGCGTGGGAGAAGTGTGCCATCAGCACGGCCGAGCTGGCCTGGCGGAGGACGCAGTGTGCACCTTGCGCCCGGCATAGTCCAGCTTT
Source organism: Neoceratodus forsteri (assembly GCA_016271365.2). NCBI lineage: Eukaryota > Metazoa > Chordata > Ceratodontiformes > Ceratodontidae > Neoceratodus > Neoceratodus forsteri. The sequence continues at coordinate 133,746,316 of JADMNL010000031.1, read as the reverse complement.
TTGGACTCCTTGTCGTGGGGCTTGTCCACATCCCTATTGTTCCCAGAACGCTGGAAAACGCTGTCGGTGACACCCCTTGGCAGAGGGGTGTTCCGAAAAAATGGGCAAAGAGCCGGTAGGGACCGCATACTTCCTGGCCATCCTGGCCAAAGGCGCAGGAAGCAGGCCGCTGCCAGAGCTCCAAGGCTGGGCCAACAATGGCTTCAGCCACCAGAAAGGCCTCCGTGGGTGAATTCCCTCGGTCCAGTATCTCCGTCAGGGGATACTTAGCCCACTTGGATACGGGATTGAGCTGCATCCCGGTGGACTCCGAGATGAGCCGAAGCAAACCCATGAAGGACGATGGGCTTTCGTCCATCGACTGACCCCCGGAGGACTCCAGGTCAATGGGCCTGGAGAACAGGGAGGAGTCGTCGTCGCTCCGAGGAGTCCGCGAAGAGCTGCCTGGGGCCTGAGCCACCCTCCACCTGCTGAGGACGGTCGGCAGTGAGGGTGACCGACAACCTGTGGGGCAGGCCCTGACCCGACCGAGAGTCCTTGGTCGGTGCCCCCGATTTCGGTTGTGGAGGCGGAGGTTCCACCACAATCAGAGGGGCAGCTGGTTTCTGCCGAACAACTGGCCCAGGCTTGGGCACCTCGACTACAGCGAGGGGTTGTTTCGGCCACTCGGGTGACAGCCACTTGATGGCCAGGGAAGGCGACGGCGTTGGCTTGTTCCCGGACAGAAGTAACTGCTGCCACATCAGGTCCTTGTATCGTTGACGCAACTTGCGCCGAAGCCTCTCCTATTCTGAGCAGGAGGACGAGGACGAGTGGCAGTGATGCTTACTTCCGTGCCGAGACCGAGACCGCCGATGTCGGCGGGATCGGCTGGACGAGATGAAGACTGAGACCGAGATCCTCGGCATTTCTGAGGATGGGTCTGGGAAGGGGCGGGGGACACCCGCTCTTCCCTCGGCTCAGAAGCCTTAACCGGGGAATGCAGCATCGGAGGCGCAGGCAAGTCCTCGATCTCCACCGGGGGATCCGGTGAAGAAGGGTTGTCGGCTTCATCAGTCGACAGCCCATCTGACAGGTCAAGAAAAATCTCGACCATGTCAACGGGTGTCTCGGCCTGCTGACCTGATGGGGACGCCGTGAAGCCAGCGGCCTTAGCCGCAACCTTGACCGAAGCCGAGTGTTGACTGTCTGGAGAAGGGGACCTCTCCCGCTCCCACGAATGCCGACGGTGGGACTTACCTTTTCAGTCCTTCTTTCTGGACCGAGAGGAATATCCCGATGGCCCCTCTCCCTTCATGGAAAGGGACTGGCAAAGCTCCTTGAAAGAAGCTGAATATGAGGTACCCAGAGAGAGCAGGATAAATGCCGCGACTGAGGAAGAGGATGATGCCGCCTGTGCCGCCTCCTCGAGGGCGATCATCTGCTCGAGCCAGCCGCCGCAGTAACCGCCCAACGGGCCTCCTTCGACTTCACCAGTGGGTAGCGCTTCTCAGGGCACCCAAGCTGTAACCGGGCAGCGCGGTCTTCCAGGACGTTGACTGAAAACGAACGGCATAACTCACAGGCCTGCGGGTCATGTTCTAGGCCGAGGCAGTAGACGCACGTGGAGTGCGAGTCTGTCTTGGACATTTTCTGCCCACAAGGGCACCGCCGAAATCCGGGAGTCGATTTGTCCATTGCAGCCGTGAGGAAGTAATTTGACCGAAGTCTTGAAAACTTAAGCATGAGTTTCGCGCAAACCGAAGAATTAGGATCCAGTCTATACGCAGAGTGTTAAGGAGGGAACCTGAGCTTCCAAGCAGTAAGGAAGATCTGGCGTCATGGGTTTTACCACCCGGGTGGGTGGCAGGAGCCAGTTTGAAGACCTTCCGGCAAGATTTAAAGCGGCAAGGAACCTGCCAGACAGTGTGGATGAACAACATATCCATGTCCCTAAAAAGGGCATTTGCTCCCTCACAGTAATACTTGGAAACCCTAATTTTCTGCAGGGTGCCACAGACCAGGGCTTCTGGAGGTGGACCCGGATGGGCCTCACTACTTCCCTGCAGCTCTTCTCAGTAGGGCTGTAAATCTTCTGCAGATCTTAAAGCCCAATTTAACCTCCTCAACTCAGATTACTACCGCCTCTTACAAGTGAGATATTAAGTTCTCACTGGGGAGAACAGAGCTTTGATCAATACAGAGATGTCTGAACTGTAGGGCTGTTTATACTGGGCAATCCGACTGAAAGATAAACAATGGTGCATCTCGATTATGTACAGAGTACTCTGGTTGGCAGGGGTCACACCTTAGAAAAAATTAAGACAGGGTGGGAGATGGAGTCTGGCCAGCGAATCTCAACAGGACAACTGGAAACAAATTCTAGAATGAGGTTGGAAAGTCACCTCTTCCCCAGCCTGGAAAGAACATAGATGGAAGACCATTCAACATTTCCTGTTTGATGGGGGTCAAAGGTCTCACTTGCCACTGGCTAACACCAGTGGTGCCAACACTTAGTGAGTGGCAGAGGAGGGTTCAGCAGATAGCTGATACAGAGAAAATCAAAGTAGATCTTTGCCTCACAAGGGAAAAGCACACAAGAAAATGGGAGGTATACTGCATACCCACTGGAGCAAGGAGGGGGACTCACAGGGCCCACCTGCGGACACAGACAGGTAATCTGCAGAGGAAAGCTAGATGCGGATATAGTCTTTCTAACGGATGCAGTTGTCAGCTATTATAGTTTGTTAATGTTTTACATGTTTTTTGAGGATGAATGCAAACTACAGATGAGTACACTTTAGCTGACTTCCTACTTCTGCAGATGAATTCCAATGAACAATGTCTGGACTTTTGTGCCTCATACGAACAGTACTAATCCACCTGCAGACTCCATTTACACTGTATGCAACAACTAAGATACGTGTCCCAAACTTTGTCATAATCTATGATGCGCCAAACTGTATTTTGTACCACTGTAATGTAAATTTTTCTTCCTCAAAGAAACTTGAGTTACCAAAAAAAAAAAAAAAACACAACCGCTCAGGTGACCCAGAACCCATGCATCGGTCCTGAGGGACACAACAGCCCGTTTGTGAATATCTTCCTCAGGGTGCAGGTCATTTGAGTCATTCCACCATTTTAAAAGCAGAATGGTCATCTACAGGGGAAGAAAAAATTGTTTCGCAACCTACTGAAGATCGTCTTTATCAGTGTGTCTCAATGATATGCTGATTATTGTGGGGACTGCCTGCCTGTTCACGGATAGGAGACAGAGGGTTTTGGTAAATGGCACTCACTCGAATGATGGAGGAGTGACCAGTGGGGTGCCACAGGGCTCAGTATTGCAACCGATCCTCTTCAATGTCTTCATAAGTAACGTTGCTGAGAAACTGGAAGGGAAGGTATGCCTTTTAGCAGATGATGCCAAAATCTGCAATAGGGTGAACACTCAGGAGGGAGTGGAGAGAATAAGCAGTGATCTGGGGAAACCTCGAGGAGTAGTCTAAAGCACGGCAGCTGGGGTTCAGTGCCAAAAAGTGCAAGATCATGCACCTATGGCATAGGAACCCAGGCACGGAGTACAGGACAGGGAGAGGTACTGACAGTCACTAAACAAGAAAGGAACATTGGGGTTATCATATTGGACAACCTCGATGTAGCAGGGCAGTGTGACAAAGCAGTGGATAGGGCTAGTGGAATGCTGTGATGCATAGGGAGGGGTACATCCAGCAGGAGGAGGAGGGAGGTGGTGCCACCGTATCACTCACTGGTGAGAGACCCCACCTGGAATGCTGTGTCCAGTTTCGGAGGCCACACCTCAGAAAGGACAGACAGGGTGGAGGTAGTCCAAAGGAGGGCAACTAAAATGGTACCAGTGTTGCATTAGAAGCCCTAAGAGGAGAGGCTGGGGGGGTCTCAACATGTACACCCTGGAAGACAGGATAGTGAGAGGTGACAAGACAGGGACCTAGAAGTACCTCTCAGGGGTGAAGAGGGTGCAGGAGGGAAGTCCCTCTCAAATTAGAAGGAATACCAAGACTAGGTGACATGCAATGAAGTGGGGGGTTGGGGAGTGATGTGAGAAAATATTTCTTCACTGAAAGGGTGGTAGATGCTTGGAACAGACTTCCAGCATAACTGGCAGAGGTGAAACCAGTGGGGAGCTTCAAGCATGCATGGGATCAACACAGGGGTGTATTAGGAAACGGGCAGTGAGGAGGGAGGGTCACCCAAGACCAGTTAGGGTCTGCAGAGACAAATTAGGCAGGGAACATCTGGGTGGGTCAAATGGTCCTTTTCTGCCAACAAATTCTGTTTCTATGTATTGTTCCACAATGAACGTGTCATTACTTTCTAGTTTACCCTGCAATGACATCATCAAGGTGCGACTACATGTATTACAGTGTTGATGTAGTCTCATTAGTATGATGTAATTGCAGAGGGAACCAGGAATGGCAGCCTTGCAGTAGTGTGGTATAGACAGACCATGTGCACTGCTGAGTAGTGTATATATTATTTCCAAACCAGATATTTTTTTTTACCTCACCCCATGACATTCTGTTCCCTTCAGGCCCTGAATGGTGGCGCTTCTGCCCTGACAACCACATCTCAGTTTTGTGGCACAGTACCAGAGAGTATCAGCAGTTATTACCGAGACATTAGCAGGGGATGTTTAACCCGATTTTCTCCCTACTTCTTCTGTGGCCTCCCACCAACATACCTGCCTGCAACATCCCTGGCCCACCACAAGGGGGTCGCTGCATGTGTCGACGCAGGGATGACCACGTCTCCCAACTGGGAAGTGGTGCCACTGGCTCCACTTCTGACCACGGAACTACACAAGTCCAGAAACCTAGGCTTGCACTTAAGTTGCCTGCATGGGAGCGGACTGTGGTACCACTGAGTCCGCAGGTGGCCCAGCAGTTTATAACTGGCAGCAAATTGGCAAAGATTATATTTTGTAATTTGTGGAAAATTAGATTTTTGTCCTGCTTTGCCTTCTCCTTTTCCAAAAATATCCTCCAATGAATATAAAAACCAAATATCTGGCCAGTCAGTGTAGCAGCAGCACTACTGTTCGAGATCAGAGTTCGAGAGTCAGCTCAAGTCACTTGGGGTTCCCCAGCATGACTCTCCTTCTTTGGGGTGGGTATGCACATACGTCTTGCAACCCACCCACTACCTACCAGAGGCCAGTAGTATCACAGCCTGGACCAGCTCAGCTGATTAGGGATGCCACCGGATGTTGGCACAACACACACCTTGGCGTGTACGTCATTGCATGCCAGCTGCATTTGGAGTGAAAATGGAGGAGAGCATCAACCCTGCTCTGCTGAGAGGAGATGCCAGCAACCCCCGCAGGTTCTCATACTAATGTCCTGGCATCCCACTTCAGTGGTCCTGGGAAATCAGTAGCAGAGTCAGCCCAAGAGCAGGAAGTTGACAGGGCTGGAGGGGATGCTGTCCAGAGGTGAGCTGACCAGAAGGTTCAGAGGATAAATAAATACATATATATTATAAAACAACAAAAAAACAAAAATAAAACATAACTCATGCTACAACCTAGTGGCAAGAGCTGCTGCTGATGAGGAGTGACCCAGGTTCTCTCCAGAGGTTGGGAAGGAATGTTGCAACTCGGACAGCAGAGATGAGAAGGATGCCGAAGTCTAACACCTCCCAGCTCAGGGAGAGTGGGAGGCTCCTGCTGCCACAGGACTGTGCTCTGGTGACCCAGGGAGGAGAAAGTCATGCAGGCAGGATTCTGCTATCTAGGGCACATACACTGCCACCGAACAACAAAATGGTGTGCAATCAGCAATAAGGTCTGCACCCTTCGGCCTTGGGAGTCGAATGCCTCACCTCCAGGGTACGATGAACTGCTAGTCTAGGATCAGGGGTTCACTCGTGAATCCTAGTCTCCCTGAAAATAAACAAGTACTTAATAAAATAAGTGGGTTTTTTTTGTGGTTGGGCCCAGCCCAGTGGTGCAGAGGCAACACTGCCACTCACAATGCCAGCAACCCAGGTTCAGGAACATGACCATGCTGGGGGGCTGGGGGGAGAGAGGATCAAGCATCCCAGAGCATGATGTTGCCTGCTGCATTACCTCAAACTGAATTACTGGTGACAGTGCAAGTCAGGCAGCCTGCATGGAAGGGAAAAGCCTACATGTTGGTGCATCTGGAGTGCTGGCACCTCTTTGGTCAAGCACTCTCAAAAGGATAGGGCCACAATAGGGGACAACTGGCTGCTGACTGGGTAGATGAAGCCCCCCACCACCACCATCCACCTCACACTCATTCTTTCAGTATCTGGGGATAACTCTGGGCTTCACCTCAAGCGCAGGCAACTAAATTAAGTGCAGAATGATTGACAAGGATCTGAAGGGCAAACCCTGCCTTTGGGGGGAGGGGGTCAGGGGACACTGCAGTGGTATGTCACAGGTACCCCAGAGTCCCAGAAGACCCTGAGGTCAGAGGAGCCTCAATGGACAAGAAGGTGGCTCTGAGGGCAGCCAAAGGAGGTCTTGACTGGAGGTGTCGCAAAAGGTAAATTGCATTTAAAAAAGCAATGGTTGCCTTGGCACGGTGCACCCTTCAGCTACTTGCCTGTCTGGTGCTATATCCTGGAGCGTGAGGAGGAAACATTGGAGGCAGGAATGGCAGCGGGGGAGCCCAACTTGGCCAGTGACTGTTCGACTTCTTTTTACTTTTACTCTGTTTCTTCTTGTCTGGATGTGTCTTATTGGAAGAAGCAAGGAAGTCTCTCCAATCTGTCCAATCAGAAACTTCTTCCTTTAGAAACAAAAACAAGAATATAAATAATGTCTCGCTCAGAACCGTTTCCTCAGTTTTGTTTTGTTTTTACCACCACCCCCACTCCTCCTCCCCACATTTTATTCTTTTTATTTCTTTTTCAATTCAAATTGATATAAATTCAGCACATTATTTCCTGAATATTTTTTTGGCAACTGGGTAAGGCTAGCATTTTACACGGCTCTTTTTGTTCCCACAATGCCTTCTGTCCCATGTGACAATAATGCGTCCAGGACCATTGATTCAGACAGCAATAACACCTGCTGCAGCAGAAATCTACTGTTAAGAGCTTGATACTCTGGCATCAGCTAATTAACTCTGTCTAGGTTTAGCCAGCAGAAGTGATTGTTTCATTTTTAAAGCTTTTCATTTACTCAAACTACACACAACCATTAAAAAAGCACACACACACATCACCCAAGGTCACAGATGCTATAATTCATTAGTGAAAATTCTAGCCATTTCCTTACAGAACAGTCCACTCAATTATCCCCTCAGGCATTTGCCATCTGTAAATGTAGTCTTCACTGGAGTTCCCTGGACAAGTAAGAATTAACCCACGAAAGGGCATGGGTTTACTGAGAATTAATCCACGCCTGGTGGTGGTGAGGCAAAAGGCAGCAGACCAAGTGACTTCCACCACCCAGGCGTGGATTAATTTTCAGTAAACCCATGCCCCGGAGTGGGGTTAATTCATTTATAAATGGACAACTTTATTTTAAAGGTTTACCAAAAAAAAAATACATATATATATATATATATATATACACACACATATACATATACACACACACACACACACTAACATACACACACACACACTGTCTACACACATTTGTAATAAAGTAGTTCTTCGTCTAATGGGTTTGTCCTGAGGATACGAACATATGAAATTTGCCAGCAGATAAAGGCCTAGAGGTCTATCAAGTCTGCTCGAATGTGCAGCTAGCACCCCTTATTCTGCAGCTGCCCCTCCCTTCCATACTGTGAGGATACTGTAGTTGTACTTCTCCACTACGTGGATTTGTCCTAATGAGGATGCCCCAGTTGTAGTTAGAGATGTGGCAAGGCGTCAACCACAATGTGCAGAATTCTGCAGTTCACAGGTGAAATTCCACTGTTTGCGGGTGAAATTCCACACTTTGCATTGAAAACTTCACCACATCTCTAGTTGTAATTTTTTTTTTTTTTTTTTAAACATGTCTCTCTGGTGGAATGATCCGACTAGGTCACTTTACATTGTTGTAGATCAGGATTTTGTAGTCCGGCAACCCAACTGTGGGTTTACAGGGGATTAATCCATGGTCAGGTGACCTGTTTTGACAAATCAGAATACAGGATTTTTGGAACCCATTTTATAAGAACAGTCATTAACATCACAACTCTGCTACAGTAAACTTGAGAAAGCAACAGCTGTTATTGAATTAAAGGTCCTGGAGGCATCACTGTCACATGGGACAGGAGGCATTGTAGCAACAAGAAGGGCCATTAAAAATGCTAATATGGCGATCCCCAGGGGCCATAAAACCGGCAAGCAAATTTAGAAAAAACTCCTTTCAGCAAATAAAGGGAAGGACTCACTAGGGGTACACCTACGAATCACAGCACTCTGCACAACACAGGTTTTTGCAGTCATCAGCTTGTATTCTACCCTCGAGTTTCTGCACTACACATGCATGACCATTCAGCTTCTGGCATTAAAGCTCAGCTGCTAGAGCCTCAACCATTGTTTCAATCTCTCCAGATTCTCACTTGCAATTCCCAAATACCATCCTCAATATCCACTCTGCCGCAGAGCTTGATGTCATCCGCGAAAAGGCAGATTTTCCCTCTGATGCGTTTCCCCAAAGATGTTCGCATACCAGACTGAGAACCAACCACTACAGGACAGAACTATCTGTGACCACTCTCATCTCGAGTACTCCCCTTTTACAACTACTCTCTGTTCTCCCCCCCAACCAGTTTTCCACCCACTGTGTTAGCCTAGGTTCCCACATTTATGACCAACAGTTGGTCTGTATCTGTCCAGGGGGGAACCAGGATCCTAGGTGAGAGGTTTAAATGCTTCATTGGCAAGCATTTAAACTAGCCAAGGGGGAGGCACTGAAAAGGAGCAGGGAAATACCAGCCTCCCCCCACAAAACACAGTAATTAGTAAGGTAAACACCAAGGTAGAGAAGTCATTAGGGAGCAGGACAGAGGTAAATGTAAAAAAAGGCAAAGGCGGTAAGGACAGGAATGGGGCTAAAAGGGGTAAGGCCATCAAAAAGTGGAGGGTGATGAGTACCAATGCCCGTAGTCTGTGTAACAAGCTCCCTGAACTAGTGGCCTTGATGGAAGAGGGTTGCCTGGATATGGTGGCAGTCACAGAAACATGGTACACAGTGAACCATAACTGGGATGTCAACATACCAGGATATACAATCTATAGGAGGGCCAGGGAGGGTAAAAGAGGAGGAGGAGGAGTAGCTCTCTGTGTAAAGGAAGGGATCAAAGCAACAGAACTAGAGAGTAAACAGGGAGCAGGTGAGACACTCTGGGTCACCCTGGAGACAGGAAATGGCACCACAATCTGCATGGGGGTTGTATATAGACCCCCATATCAGGGGGAGGGAATGGACAAGGAAATGATAGAAGGCTTCCTTAGAATGGCAGAAAAGGGGAGATATTGTTGATGGGGGACCTGAATATGCCAGATGTTAACTGGAGCACCTTTGCTGCAGGCACATCCAAGAGCAGGGTCATTCTTGATGCCCTACAGGGGGCATGCCTCAGACAGCTAGTAGTGGAACCCACTCGGGAGGGAGCAGTCTTAGACCTGGTACTCTCAAATGGGGATGGAGAAAGAATCTCGGATATAGAAGTGGGTAGCCATCTGGGAACAAGACACCACCAAACAGGGTCGTTCATGATAAACACAGCCATACAATCAAGCCACACAAAAGCAAGAGTATTGGACTTTAGGATGGGCCGACTTTGGGAAAATGAGAGAGTGCCTCAGAAAAGCACTAGCAAACAGGCAAGAAGGAGGGGTGGAGAAACAATGGGGAGTAATCAAAACAGCCATCACAGAGGCAACAAGCCTTTGTGCAAAGCAAATCAACAAAACACAACGAAGGAAAAAAACGCTATGGTTCTCAAAAGAGGTGGCTGGGAAGGTTAAGGAGAAAAGGATAGCATTCAGGAAATATAAGGAAACACAGAAGGAGCAGGACAGAGAACTTTATCAGTTAAAGCAGAAAGAGGCTGGGAAGACAGTCAGAATAGCAAAGGCCCAAACCGAGGAAAGGACAGCCAACTCTGTTAAGAAGGGAGATAAGACCTTTTTATAGGTACATTAGGGAGCGAAGAAAGACTAAAGGAGGGATACTGAGGCTTAATAATGGGGAGGGAATGTGGGTAGAGGGTGACAGTGAAAAAGCAGGGATACTGAACGAATATTTCTGCTCAGTATTCACAAAGGAAGAGGAGGGGGAGGTACCTAAACCAAACAGGAGAAACACTCTGAAGACGGGTGTCTATACCAGTCCATTTACAGAAAAAAGGGTTCTGAAAGAACTAATAAAATTGAAGGTGGACAAATCAATGGGGCTTGATGGGATTCACCCAAGAATTCTACAAGAACTAAGGGTAGAACTAGTGACACCACTGACTACTCAATTTAAAAAATCATGGGAAGATGGGGTGGTACCTGAGGACTGGAGGAGGGCGGATGTGATTCCTCTTCACAAAAGTGGGAGCAGGACAGAGGCAGGAAACTACAGACCAGTTAGTTTGACCTCAGTGGTAGGAAAAAATGATGGAATCACTTCTGAAGGAAAGAACTGTTGAGTACCTAGAGGCCAGTGGGGCACAGGACCCAAGGCAGCATGGATTCACATGGGAAGGTCGTGTCAGATGAATCTAATTGATTTCTTTGACTGGGTGACCAAAGTAGTAGACCAGGGAGGGGCTGTGGACATGTCTTACCTAGGATTTTAGCAAGGCATTTGATACAGTCCCACACAAAAGATTAATACACAAGTTAGCCAGCCTTGGAGTGGGTCCCAAGGTGGTAGCCTGGATAAAAAATTGGCTAGACAACAGGATGCAAAGGGTAGTAGTAAATGGAGTCCACAGTGAAGAAAGGAGGATTACTAGCGGGGTACCGCAAGGTTCAGTACTCGGACCAGTCCTTTTTAATGTCTTTATAAGTGACATTGCAGAGGAACTGGAAGGAAAAGTATGTCTCTTTGCAGACGACACAAAGATCTTCAACAGGGTTGAGACTCCAGATGGAATGGAAAGGATGAGAAGGGACTTGGCAAGGTTGGAGGAATGGTCAAATGTATGGCAGCTCAGATTCAATGCAAAGAAGTGCAAGGTAATGCACCTGGGAAACAAAAACCCAGGGGAAGAGTACACAATGAGGGATGAGATACTGACAACAGTAAAAATGGAAAGAGACCTAGGGGTAATTATATCAGATGACCTAAAGGTGGGCAAACAATGTGAGAAAGCAGTAAGGAAGGCTGGGGGGATACTAGGATGCATAAGGAGAGGCATCAATAGTAGAAAACAGGAAGTTGTTATCCCTCTGTACAGACAGTTGGTCAGACCCCATCTGGAGTACTCTGTGCAGTTTTGGAGACCCCATCTCTGCAAAGACATAGACAGAGTGGAGGCTGTCCAGAGGAGGGCAAACTAAATGGTGCAGGGTCTGCACCAGAAGACATATGAAGAAAGACTAAAGGAGCTTAATATGTATACCCTTGTGGAAAGGAGGGAGAGGGGGACATGACAGAAACTTTCAAGTACCTCAAGGGAATCAACAAAGTCCAAGAGGATGGCATCTTTCAGAAAAAGAGATGTGCAAGAACAAGGGGGCACAATTTGAAGATAGAGGGGGACGGCTCAGAGGTAATGTGAGGAAGTATTTTTTCACAGAGAGGGTTGTGGATGCATGGAACAGCCATCCTGAGGAGGTCATGGAGTCAAGAACAGTGGGGGAATTCAAGAATGCATGGGACAGACATAAGGCAGTCCTATTGGGGGGGGGGGAGGAAGTAAGCTGTTGGTTAACTAGGATCTGCAGCTTAACTGTTAGGTAGGAAAATGGGCAGACTAGGTGGGCCAAGCAATGTCAACAACCACTTCTTTATCAACAGCCTTTGTCAACAAGATAAAGAAATCACTCAGGTTTGTCTGAAAGGATCAACATCCACAAACACATGTTGCCTTCTGCCTGTGGCCCATTTTCCACCAGAATCTGTAGATTCCAGCAGTTTGCCCACTGCTGAGGTCAGACTGACTGGTCTATAGCTTTCTGGCTCATCCCTTCCTCCACTTTTGTGCAGGGGCACAAAGTCCGCCACCCTCCAGTCTACAGGCACCTCTCCGGACTCCATGGAGCAGTTGTAGAGATCTGCCAAACATGACGCCAGCACTCGCAACATCTCCATTAACACTCTAGGGTGTAGACCATCTCATCTCTAAGATTTATTAACGTTTCAGGTCCTGTCTTCGAGCATTCTGCCTGCAGCTGCTGGCTGCATGTTCATTTCTGCTCCCCCCTCTGGTCTGGGGGTTATTCTACCCTCAGCCTCAGGTAGTGGACCTTCATTCAACCTCATGAATACTGAACAGAAGTAGTCATTCAATTATGTCCACCATAACCTTATTTTACGCCCACACATCCCCCTGTCTTAGTTTAACTATGGGTTCTTTTATATTTAACTTTATGATGTAGTGAAAGTAGCCTTCTCACCCTCAACTCCCTCCACAATATTAAGTTTTGCTTTAGCTTTCCTCAACACCCTATTGGCCTCACTCAGCTTCTCCAGTGTAAACCCTCCTGTCACTTTCTGCCTGGCTACCTTTACGTTTCCTGGACATCATCCTTTTTTTCTCTCACTACTATTCTCACCTCCCCTATGAACCGTATTGGTTTTCATTTTTTCTTGCCCTTCCCCACTTGCATCAAACAGGAGTTACAGATGTTACTGACATGTTGCAGGCTTTTTTTTCCATATATCTTTATTTCCTGGCGTCAGCCGGGCGGCTGGTCAGCCCCATTCCCGCTCCCCACAACCAGCTACCACCTCCTTCGTCAACTAAGTCCCTCGTGGACCCCCTTCCCATGGTGAGGCCAGCGAAGGGAAGGCAGTCAACCCCCCCCCCAAGCAAAAGTCCAGAAGTGGCCCAGGGACCAAGTGGCAGTGCGGGACGAGGGAAAGTGGGCGGGACTTCATGAAGCCCACCTTGCTCCATTTCCATTTTCTTCTCATTCTCCATGGAGGCGCAGACAGATACAGTGGAACTGTAGGCCCCCTCAACTGTAGTTGATCAGAGCTTGCAGTACTCCAGACCTCTACCAATGGCAGTCAAAAGTTAAGATGGCTTAGCCACCCCTCCCTAGGAGAGGAGAGCAGTCCCTGAAATGCTCAACCCCCCCTTCCCCAACAGCTGACACCCCACAACCTAAGGTCGTTCCCCAACCCTGGTCACCAGCATGGTGTCAGGCAAGACGCATGCGCCTCAGCCCTCCACACCATTAAGCCAGCTTGGATTAGTAGTGTTTAAATGTTATGCCGTCTTTTAGTTTATAATAAATCCACTGCTCAACTAACAAGAGCTTTGTTAGTTGAGCAGTGAGAAGACGCCAACATTTAAACACTAGTAAAGAAAAAAATGCCATAACCCCCCCCCCCGCACTGTCCCTGTTCAGATGTCACAATGAGAGCGCGTGGAAGTGATGCCAGCATACCGAGAAGCGCAAGGAACAGCTGGCAACCTCCTCTGGGCAAAATTATGATCCCTTCCTTACCTTGCCACGTAGGATTAAAAAAAAAATGGCAATATTGCACAAAGACTTCTACATAGGTAAGGGAGCTTAGAAAATGCTCCAAAACTTTACATTCCCAATCTCAGACAATTTGTTTAAACCCTTAGGAAATGGGGAGGGGGGGCAGCTGCACCTAGACTCCCTTTCAACCTTAAACTGCTATGCATTCTACAAATGGTCTAGTGAAAAATCTCAAATAATTATGATTATTAATCTAATTATTCATGAGGCCAACACACCCTCTGATTGGCTGCCGTGACAGTCATTAATCCCTTAGAAATGCCCTGTACAGCTCAGAAGGGCACATGGGTAAATTTAATTATTTTTTAACTTTTCTTTTTCTTTTTATCTTTTAACCACAATTCTGTCCCTCCCCAATTAATAAGACTTGTAACTGCAATAAAACCATTACAACAATGCATTTCCATGGCCATGACACCCTTGCTGGGCTCATCAACACACCCAGTCGGTACACCAGCTCTGCGGAATGGGAAAATTCAGAATTTATGGAATTTAAATGAAATTTCACAAAATTTCACGGAATTTCATTGAAAGTTTGTGGATGTTTTAAAATTTATTAATTCGGTTATAACTCAGTGGCCGTTTAAGCAAGAGCTCTGAAATTTAGCATATATACTCTTTGGTTAGATGGCCATTAACGTGCCAATCATCATGATTCAGGTGGACAGTTTCAGAATTACAGATGCTCAAATGTTGTCATTGTATTGTTTGTGTGAAATTTCATGAACATTTTTATCTGCACACACAGTACCTTAACCGTCTAGTGGGTCAGAGATCTTAACATTTGGCATGATTTCTTGATAGGTGTTCTAACAATGTGCCATATTTCATGTCAATATGATGCATCGTCTCAAAATTATATGTGCTCAAAATCTGTCATTTTATTTTTTTCAGGAAATTTCATAAAAAAATTTAATCTGCATATAACTCTGGCACTTTTGGAGCTAGATGTATAAATCAGTACAGATAACCTTTTTGTAATGCTTATAGAATGATTTAAATATGGAGATAATTAGATGTAATCCTTAAATATCCTGCATTCAGGCTGGAATTGTTGACACACTGTGCTTTCTTGCTGCAACCTGGGGATCTACCATTGTTGTGCTACCCAGCTCAGCTGTCCATTTCTTGCTAAAATTGTGCATCTAACTCCAGAACCTGGTGACCCCCTGCACTACCTGCCTCTTATACCCCTATCCTTTAATTAGAATCCCCCAGATAAGGCTGAGTGAAATTAGAAAATTCCAGTTTTATGGAATTTTTCATGAAATTCTACAATTTTCAGAAAGACTCGTGGGATGACTTTAACCCATGCTGTGCTGCCGACAAGTATACACATTTTAAAACCCGATGCATTCTAAATCTTCTGGCAGCCTAAGGGTTAAAGTACAGATGTTATTTTGCAATTTCTCGAAGCAAGCAATTAATACAACTGGCATACGCAGTCTCCTTGTAAGGTCTAAAAACCTACCAATTTTAATGGTGTAGTATTCTCTAGTTTTAAAGTTTCAGGGATTTATAAATTTGTAGTTAACATTCTTGCAAAATTTAATTTTTAAATGTTGTGACAGTTTGACTACTTTTAATTCAATCCCACTTAAAGCTGCAAATTTGAACTTTTTCGGAAATGACCATGCAGTACACCGTAGTTTAAATGTTTCAAACTCTGGTTACATTTGGGTATGTAGTTTTAAAATTAGAGGGAACTAACCAAAATTTAAATTTTGGCAACATGTTTTGTCAGGCTATAACTCAGTCCCATTTAAAGCTAGAAATCTGAAACTGTGTGCATATACAAATGTAGTGATAATCTGTATACCAGTCAGTTTTTGCAACATGTCAATGAATGCTATCAAAATTATAGTAAAATTATGGAAATCCAAATTTTGGCAAAATATTTGGCTACCTATAACTCAACTCCCATTGAAGCTTGAGACTTAAAACATGGTGCATATACGCATTCTAGGCACTTCTTTAAATCCTGATATTGTGAAGAAATTTGGTATAATTTTTTTTTAAATTCTCACAATAACTTAAAATTAAATTTTGTTTAAATATTTGGCCACCCATAACTCTGCCACTTTCAATCTACAACTCTTAAAGAGGGAGTCTGGCCAAAATTTCTAGCATCAGTAAATGCAAAATGTGGATTAGCATATCCCAAGTCAGCCGCATGCCAAAAATGAGATCTCTAAGTTACTTTGTTTAAAAGTTACAAATCATTTTGTAACCCTAAATTTACTGCCTGTTCAAAAAAGCCAGTTTCAGTAAACAGCTACTGATGATGTCACTACCAGAACTCACAGCATAGTCCTTCTTGCAAATTACCTAACAAGACTTATTTTCTCCCACATTACATAAAACTGCAGTTGTATTAAACATCTGAAAAAGGAAAGCTGACATTGGGTGAGTCAGGGCACACATTTCCATACTGTGCAGATGCAAGGTACAGTACTTAAGAATGTGACGGGGGTGGGGGTGGAAAACAGTGGCAAACATGGCTTTAGAATGACAAAAATATGTGCAATTTTTATAATAGTGCAGGGATGAGATTTCGAAATGTCACCAGACTGCAACTCTGGAATGCAGCAATGACACAATCTCAGAAAGTAGGTGGGACACACAATTTTGGAAAGTGGCAGGGGGATGCTAAAATTCTTAATGGGGGGGGTGTCATACAGTTTTAGAATGTGGCAGAGATGCCCAGTTTTGAAATGTGGGAGACACAGTTGTGGAAGGTGGTAGGGATATATAATTTTGTAATGTGTCTGATGGATTAGTTTGGCATGTGGTGTAGTGATGCAAAATTTCAAAACGTAGTTGGTATGCTTGATTTCAGATTGTGGTGGCAACATTCAATTTCAGAATGTGGCATGAACACGAAATCTCAGAAAGTAGCAGTGACAGTTTCAGAATCTGGTAGCCACATGGAATTTCAGAATGAGGCAGGGATGCATAATTTTAGAATGTAACTTGAGCATGCAATTTTTGAATGTGGCAGTGACACTCCTTCAGAATGTGGTAGAGATGTGCAGTTTCGTAATATGGTGGGAATGCACGTTTTCAGAATGCGACAATGACAGGCAATACTGGAGCATGGAAGTGTACACAATTTCAGAATGTGGCAGGCAGGTACAATTTCAATAAATAAAATAAAATAAAATATTTTAGAATGTAGAAGAGACATGCAGTTTTGGAATGTGGTGGTGATGCTCAGTTTCGGAATGTGGCAGTGACACGCAGTTTCGGAATCTCGCTGACACGCAGTTTCAGAATGTAACTATGATGCACAATTTACGAATGCGACTGACGCACAATTTACAAATGTGGTGGTGATGCTGACATACAGTTCTGAAATGTGGTGGTGACGTGCAGTTTCTGAATGAGGTGGTGATGCACAGTCTTGCAGTTTTGGAACACGGCAGTGACGCGCGACTCCAGAACGTGGCAGTGATGCGCGACTCCGGAACGTGGTGGCACGACTCTGGAATGTGGTGGTGATGCACAATTTTGGAATATGGCGCTGATGCACAGTTTTGGAATGCAGCGGTGATGCTCAGTTTCAGAATTTGGCAGCGACACAGTTTCAGAATGTGGCGGTGATGCACAATTTTGGAATATGGCGGTGATGTGCAGTTTCAAAATGTGGTGGTGATGCACAGTTTCAGAATGTGGCAATAACACAATTCTGGAATGTGATGGTGACAGTTTCAGAATGTGCCATTGAAACAACTTTGGAACACGGTGTGGCTGTGCAATTTTGAAATGTGACGAGGATGCACTATTTTGGAATATGGCTGGGACGCATGATGTTGGATTGTGGTGGGGATGTGATGCACAATTTTAAAATGTGGTAGAAGTATACAATTCTGGAATGTAGCAAGGACAACCAGTTTCAAAATAAAATGGTGTGTCCTGCCATATTCCGACAGTGTACATCCTCACTTATATTCCAGAATTGCCAGTCCCCACTAAATTCTTCAATGTGTGTCCCTGTCGTATTCTGAGATTGAGTGTCCCACCACACTGCAATATGGCACATCCCTGCCACATACCGAGATTACGTCTCCCCCCCCCAAACATTCTAAAATTGTACACTACTTTGACAGTCTATACCTTGGTTCAGCACTGCATTACAAAACCACCTCCTGATGCATTCCAAAGTACAGTACCATGCAGCTGAAAATTCTTGAAACACAAGCACTGCAGGCAACCCTGTGTCAGTAGTTTTTTTAAATAAATACTACAGCTACAGTTTTGATAACTTTGAAGAAATAGATCCTATAGAGTTTCTGATAGGAAGGACTAGTCTGTGAGTTCTGGTTGTGACATCATCAGTGGCTTTTCACTGAAACTGGCTTTTTTGAACAGGAAGTGAAATCAGTTTTACAAAATAGCTCATAACTTGAAGTAACGTAGAAACCTCATTTTTGGTATGAGATTTATTGGGAGTGGGACGATTCTAATTCTGCAATGTAGCACTTTTGACTGGACTCCGTCTTTAAATTTGGTATAGTCTTGTAAGCCATAAAGTGCTGTTTATATTCCCAATTTGGTGTTATTTGGACACGTACTTTTAAAATTATAGCAAAATAAATTTAAAATTTTGCGAAATCTGCAGAATCTGAACGGTCATTCCGTGGGAATTCCATGGGTGGAATTTTATATTCCGGACAGTTCTACCAGCCGGGTATTAATTCCTAGGAAGTGCCGAGCTGTTCAAGCATTCTTGCTTAAGCAGTAGGTAAAAGACAGGTAAGCCATGGGCAGCTGAAGCCTTTGTAGAACCCAGTGCCTGGAACGGACTCAGCTCTACAACTGCAACCAACAGGCATGTCAGAGTTAAGCCAACAGAGATCAGCCTGTTTTTGTTGTTTTCAGCCTGCGCCCTGTAACTGTAGTGGTGGAAACCTGTAACCCATGAGTACCAGGTACACACACTATCCTCTCCTTTGATGGAACACTAGCTTGACTTCATTCAGCGTTTCCTCCATGTATGTAAATCTGCTCACTGCTCTATAAACTCACATGCAGTTTCCTTTTTACTCTGTGGTCTCTTTCCTGGCTGCAGGTATGTGTTTTTTTTCTTTTGTTATATTTTACCTGGCTTGCCCAGCTCTACATGAGATGTCAGAACATCATTTAATGGCTTGATATCTTGTACAAATATAATACACTGTAGCTCTCTGGGATGCGGAACCCATTTCTGGCGGTGGTTCCGCCACACCTAGATACTTCCTCTTTTCCCCAGCCCATGTTTACCGCACATTGTGGCTACTCACCGGCTCTGTCTGGCTCTCTTTTTCTGCTGCAGCATAGCTCGCAGGTAACAGGTCACAGAGATTCTGCTCCTCTTTATTTCCATACCCCTCATACACAACCACGCAGGTTCCTGCGGCCTTATCGATTGATTTAATAGTAGCCGGGTAGACACATCCGTCTTCTGACCAGACAGCACAGCAGCAATCCTTCACTTTCCACTTGTGCTACGAGAAATACACATGTCAAATTATGCTTTTTTTTTTTTTGTTCTGTATTTTATCCCCCTGCCGACTGGCCCCCTTCCACCGCCCCCCATCACCGCCACCAGACTACTCACTGGCCATAGCCTCTGCCAACTGAGGTGCCAGCTGTCCCACTGCGGCGGGGAGACCAGCTTCATCTTGCTGGTTGGCTCTTTTCTCCTCTGTTTTATTCCCCGGCCCGAGCACAGAGCTAGGCTGTGCAGTGATGCCAATGGCCAAGCCACGTACACTTCCACATGTGGCACGTGGCACACCAGGCGTCTAGCTCAGCTCCACCCCCCCCCATGTATGAGCTTATTGTGCCAGCCCCCAGCCACCGCTAGGGGTCAGTCCAGCAGCGGACTCCATCCCACCGTCCCCGGGAGAGGAGAGCTGTCCTCCAGATGCTCAATCCTCTCCCACCCCGGCCAACCCGATGACTCACTGACACCGTGAACACGGGTCACTGGCGTGGCAGGAAGGAAGGCAACGCTGCCTCAACCCTCCACGCCACTGGGCCAGCCCTCAAATTCCGCTTTTTAAAATGAATTCCTCCCCTTCCCCCTCTTCACAGTAACAGATGCATTGCCTATGCAGTGTGAGTGATGACTCAGGGTTCGACTCTCACATCAAGTTGCCCAAACTCTCCTCACTTAACCTTCTCAATCACTCCTCTGTACTTCACCTCCCAGTGCACACCGTAGCCTCCCTAAATTCCACACTTAGAGACAGTGGTCTGTGCACAGGAAGGGGAGAGGGCATCTTGCAGGAATGATAATAGCAGAATTCTTCCTAGGGTAGACAGGTTGCTTAGGGAAACTGGGGGCAGGAGGCTAGATGTTTCTGTTTACCTTGGGATGAACAAGCTGGCAGGAAAGCTGTTAGAAGCAGTACGGGACTGGGCATGGACTTCTAGGCTTTCGGGGTTGGAGTGTACTGCGACCTTCTCAGAGGTACTCACATTACACAGGAGGGGAGAGACAAAGAAGCTGAAAATCTTTCAGTTCAAAAACTGGATGAAAGATTGGTGCACCAAAGATGAGCTTTGCTTCCTGGGAGACTGGGGTGCCTTTTGGTAGCATAAAGGTTATTTAAACTTGATGTCCATCATCCTACAAGGGAGGGTGTACAAGGGCAGTGGCCAGAAGCTTGACATCTCAGGACAGTTCAATTAGTAGGGGGAGGTTGGGTCCAGGGTCCTCTATAGAGTAAACTCAGTTGTGGGAGACCTAGCTAGCACCCCGGCTAGCAGGGGGCAGTCAGGGAACAAGGGATAACACAGATGGGGAAAAAAGAAAGGGGCATGAGATGGAGAGCAAAAATGTTGGATAGAGAAGGGGGTTCAGAAAGAAATACAACACAGGGAACAGGCAAAATATGCCTGGCCACTGGATGAGGTAACAACAGAATGCAGGGTTCCTGGAGGGCGTTTGTATTTGTTTTACCAAGGAAAAGCTCCACTGAGTAATGCTCATTTGCAAGGAGGTCCTGGGTAGGACAGAATACAATACAGTGGTTTGCTTAAATGCCACAAGTCTTGATAATGACAGAAGGAATAATCTGCATGCTGTGGCAGCTGAAGGCATCACAGACACAGTGACATACTCATACCATAACAGATACCTTGTGGATGCCCTATAAACTTACGTTAGTTGCACAATGACTGGATGTACCAGACCATACATTTTTTCAAAATGAAATATATTACAAAATAAATATACATATCTCCACAGCTCACTGCCCTGCTATGCTCACCTGTTGCTTCTGGCACGTGCTGCTGTCTTTGGGATTGTCACAAGGGGGCAGCAGCAGCCTGAGATCCTGTTGTTCCTCACTCCCATACCCCTCAAACACGACCATACAAGAACCCAAAGCCTCATCAATGGACTGAATACTAGCTGGGTAGACAAGCCCATCCTTAGACCAGACTGCCAGGCAGTGGTCTCGGACCTTCCACTGAGAGGGGGGGGGGGAAAAGAGAAGCTGCTAAAAGTTAGTTAAATTTAAAATAAAAAATAAAAAAAGACTGAATCCTAGTTTTGGAATTACATTTTATGAGCTGTGGGAACTACGGGGACCCATGGGCCATGCTTTTAAACCAAGACTCCCCCCCCCCAACCCATTACAAAAATAAATGACAGTGTTGCTTAACCTACTGGGGCACAATTTAAAGCTATTCAGGCCCACCCCCTGTGCCCCCAACTCCCACTGTGATTTCTACACAAGATAGGCCAGTCCCAAAAAGTCAGACAGTAATCTTGTTTCCCATTCCATTCATTTCATTATAAGGGGAGCTGGAAAAGTCCTTTATAAAAGTTTATAAAATGGGAGAAACTAAGAGTCGTGATTCATCAGATGTGACCACATGACTGTGCATTATTCCAGCATATCATCACAAGTTAGAAATACTTAACTTTCTGAACCTCATTACTCAGTTTTTAAAATAAAAATCAGAGGAACCACTTAATCACAATACGGCACTCTAGGGTGTGCATAACTGTAGGATAATGGCACTTGTCAAGTGCATACAGCACTCAGCATTGCCTCATGCCTCACTTCCCAGAGGGAAAGCCATTTTCCCACAATAACACATACCCTGTCATGCTATATTGCTTAATTATCAATCACTGAAGGTCCTCAAACCAATCAGCATTCAGAATCTAAGATCCTCCCCCAATCTCTTATTTGATATATGGTTCTGTTTCCCTGCAAATTGCTGGGCTGTTCCATCCTCCACAACTGCAGGGGGATTTGAATAATTTAATGTATTGTTTTAAAGCAGTAGTATTTGTTAGTTGACAGAAAATGTTGCGGGCTGGCAGTATAGCCTAGAGGTTAGAGTAAGGAGTTGTGAATGGGCTCGGTACATTCAACAGACCTGGGTTTGATTCCCACAACCTCCACTTGCACACTAGGCAACCCTGAGCAAGTCACTTAACCTCCCTGATGCTCCCGGGTCACCTCTGAAAATAAGCATTGGGCTTAGTGGACGTTACCCGATTACCAAAGAATAAAATGAAAAAAAAATGATATTGTTTTTAGCATTAATATATTTCTGACATAAGAAGACTCATCATTGGTATATTTTTATTTCTCCAAGATGTTTTAAAACTGCTTTTATTATCAATTTTATTATCGATGTGTCAGGTCATTAAAGATGGCCGCCATCAGCAATTTTTAAAAATCCCGTCCCTGGAGGTTACTTTTCGACTTTAACTATTGGATTTGTACTGTGGCTGTATTAGGAGGGTGCTAGTACACAGTTTTGATGGAAAACAGCACAGCACTACAGCAAAATATTCAATTTATTCATTGTGGGCATGGCCAGACAGCAGAGACTTTTAAAAACTTTAAAACCTCATATCTTACTTTATAACAATGAAATGCAATAAAAAAAAAAATACATATAATTCGGCAAAAGTAGTGTGAGGGCATTCAGGTACCATGGTGTGCACGTGCCTCCACATGCACGCATCGTGGGTAAAAATAATAGTAATAATTAAAAAAAGAAAAATGCATATAATTGATGTTTTTGCAAGAAACACATTACTAAAAAAAAAAAAAGACATTTTTCCTCCACTAATAAATACTGCCGGTTTAAATAAACTCTTTCAGTACTAAAGAAAGAATGTGCGTGGGCCAATGTCACCGAGGGTTCAGGCGCTGGCCTTCACACACCGCAACCTATGTTTGAAATGAGCATGGTTGGTCAGCAGAATCAAGCATCCAAAGAACTGCTTTCTTCTCCCAGGAGGGAGGAGAATGTGCTCCACTGAATGACTGCCACTGGCTGCAGGCCTGGGGGGAGTGTAGGATGGGATCAGCAGAAGAAGAGAGGTGCTGTGGGACCTTGCAGCGTGCACGTACCTCCACATGCACATGCTGAAAAGCGTGCCCCAGTGTGGGGAAGGGAGAAAACGAAAATGGTGGCAGAACAGGCTTGTATGAAGCCTTCCTGCCAATTGCTCACCCACCACATCGCCAGGACATGGAGGCCGAAGGCAGTATATGTGCTTGGGGGGGTGGCCCTTCCCCTCCTGACCCCACCAACGGGAGGGGGGAATTTGTGGGGGTATTCCAGCCCTTGGATAAGTAGGATGGTGGGGATTGACAGGGCAGAGCTGTAGAAAGTGTAGCCTGCCCGAGCTACAAGAGGATAAACAGATTATTGGGGGGGGAGAAAGAGAGAAAAAATGTGCATTTTTTTTTTCATATTTATCTGTGATTTATAATAGGTTAATAGCTGCAGTGTGATGTGTTGCTTACGGTATAAAAGCATCATCTCTCACAAGTGTGAGCAGCCAGAACCATTCAGCAATGCTGCGGGAGCCCACATTTGCACGCAATTACCCCATTTATGCCATCCATAAGACACATCGCAGTGCCTCATACAACTTTAAAAACTACCTTGCACAGGGGGAAGAGGCAGTCACCAAAACAGTGTGCACAGAATTTTTGTTTGTTCTGTATACATATACACAGCCTAATGACAAAATATGGGGGCAGACATCTAGTCCCAAACGGAGACATGTACCAGGGAAGCTCAAAAAGCATTTCTACCTAATGCACACTTTGGAATACTGACCCACTGTTGCTACGGGGAGTGCTACCCAGAATCCAGTGTGATGGAGTGGGAGGAGGCAGCGCTTATCACCTTCCAAGGGATGACCCCTGCAGCATCTACAGGGAATACTACCCATAATGTAGTGTCATGAGGAGGAGGGGGAGGGCAGAGACAGACAGACTGGGCTAGTGGCTACAGCACAGGATTCAGAACTAGGAGACCAAGGTTCAAATCCCACTACAGCTACTTACATGCTTTGTAACACAGAGCAAGTTATTATGCTCTCAGTGCTTTACTCTACTTAGCTGTAAAAATGGGTGAAAGCGGAACCCTATATCATAAGAAGACAGTATGTGAATGCTTTATATCAATCTTGATATGCAGCCTACATTGGGCCTCAACAAGAGAGGCTAGCAATCCTCTTGTCTCTGGGCCCGAGTCAAGGACTGTACAGTACCACACCACACTGATGAATTCTAACCAGCACTAAACACAAGCCTGGTTTGCCCTTTTCAACCTTTGCACATTGTTTAAGAGGAGGCCTTATGGCTCCATACAGTCCTGCCTAAATGCCTTCATGGTGATTTGCATATATTACCCACAAGACCGTGCAAAAAAAGGAGTATGCATGATTTTGTGTTTTTTTGTTTTTTTTTTAATTCCAGTGCGCTTTTTGCGTAGCCCTTGCTTCAATGCCTTTGAAACAGAGGTTCGTGTGTTTTGGTGGTAAAGGTGAGCGACCTTTTTTTTTTTATTATTGCATTCATCTCTCTGCTCTCTTGCCGGATTCTTTTTCTTTTTATTTATTTATTTAGTTTTTGTTGACTGGGTAAGTGCACTAGACAAATCCTGCCTATTTTCAGGCACGACCCGGGGGGGGGGCTACAGATGAATGCCAACTGACCTTGAATCAGATTAAGCTGTTGGTGGTATTTTAGTGAATGAGAGAAATTTGGCCAGGACACGGAAAATTCCCTACTCTTTTCGAGAAGTGCCATGGGATCTTTAACATCCACCTGAACTACCACCAATCCAGGCAGACGGGACCTCGGTTTAACGTCTCATCCGAAAGACGGCACCTCAGAAGTGCAGCACCCCTTTCATGCTACACTACAGTGTTAGTACTGGGATATTAACCCAAGTGCCAGATGTGGAAACTGAACCCACAGCCCTCTGATCTCCCGGCCTCAGAGGTGAATGTGCTACCTACTGAGCCACTGACACTGGAATGGTGCCACGTCCCAGCCTAGTCACCCACCTCCAAGGGAATTACCCTGAGAAGCACCCATGACCTGCCACTCATGGCGGGATCACAGGGATTGCCAGGCCCCTGTAAAGCAACGTCCAGTTGTGGGGTGCCAGGCCTTTGTGGGGCCATTTGTCATGCCATCCGGCAAGGTGACATCCTCCGGTTTTGTTCCCTTGTGATGTCGGACATGCAGTGGCACTGCATTCATTTATCAGCACCCCACCAATCAATGGGCCTCCCAACTGCCATGACACCTGCCCATCGCTGGGTGTCAGACACACTGCAGGAGAAGCGTCCCTTCCCACCCCAGGGAAGGAGAGCAGTCTCTTTGATGCTTGATCCTCCCATGCCCTGGTCAATACCCAATGACCCGAGTTCCCTCCCGAACTCACCTGAAAGCCTTGGTTTTCTGTAGAAGCTATGTTTCCAATAGGTAAGACAAAGGAAAATTTATTTATATGGTGCCCAATCCCAGAGGCTCTGGGTGACTTACAAAGTTGAAAAACCGGCAGGGTAAACAACAATAAAATATCAGCTCTAAAGGGTTATACAGAAAAGGTTAAACTGAATACAGACAATTATAAATAAAGGAGGGAATGGAGCACGAGCCACTGTTGCGTAGATTGTGGCTCAAGCCCCCCCCCCCAATATTTATTAACTAAAAAAAAGTACCTGAACACTAAGTAAAATTACATTTCTTGAGAAGTGCAGCCAGCATATTATCAACTGGAGCACAGCCCCCGGAGAGATCAGCCTAGCAAAACTGGCGAGATGATGACCACAGTTTTGCCTCTTCCTCTCTATTGCCCACATTTACGGAGTTATTAAAATCCCTGTATTTTGTACACCCGGTGTTATTTTCACAAAAGAGGCCTCTATGCCATGTGGGTGCACAACCCACCCACCTGGGGGATCTTTTTGTTACATCAATGTTGGGCCAATAAAAGGTATCAAATCATTTACTTCTGGATCTGTTCTTACAAGGATCAATACGGCAAAAGACTAAATCTGTACGTTCCTTTAGGTAAGTTTAGTGAGCGTTTCTGGTTTACACACTGATGGTATGGACCAAACGTCTTTACTAATATGATCTGGTTTTTATGGTGTACAAAGGTTTATTTTTGTATGGTAACAGCAAAAGCTTTGCACCCAAGTATAATGTAGTTTACGTTCTTGTTAAGCTCTTGCGTTCCTCTTACTGCATTCAACTACAGACTTCTGTGCGAAAAAGGAACATGAATTACATCACACACTTTTTTTTTTTTTTTTTTTTAATTAATATGCTTTGAAGCCAGCCCGGTGGCTTGGAGGGCTCTGGCGTTAAACACCTTGCCTCCTGCCACACCAGTGATCCGTATTTTGCAATGAGCGCGTTTTGCTGGGGATCAGCCAAGGGTGGGGAGGGGATTCAGCAGCCGAATGACTGCTCTCCTCTCCCAGGGTGAGTGGCATGTTGACTCAGCTTCTTGCTGCCACCAGGTGGAGGTCTGGGGGTAGTGCCAAGCTTGAGTGGCAAAGTAAAGGGAGGGTGCCGCACTTCCATGACATGTGAGCGCACCTCCATGCACACACTCTCAATGTGCTGCCATGGCTGCGGAAACCAGGCAAGAGAATGGAAAACTGATTGGCCAGGGCTGAAGTCCTGCCCACTGGCCCTACATCCCGTGCCACTGTCTGGACCACAAGATCCATCACTGGATTTGAGTCTCCGGGTGGGGGGATCCTCCCCTTCCTGGCCCTGCCGCAAGGAGGGGCAATCCACTTGGTGGGGCCTCTGGGTCCATCTGAAGTGGTTGCCCCTCCCCTTCCTGGCCCTGCCACAAGGAAGGGCAATCCACCTTGGGGGGGGGGCCTCTGGGTCCAATTGAGGTGGTTACAAGGTGGAGGAGACAGGGGCAGGATTGACAGCCTATCTGTGCCTGACCAGCAAGATAAAAAAAAAAAAAAAAAAAAAACTATATGGGAAAAACAAATGTAATATGCTTTATTGAATTTTTCTTTCACAGACAGGACTTTACGTTACAGTACAGCACTATACTACTCGAAACAAACTCCCCCATGCCTTGTTACACAGTTACATGGTGTAATAATGCAGAGCATAATTTAAAACTAGAAGCATCTGTTTCTGAGTTTATACAAGACTGTGTCTAGAACTAGTTAGTCTCACAATCTACTCACTACTATCTACATCATACAGTTTTAAAAAATGGTCCGTACCACTGTGTGGTTTACTAAATTGTCAAAAACCATGGAATACTACCGGAATATGAACTAGTATTGGAAAAGCAGATGTAACAGAATACTCAGATGCACAGATTATAGGCAGTTCTCGTTTACTCCTGTTGACCTACAAATTGCATAAGGTTCACTAAACTGACATGAACACTCTGCCATGACAGGATTAGCAGTATATAATCCTATCTAGTCTGGCTACTCTACTCTTTTTAATTAGGCGTGCTGCTGTGGGGGAGGGGGCAGTTTTTCAACTGTCTCTCACTCCAAGGGAAACTCAGAGCCCTGAGCCCTTGGAGGGATTTCAATCCCAGTCAAACACAGAAGGGGCTTCAGTGCTCTGTTCCTTTAGATAGCTTTTCTTGGAGGGGGTGTACCCTTTATCCACTGTGGCATTCCGATAGGAACCACCTTCGGCTCCTACAAATGACATCTTGCTTTCCAAGAAGCAGCTCCCATCCAGCACATCCAGGGCTGAGACCACAGCTGTTGTACTTCCCCCGCATGGCCAGAGCATTCTCGTCCTAGACGGGCAAAAAAACAAATCCAGCTGCTGGCTGTTGGGGGAAGAGGCACCCAAGGCCTTCCACAGAGGTGGAGGAATGGAGCCCTGCTGGACATGGGGAGGGTGTGAGCACTATCTGCTTTACTGGCAGCAGTTTTATCTGGTGTTGTCCCATCCCGTGAGGAAGCAGGGTTGTCCACTGATGTATGCATCCTCCCTTCCTACACACTCGCAAGACTGCATCGCCACCAAGGAGATGCTCGATTCTCCTCCTGTTGATCTCCAGACACCCTTTGCTCAGAGTGCAAACCTGAGGTCTCTGGCACTGCCAACAGCAGGTGCATCACTGGGCTGGCCCTTATTTAAAGGAAAACACTTCTGATGTCTTTTTTTTTTTTTTTTAAGTTTATTATGTTCGTCCGTGGCTTTGGGTTTAACGGCTTATCTGCAGCAATCCAATGGCTGCCACATGCATTCCATACTCACCCTATGGTAATACACCCTTCTGACTCTGCCATTGGTCAGCAGGGTACATTAGCATCAAGAAAGTGAGGGATGTGTATGGCAGCCACATTTTATTTATTTATTTCAATCTAGGATTACAATACCTTTGAGCCGAGGCTCTTTCACAAAGGTTCCATGTCAGCGTGTGCAACAGTCACCATTTTCAGTTACGAACATATAGTTATTGACTTACAGACATGTAATAACCAGTACAAAGACTTGAGCTATGAGCAAGACAAGGGAAGGGGGTGGATGGTGGGGAAGTGAGGGTAGGAGATGGGGGAGGTGCAGAGAGTAAGGGGAGTATGAGAGGTGGTTGGGGCGGAGGCAGGAGTGGAGACACCGGGGGAGGTGGGCGAGGGCGGGAGACAGTGCAGCCAGGGGGGTCTTGTTAAGGGAATATGACAGGTAAGGTGCTAGGGGTGCAAAGACTGATTGTAAGTGCTGGGTGCTGGGGCATTTGCAGCTGGAATGGTGGAAATATTAAGATGGGCAATCGCAGGATACAAGCAGTGAGAGGCGCAGCTTGGACTTGAAGAGGCAGAGTGTTGGAGGGGTCGCTATGTTGCTGCCAAGAGAGCTGAGCCAATTGGATGCCCGATAGGCGAATGATCTTTGTCCTTGGGTCGTGTGACATCGTGGGATATGTAGTAGATGGGAATTGGATGTCCATGGCTGTGGACACACTTTTAAACCAGAAGCTACAGACAAATATAATAAATTACATCAGAAGGTATTTTTAAAATTTGTACTTCAAGGTGAAAACACAGATCAGGGCCTTGGGATGCGGCAAAGGAGGTTTGGGCAATATCCCCATGTTTTCCTTTAAAGAGCTAGTAGAACTAAAAATGACAGGAAACTGTTACAAATTTTTAAGGAGTAGTCAACTGTAACTTTGTATTTCTGAAGTATTTTTCCTTTTCCTTTTGCTCGTTAAGAGTTTTTTCTGTGTGGCAGTATTATGGTGGATGTGTGGAATAGCACTCTGCCTGGCACCAACATATCTAGCTCTGTTCCTCCCACTGCATCATTAGCAGTGTGACCTCACTGACCAGGACATCACAGGTGACTGAACCGGCAGCTACTGGTGGCTCCACCTGAAAAGCTGTGATGTCACAGTCAGTGAGGTCACATGCTGAGGATGTAATGGGAGGAATAAAGCTAGAAAAGTCAGCCGCCAGGCAGAGTGCTGTGCCGAACATCACACCTACTCGGATCAGGTAAAGAAACTTCTAATTAACCTGAGGGAAAAGAAAAGTACCTCATCGGAAAGAAAAGGTAATAGCCAATTTTTTTTTTATACTTTCTATTTATGCGCCTTCATCCCACAGCACTCCCCTCTCTTCGGGAGTCACCTATGGCTGTTCTAGTCTTCACCTCCTACCTGGATCCTGTGGTGATCCGTCCTCCACGTAGCCTTGGCTTACCCCCCAGGCGGGGACAGGGTGGGGAGGCAAGCAACCCAAATTCCTTGTCTTGTCAGGATGCCGGTCACCAGGGTAGGTAGGGGTACTGGGGATCAGGGCCTGGCACTCCGTCTACGCAGGAGTGCCGTAGGGTATTTTCCCGATGTTCCACGGGAGTGGCCTCTGCCCTGACATCACGGGCGATCCGCCAACGTCTGCCACTCTCAAATCCCTTGTGCGCCATGTCCGCTATGCCCAGCTTCCACCAGAGGCCAGTCAGACACCAAGCTGTGTCCCCTCCCTCCCGGAGAGGAGAGCTGTCCTCGGACGCTCAATCCTCTCCCTCCTCTGCCAACCCTCGATGTCCGGGATCGCCTCGAACCGTGGTCAGCTGGCATGGCATGAGGTGTTACGCCCAGCGCCTCAACCCTCAGCACCACCGGGCTGGCAGCCGACTGTTTTTAAAAACTCATACTAATTTTAGGCAGTACACTAGCTCTTTAAATTCTTTGCTGATTTTCATTGTATGTTGCTTTATAAAATGAGCCTGCAGTCAGGTATACTGCACACACCTAGTCTCTGACATTGTAAAATATACTGGGGAGGGGCAATGTTCCTGCCCCCCCCACACACAAATAAGGTTGAGTCAGTTAATGCAGACACTTTTTCTGGTAATATGCACCTGCCGCCCTCCCTCCCGCAAGGGTCAGAAGGTTCGCTCTTACCTGTTTCATGCTTGGCTTGCTCTCTCCATTCCCATCGTGGGGCAACAGATCATCAACTTTCAGTTCTTCCTCATTTCCGTGCCCCTCGAACACAACCCGACACTTCCCATCCTCTTCACTGATGGACTGAACGGTAGCTGGGTAGACACGTCCATCTTCCGACCACACAGCACGGCAATGATCACCTACCTTCCACTTAAGCAGAGAAAATAGTTACACTCGAGCACTTTGAATCCTCACCCCCCCCCCCAAATCTTTCCCATTTATAAAAAGGCTCCTATTGTATATAGAAATGGGGTTAGTGTCACATGTATTTCAATTTGCTCTGGCCAGTTTAACACGCTTAGTTTCTGTTTTTTGTAACAGCCTAGCAAACTCATGTTTTAGCTGTGTTTTATGTCTGTCTCCATTTTTCCAAGAAGGGCTCAAGTCACAAAGCCATAAACTCACAGCTGGTATTGGAGAAACTCGATTACAGCATATTCCCCACATTTTTTTTTGTTTCAGTTCTGAGCCTCTCTGTTCTTTTAGTTTGTTTTCCATCCAGATTTTTACCCACCTACCTCCAACTCAGATTACCCTCTGATCAGCTGCCCCAGTCCCATAACCTGGCTCCCTTGGGTACTTTCCCAGCCTCTGTGTTTGCACAAGACTTGCTCCCCATAGCAGGATCCTCAAAGGTGTCGCACTCCCCCGACTAGGCCTAGATCCTGTCAGGATGGGGGTTTGCACTCAGCAGCACGGGGCTCGCAAGAACTTGGCTGTCAACCTGCAGGTCGAAGTGCTTACTCCCCCAGGTCATCAGTGTGCAATGAGGCAAGTGTGTGAGCATTGACGCACAGCACATTCAGCGTCTGGTGGCGGCCCTTCTCCTTGAGCGTTTCTCTGCCTCGCTGCCACCCAGCCTTCACTGAGTGGAAGGCTAAATACAGAAAAGCTGCACTCGGGAGTGGGTGCACACAGTCAGAGAAACAGCAGAAGCAGCAGGAGAGACTGGGCCTTTGAAAAAGTATCTTAGACGTGAAATGCATCAGGCAGTTACCTCCGGCAGGTCACTTGTTTGCACTGGAGCCCAGCAATCTGAATAGTGATTATCTGCATCAAAACTACTGATGGTGAGCTTTTACCCCCCAATCACAGCTTGCCCAGTCTCTTTTGCAGCTTTCACTGGGTGGAAGGCTAACAGCTGAGGATGTCAAACCCCCTTCCTGAAGGAGGAGAACTGCCCTGCATGACGTTCATCACTCGTTTCACCGGCTGACCTCCAGAACCCGAGACCATTTCCAAAAATGGGCTGCTGGAGTAAAGAACGGTAGCGCTACTCGCTGCACTATGTGGGCCAAGTTTGTGCTCTATTATTAAAGAGATTTTCCAGTTTCCAGCACAACAATGACGGCTGCCATCAGCAGGTCTCCAATCTCATAGCATTCACCCCGAAAACTGGAATTTCAGAATATTTTATTTTTTATTACTAAAGGCATCTGCATGAAAACTGGCTCCGTGTCCCTTTGAATTCATCTGTTCAAGCTGCTTTCCTACCCTTATGTCAGAATCCTCTACTTGTGATATCGGAATAATTTGTGTGGCAACAGGCAATGATGTCACAAGCAGAGGAATACGACATCAAGGCAAGAAAAGGAACAGAGGAAGTCTAGTGGATAAGGTCGAATTTTTTTTCCCCATATGGAGATTTTTATCCCCAAACAGCTGGCTCATCACCCTCGAGTATTTACCCTGCTGAGGCCTTGAGGTACCCTTCCTGCCCTATCTACCCCTAACTTCCTGCATCCACTGTCCTCCAAGGTTATTTCCTTCATGACAGGGTCTAGGGAGAGGGTTGCTGCAGTACTAGAACCTGTCACCACCCCTACTTATGGAGTCACACTGCCACATGGCAGCTACCCACCCTGTGCTGCCTCTGGACATGATGAGCAGAGTCCGCTTCTGCAACCAGGCTGCCACACAACAGCACAACGAGCTGCCGTTGGGCCATCCAGGTGGTCCTAAAGAGCCTATCCCCCCCCCCCCAAAACAAAGTTTTTTTTCCTTCTGCAGCCAGTCAGCCCTGTTCTGCCCAAGCCAGTGCTCAAACGATCACTAACCCCCACTGGGACACACCCACGGTAGTTCCACCATGATTCCCCCCCCACAACCACGGTGGGGCCTGGAGTCCCAGGGTGATGATGCAGGCCACAGGACAACCTATGAGTCATCCGCTGTTTTTTTCACTTTCACCCCTGACCTGGCGGCATGCAATGAGCGCCAGTGCACATGGGTGTGAAGGCACGCATGCACTCTGCCGATGGACGTCCCCCATGCTGCACTCACTGTCCTGCCACCACACCTCCATGTGGTGGGAGTCTAGGAGTAGTGCTGCAGGAACTCCCTCCCCAGGAGGGGAGACGAGTCCTCCATACAGTCAGTTCTCCCCCTCCCTGGCTGATCCTCGGACCACAGTTCACTCAAACCGCGTTACTGGCGAAAGTGGCGCAGACATCCAGCACCTCAACTGGCCAGTGCCTCTAGGCCACCTACTAAAGATCCTATGTTTAATTAAGAAGATAAGATCCTAAAATTCCAAGAAATCATATGCAACCAGGTACTACCGATACCACAGAGATGTTTTTGCTGGAAACCGGAAAATATCTAATGATATTTAAATGAAAACTGGATGTCCGTTGCAGTACCCTTTCTTCTTGTGACATCACAGACCGATACAGTGGAAATGACTGTGATATCACACAAGCAGGGCATTATGACTTCATTGCCAGAATACACATCGGTGGTAGATGAATTGTAAGGGCCAATCCTCCTGTTTTCCTGTAAATACCCTCCCTAATAACAAATGGAATGGCTTCAGATTCAAGGGTTAATTTAGAATGTAGTGCCATGGACTAATGGAAGTCTTAATGGCCCCCCCTTTTCTTTAACAGAAGCAGTATTTGTTAGCGGAAAAAACACAATGTCATCAGATATACGTATTTTTTTTTTTTTGTAATAATGCGTTTCTGGAAAAAATACATCACTATATCCAGTTTCCTATCATTGTTCTTCACTACTGAATTGAATTACAGGGATCTGACATTTTTAAGAGTCCCTGCTCTGTGGCCATGCATAGCAGGAATAAATTAAAGACTCTGGTGAGGCCCTGTGCTGTTCACCATTAGAAATGTGCGCAAGCCCCCTCCTGATATGTCCTCAGTGCAAATCCAGTATGTAAAGTCAGAAAATAACCGGACAGGAATGGATTTTTAAAAACTGCAAGTGGCGGCCATCTTCGATGGCTTGAGTCATTGAGTTATAAAATTAGTAAGAATAGGTGGTTTAAAAACATCTGAGAGAAATAAAAATATAGAAATGATGAATCTAGGTCAGAAATGTATTGCTAAAAAATATATACAATTACCTTTTTTTTTTTTTTTGCCAACTAACAAATACTACTCTGGACTATCAGTAGTCTCCATCAGACATTAGGCTGCAAGTCAGTAGGTCCCAGGTTCCAATCCTATCACAGCTACTAGCATATGGGGTGACCCTGAGCAAGTTGCTTTGCTTCCTTTGTGCTTCCCCAGGGTCCGACGAAAGGTCCCCCTGATGAAGCCTTGCCATGATACATAGAGGTGCATCTCCCTACGTCCTGCAATACACGCTGTGTGTATAGCATTGAACTTGGGAGATATAAATAAATATAACTCTGGCACATTTAATGGTGTGTGCGCTAGTTACCTGGGTTCTATCAGTGTGCTACTCATTATACATGAGGGACTGGCAGCACCTTTACCGTACATGCGTGATTCCCATCTCTTGTTTTGCCAGTGAAAATGGGCTGCCGTCTCTCACTGGTGTTATACTGGGTAAATAAAATGGAACATTACAAAAACATATTGTATACGAAATACCTATAAGCAAAAGGCTCATGGGGAGTAGGAAAATTAATCTTATTGGAGAAAAAGTATTCCAGGGCCTGTTAAAGGGAATATAAATGATGCTGTTTACATATTTTAATATAACTGTCAGTAGGACATGTGAGAAGTCTGTTTCATCACCCCACGGTATTGTTTTGCGTATTTGTTTTAAAATAGTCCCATTTTTTTCCTTATTTAGAGCCCCATATTAGTGCATCCTTTTTCCCTCCCAATATTCTTGTTCCAGTGAGAATCAGCACCCTGCACAATTCGTCCCTGGATGAGTTTGTTTTATAATATTTACACTAGGGACGAATTATGCAGGGTGCCAATTCACACCGAAGCAGAGAGTCCTGGGCGAGTTGTCACGCAGCCTCTGCCGCCACGCAATTCCTTTCCATTTCCAAGTATGCATCCCATAGTACACCTACCACAGGACTGTCTCTCTTAGGTTCCTCGCTACTGTTGCTCTCAGACTCTGATTCCGAAGTAACAGACTGCTCCTCGCTATCGCTGTTCTGCTTGTGCAGGGCATTCTGAAATTCAACGAAAAAAAAACTGGGATGAGCAAAGCAACAGCTTCTGTGCAGAAGTAAGCCACCCGTACTCCCCCCCCACCAAATAAAACAACTGAATGCTGTACATGAGAAAAGGCTGTGAGTGGAAGCTGTGAATAACACTTAAAGCAACACTGAGTAAATGTTACAGCAGTGACCCCTAGTGGTGGTCCATGTGGGACAGCAAGCATGACAGTTGGGCTCACTAATCACTAATTATATAACTCCAGCCCACTCACACGCATTGATAAGTGGCATATTCTGAAGCAAGCCACTGCGTGTCCGATTTATATAATGTATTTTAAATTGTACTGTTTTTAAATTAGTTCTTTTTATGAAAATGTAACTGTTTCTGTTTGATTTCACTGCTCTCCATTTTGAGAGCTGAAGTCCTTGATTTTAAAAGGGAAGACTTCCACAAGCTGAGGGAGCTAGCCAGGGAAGAGTCAGCTGGGGTAGACAACATTTAGGGGGTGGAAGAGAGATGGGGGGAATTATGGGAGCCATTCTCGAGGCATCCAAGTTATGCATAAGAATGGTAACCAAAAAGAACAGGTTTAAGAGATTGTTATGTTCTTGACAAGAGCCAGGGAAGTGGTGAGGGAAAAAAAAAAGGCCTTCTACCAGTATAAAGGAAAGCAGGGGGAGTAGGACTGAGAAGAATACATACTGAAAAACAGGGGGGCAAAAGGGGACAGTTACGAAGGCAAAAGCAGATACAGAGTTATATATTGTGAAAGGGGTCATAAGCAGGAAAAAACAGTTCTTCCAATAAATTGGGAAAAAAAGGAAGTAAACAGGGTGAATTGTAAGACTAGCTGGGGGGGGGGGGTTAGGGTGATAGAGGAGGACAGGCAAAAGGCTGCTACCCTTAGTAACAACTGCTCAGTATTCACTAGGGAGAACAGTGGGCTCTTAAAGTGTGACATCAAAGTGGCTACTGAGGGAGTCCTGGGGATGAGGCAGCCAATATTTACAAGTGAAAGAGTCCAGAAGGGACTGGCAGCACTAAAGATAGGCAAGGACCCAGGACCAGATGGATTGCGTCTGAGGTTACTCATGGAGCTAGCTGGCACTGGTAGTGGCTGTACCCCTGGTAGGACTATTCAACAGCTCACTTATGACAGGGGTTCCAAAGGGCTAGAGGGTGATGGACATAGTTCCACTCCATGGGGGTGGTAAGACAAGGAACAAGTGGGGAACTACAGACCTGTTAAGTCTTACTTCTACTGTAGGGAAGCTGATGGAGTCACTGGTCAAAGAGGACCTCGTGGACTGCTTGGAGAGCAATGATCTCCAGGATAGTAAACACAGATTCGTGGCAGCGAGATCTTGTCACACTAATTCAACAGTTTTCTTTGACTGGGTGACGAGGGAAGTGGATAGAGGCCACACTGCGGATATGCTCTACTTCAACTTCGATTTGCTAAAGAAGATAGAGGATCTGGGTGAGGCCAAGGTCATGGTAAACTGGGTAGGTAACTGGCTAAAAGGGAAGGCAGCAGAGGGTTGTGGTCAGGGGGTCAAATCAGAAGAGAGGGAGGTCATGAGCAGGGTACCAGGGATCTGTCCTGGGTCCAGTCCCCTTCAATGTGTTCAGCAGCGACACTGGTGAGGGAATCCGGGGCAGGTTGTCTCTCTCTGCAGACGACACTAAGCTCTGTGGGAGGGTGGATGGTGACAAGGGAATCACAGAACTGTAGTGTGAATTACAAAAGCTGGAGGGGTGGTCTAAGGTTTGGCAGTTGAAATTCAGTGCAAAAAGGTGCAAGGTAATGCACTTAAGGAACAAGAACCCCACAGAGTACTGGATGGGTGGGGTGAGACTCAGCACTACAACTAAAGGACAGGACCCTGGAGTTATCATCGGTGACTCCATCAAACAATCGAGTCAGTGCAATAAGGCGTACAGCAAAGCGAGTTGGATGCATCGGGAGGGGTACTGATAACAGAAGGGAAGCGGTAACAGTTCCACTATACAGATCCTTGGTGAGGACATACCTGGAGAACCGTGCCCAGTTCTGGAGCACTCACCCCAGAAAGGATAGGGATTGGCTGGAGATAGTGCAGGGTAACAAAAATGATTCAGGACCAACAATAGGTCCTACGAGGAGCGTCTCTAGGCACTGAACACGTACTTGCTGGAAACCAGAATAGAGAGGGGAGATATGATAAAGCCCTTCTAGTTCCTAAACGGAATTAACAAGGCTAAGTGTGGGGAACTATTTAGCTTGGATACTAGTTCATGGTCACATGGACATGAGTGCAAACTGTCAAGAGGGAGGGACATGAGGAAGTATTATTTTACAGAAAGGGTGGTGAAGCCGTGAAACAGTGTTCCAGCCGAAGTGTGCTGCGTGCTAAAACCTTTGGTGGTTTCAAGCACACATGTGACAGAATGAAAGGTATAATGGGGGCTCAGGGTGGTAGACACGGAGGGGAATGGGGGAAGCATGGGGAGGGCTAGGACCTTGGAGGCACAGTAAGTCCAAGGGCTAAATAGGAAACGCTAACAGACTGGATGAACCACTGATCTTCTTCTGCCGTCATTGTCTCCGTCTCTGTGTTTTGGGTGCATCAGCGGCCACCGTGATATCATCAGGCAAGGTTTATGACACTCTCCCACTGGTTAAGGGTTACTCTGTGACATGTCTAAAGATAAACGACTAAAATAAAAATAAATTATCCTCATTCAGAATGTGTAAAGACCACCAGTTTTGTTGCTTTAAACAAGCCCCCCCAATGTATCTTGCC
Organism: Neoceratodus forsteri; assembly: GCA_016271365.2. Lineage (NCBI taxonomy): Eukaryota > Metazoa > Chordata > Ceratodontiformes > Ceratodontidae > Neoceratodus > Neoceratodus forsteri. The sequence goes on along the minus strand of JADMNL010000031.1, from coordinate 133,708,770 downwards.
TACATGGGACTTTAAAGCAGGTCACATTACATTGTATGAGATGCAACTGTGCCTCAGGAGATGGCGTGGCGAGTAAAACATCAGTAAACAAGAAACGGACAGCAACACTCTGCAATTTTATCCACAAAACATCACACAAAGTACAACTGTGCATGAGGCAGTGTGTGGTATACATGCAACAAAGTTTCACAAGGTGCAATCTAGTCCTAATAGCTACAACAGTGTGTGGCAATAAATAAAAAAAAAAAAAAAGATGGCCACCGAGGGCCATCAGAAACAGGACAGGGTGAACAGTCATAAATTAAGAGTATATGGAACAGTACAGCAGAGTCCCATTACAGCGCACCCTAAATGTTAAGCACATACATTCTTATGAAAAGGATGTTTTATGTACGTTACACTGACAATAGTAAAAATACATGTAAAATATATGGTTAACAAAAGAAAACATATAGCTGTTTTAAAAAGGCCCCACATAAACCAGAGTATTGCTGTAAAGTTGTGTTTTTTTTTTTTTTTAATAATTATGTTATTGGCATTTTAAACAGATACACAAATTATGCATTAAAAATCAAAGTCAGTGCAAAAGATTCACAGATTAACTGATATATCAAAGGTGTTCACAAATAGATAAAATACTCATAAGAAACTCTCTGAAATTAGATCGCTCCATAACAAAAGGAATGTGTTAAAATATATAAAGGTTCAATTCTATATACTGTCTGAAATTATAAGCAGAAGTGTGAAAAACGAATTAGAAGTGACAGAGAAGATGAGACAAAGAAGAAACCCGGTCAGAAGGCAAGAAAGTAGCTATAACGAAGACTAGGAAAGGTGAGACAAAGGTGAGGAGGAAAGGTGAGAATAAAAACTAGGTACAGACTAAACAGCTTTCATACTAGATAAAAAAAATGAGTACTCATTTCTTTTACTTTAGTTACATTCATGGGGTGCGTCTCATATAATGTATGACAGTTTCTCAATTCTTAAGAACTCAGCCAGCTCTGTTCTCCATTTCTGCGCTGTTTTCTCCTGCGAGGAGAGACTAAAGGAGCTCAGTATGTACACCATGGAAGAGAGGCGGGAGAGGGGGTACATGACAGAGACTTTTAAATATCTCATGGGGGTAAGTAAGGCACAGGAGAACAGTATTCTTCAGTGAAAAAGGTGCACAGAAACAAGGAGACATGCTGTGAAGTTGGAAGGGGCGTAGATACAGGAGAGATGTGAGGAAGTACTTCTTCACAGAAAGAGTGGTAGATTCCTGGAACAGGGTACCAGCCGAGGTGGTGGGGCGAAAACAGGGGGTGAGGTTCAAGAATGCATGGGACAGACATAACAGAATCTTAGTGGAAAGGCGGGGGGGGGGTCAAGTAGGGGCTACTGTGATACTGTATGTAGGGAAAAATAGGCAGACTGGGTGGGTCAGGTTCCACCATATCGCAGTGGCAGGAAAAACTGTGACCGTCATTAGGACACAAGCACAATGCCGATGGCGAACATCGCGGCGAGCAATTGTGCCGCGTGACCCCCAGTGCACCTGACGCCCCAGGGTATGTCTGCCCCTGCACCCCGTGTACTTAAATATAATCACCTCCAGGTCAGAGGTGTATGGGGCAGGGGATGCAACACCCGGACGGTGCTGTCTCTGCTGAGCACCACAAAATCCAGTTCACCTGCATGACGGGTGAACTGGTTGCGGCGACCAAATAACAGTATACTGGTGGGCCAAGCCAATAAATTCTATGTTGGAGGGCTTTCCTCTGTCTGATGCTCGAGAATAACTTTCTTTGATACAATGTATTGTTGCAAAGGCCATTCGGTATCACAGCTGATACAGGAACACCTTCTTTTTCAAATTGAGTCCCAAAATTGTGATAGGCAGAATTTTTCTGTACTAGAGATAAAATGTTCCTATATCAGGGCAACATAACACTGGGGTAAATGGAGAAGAACTGGGACTTGAAAACAAAGTTCTTATGAGCGGTGTTCATATTCTAATATTAGGAGTTCTTATAAGTGGGCTCTACTCTAATAACATTCGGCGAGTTGCTCCAGTGGCTTTACGAATTTAAAGGAAAATAGCACAAAGTGCTGTAACCCCCACCCCCGTTATTTTGCACAGTGCTGTAATAAACCCAGTTAGGGGGTTCTAACTATGACTGAAAATGTAAACGCACCTTTTCTGTATGTATTATCCTAGTATAAACTAATGACAAGAGGTCAGCAGCACTCATTGGCATACTGAGTGTACAGGAAGGCAGCTAGTGCGCATGGGATGGCCCCAGCCTTCCTTTTATACAGGAAGTTACTGCGCTCTAATACTAATGGATAACACACATAAGAAATGCACGGAAGAGTTTTTTTTTTTTTGTAAACAGCAGTATGTGAAACAACGACCTTTTGTGCCATTTTCCTATCTCAGGATAGCATATTTTTGTCACGGGCACATGACAATTTTATTTTTTCACATCTGGTTACTCATTTTTGTGCAGCTCTGATGTGTCATGATTTGTTCCCTTTTATTATGGAGCCGGTGACAACTTTAGGGAAAACTGGAAATTATACCCAGTTTGAGTTGTAGTTCCTAGATTTCCTGTTTACATCGCCACGGTATTTCTTAAGACTAAGGAGATTTGCAAGGGAACAGGATCCTTGCCCTTTCACTTCATCTGTTCCTGCTGTTTGCCGACAAATGATGTCAATTTCTTTCTTGTGACATCATAATCATTTCCAAGGCAACCAACTGTGCTTCATAAATAGGAGATTATATCACGTGTAGACAGACAGCAGGAGACGTAGGGACAAGGGCACCACTTTTAAACGCAGCTATTTTTTTTTTTAATAATAAAAAGGGGAACACGGCTACACACTTCCATACCAGTAACCCACTTTGGGACAAGACTCTGGCGTCGGGTCGGGCAGCTAGGAAAGCTGGGATCACACAGTAGCACTTCCAGCAGAGGAGGGTAGGTGCTGTGGTTTCACAGCTTGTCTACTCCACAGGGCATTGCTGTGTGTGTAGGCTTGCAAAAATGGCTACTGCCCAACGTCTGGGGAGGACAGAGAGAGAGAGAGAGAGAGAGAGAGAAAATGGAAAACCCATGTCTCCCTGCCACCGTTAGTGATGACTGCAGGTACTCCTGGGTCCAGTACTATGTGGATCCCATCAGCCTCAACGGGGGGGGGGGGAGACAGGAGTAGGTGGTGACAGATGGCAAAAAGCTGGATTAAAATAAAATAAAAAGATAAACACAAACAACATGTGAAATATACTAGGATTCATACTAGGACTGTACAGAAAGCTACAGGCCCTTAACTGTACATCTCCCGCAAGGTGGGCTTAACTCCTATTTGCAGTATCTAACAGGAATCTGTCTAATTTTAATTGAAAGGTTATGAAAGTATTTACTTCCACCACATCCCTAGGAAGCGAGTTCCATGATGGAATAATTCTTTGTGTGAAATAACTCCTTCTTGTATTATTTTGGGGTTGCCTAATGACACCTGTGGCTTCTAAGTGAGATTTCTCTATGGACAAATACAAGCCCAAGGTCTGATAACATTTTATCCTTACAGATTTTATACATCATAAGGAGGTCCCCCTCTTTATCTCCTGAGTTCCAATGAGTAGAAGTTCAGATCCTTAAGTCTATTCTCATAACTAACATTTTGACAGCCATTAATCATTCCTGTGATGCGCCTCTGAACCCCTTTCAGTTTTTTCACATCTTTAAGTAAGGTGGGGTTCTACAAGGGAGAACAATAGTCCAGCAACGGCTGGACATATGCTTTATAAAGTGGCATAATACATCCCCTGTTTCTAGAAGCAATCAATCTTTCTATGTAAGGAATAATTCTATTAGTTTTCACTGTTAGTTCTGTACAATGTGTACCAAACTTTAGGTCATTGGTAATAACTACACCCAAGTCATTTTCATTTGTCACGGACGTGAAGCTCTTCCCTGCCAGAGCGTAGTCATTACACTTACCTGTACCCAAGAGCACAATAACACATTCATCATCATTAAACATCATTCCATTTGAATTAGCCCACTGTTCCAAATGTGCAAGGTCAGTTTTCAGAATTTCAACTCCCCCACCTGAACTGACACCAGCAAATATTTTAGTATCATCAGCAAATTTGATGGCAAAACGACGTCGTTTTGTATTGAGATCAGAAATAAAGAAAGAGAGAGAACAATGAGGGTCCCAGGACCGAACCTTGGGGTACTCCACTTGTCACAGGCCCTGTATCTGCTGTAAAATCTCTAATTCTAACCACTTGAGGAGGCAGTATAATGCAGTGGTTTAAGGCTCTGAGCTGCAACCCTGAAGACCTGGGTTTGAATCCCACAGCCCCCACTTGTATACTGTGTGACCCTGAGCAAGTCACTTAACTTCCTTGTGCTCCCTGGTCGCACCTGTAAACAAGCTTTCGGCTTAGTGTCTCTCTCCTGGTTAAACAACAAAAAAACCTTCTCTCGATCTGAAAGCCACGCTACTACCCAGTCAATAGAGGTTTTTATGTATCTGAAATACCATCATTTTATCAATTAGGGTAGCGTGAGGGATTTTGTCAAAAGCCTTGCATAAGTCTAAATAAATAATGTCAACCGATTTCTTTTGTTCTAATCATGCACAAACTTTCTCATAAAAAATATACACACAGCATTATGTGCCAATTCCGGGTTTCTCCAACTTTTCCCAGAGTTGTCACAGACTCCTGAAAGGGGATAGGAAATTATTCCTGATGCAAAGCTGATTGAAATGTTCCTGTTTTCAGGAATTACATTCATACCCCCAAAAGGTTCCATATTTAAAGAGCCACCAACACCTTGAGAAGAACTCTGAACAACATAATATTTGGACAAAAAGCAGCTTATATTTCTCATTAGCGCTGTATTTCTTATCTCCACTATTTATCACTGAGGTTATATGCATGAAAACAGGATTTCTGTTCCTTGAGGGTTTATCAGCTCCTATTGCTTCTTCCCAACCTGATGTCATAATACTCTGCTTGTGACCTCACAGTTATTCCCATGGCAACAGACTGATGTCACAACGCAGCATTATAATTTCAAGAAGGGAATATGAACCCTACAGGATAAAGATCTTGTTTTTGTGGACATTTCTTCAGTAATAAATAATGGAGAGGAGAAATCTATAGAAAATATATGAAATACAAGCACAGTTGTGTCCAACTATCATGTTTTCCAAAGTTCTCCCAATGGCATCAGCTGCTCTTTAACTGTACCTGAATAAAACATAAAACTGTAAATTGTGTTTTGTGTTTTCTTTGTATGGACAACATTCTGTACAGCTCATTTCATGGGACCAGGAATTTGAAGTTCCGACTATGGTATGAGCTGATGGCCTAACAGAACAGCTCTCAGAGTTCCAAGTCTATGCAGTGACACAGACAAAATTCTAATTTCCTGGTTTCATGAAAGGAGCTGTACAGAATGTTGTCCATACAATGAAAATGATACAAAACAGGGAGAGGGGAGGACAGAGAGGATTACCTGAAGGCATCAAGGGAGGCAACAAAGGCAGTCAGGGCAACCGAGGCATCCCGGGAACTCAGGCTAGCACAGGGCATTAAATATGGAGGGAAGGACTTCTTCAGGTACATCAGAGAGAAACGGTGCTGCAAGGACCAAATAGTAAAGATAAAAAGGGATGGGGGAGGGTGGATAAAGGGGCAGAAAAAGCAGAAGCATTAAACGAGTACTTCTAATCAGTATTTACGAATGAGAAAGGGGGAGCAATACCCAAGGGGATTGGGGGAGAGACAGACAGGGAAATCCCAGTGGGCAGGGTACTAGAGGGCTTGAGAGCACTGAGGGTGGACAAGGCACCAGGGCTGGATGGCATACACCCCAGGGTGCTAAGGGAGCTAGCAGAAGTCCTGGCAACCCCCCTGGCAGACCTGTTTAATGCACCCCTTGAGTCAGGGAGTATTCCGCAGGAATGGAGGATGGCACACATGGTGCCCCTCCACAAGAGCGGCCCCAAAGATGAGCCGGGGAACTACAGACCAGTAAGTCTCACATCCATCGTGGGAAAGCTGATGGAGATGATCCTAAAGGAGAGGCTGGTTTCCCTCCTAGAGGCTAATGGACTGTAGGACAGCAGGCAGCATGGGTTTGTCTTGGGCAGATCCTGCCACACCAACCTAGTGGAGTACTATGATTGGGTAACCAAGCAATTAGACGGGGGCCATGCAGTAGATGTTCTTTACCTGGACTTCAGTAAGGCACTCGATTTGGTGCCGCATGGGAGGCTAGGTTGTAAGCTGGAAGACACAGGGGCAGGGGAGAAGATGGTGGGATGGACAGTCAGCTGGCTGCAGGGGAGACAGCAGATTGTGGGGGGAGGGGAGCTCTCATCGCCCAGGGCAGTGACAAGCGGAGTGCCACAGGGCTCTGTACTGAGGATGGTGTTGTTTGGGATTTTCATAGCAGACAGCTCCACAGGCATCAAGAACAAGATCAGTCTGTTTGCAGATGACACCAAGATGGGAGCAGCAGTGGATGACTTGGAGGGGTGGCAGGGGTTGCAAGAGGATCTGGCAATATTGGAGGACTGGTCGGACACTTGGCAGCTGGGGTTCAGTGCCAAGAAACGCAAGGTGCTACATTTCGGAGCAAAAAACCCAAGGAGGAGCTACCAGCTTTGGGGGGATGGAATTCAGCTAGCCAAAACAGAGGAGGAGAAGGATCTGGGGGTGATCATAACAGGAGCAATGAAAAACTCCACACAGGATAGAAAAGCAGCTGCAAAGGCTAACAGGATGCTGGGCTATATTGCCAGAGACATAACCTCCAGGAGGGGGGGAAGGTGATCCTGTTGCTATATAAGTCAGTGGTTAGACCACACCTGGAGTTCTGCGTTCTGTTCTGGCATCCGCACCTGAAGGAGGACATTAGGTTACTAGAGGCGGTGCAGTGCAGAGCAATAAAAATGATCCAGGGACTAGGGGACCTGCCCTATGAGAGTAGGCTGAGGGAGTTGAACATGTACTCCCTGGAGGAGAGGAGGGATGGGGGACATGACTGAAACCTCCAAGTACATGAAACGAATAAATAAGGCGAGCATGGAGGGACTTTTCCATTAAGGAGGGTGACGGACACCCGAGGGCACAATCTGAGATGGGGGGTTCAGGAGGGAAATGAGAAGACACTTTTTTTTTTTTTTTTTTTTTTTTACACAGAGGGTAGTAACAGGGTGGAACTTACTACCAGAGGAATTGGTATCCTGTAAGACAGTGGGCTGCATCAAAAGGGGATGGGACAGGGTAAGGGGGAGGGTCACTGGAGGGGCAGCTGCAGTATAAGGGCTATTAGTTGCACAATTGAGTAGACTCGATAGACCAAAAAGGCCTTTATCTGCTGGCACATTCATATGTTCGTAAAACACTGCAGGGGTCGAAATTAAATTCTGCAGCCACTAGCCAGCAGAGCTAGTGACTGGGAAAATCCACTAGCCCCACAGACATTTCCACTGGCCCAGCTTGTGTACTTACTGAAATGTTACCTCCTCTAGTACAAGCCCGCAGGGCTAGTTAAAGGAAGATCTTACTAGCCTGATACAAAATCTATAGGAATACTTTACTAGCCCGATAAAAAAATCTATCAGTATTTGGCTAGCGGGCTGGTGAAAATTTCGACCACTGCACTGTTTACAGTTGTTAACTTTTTTCTGGTACAGCTGCATATGGATCCTTAGGGAGTTACTAGAAACACAGAAGCATGGACAATGGCAGCAGAAAGAGATCAAGGGCCATCTAGTCTGCCCAGAAATATAACAGTACAAGCAGCAGTGCATCAGAAATCATTCCTGTCCCCTTTAAGTGTCAGGGGTGGAGCTGTGCTAAGGAGAAGCACTAGGACCAGAGCTGTGGGAAAGTGTTTTGCGGGACAGACAGCACTATATACCCTCTTCATTGCTACCCTGCTATCTCACTGCCCCCAATTTACTAAAGACAATGCACTTGTAATGCTCAGATGGATGCATCTGTCTTTTGCACTGAACAAATGTCTTTATAAATTCCAAGGTTCAAAATGGTTTTCTTACTCCATTCTTTCAATTTCTACCCCACCAGCCACAAGCCGTTTTACTCATGCTTACAAGAGATGTGTTTAACACGTAAGTGGGGTATAGTACCAATTTCTGGGGGTGCACTCTCAGGAATAAAGAGCATCATTACCTGGAACAACTGCACTGCTCTGTCATAAGCCTTAATAAGGGCGGTGTCATCCCACACATCCGAGTCCCTGCGCTACACAAAAAAGGAACAGGAGACAAGGCGATGCAGTTTGCATTATTCGGGTTTATGTTTCAAACAGCTACCTAATTTAGCATAACTTTCAAAAAAAAATTACCACTTCAGCAGCATTTTGCTTTTTATTTTGACCCTCGTATCCTGCCTGCCCCTCCTTGGCTACTGACGACCTCTCAGCCCCGTCACCACCTTGCCAGATCCTTGTAACCCCATTTCTCCCACCCAAACCCTATCTTCATGGTGGCATTCATTCCCCTCTAGCAAACAGCCTACTGGTGACTTCAAGTGGAGGTGCAGAGTCAGAGAATCTCAGGCATTATACTTCAGGACCCAGGTGCAGGGTCTTTTGGGCATTTGGTGGGCCAAGCTGTCCTTATCTGCCGTCAAAGTCTATGTTTCTATACTTTAGAGACCAGGCCCAGCATCGGAGAGTCTCAGGGAATATTCTTTAGTGCCCAGGTGTGGGGACTGCATCTCAGGCATTATACTTCAGGGCCCAGGCTCTTTTCCTCTGTTTTCTACCATCCCCCTAGAACACAGAAAATCAGGGCTCTGGGCGCATGCACACTTGAGGGTGCACAGATGGAGACAATCGTGTCCTCCCTCTAGCTTCTTGCTCCAGTGGCATGACTACCTGGTGGCAGCCAAGCAGCGAAGGTGGTTCCTTTTCTTCCTCAATGAGCACCCAAATGCCCCGCCGGCTTGTTCCCAAACTCAGTTTGCCAGCAACATGGGTAGCAACACATCCACTGCACCAAGCCGGGTGTTGAGCAACATTTTGAAGGGATATCGCAATGTCTGAAATAGGCAACCGTTTTATAAAATTGGGGAGAACTCAGTTTTCCTGGGGGGGGGGGTACAGCTAGGAAGTTCTCCTTTTGTCCCCAAACCCACCCCACCACCACTAAATATTCCTTAACAGCTTTTATTCCCTTCAGTGGTTGCTGTCCCTATAATTTGCAGCTGTAGCATCATCACTGACCTTAGGTTTCTATCCTTGAATGACAAATCTGCCCTCTACTTGCACTAGGGATATCACAATATCAAGCTATGACTATCACGATATGGGCATCACAATAATTTGCAGCATTTCTAATTTTTTTTTTTTGGGGGGTGGGGCTGACTGGGGGAGGTGAGGATCTCGATCATCCCCATGTTATCACAATATGGCTATCCAAAACTCAGAACATTAAGCAAAATAAGTCATTTCAAAGCGGTTTGGAAAATCTCATTTGAAGTTGGTATTTTTTTGTAACTGTTTTTTGTAAAGTCATTTAATCTATAACTGATTGTATCTGTTTTATGTGCATCAGTTTGTTGTATTTTACTGTATTTCTGCTCCCATGTAATTCATTTGTATGTCCTGGGTCGTACCTGTAAAGGGCCACGTGGCCCAGTGTACATACCCGGGTAACAAAACGTAAAATAAAAATACAAAAGGGGATATGGTTGCTTATGGGCACTGTAAAAATAAGTGGTGGGGAGAAAGTGAAAAGGGATGACAGTGCTTCTTAATTAAGGCTGAAAACTGATTAATGTAGGCCAAATTAGTGTTAAAGTGCTAAGGCCTTAGGTAGAAATGGACAGACTAGATGGATATAGCGTCTTTTTCTGTCATCTATGTATGCAGTGTTGAATACAATTCAGTCAGTGGGAAATATCGGGACACAACATCATACTGAGTTACTATGACATTCCTAATTGCCACAAATCAAAAACATTCTCACTGGAAACATGATTATTTTTATTTGTCTTCTCGACTGGCCCAAGGGGGTAGCAAGCTGTGTTACCATGCAGAAAACCAGGGTACGAATCTCCAGCGGGCTCCTTCAGGGATCGGCCAGTTTACCCCTCAAAAGCTATCAGCCCACACTTCCCTAATTTATAAGCTAATATTTTAAAACGAGAAACTGAGGATATGTTGCTCGGTTAACAGCCCATTTCATGAGTATGCATTAAAACCCCCTATGCACAGCACTCAATTGTTTCTATTTTACCCCACAAACTTGCTCTGTCCCACATTCGTCCCACACAAAAAAGGTGCAGTCCACACTAAGTAGGTGCTGTAAACTTAGGACCCATCCTCAAAAAATTCCCAGCCCCACCACACATGCTGTGTACCATCGTGACACCCTGTGGCATCCACAACAAGGAATGTGTGTCCCCTCCACACTCAATCCCGCCCACACGCTTTGCTACCCCGGCAGCCAGGATGGGCACCCAATCCACAAAAGAATTTCCACAGTATGACTAGATGGTGGAGGGAGTATACACTATGCCACCCTAGGGACTATAAGAGAGCTTATGCACCTCTTTCACCCAGCCTCAGGTACTCCCACGGAGCCCGATCGGTGGGCAGACTGCCAGCACCCAGCCCTTTGAGCCACTAGGGAACGTGGAGGGGGACATACTGGCACCAGCCAATGCAACTGTTAAAAATGTTAAATGTTGAAGGGTCACATGTGCACCCAACCAAGATGGCTGCTTAATTTGCACAGCTCCCTAATGCCAAGCTTCAATCCTTCGTGATCCTGCAGCTAGAGACAACAACCACCACTTACTTTGGGCTGGAACATCAGAGGAACTTCCCTGGATAGACCCAGCAGCACCAGTTTCGGGACTGAACAAAGACTTAAGACATCTCTGCACTGGTCTACAGGCAGCCACAAGCCAAGATGGCCACTAGCAGAATGAGCGCCAACTCCTCCAATCTGGCTGAGATCAAGGCCCTACTTCTGTCCCAATCAGCAAAGATAAAACTATTAAAAGAATGGTCACAGACACTCAGGAGGGTTTACACCAGCTGGGAATCAGAGTTGGGGCCACTGAGAACAAGGTCTCAGCCCTAGAGACATGCATGGGTGACTGTACTAAAAGAAACTGATGTGGCAGAGAAGGTCGGTCGACTACACAAAAAAAAAAAACAGATGATCTGGAGAACCACCCTAGATCAAACAATGTCTACCTGGTGGGCCTGCCAGAGAGCCATGAGGGTAGCGACATGGCAGCATTCTTGAGAGAGCACTTCCCAAAATGGCTGCACCTGGGGCTAGAGTTGATCTTCGAAATCCAAGGTACCCACAGAGTGCCTACTGAACAGCTGAGACCTACGACTCAGCAACTTCGGCTTGCGGTGGTCTGCTTTCTCCAGTACCCAGACAGTGCACTGGTATTCAGGAAGGCCAGAGAACCGCAAGAGATCACCCCGCCTAAATAAAAGCCTGTTCTTCTATCCCGATTACTCCTGGGCAGTGCTAGGACATCACCAGGCCTTCAGCTCCATCAAGCAAGGTCTTGACAAGCAGAGGATGAAATACTCCCTTAATTTCCCAGCTATCCAGCATGTCACATATCAGGGAGGCATGAAGTGGTCCCATACACCAGAAGAGGTTGATCTGTTCTTGCAGTGCCACTTGGGAAGCCCTCACAGAGGAGTGCATCGATGCCAACAAGTACACTCTCAGCAGCAGACCAACCAACCTGACTGAGACGAATGCAGGTTGAGACTGGGGACCTGCAAGTCTCTGATCCGTGAGTTAACAAACAGATGTGCGCGTTCAGTTTCATCATTTCCATTGGATATGCCCTGTGGGTATCCTCCCTGTAGCCAGTTGGGCACTGCTGTTTACTGCCCTGTTATACTTTCTCTCCACTTAATATTTAATACCCAACTCTCCCTGTGGCCGCCACTGAAGGCCATTCCCTTGAATTACAATATGCCCCCATCCAGCGGCACCACGTCAATTCATCCTGGTCAATCTGCTATGCGACAACTCGCACCGAACTATTAGCTCCGGTGTCAAGTGGCTCCCTGCTCAATTCATTCCCAAACTTCCCCCACCTGGAGTTCATTTTATAAAATTATGCTGGAGTGAACTGTCAGGAACGATTTGTACATGGGGCCGACTGTTCTGGACAGTACACCGCTTGAGGCAGTTCCACATTGTAAGTTCCTCTACGTGTGGTTAGATAGCAGGATTGACTTTCCTGCCCTCACTGATGCCATCCGATCCAAACTCCGCCCTAAACTCAGTGCCCTGTACCACAATACGGACTGCCTTTCTCCCCAGGTCCACTGGGAGCTGGTCACAAAACTGGTTTTCTTGGTTTTCGACTATGCAGATGTAGTTTATGGCACTGCCCCTCCACCTCCCTTGCCAGACTTGACATCGTGTGTAATACCTTCTGCCTGCCACTTTGCTACCAAGTACCAACTCACTCTCTTGTACTCACTGCTGTTCCCTTTACTCCTCCCTATCCATTCTCCCTCTCCCCTCACAACACTAGTCCCACTGTGCTTCCTTCATCTTTAAATACTGGTCTGGGTCCCTCTCCTCATAACTATCCCATCTCCTCTACCCCAGCCCCTCCTCTTCCTACTCCTTATGCTCAAGAGACCCACGCACATTCTTCCTTTCCAACTCACTCTCCTCAGCGAGGAAATCTCCTTTCTCATACTGCCTCCTCTCCCTCTGGAGCCAGCTACTCTCCTCCCACTTTCCCTTCATTAGATGCCAGCTAAAACTCCTTCCCCCTTCCTCTGCTCCTGACAATCCTCTTCTTGAACCCTTTCTTACCCTAGTCTAGCTTTTAACCACACCATACCTCGCCCTCCTCCTAACCTCATAGTTCCAGCAACCTCGTTGAAGTTTATCAACCTGTTTTCACTCCTACTTTCAACACCGCTAAGACTTCCTTCACTCTGGCGCTATGCAATTTGAGCTTGCACTGATCATTTGTATGCCAATTCATCGGTGCACCCCTTCAAGTCGACACCCCGATGGCGAAACACAAAAAAAGACCATTACGGTGACATCTGCTGTAATGGTCCTTTTTCGGTGCTTCGCTTTCTGCCAGTGTCTTGCGCCCCCCCGACCAACTCCGACCTAGAGTTGATAATCCTAAAGGCCGGGGGGGTTGCAGGGGGCGCAGCCCACCACAGAAAACACTCGCTGCATGGGCAGCACAATACCTGTGTCGGTACTGTGCTGTCACTGTGGGGGAGGTCAGCATTTTTACTGTCGACCTCCCCTGGTGCTTCCCCAATTCATTTGTCCACCATATGCAATGTTTTGCCAGTTTGTCTGTACTACACTCAAGATATGCTCTTTAAGTCACCCTCATTGTAACCATATCACCTAACTGGCTGTATTTTGTCTGTAATTGTTCTCCCTTTCTCCTTTCCCCCAGGTCGCACCTGGAAATGAGCCTTGGCTCAGCGTGCCTCTCCCGGTTACTTTTTTTTTTGTTGCTGTTAGTATTGTGTTTATCCTCCGTGGCCTGCCGACAATATCTGTCCCCTTCCACACTGGCAGTCGCCGCCCCACCTCCCCAAGACCCCGAGCCCTGATAACTTGTAAATTACAGGCAGTCTGCAAGCCGGCAGGGACTTCATGGAGTCGGCAGCCATTGTTTTTCTATTTTTGTGTGTCCCCTGCCCCTCGCAGCTGTGGACGTGCACGTGTCGCTGCGCTACTCGTCTCCTGTGGTCTGGCGCTGCCCCCCCATCCTCCACTGGGGACAGCCAAGGAGTAGGACGGCATGCCCACCAACCCTGGGAGAGGAGAGCTGGCGTTGAACGCTCAATCCTCTCTCTCTCCCCTGCCGACCTCTGGCGGCCCAAGCTCACTTCCGAACCTGGGCCGCTGGCATGGTGCCCAGCACCTCAGCACCACCAGGCCGGCTCCTGGTTACTATTTTTAAATAAATAAAAGGATCCACTAGCAGTTCTGCATGCGCATTGGACTGGATACCTGTGGTCCAGACCTGCTCCACCCACCCACCCCTATCACCTACTGCCCCCGACCCAGCACATACCTCCACATTTGCAGACCACAGGGGGCAGGGGCTGTGGATGCCAGCAGGCACACAAGCCACCGTAGCTATAGGCCAACACACCCCAGATATGCACAAGCTGCGTATATCTAAGATGCCTTTGAGGATTGGGCCTTTAGACTTTAACGCAAATATCCATAACACTCCAAGATACTAAATCAGAATTAAACTTGACACAACCAAAGGCACTGGTTTTCACAGAGTTGTGGGTTTGTATCTCCATGTTTTATTATGTGTCCTACATTATAATGGCCACAGTCCCACATTTTGTGTGTCAAGTGTCCCACCTCTCAGTAAGAAAATGTTGACCCTATCTCCTCAGTTGTTCTGAGCTTCTTGCTAAAAGGTCTCATGCGTCGTCCCACATATTGCTCGCTTACCATATTTTGTGTAACAAGAGGATCACAGTAGGGTGCTAAAAAGTTAAGAAAGGTGCAGCAACCCTCTGTCCTCTCCCCTCTGAGTTAGCACTTAACTAAGATGGAACACAGAGTGCAGTTTGAAGCAGGCTATGCAACCTTACCTGAGACCTGCTCTTCTGATATACTATATCTCCAGCACAGGCTGCCATTGCTGCACACCTGTACACCTGTATATCTGTCAGGAAAGAAACTAACGCTGTGAAACTGGACCACCTGCGTCTTCCTTGCCGCTGCCGCGGTCGGACACTCACGGGGCCGCAGTGGACTCTGGGTGTTGTAGTCTCTAGGGTGCAAGAAGCAGTCAGCGACCAGGGCGCTCGTCCCCAGAGCTGGACTACGACTCCCAGAAGGCAAGAGGAAGAAGCGTGGCGGAGCGGAGGCTAGGGCGAGGCTGGAGATTGTCACTGGGTAGCTACTGCACAGATGGCGCCATCTGCTGCTGGGAGGGAGGAACAGCGCGGGGCAGGGAAAGGGGTTAAATTAGAAGCTACAGCCCAGCCTAACAGAGCCCCCCCAGTATATATTCCGAAGTATACCTCTTTATTTTTCAGGGAGTTTCTCTCATTTTGACACCCCCTGCTTCTTATGGGGCCATGCCAGTTCCCCTCAACTTATGAGAATCAAAGTAAAACTGTTCCGTTTGACTTCACTGACTGGATCTAGTTGCTGCAGCCCTGCAGTGGTATTTTGTTCTCAGAATATTCATAGCGGCAGTGCTAGATGGCAAGTAGGGTTACTGCCTGTCCTGCTTTTCGCAGTACGGTCCTGATCTGGGCAGTTGTGTCCTACAAAAGAAAAAAAAAATACACAACAAATGCTACACGTCCTGGCCTTACGGTAGAAAAAAAAATATTTTCCAACTTTCCTCTTAAGTGTTGAGGAAACTATAACACCTTAACTAAAACACATTAAAATAATAAGAAACAACCAAAACAACTAAAACAAGCATTTGTCAATGCCGAATGTTTGCTTGCTGATATTAGCATTGGGAATGCAGGAGTTAGATGCAGAATAGGAATGGCAGTGAAGTATTGAACTTCATGCCAACCCCACCTCCACCCTGCAGAGAGGGACAGGCATTGGGGCATGCGTTTGGGTCGTCGCCCATAGCGCTCATGCCATTTCACCTCACCCTATCCTGCAGACACAAGTTTTGAGGTGTGCCTTGGGCTGTTTGGCTTTACAGTCACCCCAATCCAGAAGGACATACGCTGAAATGGGTGCAGTATAGGAGAATGGGGTGAAATCTCTGGCCGAAGAGTCCAAGGCACACTTCAATGCCTGTCACTGGCTGCAGAGTCGGGGGGTGGGGTGGAGGTGGAATGGCATGAGCATTACAGTCAGTAATCCAAAGGCACACCCCTGATGCCTGTCAGTCTGTACAGGGTGGGACGTTATGGTTAGAAACTCTAACGCCCTGGGCATTTGTTGGTATCTGCACTACAAATTTTCAACATGGCCTTTTTGTGACCCACACCTCATGAAAGCATCTGGGACCTCTTCTCATGAACAGTGGCACTGTGATTTTGTTACTGTGTCCCGAACTTTGAGTTCCCACAGCGACCGTGCCATTCTGCGCCAGATGTGCGAAAATACAGATCGGGCAGGATGTGAAGAATGACAGCTGTACCATTCATAGGGAGGTGTGAAGAGATAGCTATGTTGAAAATCTGTAGTGAAAATATTAAAAATGCTCGAACTTCCGGACGTACGTAGAAACTGCACAACGCATGCGCGTAACACAGTCATTTAGCGGAATCATTTCACCAAATTTTCAACATAGGCATTTTGTGACCTCTGCTCATGAACACTGTCACTATTATTTTCATAATCTGTCCTGAACATTAATTTCCCACAGCAACCGTGCTATTCTGCGTCATATGTGTAAATGCATATTTTGGGCAGAATATGAAAAATGACAGCTGAACTGTTCATAAGGAGGTGTGAAAAAATGCCAATGTTGAAAATCTGGAGTGAAAATATTACAGATTTGCAAAGTTACAAGGGTGCGTGGAAACTGCACAATGCACACTCGTAAAACAGACAGTTTATGGACGTTTGTCACCAAATTTTCAACATAGTCATTTTAGGACCTCTGCTAATGAACAGAGTCACTGTGATTTTCTTAATCTGTCCCAAACACTTATTTCCCACAGCGACCACGCTATTCTGTGCCAGAAGTGTGAAAACTCATTTCAGCCAGGATATGAAAAATGACAGCTGTACTGTTCATAAGGAGGTGTGGAAAAATGCCAGTGCTGAAAATTCAGTGAAAATATTAAAAATGCTCGAACTTCCAAGCATACGTGGAAACTGCACAACGCATGCACGTAACTCAGTCATTTCGTGGAATTATCTAACCAAATTTTCAACATAGGCATTTTGTGACCTCTGCTCATGAGTACTGTCACTATGATTTTCTTAATCTGTCCTAAACATTGATTTCCCACAGCAACCGCACTATTCTGCACCAGATGTGTAAACGCATATTTTGGTCAGGATGTGAAAAATGACAGCTGTACTGCTCATAAGGAGTTCTCACAAAATGCCAATGTTGAAAATCTGAAATGAAAATACTACAAATTTGTGAAGTTACAAGAGTGCGTGGAAACTGCACAATGCATGCTTGTAAGACAGTCATTTTATTGACATTTGTCACCAAACTTTCAACATAGGCATTTTAGGACCTCTGCTCATGAACAGAGTCACTGTGATTTTACATACGAACATACAAATCTACCAGCAGAACAGACCAATCAGTCTATCTAAGTCTACCCAAGTGTGCAGCTAGCAGCCTAGATTGCAGCTGCCCCAGCTTCCTCCCCCTCAGTTCCTCCCCCCGCTTGTCCCCTCCCAGCCCCTGCCCCCGGCTCTTCCTCTTGCTTTAGCTCATTCCTTCTTAAAGCTATTGACTCTCCTACATGTTACCACCCCCTCTGGCAGTACATTCCAACTAGACACCACCCTCTCAGTGAAGTAGTGCCTCCTCATTTCCCTCTTGAAACGTCCCCTTCCAACCTTAGTTCATGCCTCCTTGTCTCTCTTCCACTCCTCAGTTTAAACACACCCTTGGTGCTAGCTGTATTTACCCCCCCCAGGTATTTAAACACTTCAATCATATCCCCCATCCCTCCTCTCCTCCAGTGTGTACATGTTCAGCTCATTCAGCCTAACTTCATATTCCTTTCCTTCCATCCCTTTTAACATTTTTGTTGCCCCCCCTTTGCACCCCCTCCAGTAACTTTATATCTCTCCTCAGGTATGGCCTCCAGTATTGCACATGTAACCCCCAGGTGGCGCTATCCCAAGGGCTACTACCCCTGCCTGCTCGACTATGGACAGGTTGAGGGGCCTCGGTTCTGCGATGGGTGCCTCCACCCAGAGGTCGGGGTTTGTAGTGGTTAGACTAGCTTGATCACAGCCCTCTGGGACACCGTGACCCCCTTTGGTTCCCTCTTGTGGCTCACACAATGCACAGGAGTTACAGTCCCAATACCCCACATATACACACGGTTCACTCATGAAATACCACTTACCCTTGAGACTGATTCTGAGGTTCGTCTCTGACGACCGCCTGTAAAATAAAGTTAATCAACATACACAAACCAGTACAATGCTTTATATATAGGTACTGACACTTCAGACAGTTTAAAGTTCAACAACCTCAAATCTGGTTTATTTAAGGGGAATGAAACACGGGAGGGGGAGATCAGGCTGATTAGCAGAATTAAATCACAGTACTGTGCACACATACAGGGTCTGAAAAGTCACACTCTTGGTACCCAGGTGGGGGGGGGCTAGCCAGGTCCATTGCCCGGGGTTGGCTGGCAGGTGCAGATGGATGGGACCCTGTAGAAGAAAATATATGCATAAACTCAATTGTAATCCGGAGCCGGATGGCTCAGTCCATAGAAAGAAAACACACAGAAATCAGTTGACACACTTTGATTAAAAGAAAGGTGCAGGGAGATTCCCTGATTGGTACTCACAATACCCCAAGCTGAGAACGCGATGGAAGTAGTTGTTCAGGATTGCCAGAAGAGCAGGGCATGGAGATGAGACCCTCATGACAGGGCCCAACTGCTTTGGATAGCAGACGGATGCAGTCCGATTAAACTGAGTTCAGCTTCCAGCTTCAGCTCACAACTCACAGTAAAACGGGAAATGGAATCGCGATCCCCCACAAACACTAGACACATTTATATGTAAAGGAAATTACTATACCAGGCAGCTGCTCCTCGATCCCGATCGCAATTACTGTAAGATACCTGGGAGTGCACACAGCTGCTTCAGTTCCTGACAGACCGGGCACAATTCAGCAATTTCTCCAGTCTTCTACAGGGTGAGCCTATTTTCCACTTTTCTGGTGCTTCTTTTCTGAATTCAGGGTTCAGCCCAATTAACACACTCTAATGGCTGTAGGCCGACCTCAGGTCCTCTCACGTGTTTCCCGTGCAAACTTTACACCGCAGCGGCACAGAGCTCCTTCTCCTCTCACAGTCAAAACAAATCTGCCTCTCCAGCTGCAGTACAGGGCATTTCCCCTTGGGTTCCAACAAGTCCAGTTGGTAGATTCGCCTGTCAATCTCTCCAAAGCTCCCTCTGTTAGTGCAAAAAGGCACCAAGTCCAAACTACACTTCCCAGAATCACTAGCTATACATTCCCCTTGTAAACTGGCTCCATAGAGAGTCCAAATTCTGGTTGGTCCAAGCAGTCTCCATTTTAGGGCTCCCTTAACCCAATTGGCCCAGCACAACAGTTTAGGTCCAAAATGGAGGGGGAACACACACAGAGTCCCAGCTGCAATAAAGGCAGGTTAGACAAACTACAATTTTACTAATGCTTTAAATGATTACAGGCAAACAGTCACAGCTTTCAGATGGGCTCCCTTTGCGCTTTCAGCGACCACAAAATGGAACAATTACTCTGCAGCTCAGGCGGGATTCAAGCAGGGAAACACCCCCCGAAAAGCAATAACTAAGTCTGCAAGCAGACAGCTCTTAAAGAGACAGTATATGGAGGCTCTACCAGCACTCACAGTGCCATTCTAGTGGCTTAAACACCGAACGCCAGCAGGCAGGGAAACACTTAGGCAAGCTCCTAGGAGGCTTTTTAGGAACCCCCATTTGTAGGGGGGTTACACACACAGTACTCCAGATGCAGTCTGACCAGTGATCTGTAGAGAGGTAGGATCACATCCCTGTGTCTGGATGAGAACCCCCTTGTGATGCAACCCAGCATCCTGTTTGCCTTCGCTGCTGTTCTCCTGCACTGGGCCGAATTATTCATGCTCCCAGTTACCAACAGCCCTAGGTCCTTCTCCTCCGCTGTGATTCCCCAACCTCACCCCCTCAACCAATAGTCCCTCTTCTGGTTCTTAGCCCCGAAGTGCATCACCTTACACTTCTTTGCGTTGAATCCTTGCTGCCACTCCACTGACCATTTCTGTAGTTTGCTTAGGTCCCCCTGCAATTTTTCCCATCTGTCCTCTTTGTTCACCACCGCCCCCAATTTGGTATCATCTGCGAACAGACTAATCCTGCTCCCCACTCCATGTGCTATATCGGAGATAAAGATCCCAAATACCACGGGGCCCATCACTGACCCCTGTGGCACCCCCGCTTGTCACTGCTCTGGGTGTCGCGAGCTCCCCCTACACCACCACCCTTTGCACCCTCCCCTGTAACCAGTTCTCTGTCCATTTACTCAGCTTTTTCCCCACCCCCCACTGCCATCAGTTTCCCCCCCAGTCTCCCATGAGGCCTGTATCAAAGGCCTTACTGAAGTCCAAGTACAGGAGATGTACTGCATGGCCAGTGTCCAAATCCCTTGTCACCCAGTCATAATACTCTATTAGGTTGGTTTGACAAGATCTCCCTGAGACGAACCCGTGTTACCACCCATCTTGGAGGCCATTACTCTCTAGGAATGCCACCAGCCCCTCCTTCAGTATTGCCTCCATAACCTTACCCAACGTGGACGTGAGACTGACCGGCCAATAATTTCCTAGCTCCCCCCTATGCCCACTCTTGTGTATGGGCACCACATGGGCCACCCTCCAGTCCTAGGGCACACACCCCATTTCCAGGGGAGGTGTTGAACAGATCTGCCAGCAACTCAGCCAACAGCTACGCCATCTCCCTCAGCACCATGGGGTGGATGCCATCGGGACCTGGTGCCTTGTCCACCCTCAGCCCCTCTAGCACCCTACTACATGTGATCACTTTGTCCGTCACCTCCTCCCCCACTTTTTCCACCCCCGAGCCCATTGTGGTACTGGACCATCCCTCTCCTTAGTGAAAATGGAGCAGAAGTACTCACTTAGAATTTCCGCTTGCTCCTCCCCCTTTCCACCCAATTCTCTCCCCACTTTATCCTCACAATATGTACCTTGCACTTTCTCTTTTCCCTGATATACCTAAAAAAGTCCTTTTCCCCTCCCTTTATGCCCTTTGCTAACCTTAATTCCCTGGAGGCCTTAGCTTTTTTCACCCTCCTAGTCACCTCCCTTGGCCAACTCCTGTAAGCCTCCTTATCCTCTCCCTTCCCTGTTCTCCTGTACTTCCGGTATGCAGCCCTCTTTGCCCTTACCCCTTGCAGCAGTTCCTTGTTTAGCCAGCATGGTTTCTTGGCTCTGCTCTTCTTACTCCTGGCCCTGGTGCGGGCTACCGTGGCCTCTGTTAGCCCAGTCTTTATGACTCCCCACTTTTGTTCTGCATCCATCCCCGGCCTTATATCCTGGAGTCTCCCTGGCAGTATTGCTCCCATCCTCCCAAAATCCACCCTACTAAAGTCCACCACCTTAGTGCCCATGCCTCCTGTCTCGCTGCTCAGCGCGAGAATGAGTCACACTGTTTGGTGGTCGCTACTCGCTAGTGGGTCCTCCACCCTTACCTCCCTCACTGCCTCCCCATTTGCCAGTACTAGGTCCAGAGTGCTACCAAGTGTTGTAGGCCCACTTACCAATTGTGTCAGAAGGCCATCCTGGGATGCATCAAAGAGCACTGCTCCCTGGTACTGCTAGTGGCCAGGGTGCTCCAGTCAGTCCCTGGTAGGTTAAAAATTCCACACCATCACCACACTCCCCGTTCTACACACCCTCCTTATCTGCTCTGCCAACTCCCCATCCAGTTCCCTGGATTGGGCTGGTGGTCTATACACCAATCCTAGCCTCAGCTTTCTGCCCTTGGAGTCCAGGAGCTGCACCCAAAACACCTCTGTCCTCTCCTCTTCTCCCTCACCCCCTATGCATTTGATCTCTTCCCTCACACAGAGTGCAACCCCCCCCCTTCCAACCCCGGTCCCTCCTGTATATCCTGCATCCCGGGATTGACAAGTCCCAGTCATGGCACTCTGTGGCCCAAGTCTCTGTCACTGCAGCAGTGTCCACCTTCCCCTCTGAAAGGAGCACCTGAAGCTCTGCAGTTTTGTTCCCCAGGCTTCTTATGTTGAGAGAGACCACCTTCCACCTGTACCCCTCCTTCTTCTCACTCTTCTTCTTGGCCTGTGTCCCTCCTCCTGGTAGTCCTCACCCTTTCTCCTCCTTATTCTTACCGGGTAGTGGTGCCTTCTGTATTACACTCAGACCACTGTGCCTGCCCCCTCCTGGGGTTACTAAGCTTCTGCCTTTACCTATATCTGGGGGGTGAGTTCATTAGGCTCCCCTGTCCGGACCTTTCTACCAACCTCAGTCTTTTGGCCACCCCTACCCCCACACTTGAGTAGTGCCTACCCTGCCCCTCCTGCAGTCAACCCGGAGATAGCTTCAACCCAAATACGGCTGTGCCTTTCCCCCCCTTCCACCCCATCTCATCCCTTTCAGTATAGAATGAGTACTCCCTGTCCCTTACCCCTTTCCTTCTAATGCCCTTCCACCACCCCAGTATTTATTCTTCCCTGCCCTCACCCCGCAAGGTGCACCTCTGTGACTTCTGTATCTGCACCCCTACTTCCGCCTCACCCCTTTTCTCTGCCTTATTCCTCCAATCCCCCTTGAACCCCTTCCCAGCCTGACTACTTCCTACTGGGCTTCCCATGTTGACCTCCCCTCCTCCCCCCTGCAGATTTCCAACCCCTCTCCTATCCCCGTTGTTGTCAATTTAGAGGCCCCATTGCCTTCAACCCCGATACTGATGCCCCACCCATTCTTCCCCCTTCCCATAGCCTCTTCCTCCAGTCACCCCCTCCTTCCTTACTAGCCCCCTTCTACACTTTCATCCTCGCATCCCTTCCCCTACCTGTTGCCATCCCTCTCATGCCCCACTTGTCCTCCCCCCTTCAGTATGTTCCTACTCCCCCTCTCTCTCTCTCCCATAGCAGAGGCTCGAATCTATTCCTAGTCATTACCCCTCGTACATCTCTTCCCCTTATCGGTTCCCCCTCCTACTTGTTCCCCTCTGTGCCTTCCCTGGTCCCAGCCCAGTCCCTCCCTACCAGCAGCCATCTGCTCTCTCCCCCCTGGTACTCCTCGTGGTCTCTTCCTGGCAAAATCAGGAGGCCTTCCACCTCACGTCGGGCACCCCCTCCCTTCTCCTCTCTTTTCTGCTAGTGCCTCTGATACTGGGGTCGGTTTCAGTCCCTATTTATTGCCCCCCCCCAACAGGATGCCTACCATACTCATCTGCCCTGCCACTTAGACTCCTCCCTAACCTCCACAGTTCCTCCCTCATACTAGCCAGTTGTCTACAGACCATACACCCCTCCATCCTCCAAGCCCAGTCCAGGAGCATGTCGGACTCACACCCTGTACACCCCACCACCCTTCCAAAGATGCCCGCCCTATTGACATGCGGCACCTGCCTCATTTTTGGCCCCATCTTATGTTACGGGCTCTTACTCCCAGTTTCTGTACCCTATTATAACTGTTAGGCCCCTATTTACTCAAATTCCTGTTCCCCCCACACTAGTCCACCTACTGCCCCCTTGCCAATCGGGTTAATTCAGTCTCAAATCTCATCCGTTAGATACTGTATTACTGTAGCACTCCTAAACCCTCCTTGTCCATTTTTCACCCCTCAGCTACTATACTTTTTGTTCTCAGCCCTGATACAGTTTTGCTTAGTCCAGTTAGATATCCTATTGCACTCCAAGTATTACTCAGCTCAGTTAGAGAAATAAACAGAACAACTAAATCTGTATTATTATTACAGCAATCCTAAAAGTATCCAATCATTGCTTTGTCTCCACCCCAGAGACCCTGCTGTAATGTAGGACCACACAGGACCCTGGGTGGCAGGGTGGACAACTCTAAAGTTCCGACAGAGCTCAGTTGAGCTCGCTTACTCCCGCTCTCTCACTCATTCTGTTTCTCCCAGGGCTGTAGGCTGCCCTTTTGTACTGGGCTTCTGCCTGCTTTGGTGCCCTTTTCTGCCCACAAAGAAATCCGCAGCAGTCCCGACAGAGCTCCATTGAGCTCATTCGCCCCCCCTTCCCCGACTCACTCGTTCTGTTTCTCCCGGCGCTGCAGACTGCCCTTTTGTACTGGGCTCCTACCTGCATTGGCGCCTTTTTCTGCCCACAAAGAAATCCGCAGCAGTCCTGACAGATCTCCATTGAGTTCACTCACTCCCACTCTCTCACTCACTTGTTCTTAATCTGTCCCAAACACTGATTTCCCACAGCGACCACGCTATTCTGTGCCGGAAGTGCGAAAACATCTTTTGGCCAGGATGTGAAAAATGACAGCTGTACTGTTCATAAGGAGGTGTGAAAAAATGCCAGTGTTGAAAATCTGGCGTGAAAATATTGAAAATTTGCAAAATTACAAGGGTGCATGGAAACTGCACAACACATGCTTGTAACACAGTCTTTTTATGGACTTTCGTCACTAAATTATCAACATAGGCATTTTAGGACCTCTGCTCATGAACAGTGTCACTACCATTTTCTTAATCTGTCCTGAAAACTGATTTCCTACAGCGACCATGCTATTCTGCATCGGAAGTGCGAAAACACATTTTGGCCAGGATGAGTAAAATGACAGCTGTACTATTTATAAGAGGTGTGGAAAAATGCCAATGTTGAAAATCTGAAGTGAAAATATTACAAATTCTCAAAGTTCGGGCGTGCATGGAAAATGTGCAACACACGCTTGTAAAACAGTCATTTTTTGAATTTTTTTCATCAAATTTGCAACATAGGCTTTCTGAGAGCCCACCTTATGATCAGTGCAACTGTCGTTTTGTTAATCAGTCCCAAAAGGTGATTCCACGCAGTGACCGCAAAATCACCTTTTGGAACCGAATAATGCCATGACAGTGACTGAATTCATGAGGAGGGGTCCCAATAACCTCATGTTGAAAATTTGGTGCCAGAATTCCCAAAAATGCCTGAGATATGCACCAAAGTTGCAACCCCCCTATTTATGCCATTATACAGCTTACCGGCATTTCTTCAGTTCATGGTTGGCTTTGAGGAGTACAGACGTGTTTCGGTCCACGAAGATCATCATGCCAGGCTCAGAGGTAAGTATGGGGTGGGGGGCGAGGAGGTGGGGCGCAGAGGGTGGGCGCGGTTGGGGAGGGGCACCGGACACTTCGAGGGACCGTTTTCTTGTTTCACAGGTAAAAAAAAAAGAAAACAAAAGATAATGTGGTTCATTTTTCTTCTTTCACAGGTGTGTTTGGTACACTGGGGTGGGCTCCCAGTGTGCCACCTACATTTGTTGGGAGGGGACCAAAGCCGACGGGGACTGGGCCCCCCTCGGCACACAAATGGGGGGGCGCATGATGCTGATGGGGATTGGGCACCCCCTTGGCACAAAACAGAAATTTGGTGGTGGGAACATTTTGCCGATGGGGAGTGGGCTCCCCCGTTGGCAAATTGAACTGGAAAGGGGGACTGAAGCCGACAGGGATTGGGCCCCCCGTCAGCAGAAAAAGACTGTTTGGGGGGTGCATGATACTGAGGGGGATTGGGCACCCCCTCGGCACACAACAAATGGGGGGGTACATTATGCCAATGGTGAGTGGGCTCCCCCGTTGGGAAATGAATTGGGTGTTGGCATGCCGACATCGGTGCTGCCATGTTCAAAAATGTTACACCAGGCAAGGTACCACCCTGCAATGATGGGTCACTCCCTCATTGCAACGGAATTGCTGATGCTGCAATGACGAGGCGGCCCCTCATTGCAGTGGCTGAATCGTTTAAGATTGGTGGCACTTCTGCAGAACCAGTGTCATCAGGACACTGGGCCTGCATTGGGTGCACACCACCAAGCCCACAAATGCAGTGCTGGCATTGGCCGCCACACTGCCGCACCTCCACAACCCGCTTCTCTCCTAAGCTGCCGCATAATGTTTCTTGCGCATGCATGCAAGAAAACATAAAAAAACTACAACATTTAGTCTTAATTCTGATTATTTAGCATACACAAATATGTTGCATTGATCCAGGTTACGTATTGCCCTGTAAAAATTATGTTTTGGTAAGAAATGTCCCACTTTGAGCTTTTTAAAAGGTGGCAACAGCAGTTGGGGCTTCCTTCAGGAAAACTTGCTGATTGGTTAGGTGCCATTCAAACTTTTTGGGAAGAATAAGAGGTTGGTGCTGCATGTGTGTGGAGACTGAGCGAGTGAGAGAGGGAGTTAGCTCAGGCAGCTGAGGGTATACCTTACATACGAACACATGACTAAGCCAGCAGAATAAGGCCATTAGGTCTGTGAAGTCTGCTCATGTTGCAGGGTCCTCAGCATCAGCTATTGACCCTGCCCCCATCCCCAATCTGCCCTTCCCCACCATCCACCACCTCTTGACCCTTATTTTCCCCTTAACCCTATTCCACCCTTTCTACGTGAGTCAAAGCATTCTGTGTTTAACCTTATTCAAAATGGCCACTACAGACGCAATGGGTTACACTGCCCACTGTTTTTAGTGAAACCACCTGCTCAGGAAGCCCATTCCAACCCGCCACTACCCCCTCCATGAAAAAATACCTCCTAGCCTGCCTCCTAAACCTCTTCCACAACTTGAGTCTGTGTCCCCTCGTGTTTCAGTCCCCACTAACCTTGAAGAGACCCTACTTGTTCACTGTATTTATTCCTTTCAAATACTTGAAGGTCTCAATCATGTCCTCCTTCTCTTGCCTCTCCTCCATGAAGTACATATTGAAGGCCTCCAGCCTCTCCTACCCTGCTGGGCCATGATCGTTGTAGTTACCCGCCTTTAGACCGTTTCCAGGAGGTCATGTCCTTTTTAAGGTATGGACACCAGTACTGTACACTGTACTACAGATGTGGCCTCACTAATGGCCTGTCCAAGAGCAGTATTACCTCCTCCTGCCTGCTGGTGATCCCTCTGGCAATGCAGCCCAACATTTTATTTGCCTTTGCTGCTGCTTTCCTACATTGCATGGGGTGTTTCAACTCACCAGTGATCATCTCTCCCAGGTCCTTCTCCTCCTCCTCCTCCTCCTCTGAAGCAGATACCTGGACTCCGTCCAGGTTGTACTCAGTCCTCAGGTGCTTGGCTCCAATGTGCATAAAGTTGTGCTTCTTTGTATTGAAGGTAAGTTGCCAAATTCTGGACCATCTCTCTAGCATTTCCAGATCTTTCTTTAGGGCTTTTATCCCTTCTGCTGTGTCCACTCTCCCACAGAGATTGGTGCCATCTGTGAACAGGAACATTTTGCCTTTAATACCTTCTCCAGTATCATTGAGGAAGACATTGAACAGCTGTGGTCTGAGCAGGGAGCCCTGTGGCACCCCACTGGTGACCTCCTTGGTGGTGGCATCCCTCAATGGAAAGGCTGTGGTGGTTTTGAGGAAGCTGCAGTGTAGGCAGCTCCAGGCCAGTGAGGGCAGCCCCTAGAAGTGACCATAGTGTACCAGGGAGAAAGCTAGGTAGGCCAATCTCTGAAAACCCTGCAGGAGGCCCAGAGAGGTGAGGGAACTTGAACAGTCTCAGAACCCAGCCTGTGAGGGAAGTTTGGGCACACTGCCTAGTGAGAGACTGAAGGTTCAGGTTCATCTAGTCCGTAGGCCATGTGGCAAAGCAAGCAGTTGTAGACAGGTACCAGTCGGTGTGGAGCTGAGAGTGGAAAAGTGTAGGAAAGTTGGTCCCAGTTTAGAGCACCTCAGGTGTACAGCACTGCTTTAGTATGAACTGCAGCTCAGAGATAAAGCCCAGGTTAGACTCAGGGGACAGCCAGGCCACATGGGTAACCAGAGGATTTGGGGCAGTGCATGGCTGAGGAGTGAATAGGACCCTCCGGGTGTCACAGCTTGTTGTTCAGAAGAGCTAGAGCAGACAGCCCTAGTGAAATGTGGTAAAGTAATCACCTGCTCCTGCAAAACACTTGAGACTCTGTGGGACATGATGTCCATCAACATAAGGAGTGGCACTCTCTGGGATCCTTAACGTGATCAAGACTTCCATCCTCACCGATGGACTTCCCACTTCATCAGTGGACATCTTTGCATCCCCACCTCAAACTATAAATGCCTTAGGCACAGGTCTAACTTGGGGTGTAGGCTAACCAGTCAAACCACCTGGGAAGGGGTCTTAATGTGGCAGGTGGACTCTTTTGACTCTACAAACACTGTTTCTCTGGAGTTGTTAAGGTTTAACCAGATTATTTCCAATGTTTAACTTTATGACTTGTTTTCTTACAGAACCCACTGAGAGCCCAGACCCTTGTGGTTCAGTTGTTTGGAGTGCCTCCAGCACAATCCCTCATAGCACTGAACCGTACTAGCTCACCAAAGGTGGTGTCAGCGCCTCTGTGGGCAGCCAGAAGCACCAAGGGAGACCCACTGGCTCCGTCACAATACATTAGGGCTCTGTATAAATCATCATGATTTTTAGTAGTTAAAATTATGAAATTTCCCTCATATGAAGGGTGTTGATGTGGAATCTTTATTAATTTCCCTTCTAACTACATGGCTATTTCCATATAGTTTCAAATAACCTGCATTATCTCCTTCAGCATACTAACAGTCTCAGCCTGTGCCCTGCTGAACACTCAGTAATCGCCACAATGTCTTTGCTTAAACAAAGTCATAGAACACAAGCAGATACTTGACCTTCAGGCACTGTGCCTATGTGTTGTAAGCCCATCTCTGAGTTTTTTTTATTAATTCTTAGCAGAAATGTCTCTTGGATACAACAGACCAAACGTTCCAGGTGCCGGACCCCTCAGGATTGGTGCCGGAAAGTACTACACCAATAGCAGCTGTACCAATTTTCACAATCCACTGGCTGAGGGCCAGTGCAACCTTGGATAACAGTGCCATGTATTGAGTGCTTGTATAGCAAATATACATGTAACCCCCCTGCAAATGGGGGTTCCCAAAAGACTTCCAGGAGCTTGCTTGAATGCTCCAAGCCTGAATGGTGTTTGGCATTTAAGCCATTTATCAGTGAGTGTTTTTAGAACCTCTGGTACTGTCTCTTTAAGAGCTGTCTGCTTGCAAACATAATTAGTTTGTATGGGGACTGTGTGTTTCTTTGATTGAGTACCACTCAAGCTGCTGCCAATTCACTTCATTTTGCAGTCACTAGGAGTGCAAAGGAACCTATCTGAAAGATGTAACTGTTTGCCAGAAATTATTTAGAGTAATAATGAAATTACAGTTTGTCTAACCTGCTTTCTTTGCAGTCAGAACTGTGTCTCTAGTTCCCATTCTAGTTTTGAACTGCTAAACTGGACCAATCAGTGTGGGGTAAGCTAGCTCTAAAATGGTGCCTTGACGAATCAGAACTTGACTCATAATCTGAGCCAGCCACAAGAGGATTGTATGGGCAGTGACTCTGGAGATGTAGTTTAGACTTCAGTGCCTTTTGGACCAACAGCAGCAGTCTATTGTGAGTGACAGCCAATCCAGTCAAGAACTGGGAGGAACTCAAAGGAAGTGCCCGGTTTTGTCGGTTGGAGTTTCAGTTGAGCTTTGGCAGTGAAGAAGGAAGGAGCCCTGTGCTTTTCAGTGTGCAGTTTTAGTCAAAAACGTGTGTAAGGCCCAGAGTTCCGTCTGCAGCTTGTTAGGACTGAATCCGTCCTGTGAAAAGAATCAAAGGATCTCTGAAGAGTAGAAACCAGGCTCACCCTGTAGAAGACTGGAAGAATTGCTGAAAATTGCACTCGGTCTGTCAGGAACTGAATCTGCTGTGTGTTCTCCGGTATTGTGCAGTAATTGCGATCGGGATACAGATGCAGCCTGCCTGGTATAGTGCTTTCTTTATATGGATGTGTGAAGAGGTTTGTGTACCTCAAGTGAGCCCTACTGACATTGAAGGACCCTATCTTATTTGGAGGTCGTGAGTACTAATTCAGGGTCGCTTCCTGTTGAATTGCCACATTAAATCCAAATGGAATTACTGTACTGCTGACTGTTTAATTCTCCTTTTCTCTGTGTGAAAGGGCCCCTACCAGCTGCCACGGTTTGGACTAGCCACTAGGGCTTGGGTACCCAGGGACAGTAACTGATAGGGATAGGCCTGTGCACAGAGCCATAGGTAGATTATTAGAGTGATAAGCTAATTAACCTGATTTCCCCCTGTCCTTGTTATATCCCCTAATAAATCAGAGCTGCTTGTTTCAGCAAAGTTATACTGCCTGAGGTATTTGTCTATGTTAAAGTACTGTACTGTGATTGTTGCACTGTATCTCATTTCACAGGAGGTCCCAGTGCGGAACCAGACCTGGGGGTAAGTGTATACTGTGAAGGTAATTTGATATATTGTGTGGGCCACTAGTGGGAAGAAAGGGTTGCAGTGTCCCAGAGGGCTGTGACCAAGTTAGTTTAACTATTGCAAACCCTGACCTCTGGGTGGAGGCACCCGCCATTGGATCCAGGCCCCTCAACCTGTTAGTGGCAAATCAGGCAGGGGTAGTAGCCCCTGGGATAGCGCCATCTAGGGGTTACATACACATTCTTGGGGAACGGGGCTGATAACAACAGAAGAAGAAGAAGCACTTAAGCTCCCTACAAGGAAAAGATCATAGGCCTGAAATTATTTAAAAAGTTGAAGTTCAGTTGTTTTTCTACAGTTTATTTCACAAATATTTCTCATCTGAAATGCAAAATCTTGTTTCTAATGAAGTCTCAATATCATGGTCCTATTTATGCACGTGCACACACACACACACACACACACACACACACACACACACACACACACACACCCTTACCCATCCAGCCCATATTCTTCTGGATAGGAATAGACAAGGTGGAGTATACACAGATGTTTGTAACTGTTTGGTGCAAGCACAACTAGAAGACAAACACTAAAACTGAGGCTGGGGGGGCAGATAAGGGGCTATATTAGTGTTACTTCGGTTACTCAGTGGTTAACATGTGGGCTAGCCTATATGAGGTGAGGCTGTGGAAGCTAGAAATCTTCAGGCTTTCAAGGAAGGACTAGACAGATTGTGGAGAATGGCAGTGAGGGTTACACAGTATGAGTAGGAGTAGCATTTCAGCTAGTAAACCTTGATATGTGGCAATACTTTACTTGGGTATAGCCACGCAGCCCGGTGCTGCAAACGGTAGGGTGTTGGACTACCATGTGGGAGACCTGGGTTTCTACCCAGAGCCAGACTCCATGCCCTGGGCCAGTGGAACCTTGTGTTAGCTACAGAGGCAGCGTTCTTAGGCTCTTGGGAAGGGTACTGCCTTGCCCACTGAAAGAACATCCCTTACGGACAGAGAGGCAGCCGTGATATTGTGGCTACCATGCAACATCAACCCCCCCAACCACACACACACACCACATGCCGGGGGGCATAGTAGCTGTATGATATGGAGAGATTGCTGGTCAGCTTAGGCACCAGCTTCATAGGGTTGATGATTGTCTCCAAGCTTCCCTTCCCCCACCCACAACAATTAACATTTTGGTTGTGTAGGGAGGCACTCTTGGAAGGAGTAAGGAACACATGGGCAAAGTCCTGACAAGTAGCTGCCTAAGGCATTGATTGTAAGCAGAAGGTAGGTAACCTGTGGAGGGAAGACAAATGATGAATTAAAAAAATGTGTGTAGTCACACAGAATGCCTGCACACTATTAGTGAACATCCAAGCACAACCAGCAAACACATGCTCCCAGTGAACAATTGTGCACTGTGAATGAAGAAGTACACTATCACCAAAACCCCTAGTGCTCTGCACTGCTTTACTCTGATTTCTGCGGCAGTGCTCCTAGGTTTCTGAGGCTGCATTTTCTGATTTCTACGGCAGTGCTCCTAGGTTTCTGAGGGTGCATTTTCTAATTTCTGTGGCAGTGCTGCTAGGCTTCTGTGACTGCATTTTCTGCTTCTAGGTTTCTGTGGCTGCATTTTCTGATTTCTGTGGCAGTGCTCCTAGGTTTCTGAGGCTGCATTTTCTGATTTCTGTGGCAGTGCTCCTAGGTTTCTGAGGCTGCATTTTCTGATTTCTGTGGCAGTGCTGCTAGGCTTCTGTGGCTACATTTTCTAATTTCTGAGGCAGTGCTCCTAGGTTTCTGTGGCTGCATTTTCTAATTTCTCTGGCAGTGCTGCTAGGCTTCTGTGGCTGCATTTTCTGCTTCTAGGTTTCTGAGGCTGCATTTTCTGATTTCTGTGGCTGTGCTGCTAGACTTCTGTAGCTGCATTTTCTGCTTCTAGGTTCTGTGGCTGCATTTTCTGGTTTCTGCGGCAGTGCTCCTAGGTTTCTGTGGCTTCATTTTCTGATTTCTGCAACATGATTTATTCATTTCTGTGGCAGAATGCATTGGCTAAATCATGATGTGATGTCAGCAATGACATCACATGCTGAGCATAGAGGAGGGGTTTCAGTATAAATGAGAAGGGGAAGGGAGACCTAATGAAGCAGTATGGAAAAACTGTATATTTTAATGAAAATTCCCCAAAACAATAAATTCTATGGATTTAGATATATATTATGCAGTATGGTGCAAGTTCTGCAGAAAAGTCCACAGCTGTGGAATCACAGAAATTTCAGGGGCCTTGACTATTACAGAACACATTGGCACTGTCAGTGAGCACTCAGTCTCTTTCAGCATTCAACATACACTTGTGCGCTATCAGTAAACACTTGTGCACTATCAGTGAACATTCATTTACTATCAGTGAGCACTCATGCACCATCAGGGAACACTTGTGCACTTTTACACTAGCACAGCAAACACTTGTGAACAGTGAATACTCATGTACGCAGTAAATATGGCGCAAGGTCATTATGTCGTATGATATAACAGTACAGCAATGCACCATGCTGTAAATGCAGCGGATACATTGCTGCCGCTCAGACAAACTGCTGAAACACATTTCGGCTAAAGAAGCTAGTGACTTCTTTGTTTTCTGCAGGAGCTCTGTCTCCAGTTAATATAATCAACTTTGGGGAGGTTCAAAACAGGATGGGGAGAAACACCACTGGGGAGGAAAAAGAAACCACACAATGCAGTTTCGCAAAAGTCTGGTACTGGGATTCGAGCCCTGATGCACAGCGCCCCTGCACTGCCGCGGCTCATCCCACTGAGGCACAGTGGCAGCTCAGCAGATCACCTCCTCAGCAGAGGTCTTGACCTCCATGTCACTCCTCCTCCCAACCCATGCATAACAGGGTACAAAATCGTGTGCAACACATGTGCCTTGTGGAGTTTTGTACCCTGTCGCACTAGTACACTGCACTACATGTTCCGAGTGGTATTCCATACGTGGTTCTGTCCACAACATATTGACCCAGTAGGGTAAAGACTCATATACTGCAAGTAATGTTTGTGCACAATCTGTGAACTCTGTTTTTGTTTCAGACTCCAGTTCTGGGAACTACTCTCACAATTTGTCTGCCTATTGGCTAACACATCTCTAATGCTTTAATTATTGCCTACCCCTGAAACCTGCCAAGCTGGGTAGCATGCTGAACTTTTCACACATATCCAGTAGGGCTCTACTGAAAGCAGAAAACATTTGTAAGTCTGCACCATACAGCAAAGCTATAAGGAGCTGTTAAGGAGGCAGCATGCCCTATGGGCTGGATGACAAGTTTCGGAATGGGGAGACCCAGCTTCTACTCCCAGCACAGCCACTTACCAGCCAC
Organism: Neoceratodus forsteri; assembly: GCA_016271365.2. NCBI lineage: Eukaryota > Metazoa > Chordata > Ceratodontiformes > Ceratodontidae > Neoceratodus > Neoceratodus forsteri. Next base: position 133,675,216 of record JADMNL010000031.1, on the reverse strand, counting down.
AGTCACTTGACCTCTCCGTACTTCAGTCCACCCAGCTGTGGAAATGGCTAAAATTAAGACCCTGCTGGAAACGAGTTGTTGCATCTCAGCTGGGCTATCTTGGGTAACTAAACAGTGAAAAAAAGCATTGCCAGGTGGCTTGTGTTGTTTGCACTGTAGTGCCAACAAAAACATCTGTACTCACTTCACCCTTTTGTTGCCCTGTCTGCAACATCCTGAAGAGGCCTGTCAGTGGATCTGCCTGTGTCTTCCCTATTTCCCCCAACGCCCTTGGGGGCAACCTCTCCAAACCCATGGATTTAATTAGCTTCAGTGACTGAAGTCCCTTCAGCACTCTGTCCTGTGAAATGGGCTCCTCACTAATCCTGCCAGCAGTCCCTGACTGGTCACTATGTTGTAGACACACCTAATTTAAAGTGTGCAAAGTGTGCAGACCTGTTCTCCATCACCTTGGTACCCTCCCTGTTGGGATGAAGTCCATCCCTCCTAAACAAACTCCACCCCCACCAGATGTGATCCCAATCCCCTAGGAACTGAAAATCCTCCCTTCAACACCAGCCCTTCAGCCACATGTTACACTGAAACATAGAAATGTGACAGCAGAAAAGGACTGCCTGGCCCACCCAGCTGCCCAAGGTGCCTAGCTGATGGCTAGGGCTTTTCCAGCTCCCTTCTTCCCCCAGCCCCAGATACCAGAACCATTTGTTTGTCCCATGCCTTCTTAAAGGCCCCCACTGTGGCTTCCCCTACCATCACCTCTGAAAGCCTATTTCATTTCTCCACCACTCTTTCTGTGAAAAAGTTCTTCCTGACATTTCCTCAGAACCTGCCCCTCTCTATCTGCAATGCATGCCCCCTGGTCCTCTTCTGCCCCTGTGAGTTAAACAGTGTCTCTACCGGCTCACTGTTGATGATCTTAACATACTTAAAGGTCTCAATCATATCCTCCCTATCCCTCCTCTGCTCAAGTGAGTACATGCCCAGGTCACTCAGTCTCTCTTCATATTGCAAGTGACCAAGCCCTATCACCATTTTGGTCGCCCTCCTCTGGACCCGCTCCAGCCTGTCCCCGTCCCTCCTTGGGAACAGCCTCCAGAACTGCACTCCATATTCCAGATATGGTCTAACCAGCTGCTTGTATAGTGGGGTAATGACCTCCTTCCTCCTCCTGCTAGTGAATCCCCTCCCAATGCAGCCCAACATCCTACCAGCCTTGGCCGCCACCTTCTCACACTGTTTAGATGCTTGAGGTCCCCTGAAACAATGACTCCCAGGTCCCGCTCCTCCTCAGTGACTTCTAGGGCCTGACTCCCCCCAGACAGTAAGTCTCTCTCTCCAGTTTTTCCTCCCTAAGTGCATGATTTTGCACTTTTGTATGTTAAAGGCCAGTCTCCATTCCTTAGACCAAACCTCTAACCTCCTCAGGTCCCTGTGCATATCCTCTACACCCTCTTAGTTATCCACCCTATTACAGACCTTCATATCATCCACAAAGAGACACACCCTTCTCCTCAGACCCTCTGTTACATCTGCCATGAATATGTTAAAAAGTAGGGTCCCAGCACCGACCCCTGGTGAACCCCACTGGTGGCCATTCCCTCTCCTGAGGTGACCCCGTTTACCACTACCCTCTGGCTTCTACCATTCAGCCAGTTGCGCACCCACCCTACCACCCTCTTTCCAGTCCCAGACCACCCAATTTATAAAGCAGCCCTCCATGTGGAACTGAATCAAACACCTTCCAGAAATCAAGATATGCAGTGTCCACTGAACCCCCCGATCCACCTCCCTAGTGACCCAGTCAAAGAACTGTATTAAGTTCATTTGACAGGACCTCTCCTTGGTGAAACCATGCTGTTGCTTGTCCAGAAAGTTGTTTTCTTCTAAGTAGTTCAGAATCCTACCCTTAAGTATCTTCTCCAGAATTTTACCTACTATGGAGGTTAAACTCACAGGTCTGTAGTTGCTCACCTCCTCCCTACCCCCCCTTCCCGTGGACGGGGACCACGTCCGCCCTCTTCCAATCTTCTGGGACTTCCCCTGTCTCCAGGGACCTGCTAAAGAGAGCTGCCAATGGAGCTGCCAAAATATCCCTAAGTTCCCTCAACACTCTAGAGTGCACCCCATCTGGCCCCATGGCCTTATACACCCTCAATTGCTTCAGCTGTCTCAAGACTGCATTCTCCTCAAATGGGCTCGTATCAACCCAATCCCTGCCCCAGCCTCAGTGCTACTGGCCCTAAGCTCTCCCCACCGACCAGGAATACTGAGCAAAAATAGTCATTTAGTAACTGTGCCTTCTCCCCATCCTCCTCCAGCAAAACCCCCTCATTGTTTTTAAGTCTGGTTATTCCCCCTTCCAGATTTCCTCTTGTCACTGACATACCTAAAAGAAAGTTTTGTCACCAGTCTTGACTGATTTGGCAATTTCTTCTTCTGCCTTGGCCTTCGCCCTCTGCACCTCTCTGCCCACCTCCTTTTGCCTCCTGTGGTAAGTTTCCCAGTCCTCCTCATTTTGCATTGTCTTGAACCGCCTAAATGCCCTCTTCTTCTCCCTAACCCTATGCGCCACCTCCCTGCTGAACCAAAGAGGCTTCCTCCTGGTCTTATTCACCCTCCTGACATAGAGTTCCGTCGCTTCAGTTATGGCCCTTTCAAGCAACCCCAAATGTCCTCCAACACATGTTCATGTTGAACTGCTCTGTTTTTCAGCTGCTCCACACAACTGCAACATGACTGCAGTAAGACTTCAGAGAAGGTCACTGCTCATGCCCTTTCCCTGAGCATTCTGCCTTAGGTGCAGACACTATTCTTCACTTCCTCTTCACCCCTCCTTGCCAGCTCATTTGTGTCCACATGCACTATCACATCTGGCCTCCTCCTCCCCATCCTTGCCTGCGAGCTCCGGCACCTTCTTTCCCAGAGTATCCACAGTTGCTCCTGAGAAACAGTGGCTCTCCCTTACAATTAAGCAGGGATGACCAAGAAGCTGGTTATTTTTTTTTTTAATTTACTATGCTTTATTTGGGGGTGGGGCAGCAGATCTCCATTGGTCCATCAGTCTTAGCCCCAAGGCTCTGCCCCACCACTACAGACTGGGACACACCTCCACCCCCCCAAGCACCCTATCTTCTCCCCCAGGGTGGGTCCACCAGTTCCCACATGGAACGAATTATGGTAATACCCTAGCTCCCCCTTCCCAGGGCAGGGCTACCGGTTCTCCAATGGAACGAAATAATGGAACGAAATATGGCACCTGTGGAGGCGAGGGGCCACAGGCTGAAGAGCAAGGTCTGAGCCACAGTGGCAGATATCATCTTGTTGGCTGACCCTATTTTTCAAGAATTCTTCCCCAGGAGGCAGAATATGCAATGATGTCTGTGGCGTAATGCTGACATCTGTCCCGCCTCCCATCAGTTCAGGCGCCAGTCGCTGCTGATCCAGCAGCCTCTGCTGGAGGTCAGCAATGCACCGGACAAGCAGGCCCCCTCCTCCCAGAGAAGGAGATCAGTCTTCAGGATGCGCAATCCTTCTCCCCAGGCTGGCCCTCCACATCCATTCCCAAACCCGGGAGGTTAGCATCGCAAGCAGAAGCCCTACCACTGCACCAACAGGCCGGCCTGAAGCTGGTAATTTCTGAGGGAGTAATGACTGTTTAGGGCAGTGGTTGTCAACTGGGGGTCCACAGCCCAAAAAGAGTCCACGAGTGTATGCCAGGGGGTCTGCGGAACAGTCCGGAAAATCAAAGTCAAAGCATGGGACAGTTTAAATTTGGTCGTTGAATTTCAACCAACTGCGAACTGGAACTAGTTTTGTAACACTTGCAGCACAACATTAACATTAGTCATTCACTTGCTGCCCACTTTCAGCTCCCGATTTGCAGCTCATTCCTGTATCTAGCTGCAGTATCAACAGAACATTTACATGTGTTTTTTTTTTTTATTGGTAATCACTTGCCTGATTCGCTGCAATTTAGGGGAATGTCATTCCACTCCGTGCTGCCCACTTTCTCGCTGCTCACTTCTGAGAAACCATTTTCATAATATACACACTAGAAGCACACCATTAAAAGTTAATCACTTGCTGACATGATTAAATTAATTGAATGACTCTACTATGTGCTGCCCGCTTTCAACTCCTTGCCTCGATTACACCCAGTTACTGATCAGGTTGTTTTTTTGTGATCATGTGCCTGACTAGATTTAATGGCGTGAATGTCTCTGCACTCCGTGCTGCTCGCTTTCTGCTCCTCACGCCTGGTTCCTCTCGCTGCTCTCACTTATCACATTTCAGTGTCTTTAGTCTACAGTCTAGTCAGGTTATTCCGTGTTCTGTGTTACAGCAGTGATTTAAATATTTTTACATAGCGCAGTCGTGGTAATACAAGAATAAAGCAGGTGATTTGCTGCTCAGCAAAGAAGTGGCACAGTGCTAGTTATCACAGATAAGTCACCTTGGCAATTGTCCAGTACTGTTAGCTACCCCAGATAAGTTATTGTTACCCCCTCCTAGCACCTAGCAGCTCAGGAAGCGGCATTACTACTAAGTGCTTTTGGTTTTCTTTTGACAATTGCCCACTACTGTTAATTACCCCCAGATAAGTCATTGTACCGCCTCCCATCAATTTTGCACTTTAAACTTTATACCTGCGTACTTTATGTATTTTTTTGTATATTTTTTGTATAATCGCAAAGATATTATTAAAACTACGAGGTTTTGTAACATTCAAGTGCTATTATTTTTTGTGCTTCATTAAGTGTTGCAGTATAATAGATGGGCAAACATTAACATGGTACAATCAATGCGTGTTTTTGGTAGGGGGTCCCTGACAAGGCTGAAAGGTGGCCAGGGGGCCCGCAGACCAAAAAATGTTGACAACCACTGGGTTAGGGGATGAGTGGCTCTAGTATCTTTTTTTTGGAGAGGTTCCACAGTTGCCCTCCCTTACAGTTAACCAATGATGACCGAGAAGCTGGCATTTCCAAGGGATTAATGACTGGGTTAAGGATTGCTTGGGGGGCTGGGTGGCTCTAACGCCTTCCTTTGGAGAGTACCTGCAATTGCCCCAGAGAAACAGTGGACCTCCCTTACGAGGGATTAACAATGTTGAGGGCCACTTCTCTCTAACCAGACATTAATCCAAGGAATTGTCCCGCTTCAAGGTTGTTATTGCGATTTTAAAAGTCTAATCGCAGTAACACCTTTCAGTTTTAACATTTATCTTTTACTTACTTCAGGCTTTAAGTGGAATGGCATGAGCTGCGCATGCCGCATGGCATCAGTTGGCAGCTAGACCAGTCATTTCTAAGATGTTACTGACCGATCCGGCAGCCAATCAGAAGCCTCACTAGACTCATGAGTATTTAATTAGACTTGTAATGCCTGGTGAAGGGAGCATCATCCCACCTGTGCTTCTGACAGTTAAGTTCCCTATTCCCATGGCCGTTAATGCCATCCCCTTGGGATTCTTACCCTTGCCTGGCTCATGCATGGTGGCTGCTGCCCCCTTATTGGGTGTGCTGGTCTTTTCCCTTCCCTGGGAGGAGACATGGGGAGCCTCCTCTTGGAGGCCTCTAACAGTGGCTGGAACCTGTTAGAGGTGGCTACCAACTGCACCGTTGATATGCTCTTATGTCATCTGCAACCCTCTCTTCTGACTACAGTTAATTTGTCCCAAATTGGCTTTTGGGCTTGCTGAGGCAGTGGTACATGTAGTCTCCACTTTTGCTCACTGGCCTTGGCTCCTAGGAAACAGATTTCCACCCTGGCATCCTCAAGCTCAGCTCCCAGCAGCTGCACCCTCCTACAGCATAGATATTGGCTGTAGATCCAGAGCACCCTCCATAGCACGACTGCTACACAGTTTCTGCACTGTCCCCAGTCCCCCCCGGTGGTGCCCCATCTACATGTTGGAGTGTGTTCCAGTTTGTTAGTGTGCACTACTTTTTGTTCTGTAGGTCTGCTGTACAGCATCACCGGATTCAGAATTTGCAGTTTGACCCTAGATAGGGTGTAGGCTGATCTTAGGACTTTTGGTACTACCTGGGGAACAGTGGGTGTGCTTGTAGCTGTACCCCAGAAAGGGTGTTGGCTACACTGCCATTATTTGTTCACAACCTGACCTCTGTACCAGCATATGTAGCCCTGATCTGAAATAGGGTGTTAGCTGGTTGCTGTGGCACATTATACACATAAAGCTACCAACAGTCCCTATTTTCCCAGTACAGTCCCTATTTTAGGCAGCATGTCCCAGTGTCCCCACAAGTTTTGCAAAATGTCACTTTTATCCTTTTTTTGCTTACATGTCCCAGTTTTGTCCCTTTTTTTCTGTTGACTGCTAATCCTTGAGTGACAGTTATTTTAGCACCACTTTGGTGCTGTTCGGGCTGGACAGCAGTTTGCAACTCCAACCCCTGTGCCTGTGTTGCACTGCAAGCATATCAGTGGGAGCACAGTAACTCATATTCCTTCCTGTTAGAGTAGACTGGGTAGTAGTGCAAATAAGTGCATGTGGACTTCTGCCTGCCAGCAGCTGAGAGGGACTCCAGACTGAGAAGAGACTGGCAGCAGGGAAGTAAGGCACCCAAACCTGATCAGCTGTAGGGAAGTGTGTGAAAACAGTCTGGTGTGGTGGTGGGAGTCACTGAAGTGAAGTTTGCTCAGCAACTGAGGTGAATGTAAACAGGTTGGATGGGACTGTCAGGAGGAGCAATACATGCAGCTCGAATGCCTAAACACAATTTAATGCAGGTTTGCTTCTAATGAACTTTCTGTACATCATGATTTGAAACTTGCTGCAGCAGAATGATGTATTGTTTTAATCTGAATGTTTGCTACTGGTGTCACTGTGGGGAAGCATGGCCAGAGCAAGCAGCAAAATTTAACTGATTGTGCACAGCGTTGACTGCGGCAATGCTCATGGGAGTGACACGGTGTGGGGGGGAGGTGATGGTCAGGATGGACCATCCCAGTTTTAGGCCTTGGAAAGTTGGTAGCTTTATATACACAACCAACAAGCACCTTTTCCTCACCAGTGTAGCACTGTCCTTTCAGCAGGTACTGGAGTGATCTTGTCTCGTTTATAGCCCATTTCACAGGAAATTACCAAACGGCATGACAGACAGCAAGGAACAGAGGTACAAAGTCATGACTCATGTGCTGTTTGAGGCAGCTGGCATGCAAGGTGTGTAGGACAAATTAGCAGGACACTGGTATCCACTGCACTCCACACAATCAGTTCATGTATCTCTGAAAAAAAAGTGCTTCAAACCCTTTTTTATGGCAAGAACACTTAACTTGAACATGTTTGAGGCCTTTGCCTTCATAACATTATCAGTTTTATATTGTCCACATTAATAAAACATCTGACTGTCCCTAACTGACCACACAACTGCTGTTTGTTACATCCCAGTCTGTTGTCACGGAAAGCACTATTGTGTCACAAGTGCCCTATCACATTAGAAAATCTAATGAGACACTTACCTATTTAACAAATACATCTAACGCATGTCGCAGTGTGCATTTGGGATAACTTAGCTGTGACAAAGTAACTTGTGTATTTGGATAGCTTCAGTTTGTCAAAGTAATTGTGTATTCAGGATAACTTATCTGTCTCAAATTAACTGTGTATTCAGATAATTTAAGTTTGTCGAAGTAACTGTGTATTGGGTCAGCTTACCTGTGTCAGTGTTAACTGCGTATTCAGAATAACTTACCTCTGCCGAGTAACTGTACTTGGGATAACTTATCTGTTTCAAAGTAACAGTATATAGTTTTGTGAAACATTTTTGGTCATAGGTTCACTCAGTGACTGAGGAATCACGTCATGCATCTATGTATATAACCCAGAATCAAGAGCAGGCCCAGATCCCTGCTGTCGAGCAGCCAGGCTGGGAAGAGCATGATGTCGGGCAACAGGTCTAAGTTGAACAGGGAGGTCCGTGCATTCTGCCACTGAAGGGACCTGTAATGGTGCAGCCAGGGAGCTTGCAGCTCCATTAGGGTGAAGCTACGTGCACGCAAAAGTAGATCAATGGATCCGCACACTGCCACTGAGTGATGAGAGGCAGAAAAAAGAAAAAAAACATTATGCTTTGGGCTCTGCGCTGTGTGAACCCCAGGAGGTTTTGGATGGAAGGGGGTAGCAGTTGGGGTTGGATGTTCACAAACTTGAGTTCACCAACCCGTTTTACATGTTTTTTTTTCATAAGGGAGAACTGCATTGAACTTTTAAGTCGTTTTTTGCGTTTGAAGCTATGGTTTCAATACTGGTACCCATTCTGTGATTCTTGTATTTGTTTTACCTTTTCCAGTCTTTTAGGTAATTCTTTGGGTTTTTCTGATTGATATGCTAATGGTAAATGTCCCAAGGCATTTTACTCATTTGGGGAAAATGGCTTTTAGTTGGCTTGCTCCTGCAAGTTACGCTTAAACTGAGTTCACTAACTAGTCAAAATTCTTTCAAGGCTCTTCATTGCTATTCTGTAGGCAAATGTTGATGATGTTGCTAATTATTTTAATATTCTGATCTGTTCTGACATGGCAGTTGTCCTGTCTCTCAGTATGGTCCCCACCCCTTTTTTGCTACTATGTAATTTGCTGTAAACTAATTGTATCTGAACATGATTCTTCATGTTACCGTGTTCTGTTTTTTTAAATTAATTTGCTGTATCTGTTTGCTACTGACTCCTGTAAGATGTTATTCTTGGTCCTACTCGTGACCTCCTTGTAAATGAGCATTGCTCAGTGGAATTTTTTTTCCTCCTAAAACAAATATGTACAGATACAAAAACACAAAATACCAGTACCATTTCAGAACTTTATGATGTAATTTATGTCCCTTTATAAAATGGCAAGAAAAAATGTAAATATTTCACTGGCTGAGAGATGTCACTTGACCATACATTAAATCTCTATAAATGCATGGTCAGGTGCCGAATCTAATTTTTCTTCCCCAAAAACCTTCTTAAAGCTATTTTATAGGTGTAATAAGCCCCTCCAGGGTGTACATCATAGTATTTTAATGCACTTCCCAGGGGTGTAAGGACACCTGACCTTCGGCCTTGTTCCTTACTTCACCCCTGGGGTGTCCGCTAAAATCCTATAATACACATCCTGTCATGGCTTATTACTTACTTGAACAAGAGAGTTTTATAGTACAACATGGATGGATTGTGACAACAATGTAAGCGCTAGACAAGGACACAAACTACATCATATAGTTTGGAAATAGTCCTTTTTACTAGCAGTATGTAATTCAGAAACACCATCTGAGTTTAGCATGTTTTTTTCCGTTTATGAAACAGCCAGTAAAGATGGAACAATAACTGGAAATGAACCAGTATTGGAACAGCAGCTTCTGGAGGAAATATAGGCTTGCAAGTTAAAAGCTGTTCTCTTTCAAGGCATGAATTCACAGATTATAGGCTGGATTATTTGATGTGAATTGGGGACTTGTAGGACAATCTCTAATACTTGTGGCATGAAGTTTGATCACCTCAAAGTGGTCTGCCTTTTGTGTGTAAATGCCGTGACTTGCAGCAAATCGGGAGCCATGGGCAGGAAAAAAATGACGCATGCGGGCATATATGATGCATGTATCATTCCTACACTGTAAGGGGGGGAAGGCTGTTGCAAATGTGGCACTGACTTTAAAAACATGCAGTGCATGATCGTGCACATCCAGACTGCTGCAGGGGTAGCAGAAATGTGGCTGAATGTCCTGCGCCAGTCCAGCTGACAATGCAACCGTATAGCTTTATAGTTAATAACCCTTTTTCTGCCATTGCTAAAAAAGGAATTTATTCCCGGAAGGAAAATCAGTCTGTAAGTGACCTACTTCAGGGTTTCTCAAATGGTGAGAGTCAGCCTCCCAGGGGGGTTGGGGTCTGACCTGTACCAAGGAAGGTCAAGCAAGTCTGAAAAAGTACTGCATTTCAATGTTGAGTTTAAGATATTTTGTGTGAAGTGATGAGGCAGACTGAAAGAGGATAATAGTATGTGAATGTATGTATTTATTTACAAATCGGTGACCAGGAAAGGCAAACTGAGCCAATGGCTCATTTCAAGTGTACTCGGGGAAAGGGTAGGGAGTGAATACAGTTCAAAAAGTAACTGCAAAACAGTCAGGCAATACAGAATGACCAGCAGTGCAAAGTAACAAGAGCAATGAACAAATAATATGAGCAGTAGCAATTGTGGCAGAATAGCCCACATATAAGGGTTGAACAGAGGGGTACTGTGCTAGAACAAGAGCAGGAGGGAGCAAAATGATCCCTGAGAAGTTGCTTAAGAGCAGGGTAAGAGCGGGAGAGGCAGAGGTGGGTAGGAAGGTTATTCAAGATAGAGGGGAAACAGACGGAGAACATCATCTGGGCCAGGAATGTATTGTAATGAGAGGTAATGATGGCTCGAAAGACAAAATAGCAGAACACGTTGGCTGGCCGGGTGAGGGGGTCATGGGGGGGTTACAAAAAGCTGATTAAAATGAGAGTCAGCTTCTCAAAGGAGTTCCATTTTATTCCTGATGTACTGTTCAAAGTATGCCTTTTTTTCTATTGGGAGGCAGGATTATTGCAGTGTTTGGGGGAGGTCCAATATCTTTTGTATGGCTTGGGGAGGCTCACTTTGACAAGGTCTGAGAACTACTGTAATTAGCACTGTTTATATAGCATATATACCCACAGCCTCAGGAATGGAAATGGCTAATGTTGTCAATCACAGTGGTTACTAGGTTACCAGAGAAAACAAGCAAAGAGAACCCGCCCTAATCTCCACAGAGACGTGTGGTCAGTCACAACATACTTCACATGTCAGTGCTGATGACATCTGCCCAGGTAATGGGAAAACATTTGTAAATGTGTTTTCTAGCCCACACCTGACTGAGTTGGAGACTTAATAATATCTGCAAAATCTTTATCAACTAAGGATTCTATAACATAGCTGTCAAGGCCAGAAAATCAAAATGAGTGAGATTAGAGGTACCAAAAGAGTGAGAATTGTAACTGTCCCACATAAATACATTGTAACTCTCCAGATTCTACAGAGAAAATGCCCACTAAAATCATTGCCAATCTTTTAAAGGAGAAGAGTTACCACCAAGGGTCCCTGCCCTCAAGTGTGAGGCTGGTCCCAATGTGCACTGTGTGTACAAAAACATTTTGGTTTATTTGCTGTTTACTGTAGCATAGTAGATTGTATCAGACTAATTTTGTTTATTTGAAGGCTGACATCTTCTTTTACTACAGGAGGAAATGTAGCATTGTAGTTTAGGGCACTGCTGAGCTGCAAACCTGGAGATCCGGATTTGAATCCCACACAGCCCCCACTTGCATACTGTGTGACCCTGAGCAAGTCTCTTAACTTCCTTGTGCTCCTAGGTTGCACCTGGAAACAAGCTTCAGCTTAGAGTACCTTCCCTGGTTAAACAACGTCCCCTTTCTTTTCCTTACTACAAATCCCAGAATCCATTCAGTAGCCTGCAGTGCATGTCAGAGCTTTTATAATCTCAGATCAGATGTTTTCTCGGTCAGCTTTTCTCCAGGAGCTAAGTATAGTCCTCTGTAACTGTACATAGCCCAGGGAGGATAGCGGGACCAACAAACAAAAGATTAGGGCTTATATAAACGCTAACATGCACTATAGGCTATTGAATCTTCTCATTGCTACCTACTGCTCTGATGTCAGCTGCAGGGAATTCTGGGATGTTTAGTAATAGAAGATGTCAGCCTAGAACTAAGCAAAATTTGCCTGATACAATCTACAACACTACAGTAAACAATAAATAAACCAATTACACTGCAAGTGTCAGTTAACTACACTGTAGTTACAGTGTAACTATACCATAACTGCATTGCAACTGTAACGTAGTTACAAGTAACAAACATGTTTTTCACACAAAGTGCACATTGGGACCAGCCATTCCCCTTTAAGGGACAATTTATGTGGCCACATTTGCACTGCAGCAGCCTGAGTGCTTGGATTGTTGGGGTGCAAATGCAGCCGTGGGGACACCTGCCTTGGCATGGTAAGTCAGTTCAGGATCCTCTCCCTGAGACGTGGCAAACCTGGGTACACATTGTGGAGTGAGCGGTGTAAGCAGCCATGTAGGTAGGCTGCACCGCTCGCTCTGGCACACAAGTGATCTCTCAGTATCCCCCCCTGCCTCCCAGCATCCTCCTCTCTGAACTCAGGGCCCCTTTCCAGAGGCTCTTGTATCGGCGCAGAGATGGGCTCTGTAAACTGAGCAGCAACTGGCTCAGAAGGTCGGGGTGGGGGGGGAGTGCAAACATGGACCACAGTGCAGAGAAGAGTGGCTATATAAACTGGCCTTTTGAGTGAGATTTGGGCCTCAGCAAGCGAGTCTCATTCCCAAATGAGTGAGGACTTGACATTTATTTATTTGTTTGTTTTATGTTTGACATTGCAGTACTTCAACTGGGCTAACCCCATGAGATGCAGCATCTTGTGTTTATGGGGGTCCCTGGGAAGACAGCAGCAGTCAACGGTACAACAAAGTCCAGTAGGAATACTTACATACAGGCTAAAATATACAAGACAAACAGAACTGTAAAGGTAAGTACATAGAAGCATAGAAAATTATGGCAGAAAAAAAAACAAAGGTCCACCCAGTTAGCCAGTTTTCTAGCTATAGTAGTCCCTCACTATAATAAACAGATTTGGAGTCAACGTGGCTGTTCATTATAGTAATTTATTCTGTAAAGTGAGGGTCACTATTTCACAAATGGCAGACAACATCCTTCCTACCAAGCCATGAGCATCCCTCATCCTCCCTAGTCAGCCTTCTGATTCCCAGGCTTGTTCCCGAACCTGGCAGAATCCAAGGAATGGGTGCAGTCAGGAAGCAGATTCAGTTCAAAAGGCAAACATCTTTAGTTAACAACTGTCCAGAACTATGTAGGCACCAGCCAAACCTTGTTGCTTCATGGAACATCTGCTTTACTGGGAGGGCCAAACCCCAATGTTGCAAGCAGTAGCGCTACCACTGGGCCAAAAAGCCAGTGCACATCCAACTGGGTTCCATGAAGAGACACTGTTTTGCTGGAGGTCAGAAAACTATAGTGGTTCTTTGTGAGGAGAAATTCTGAGAAGTTGGGTGGGGCATTTTTTTTTGTAGATAGGGCAATAGAGCTGCTAAAATGTGTTCCTTCCATCCAGTTTCATTGGCAAAGGCTGTAGCATACAGTTCCTCCTTATTAAACCACAGAAATTGCCCTAAAATGGAGAAGAGATTTAGAGAGGGTTAAAAATCTCCTTCCCCATTCCAAGAGCCTGTCTGCAGCAGCGGACTTTTGTCTGTAAACATTGCTCTTTCATTGAAACTCCTCTTGTTGATGAATGATGGTACAGCAACAGCGGGTTGCTACAATGAGTCATGGCCACCCATGTGTACACCGCACGCCTCTCCACGCACGTGCACTGTAGCATGGCTGATGTGGATCCATGTGACTGTCCCCTAATGGATGAAAACGAGCTTTGAACACAAACCTTGGATGGTTTCAAGTGTTAATTCCCAGACCTGGAGGGCTGAGCTGATAACATGAAGCTGCTGAGTTTCCGGCTGCACACAGGACACAGACTGAATCAGAACATTTAATTCCCACCACCTGCATGCACGTTGCCTTTCTGCATGCAGGCAGAACCTCCACGTGATTAGTAAATTATGAATGAAGGCTGTGAGACAGAAACTACAGTCTCCGTGAACCGTACCTGGCTGGCTAGTGTTGTCCTGTTTGTAACTGAAAGTCACTAGCAACAAGACAGTTATCTGCCATGTCTCCCAAGTAGGGTTTCTGCTCCTGCCCTCCCATTCCTGTCCCTGTATCTGACCCTCTCCCCTACCCAATAGTTCATTTTTCCCACCCTCCTTTGGATCCCTTGTCCCACCCCTTCAGGCTCATGACTTGTTAGTTGATTAGATCTCATCCCTGGAAGTATTCTTGAATATAGAACACGTTTCTTATAATTGAGTTTTTTTTTTACATATATTTGGGTAGTATTAAAACTGCTTTCTTTTCACTTTTATTAGGATTTTAAAAACTGTCAGCAGTGAAGGAGTCAGCTTCTCTAGTCATGGGGGGCAGGCATCCAAACTGAAAAGATGTATTTTTCACACACTCTCTATAGCCAGAACAGAAAAGGTGCATAGAAAACAATTTAACATATTTTTTCAACTTCAGAAATGACTTTAATGGATTGCTGAACATTTTGATGCTATTTTTACTACAATGGGGAGAGAGACATGAGGGAACGCTACAGAAGGAGACAAGGCAAGAGCTGGGAAATCTGCCCTAGCATGGAGCAACCACTGACAGCAACCACCTTGGATGCCACTCAGCCAACCAATGCGGCATTGCTAAAAGCCATTCAGGATCTCAATAGAAAATGTGAGGATTATGCTACAGAGGTCACAGTGCTGGATGTTAAAGTCAGCGGCCTCCGGGACAACGTAAAGTGGCCAAAGATTTGGCTCAAAAGGCTCTCACAACTTCTGTGGGGCATTTCAAAGAAAATAATCTACACCTGAGGCTGGAGAATTTAGAAAATGCAGCAAGAGCCTGCTACATACGAGTACATGAGATGCCGGAGGGCGCAGAGGGGGAAGTGCCCAAATCGTTTATTAAACAATGGCTCTCAATTCCACCTAGACTCGATACAAATAAAAAAGAAATATGCATTACCCCCAGACACACCAGGACTGTGGACCTCCTGGAGAGAACATTGCCGGTGGTACTTGGCAACTCGACTCGAAAGAGATGTGGTTCTTCAAGCTACGAGAAAAGCAGAGGAGTTAGAAATCTAGAGGCAAACAGTTTGCCTGTTCCTGGACCTCAGCTTTGCTACACATAGCAAGCGAAAGAGTTTTGATGGTGTGAGAGGGCAATTATGGGAGGTGGGGGTTCACCATGCCTTATGCTTCCAGCTAGACATAAGATCATGTATGGTGCTAGAACGTACATGTTTACTGACCCACAAGAAGCTGGTAAGTGGTTCCAAGTAATCTGGAGGGAATTTGACACATGCCATGAGGACTCTGATTCAGGTGGCGTGTAGAGATGCACGAGGGGGGATAGAACCAATAACTCTAACTTTTGTTTAATGTTGTGCAGCAGAGGGATGGCAGCAGACTCTTGTTTATTCAGGGGGTCTGGAATCTTATATACACAGTGTGTGGTATGTTGGTTTAACATTAAATTCCTCTCACAGTTTTCTGGCGTTTGTAACTGTTTTACAGAATGGCCTCCCTCTTGTTCCTCCCTCTATGGGTACCTCTTACTCCCGCACATGGTTCTTTCTCAAGCTTACCTGGATAGTTCTGTTTCCCACCAAACACTGAGCGAACCCCCTTCAGCACCGTTCAGAACATGCTCTCTCAGGAACATCAGCGATGAACCTCTATCTTTATTGGGCTCAGCCTGCAGGACTCAGGACTCTTAAAAAAGACTTGGTTTTCCCTTTTCTTGTTACAGCACTGAAGTTTTTCACAACATACATTTATTTCAACCTTACTATCAATTTAGCCTTAAATGTGTTCTGAAAGAGATCCACTAAGTAAAAGTAAATGGGTTTTGCACCAGCTGGATCAGTGTCTTACCCCCTCAAGCTCTTATTGATGCAGTACTTATCTAAAATAATGCAGTCCTTAAGAAATTCCAGCCCTCGTAAAATTAGCTCCACTAGGTCCCTTGCACTTCCTAGTTTCTGGGGCCACCCATGCTCCACCCCTGCGCTCACTAAAGTTGCAACCTGATGTTAGGAAGAGCATGGGGACAAGTGCCGTATAGTCGGGGGATACCTTTTAGATCGTTTTTATATTAATCGGCAGTTGGTGATGAACGGGCACCAGTTGACTAACAAGCGCTGTTAGTCGACTGGTGTCCAAGTTTCATCACCAACTGCCCTGCCCTTTGCAATATAAAAAACAGATCCAAAAGGTACCACCCATAGACTATAATGGTGCTCATCCCTGTGCTCTCCCTAGCATTACATCTCAACTTTAGTGAGCATGGGGGTGGAGCGTTGGTGGCCTCAGAAACCGGGAAGTCCAAGGGACCCGGTGGGGCTAATTTTACGAGGGCTGGAATTTTTTAAGGACTGCATTATTTTAGATTTGTACTGCATCAATAGAAGCTCAAGGGAGTAAGGCACCAATCCAGCCGGTGCAACAGCTGATCAATCAATCAATCAAATCTTTATTTATTCAGGCGAACATCATTGAGCAAGGCTCATTTACAAGATGGACCTGATAAGGTCAAGGTTCAATATTTGGTACACAACAGATACATCAATGCACTTATATATGCACAACAGATACAGAAAAAAACACTTATAAATACAATGATAAGGGTAAGAAGTTGATTAAGACATACATGACAAGGTAGGTTATAGGAAAATTATATTAATAGATAAAGTATATACATATCCCAATAGAGGAGTCAAGGCATACACACAGCATAATGTAATACTAGGATGAATGGAGAGCATTTAGGAATGATGTAAGGGCCAATAATTAGTGGGAGAAGGATTAGGTAGGTAGTAGGTAGTTAGGTAGAGTTAAATGGAACTGAGGTACTATAATAAGGGTGGCTGCCTGGGAGGGAGAACTGTGGAGCAAAATTATGCCATATATGGTGGATGTCTGGAAGGGGGGGTCATGAAATGGCAAGACTAGCTCTTGTGGTAGCAGCTGAGACTGGTAAGTCTTTTTAAAACCAGTTCTCTCATTTTAATGCTGATTCTAGTATAATGGGAGGGTGGGTAATTTAAAGGAGAACTGTGCTATACCTGTATGTCATGTTCCCTTGGAAAAGCCTGTTTTTAAATATTGGTTTCAATTCTGTTACTATTCCATCTCTACAGGCGTTTTCGTTATCTCAGTGTGTGTGTTTATGATTTACACACAGGTAGTAAGTGCCATTTTAGAAGTGTGTGATGTACTTTATGTCCCTTGCTCTCTTCCATTGTCTGCGTAATGCATTCATGTTCTATCATGGAATTCAGTCACTGAGAGGGACATAAAGTACATCGTACAGTTCCATAATGGTACTTAACATCAGAATGTAAGTCAGAAGCACCCCTGTGTTTACTAAATGGCCTGCATAGAGGGAACAATAACAGAATTGGAACCAGTACTTGAAAACAGCAGCTGCCAGAGAAAGGCCCCATCCACACTACACCACTCAGACCCCGTAACGGACAGAAACTGTTACAGCCGGGTAGCGGTACAGTGTGTCCACACTGCAGGGGTGACCGGTACGAGACCGGTACCGCCAATCCACACCTCAGGAACCGGGCGATCGTTACCGTGGCGCCCAATCCCACAATGCTGCTCGTGCTGCGCTATGGGTCTTGCAGGGGCCGTTACTGCCCGTCCACACTACCACCGGTAATGTTACCGAGGCGGGACCGGTTTCAAAACTGTTGTTGAAACCACATTATATGTGATTTCAACAATGGTTATGAAAACGTCTTCTGTAACGTTACAGATGTAAATGCAAACCTTTGCGGTAACGGTTTGGGCACTCTGTAACGTTACAGAGGCGTAGCGTGGACAGGGCCAAAATGACTTATAGGTTCAGCGCAGTTCTCTTTTAAGTGTGTCCTACAATCTTTGCTAGAGCTGTGTAACAGAACACATACTTCAGCTAGACTAAAGGGGTAAAGCTTAAGTATAGATCACATCGGTTTAGTTTTTGATCGTGGCTGTACTGGCTATTTGTTAAAAGAATTTTGTTCTAGTTAAGTCAAAGTCTTGGGAAACATCCACCCCCACCCATATGATGTATCAACTGCAGTCACAACATCAGATCCTAAGTGCAGAATGTGTACAGTATCTGCTTGTCTATCTTCTCTGTATTGTACAGTGATACTTTGCTGAAAATGCAATAAAATAAAAGTTTTACAATCATGTGGAGTTCAACGGGATAAAATAATTGATGGGATAATTAGTCTTTGGATGGCAGGGCTGTGTGTGTGTGTGCGTGTGTGCGTGCGCGCGTGTGTGTGTGTGTGTGTGTGTGTGTGTGTGTGTGTGTGCGTGTGTGTGGTAGGTAGTGGCAGATTTAATTTAACAGGTTATGAAAGCCAATTCAAAGTAGCTCAAGGTCTGCGTGATGCCAGACAACACATCGAGGCATAAATTATAAATGCCCAGCACTCATCCAGCCTCTGCCCGATATACCCTTGATAGATATACTCTCCCCAGGTAAAGAACAGCAATATATAGTGCAAAAAGAGTCACTGAAATCACTTCAGTGGCAGCACATAGTGGGATCAGTGCGGTACTGGCTCTGGTAGCCAAACCTAACGTTTCGCATCAATGGGCATGTCATCAGAGGATACTGCAGTGGCCACCACAAACTCATTAAATAGTACCATCACTCAAACAATTGGAATAACTCACATGAATCGTGCTATAAAGTACACAGTGACAAGTGCGTATTCCAATATCAAAAAAACGTAAAAACATGCAAATATCAATCAACTGATAACTTAATTAGATTTATTTGATAAACAATATAGAGCATCATTTTATTTTACTTAAGATGCTTTAATCGCCATTTCTCAGAGCACATCATGTCACATAATTTCGAGGACAGAAAACGCTGGTTATCCTCACTGTTCAGACATGCAAGGAAATGCAGAAAAAACAGTAAAGCCCTGTCCACACTACACACCGAAAACCCCTCTGTAACGTTACAGAGGGGCCAAACCATTACTGCAATGGTTTGCGTTTACACCCTTAACGTTACAGGAGGCATTTTCGTAACCGTTGTTGGAACCACATATGATGTGGTTTCAAAAACGGTTATGAAACCGGGTCTGTCCCTGTAAAGTTACCAGTTGTAGTGTGGACGTATGAGCGTGTTGCTGCAACCGTCCCCCAGTGCAGCATGAACTGCATTGTGGGATAGGGTGCCATCTGTAATGGTCCCACGGCACCCACAATGTGGATGTGCCATCACGGTGCCACTCCATTGCCGGGACTCTTCACCGGCAGTGTGGACACACTGTGGCGGTTACCATCCGTACCTGTTTGGAACCGCTACAGTGTGTTAGCGGTGTAGTGTGGACGGGGCCTAATATACACAAGTAAATATACATAATATAAAAGAGAATTACAAGCACAATTACAAAAAAAGTATGCCTTGTCACCAGGGGATGATAACTCTCCGCTTTTAGTAGAGTGCTTCGGACACTAGACTTACGATACAAGTCAATGACTAGAGAACCATCTCTGCTTTTAGTACTCAAAAGAGCTACATTGTTTATCAGTTGCATATTTAGAGCCTTCATGTGCTTAGATTTGGCATATAAGATAAGATAATCAGTATATAATAAAGAGCTGCAGCCTGCATCATTGTGAGATAAACTGTTGAGAAACACTGAAAATGGCAGAGGAACCAGTATAGATCAGGAGCCAGTATTGAACCCTACGCTACACCCACAGTGACGGCAGCATGGAACATATAATCTCTTGGTTTTTTGCCTGAATTGCAACACCTACAGATGCCCTTGTTGAAATCCCTCTTGCCCCCCCCCCCCAAGTTGTGCTCTTTCACTCCCAAAGCTGCCTCATTCACTACAAAACATAGACTGCAGCCGTGGCAATGGGGCCTTCCAGCAACAACATCAGTGGTCTGCTGAGGAGTGGGCAGGCAGGACTTCAGACCATCATGAGATATGTTCCCAGTCTCACTTCCTTCTGCTTGGGACCACCTCACTGCTCCTTTGGGTGAAGGACAGAACAGCTTGTGGTCATCCACAATGTCCAGTGTTGCTGCCGGACCCCAACCTACTTCGGCATGAGGCAATCGAGTGGTGGGATGGTTGCGTTACCTCCCCAAACTGAATGTGTGCTGTCTTTGCAGTGGCAGACTCCAACAGTACAGACATGTGAGTCAGGCTTATAATTTGAACCCAGTTACCCTGCATGGTAGCCCAACACACAACTCCTCACCTCAGTATCACCCAGCCTGGGCACAGCAAAAATTGTTTTTCAAATTCCTCATTGTTTTCACAGTTAAAGCAGAAAGCTTTCTGAAGAGTAGATCATTTATGCACCACACTGTGACAGTCCCCATTTTCAGAGTGCAAACATTTGCTTTTGGTCTACCTTCAGCTTCTGAAACGCAGACTCATCCGGCTTTGCTGAGTGCATATCAGGGTTTCCCGGCTGAGACCTGCCCACCTGTACAGCATTCCAAATATCATTGTCCGGCACCTGTAAACACCATCTGCTGCTCTCTAGACCTTATGGAGAAACATTAACCTGCTCTGTTGTGGACCCTTTGGTGAAACCTTTGTGTGATTCCCTATAATACCAGCAACAAAAACATCAGGATATCAACCGCCATAAAAGCCTGGACTCCTGGCCTTCTGTGGAAATGAGGAAAATCCCAACTTTCTACGGTATGGGGGAAGAAAAGAGGTTTTGTTAGCAGGGAACTTTATTTTTTTTTCATGAAGCAGTGGTTTATGCAGGCTTTCTCTGGCTGTTGTTGGTTCAGTAAGAGAGCAGTTTCTGTTCTGTAAGAGAGCATCCAGGCTACCTTACTGAACTAACCCACTAACCCAGGACCTCCTTGTGAATGAGCTTGCTCTATGAAGTTTTCCTGCAATAAACTTGAACTTGAACTTGAACAACTAAAAATAAAACAGAGCTGTGGGCAGGGGTCCAGATCATTTTTAGGACTGTGAAGCATTTACTGCTAGCTTTCTCAACCTGGTAGTGTTTTCATCTAAATAGTGGTAATGCCATCCACAAACCAGTCTCACCTCCCTCCCCAACAAAATCTTAAACCCACTGGGCACCAGGCTCCTGCAGCCAGCTAATGGCTCTCTTCCTGATACTGCTGTAGGGTCACCGATACTTCCCCACTGCTACCAAGTATTTTAGTTTAGTTTAGTTTAGTTTATTAGTCTAGGAATTAATACCTTTGAGCCAGGGCTCTTTTACAAAGGTTCCACGTCACAAAGAACATTTAACAAAGCACGATACACATTACAGGTAAAACCAGACAGGAAAGTTACATCATAAATTTGCTATTAATAGTTTAAGGCAGTAGCGTTTTTAAGTTTCATAGAAAAACAAGCTATAACAGGTTCAAGCGAGTAGACAATTTAGAGGTTAAGAAACTTCCAGGGAGAGGGTGATCATTAGGCGCCAAAGGAGGCTAGAGAGGAGGGAAAGGGTGAGCGGGAGAGTAAGTGAGAGGGGACAGGAAAAAGGGGGAGTGAGTTTGGGGGAGACAGGAAGTAGTAGAGGTACCAGAGGGTTCATTAGTCAGGGAGGAAGAGGCCTCAGATGTGAGGATGGACATGAGGAGTAGTAGTCTTTATCTAGATAATCACAGTTGCTAGTGGTGGTGAGGTGGGCATAGAGCATGGATTTGAAAGCTTCAAGCGAGGTTGAGGATAGAGTAGGTGGACTAAGCGCATTGAACCATGTCGGGGCCCTGTATGCGAAAGATCTTTGTCCCTGTGCAGTCCGGCATCTCGGAACCAGGAAAGGTTGGCGTTCAGATCTGGTGGAGGGTCGTGAGCCATGATTCAGTCGGAGTAGGTTTTGAATACATAATGGAGTCAGTCCCAAGATAGATTTTTTATTATTTGTCAGGTTAATGTTATATTAACACAACCCTTCTGGCCAGCCAGTGAGCAACTCCTGATATGTCTCTTGTATTGAGTGAACACAATGGAAACTGATGCTCCTTTCTGTCCCCACACCACCGCTTCCACTCTGTGTGGTACTGTGTCTGCTTGCATCACATGATCCTGCCAGTTCCATGCACGGAATATAATTTTCAATGCAGAACGTGGGAAACAAATTCCTAAAATCAGAAAGTGGAAGTAAATCACACAAAAATGGGAATAAATTAAGCAATAAGCTATGACAGGGTGTGTGTCGTGTTGGGATAACGTCACTCCTCGTGTAGTTGGGCAGGATGCCATAGGCTGAGTAGGTTCAATACCTAAGAGGTGACGTAATCCTCATGACACATGCCCTGGAGTGTATTATTGCAATTATAAAATGGCCTGCTTGTAAAAAAAAAAAAAAAAGAAGAAGAAAAAAGGTGAAAAAAATACATTTGCAAAATACATTTTTAGTTGCTTTTTGAATAGTTGTGATGTTGTGCTGGGATAATATCACTGTTGAAGGTCAGCACTGACCAGTCAGAGCCCAGGAATTTTTTTTTTACCATTGCATAATATTCCTTTACTACACTTATCTGTTCTCTGGGCTGCAGGGGAAATATTTTTGTTTAGATACTTTATTTTTTGAGGAGCCCAAAAAAGATGGCCCCTCACCCACCCATGTGTATGAAAGACCCATTGCAGTAGACATCCTTTTCAGAGTTCTACCCTGATTGGTCTAGCATGTGCAGGGATGATCCAGAGTCAGCTTTTTCTAGGGATCTGAAAAAAAATAATGATAATAATAAAGTATCTAAAAATAAAATACTTTCCCACAGCTTGTTTTTGTTTTAAAATTCATCCAATTCAGTACAAGTGTCTATACATTCCCTTGTTGAACAGAAAGCAGCTGGTGCCATGTTTTTATGGCCAACATGAATGGCTGTTTTTTTCCTCCCCCCTTGCAGGTTACCCCTGCCCCCTGAGGGCAACTGGGTTGCTACAGCTGCAGTCTTCTTCAGACTAGTGGGATAGATGAGCAAGCATTTGCTTTCATTGCTGACACCAGTGCTACTCCACCGTATGCTAGC
This sequence comes from Neoceratodus forsteri, assembly GCA_016271365.2. Lineage (NCBI taxonomy): Eukaryota > Metazoa > Chordata > Ceratodontiformes > Ceratodontidae > Neoceratodus > Neoceratodus forsteri. The sequence goes on along the minus strand of JADMNL010000031.1, from coordinate 133,652,471 downwards.
AGGGGGCACATGACTTCTGGGTGGCTCAGCCACACTCTCCCTCCCTTGTTGCTGACCATTTCACCCTCACAACGTGCCCAGCTTGTGTCAGATTTGGTAGGTGCTGCTCTTACTGTTCTTAGTCCTAGTCCAGATCTGGGGGATAAAGCCTGGCCCATTAATGGTCCTATTTATCTTTGGTCCTTGTGCTTTGTTAGGGCCAGCCTAGTTTGCAGCTTCTTCCTCTCAGGTTTGGTGACCTATCTGTAGGGAAGCCTCCCCACTACCACCCCCTTCAATCCATTAGTACGTTTGAGTAGGTTTTTTTTTTTCTTTCAGTCTATTGCATCTGTGCCTTTTACCCTCACAGCCTTTCCTTGGATGGCACCCCCTCAGCCTAATCAGCCACTATTGCCAGGCATTACCCTCTTCAGCTTCCCCAATGACTTACCACACGTGGTTGGGCCAGAAGGGCTGGCCAACCGCCTGCAGAGCAGGATCCGGGTTCCAAAGTGCCTAGTCAATGGTGCGGGTCTGTCCCTCGTGCTGCAACAGACAATGAGGTTTCCCCCTGTTTTTCACCACAAGGGCATCCAGTGTGCAGTGATGTAGTTGCATCTGCTGGCATCCTTCCTTTTCTGAAGCCTCCTACATGCCATGACACCCAGCCTCCACTAGATGTCAGGCACATTATGGAAGGCACGTCCCTCCCCCCTCATGGGGGTAGAGCAGTTCCAGGGACACTCCATCTTCCCTTTCTTGGCCAGTCACTGACAACTCTAGTTTGTTCCCAAACCCAGGTCACTGATGGTAGTGCTATTGCTGTGCTGTTGGGCTTGCCATCTGAGTACAGTTTTAATTGGTTTTATGTTCTATCGGGCACTCTGGGTGAGCTTTCCCCAGAAGTTTTTTTTTCTTTAAAGCTTTTTGCCTTGGTGGTCAGTGCAGGTGGGCTTTCAGTGCTGCCCCGCCATCCCCGCCCAGCACTCTCCTCTCCCAGACACACAGAACCCAAAGTCCTCCACAGATTGCCCTGCATGATGGGAGTGGGAAGGGGAAGGCCATCCTCACCCCCAGTCGGTGACTCACATACAGAATTCAGCCAGTGGTCCCGGTGATGATGTGGGACGGAGGTGGGAGGGCAGATGAAACCTGTATCGGCCATTTTCTGTCTTCTTCCTTTGGGTCCCCTGCCATGGTAGCTCATAAGCATGTGTGTATGGAAGCACACACACACGAAAAAGAACTGCAGCCCTTCCATTCAATGCTGCTCAAGCTTCCAGTGCTACCCCAGCCCTCTAGATAATAATAATAGTAACATTTATTTATAAAGCACAGTTCAACATGTATCAAAGCACTGTACAGAATTAAAACATACTGTAGATAAAATAATAAAATACAACAGGTAATCATAAAATATTAATCACCAAAACCAAGGTTAAATAAATAAGTTTTTAATACCGTCTTGAAGCTCTCCAGGGTCAGGCACTCTATAATCTGATGAGATAGATAATTCCAAAGGGTTGGAGCTGCGTAACTAAAAGCTCTCACATCAGATGTCCTTACTCAAACCCTGGGAACCTCCAGCATTCCCTCATCAGCTGAGCAGAGGGGTCGGAGCGGGCAGTAAGGGACCAGGAGCTCTTGCAGTTAGCCAGGACCCTGACCACGAAGGGCCTTAAAGGTCAGTAAACAGCACAGGAGTAATATGACTGATCCGGGAAACCCCGACTAGTAACCTGGCTGCAGCATTCTGCACCAGCTGCAGGCGGCAGATATCAATCCCTGGAAGCCCTAGATATAGGGAGTTACAGTAGTCAAGACGAGAGGTCACAAAGGCATGGATCAGCATTGGAAGATCACAGGACAGAACAAGGTGCTTAATCTGGGTGATATTCCTCAGATGGTAAAAAGAGGATTTGATTACAGCTGACACCTGCCAATGAAGTGTCAGCTCTTCGTCAAATATCACACCCAGATTCTGCACCTGAATATAGGGCAGGAGCTGGCTACCCGCGAGCCAAAGCCCGGAGGCAGACCACCTTCCCATCCTCTCTCTATCCCGTGACCTGGTTCCACCACCAACACCTCAGTCTTTCCAGGGTTTGACCTTAACCAGCTACCCCGCATCCAGTCCTGGAGCTCCACGAGGCAGCTATTAAAGACAGAGACCACACTATCCTGGTCGGAGGAAAACGGCAGGTAGAGCTGGGTATCATCTGCGTAACAGTGAAACCACAGCCCATACCATCTTACGATGTCTCCCAATGGCAGCAGATACACTATGAACAGCATGGGGGACAGTACAGAGCCCTGAGGAACCCCATATGGCAGACAGAATGAGGCCGAGAAATAAATCCCCGACACCACTCTCTGAGTTCTGCCAGTGAGGAAAAGATCCAAACCGGCTGAGAACTGTACCTGATAGATGGGGCAGCCAAGGGCTGAGTCAGCATGCCTCCCCACCCTGGGAGAGATCTGTCTGAAAGACACTCAGTCTTCTTTCCCTCCCCCACCAGCAAGCCAAGCTTCTTCCCAAACTTGAGTTGCTGGTGTGGTGGGAGTTATGATGTATAGCCCCTCAGCCCTCTGCAGCACTGGGCAGGCTCAGAAGGTTGTTTTTAAATGGTTACTGATGACGATGACGATGACGGTGATTCAGATGATGATGGTGGCTGCAAGGTATGGAGGTCACTGTATGGAATTTTCACCGAATGATACCCGTGAAAGGGGATTGCGTGATTACCATCAATGCCTCAGTCAGTCGCTGACAGTGGTGCAAAACTGTAGGGAAGATTGGGTTGCTTGGGAGGAACATCTGGCATAGCAATTTGGGTAGGGGGCTGGGGGATCACCAGGGAACGCAGGACTAAAAACCATGGTTTTCCATGAGACACAGTCATCACAGTATAGGATTTACTCATGGTATGAATATCATGACATCCAATATCATGGTAAACTGTGAAACCGTGATACTGTGATATCCCTTCTGTACTGTGTAGCAAGAAGCTAAACCAAAATAGGGCTGAACGAAACCATTTTCAGTCATTCTCAGCTGTCAGTTTGTTACCGCTCTTTCTGATGAAATAAGACAGTCACATAGCTGAGGTGTGACAGCGTTTGTTAGGTTTCCAAGGAAAATTACAATACAGAAACAATTTTTTTCTTTTAAAAATTGTTTTTGAAAGTTTTTCTTTCTCTTACATTTGCGATAGTGCTTGGCTACTTGCCTATACAAATACCAGTGGGCCCCCGTAGCTGTTGCTTGTCGATCTGCTTTTCCCAGTGAGATTACCTGGTTGCTGTGGCTACAGTGTATCAGCCTAAAGTGTGCGAGAAATGGATAACAAACACATCTGGAGTCAGTTCAAGGAAAGAATGCAATAAGCAGTTGAGCTTTTGGACTATAAATAGGAAAAGATTTTTGTTTACTACAGACTTCATCTTCTGTTTTCCCCCTCCCCTCCTGCAAATGTTCCTTCTCCCCACCATGATTTTAGCTCTTACCAGTGAATTGATCCTGCCTGTTTTAAACTGTCTGCACCACTAAAGCACTGTCACTTTCTACAACAAGCACTGCACACTTGATATAACCTTTGTATGCAGCCCTACAACTTAATTTTATGGTCCATGTCACGGCGTTGTTCACCTGGGTGCTTCACATTCTGTTATTGCACTTTGTAATTTGTCATTATAGACACATTCTACAGCTTGATGTAATCTTATCATTCTGTATGCTCCCTTCTTTCTCCCCTAGGTCACACCTTGAAACGAGCATAGGCTCAGTATATTCCTTCATGTAACTTTTTCTTGCTCTTAGGCAGAAATCACCTTCCTTCAAGTCTGTTGACCAAGGATCTACCCCCCCACAGACTCCCATAGCTTTCCACATGAATGAGCTTCCCAGCAGGGAGACCACATTCATGTGTGTGTGAGTGTGTGTGTGTGCGTGTGTGTGTGTCTGTGTTTGTGTGTATATGTGTGTGTGTGTATGCGTTTGTGCGTGTATGCGTGTGAGCTTGTGTGTGTGTGTATATCTGTGTGTGTGTATGTGTGTGCATGTGTTTGTGTGTATATGTGTGTGTGTATATGTGTATGTGTGTGTGTGTGCATGTGTTTGTGTGTATGTGTGTGTGTGCATTTGTTTGTGTGTATATGTGTATGTATGCGTGTGTGTATGCATGTGTGTGTGTGCTCGTGTGTGTGTATATGTGTGTGTGTGTATGCGTTTGTGTGTATGTGTGTGTGTATGTGTTTGTGTGTATATGTGTTTGTGTGTTGTGTGTGTGTGTGTGTGTATGCATGTGTGTATGCATATGTGTGTGTGTGTGTGTGTGTGTGTGTGTGTGTATGTGTGAGCTCGTGTGTGCAGATAATGGGTGGTGAACATCATCTAGTTCCCAAACTCCTTTTTCCCTGTTCAGTGTCTCCTGGAAGCCATCAGTGATGCATTTGTACTCCTCTGTGGTGTCCCTATGGATCAGGCTAGGATATATGCATTTAAAGTTGTCCTTGGACGAGCTGGCCTGGTGGCGCTGAGGGTTGAGGTGCTGGATGCCACACCTCGCGCTATGCCGGCGACCCGGGTTCGGGAACGAGCCTAGGTTGCCGGGGGTTGGCAGGGGAAGGAGAAGATTGAGCATCTGGAGGATGGCTCTCCTCTCCCAGGGGGTGGGATTGAGGTTCCCTCGGCACAGTGGTGTCTCCTGGTGGTGACCGGGTGTGCCGTCTGGGCCAGGTATGCTAGGGGGAGGAGCACAGCAGACGCCTACAGCCTTCCGTGCTTGCGTCATTGCATGTCCGGCTCCTGGGGGAGTAACTACAAGGGAAAATTCCTCTCCTGGCAGCAGTATGATGGCACCAACCGACGACCTGATCAGTGGGCCAAACAAAGCCCGGCAGTCAGGATGAGGGCTTAGGGTGATGCGGTCTCCTCTCCCGGTCCCCCCTCTCTGGGGGAGGACCCACCGTGGGGGGCAAGCAACGGTCCTCCTTGCTTCAGCTGTCGTGGCGGAGGCTGGCTCCACCTGGATCTGTTGAGCATCAGCGTATATCGCCTGATAGGGGTAAGTTCACCCCAGCTGCATAGGAGTGTATAAAGAAAGTTGACAAAAAAAAAAAGTTGTCCTTGTACTACCACAGGACCACCATGGGAGTTGCATAATGGTGTTCCTCTTCCTAAGTCATAGAGTGTTAGCCATGGTAACATGTTGGCTTTGGGTCACCAGGGAAACATACCCAGGCTTGCCCATGAGTGCTGGTCACCCCACAGCATAGTACAGTACACCACTTTTTTCCTTTGAAATTTTAAATGCTTTATTTGATTTTTTTTGCACTAAATATACACATTACATTACCAACATATGCACAACTTGCAACTTACAGAAACATGACCGAACTTCCTCCCCCATGCATACAGCGGCGACCGAGTTACAAAAGAGAAAGCAATACATTTCCAAATTAAATTTTTTAAAGGTTAATTTCAATCTCTTTCATTATCTTTTGAGAGGCACTATTTCCACAATTTGTTCATCCCGCCTCCAGTAGCGTGTACCACACTAGTAACAGACAATCACGTCTGCCAGACTTCATCGTATTTGACCAAAACAGAAAGAGTCTAGAAAGAGATAGGAATTGGACTCTCAAAGATTTGGATTTCAGTGTCCTGGAATGGGCTTCCCCTTACCCAGCATGCCCAGTGATTTACTCATACAGAAGATGACTGGGCTGGGACGGGGGGGGGGGATAACAGCTACTTTGTGAGTTTCTAACTATCTGCAAGACAGGTCACTCACAGTTTGTAAAGCTGGAAAAGTCTTGTCAAGGGCAAACACTGTCTCCTGTGGGGTCCCCCAGGGATCCATTCTCCTCTCCTCTCCTATTTACTATTTTCATCAGTATCCTACCCAAGATCTGTAATACTGCCAAGACCCTTCTGTGTGCGGATGACACAGTCATCTTTGTGCATAGGCAAAACACAGTCACTGTCAACAAAGTCCTTGGCCACAGCTTTCGTTCCCCTCAACAGTGGTTCACAAAGGAGACATTTATTATCTTAAATGTCCCTAAAACAAAACCCATGTTTCTCGGCTCATCTCCAAAGGTTAGATTTTCCCAAGACTTCACTATTTCAGCCTTAGATGGAGTGAAACTGGAACTAATTAATGAATTCTAATTGCTTGGTGTTACCATTAATCCGTACCTCACATCGGATGCCGATATGACCAACACAGTTAGAACTGCTCATCAAAAACTGGGATTACTCTATCATATTGCAAAGTACCTGGCACCCAATACTATTTATTTTATTTACTTATTGATGGCATTGGAATTACAAACATTTGAGTCACAGACTTATTTACAAAGGCTTCACATCAGAGTAAGGACACAAGTGAATAAGATACAACTGAAGAACAAACATACCGTGAGAATTTAAATTTTTTATTCATGACAATAGCTATGGTAGTCACCACAATACTAGCAAGGAATAGTGCAATTATGTACAATTAGTGGTAGTGAGGTAAGCATTGTGGGTCAATGGAGACAGGACGAGTGTCCCATGTTGAGGGGCGGACGTAAGTCACACCAAGGTGAAAAGGCCTAGGGAAGAGAGGGCAGGCATTAACTAGGGACATTTACAGCTGCAGGAGGTGAGGAGATGGCTCCAGAGTGTAGACTTGAAGAGTCCTAACCTGCTTTCAGAGGTGATGGAGGTGGGGGGGGGGGAGTTAAGCCAGGTGTGGGGCTCCAATGAGGAAGGACCTCTGGGACAGGGTGGTCCTGATTCTGGGTTCATGGAGAGAGGGTTTAGAGGAGCTGTGGGTGGAGAGGGTAAGGGGGGACAGGTTGGATAAGAGTGGAAAGGCCCCGGGGGGCCATACCAGACATAATTTTCTATGCAAAGAGGCAGGTCTGGCACAATAGCCTCTCCTCGAAAGTGAGCAGGTTTGCCAGAGTGTAGAGGCTGCAGGTATGAGTGAGCCTGGAACTACCTGTGACAAGGCAGCAGGCTTTGTTAAGGGACATTTTGATTCTATGGAGGACAGTGTTGTCTGCAGCGACATAGATCAAGAGCCCGTAGTCAATGAGGGATAGGACCGAGGATGTATTGGCAAGCCTAAGGGCTTCAGAGGGGGGCAGTTCCTGTGGTGATAGAGTAGTCTGATTCTAGTGTTGAAAGCGGTGCTAAGGATATGGATCTGGTAGTGGAAGGAGAGAGCTGGGTCGAAAGTTATACACAGGTACTTGAAGGTGTTTACCTGTTCGAGGGGGAGGCGTCTGTTGGTCAGGATGTGAAGAGGGGTACCTCTGTACCTGCTGTGGTTGTGAGAGAAGAGAATGATCTTCATCTTTTTGTGATTGAGCACAAGCTTGTGGTCGATGAACCAGGGTTCAGCCTGGCTAAAGGAGCTCTGGAGGGCAAGTTGAAGGGAGTTAGGGTCAGGGTGGGTGGAGAATAGGACTGCGTCATCGGCATAGAGGAGGACTCTCTCTGGGCAGACTTTGGAAAGTGTGTTGAGGTATAGACTATTGGCCCCAGGATGGAGCCCTGGGTTACACCAGAGAGAACAGGGAGGCAGCCAGAGAGGGTGTCATTTATTTTGATGCACTGGTAGCGGGACGAAAGGTAGTTGGCAAACCAGGCATTGACACCCTGGGAGAAGCCTAGTGGGTGAGGGCGGACAGGAGATGGGGGTGGTTTGACGGTGTTGAAAGCTTTTGACAGATCTAAGTAGACTGCACCGGCCAGATGCCCATTATCAAGAGCAGAGTGTATGAAGCTGGAGAATTCAAAGAGAGCAGTGGCAGTGCTGTGGCCTCGGCAGAACCCATGCTACTCCCTGCAGAGGAGGTCGTCAGTGGTTGAGGTAGAGAGCTGGTCCGAGACTATGGCTTTTGGGGGGAAGGGAGGATGGAGATAGGCCAGTAGTTCCCAGGGGAGGTGCAGTCACCACGCTTGTGAATGGGGGTGATGATCACAGTTTTCCAGATGGAGGGGAACTGGCCGAGGCAGAGGGAGCAGTTAAGGAGGTTAGTGAGGGGGGAGAGTAACACATCAAGAACCAGGCGAAGCAGTCTGGGGTCCAATGAATCAATACTATGGCTGGGGCCATTTAGGACTTTGAGGAGGTAGGGTTTGGCTTCCTGCATCAGGAGGGCACAGAAGTAGAAGGGTGGGTGAGGGAGGGAGAGGGGATAGGAACTGGGTCAAAAAAGTTAGATGGGAAAAACGAGCTAAGATCCGAGAAAGTGGAGTTGAAGGTGTCAGCAATGCATTACAGATCAGTGGAGATGGAGCCATTGATGTTGAGCTGGGACAGAGGTGGGGATACGGGTTTCCTGTTGAGTTCCTTAATGTTGTCCCAGCATTTGCAGGCAGAGCCCCAGGAGGAGGCAAGTGTGGACCTGTAATAGTCAGCTTTTGCTTTGTGGATGGCCCAGGTGCATCTATTTCGAACGACCCGGTAGGCCTGCCTATCGAAGGGCTTTCCCGAGTCAAGAGCTCTATGCCAGAGGTTGTCTCTGTGACACATTTGGATGAGTAAGGATTGTGTGACCCAGGGGGTGTCAGGATCTTTGATAACATGTTTGGAGAGGGGAATGAATATGTCACCAGCCGAACTGAAGGAGCGGATAAAATAACTGAGGGCGGTATCAATGTCTGGGGCTTGGTTAATTAGGGACCAGTCCCAACAGGCAAGGTGGTCTTTTAGCAGACCCAGCTTGCCAGGTTTGAGGCAACAATGAAAGGTAGGTCTGGGGGCAGCTTCTGTACCTTGCAAGACCAGGAGAAGATTACTGGGGAGTGGTCACTTAGGGCATTGGGTAGCACAATGGTGTCAGTGATTTTGTGGGGTTAGTTGGAAAGCACAATATCCAGAAGGGTGGCAGAGTCATTAGAGGGGTTTGTCCAGCTGGGGTGGGTGACCAGGTGAGTGAGGTCAAGGGCAGCGATTGCATCTTTGGACTGAGCGGCAGAGCTGGAGAGCCAGTTGATGTTAAGGTTACCTAGCATTATTTGCTCAGCTTTAGGTGGGAGATGGAAGAGATGGTTGAGTAAGGATTGGAGGGCGAGTTTCTGGTGGCATGGGGGAATGTAGGCGGCTGTGATAATCAACAGGGCCCTGGAGGGACCAGGGATGACTTTGAGGGAGAGGGCTTATGGCCGTGATCCAGTTTGGGAGGGCGTGTCCTTGGAGTGACTCACGGAGGTAAATGGCGCAGCTACCTCCACGCTTCCCAACTCTGTCTTCCCTGAAAAGGGTGTATTCAGGGAGAGTGATGAAGGAGTCTGGGGTGGTCTTTGAAAGCCATGTCTCAACGATCACCTGGACATCAGGTTGGTGCTGGGCCATCCAGCCTTGAAGTCCATCAAACTTTTTTAGAAGGCTACAGATGTTCATTTATTTACTTATTTATTTAAGTGTTTAACCAGGAAGGCATGCTGAGCAGGCTACTGCTCATTTCCAGATGCGTCCTGGGTGGAGGGGGTACAAATACATAGTTGAAACAGACATAATACAAACGTGGTTACATAATGGGAATACCCACTAGCACAATAGGTCCTGGTTTAAAATACAGAAAGATTGAGATAACAGCAGATACAGGCATAGCTTAGATGCATTACCATATAATCTAGCTGGATAGATAGAACATACAGTGTTGTATTTACAGCTTGGATGTTCATAGTGATGATACGAAGCCCAGATGCCAGGGGTGTGTGTGTGGTGTGAGCAGGTGGGGGGGGGTCCTAGGTTGGGATAGATGTTCCCTGACATCAGGAGGAGGAGAAATATCACTCTGAGGAGTGCCAGGAGAGACCGACGGTGGGAGGGGACAGAGGCATATGTGCCCATTTGCTCAGGGAGGCAAACAGGGATGGGAATAGCCAAGAAGAGGGGAGGCCAAGGGGAGGTAGGGAAAGGGGCCACCGATAATGGAGAGTGCACCAGGGGGGTGCAGGTGAGGGGGAGAGGTAACTGGGGAGGAGTGAGAAAGGAGGGGACAGAGGATGATGACTGGGTAGAGGCACCAGGGGCAAAAGGTTTAGGAGAAGGGAGCGGGGTGGGGCAGGGAGGGAGCAAGAGGAGCAGGGAGTGGACATGGTGTAGAGCACCAGGGCTGGAGCAGAGAGGGCTACAGAGGTGAGAAAAAGACTCCAAGTAGGGAGGTAGCCCATTTGGTTCAGTGGTAGGGACACAGACTGTGGTGCTGAATGTGCAGAGTTCTAAACCAGGGAAGGGGGAATCAGGGACAGGCAGTTGGGAGAGAAATGGGAGAGCAAGCCTAGGAAATGGCAGAGGACCAGGACAAGGAAGTAGTGGGGAGGTGAGAAAGGAAGAGGAGGAAGGGGATAGCAGCAACTCCTAGTGGTCAAGGAGTGAAAAAATGTAGGGGGGTGAGGTGGGGGAGCAGAAGAGAGGAAATGCAGTAGTAGTGAGGCAGCTGGCAGGTCAAAGATGATGAGGGGTTGAGTGTGCTTCTACATCTGGTGGTGGACTGGGATAACCTGCAAAGGGAGATTTAGAGAAAAAACAGGACAGTCACGTGACTGGGGAGGTCCTTAAATTGAGGGACCCCCCCCCAGGGTGGGTGGGGCAGTCAATGCGTAGCGTCGATGAGCTAACACCCCTCAACAAACTGGCTGAGCTGTTACCTTTAGGGCTCCTGCAGTCTGCGCTGTCCCCTACAGTGTGCTGGCATCTGTATGAGTGTTGGGGATGGGGTCCTGGGGCCTAATGAAGATTGTCCTGACAGTTATCTTTGCCTTTGTACCTCATTGTTGTCATTGTTGTCTCTGCTGAATTACTGTAACTGTACTCTCCCGGGGTTGTGCCTCAAAATAGGCAGGTTTCTTGCCTAGTGCACTTACCCGGTCATCAAAAGCTAATAAATATAAATAAATAAATAGGGAAGAAAGACAAAAGCTTAACATTAGTATGCAGCGGGAAGGGAGTTCACGGCTAGGCCCTGTGTTTGGAGTCCCAGTGCACATGCGTGAGCTGGGGGGAGCTACGATTACCAGAGGGGGCAGAGATGGAGGCAATGGGGCCCAGGGAGTTGCCTGAGAATGCCACAAGCACACAGTGGGCCACTGACAAACCCTCAGGAGAGAACAGGTAACTGAAACTGTGCGAATGCTGTACTCAGAAACGCATCAAGTGGAATGGGCTGTAAAACTGAATTCGATTAGATAAAACAGCAGTCGCTACTCTAGCAGAGAACACAGTTACAGGCCACAGATGTTGGAATGCTAGTCTACTACAGTGGTGTCTACGCTAAGCAATAGTTAGTAACACAAACTGGAAATAGCACCAGTAGTGTTCTGGGAGCACTGAGTTAAAGTGCATGGCGTATAGTTGATTCAAAGTCTGCAGGAAAGGAGCAGGCAGTTAAAGTTCCACTGACGATGCAAGCAAAGTACTAAAGTCAGAATTGCCCAAAGCTGCACGCTCCCCTGATTGAGTATTGTTTTATCGTTACAGATGCAGCTGCCCTCACAATCCAGGCAAAGAAACGAGCCCTAAGCCACAAGGTTGCCAAATTTGCATCCTCACAGGGCCCACAGTCCCAACACTGCACCAGCTTTGAATGACTTTGTTGGTTGCAACCCAAAACCAGAGTCCAGTTAACCCCAGTGAATATCATGCATAAAATTCTACATGGATGTGCTTCCCAATGCCTATCCAAGCTATTCATGTACGTGGATAGTCCCTTCTCTTGGCGCCTCTGCAAAGAATCTATTGAAAGTTCCATTCATAAGCAATGGACATAGGCAGAACTCTTTCAGATACAGAGCAGCATCGTTCTGGAACACCATCCCTTTTGCTATCAGAGATGTCTCTCCCAGTAATATGTTTGCTGCCACACTTTCATTGTATCTCCAAGAGTCTGTACCTGCTTTGCATGACTTAACAAAACACTGTCAACTTAATGTGTACCTTACTTTTGCATCATGTCATTTCATTGTGTATTGTGAAACTTAGGCGCTTGTACCCGTTCCACTGTCTTGTTGTGTACTCGTCTCTACCTGTCTCATGCCTGAAAAATGCCCTTCAGCACCAGTACACTTACCTGGTCATCAAAATAAATAAATAAATAAATAAAAAGTGATAATTTTACTTTTCTGATTTCCAGGGAAGTTCTCTGAGCCCACTTGACCAGTTGTCATGAATGACCTGGGCTGCTAAGCAGCCCTAATTAGAATGATCTGGGCTGCTAAGCAGTCCTAATTACTGTCCCTCTGTTGCAGAAGTCATGGATTCCATGTTTTTTCCCATTTTAATGAACGTTGTATGATTTTTGGCATTTTGCATGGCAGTCCCATAAGTGTTGGTATTTTCCAGGACGACCCCATGGATGTTGGCAGTTTCTATAACAGTACCACCATTTTTAGCATTTTCATGAAAGCAGCTTAGATTTTGGTGCCTGCGGAATGACAGATCCATCGTTTTGTGCCTCTCTGTTGGAATACACTCGTTCCCAATCGGGCGCCAGTGTGGAATTTGCGAGGGTTGCACGTGAGCCATGGTCTCCGAGATAGGAGAACAGTGCACTTCCTCCCACTATTTGACCAGCCTAACAAGGAATTTAATAAAATACTTAACCCGTTGCTAATATCTTGAATAAAAATTAGTCAAAATAGAGGTAAATGGTTTCATAGACAATGAATCCATGACTTTTCATGACTTTTACTGTGATTTTCATGATTTCCATCCTTTTGACCACGACAATACCATGATTTGCTCCAAAGTTTTCTATGGCAAAAGTACAGCCCTAGGGATGACCAACAGGCAAGGATGACATAAATTACATGAAAAATTACAAATTATGACAATTGCATTCAAGAAAAAAATAACTTTGCCACTGGTACTAAAAATGCAGGCAACTACTAAAACAATACAGAAGCCATTACATATAGTAATTTAAAAAACACACATTTTGTATAAATAGTGGTACTTTGATGGTTCCATCAAATAGCGTTTTGAGTTCAGTCTCAAAAAGGAGGCAGCTTGGTGCTGTGACAAAAGGACATGCAAAGAAGCTGAGAGGGGAGAAGTTTAGGAGGGATGTGCGGAAGTATTACTTCACTGAAAGAGTGGTGGACTCCTGGAACAGCCTGCCACCCAATGTGGTGGGGGCCTAAAACAGTGTATGTGTGTGTGGGGGGTCTTAAGCATGCATGAGATAGGCATAGGGGAATACTGTACTGGTAAATAAACAGGAAGGGGGAGGGTCCCCAAAGACCAGTTAGGGTCTGCGCAGTGGCTAAATTGGAAATGCTTAGGTGGGGGGAACTTTTGTATCTAGATTTCTAGGTGATGGCACTCTCCTATAGTAATCAATGGAGAAAATGACAGAGGTGATGGAAGTGTCATACAGTTTTTTTAAGAGGTGATGGAACTGAGTGCCTTTGAGTTCCTACCCAATTTAACCTCTGGGTCTGCGGGGACAGAATAGTTAGGGAACGTCCGGGGAGACTGGGTGGGCCAAGCGGACCATTCCTACTGACAAATTCTATGTTTCTATGTAAGCAGGAAAAGTAGCAAACTATACAATAGTGTAAGAAGCCAGTACCTAACACACTACCATAACCTGAGCATCAAGTACAAGTGGGAGGCAGTATGGTTTAAGGCTCTGAGCTGCAAATCTGGAGACCTGGGTTTGAATCCCACAGCCCCCACTTGCATACTGTGTGACCCTGAGCAAGTCACTTAACTTCCCTGTGCTCCCAGGTTGCACCTGTAAACTAGCTTTCAGCTTAGTGTGTCTCACCTGGTTAAACAATTGGGAGAAAAAAAAAAGTACAAGACTGATTTGAGGATATTAGAGCCCTGGGGCTGCACTTAGAAACCCTGGAAGAGGGGAATGGCAGGAGGTTCTACATGGCTTATGGACTTAAACAGCCAAAGCTGCAAGCTTTTCGCATTGTTGGGGAGAACCAGCCTAGCTCAGCATACAGACCACAATGGTGCTATCTGTCACATACACCTAGAGCACTGCGACATACGCTGGTGTAAGAAACGTTAACAGAACACTGTCAACCCTTTCTGCATCATATTATTTCTAGTTGAAAACTCACATAGAAACATAAACATAGACAGTGATGGTAGAAAAAGACAAAGGCCCACCTAGTCATATTATGATTGCTCACATTCTCTAAAACTCATTGACGTTGCTGGTTGTTTTCTCTGCTTCCTTTTTTTTTTTTCCTCCTAGCCACCTCTTGGCCCCCTGGTACTTCTCGCATCCCGTCCGGGGATCCAGCCACCGTCTATCTCGTCCCCGCTGGCACCCTGAACTCCTGCGGCTTGCCCCCCACAGCGGGGTGGCAGGGATCCCCCATAACTCCCCACCCTTAGGGATCCAATATGGGTGCCAGCTCTGATGAACACTCGCGGACGGCCATCAAGCCGCACGAGAGGTGCCACCTTTTTCCCTTGTTTGCTCCACTCATGGAGCCCTGGGTGTGTAATGACATCAGCAGGGACAGGGACACATGCGTCCAGATGCCTCTCCCCCAGACCTCTTGCCCAGACTCCTCCCCGATGCTGTCACCCCATGCCCTGACCCCCAGCCTCCGCCAGGGGGCCATCGGGCATCGGGAAGTGAAACCCCCCCTCCCCGGAGAAGGAGAGCAGTCCAGCAGACGTTCCATCCTTCTCCTCCATCAACCCCGATGCCCTATGCTCGTTCCTGAACCACGGATCGCCTGGCTGCAAAGGGTAAGGCGGCTCCAGTGCCTCAGCCTCAGCGCCACTAGGCCTGCTGCTTCCCTTCTTAGTAGAACTGAAATGCATGCTAACGGTGTAATTATACCCAGCACTGTTTTGTTTCAAATCATTGATCTACTCTTATTGCATGCTTCCTGAACATTAGGAATGCCCCCCCCCCCCAAACAATGTAGCCACTCATCATGCAATAGTTTCCTGTCCTCCCACTGCATCATGACTGGCTAGACTGTGTTGGGGGTGTTTCCAGGTCCAGGAAAGATGCAATAGGGGTTGATCAAGGAATGTAAACAAACATGTTATTATGTGGTAACACCAGTATGGTGGGTACTCTGTTTTTCACTTTTTTTTTTTTTTTTACTTTCTTTATGCCACCAGGGCTTGTGTGGGGATATACCCCCATATCAGTGCCCGGACCTTCCACCTGGCAACCCTCCCCAGACTGCCCAGTTGGGGAACCCACAGCTTACCCCCTGCAGTGGGGCTCTCTGAGGGGAGAGACCGAGATCCACCTGAGGCCTCAGCTGAGGCTCACACCTGGGGTGTCATTCGGGTGGAGCTCCAGGGGCATCAATGCTGCCGGCCCCAAGGGATTTTCACTTTTGGTTCCCCCAGGAGGTGTGGACGTGCAGTGACATCAGCAAAGGATGTGTGTGCCTCTGCACATGTCCTGCAGACATCCACCAACACCTCCTTCCTGCTTATGTGTAGTCCGAGGCTGGTGAAAACCCAGCCTCTGCTGGGTGTCACTCTATGCTGGGGCATCTGACCCTACCCATTCCTTGTGGGCACATGCGTCCTAGCCGTGTTCACCATTTTACTATAGCTGCCTCTGTTAACTACCTACACTTCTCCTCCTCCTCTACACCTTACTCTCCCTATAATTGACCTCTTTCAATAGCACTGTTGTACATGAATTGTTTACTGTTATTTCACTGTTGCTTCCTTGTTTGTTATTTCTGACGTGGAACCTTTGTAAAAGTGCCTTGGCTCAAAGGTACTTGTAATCCTAGAATAAATAAATAAATAAATTAATTAATTAATTAATTCACAGCTCACCAACCCCCGGAGAAGGAGAGCATTTCGTGGGACACTCATCTTACCGCCCCCCCCCAGCTGACCCTCTGCTGCCCATGCTCATTCCCAAACACGGGTTGGCAGCGCTGCAAATGGAAACAGTACTACTACTGCGCTGGTGGGCTGGCACGGTTTTTCACTTTTAAAAAGAAAAAAAGAATCCAAATCAAACTCCCAGCTACATCAGCATTTTTTACAGAATGTGACCGACCATACTTTCTGTTTTTCAGACTAGAGACACCTTGAGGCCTAAGGGGGTTAACATTGTTCCACTTCAGTGGGAGCAGCACTCTATAAAAGGAAAGGCCCAGACTTCAAAGATGAGAGGAAAAGTCTATTTGAGAGTGCAGCAGTTTTGGAGTCTGGGTAGTACACTTAGTTTGCTGATAAACATAGTAACATAGTAACTTTAGGTTGGGAGGGACTAGAAGTCTATCAGTCTCCTGTTCTCCTGCTTTATAAACACAGATGAAGAAGTGAGCTGTGCAAACTTGTACTCACTTAAAGAAAAATACCATACATTCTTCTGGCATCCACTGTAGCATAGTAAAACCCAGATTAAAGTTTTAAGCATATAAGTACATTTTTAAATACCTTAAAATATGTACTCCAACAATAACTTCCAGTTCAAAAGGCTGCCTGCCATTATCTCGCAGGCAGCCATGTGCATCCTTCACTCACTGAATGCTAATGAGCGTTGCTGTCAATCACAGTCTTGCAGGCAGCCGTGCACATTCCCTGCTTAAATGCCCTACTGCCTGTTGCCATCTTATGGACAGCCGCGCATACACCCCTTGCTCCTGATATGTTAATATACCCTGCTGGTCGACACCATCTCATGGACAGCCACGCGCACCCCTTGAATGCTAATGTGCTGTTCTGCCTAATGCCATCCCGCAGGCAGCCACATTCATCCCTCGGTCTCTGTATGTTAATGTGCCTTCTGGCTCTGCCAGTGGTCAACAGGGCACATTAGCATACTGAGAGCAAGGAATACACGCAGCTGCCTGCATGACGGAGGCGGGCAGCCTTTTAGACTGGAAGCTACAGTTCGAGTAAATAAATGTTATAAAATACATATTTTAAGTTATTTAAAAAAAATGTACTTGTATACTTAAAACACTAATTTGGGCCTTAGTATGCTGCAGTGGAGGCCTGAAGAATGTGCGGCATTTTCAGTTAAAAAGGGTTCCACTCACCCTACTACTCAGGGTATCCCGTGATTCCCATGGTAATCAGAAATTTGTACAGTCTTATCTTGGAGGCCTGTACTGTCATCATGTCCACTGACTCCTCTGGTGGGCTATTCCACTGCATTATGACCCTCAGTAAGAAGTTCTTCCTAACAGTGTATCTGAATATATCCCCTCTGAGCTTCCTGCTGCAGGACACCCAATCAAATAGCTACCTGTTCAAGATTGTTGATACCCTAGAGCAGGGTGAGCCTTAGAATAATGCAAACTGTGCATTCGCACAGGGTCCCAAGAGCAGAGGGACCCCAAAAAGCCTTGGCTGTTCAGTTGGCCTCCTTTCCAACAGAAACAGTAATAGAACAGGAGAGGAATCTGAGGATCATAGTCTCCTTGAACCTTAAGGCAGGAATCCAATGTAGCAGGGTGGCTGGAAAGGCCAATGGAATGTTGGCAAGCATAGGGAGGGACATTACTAGCAGAAAGAGGGAGGTAATAATGACCCTTTACAAAGCCATGGTGAGGCTGCACCTGGAGTATGGGGTTCGGTTCTGGAGGCCACATCTCTGCAAGGATATAGATGCATTGGAGAGGGTTCAGAGAAGGGCAACCAAGATGGTGCAGGGTATGCAGGGAAAGTCATACAAGTAGAGGTGTAAGGAGCTGGATCTGTACACGCTGGAGACAAGGAGGGAAAGGGGAGACATGACTGAAACTTTTAAATATGTAAAGGGGCTCAATAAAGTGGGAGAAGAGGGTTTACTTAAGAGGAAGGAGGGGGTCAAAACTAGAGGGCACAGTCTCAAACTGCAAGGAAAAGATACAGGGGCAATGTGAGAGGGTGTTTCTTCATGCAGAGGGTGGTGGAGCCCTGGAACAGACTACCAGGCAGAGTGGTGGGGTCTAAATCAGTGGAAGAATTCAAGAGGGCATGGGACAAGCAAATGGGGCTGAGTATCGGGGGTAGGGCGGGGCTGGCAGGGAGGAGGAGGTGTAGGGGGGAAAAAGGGCAGACTAGATGGGCCGGTATGGTCCTTTTCCGCCGTCAAGCTTCTATGATTTCCTCCTGGTCCCCTAAGTCCTAATTCAAATAAAGTGCAAAAATGGCACAAAACTATCTGAGAATGAAGATACAGGGAGGCCATGGCAGGGATGAGGATGTTCCTTGGGGGCTTTGTGACTTCTGATGTGTGGCCCCAGCAAGGAGGTTTGCACAAAGCCTTGTGATAACTATGGTCAGTGCGGCCCTAGAGTATGCAAAAGGCTGAGATTGTGTTCCCACTCAACCACCATTTGTCTGAGGTAAACCTTCTATGGGCCACCAGCCTCTCCTCTTTGCTTCTGTACCCCAAACCGCTTTGCTGGCTGCACACTGCACCCCCATGGCCATCTCAATATCATTTTCGTATTGAGCCCACAGTACTGCAGGTAGGGCTTTTGCAAAGTGGTAGAACTTCCTCACCTGCCCTGCTGGGCATGCCCTTTTAATGAACCCCAGCATTCGGCTAGCCCTCTTGACATCAGCTGAGTATTGCTTGTTATGTTTCAGCCTCTTTTCTATTACAACTCCCCCAGGTTCTTTTTCTTTTCCACTGCAATAAGGGGAGCGTCACACAGCGTCAAGGTCCTACCTCTGTTTTGCTCCCAATGTGTAGCACCTTACATTTGGCAGCACTGAATATAACAGTCCAGGAGTCCAACCAATCACCCAGCTTACACATGTCCTCCTAAAGCTTGTTCTCATTCTGAAGGGAGTCCATCAATCTGGCCAGCTTAATGTCTTTGGTGAACTACGCAGTCTGCTGGAGATCCCAGCTTCCAGATTGTTATTTTGCCAAAGAGCTTTTTCTCCTCCCTGTCTTATCCAGTGGTGCCCCCCTTGCCCCATCATTGCCCTTCTGACAGACATACAGGTTATCCACTACTTACCCAGGTCCACTACGTGCAGGGTGGCCCTTCTGGCTATCTGTGCTTGGTCCGAGTGTGCTCATCAATAGGACGCCACAATTCAAAATTCGCCATACCTTCCCGAGGTCCACCCCCTGGAGTTATAATATTTAGTTAGGGGGGTGTAGGGGGGCTGGGTGCGGGGGCACAGCCCACCGCATTAAAAGCAGGAGGCGAAATTAAATCCCTGGTGCCCTAATGACGGGCGCACTCGGACGGGCATGTTACGATGGTGGAACTGCAGGGTGGCCAGCCGTGTCAGTCATGTGAGAGTCTATGGTGAGATGCTGACTTGGACAGCCAGCATTTTCCTCCAAACTCCTGATTTTCTCCCTGGAGTGCTGGCATGCAATGGCACAGATGCACATACGTGCATTTGCATCCATAGGGGACAGGCATCCCATGGAGATCCCACCCAATTCTGATGCTCTTAACTGCGTTTTCCCCTTCCTGAGGAAAGAAAGCTGTCATGGGGATGGTTAGTCATTCCTCCCCTGGTCGGCCTCCAAGGACCCATGCTTATTCTGCTTCCAGACTGTTAATGCAAACATTGAACAGCAGTGGCCCCAGAACAACCCTCAGAAACACTGCGTTTAACATCCCTGTCCACTTAGAGCAGTGACCATCCACCGCAACCCTCTGCTTCCCACCCCCTAGAAAGTTAGTAGTCCACTTTGTGGATGTTTCATGTATAATGCACCAGTGTACTTTGCCCAGCAGCTTGTCATGTATCAACAGCATCAAAGGCCTTGCTGAAGTCCAGCTAGACTATGCCTACAGCTTTGCCTTTTACACCTCCCTGGTCACCCCCCTCAAAGAAGGTGATTAGGCTAATTTGGTATGCTCTGCTCCTCATAAAACCATGCTAAAAGGGGGTGTGAATCTTGGCGTCACCCAAGTGATGTGTACCCAACGTCCCTGGTGATGTCACATGATGTGGTGTCACTTACCACAGTGCCACGTGACAGCAGCAGAGTATTACTCACGTCTGTTCCTTTGGAAATCACTCCTTCAACAGAACCAGCTTCAATAAATTAATTTCAGTAAGGCCCTGAGCAGAGGGGCTCATTATGAGCAAAAAGATTTCCCAAACCTTTCCTGTTCTAAAATGTTGAACCAGAAGGATTCTCCTCTTCAAACAACAGTTTGAGTGAATAAAAGAACTGCAAATTAGTCATTAGCATGTAGTTAGCACAAAATTACTATGTACATTATGTTTGGAATAACCCCTCTCTGCCGCTCAACTGAGCCATAATAAGACAGACATCCCTCATGTTATCCATTTGAATCCCTCTGTCCATACCTTTCACTGTTTGAACATTGGGAAGGAAGTTCCTCATTTTACCCTGGCAGAAACCAAGCCTCTGTTCATACCTCTCAACTGTCTTACATTAGAAACACAGAAAATGATGGCAAACAGACAAATGGTCCTTCCAGTCTGCCTGTAGTTCCCCATCAAACCCCAGGACCTACTGCCCATACAGGGTACAAGCCCTGACTATCCACCTCTCGGTTCCCCTCCCTACTGCTACTGACCTGAGTTACCAGCATACAGTTCACACTGTTCCTCGTGTGCTTCAAACAGTTTATGGTTTTGGAGCCCACCACCTCAGCTGGCAGACTGTTCTAAGGTTCCACTACCCTTTCTGAAAAATAAAACTGTGCCAAATCCCTCTGAACCACCTCCCATCAGTTTCCACTTGTGCGCCTGTGTTCTTGAACTGCTACTCCTGCTAAATAGTTCCTCACAGTTCACCTTGTTTATTCCTTTCAGGAACTTGAAGGTCTCTATCATATCGCCCCCTCTCGTCTAGTCTCCAGCGAGTCCATGTTCAGTGTCTTGAGCCAATCATTGTAAGAGTTGTCCTGCTGGCCTTGAAGCATCCTGATCACCCTTTTTTGCACTGCCTCTGGCTTGTCCTTTTATTTCCTGAGGTGGAGACTTCAGGACTGGGCTCAATACTCTAAGTGCAGCCTCATCCATGATCTATAAAGAGATAGTAATACCTCTTTTCTGCTACTGTCTATACCCCTTCCAGTACATCCCAGCATCTTATTTGCCATACTATAGGTCTTGATGCACTGGCTTGATTTAGGGAGTCACCAATGATGACTCCTCGCTCCATTTCCTGAGCAGGAGCACTTAGCTTCACCCCTCCCATCCAGTACTCTGTTCTGGGGTTCTTGTACCCTAGGTGTATCACCTTGCACTTTTTGTTGTGAATTTCAACTGCCAAACTTTAGCCCACCTATCTAGTCTTTGCAGGTTACTCCTCATCTCCCTAATTCCCTCATCACTATCCACCCTTCCACGGAGCTTAGTGTCATCTGCAAAGAGACACATCTTGCCCTGTATTCTTTCTCCAATGTCACTAAACATACTGAAGAGGACAGAACGGGACCTAGGATGGATCTCTGTAGCACCCCACTCATGACCTCCCTCTCTTCTGATTTGACACCATTAATCACAACCTTCTACTGCCTCTCCTTCAACCAGTTTCCTACCCATTTTACTATGTCCCTTGCCTTACCCAGATCCTCCATCTTCTACAGCAGTCTTCTGTGAGGCACGGAGTTGAAAGCCTTGCTGAAGTCAAGTTAGAGTAATTCACAGCATGGCCCCTATCCAATACCCTTGTTACCCTGTCAAAGAAAACCATCAGGTTGGCCTGGCAAGACTTCCCTGCCACAAACCCATGCTGTTTACTATTTTAGAGTCCATTGTTCTCCAGGTACTCCATGAGGTCCTCTGTGACCAATGACTCCATCAATTCGGCCACAACAGAGGTAAGACTGACACGTCTGTAGTTCCCTACTTGCTCCCTGCCCCCCCCCAATTAAGGGGACATCCCTTGTTTTACCATTCAGAAACTTTGTCCATACCTCTCAACTGTAATGCATTAGATGAGATGTCCCTCATTTTACCACTCAGAACCCCTCAGTCAATATCTCTTAGCTGCACCACATTAGGAGGTATGTCCCACATGTCACCCACAAAGAACATACACAAAAAAATACCACCAACAACTTAATCTGGTTCAAGGTAATTTAGCATACATCTGTATCCCCCTTCCCCAGGTCGTTCCTGAAAATAGACAGAATTTGTTTAGTGCACTTACCCGGTCAACAAAAAATAAATAAATAAATAACCCCTCTGCTGCAAACTACAAAGGAAATCAAATAACTTTAGACACTGTACAGAAGATCCCTACCTTTCACCCTTCTCCTTTCTGTCTCACAACAGAGACACACAAACACGTGATTGAGCTGCGATCAGACATTTCTCACTGCACAGACAAAATTAAGCAAACTGGGCATTTCTATCAGATTCAATACATTTCGACCCTGGATAAGATGGTATATGCAGAGATTCTGTCAAGTTGCTCTTTGCAGAAAGGTTACAAAAAAAAAATGTTCTCATCAGAAAGTCATTTCTTCCTGGACAAATTTGTTTTTTTATATAATGTATTATTCCAGCTCCATACCACCACAGATCAACAGCCAAGGGAAATTAGAGCCCCCCCCCCAAAAAAAAATAATTGACAAAACATGTAAAAGTCACTGTAAGGATTCCAACCCCTTGTCTGTTGTGTAAAATGCAAAATCAATTGGCATGAGGTAGGATCCACTGCACCACAGAGATGCACTCAGGTCAATAGCAGGCCATGTGGATTAGAGGCTAAGTCATAACAACCTATGAAACAGGCGATCTGGGTTCTAAGCCCAGTAGGAAAATATATATTACAAGTAAGGCTGGCTAGTGCAGCTGTAGCTGCTGTTGCGTGCCACCTAGATGACCTGGGACGTCTGGTGCTGAATCTGCATTTTACCCCCCCCTTCCAATCCACCCTTTTCTCCCTACCATTTTTCCCTCATCCTCCCCTCTTCCCATCACCCTGCCCTCCCACCCCTCCTGTTTCCCTCTCTTTACTTCCTTTGGTTATCCTGTGTATGCAAATAACTACAAATGCTTTTGTAAATTATGTCCTGTAAATAATTATTTTATTATTGCACATTTGTTCTCTCTTGCCTGTAAATAAGTTACTGTTTATAGTGTATTATCTCGGCCTTTATGCACAGTGTATACTGTAAATTGTTTCTCTGTATCTTTGTCATTTCATGTACAACTATACATTTGTGGAAATGGGCATTTTTGCTCACATACTCTCCAGTATAAAACAGAATTGATTGGCCTCCATCTTCGATGCCTCCTGCCTTGGGAAGGAGGGATATTGCCTTCCATTGCATGCCTGCCTCCTGATAACCAAGAGGAAGGAGGTTTCATGTGGGAAGGAACGAGTGGTTCTTTATGGAATGGACTTTTGTCATCAGTCACCTGTTCATCTAGCGTGTGCTGCAGAGGCACTACATATGTACAGCGGGGCTGGCAGGTGAGTTCCGAAGGAGGGGAGGGCCTCACCCCTCTCATCATCCAGATAAGCAAAAGACTGGGTCACTTCACATTGGGAGGGATAAGGGGTGGGGTCATGGGGCAAAAAACTGAACAGCGGATCTAGGACAGATAAAGCCCCCTCCTTCCACCATGACCACCCAGGCTCCCTAGCATGCCTCCACCTTGCCAGCTCCTCCAGCTGGTCTGTCTTCAGTCAGGTGACGTGATCACCTCCAAGGTTTCAGATACCAGGGATAAGCCATGGGCTACTGGTTTGAAGGTCAGCTAGGAGTGGGTAAAGGCAAGAAACACGTGTCAGTCCCCAGGGGGTTCCAAGGGTGGGAAAAGGACCCTAACGGAGATGGAAAGAGGCTCCCGTTTCAGGTATGGGGGTGCAGGAACACATTTTATGGTGCCTTGCAGCATTTTGCCAATCAGGTCAGCCGGATAATGCTGCTGTTGAAATAGCGTGGAATCTGACGCATAGTATTCCGACAGCATTACATGTGATTTTGATAAGGCACTTCAAACGGCTGTACAAAAATACCAGGTGTGGTTCAAAATGAACTCTTGTGTGAGCTATGTATAACAGAGAGAACCATAATAGAAATGGTTATAAAAGAAAATGTTTAAAACAAAGTTTCCAAACCTAAAATAGCTTAGACATGCTGTACTCAGTGCCATATGCCACTAGTTATCAGCTCTGCCCATTGCTTGCACAGATAAGGGGAGAAGGGATCAGTTGGCTGCAGCGAACACCACCTTCTTCCACCATACACACACTGACATTTCGATACCCCCCCACACACACAGGAAGCTAGGAATAAACATGGTGCTTGCCACATAAATGGGGTCTTAATACAATGTTACAAATACTATTTATAAATATTTTGAAATATTTATAGCAGTTTGGGTGATATGTAGCAGCTGCCGGATTTATACTTAAAAAAATACTTATGTGCTATTTCTGTTCTCTTCTGTGCAAAACCCAGCGATCATAGTGGAGCACCTCCAGCAACCTGTAAGATACACACACACATGCAGTTTACTAAGAATAGAACCCTAAGTCAATGCTGTTTGTGTAATTGCAGTCATCTTTTTGCAGTTCTCACTAAAATATAAGCAGAGGTGGGGAGGAGGAACTGGTTTCCAAGACAACCCTGGAGTCATTTGCCTTAATAACAACCTTGTGCCGGGGAAGCTGACTCTGATGGTGGGGGGTGGGGGGGGGCACATGTTTCTACAGAACTCATCTTCTAAAGCCTGCTGAGATAGCAATGTTCCATAACAGGCACAGTGCGGCACTCGAAACATTGCTTCGTTTTATTTCTGTTTGCTTATTTTTGGAATTCTATGCAATGAAAATAGCATGTCTCATTAGACCAAGGTCTCTAGAGATTCAAAAGACGTAAAATAGCAGAAGGAATGAGCTGGGGTTAGGTGACACAGTGTGCAACAGATGGGCCTTTGCCCTTCATCACTGGCTGCCTGGGGGAACAGAATGAGTCTGGGGTTCCCAACTCAGTTCTCAGCATGTTGAATGGCATGGAACCAACACCACTGCCACACCCATTACTCTTTTGTTTTTCTTTCTCATCCCTTTTTCTGCCTTGCTGCACCTGCACACCTCCCCGATAATCAGGGTTGCAACGGTAGCATCCTTCCTCTGTTTAGAAGGGTGGATGAGTGGTGGTCTTCACCGCTGATGCCATTGCCACCACACTGCTCTTTATGATTCAGCAGAAGTGACTAAAAGACACCCAGGAGTGGGAGGGCATGGGATTAGGTTATCATTAGAGCTGGAATTAGAATGCCTAGTATGGGTTTCCTAGACTGATGCAAGGTCGTGGAATTCCTCCACAGGTTCCAGCTTCATTAGTTCTACACCATTTTCCAGTTCCCAGCATACAGGGCATGTACCAGACCCTGAGAGGGAGGCTGGGCTTCTTTAAACTTAAAGGGGAACAGTCAGCACTAATAACCCAACACCCGTGTGTGGGGCTGGTTCCAATTTGCACTTTGTGCGCAAAAACTTGTTTTTTCTTGCTTACACTCTACTGCACTGCAGTAAACAGTATCAGACTGATTCTGCTGACTTCTGAGCTGGCATGTTCTGTAACTACAAATCCCAGAATCCTCTGCATCTGATCGGAGGAGGGCTGCAGCAGTGGGAGATTCAAATACCTGCAGTGCAAGTTGAGAATCTTTATAAGCTGTGATCGTTTGTTAGCTTGTCCTACTGTTCTCTTTGGGCTAAGTACAATGCTGCCACAGTCTGTACTTTTGTGGTCACATGAGAACCTTAGTGAGTGACAGAACAATATCCTCTCATAAAAGGGGGCATCTTTCCACTCGGCCCAGGATAGCATTTAATATAAAGCAATGCCATGTGTATTCCAAACTACTACCGAGTGGCAGTAGCCTGGATGCAGAGTCCAGTGCCATAATGCAGTGACTGGGTTTGTGTGCAATCCCCATAGTCCCACACTGGGGCTAGTGGTGTGCATCATGGTGGTAAGGTGCTCTTCCCCCCCAGAGGAAGGGGAATTGATTGCAACCATGGAAACCCAAGTCTGTGCATAATCCACAGACTCGCATGATGAGGCTGGCAGTGCGCAACGCAGAGGTAGGCTCATTACCCTTGCGGGATGGGGGAAATGGGATGCCAACTGGAATGATCAGGGTCTGTGTACACTTCCCAAAATCCCACATTTAGGCCTGAGGTGTGCATAACAGAGGTAAGGCACTATGCCTCCGGGGAGGGAGAGTGATGGGCTGTCCCACATTCACACACTCTTCCTCCGCCTTTACTGGATGACTAAGGAGCAGTGTTGGCATGGGCTGGAAAGGCATTCACTCACCCACCCTCTCAGCCAGTGAAAGATACAGCCATGACGATCCTGATTTTTGGGGTGGGGGACAGCATGGAAACAATGAAGAAAAATGGGAGGGGAAAGACAAATATAATGCTAGGCCACTAATCCTGGAAGCAGCCTCCTGTACATGTGGACACGAGAGCTGTGCACAACTTTCAAATCCTGCTTCCACCAGAATTCCACGGAATTTCAAAAATTCGACAAAAATTCTGCCAAGTTCTGGCAGAGGTAGAATCTGAAAGCAGAATTTCTGTTTAGAACTGCAGATTTGTAATCTGTACTTTACAGGAACCTTGGAATAGTATTCAGCAGTTATTTTTATTATTTTCTGTTTATGCTTCTGCCTACTGACCAGCACCCATCGGCCCTACCCCGCACCCATCCCCGTCATCCACTGCCCCCGGGACTTACCTACCCCAATGTTCCTGTCTGGCTTCCCCCCAGAGTGGGGCCTTCAGGGTGTCTCCTTCCTCCCAATGGACACCTGAACTTAGTGTCTGGGGGTGGCACAGGTCAGCGGTGCAGGGCCTGCAACACAAGGTGGGCAGCATCCTGCATTGCCTGAGTGTTTTCCGCTTTTTCTCCCTGGGAGGCAGGACATGCAATGACGTCAGGGGCACATACGCCGATGTCTGACCCTGCCTCCAGAAGATGCTAGCTCTGGCTGTTGGACCCCTGGCTTTTACCACGGGTCAGGCAAGCAATGGGAGCTTCCCCCCCCCCCCACAGAGGAGGAGAGTAGTCCATGAGATGCTCAGTCCTCCTCCCTCTGGACAGCCCTCTGACACCCGGGCTCACTTCCAAACCCA
This sequence comes from Neoceratodus forsteri, assembly GCA_016271365.2. Lineage (NCBI taxonomy): Eukaryota > Metazoa > Chordata > Ceratodontiformes > Ceratodontidae > Neoceratodus > Neoceratodus forsteri. Next base: position 133,625,468 of record JADMNL010000031.1, on the reverse strand, counting down.
GATCGTCGGCGTTGCACGTGGGAGCGCTACCGCTGTGCCAGTGGGTCAGCATGTATTCAGCAATTTACATAAACCACAGAATTATTTTATACAAATTGTGGAATCATTTTAAATGCTTTTCAGAACTCTGCAGAATTAAAAAAGAAATTCTGAAAAGCATTTTGGAAATAGGCTTATCATTCTGCACAAATTCCACAGCAGTGTTCCACATTTGGCAAACTGTGGGAACCTCAATCACTTGTTGCTGACACCTTTTCCCCACTTCACACTACAGTCCTCTTTGAGTTTCACCATTTCCTTCTATTCTCCAGAACCTATCAGAACATCAGGAAGTGGTCAGGAATGAAAAAGAATTATATATTTAGTCAAATATTCATGAGCCTGGCAAGGCTGCTGATTGGCTACTGGATCAGTCATTAACATATTAGAAATGACCAGTCCAGCTGGTCCGGTGGCGTGGAGGGCTGAGGTGCTGAGCATCTTACCTCTTGCCATGCTGGCAACCACGGGTTGGGAACGGACTCTGGTTGCTTGAGGGCCAGAGGGGAGAGGAAGGATCGAATGTCACTAGGAGAACTCTCCTTCCTCGAGGGGGGGGGTTAGTGCAACATGCTTCTTGGCTGCCACCCAGCAGTGGCTGTGTGGCAGCACATGCACGCCATCACGCAGGGGAGGGATCCCACATTCAGGAAATTGAGGCCGTCTCAATAGAAGCAGAGCTCAGACATTATGCCCATTACATGTCCGTGGGCCCAGGGTGAAAACCGGAAGGAAAACCACCCTAGGTGGCAGGATGAAGACCGACCCATCACAGGCCCCATGCCGGTGGCCCTGCACAACCCCAGTCCTGTGGCAGAGGATGTTGGTGAAGGTAAGTCCTGAAGGAGCTGGGTGAAGGAGCCAGCTCTGCGCTCTAACAACTAGGGTGCGCTGCTGCCTAGATAAACGGCTGCTAGAAAAACTGTGTGTAACCCCCTTGCAAATGGGGGTTCCTAAAGCTTCCCCGGAGCTTGGATAAATGCTCTGTGCCTGGTTAGAGTTCGGCATTAAAGCCGTTTAAATGGGGAGCCAGTGAGTGCTTTAAAAGGCCTCCGTATACTGTCTCTGTAAGGGCTGCTTTGATTTGCAGTCTTAATTGATCAGGAGGTGAGGGTTTGAGTGTCGCTATGCTCGAGTCCCACCGGGCTGCTGATTTTTCCCAAGCTCGTTGCTGCTGCCATAAGCTAGTGGTAGGGAGCTTTACAAGGGATGAATGTTGGCTTTTAAATACTGGGAAATAGTGATGACAATGTAGTGTTCTAACCTGCCTTGTTTTGCAGCACAGAAGGTTTCGATTGCCTCCTCCATTTTGGTCCCGAACTAGTGAATTGGACCAATCAGTACCTTGGGACCCTACAGAGCTGGCTGACCAATAGGGGAACTGTTTGTATTTAAGAGAGGTATTATGGGCTATGGCGCTTTTTCGCACCACTGAGAGCTAAAGGAAGTGACTGGCAGGTCTCGCCAGCCAATGGAAGTGGGTAGCGCCTGAAATGAAAGAAGAGCCCCTTGTTGCTGGAGGCAGATGCATTTGTGGTTGGTGAAGGAGAGGAGTCAGTTTCGCGCTTGAGAGTGTTCGCCGAAGCGCGTACAGTCTGAAGCGGCTGCTTGTGCTTTCGGCTCCAGCGGACTAAACTGGCCGGCGGTGGTCAGAGGAGGCTGTGCTTTGTATCAGCTACCCACCAGGCTCGACCTGTAGGAGGACTGAGAAGATTGCTGAATTGCGCTCGGTCCGAAGAAAGTGGAAGCTGCCGCTGAGTATCTCAGTGGCTGTGAGTTTGTGGGAGCATTGAAGCAGCTGTCTGGTGGTACCCTCTGTTGTTAGCTTTACTATAATATGTGTAAGAAGACTGGTGAAAGTCAGGCTCCATCCTGGTAGCTGGTGAAGGAATCTGCCATTTGCTGGGGTTGAGTACTAATTCAGGTCGCCTCCTGTAGTGTGTCTATGCAGTGGTTTCAGTGTACCATTTAACTTCGGATTACTTAACTGAACTTTCCTCTTACTTTGACCTGCTGAGGACTGTTATGTTTTGTGTGTACTAAGGGCCCCAACCAGCTGCCACTGTGGACTAGCCGCTAGGCTTGAAAACTCGGGACAATAAGCTGTAGGGTTAGGCCTGTGCACAGAGCCCTAGGTAGATAAATATAGTGATAAGCTAATCAACTTGATTCCCCTGTCCTTGTTGTTTTCCCTGAATAAATCAGATTGCTTTTGTCAGCTACATCCTGGCTATTGTGTACATTAATGGTGAACTGCTGCCTGGTGATTGCAACATAACTGTGCCTTACTTTACAGGGGTCCCTGAAGGAGCTGGAATATATTTTCCGTGGGGTAAGTGTACTGGTGAGAACAGAATTGTTGGTACCCAGGGTGAGGTCACTAGTGGGTCAAAAAGGGGGTTGCAGTAGCTCAGGGCTGTAAACTGTAGTAGTCTTAATCTGTGCTAACTTCACTTCTGGGTGGAGCACCCGCCAATGGATCTGGGCCTCAACCTGCCTCTGTGGGGCAGACAGGGTAGTAGCCCTATGGTAGCGCCCCTGGGGTTACAAATTGGAGGCACTGCTGGGATTAGCCCCTAGTGGCTCAGGGAGGAGATACCCCAAAGATGGAAAAATGGAAGGATATATTGGAAAAATTAAGCTGGGACCCATCAAAACCATGGCACACAAACTAATGGGTTGGGTGAAGCAGAAGAGCTAGATTCCCAGAAGATTGTATTATTGTTAGATGTGCCCTTGGGTACCTTAGCTGCTGATGTCGCCTCTGCTGCAGAATCCAGTAAAGTGTTTGGGTAAGGTTGAAGTGAAAGGGCGATGGCTGATTTGCTTGACCAGACATTGCAGGTGCTACTCCTATGCAGTGTGGCCATTGACCCTGAGAAGGTACCTCCTGTACTTTACCCGGAGGGTGCGCCCCAGGGTGGAGGCTAATCCATATCCGAGTGGGTCAGTCACCCTGGGGGGTCTCCTCAAATGAACAGTTTTAAAGAAAAACTGCTTAAATTGTTAGCTGTGGAGGGGAGGACTACCCAGGAGTTGCTACAAGCCTTGGATCTGTCCGGTGATACTACCCCTCGGGGTTCCCCGGGCACATCCCCTGCCCACCCAAGAGTTCAGTGTTGGCTTCTGCCCCTGGCAGTCCTCTATACAGCTAGATTCCTACCATAAATTAAAACTTTCTCTGGCCAGTACCAGTGCCTTCCGGGAAGATGACCTGAGGCCTGATGGACTATGCCACCCTTTGGTCAGGAGTGGCAATGCCTAGGGGGAGAAAAGGAAGAGGCTGATGGAGAGTTTATGGGGTCCTGCCTTGAAATATTCGTTCTTCCGGGCCACCATCTCGAAGCCACCAAGAGCAGAGCATCTCTGCTTTGGAAGGGGTTTTTGGGAGTACAGAGACTGGTGAAGATTTATTATGGAAATTCAGGTCTGCTAAGCAGTGGAGAAATGAAAAATTGTCCGCTTTTGTTACTAGAGTGGAGAGGCCTTGCAGAAGGCTTATAGAAAAGGGGAATCACTGCTACAGCCCTGAATCAGGTTCTGGTTAGAACATGTTTTAAAGTCTGCCAGATTCTCAGTGTAACGCTGCTGAAACTCGTTGCATGATCGGCGGGCCACCCGCCTGAATATTGTCAATTGATGAGGCACCGGGAAGTGGAGACTGACGAAGAGGGGTGGAGCCCTGTGTGGGGCAGTGAACCTAGTGGGACCCCTGAGTCTAATACCCTGAGGAGACTGGCTCACCTGAGGGTCCGAGGGGTCCCTAGATTTCCAGGTACTGTAGGGATGTGGGTTGTTTCTCTGACCCTCACGTGGAGGGTGAGTTGAGGGCTGAGATCAGGAATTTACGGGAGTTGGTGAGGGACTTAAAGCAGTCTACTGTGTACCTGCTCGGCTGGGGCCCCTGGAGTCATGTAGAGCCCGAACCCTAGCCCTAGAGAGCTTCCTCCCCTCAGGGCCCCTCAGAATAGTGATCCCGGACCCTAAGTTTTGTTATCATTGTGGGGAAGATGGGCATTTGCCTGACTGCCAGAGGCCGGAGAATTTAAGGAAAGTTAACAGCAGACTGATCGCCTCGACACCGCCAGACCCAGTCTCGACCCCAAGAAAAGTTTTGTGACTCAGGCCCATGCCCGCTGGCTACCAATGCTGCTACCCCAACTGGTCTGATGTGGTCGGGCCGTCTATGGAGACCCGGGTGCGGGTAAATGGAATTCCCACTCGAGCTGTACTGGACAGTGGCTCCCAGGTGTCCATCTTGTTTCAGGACTGGTACCAAGCGCACTTATCTGAAGTGCCCCTGCAGCGTCTAACTGGTCTACATGTATGGAGGTTGAGCGACAAGGCCTATCCGTATTTGGGGTACATCCATGTCTGGTTATCTTTCCCTGCAACTGTGAATGAAATAGATGAGCAAGTGGAAACCTTAGTTTTAGTTTGCCCACCCACTGGACTGTATGATGGGGTGCCCTTGTTGATTGGGACAAATGCACACATGTTTGGACGACTGGCCCAATTGTGCTCAGAGAAGCGAGCATTCCAGACTGGGCGAGCTTTGAGCATATCTGCTGTGATTCAAAAGGTCAGGGCCACTCAGAAGATGGGTAGTTTGGAGGAACCCGAAGGCCCTGTGGGGGTGGTGTGGAAAAAGGATCTGGCCCCCGTGGTACTTGCCCCAAATGCACAATGTGTTTTGCATGGAGAGGTATGACTAAAGACCGATGTCAAGAATAAGTTGTTGATGCTGGATGCGCCTGTGGAAGGAGGATTACCTGAGGGTTGTTGCTCAAACCCAGTATTCTGTCTGCTAGGCCATGCTTATGTTAAGAGGGTGATGGTTCAAGTGCACAATGTGTCTGATAAAGAGATTTGAATAAGAAGAGGGTGTACCCTGGCTAGCGCTCATTGTGCAGATACTGCTGATTACCAAATAGAAAGAGTTCCCGATGGGTGATAAAGTTACTCCTGATCTGTTTGACTTCGTGATTCTCGCTGCCCGCTGACTGGAAAGGAGGTCAGTGAGGCTTGCCAAGAGGGACCAGGTTTTTTCCTGAAGGAGTGGGATGTAGGATGGGCACAAGGGCTGAGCATCACATTCGACTGCACGACGAAAGACCTTTCAGAGAGAGAGAGATCCCAACGTCTGGCTCCTGCTGACATAGATGATGTAAGGCGGCATCTGCAAGAAATGTTGGCTGCTGGCGTAATCCAAGAGTCTAGGAGCCCTTATGCTTCCCCCATCGTAGTAGTAAGGAAAAAGAATGGGGCAGTTCGGATATGTGTAGACTATCGTACTTTGAATAGGCGGACCATTCCGGATCAATATACCATGCCACGCATACAAGACGCCTTGGATTGTTTGAATGGTAGTAAGTGGTTCTCTGTATTGGACCTTCGGAGCGGATACTACCAGATCCCGATGGCCCCAGATGACCGGGAGAAGACTGCTTTCATTTGTCCCTTAGGCTTCTATGAGTTTATTCGGATGCCTCAAGGAATTTCGGGTGCTCCAGCCACTTTTCAGCGCTTGATGGAACGAGCTGTGGGGGACATGAATCTACTCGAGTGTTTGGTCTATTTAGATGACATTACAGTGTTTGGCCGATCATTGGAAGAACACGAGCAACGATTATTCAAAGTCCTGGATTGGTTGGAGGATTTCGGCCTTAAATTGTCTATTGACAAGTGTCAATTCTTCCAGACTTCAGGAATATGTGGGCCACATAGTGTCCACCGAAGACATAGAGACTGACCCTGGCAAGGTGGAGGCTGACCACTTGGTCTCAACCCAGGAATTTAAAAGAGCTGCAACAATTCCTGGGGTTTTATGGATACTATAGGCGGTTTGTCAGAGACTATTCACAAGTGATTCGCCTCCTTAATCTCACCAGGGTATCCACCACTCACAAAAAATATAAGAAGGGTGTGTACACTGACCTGGAAAAGAAGTACTTCGCCAAACGATATGTTCGGGATCGATGGACTGCTGAGTGTGAGGAAGCTTTTCACTACATCATATATCAACTTACTCATGCTCCAGTACTGGCCTATGCTGACCCAGCCAAGCCTTACACCTTCATACTGATGCCAGTCTACAAGGATTGGGGGCTGTGTTATACCAGGAGCTACGAATGGGCTGAGACCTGTAGCGCTTGCCAGTAGAAGTCTGATGCCTTCAGAGAAAAATTACCCGCACAAACTAGAGTTTTGGCTCTAAAGTGGGCCATTGTTGATCAGTTTCATGACTATTTGTATGGTGCCAAGATATTAGTAAAGACTGATAACAACCCTCTGACCTATGTACAGACTCTGCCAAATTGATGCTACTGGACATAGGGTGGCTCTCTGCCTTGGCCACTTATGATTATGTTGTAGAATACCGGGCGGCCTAAACCATATAGATGCGGATGTCTCTCTCGAGGCCATGCGCCCAGACTGAATGGGTCCGTTGTCTGAACCTGACATAAGAGCCCTCTGCCAGAAATTTGACAAAGAGGAACAGGCATCTCCTGATACGGTGGACTGTGTGGTAGATTGTCTGGAGCCGGAAAACTGTATACCTGCTGCTTACTGTCATTTCTCTGCCTTGACACCAGCTTCCTGCCGCAACTCAACAATGATGATCTCCAACAGGCTCAATCCTGTGATCCTATGATAAGAACGGCTGTAGAGGTTTTGAGGGCAGGAAGGGATGTATCCAAACTACGTTCCACTGACATACAGACTGCTTTGTTGTATAAAGAGAGGCCCAAGTTAAAGCTGATCAACCAACTACTATATTGAGAGACTGTGAATAAGGAGGGTCGGGTACACCGACAACAACTGGTGCTGCCAGTGGTTTTTAGAGAGCTAGTTCTCAGGTCATTGCATAATCAAATGGGGCACCTGGGCATAGATCGAACACTTGACTTGGTATGGGCTCGATTCTATTGGCCGAAGATGAGTGCGGACGTGGAACAGCATGTCAAGACCTGTGGTCATTGTTTGCAAAGGAAAGCCATCTCAGAGAGCTGCTCCACTGGTCAACATTACTACTAGTGCTCCTATGGAACTGGTCTGTATTGATTTCCTGAGTTTAGAGCCTGATCTGAAAAGTGTTAGCAACATATTGGTGGTCACTGATCATTTCACCCGGTACGCACAGGCTTTTCTGACCAAGGATCAGAAAGCAACTACAGTGGCTAAGATACTTGTTGAGAATTTTTTCGTCCACTATGGGGCTCCGCAGCGGATTCATTCCGATCAGGGAAGGGACTTTGAGAGTCACTTGATTAAAGAGATGCTATCTTTGTGGGGGGTACGAAAATCACGAACCACCCCCTATCATCCGCAGGGAGACCCTCAGCCTGAAAGGTTTAATCGTACATTGCTTGACATGCTGGGCAGCTTACAATCAAAAGATAAATCGAGATGGAGCCAACAGATCAGCACTTTAGTTCATGCCTACAATTGTACTAAAAGTGATGCCACAGGGTTTTCCCCCTATTGACTGATGTTTGGAAGAGAGGCTAGATTGCCAGTGGATGTGTGTTTTGGGGTTTCCCCTGATGGAGTGCAAGCAGAAAACCATCTACATTACGTACAGAAATTAAAGGCCCAATTAAATCATGCCTACCAACTGGCCCAGACCATGGCTGCTAAACAAAATCTGGCTAACAAGGAGAGATATGACAAAAAAGTGAAAACAGTAGAGTTGAGAGAAGGGGATAGAGTGTTGTTGAGAAATCTGGGACTGCATGGCAAACATAAAATTGCCGACAGATGGCATCACCTCCCTCATATTGTTGTGGGACAGCTGGCAGACCTACCTGTGTATAAAGTGCGGCCTGAAAACAATTCAAAAGATGTGAAAACCATACACAGAAATCATCTGCTGCCAATTGGGCAGATCTTGATTGAAGCTGACCCTTCCTTTACCTCTCCTTCCAGGCCCGTGACTAGATCTGTTACTAAGAGAGGAACCAAGCCCGTGGAGCCTTCAACAAGTCCACCAAGGGAGCCTTGCCCAACCCCCCCCTGCAGAAAATGATGGTCAACACTCAGTGTCAGAAGACAGTGAAGATGATGTTGAATACTATCCCTCTTATGAACTAAGTCAATTGTTTCGGGGCAATCCCCTAATTAACTCAGGAACTGAAGCTGGCCCATCTGTGTTGATTGAGCCCTCTACTTTGTCCCCAGAGGAAATGCCTCCAGAAGATGAATGGGGTAGCAGACAAACTCAAGGGGGCTGAGTCCTTAGGCTTGGCTGAACTGTCTGGTCTGGCTGAGTTATCTGACTTTTCAGAAGAAGAGAGTGAGACGGGGGAACAAGGCAGCGATATGTCAGAATCGGAAGGATATTTGGAATGCCCTGATGGTTCCCCTTTAGTACCTAAACAGCCCCTGGATGAGCCCAGTGGGGTGGGTTCAGGGATAGAAGGTCAAGCCCCTAATACTACTATGCGTATCAAGCCTGATCCCCTTGAAGGGATTCCTGTTGCTAATTTCCCTGACATGGAAGTGGAGTCAGGGCCTGGTTCAGAATTCCCTTGAGACCCCTAGACGATCCGGCTGACAGATACGGCCAGTAATCAAGTTGAGCTATGAATCCCTGTGTCAGCCAGTGGACCTGCCCTTAAATGTGGTTCACAAGGGGGTATATGTGTCCCCAAGTTCTTTGCCTAAGTTAGCCTTGGGCGATAACTCCAGATTGTTAGTATTACCCTCTGAGTGCAGTGTTTCTGCTCAGGGTGATGCACCAGTGACTAGAAAAGAGGGGCTTCCCCAGCCCCGGTGCCATAAGCAGGAATTAGTAACCTGATTTGAAAACAAAAGGGAAACTAGAGTTATGTGTACAATGTGTATGAATCATAATATATTGTTAATGTGATATTTCTGTATGTGATTTAAAATGTGATGTAGTGTTAATTGGAGTGTTCGCCTAAATGGCCACAGGGGTAGTTGCTTGACACGGACGTCAGCTTTTCCAGGCCAGGGAGGGTATAACCCCCTTGCAAATGGGGGTTCCTAAAGCTTCCCCGGAGCTTGGATAAATGCTCTGTGCCTGGTTAGAGTTCGGCGTTCAAGCCGTTTAAATGGGGAGCCAGTGAGTGCTTTAAAAGGCCTCCGTATACTGTCTCTGTAAGGGCTGCTTTGATTTGCAGTCATAATTGATCGGGGGGGTTTGAGTGTTGCTATGCTTGAGTCCCGCCCGGGCTGCTGATTTTTCGCTCTGTTGCTGCCATCGCTAGTGGTGCAGGGGGAGCTTCACAAGGGGATGTGAATGTTGGCTTTAAATACTGGGAAATAGTAATGCCAATGTAGTGTTCTAACCTGCCTTGTTTTGCAGCACAGAAGGTTTCGATTGCCTCCTCCATTTTGGTCCCGAACTAGTGAATTGGACCAATCAGTACCTTGGGACCCTACAGAGCTGGCTGACCAATAGGGGAACTGTTTGTATTTAAGAGAGGTATTATGGGCTATGGCACTTTTTCGCACCACTGAGAGCTAAAAGAAGTGACTGGCAGGTCTCGCCAGCCAATGGAAGCGGGTAGCGCCCGAACTGAAAGAAGAGCCCCTTGTTGCTGGAGGGCAGATGCGTTGTGGTTGGTGAAGGGAGAGGAGCTGTGTGCTTCTGCGCTGGAGAGTGTTCGCATGGGAAGCGCGTGAAGGCCTGAAGCAGCCGTTTGTGTTTTCGGCTCCAGCGGGTGGTCAGAGAAGGCTGTGCTTTGTACAGCTACCCACCAGGCTCGACCTGTAGGAGGACTGGAGAAGATTGCTGAATTGCGCTCGGTCCAAAGAAAAGTGGAAGCTGCTGTTGCAGTATCTTAGTGGCTATGAGTTTGTGGGAGCATTGGAAGCAGCTGCCTGGTGTGGTACCCCTCTGTTGTTGTTTACCATATAAATGTGTAAGAAGACTGGTGAAAGTCAGGCTCCATCCTGGTAGCGGTGAAGGAATCGTCATTTGCTGGGGTTGTGAGTACTAATTCAGGGTCGCTCCCTGTATTGTGTCTATGCAGTGGTTTCAGTGTACCATTTAACTTCGGATAAGTGTACTGGTGAACAGAATTGTTGGTACCCAGAGTGAGGCACTAGTGGGACGAAAGGGGGGTTGCAGTAGCTCAGAGGGCTGTAACCGTGGTAGTCTTAACTGTGCTAACCCCGACCTCTGGGTGGAGGCACCCGTCAACGGATCTGGGCCCCTCAACCTGCCTCTGTGGGGGCAGACAGGGGTAGTAGCCCTAAGGGTCGTGCCCCCTTGGGGTTACATGTGAAGAATGCAGAATTTCACCGGCGCAATTCATGCGGAATGATAATTTCACTTCAAAATGCTTTTTGGAATTTCTTTTTTAATTCTGCTGAATTTAAAAAAAAGTGGGTCCAGCCCGTCTGCACGACGGTAGCGCTACCGCTCACGACACTGGTGACCCAGGTTCGGGAACAAGCTCAAGTCATCAGGGCCGGCAGAGGGAGACGTAAATCACAGATTACTAATCTGCAGAGTTTAAAAAAAAACCTGCTTTTGGAATTTCGGAATTCCACTTCCAACAGAATTCTGCAGAAGTTAGATGGCAATTCCGAAATGCAGCTTAATTTTAAATTTCTGCATTGGTGTAGCTAAGAACTGAGTGGAACATGAACATATATCATGCAACACACCAACAGCATGACTAGACACCCAAGAGTCAAGGACAGGTAGGCAACAGAACTTGGGGTGGTGGTACCAAAGCAACAGTCCTGACACTACAGAAAGGAGGGTTACTGCCCTGGTATACTTTGTCTATTTTGGGCCCCTCTAACCCGCCCTCACTCCCAGCCTTCGTATTTTTCGTACCACTATTGTAGGGTAAAGACTGGGACCCTCACCAGACTAACTGGCACACTCACTGTATTTACAGGATAAGCTGGGATTCATGAAAACTGGGACACACTTCAATAGGTGGTGAGCTCTTCTAATTATGTATCTATATACGGCATTACTAAATGGCATGTGTGGTGCAGCTAAACCTGCCAGCATCAGCAGAGCACCCCTGCAAACCAGACAGGTAATCTGTGGGCCTGTCCTAAAGATACAAACCCACCCTTCCATGGCAAAAGTAATGGGGGGATATTCCCTAGGATTGGCTACATATCTTCTAATGCATACAAATGCCTCCAAGCAGCTAACATAGAGGGAGCAGCCCTTAGAAGAATCTAGGCCAGTGACCTGGGCATAGCAGAAATTGGAGATAGTCAGCGGGAGAATGTACGATACTTGGTTAAACAGTCATTCATGGAGGCATTAAGATCCAAGCAGATAACTGGTTTAAAAATGTTCAGAGATTGCACTGGACAGCAGCACAAATGCAGAGGTTGGCACAGAGTTTGTATAAAGGGGCACTGATTTCTGATGCAAATGTGAAGAACAGAAAGGTGCTTTATACCACTTCTTATGGCACTGTGGAGTACTGCAACCCTTCTGGAAGGTGGAAGAAGATAAAATGATCAAAGTAATATAGTGGTCACTGGACAGTAACCCCTGAATTCACCATTTTGGGTATTCTTCTTAATGAAGAAACTCGCCCTTCATACAATAACTAGGTAATGAAAGTTTTATTTATTTTTTGCTTTCAAATTTATCGCCTCTTATCACCAGGCTGCCCCTTCCAGGCCAGAATTCCCAGCCCTAACTTCCGCCACTCCCAGAATCCTCTTCTGCCCTTTGCTTTAATTCACCTTCCATGGAAAAGTAAGAACTTAAAAATCCAAAAATTGTGACAGAAAGAACTGAGAAAGTGGGGAACAAGTGCAAAATCCCTCCTTCTCCTCATTGCTGTCTTAACTTGGGTCACCACAGGTGCACTAGTCATGCTGAATGCTGCAAAGAAAATGAGATTAAAGGAAATGGGATGGTTTTATAATTTTTCCCTGGTTTTCCCATCACCAACTTGTGTTGAAAGTATTGCATATTTGTGTTACCTCATACGGCACCTCTCCAGCGTAGCTTGCATCAGCTCAGAGAAGAGCCGTGTAAATGCAACTGCACATTGGTTTGGGAGGTGGGAGAGCTCCAGAGTGTATGGTACTTCAAGTTAGAAGCGGTGTGGGCTTGTAAACACAGCTTTAGACAGACACAATTAGGTCTCAGGTGAGGGAGCTGCCTTGCTGTGGCGCTGAATTTGAAGAGCCCTTACATCTGAAGGGGCACTTTGGAAAATCATAATTAGACACATCTCTGTTTTGCTTTCATATAGTGTCTGTGTTTAGCTTCTCTTTCCTTTATAACTCTGCACATTACAAGGAAAACAGGATCACTGTCCGCTGGACTTCACCTGCTCATACTGCTTGTCTAGATCTGGCATCATAATCTTCTGCTTGTGACAGTATAATTATTGCCTCAGCAGCAGGCTGTGATGCCAGGTATAGAGAAAACAGCCAAAGCAGATGATGTTGAGGAGGCAGTGACCCTACTTTCATGGTAATGTGCAGGATTAGAAAGAAAAGGGGACCACTCAATACTGAAAGAAGATTAAAAAGAAATATATTTATCCATTATTTATACAAAATAAATGTGACCAGGTAAGCAAGCCAAGTCCAAGAAAGGCTCATTTCAAGTAGCAGCCACAGCAGAGGGGGATGCAGAGAAGTTTGCAAGAAATAAGCAACTAGAGCAGTTTAACTCTGAAAGAGCAAAGATCATGTTTTCATGCAAATTGCCTCAGTAGTAAAAGAGATTTTAGCTGCATTGATCCTTGGAAAACAGGAGTCGCAGGAAGGTTTTATACTTTTTATTGGACCAACATATGCCATATATAAAGCTAGTATAGTGTATAGTAGAGCATTGTTCTGTATAGAATACTATCCCTTTCAAAATGCTGTTGTACCACAGTTCAAAGGTCATGGAATGTGATTGTACCCTTCTGTGGTACAATGGCATTCTGGAACCTCTAGAGACTGCACAAGTCAGTTTTGTTCTGAAAGCCAAACAACTGCTGTGTGCACATTTCACATAATACTATATACTATAAAAACACAGGATCAGCAACATTACACGCAACCAGTGTGTTCTGCCACCTCGGGGTTTTGATTCCCATGAACCTCTCGAGCTTCGCTCTCAAGGTCAGAGGGAATCAGAACCCCTCTGTGGCAGAACACACCGGTTGTGCATAGTTGCCCATCCAGTATTCTCTATATAGTACACATACATTTGGGGCCTCGCAGGTCCCATCACCTGGAGGAAGGGACCTGTGATGCCCCGAAAGCTTGTGCACTATACCATCTTTATGCAAGACATATGTTGGTCCAATAAAGGGTATCAAACCTTCCAGTGACTCCTAATAAATAATGAGAAATTCAGAACTAATGTGAAATATAAGCTGAATTCTATCTAAAAAGTATATTTTTCAAATTTCTTCTAAAGGTTGTGGTTGTTCTTTAATGATTGTTAATTAGTTTATGGTAAAGGCACAGGAATCGGGGCTGAGCATGAGTTCCCCCAAAACACTGCTTGTCATTTTTAGTGACACAGTGCCAACACTTCTAGGTGCATGCCTGTGTGTGCTGCATATTTAATGGGGGCGGGGAAGACACAGAAGAGTTTGCAGGAAATACAGCAGGTTTTAACAATTACAAACTATCAAATTACAGCAGTTTCAGTAAGAAAAGTAAGAAACAATAAGCAGCGACAATAATGCACACATTACAAATGTTACAGTAGTGCCGGCCCACTGGTGCAGTGGTAGAGCTACCACTTGCAGTGTCAGCAACCCGGGATTGGGAATGAGCCAGGGACGCTGGATGGCCAGCCGGGAGAGGAAGTTTGAGTGCCCGACAGGCAGCTTGCTTCCCGGGGGGTCGAAGGCCCGGTGCTGTCCTGACCTCTGGTGGAGGCTGGAGGTACAGCAGCCCAAGCCACGTGTAGGAGGGGAGCGTGGTAGGACGTCGGCGTTTGCACCTTGATGCCATGGTGCAACCACATCTCTGGGGCAACATGGGGGAAATCTAGCCGAATTGAGCTCCACCAATGCAAAGAAGCGTCCTTCACCACTCGACCCATGAGGCTGCAATGGGGGGCCCAATGAGACCAGAAGGACATGGGGGGGTTCCCTCCACCCCAACCCCGCCTGGGGGGAAAGCCAAGGCTACGTGGGGGAACCTGAATGGTGGATTGCAAAGTCAAGAGGGTCGGGGAAGCCCGGCTGGATCCAGGGGACAAAAAAGAGCAAGTAAAAAAAATGACCATAGTGGCATAGTTATATGAACTCACACCAGTCAATCAGAGTTGCCGATGACCAACACAGAAGTAACGTAACTGACACAAGTCAGCTGACAAGGGAGGTAGGCAGTTTTGACAGGACCGAGGGACCCTGTGAGACTCCTTGATTCATGCCTCAGCACTGTGGATGAGTAGTTTGGATAAATAGTTTGAGTGTTTCGTAGTCTATTCTACAGGTGAGGAAGTTGTAGAGAATGGAGGCGTGGCCAGCATTGTGCTTACAGAGTTGGGTTTGGAATTGGAACCTATTACCGGTTTCAGATCTGAGGGAATAGGATGTGTTGGAAGCACGGATGAGAATTCCATTTAGGTGCTCAGAATTCCAGGCCCAGATTTCAGGATGGAGAAAGGCATCACAGAGTCAGTGCCTCACCTCAAGAGGCACCCAGTCGCCTGTACGTGGTGCAGTGGAGGGTGTGTGTGAGCGGGGGTGGATCATGGGAAACCTGCAGACAGTGCTGAAGGGGGTTAGTGTGCATCCAGATGGCAGTGTTGGAGGCAGTAGGAGAAAACCCCATCAAATAATCCAGAATAGGGAAAAATCCTCCATTCAGCAGTGCTCTTTCTGGTGCTGAGGGGGAGACAGCTATTCCCTCAGTACAATGCACCTAGTTCTCAAAACACTTGAAAATAGCAATGTCCTATGGACAAAGTAGTCCAGATGTTGGCCAAGCCACAGGCCAAGATATTTATAGCATGCTGCATTACCTAGACAGGCACCTGACAGAGTGTGTATGTTCTGGGAAGGGGCAGGCGGGGGGGGGGGGGGTTGTTAGCCATTGTTTAGTATCAGATAGAAGAGAGACAGTTTTATTTTCATTTCTCAATAGCTGGTTTGTGTGGCACCAGTGCTGGACACTGATGTGGTCCTGCTGAGGGGGTCCATTCAATAAGAGGGGGGCCAGAGGAATAGATCATGTATCAGCATACTTGTGAATACCACAGGTGGCCAGATGGCTGGGAAGGTCATTAATGGATATTGTAAACAGGAACATTCCCAGGACAGAATACTATGGGACTACAAGTGCAACTGGGAGTATGAAAGAGAACGGCGGCTTCAGTCTGACCCCCTATCATCTGCCAGACAAGTGGGACTTAAACCAGCAGAGGTGCATGTCCAAGTGACCAAAGGAGGCTAGTTTAGATAGTAGCTCAGAGTGGGTCACTGTATTAAATGCTTAAAGGGCTAGCGGCACCAAAAATAGCAGGCAGAAAACATTTTTCATTTTTGAAAGTAGGGCACAGGAACCCAGGGGCAGGCTATAAAATGGGGAAAGAGGTATTGATGGTCACTAAACAGGAAAGGAACCTTGGGGTTATCATATCTGATGACTTCAAGGTGGCGGAGCAGTATGATAAGACACCAGGTAGGGCCAGTGAGATGCTGCGGTGCATAGGGATGGGTATTACCAGATGGAGAGAGGTGGTGTTACCACTGTACTGGTCATCGGTGAGACCCCACCTGGAGTACTGTGTCCAGTTCTGGAGACCACATCTCAGCAAGCACATAGAGTAGACACTGTCCAGAGGAGGGCAACCAAAATTGTGCAGGGACTGCATCACAAGCCCTATGGGGTGACTGAGGGATCTCAGTATGTACACCCTGAACGAGAGGTGGGGATATGATAGAGATGTACAAGTACCTCATGGGGGTGAATAAGGTACAGGAGGGGAGTATTTTTCAGAAGAGATGGTGCACAAGAACAAGGGGGTATGTAATGAAACTGGAAGGGGAAATTTAGGAGGGATGTGAAAAAGTACTTCTTCACTGAAAGGGTGGTCACCTTTAACAGTCTTCTAGCAGATGTGGTGAGGATGAAAACCATGGTGGGCTTCTAGCATGCATGGCACAGGCACAAAGGAATGTTTGTAGGAAAGTGGGGCAGTAGCCGGAGATCAGGTAGGGTCTGGAGGGACAAAATGGGCAAACTGAGTGGGCTAAGTTGTCCTTATCTGCCAACAAATTCTATGTGTCTGTGTTTCAGTTGTTACTCTTTATATATTTATTATTTATATAAATGTGTTAACGTGGTAAGGAGCACTAGACCAAAGGCCCTTTTACAAGCTCGAACCAGGCCAAAAGCAAAGAAAGTGGGTTTAGAATAACAACAGCATATTAAACAGGCATTACAACATTTGCAATTACAATAGCAATTGCATGTGCTATTCTCAGATAAATAAAGATGCAATCTGAATTTAAAGGAATTAAATGAAGTAATTGTACAGTTGCCTGTTGTTGCCAGGTAGTGTATCGGGCTGGCAGTATAGCCTAGAGGTTAGAAGAAGAAGGTGTGAACAAGCTTAGTACATCTAGCAGACCAGACCTGAGTTTGATTCTCACAACCTCCACTAGCATTCTGTGTGACTCTGAACAAATCACTTAACTGCCCAGTGCTCCCAGGTCACCCGTGCACCCCTGAAAACAGGCACTTGTGCCTAGTGGGCCTTACCTGGTTACCAAAGACTAAAATAAAAAAAAAATAAAAAAATTTGAGAAACCAGGAGCAGACACAGAAAAGGCTTTTGAGACCATTTTTGTTTTACACAAAGTGATTCATTAAAAACACTCAGAGAACCATAAGGCAGTTCTTGGATGCAAAACTTTAACTAGATCCTCAAGCAAAGATTGATACATTTGGATAAATTTCTTTATTGACCAGCCAACCAAAAAGCAATTAATATGGGATAATGGAGACAGGCGATTTACTTGAGAATAAAAGAGACCGTGATGAGTCTGTCAAGGGGCAAAAATAACAAAGCAACATATATTGCTGTGTACAGCGAGTAGGATGCTTGGATGCATAGGGAGGGGAACAACGAGTAGAAAGAGGGAGGTCATATTGGCCCTCTATAGGTCACTGGCGAGGCCCCACCTCGAGTACTGTGCCCAGTTCTGGGGGCCCCATCTCAAAAAAGATACCAACCAGGTGGAGACAGTGCAGAGAAGAGCTAACAAAATGATCAGGGCATGCATCAAAAAAACTATGAGGAAAGGCTCAGGGAACTAAATATGTACTCCTGGAAGTAAGAAGGGACGGGGGCGTGGGGGGACATGATAGAATTAGAAACGTTCAAATATGCCAGAGAGATAAATAAGGTAGGGGAGACCAGTTATCAGCAGAAAAGGATGAGCACTAGGAATAGGGGTCACAATATGAGGCTGGGGGGGGGGGACTCAAAGGCAATGTGAGGAAGTACTTCTTCACAGAGAGGGCAGTTGAACCCTGGAACAGGCTACCGGAGAATGTGGTGAGTGCAGACACCATGGAGGCATTCAAGTATGCATGGGATAGACACAGGGGACTAGTGAGAGACTAGGACAGAGAGAAAGTATGGAAACAGGTCCAGCAAGGATCTGATGTAAGGAAGTTAAGACAGAACTGAAAATTTTGGAAGTTAATTTTAATTTCCAGCAGTATACTAGGTCAATGAAAAGTGCCCCAGTGCCAGTCAGAGTTCATCTGGCTATGGAGATGGTCAGTGATTTATAGAATGTGTCTAAATTTCAACCCCCCCGACCTGAGGTGCCTGGCTCATTAACCATTTAATTCAGTTTTAAGTTGTTGTGGAACTGACTCCTGAAATGAACTTGAGAATTGCTCTTATGGATGTGTGATGCAGTATGCCTCTAATGTTAGTTAACATTCTGGTATAACTGGTAGGTATAACATTCTGTGGTGATTTGCATATGCAGCCCATGATGCTTTGCATTGTGGGGGCATGTGTGATTTTGTATTTTCTCTAATGTTAGAAGGTAAAAAGAAACTCCTTTCCACCCAGGTCACTCACTTACAACAACAAGGTGTTAATTTGTCGATGCTTCCTTGTGTTTGGTGACAATGACTGACTGCATCTGTAAGGGCAAACTGGAGCCAATTATACCGATTGCACTTTTTATTAACGCTGAATCTGCTTCCAGTAAACCATTTAACTGAATACCTGCCTGGGGGGAGGCGGGCTAGACAAGCTCTAAAGCATTTCCCTGAATACAATGGAAACTCCAAACTAATGACCTTAGAGTGCTAATTCAGTCAGTTTAGCTAGGAACCATATAGATTACTCAACAGCAGCATCCCATCTCCAAAATTATATTATACATCAAAAGAAAACCAATTTTTTTTTTGTTAAGGCTAAATCAAATTCACCTTTGCTCACATGTATGTCTTCTTATCCCCGGGGTGTTCTGCTTTCGCCTACCTTTTACTGATCTGGTTACTGACTTACACCACCTAACCACACCAGTCTTGTTTCTGAAGCCACCCACAGCAAGATACAGCATAGGACCAGGGAACACCTGCAGTGGCTGGCGAGATCACTGGGATGTGTGGTCAATATTGGGCATCACTCTGCTGTGTTTGCCACCTGTTTTCCCACTTATAGCCCCCCCCCCAATTTTTGTAGTGCCATGTCTGCTACACCTAGCATGTGTGAGTGTGTTTGTGTATGTGAGTGTATATGTGGTTTGTGTGTGTGCGCACTAATCTTTCTGTAGCTGAGGGTGTGTGTTTGTTTGTGTACGTGAGAGAGAGAGACAGTTGATCTCATGTGATCACTCATGACAGCAGGGCCACTCCACATCTATAGAAGGTTTAGGAACCCCCCCCATGGAGTCTGAGCTTGCTGCCTCCACAGCATACTGCAGACTCCTCCAGTCCAACACAGGAGCTGTAACCCAGATATGAACCTGGGTCTCTCACATGGTAGTGTAACACATGGGCTACAGCCAGCCAGTTCCACATGGACAACATTCTTATTTTGTACTGCAAAAATGCTTTCAGAGCAGTTCAAGAAATGCTTTGAGGCTGAATGCAAAGCTGCACTTATTCCTGTCACTGTTTAAAGGGATTTTTCCAGTTTCCATCAAAAAAAAAAAACAACACAGCTGGCAGCAGCAGAACTCAGCTGCATGGCACCTAATCAAAAGATTTTAACTTAACTTTTGGACCTTCCATTTTTGTTATTACCGAAGGATGATATTTTATTTTAATTAAAACAGGATCTTTTTTAAATCATCCTTTGTTTACCTCCTGTTCTCCCATGATACCAGTGCCCCCCCCCAGCCACGTCCCTGACCACCTTATGAATTTGCCAGTTATCCACTATTTGCACAGAACCTTGCAGGAAGGTGGCCTGCCACATCGGTCATGCGATGCCTGTTGGGGGGGTGCCATAGTGGGACAGGGTTTCCTCTCCAGGGCATCTGCCTGCAACAACATGCATGCATGTGCACACTGGCATGCCTGTCCGCCAGCGTTCACCGACAGCCTTACTCCTCATTACTGCTCTTAGAGGTGCAGTCATGTGGCGAGAAGCAGGATCTCCCACCCCCTGAGGGAGGACAGCTGTCCCTGGGATGCTCGATTCTTCTTCCCCAGGTAGCTCCCAGCATCCCATGCTGCTCATTCCCGAACACGGGTTGCCAAAGTAGCAAGTGGTAGTGCTATTCTTGCCCTGATGGGCCAGCCCAAAACAGGATCTTTTTTTACCTTAGACATCATCGGTTCATGTTCCTTTTTCTTGCCAGGAATTCATCATCCTCTGATTATGACATCACAACCTGCTGTTACAAAAAATACTAGAGTGTCTAAGTCATCATCACTTCTCAAATGAGGAAGGTCTCCAGTGCTGACTGCTAAAATAAGGGAAGTTTTCACAGGGATGGAGTTTATGAGCCTATCAGAGTGGAGTATGGTAAAAATGCAGCACTAGGCTCTCAAAACAAAAGAGGAACAGATGCTGTCCGATTTTGCTTATTTCTAGAGAACTGGAATAGTGTCATAAGAAGCAAGGGACATGGGTGTCAGAACCATACAGCTATGGGAGGGTTGCAAGAATAGCACCTGCATGCACCCAGACCCACAGAGCCATGCCCCGTCAGCCTGTTGTCCACCTGGCACGGGACCTGCCACATTCAGCATGCTCGCCCGGCGCACAGAGGACCCCCCCAACACTGACTGTCCCAGTCCCCCAATCCCTGCAGCTGCATGTGTGTGCACGGCACCGGATGACCAGCGGCATAGCCACATACTTCCTTGGCTGCTGACCATCCAAATGATGCTGGGATTGTGCTGCTTATATAGGCAGCACAATCCCAGCATCATTTGGACAGCCAGCAGCCAAAGAGGTATGTGGAGGGTTGTGCCACTGGTCGTCTGGGGCCGGGCACACACATACGGCTATGGTGTCTGGGGACTGGTACTGTTGGTGCCGGGGGAGGGAGAGCCACCACTGCACACCAGTGGAGGTGGGGGGTACCGGGGTTGGAGACATGGTTATCGCTGCTGGGTTACCTGTGTGTGCAGGAGGCGGGGGGATTCTGAGCACCGCGGGACTGGGGCACCTGTAGTTGGGGGGGGCTTGTGCATCATTGGAGGGGTCGGGGGATGGTGTGGTGGGGGCACTGTTGGCACATTACTGGGGTGGTGCCCAGCTGTGTGCAGGGCAGTGGTTCAGCCGCACTACTGGGGACAGGGAGGCACTGTGTGGTGGTGGTGTGGGGGTGGGTGACATGTCAGGATGTTGTGGATGGTCCCGTGGCCAGGGAATGGCTCTGCCACATCGGGACCTGTGTTGCGGCAGATAGGCACTCACACTGTCGGCTTCCCAAGCCCCCCTCATGCTGCCTAATGGCCCGGGGCAGCACGGGGGAATATAGCTAGTTCCCACCGTGACCGGTGGTGATGTTCATGAGGGCGCACAGTGGGTCATGAAAGGGTCTCGACAGCCATAACCCACTCCGTCCTCCACACCATTGCGGACAGCACTGTACACCTTAGTGCATGGCGCGTAGTGCAGACCCACCCCAGCAGACACCCCGCCTGCTCCTAGCGTGTTGCTCTCCCTGCAGTCGGGGGATCGGGCGTGTAATTGTTGCGCACCCCCTTGGTGAATGCCATGTGGGCACCACTCCATGGCATTCATGCATAGTGACACCAATGCACCCGGTTTACGTAGCATGTTGGCATTGTGCATAGGGCCCAACAGCAGTAAATAACCAACGATAACATGTTTAAAACACATAAATAAAACCGTGGATAGAACAGTGTAATACAGTGGTTAGGGAACTAAATTGGGAGGAACCACTAAGTCCCAAAAGCCTCCCTAAATAAATGTGCCTTCAGACCCCACTTAAAAGCCTCTAACAAGGGGGCCTCCCTCAAAAATCTTGGGAGCGAATTCCAGAGGGCCGGTCCTGCTGCCACAAACGAGTGATCTCCAGATGTTTTCATCCAGGCCAGACCCTGGGAATGGCAAGGAGGCCTTCCTTGGAGGAGCAGAGAGAGAGAGAGCGCTGAAGGTGGTGGGGAGTCAGGAGGTTACTCAGGTAGCCAGGACCCAGCACGTAAAGGGCCTCATAGGTGAGCAAACCCACCTTTTTTTCTATCAAGGTTGTTTGCTCCCCACGTGTCTCGGGTGGCTGCTTCAGCCCTGTTCCTGTCTCCTCCATCTACACACCCCCATTCGCCGAGCCCCAGACACCACATATTGCCCTCACGCGGGCCAGGAAGGAGGGCCATTCTCCCCCCACCCAGACGTCCTGTGTCCAGATTGGGGGTCCAGCGAACTGGTGGCAGAACGGGGCAGAAGCAGACAGGCAGGGCCTCATGTAGCCTGAGACTGCCGTTTTTCCTCCGATTTACTCCCCTGCTGCAGTGACTGTGAGAATGCACACGTGGAGACACGCACATGCTATATAACCATGGCCCTATTCTTGCACTGATGTAGACTCAGGCACTGCCACCCCGCCTCCACCAGATGGCAGCCAAGGAGTGATACAGCATGGCCCCCACCCTGGGAGAGGAGAGCCATCCATCAGAAACTCAATCTTCTCCCTCCCCGCTGACCCCCGTCAACTCAAGCTCATTCCCAAACTCGTGTCGCCGGCGTGGTGAGAGGTAAGGCACAAGGTGCCTCAGTCTTCTACACCACTGGGCCAGTCAAGCAAACCCACCATGAAGGTAGTTCTTCACTTCACCGGCAGCCAGTGCAGGTCACGCAGGACTGGGGTCACATGACCGGTGCCCTTTCACACTTCAGCCCTCCCACGTTTTGTAATGTTCAGACAGTCAAGCACTTGGGAAAATCCCACTTATTGTAATGTTCAGACACCTTTGGCTGGTGAAATGTCAAGCACTTGGGAAAATCCCTGAGAGAGAGTCCCTGAGAAAAGGAAGACTTGGAATGGAAGTGATTCTACTACTGATGATGATGATGATGATGATGACCATGACGACCACAACAACAGAGGCCTTCTAGGTAAGCCTGGACAAATATTTGTTTCACAAAGGACTCACCTGATAAACAATTCCAAACAACAGTGACTCACACTGTCATTGTGCCGGGTTGTGTGAGTCCGAGCGTAGCCAGCCCAAGCTTGGTCAGAATAGAGCATGAAGAGCCTATACTCAGTAACCAAGTGGGACCAGTGCTTGAATGCTGCACCCCTGAATGGCACCCAGTCCTCCTTCAATTGTTCTTACATCCCTGCTGCTTCACCCCCTAACCATAACCTTTTTCAGGATTCGGCGTGGGGTGGGAATTCCATCGAAAGGAGGCAGAGTAGCGAGGGGGGAGGGTTAGGGGAGTCACCCATGCTTTCTGAGCCCATTTTCCCCCTTTTAGAGTCCCCTACCACCTCTTTAATTCAAGGCCACACTGCTTGCACCAGGAATTCTGGGGGGGGGGGGTTAATATGGTCACTCATGATGTCAGCACTGCTCCCAACTACAACTAAAGGAGGTGTTTAAGCAGTGATGTGAGCTGCTCCCCCTCCCCCCCAGAGACTCCACCAGCTGAGGAATTACCTCCAGTACTACAAGGGCCAGGCTAGTGGCAGGAATATTTTGACCAGGCCATGTAGTCTTTGGGTCTTTCAAGACCTAACATCTCTTTTTAAGAAGATTTCATGGAGGGGTCACAGCTCACGTCATATGCTTCTTACATGTGTAGCCCCTCTCAGGTGCCATCCCGGAGAGGGTCACAACCCCTGCCTTGCAGGCCCGACCAAGGGTAAGTGGCCTGGGTTCCAGTAGCTGACCTATGGGGGTCCTTTCCCAAAAGCTAAAATAAAAATGGCAGTGCCTCCACCCAGAATACATATTAGTGGGTCTGATTACTTGCAGTACAACCCCCTGGGATGCTGTACCAACCCACGTCCCCAACAGTTACCCTAATATGGACTTACCAAGATTCGAACCTCCCATATTCCGTTACACCATTTACCTTTTCCATTTCATCCAATAATATGCTCACTAAAATTAGGCTCTGGAATCATCTCTGCTGCAAAACAATAACATCTCAGTTTATTTACGGGGAGGGTTTAGGATGGGGTAAGTGGAATAGAATTCAAGCATTTATAATATTTGCATTTCCCAGTAATCACATTTCCCTTTTTGACTCAATCCCATATTGCAATCAATGCAGCCACCCGGTCTATCTAATCTAGCTAACTGCTGCAGTAGTGCCCAAAACCGGACCTGCAGGTCCCAGTCCATTTTAAACCCAAAAGTCTGTTTACTGGATACCCAGATCTAAGTTGCCAGCCTGAGGTGTAGCTGGTAGCCGGCATTGACGCGCTTGAAGAATTTAACTTTTTATATGCTTTCCCCTTGGCTCTACCTCAAGCCCTAGTGTGCCTGCTTTAACTATTTACAGTCCCCAGGTGCAGGGCAATTCCTGTGATTTACTCACAGTTCTGCAGAATCAGTCCTTGGATGGCACAGTTTGCTGAAGTCCTAGGGATGGATGGCAACACAGGCAGAACCGGGCACGATGCTTGAAATGGGGGCACAGAGGCTGCAGCTTTCTCTCTCTTTCCCTTGCTTTCAGGTCTTGCAGCTTGTCCCCTTCATCCCACTACAGGCCCCATTGCAGAGCATGTGTGCAAGGCCTGACAACTACAGAGGACCCAGACCGGGGAGTGGCCCCACAGCCCGGCTCCCTCCGATCAGAGGGCCCTAGCACTCAGGTACAAGACCCGTGATCCCCTGCAGTAGCAGACCCCACTTGATGGGGGTTAGTGAGTTCCTCACCTGGCCCTGGGTGTCAGCAGAAATATTCATCTCATTCCCTTCTGCTTCTCTTTCTTTCTCTTTCCTGCCATGGTGTGTAGCCACAGCAATCTGGTTTCTTTTCCTTGTTGTATCTCAGGAGCAGACGACAGGTACATGAACCTTTGAAAAGCACCTGTCCATCCTTCTGCTTTCACAGTCTCTCGACTTCAACACAGCTACATTCTCACTCTGGCTTACACATCACCTGCACTCACAGTCCCTTTTCTCACCATGCAGGTACTTAGCAACTTTCCAAATGAAGAGGCTCACTCTTCCTTTTCTTCTTTCAGCACATTTATTCTCTTGTTCCTCATCATTCCTCGGCATTCCGTCTTTTCCCAGGCTTAGACGCAACCCTTGTGCTTTTACCAGGATCAGGACACAACCTTTGTCTTTTTCCAGGATCAGGACACAACCTTTGTCTCTTTCCAGGATCAGGACACAACCTTTGTCTCTTACCAGGATCAGGACACAACCTTTGTCTCTTTCCAGGATCAGGACACAACCTTTGTCTCTTACCAGGATCAGGACACAACCTTTGTCTCTTTCCAGGATCAGGACACAACCTTTGTCTCTTACCAGGATCAGGACACAACCTTTGTCTCTTACCAGGATCAGGACACAACCTTTGTCTCTTTCCAGGATCAGGACACAACCTTTGT
Source organism: Neoceratodus forsteri (assembly GCA_016271365.2). Classification (NCBI taxonomy): domain Eukaryota; kingdom Metazoa; phylum Chordata; order Ceratodontiformes; family Ceratodontidae; genus Neoceratodus; species Neoceratodus forsteri. Next base: position 133,600,479 of record JADMNL010000031.1, on the reverse strand, counting down.
CTCTTACCAGGATCAGGACACAACCTTTGTCTCTTTCCAGGATCAGGACACAAGCTTTGTCTCTTACCAGGATCAGGACACAACCTTTGTCTCTTTCCAGGATCAGGACACAAGCTTTGTCTCTTTCCAGGATCAGGACACAACCTTTGTCTCTTTCCAGGATCAGGACACAAGCTTTGTCTTTTCCCAGGATCAGGACACAACCTTTGTCCTTTCCCAGGATCAGGACACAAGCTTTGTCCTTTCCCAGGATCAGGACACAAGCTTTGTCCTTTCCCAGGATCAGGACACAAGCTTTGTCTTTTCCCAGGATCAGGACACAAGCTTTGTCTTTTTCCAGGATCAGGACACTAGCTTTGTCCTTTCCCCAGGTTCAGGACACAAGCTTTGTCCTTTTCCCAGGATCAGGACACAAGCTTTGTCCTTTCCCCAGGATCAGGACACACCCTCCTCTCTCGTCTTCTTTATCTCACCACTGTGGTGCAACTTTAGAACACTGCAAACAATTCAGCAACCGGCAGCTTTCCCTTTTTCTCTTCCAAGCTGCTTCTTTCTTGCCTCTGCTTTCCCTTTTTCCGATGGGGCGGGCACTTCCTGCCCTGGGGGGGTGACAAATTGATGGCAGCCCCCAGGCAGACCCATCCTGCAGCCCCATTCTCTTCAGGGGCAAGAGCCCCCCTCCCTCTGGAGGGGCTCCCACCGAACTGACTCAAAGTCCAACAGTCCTTAACTTTTGGGACCTCTTTGGCAGCTCCCCATTGGCTGGAGCCACTATCCTTAAGCAAACATTAATATGCATGAGGCTCCTCGATGCCTGATAGGTGCAGAAAAAGGCGCCTAAACATTCCCCGGTATTTTCCCCCAAAGGTCTGTTCAAACAGTCCCAGAGTCCTTGGCAAGAATCATGGCTTGGTGGTTGGTAGGCTAATGTCACATGGCTGCCCAACATCATGGCTGAAGTAAACAGTCCTACACAGTTTATCAGTGTTTCAAGATTTTAAGTGTCCCTGCATTCAAATCCTTTACGTTTATTTAATCATTCCCCCACCATTTGGCAGCCACCCCGTGCCCTGTAAAGCAACTGCACACATTAACCATTTTAACCTGCCCTCTCTCAAGTCGCTGCTGCTGTTTACTATTTCTCCTAGGCAGCACACACAGCCCCAGTGCAGTCTCTTTATTTCCTTGCTGCACCCGCAATATATACCTTTTTTTTTTCAGTTTTCCCATGGACTGGGGGCAACCCCTTTTTCCTTGCTCACCACTGCTTCATCTATTTAATTTATTTAATTTTCCCTCTGTCGCTAGCACCATTTCTAGTGCCCATAAGCGCTGGACAGAACTCCCAACTCTTCAAAGTAGTGCCACCTCATGAATATTAATGAGGCAGCTCTGAAATGCTGCAGCACAATTGGTGCTTACAAAAACTCTCCCTACATCTTCCCTGCAGCCTCTCCGGTTGTCTCTCCCTCTCTGCTTAGGTCTCTGGTCCCTCTCTTATTGCCCAATGGGACCGGGACCACTGGAGAGACACAATGAAAGGCCGACAGAACAGTCGCTCGAATATGCACTTCTACGCATGCACAGAGCTCACCCCAGCACCCAGAGGTGCAAAACAGACCAGTGGCTCCACACTACAGCTCCCTCGGCCCAGCTCTCACCAGGAAACCATGCGGGCAACTGACAGGAGACCAGGACCCACCAGGGGACCACCAGGCAAACTGGAAAGAAACGAATGGGGGTGGAACTAAAACCCTGGGGAAATGAGCCTTTTACGGGGGCTCACAGGTAAGCCCCCAATAGGGGGGTTACACATGCTTCCTAAATTTCTTGATATTTAGACATTTGAGAGACATGGAGAAGTCTTCTAACTTTTTGTAACTCTCTCTCTAATCCCTGGATAATACCTGTTGCAGTTTTAGTATGGGGTGGGAGAGGGAGTTCTAGATTTATTTATATTTATAAAATTTTGTTTACCGGGTAAGCCCACTGGGCCCCGAAGGTCTCTTTTTCAGGAGCGACCCAGAATTAGTTACAAAAGAAGCAGTGCAAATACATAAAGGTGAAACAGTGCAAGACATAGCACATTAATACAAAGACAGTATACAATTATACAGTATTCATTGAAGAGGGAGGTAGTTACAGCACATTTACACATTTCATCACAGATGCTGACCATAACCATGACAACTGAACTTCAGGGAAACAAACAAACTCTCTGACTGACTCAGTTACAATCAATTAAAACAATGTGGCCAACATGATTTTTTCATTGGCTAAAAGTCCTTCTGAAGCCTCATAAAACAGTAGCAGATTCCTATCTACCAGGGGCGTCATTTAGGAGTAGCTAGTGGTTGCGGTTGAGACCTGTATGATTTCTTTACAGCCACGGTGATATCCCTTGCAACCCCTAGGAACCCCCAAAAAAAGATTTCCCCAGGATTTGTTAATTCCAAAGTCAGTTGGAGAGCTCTGCAGCCCCTATGATTCTGGTGAAATGATGCCACAGCTATCTACTCCATCCTTAGATGTAGGGGACTGATAAGATACTCGTTTTTCTGTCTGTCTATCTAATTGTCTGTTTGTTTGTCTAATAGCAGATCCAGCTGTGTAGTAAATGACCACCCACTACTCCTTTAACCCAGCAAACACAAGCTGTTTCAGTCTAACCAGAGTGGTTTTAAAAGGGAACATTTTATATTTTTGTGGGTAAAGTTGACCTCCCTTTTACAAAACTGTAATGCCACTAAAAAACAATATCCCCAGTAATAATGGCAGACTGACTGCTTTATTATGGATTCACAATAGGAACATTAAAAGTGATGAAAAGAATGTATTATCTGAAATTATACGACAGGTATCTGTTCTAAGCCAATCAGAACACAGGAAAACTGTCCATTATTATCCCACAAACTACTACAATCATATTTGGGAGATGCCCACAGTAGGTTATCCACATTCTGGTGACACCCACAGTAGGTTATTTAGTCCACAGACAAAAAAAGGGGGAACAATGGCATGTTCCTCCTTAAAGAGCTGGTTCTGGGTAGCTGCCTGCCCCAGTCTGCTTGACAGCTTACCCCCTCAGTAGCGTTGTCACTAAGTATGGCATAAAAAGTCTTTGTAGTTTAAAAGATATGTCCCTCGTAAAATTGAAATTGGCACCCGGGGCCAAAAACGCACTGACTTCCTGGTCCTGAAAACATGCCCCAACGTTGGCCCACGCAGCCCTGTTTTGTGATGTCAAAAAACGAAGGCTGCGTGAGTGCGCCTCATTTACTTGTATGGGACCGGTATTTTCTAAGTGTTTTATACCCTTTGGTGTCAGGATTTTATTCAATCAAAGCGATCGCTCGACTAATAGCGTCCTCATTGTGTACAAACTTTAGCCCCAACCTGTCCAGCATGGAGAGGGCACTGTTCCACAGGGCCTTAGGATAACAAAGGGAGTCTCCCACTGTGTAACCAATTTTGAATAATTAAATGGGCCTGTTAGTGAGATTAGTGTCTTTCAGATGGCCCATATCGATGTGGAGGCAATGTGGTCTCATGCTTAGAGCAGTAGCAATGTGACCAAAAGATTGCAGGTTCAAATCCAGTTAGAGTCAAATCCTCACTGTGTGACCTTGGCCAAGTTACTTGGCGATGACATGTTACATCTCAGGTGGGCTACAACGGGGAAATTGTATGTGTGTGTGTATTTTATGTATAGGATAGGTCATGGGCGGACTAAAAATACTACATTTACTTTTATCTGCAGGTTTTGACCTCTGTTGACTTCACGAGTGGCATAGCCATGAGTGAGGTCTATAGAGCTCAAACTCTACAGATAAAAATAAAATATAATGTATGGTAGAACGTTGTCATAGGTAGAAATCTACATTTTTATAACAACGTTTTACCATCGATGTGACATCTCCATGTTGTTAACCCATCAATGGTACGTCACATCAATGGGTTAACAACTAGGAACAGTCTGTGCATGCCCGCTACAGAAATCTATGACCTTCCTGAAACGGCTGTGGTGGTGAGCATGGCCCAAAATTAGCAGCGGTGATGGATCTAACAGCAGTTGTAAGGTTCCTGCTGTATTTTTTTAATTAGTTATGTGAACCATACACTATAAAATATAATGTATGGTTCGCTATTGGCAACCAGCTGGTTTAACCATCTTGAGGTTGCCATGGCTACATAACCTCATGAGCTTTGCGCCTGAGGTTTACAAGGTTGCCATGGCAACCTCTTGACAGTTAACGAGCTGGTTACCGATAGCGACCCATACATAATCCTCTATGTTATATATTTTATCTGCCCCATGGCATATGTCATCGAGAGTCAAAGCTTACAGATCATTTATTTCAGCCACTAAAGCATTCTAAATTAAAATAAATTGTTTATTTCAATGTTAAGTGGGTCACCAGCATTTGTTTCCACTTTAGGTGGATGACAAAGGAGCTCTTAACCAATGGGAGAGCAAGTTTAACAATGCTTAATAGCATCACAATGGCCTTCGTTGCATGCAATACAGAGCAGTGAAATCAAACAGAAACCATTAGGTCTTCATTAAGAAAGCAATAAGACATGACCGGGTGTGGGTTGATGACTGATAAACGCACGCCCCCGGGTGCGTTTTTTGGCATGAGGCACTTGCGCTGAGTGACTACAACAGCTGGGTAGTGCCCTTATCAATCAATAACCCACACCCTGAAGTGTTTTATCGCTCTTATAAAAATGGGTAACAACTATTTCTATAACAATTAAACAAAACTCTGGACACATTACTAAAGATTTAATAATAATATGTTATTTTATTTAAAAATGGTGAGAAATAGTCCCCAGACTTGGGTAGAGGAGTGGTAAAATTGATTGAATAGCAACTCACTGTAAAATGCTAAACCAGTGAGCTAGAGGGACAGAAAGGTATTATTTGAGCAGTTTGGGTCTGCCTCTACCTATGTAACTGTGTTTTCCCACCTTTTCTCTTTGTTTATAAAGTATTACTGTATTGCTTACTTTTTTCATCCTGTTTTTCCCCTTATTTAAGACATAGAATGTTTATCATGGAATGTTTACCATGGAATACAGGGATTCAAAATTATGCTCAGTTCCGCTGGTAGAATGTTACTCTCCTAACATGCTGTACACACAAACAACAAAGGCCTGTTTTAGAGCCAGCGACTCAATTATTTCACTGTCAAGGCAAGCAGAAGAGATTTCCCTGATGAGCAGGTAAAGACAGAAGGGGGAATTTTCACTGTTAGTAAGGAAACAGTTGTAGTGAAAACTATAAGCAATACTTAATGTTTCTAATGTGTTTATGTGTGTAAGGAGAGTGTGATGATCAGGGAAACAACATTTCATTAATTTGTTTTATTTTTTATTTAAGGTAATTTTATTTTTAGGGCCCAGTTGAAGGTTTTTACAATGTAAAGGTAGCAACCATGTTTGTGATGGAAGGTCTGTTCTGGTTGCAGAGGGACTGATGGAAGATAGTTCTGGTTGTAGAAGGACCGATTTGCTCATTGTGTAATGTGGTTCAGGACCAGGGGGACTGTGTGTATATAGAGATTTAATTTACAGTCAGCTGCTGTCTCTTGGCCAATGAAATATCTAGATTTTTTCTTGCCATTTTATAAAAGAATTTAATGTGAAATATTTGCAATTTAAAATACATTGTATAGGTAATCACGTGGCTATGACTCACCTCTAACACACTAAGCACTGCTGCATGACGTCACATGGTTAATCAGATATATTACATAGATACATAGATACATAGATAGTGTTGGCAGATAAGGGCCTATGGCCCACCCAGTCTGCCCATTTGAGCTTGTAAGTTCAGTTTATGTTTTCCAATAAGTCTGTTGCCCCTTACCCCTGACTTCCAGAATTCCTTTATGTCTATCCCATGCATTCTTAAATCCCGTGATTGTTTCAGCCCCCACCACTTCCTCTGGCAGGGTGTTCCACTTGTCCACCACCCGTTCTGTGAAGAAATTCTTCCTCACGTTTCCTCTGAATCGTCCTCCTTCAACTTCATCCCATGCCCTCTAGTCCTGGAACATCTTTTCGCTTAAAAATAGTGTATTCCTGCACCCTGTTCCTCCCTGTAAGATACTTGCATGTCTCTATCATATCTCCTCTCCCTCCTCTCCTCCAGGGAGTACATGTTCAGTTCCTTCAACCTGTCTTCATAGGACTTGTGATGCAATCCATGCACCATCTTTGTTGCCCTCCTCTGAACCTTCTCTATCCTGTCTATGTCCTTATGTAGGTAAGGTCTCTAGAACTGTACAGTGTACTCCAGGTGGGGCCTCACTAGTGTCTTGTATAGTGGAATTATGACCTCCCTTTTCCTGCTGGTGATGCCCCTGCCTATGCATCCCAAAATCCTATTTGCTTTACCTGCTGCCTTGTCACACTGTTTCCCTGCCTTGAGGTCATCAGAGATGATAACCCCAAGATCCCTTTCCTGCTTGGTGCATGCTGTATCCTCACCCCCCAACTGATATATTGTGCCAGGGTTTTTGTGCCCCATATGCATTATCTTGCACTTCCTTGCATTGAATTTCAACTGCCAAACCCCTGACCATTCTTCAAGTTTCTGCAGGTCCCTTCTCATTCTGTCTACACCCTCTGGTGTGTCTACACTGTTACAGAGCTTTGTGTCATCAGCGAACAGTGAAATTCTGCCTTCTAGGTCCTCATAATGTCACTGATGAAGATATTGAATAGGACCGGTCCCAGCACTGATCCCTGTGGTACCCCACTGGTCACTCTTCCCTCTGTTGGAGTGACAGCCATTTACCACCACCCTCTGTGTCCTGCCACCCAGCCAGTTACCTACCCACCACACTACTGTCCTGCCCACACCCATATTCCCAGTTTGTGCAATAGTCTTCTATGTGGCACAGTGTCAAAGGCCTTGCTGAAGTCCAGATGGCCATGTCCACTGCCCCCCGATCCACCTCCTAGTCACCCAGTCAAAAATTCAATGAGGTTGGTCTGACATGACCTCCCTCTGGTGAAACCATGCTGCCTTGAGTCCTGTAGTTCATTGACAACCAGATGTTCCACCAATCTCTCCTTCAGTAGTGCTTCCATGATCTTCCCCACTACTGAGGTGAGGCTGACTGGTCTGTAGTTCCCCGCTTCCTCTTTGTTCCCACTTTTGTATAAGAGGACTACATCTGCTATCCTCCAGTCTTTGGGTACCTCCCCTGTTTCCAGTGATCAGCTAAACAGGATAGACAGAGGTTCAGCCACCACCTCTCTTAGTTCTTTAAGGACCCTGAATTTTACCTGATATTGTATGAAGAAAATCACACATTCCTTAAAAGATAAAGAGGAGCCATGCTCTTCCAGGTGGACGGGTTGGCTCCTGCATATTATAAGTAAAGATGACAGCTTTGTCCTGTTAGAGCTCCCTATCTCAATATAGACCAATAGGTTAAGAACCCCTTTCTGTACACAGAGGGCCCATCGCCATCACAGCCCCTCGTAAGGCCTACATGGCTAATTGCTCTGATGTACCTTCTATCTGTGCCCCCCCCTTTCTGCCTGTGGGGCCCCCCTAGATCAGCCTCTGCTGACCCAGAGGCAGTGCCAGCTTTTAGTCATTCAAAGAGTCAAATAGATAACTGCTTCTTGATGTCTAGCTGATTCCTTCTCCCTGCCTGTTGTCCCTGCAACATCCTGGTAAAATTATTAAAATCCTTTGTATAACTACAACAAAGACCCGACATCACAAACGTACAACTTGAATAACTTTATTGATGTACACCGTGTGCACAGGCTGATTTTAATGAACACATAGTTACAAAAAAAAAACACTGTACAAATTGGGCACACAGTGACCTAAGAATATGATATTTATCATCACTTGTGAAGGGGCAGAACTTTCATAAGTCACTCGTGGCTCTGCCACTTATGAGTTATTTATTGTCCTGCCCTCTCACTCATGAAGATAAACAGGATATTCTGAGCTAGGCCATTGTATATCAGATAGTTAGATAGATAGATACTGTCTGTAGATGGATAGATAGACAGATAGACAGACAGATAGACACATACATACATACTGTCTGTAGATAGACAGACAGACAGACAGACAGATAGATAGATAGATAATGTCTGTAGATGGATAGATATACAGACAACCAGAAAGACACATACAGTGTCTGTAAATAGATAGACAGACAGATAGATAGATAGATAGATAGATAGATAGATAGATAGATAGATAGATAGATAGATCGATACTGTCTGTAGATGGATAGATAATTAGACAGACAGCCAGATATACACATACATACTGTCTGTAAATAGATAGACAGACAGACAGATAGATAGATAGATAGATAGATAGATAGATAGATAGATAGATAGATAGATAGATAGATAGATAGATCGATACTGTCTGTAGATGGATAGATAATTAGACAGACAGCCAGATACACACATACATACTGTCTGTAAATAGATAGACAGACAGACAGACAGACAGATAGATAGATAGATAGATAGATAGATAGATAGATAGATAGATAGATAGATAGATAGATAGATACATACTGTCTGTGGATTGATCGTTAGACATACATTATGGTAGACATTCTCAAAGGAGATGAGCCGACGCATCTCAAGAAATGTGCCGCTACACGATATTCAAATGGTGGAGATGCGTTCTACCACTGTGCTGGCAGGCTGGCTCATACGTTGCCTGTTTTAGTCGAGAGTTTATAGTTGCTTTTATTGTAAAGTGCCTTAAGCCTTCGGAAAGAGGTGCTATCGAAATAAAGTTGCCTTGCCTTGTCTAGTGGTCAAACCCTGCAGATAAATGCCTCCCTGGCAGGATTATGTATTTTAATAAAGGTTTAACTGTTTCTGTTTGCTTTTACTGCTTTGTTTTTTAATTGCTTTGCGGGCCGCTGTGATGTCATCAGGCACTGAGCAAGTGGTTCTCCCATTGGTTAACAGCTCCTTTGTGACCAACCTAAAGTGGAAATAAATGCTGATGACCCACCTACCATTGAAATAAACAGTTTAGTTCCACTTTAGGCCCGTCGCACATGAAAATACATGCATTTATTTGCAAAATGCTATTCTTACAGTCATTGCATGAATAAATATATATTATTACACTTGCCCATATTATATAATCAGATTTTTGTTCATGAGTACCTCCAAGACTCTATGCTCACGAGTGGAATAGCCATGAGTGTGTAATTAAACTTGGAGGTACGAGTGAAAATTAATCTGACCATACAGTCAAGACAAGTGCAATAATTTGTTTATACAATACAAGGACATGTTGCTAATATAAATAAATGGCTACTCTTGATTGGCAAAATGGTTGATGATGATACACATACATGGAAATAAATATTTATTTTTATGGATGTACAGGGAAATAAATGTTTATTTTCAAGTATGACTACTTACAGGTTTAGATAATAGGATTTATTTACCTCTGTATACACCCACCCCAGATTAATTTATATCTGTCTAGATATATACTGTATATACATATGTATATACACACATACATTGAGAGAGACAGACACTGTCTGTGCCAACTTTGGTCTATGCCATGCCTGAAAAAAGGTCGTCGGACCAGTGCACCAATCCAGTTAACAAATGAATAAATAAAAGTAGATAGACAGATGGATAAATACTATCTGTAGATAGACGGGCAGATTGACGGACTGACAGACGGATGGATAGATACATTGACGGACAGGTGGATGGATGGATGGAGACAGACAGACAGACTTAGTGAGGAGCTACTCACCCGCCAAAGTCATCATGTCAGTTTTTCAGGATCCTTCAAGCCAGTCACTGAGAAGAGCTGGAATAGCAAGCAGAGAGTCATGCCCCTACCTCCCCAGACATCATTTGTGTCACTTCTGTGACAAGCTTGGAGCACTCTAGCCTGACATGGCGGTCCAGTCTAAGGATCAGTCCTGTGCCTTCAGCGTCACAGCGCAACTGACCACCAAGTCGACTAGCTCTCAACCACCACTGCTGTGAGTGCCCTGCAATCAAAAGGTATTACATCAACAACTGACAGTGACATGTGTGCCATTTTCATTGCCTGTGCCAAATACCATTACAGGCCTGCAGTAGCAGAATGAAAGCACCAGCAGGCTCAGGGACCTGGAACTTGGGTTCAAATCCTACCACTGCCCTTTACTCACTGTGTGACCTGGAGCAAGTCACTTGACCTCTCAGTACTTTGATCCCTTCCAGCTGTAAAAATAAATAAAAAGGCTGGCCGGTGGTGCTGAGGGTTGAGGCGCTGGACACCACACCTCGTGCCACACCGGCGACCTGTGTTCGGGAACGGGCACGGGCTGCTGGGGGTTGGCAGGGGAGGGAAAGGATTGAGCATCCAGAGGACTGCTCTCCTTATCCAGGGAGGGGGGATGTGCAGCACCAGCACCTGGTTGCCCCCTGGTGGAGGCTGGGGAGCAAGGCGCCATGCGAGAGCATGGGGAGAGCTGAGTGCAGACGCATTGAGGGGAGCGTGCACAGAAGCATGCAGGTTCCTCCTCGGCTTGCGTCATTACACGCACTCAGCTCTGGAGGGAGCAGTCATAGAAAAATGCCGGCTCCTTGTGTATGAGCCGCTCCTAGTGCCTGTCCCCTCTGGCCACGACAGTTCCGCCTATGGCGGCCCCACTCGGGGGGGGCTTCCCTAAGTATGAGGGGGCAGGTCACCGGGAGACAGGTGAGCCTGTTCTTGGGGCTAGGGGAGCCCTGCACCCCCCCCAAAATATATAAATAAATAAATAAATAAAAGCAGGACCCTACTGCAAACGAGATATTGCATCTCAGCTGGGATATCCTAGGTAAATTAAACAGTAAACACATAAGCATGCATATTGGATGTTTTCAAATTCTCAAGTCTTGGCAAATTCAGAGCTTGTGAGTTGTGAATTCTGGGGAATTCTGCTTTCATTGGATTTGAAGACAGAGGTAAGGAATGTTCCAGTCCTATGCAAAGGTTTTCTGTTAAAAGATGACATAATGTGCTATTTATTTTATGTTTGTGAGCGATTTGTTGTTTTCAGACTTATATGGAAAAAAAGTACACCAGACCATTATGGTGTGCTTTGTTTTTTTTGTGTTTGAAGAATACAGTTCTGGTCCCCATATCTGAGGAAGGCTACTGGCACGGTAGAGAGGGCACAGAGGAGAGCAGCTAAGGTGGTTGATGGCTTGGAGAACATGGACTCTTAGGGTCAATTGGCAGAACTGGGACCATTTTCCATGGAAAGGCGAAGACTTGGGAAACATGATTGCAATATTACATAGAAGCATAGAACATAGAAACATAGGGCAGGATTCACAAAGAAGATGTGCTCAGTGCATCTCGGCTGCCCTGGCACAGAGGAGATGCACTGAGTTCAAACTGGGTGATTCACAGAGGAGACGCAGGGAGATGCCCCCAGCGCATCCCCTCTGTGAATAGCACAGGTGTGCCCTGCCCAGGATGTGCCAGGGCATCCCAAGCTGTGCTGGTGCATCCCCCATGTCAAGATGTGAACCGTTTGGGGCAGGGCATCTCAGGATGCCTGCACCCAAAAATGTAATTCAGAGCCAGAGGCATGCAAATGAGGCCATGGGGCCATTAGCATACCATTATGGCTTCTACTTGCATTGTACCTGCAAGGATACCCCTGCGGAATGCACCGAACAGTAGACATCGCATAAGCACGCCACCCCCTCCCCTCCAAGCCCCCGGTAAATGCGCACCGTCCGGTGGTAAAGGAATAGAACCCCCTGCCTCGATTGAAGCCACCCTCCGTAGCAGTGGTAAATCTGTAGTAATCCTCCCAGCCCTAAGCCTCTGTAGAATGCTGCTCCTAGTGGCGTGAAGTGACATGCTGAACCCCCTCCCAAGCCCCGGTACAGCCGCCCTCCAGCGACAGTTGAAAGATGATGTAGCCCCTCCAGCCTCAAGCCCCATTGAAGCCGCTTCCTGTGCCGTCCGTTATGGAATGATATCCCCAAATGCACCCTAACCCACCCCTCCCCCCAACCCCAGCAGGGTCTCACTGTTGGTGGGCAGCTCAGCCCACCCACCACCACGGCCACCCACCAACAGAGCTGTCTGACAATGACAGCTGCTGTACATCCTGACACTCATCCGGCTTCAGGTTGCATGGTAGCTCTCAATGTCAGACAGCTCTGTCAACGGGCGGCCATAGCGGTGTGCGGGTAGGCTGAGCTGCCCACCGACAGTGGGACTCTGCTGGGGTGGAGGAGAGCAGTGGGTTGGGGGTGCATGGGGGGCTCATTCTGTAATGGACGGCCGCCGTGGAGGGCGGCTTCAATGGGGGCTTGGCGCTGGGAGAGAGGTACATCATTTCCTTTACCGCCGCAGAGGGCAGCTGTACCAGGGGCTTGGGAGGTGGGTTCAGCATGTCACTTACCACTGCCAGGAGTGGCATTCTATGGAGGCTTGGGGTTGGGAGGGGGTTCAGCATGTCATTTACCACCACGGGGAGTGGCATTCTATGGAGGGTTGGGGCTGGGAGGGGGGTTCCTTTACAGTTACCACTGCCACGGAGGGCGGCTTCAATGGGGGCCTGGGGGAGTTCAGCATTTCCTTTACTGCCGCTGGGAGAGGCATTCTAGGGGGACTGGTGGAGGCATCAGATGTCAGTGATGCCGCTGCAAGGCACGGCATGTACCAGTGGCTTGGGGGGGGGCACTAGACTGCCAGGGTGGGAAGACTGCCATGCTGCTGCCTGCAGTACTGTAGCCTGCCTGTGGGTGGCCACCCACTTAAGTCTGGTTTTACTAGATTTATCTTTCTGCGGCGCATCCCTGGACCTGCCCCGGGGATGCACCACAGAATAGGGCTGTGAATGAGGATGCACCCGGTATGCATGGGCATGCCCCCTTCACAGCCCCTCCATATGGCCGCATAGCATTACTTGCCATATGTGGAGCATCTGCGACGCACCAGCGCATCAGCCCTCTTCCAGAATCACCTTTGGACACGTCAGGGATGCCCCGGTGCATCTCGAATGCACTGGGCACATCCCTTTTGTGAATCCTGCCCATAGAATTTGGCAGCAGATAAGGACCGCTTGGACTATCTACACTATTATCGCATATCATGCCCAACCTACAGCTCTTTCTCCCTCCCCCTTTGCTCTCCACTAGGATTCCCTTGTGCTTATCCCATGCATTCCTGAATCCCACTACCATTTTCACCCCCACCGCCTCCACTGGAAGGCTGTTCCAGGAATCCACCACTCTTTCTGTGAAAAAGTACTTCCTCACATCTCTCCTGAATCTAACCCCCCCCCACACACAGCTTCTATAGCATGTCCACTTATTCTTGAGTGCCTTTCATTCTGAAAAATACTACTACCGAAATATTGAAGTACCTAAAGGGGACCACCCCTTCTGACACATTGCAGTTTTTCATGATGGATGAGGATGGAAGGACAAGTTGATATCCAACTTCACTGAAGGGAGGAAGATCTATGGGGAACGTCAGGAAGCACTACTTCACAGAAGAAGTGGTGAATGATTGGAATAGACTGCCAGTGCATGTGATATCAGTTGATACTATAATAACCTTCAAGCACAGACTAGACAAGTACTTTGAAGACATAGGGCTAAGAGGTTAATCCCACCAAGTCAGTGTGAGGGAGGAACTTGATGGACCTGTGCTCTTCTTTCTATGTTAAATATGTAGGAACGTATGCATGCAACCCTCAGTATGGACACACAAGTTCCTTGCAAACACACATAATTTCAAAATGGCATCGTCAAATGCTGCAATGTTAAGTTACAAGGCAAATTCAACATACATTGAAACCAACAGAAGCAGGGTGGCAAAATTGTTAGGGGTTCCCTGAAGGACTATCTGAGAGCTCTAAAACCATTGGACTATTCCTGCAGCTAGTTTAGGGTGAAGAAAGAACAGCAACTGCAATAAGAGCGAAGTCAATCTGGCTACTGTTAAACAGCGACAGTAAATTACGGCTACTGCAGTAACGGTGGCAACTGTGTTTATGCAGGGGTTTTGCCCCCCCCCCCGCATCCCCCTATTATAACCAACTCTGAGGTCATAGCACCTCGGACAGGGAGGGAAATTCCATTGTCGCCATTACTGTACTAGCTGTAATTTACCATCACCCTTTTAATAGTAGCCGAATTGACTTCACCCTTATTGCAGTCATTCTTCGCTTCTTTGACGCATACTGCTCTATTGATGTGCAGCCCCTCCTCTTAGACCTTCAGTACCACTGTATAAGTAAAGAACCCCCCCATCAGCATTTAAATACTCATGTAGATGTAAACAGTAATTGTACAGGGTGAAAGTTCCACAAGGCAATACTCTATGCAATAATCGGTGCCATACACTGATAAAGTGCAGGGTCGAAGGTCAAGTGTTTATCAGCCTGAAACCTAGATTACCGCCAAGTGTAACGTTCAGTCATGGCCATTAGGCTACAAGGTAGTTAATATCAGTCTAATATTAAAGAAAGAAAGAAAAATGGAGATGCCTAGTGGCCCAAAAGCAGTGAGTCACATGCCAAGTGGGTGATCCAGGTTCCGGAGTGGATATTTCAGGCGCAGAAAGCGTTTTAAAATGTGCTGCTACAGTCATGCTGCATTTACAAACCTAGCCCTCTGTTTGTGTCCACAGGGCTGATCCCCATCAATCCCGCCATCACACCAACTAAAAAAAGGAGTCGTTGTCGAAGGAAGCAGTATTCACAGGAATTATTTTTGTCATCATGAGGAATGCTTTGTGCTTTTTTTGCTTGCAGTAATTTTAAAAGTCAAACAGATTTCTTTTTTTGCTGTGCTGTGCTGTTCTAAGCACTTAAGTGAGGATAATTGGGCTTTGTAAAAATACGCTGCAACGCTGAAGCAAAAATGTGCCCACATATTTCAGATTTTTTTTTCCCTCTCTGTATACTATAAATGTGAAGACAGGCTTCCTAAGATAAAACATTTTGTTGGTGACATGTGCACCCTTTATAATGACAGAGGTTGCAGATGTTACAGTGGAATGTTTAAGCCAATGACAGAGTGGTTAGCTTGTTAGCATGTTGCTTGGATGACATCATAAGTGCCTGTGTATACAGAAATCATATAGAAAAGGGCCAGAGGGGACATCATATGATGGCACCTGAAGTCTTTCATATATACTATCTCTATGGGCCAGTGTTGCACCAACACCAGCATAGGAACTCAAGCAGAAACAGTTAAATCTTTATTTAAAAAGAAGAAATTTTAAAGTTGAACTTTGTAAAATGGTCTGGTAGATATCAAATATGCCCAACACAAAATGCACACTTTTTATCACAGCTTGTGAGGAGGCAGGACTTTCATAACTCACTTGTGGCTTTGCTGCTCAGCACAGGTCATGCCCCCTTATTCCTTAAGGCAAACTGCATATTTCAAATCAGGCCATTGTACATTCTTATATATTGAGGCAGGGTGGTGTAGTGGTTAGAGCATTCTGCTAGGGAGCATGGAGATCTCAGGTTCAATCCTGACCAGATCCTACTCATTATGTGACCCTGAGCAAGACATGAAATCTCCCAGTACTCCAGTCCACCAAGCTCCATTTCTACTGGGCTATGCAGGGTAAATGGATTGTAAAATTACACAGAGTTATATAACAGGTGTAGATCTGGATTGGTTAAGATAAAACTACTATCTTATGACCACTTTGCAAGAAAGTACTGCTATCTTGCAAAGCTGGGTATGTCACCGTGGAATATTAAACCAATCAGAAGAGCAGCTTTAACAATGCTGATGACATCACAATAGCAATGTGCAGCACAAAAGCCAGCATGTGAGATATACTTTGCAGACTTAGTTGCTTTCTGTGTCACATCTATTTTGATTGTATTGACTGGTACTGTATTGAGTGTATCAAGTTGTGCAGTACCGATTTGTCCTTTATTGACTGTCGTGATTTGAGTGTACCAATTTGTAATGCATTAATTGTATTTATTCGTACTGTACCAATTTGTAATGTATTGATTTTCTTCTCTTGTGCTGAGCCACTGATCAGAAGGGCACAGTTGATATTTTGCACCTTTTTTTTTATAACTTTTGATCCTATCATAAAATCACCTAAACACCTGTTGTACAAATAAATATGACACCGGTGAGAGTGAGGTAGTAGAAAAACCTTAACTCGCCATACATACCCTCTTCTGACCTCACTTGTAGCTTTGCCATTTATGAGGTCAGGAGATCAAATATAACTTGTGAAGATATTTCTACTATCTCACTCTTACCCATGTCATTACATATATATATATATATATATTTATGCCATACCTGTGAGGATAAAAAAAGGCAAATATTTTCGATATTCTCAGGGTGGTCAGACCTACATTCAGGATATTGCATTTATCCTCTCTGTAGGTAAATTTATCCACACAGTAGGTAGAGATTGGCTCATTCAGAACTCATTTGCACATTCAGCTGTAGTAGCAGTAGTAACTGTGTTCAAATGTGAATAACTTTAAAACGAAAAATGATACCATGGTACTGTGAGCACGTAAGTTGTTCAGCACAAAAATATCTACAAAATGAGTGGTGTTTCATTTATGGGTAACCTTTTTTTTATATGATTTGCTGAAAAACAACAAAAAGTGCATTTTTTCACTTTTTTCTACGAACAAATGTGAATAACTAAAACGTGAAATGACAGCATGGTACTGTGAGCACAAAAGTTTGTTCAGCACAAAAATATCTACAAAATGAGTAGTGTTATTTATGACTAACTTTTATTTTTTATATAATAAACAAAAAAAGCAGAAAATGCTATTTTGTTTTATTTTTTCAACAAACAAATGCGAATAACTTTAAAATGGAAATAATAGCATGGTACTATGAGCATGAAAGTTGTTCACCACAAAAATATCTACAAAATTAGTGGTGATTCATTAATATATACCTTTTAGTTTTTTTATAATTAGCACAGAAACTGCAGAAAATTTACTTTTTTTCACTTTTTGCAACCAACAAATGCATATAACTTTAAAATGAAAAATAGTAACATGGTAATTTGTGAAAAAAGTTAATCAGGACAAAAATGCCTACAAAATGAGTGGTGTTTCATTTATAGATTTCTTTTAGATTTGTTAGAATTGGCAAAAATGGCAAGAATTTACTCTTTTTTTTTCACTTTTTTGGAGGTTTGGCAAAAATGGAATCGCAAACCCCTACTGGAAATATTGTCGATATTTTTTGTTTGAGTACCAATTGACCCAATAGCATCACGAGTGGCACGTATCCCTTATAGATATATATATATATACACGTACATATATATATATATATATGAAATACAAAATCACACATGCCCCCACAATGCAAAGCATCATGGGCTGCATATGCAAATCACCACAGAATATCATGCTTGTTCAACTTTAAGCAGAAATGCATGGTGCCGAAAGACCTCTCACACAGTTTGCAAAGGGTGCCAACAGAAGACATAGACACATGTTTCGTCCTACCAGGACTCATCAGTATGCCTCATCTGTTTGACACCCCAGTGGAATGAACCAGCTACCCTAAAATGGTCAATCTGGGTTACGTTGTGGTGAACCCAGTTAAAACAACAAACAATTTAAAAGACAAAGAACCTCTGTGCGCAAGCACTGAGGCAATGGTTACCCCAAAGGGCATTTGAGATTGGTAGTCAATAAATTGAATACATAAATCCCGCCATCAGTCCTCTCTCACTTTTAAGAATGTGGGAAGAGAAGCACTCCTATAAATATATTACCCGTAGGATGAACGTAGCCTATGGAGATGTATTTTGTTGTATACTACCCTGTCATCACAGGGGAATGCCCTGTAGTTCTGGGAGCCCTAATGTTTAATGAGATGATGAACTGGCTCCTCTTTCTGTGGTGCAGAATGTGATGTATATTAGCTACAGTTCAAAGAAACAAGCCATTGCCTCTAACAGGTTTTTCAATTAAATGTAATCCCCTTACCCCATCAAAGCAGCAGCTTAACTCCCTCTGACTCCCTAAATGACTCAATTAGTGGTTGATCATGTGGGCAGTCTATCATGCACAAAGCTTTACTTAGAGTAAATGGGAATACACAGATGAGTACGCCTGGTATGTGTATTGCTTGCTAACTGGAAGTTCCTCGCTGGGCAACACGAGCTTGCTAGATATGTACTTTATTCAGAATGTGAAAAAGAACTGGAAACCTTTAACACTCTGTCCAATATATGTTTCTGAAAATTTTGACGTAGTACTCCTTTTACTGGAAGCTCCTCAGTGGACAAGAAAAATAGAAACATAGACTTTAATAGCAGGTAAGGACCGCCTGGCCCATCCATTTTGCCCATTTCTTCCTACCTACACTGCAGGACTGTGCCCAACCTATAGCTCTTTCTCCCTCCCCCTTCCTTTCCACTATGAATCCCTTGTGCTTATCCTACGCATTCTTGAACCCTGCCACTGTTTTCACTCCCACCACCTCCACTGGAAGGCTGTTCCAGGAATCTACCACTCTTTCTATGAAGAAGCTCTTCAGAACTTGTTATATTAGGTGTGTATTGTATTCAGAATGTGCAAAAGAAATGAAGCCCTTTAATGGGGGTTGGTTGTAAATATGGCTGATACACATCTTCAGTAGTTGGAACACTGATCTGTGTGGACCAGGATTTCCTATGTTCTAATCCCTCCACCCTGAGTCTCAAGCTCACTGTGTGACCCCCCCCCATGCTTCAGCCCTATGCAGCTGCAAAACTGGGTAGAGGAGGGATGCCACCAAAATAAATGGGATACCGCATCTCAGCTAGGCTTGAACATTAAAGAGCAACTCTCTATTATAATAAAAATATTTAAGCCACTAGTTACTTACACCAATTATGTTTTAACGTTATTGTGTTCTAGTTATTTTATTGTTTTACAATCTCCTGCTGCTGGTCTACTAAATATTGTAGGTAATGCAGCAATTATTAAACTGAGTCTGACTGTCCCCTGCTAAACACATAGTTGCTGTTGGTGACGTCACAGTCTGTTGTCATGGTGAGCACTATGATGTCATAAACAAAGGCAATGTGAGGATAACAGGGAAGAGCCAGATGTCTTCTATACAGACTTTTTAGATGGACTACCAAGGTGTGCTGTAAATCTTGTAAAGGAACACTGAAAATGAAAACATACAGAATACTGCATGGGCAACTATACACAACCTGTGTGTTCTACCCCAAGGTGGCAGATTACACCAGATGTGCATAAAGTTGCCCATCCTGTATTTTACAGTGTATAGTATTATGTGAACTGTGTGCATTTTTCGCTTTTCTCTTTCACCCTGAAACTAGCTTGTGCAATCTCTAGAGGTTCTAGAATGCTGTTCTGCCACAGAAGGGTACAATCACATTCCATGACCTTTGAACAGTGGTACAACAGCATTTTGAAAAGGATGAGTTTTTATATAGAACAATGCTCTACAATGCACTATAAATGTATTCTCTAGTCAACTATAATAGCCGGACCATCTTATTTATGAAAGCACATGCTGAAGTGCAGAGTTGCTCTCTAAATCAGTGGCTAGTTAAATATTTTCAAATTCATTTCACATGTGCCACCAGATGGCGCTCCTTATCTGTTTCTTAAATCTTTAGTCTGAAATAAAAACTTTTTAAAAACATTACCAAATATAAACGCAAGAGGGCGCTGCGAGCTCGTTTCTTTTACTTTTGTTTTGGGTTTAGTTTAATGTATTATTCTTGTAAGTATCTCGTAACAAAAATTATTGGAAAAATTGAGAGCACTGCTCAGCCAAACTAGGGGGACCTTAAGTTGCCTTTTAAACACTTAGAAATTATCCGAGTGGGATTCTAGGAGAGCAAATAATTTCGTGCACTTCAGAGTTTCTCGGTAAAACTGGTACTGCTCTTTTTCTTGGAACTCCCTGGCACTGACTATGCAAAATTCTGTTGGCTAGCAGGCAGTTAATCCGTGTCTTGGTATTTGTTTAATAGAAAATGGTTTCTTGGGGACCTCGCAATGAAAACCACCCAAAGACTGGGAGAATCCAGGTCTAGGGTCACCACCTTTTAAGAAGCCCAAAGTGGGACATTTCTAACTAAAACATGATGTTTCACAGGACAGTACCTGACCTCAACCAATGCAACAGATTTGTTTTCTCTATATTTTTTTTTATTTTATTTTTACCAATTATTTTACCAGGTGAGACACACTAAGCTGAAAGCTTGTTTCCAGGTGCAACCTGGGAGCACAAGGAAGTTAAGTGACTTGCTCAGGATCACACAGTAAGCACCTAGGGGGCTGTGGGATTCAAACCCAGGTCTCTAGGTATAATCAGAGTTAAGGCTGAGTATTGTAGTTTCTTAGTTGCTTCTATTGTTTCTTAACATTTTAATGTATTTTAGTTAAGGTATTGTAGTTTTCTGCAACATTTAGTGGAAAGTTAGAAAATATTTTCTATATTATAAAATCAGGACATGTAGTACTGTTCACGTTTTTTTTTTTTTTTGCAGGACACAATTGCCCAACTCAGGACTGTCCTGCGAAACTCAGGATAGGTGGTAACCCTACAAGTACCTGGGAAGCCCCAACTAGGATGTGTGACCCTCTCCTGATGACCCGGTGGGTTGCAGGCTGCAGCCTCCGCCAGACGCATTAAATACCTATCGCCGCTAGGTGGCAGTGTTCCCCGTTAAACTCTGCAAGACACCTGTTCCCCAGTTGCAACCTGGAACTAACTGCGTCCATCCTATTGGAGTCGCTTGCAAATTGCAGTCACACAAAGAATTGCATAAGGAAAAAGTATTTTGCAATGAAAATGTAGGTAGTATGTAGAACAAATAACAGCTGTAAAACACAGAGGCACACAGACATTGCACCGCCAACTGCAGCAGATGTATATTTATAAGCAGACGCGGGGCGGGGGGAGACGGGGATTTCTCCAAGAGAAATTCCAACCTGTTCAGGGGATATGTGCTGACTGTTCTGGAACTTTGGGTAACTTTCCGTTTCACCGTGGTTTGCTCTCTTGCAACAGCCACATCTGATCATAACAAGAAAGGGGAATGTTTCACTCTTGTTTTTGTATCAGCTGCAGGGGGCGAAACATAAGTCAGACCATTCGCTCAAGGTGACCGGTCACTGACTTGACTCTATAATAGCATTAAAAAAAAAAAAAAAAAAAACCATCCACACACACACACACGCTGTTTGCTGAGCTGCGGACTGCAGAGGTACTGGAAAAGTGCTGCTAAACACTTTCTCACATCTTTGATGTAAAAAAAAACCACGCAGACTGCAGCCCCCTCCCAAAAAAATGATGTAAACAAAACATGCACAGTGCAGCGCCCCCAAAAAAACAGCAACAGGATAAATGACTCGTGTATTAGGAATAGCCGTCCCAGTATTTGTTTTTTTAACCCCCACCTCCCCAGCTGAGATCACCATTTCGGGGGCAGTGGGGTCCTGCTTTTGCACCAGTTTTACTGCTGGAGCACTGGAAGGTCAATTGAGTGCTGACCGGTGGTTCAGGAGGCTCTACATGCGATGGTTAGAGTACACGTCTGTTTGGATCACGGAGGTTATGGGTTCGAATTCCAACTGAGCCATCGGCTCACCGTGCGTGATCACTTTGGGCAAGTCACTTGACCTCCCTGTGCTCTTCAGTCCACCAGCCGTGGTCAGCGAAGATGCTGCATCAAATGAGCTGGGCTAAATACGCCCCAGGTCATGAGACTGCAATAGCATGGCTGGTGGAGGGATTCGAACCTGGTAACTTCGTACATCCATGGCCACTTGATAATCCATCATAATAAGCAAGAAGTTAAAAAAGATAGGTCCGGGGCCATTGAGTCATCTCCCCCTCCACAAAAAAAAATATATGCAGCTAACCGTTGGTAGTGTTTAACATGTTATAGCCATCCCTGGCGCAAGCTATGCAGAAAAAGCTAATACTGTCATGTGTTCCAGCGCTGCACAGATCACGATGGCATTTACAGCGAGACAGTCCGGAAAGTCCACACAAGGCTGGTGAAATCACCTGAAAGCTTAGCGGACAGAAACTGAAACGCCCGGCAGCGGCAACTTTCGGAATTTCAACCCCGGCTGGTTTCTAGTACAGAGCGCTGTGATGGACAGCTGCAGTGTCCCCACGTGGGTGCTGCCGCACGGCGCCCAATCAGAACCCCTAGTTGGCGTTCTAGTGTGTTCCCCAGCCAATGAGAGAGAGAGGTGAAACTGACACAGCCGCGCCCACGCTCATGTAATAAATAAGAGTGCGCTGCGAGCTGTTTTGGACTCCAGCTTTCTACTGCACTACGAGAACGGAATTCTAGCTTCACGTCTTTGGGAATTTACAGCTCCGTCGCTCCGGACTTTACTTCTTCTGTACGCAGTCCTTAATTTTGTGGATTATTGCGTTGCAAAACGGCTCCGATCTGCGACCAGACTTTGGATTTATACCCCACCACTGTGGATTATAATTGCAATATGACCCTGGAAGAAATTGTTGGCTGTGATAACACTGACAACAAGTAAGAACCCTCTATGATTGAACAACATCCTTAATGTTTTGTTGTTTGAAAGACTTCTTTTCCGTGTTGCAGAAACCTCCAGTGCAGCGATAATTCATAGTCTCTCTCGTTTGGGCTGTGTAGTCTGTAAAATAATATTTGAAATAGTGTGAGCTGCAGTAATTTTATGGTCTATGCTGAAGTATTGCTTGGAAACCAGTGTTATGTAGTCGGAGCTAGAGTAGTACATGGCCATTAGTGCAATATAACATAGTGTATAATCTGCAGTAGTCTTAATTATCATAAATATTGTAATTTCATAGTCTGCTGTACATTTTAGTGTGCTGTAGTAGTATATTGACACTGTACAGTTAAATACAATAAATGGGCTACAGTGTGAATTGCAACAGTGTATATTCTCTGTTGATACCATATGGTCGATACTCTGTTGATACTGTATGGTCAGAAGTGCAATACTGTAGGCTTGTAATACATTATGAAAGTGTTGGTTACCGGTGCACATCTGTGCTAACGTGTGCTTTCTGTTATTTGTTGTTTTGTAGGATGCAGACCGTAAACCAAGCTCTGGAGGAATTGCTGGTGACAGCGCAGAGGCAGGACTGCCTGACCGCTGGCGTGTACGAGTCCGCCAAACTTATGAATGTGTAAGTATCCCTTCTGCTGCCACTGGCTTTATTTTATACACCCGTGCGTGCAATGAACCGCTCGCGGTATTGCTGATTTTCCAGCTGTTGATTACGATCAGGCATTTAATGCGTTTTCTCTCTTGTGTTTTGCTCGACAGTGATCCGGACAGCGTCGTGCTCTGTCTGTTGGCCACGGACGCAGAGGACGAGGACGATATCGCCCTGCAGATCCACTTCACCCTGATCCAGGCTTTCTGCTGCGACAACGACATCAATATCGTGAGAGTGTCGGGCATGCAGCGGCTGGAGCAGCTGCTGGGAGTGACAGAGGAGGAGGGCAGCAGCAACGAGCCCCGGGACCTGCACTGCATCCTGGTCACGGTAAGAGGCTTTTCTCGTTGGACTTGTGGCACTAGTTGGGGGGGCGGGATCTTTCTCTGCTGCGAGTGCTAATTGCCATGCTAGGATGAGTGGTTGCCAAGCACCAAGTAATTAACATGCAGTGTCGGATAATTGTACATAGTAACAGGCGCCACTAGTACTGCTAGACTTAAACTAGTATACAGTGCGAGTTTTACAGTTTAGCGTATGCGCATGGCATCAGTTTTTCTCTGATAAAAAAAAAAAATCGCATGCATTTTTCAGCCTCTTGTAATTTAGCATAGGAAATTAAATTGTATAAAGATGTAATGTGACTGAGAAAAAAATGTAAATGTGGAGCACATATATGTTTTTAAATAGTGCACCAGTAAGTAGTATTGCGTGTCCTGCAGTTACTTGAGTAGGACCCGGTCTGACCGCTACAGGTCACGTGATTTCAGGGTAGACAGGAAAAAAAAAACCCCAAAAGCGGAACATGTTGCTAAGTAGTTTGTTTGTTCTTCTCGTTTCTCTTAATGTAGAACCCGCATACGGATTCCTGGAAGAGTCAGGCACTGCAGGAAGTGGCCAGTTACTGCGAGGACTGCCGCTGTCAGAACCAGTGGATCCCCTTCATCGCTCTGCAGGAGCGCTGAGAGGGGAAAACAGCAACCCATTGCAAATGCAAAGAGGAGAAAAGATGGCGTGTGCACAGACACGGATGAGATTGCAAATGTGTGAAATACATTGAGAATCTGAGAGGGAGAAGGCAAGGTTGGCCAAGGGCGAAGCTCTAAGCATGGCTTCCTGGAATCGAGATAAAAGGAGGAGGAAGATGCGTCAGTGGTTTCTAGTCCCAGTGCTGAGTGAAGGAGGAAGGGACGGAGGGACTGACTGCTACGAAAGTGTCACAAACAGCAGCTGACGTTGTGGCTCAGGCTGTTCCCCCTACTCCTTACATGACTTTTTCGGGTATGGACAGTCTAGCTCCAGGAAGGACACTCGAAATAGGCAGCTTGCCTGACCCCACCAAGAAAAACAAAAATCTGGCAGCAGCCAAGGAACTGAACTGTGAATCCAGCACTCCAGCTGGTGGTGTTTTCTGTATAACCAAGTAAACCGAACTGTTGTGTGTTAAGTTGTGCAGTGACGTCATGGTTTTGAATCCTGTTCCTTGTGGGAGAAACTGTTCCGAGCAAAGTGGAAACCTATAATGCTGTGTGGAGATAGTGGACATTGTTAAGCATCTTTTGAAAACCGAGTAGCTGGTGATTACCAGCTCTTGAACTGATTACAGACTTTAAAATGCTTTTATAGTTCTCTTACACTTTACTGTGAGAGTTGTGCAATAGAGGGAGAAACGTCAGCGGGCAGTGCAAATGTTTCTAATCTAGTGATTACAAATATATATATATATATATATATAAAACAGAGCTTTTATATTTATATGAAATCTGTATATTTTCTGTCAGAATCCTGAACTATTTTTTCTTCTGTTTACTGTGTGTGACTGTCTCAATTAAGAGGCTTTATTTTTCATAGTTTGTGAAATCCTGAACTATTTTTTTTTCTTGTCAGCTATACACTACAGTCTGAATGTAGAAGTTATATTTTTCATGTATAGTTTCTTATGAAATCCTGAACTATGTTTTCTTTTGATGGCTATACTTCAGTCCTTTTCATATGTAGCTTTCAATAAATTATATTTAATATGATATCTCTGACTTTGCGCACCTTCTTTAGAATAATGCAGCATTCTAAAAACATTGCATGTGGGTGGTAGGTTCATGTAAATGGTTTTGAGTAAGTGGTGCCCTCTCACAAATTAACCGGTTCAGTGTCCAGAGGTAGCATTTGCAGACTGGGACAGAAGGACCGCTTGGCCCACCTAGTCTGACCTTTTCCTACCTATTGGATAAGCTGCAGATTCCAGTTACCCAACACCCTACTTCCTCCTACCCCTCATTGGTTGAAATTGCTCTGTAAGCATGTGTTGGGTCCATATAGCTGCTTTGCATATTTCTCCTCCTACTGTCAGTGACACTCGGCATGTGGGAGACTGGTCCTCAAAATGTGGGACACATTTGTCAGATGTGGGGATACAAGCTGTAAACACTGGAAACCTAGAACCTTCACTCCTTAGAGTTCATTTTTGCCTTGGCATCATAGAGTGTTACGAATTTCTGCTTTAAAGCCTGAGTTACAGCACCTTCTGTATGTGAGGCAGAGTAAAATGAGAAATGTCCCTCACAGTGAGGGACAGTTGAGCAGTAAGCTTGGGGATGTTGGCAGAACACTACATGCAGGACAAAAGGGCCCCGACTTTTAGAAATTAAACATCAACAGTGACACCTTCTGAAATTGGCAGTAGCTGCAAATAAGTTAATGTTAGGCACAAGTTACTAGTCTTTTTAGAAATGTGTATCGGGAAATGAAAGGCTAGTTCCTGAGTGTAGGGAAACTTGGGGGGCAACATTTCCATCTGTCCTACCGACCCTGCATTTTTTCTTCTGGAAATTACTGTAAAACGTTCGAGTTTTCTCACTACATTGAGTTCAAAGGCCGGTAAAAAAAGGAAATGTTTCACAAGAGTTTATATTTTACTGTAAAACTGTTAAATTGGCTTTAGTATCAGGTTTATGGAACCCTTCTGAAACATAAGGAGTGGGTTACAATTGTATACAACATTTACAATCTTGCAAGAGCTGAGTTTTATGATGCGATCCCTGCAGCCCTTTTTAAAACATTTATAGTCTTGCAAAGAGCTGAGTTTTATGATTTTATTTATTTATTTAGTTTTTGTTGACCAGGAAACTGCACTAGACAAATTCTGCCTATTTTCAGGCACTGCCCGGGGGAGGGGGATACAGATGAATGCCAACTGATTTTGAACCAGATTAAGCTGTTGGTGGTATTTTAATGAATTGGGGGGGGGGGATTTGGCCAGGGCACCGAGGAAATTCCCCTACTCTTTTCGAGAAGTGCCATGAGATCTTTAATATCCACCTGAACTATCACCAGAACAGGCAGATGATCACTGCAGCCCTTATACCCAGTGAGTAACAGCCTCCTGATGGGATGACCATTTTGAAATAACTCTTTCATGCCAGCACTCCAAGGACCCAGTCAAATGTTAGACTTTTTGTATCTCAACACTACAATGCCATCAGGGGAGAAAAAGTCCTCACTGCTGCTGATGTTGTCATCCACCCCCCTACACACAGTTTTTTATATTCTACTGTTTTTTTCTCTTTGGTGGGGCAGAAGACGACTTGAAAAGCAGAAGGCTCGTACAGCACAAAACAACTCCACCCCTGAAAATGTAATAAAATGGTGAATAGATTAATACGAAGTCTTGTTAGAGAGAGAGAGACATCCTGAAAAGAAACACAGGAGGGAGAACCAATGACTTTTTTTTTTCCCTAAAGTAAATTTCTTGTATAAATGAGTACAGTTTGCTCATTTATAAGCCACCTCTGAGGGTGCGCTTTGGTGCTGCAGGACTGGTTTCTGCTCTGGGAGTGAAACTGACCTCTGGGGGCCACATATACAGAGAGAGACAGCATTTTGGGCAATTCTAGTCATACAACAGAACTAGAGCTGTGGCAGTGCCGCAGAAGCTGCTGGGGGGTGGGGCATTTGGCCCTGGAACACAGGTACTCAGTTGCTTGTGAACCAAGGAGCCATTGCGTCCCATGAGGTAGGGAGCAATTAAGTGGCAAGTGCCTTGAAATGCATGTGGAATCATGCCAGCACACTCCAGCCCTACCAAGTCAACTGCCCACTACCCTCGCCCCTTCCCTCCCACCTATGAACCTGTTGGAGGTGGGCAGTAACAACTCTGTAATAGGAGGAGAGCTCATTAGGATAGACTGATAAGGGAAGGCTTGGATGCACCGTGACACAACTGTAGAAGATTCTGACTTCTGTAACAGTTCAAAATAAAATTTCATTTTTCCTTAAATTTGCTGTAGCCACCTTAGCCAACATTTCATGGCCTGGGTACAACTTCCCCTGGAGCTGGGTGGTCTGAAAGTGATGCCACTGAAAAACACCCTTGTCTAGGCACTTCAGACCTTCTTGTTTCTGATTCTTAGTTTCAGGCTCACTTGTCTGTGTTGGTTCCCCTCAGAGACTTTCATTGGTCTAGTTCAGTTCTAATTAACCTAAACACTGGTGAGTCAGGCTCCTACAATGCCTCTTGAAGTCTCAAGAGGTTAAACCAAATTTAAGGAAAAATAACATTTTATTTTGAACTGCTACAGCAATGTGTGTCTTCCTCAGTTGTGTAGTGGTCCTGACCTAGTGTGCTCTACAGTTCGACTCCTCCGACTTGTCCTGTTTACAGTCCCATTATAAGAGTAGAGTGGCAGCCAGGTTACCCCCCCCCCCCAATACATGACAAGGTTTGGAGGTGGCCAGGTTCAGGAAGGGCAGCACGTGGACAAGCCAGCACATGCACAAGAAACTGCTGCTGTTGAATGTGTATCAATTCTTCTGGCGTTCAGTGGTTCTACAGTACAACTCCCAACTTAGTATATTCAATAATTAAAAAAAAATACTGTGGTGCAGTCGTGGCAGATTTATCCTGTCATTTTTTTTGGGGGGGGGGGGGATATATCCACTGCATTGTCAAAAAAGTGTTACATTTGCGCTGGCAGTTTTCTCTGTCCTTGCTACCACACAACGTGGCTGATGGGCTTACATAGAAACATAGCAAACTCCAGATGAAAAAAAGGGTTCCTCATATCTATCCCCTGCCATCCAAGCCGCTGCAGCACGTAACACTATGAAATCACTGTATGCATTGTTTAATAGTAAGTGGGAGAAGCAAATACATTCTCTGGACTTAAACATGATGGAGAGGAAAACGGGGCTTCAAAATGGGGAAAAGGAACTTGGTGCTTCCTTTTTGGTACCCCCAAATGTGTCTCCAATGGTGGGACTTGGCACAGGTATTTAAAGCCATTCTGTAGTGTAGTAAGGGCATTTTCTGGAATCAGGATCTTTGTCAATCAAAGTATAAAGACAGTAGAGTGCCACGATGTCTGACCGGTGCCGGTTTTGCCACGTTGCGCTGATGTGTCTAATGGAATGCTTGCATGTGCAGAGCTGATGTCTTTCTGTTCCCATGCATTATATGGGACATGCATCTACCATGCGTGCCCTATTTGCACAGTTTTCCGCATTGCCCACGTATGCTGTTGCCCCATTTTTTTTTAGCAGTGGGATGGAGGCATACGAGTTAGGTCTGTGCATCTGCTGTTAGGTCTCTTGTTCTAACAGAGGTGGACAGTCCTAAGGTGGGTGAAACCACAAAAGGGGTCAGAGGCCATTTAATGGGTTTTTAATTATCATTACTGAGTGGGACTTTGTAAAGATAAAATTATTGTCTTCAGCTAAAATGTTTAGAAAATATGTATTTTTTAATCATCCTTTTGCACTGGACTGGGGAATTCATCAACACTCTTTGTTCTTTGCTCCAACTGAAAAGTACCAAACTTTGCCCAACTTGGGTAATTTTGTATGGTTTCTCCCCAACTCTCACCCCACCTGAAAAAAAAATCCCTTTCTGCATTTTGTAAAAGCCAAACTTTTAGGAGTTTCATGCAAACTCAGGCTACTGGGATTACTGCTACATCCTCCCGTGCAACACATGCAAGAAAAAAATCGGTTCTGAAGTTCATCAGGAAACTCCTATATTAAGTTCAAGGTTATATAAAGCTACAATTAGCATTTCTGGCATGCAGAAAGACGTATTACAGTGTAGTTTTCCAAAGTCACGACGTTTCCACGAGGAGACATTGCCATCGTTCATCTACACTGCTGCCAGCACCTCCAGGTCCCATTCCAGAAAAGGCATTTTCAAGGAAAGTTTTAACAGATACCGTATAACTGGAGAGTAACCGAAACAAATTAAATTTGAAACTGTATTATTTATTTGAAAATGTTTTACCTGGTTAACTATACAGAGAACAGCAGTCTCATATAAGGATGCGATCAGAGGAGGAGGAGAAGGGAGGCTAGGAGAGGTACAGAACTAGCAATAAGATACTGTAATAAAATGCTAACAACACAAATATATGCTAGTTACGATAGTGTACGGTGCATACAAACATTCTGCAGCAGTTGGTACACCATACAATTTAAGGCAGGCTGCAGTTTATTCTCATAATAGAGATGAATGACAGTCCAGTAAGGTATTCGCAAGTGGACATAAATTGAGTTTTATTATGAGATCACTGCAGCCCTTATAACCAGTGAGTAACAGTCTACTGGTGGGATGACACTTCTGACTCACTCTTGCATGCCAGCACTCCAAGCACCCAATGAAATGTTGGATGTTTTGTATCCCAATACTACACTGCCATCGGAGGAGAAGTCCTCTGTGTATGTTTTTGTTTAGATGTCCCCCCCACACACATACACTTTTTCAAATTCTTTTTTTTTTGCCTTTTAGCGGGGAAGGTAGAGGAAAACTTGAAAAGCAGAAGCTTCATGCAGCACAAAACTACTCTACCCCCATACAAATGTAAAATAATGGTGAACAGATTGCTACGAAGTCTTGTTAGAGACATAAATTCTGAAAAGGAACACAGGAGGGAGAGCCGATGACTTTAGATTTTTTTCCAAAAGGTGAATTTCTTGTATAATGAGTACAGTTTGCTCATTTCTAAGTCACCTCTGAGGGTGCAGGGCTGGTCCCTGCTCTGGGAGTGAAACCTGAGCTTTGGTGGCCACATATCGGGCAGTTGTAGTCAGATGACAGAACTAGAGCTGTGGAAGCTGCGAGGGGGGGGGGGGCATTTGGCCCTGGAACAGGCATTCATTTGCTTATGAACCAAGGAGCCATTGTGTCCCATGAGGTAGGGAGCAACTAAGGTGCAAATGCCCTGGAATGCATGCAGAATCATGGCAGCACACTCCTGCCCTGCTAAGCCAACTGCTCACTACCCCTGCCCCCCAACCCCAATAATAGATGGACCTGGTGGGAGTGGGCAGCAAAGACCCTACAATAGGGGGAAGAGCCCATTGGGACAGGAGGTTGATAACGAAAAGCTGGGAGGCACCACGACACAACCAAGGAGGATTCTGGCTCCTATAATGGTTCAAAATAAATTTAATTTTTTCTTAAATTTCCTGTAGCTGCTTTAAATCCTAAGGCAACATTTCCTTGCCCAGGTGTCACTTCCCCAGGAGCTGGGGTGGTCTGAAAGTGATTAAGTGGTAAGGCAGGTTTGGGAGGGAGAAAGGCATTTGTGCTGCTGAGAAAGGGTCAGGTAGAGATTGAGGAGGGGAGCACAAATAGGAGGGGGGAGTCAGTTCAGGAAAGGGAGTATTAGGGGAGTGGCAGGGTGGTTATCCCTCTGCGTGACAACCCTACAAGAGCTTGGAGAAAGGAATAATTAGGGTGAGCAAGGAGTGGGGGGGGGGGACCATAAGAGCATGGGGTAGGGAATAGAGGTATATATATCCTGTAATCAAGGAAATACCCTGTTTAGGTGATTTACCCTGCTATAAATCATATTGTCACACTGCTTGTGTCTCCCAGTTTACACCCATTCCCCAGGGCATATCAGGAAATAGACCGTCTTTGCACAGCATACCCTTCTTGGTGGAATATTTATTGGAAAGTTTGTATGCAAGTATTTTTTTTTTTTTTTTAGTTGTTTAACCAGGAGTAGCACACTAAGCTGAAAGCTTTTTTTACAGGTGCGACCTGGGAGCACAGGGAAGTTAAGTGACTTGCTCAGGGTCACACAGTATGCAAGTGGAAGCTGTGGGATTCAAACCCAGGTCTGGTCTGCTGGATGTCACCAGATTTGCAGCTCAGAGCCTTAAACCACTGCGCTATGCTGCCTCCTATTGTCCCATTTAGGTGTAACACCTTGGGCTCAATTCACAAAGGTTGACACAAGGCTTGCATTAAGCCCTGCATCAGACCCATGTTGTGGCACAGCTGCACCAAAAACATTGCCTCGGCTTGCATCTAATTCAAGAAGACCCACACAGTTGCGACACTTTTCCCACTTCACGGCAGCTTGCACCATATATTTAGTGAAAACCCCATACAGAGGTCCCAAGACTGCTGCAAAGTTAGACCAGCAAAAAGCTGGTGTAACTCGTGGCCATTGGTGCATGGAATCGTGAATCCCGATTGCTGCCAGGGAATGCCCCAGGCGCCATATGTTCGATGCACCCAGGACTTGCAGCATTCCTGACACATTTCTAAATCGAGCCCCCTGTTTATGAGGGGATCGGGGGGGGGGACACGGAGCAGCAGCAGAGTAGTAACAAAACAGTTGTTTACTCAATAAACAAGGCCACCCAACGGCCGGTAGCAGTGCCATCTGCTACCATGCATGGGACCCAAGTTCCAGAGTGAGCACGGGACGTCATGCTAGAAGGAAGGCCAGGCTAAACGAGCTGCTGCACAGCTGCGTGCCTCAGTTGGAGAGGGATGGCGGCGCGTTCCAATGCTACAGCTACAGCTGGGACTGGGAACTTGCTCTGATCACAGGGGCACTGTGTGCATGCAATGCTGATAGAGGCATTGCCCATGCCATGGGGTGGAGGGAGGAACATAGAAGAAAAATCGGGAAGTCCCCCTTCCCCACTGTCCGGATGATGGTGCCATCACCTGAACAGGGTATTTCCTTGATTACAGGATATATATACTTGGAGCAACAGCCAAGGGGAGAGGTAAGAAACACCTATATGAAAAAATATATGCAATAAACAGTGTTAAAATATATACAGAGTAGGAGAAAGTGTATGAAAAACAATACAAAATATATTGCTTTCTACAGAATAACATAAATATATATTTGCACTCCTGTTACCCTAGATCATTGTGATATATTCAGGTCCAACTAGGAGCTGCTATGGATGGAATAGAGGTAGGACCAAGTTAATGGGGTGGGGGTGGGATGCCATCTGTGAAAGGTTAGATCCTTATCCACTGCACCATCCAGTCCGCACAGGGAGTTTATTTTCCTTTGTGCTATTTAAGGCCAACTGTTCTTTGTTTTCCCTTTGAAAACCAAAGGCTTCCTCCCTGGAAAGAAAAGCCTCAGTTTCTAAAGAACAAACCAGCCTGTTTTGTATAATAAGGACTCCACCACACCCCCCCCCCCGCTTCCCCCACAGCAATCTAAACCTCAGCCAGAATGCAAATTCCCCCAGCACGTGGAAAAAACTGATCAGTCAACAAAGCAATAAAGGAAAATTATCTCTGGAAAACACAGCACTGCCACTGCTGATAATGGAGGAGCCTGCAATGTATCGCAGGAGGCGGGCTTTGTCTGGGGGCAGGGCCTGAGACACCTGAACAATAGGGACCCAGGTGGGACCGCCCAGAAGGGGCTGGGGGGGATAGGTTCCCAGGGGGGAGGGAGCTTGTGGCCAGGGACAGGGAGGAGCCAGGCTCCTTAAGAGGGGCTGCACAGGAGGAATTCTTCTTCATTCCTGTCTCAGGTCGTGGGTCAGATCTGAGGCCCCTTCTCCTCCCCCCCTTGCCCACAGTTCAGGGTGTCACCCATTGGATTGGCCTAGTTCCCAAGAAGGTGCCAGGTGAGTTCAGAATGATAAACCACCTGTCATACCCGGAAGGGGAGTCAGTCAATGCCTATGTCGACACAGTTGACACCATGGTGTATTACACGTCATTTGACAGGGCAGTGGTGGTGGTGCATCAGGTGGGCCAGAAGGCATTGCTGGAGAAGACTGATATAGAATCAGCATTCCGGCTGTTGCCAGTGTTCCAGGCAGATAGGGAGCTACTGGGCATGAAATTTGATGGGTACTACTATATGGACAACTGCATGCCCATGGGGTGTGCGGTGGTATGTGCAGTTTTTGAGCAATTTAGCACATTCCTGCACTGGGCCACGGCACAGAAAGCCAAAGTCGACCACATGGTTCATTATATGGATGACTTCCTGTTTGTGGGGAGGGCCGGCTTGGGGTAATGTGCGCATATCATGGCGGCATTCCACAAGGTGTGCAGCGAGCTGGGTGTACCATTATCCCAGGACAATACGGAAGGGCCATGCACAAGGCTTTCTTTCCTGGGGATCGAGATTAACATGAGGGAGCAAATGTTCCGGCTCCCCCAGGACAAGCTGGCAGCCTTGCGCACCCAGCTGGATGCGGTGATGAGGGCGCAGAAAGTCACATTACGGGAGCTCCAGCAACTAGTGGGCCACCTCAGTTTCACCTGCTGGGTAATGCCCATGGGCAGGACATTCATGAGGCGCCTGGCAGGTGTTGGGGTGGGCTGTACAAAACCACACCATAGAGTCTGGGTCACAGCAGCAATGCGGGCAGACCTAGGCATTTGGCAGACATTTCTGCAATACTTCAATGGGGCATCGATGTGGCCAGTGCTGGTGTCCAGTGAAGAATTAGAACTCTTCACAGATGCCTCCAGGGGCTTGGGCTTTGGGGCTTACCTACAAGGAAAGTGGTGCGCAGGGCAGTGGCCTCCAGAGTGGATCAGACAAGGCATCACGAGGCAGATAATGGTGATGGAATTCTTCCCCATTATTGTGGCATTGGTGGTCTGGGGGGATGTGCTGTGGGTCGAGCACATCACATCACATTCAGGTCGGACAACACCAGAGTGGTGTATGCCATCAACAAACAGTTGGGAGGCAAGGGCCCGATGGGCAACCTCATGCGGGTGTTTGTCCTCAAGTGTCTGATGTTGAATATTACCTATAGGGCAGTGCATGTACCAGGTATTGAAAATGGCATTGCTGATGCTCTTTCTCGTTTACAGTGGCAGAGGTTCCGAGAATTGGCACCAGCAGCAGACCAACAGCCCTGGGAAGTCCCGCCATTCCTATGGGTGTTGATAACCTAGAGGCCTGGGAGTTGAATGAGAAGGCCCTTGCACCCAGGACATGTATAGCGTATCAGAGGGGAGTCAACTGTTTTTTGGATGTCCAACACGCTCAAGGGTGGGCAACGACATGGCCAATCCCAGTTGCACAGCTGTTTGAATACGTGCTGATCAAAAAACTTGAGGGGGTCACCCAAGCAACAGTCGAACAGCATATTGTTGGCATTCCCTGGTTCCAGAAAGTCAAGGGCTTCCCTGACTCTACAAGGGCATTTGCCCTTAGGAAGATGCTGGGAGGTTGGGCACGGACAACCCCGAGGGGTACAGACAACAGACGACCTGTCAGCCCTGCCATGTTCAAGCAGATCTGGGATGAGTTGCCTAAGGTATGTTCATCCCCTGATGAGACAAAGCTGTTCTGGACAGTGTACTTAGTAGCGTTTTGCAGGGCATTCCGGGTGTCAGAGCTCGTGCAGCCTAGCAAGGCTACTGGGAGATCACAATGTCTGGAGTCTTTGTCTGCATTCATAAAAGCAAGACCGATCAGCTTGTCCACGGGTGGTGGCGCCAGCTAGGGGTGCCCCACGGGCTCCAGTGGGATGTGGGAGCATGGGTATAGGGTTATATAACTCAGCTCCCAGCAATGGGGGGGGGGGCTTCTTCCGTCATGGAGAGGGTGGCCCCCTAACAGTGTACCAGTTTAGGCACATGTTGCAAAAGAACTTGCGACAGCTGGGCATCCCGGTAGAACACTACAACACACACTCCTTTAGGATTGGAGCAGCATCACATGCCAGGGTGGAGGGCTTAGCAGATGGGGCAATACAAGCGTTGGGTAGATGGAAGTTGCAGGCTTTTGAAAGGTACATAAGGCCACATATGTTATAACTCTCTTTTGCTTTGTTTGGACAGGTGTTGCGGCCCGAGCAGAGCAGATCTGGATTTGTGGCCACTCATACATCCATTGGGTGGCCCACAGGGTGAGGCAGTATCTTGGAGGAAAGAACCTGTTCCTGGCACCCGAGAGGGCAGAGGTGCATTGGTTGGGGCAGCGCGGGATGCGATGGAATGAGTTTATCGCAACACTGCAAGCAAAAGCCCAAGAGAGGGGGCAGCCAGATGTTTTAGTCCTTCACTTGGGGGGAAATGATCTGGGGGTTATGTATGTGAGGGAGCTTAAGGAGACAGTCAGGCAGGACCTGGCAAGAGTGAAGCAATAGTGGCCCCAGGTGCTTATAATTTGGTCAGACATGGTGCAGTGGCAGCAGTGACGGCACGCACGGAACATTAGGGCAATAGAGAAGGTGTGCCGGCTGCAGAACGCGGCCATTAGACCAATAATGGATTCCATGGGGGGGCCCATAGCAGCGCACCTGGGAGTGTCAGTGAAAGAGCCTGATCTGTATAGCAGAGATGGTGTACATTCATCAGAGAAAGGATTAGACTTGTTTTTGAATGACATACAATGGGTAGTGGTGAGAGTACTGGCGTGAGGTGCTTGTGGGGGGTGAGTGGTGAAACTCACCTTGTGGCAGCTTAGTAGTCTTGGAACGCTGTGGAGGGGGTAACAGGGGATCACGTGTCTTGGCCAGCCAGATCTCCCTGAGTCTGAAAGGAGGGTGAGCCTGATGGATTGCATCCAGATGGCACCCTCTTTGGGCAGGGTCCCGTGGCATGGAGGATCCTCTGACCGGGGAGGAGCTAGCCACAGACGGTCACAGAGCCATCCCTTATGCCCCAGAGGCTGTTGTCCCTCACGGGATCCGGGTTGATGGTAAGGTTGCCCTCTCCTGGGAGGGAAGGTTGACCATCCACGATCTATTGCTCCATGGGGAGCTAGATTCCTTCCAAGGCTACCTAGCTGCGCACAGCACGCCAGCAATTGTATATATGGACAATTGATTTTATCAATAAATACATGGCTGTAGCCATTTCTCCAAAGCCCATTGTTGTGTCAGTTTGTTCAGGTGAAGAAGGCATATGCCCTCAAAAGACAAACTGCCTTCCTGCTGCACAGATAACTGGGGTAGCAGGGAGAACATTATTGGAGGGACCTTGACTCAACATTTGGGTGGCAGGTAGTATAGTGCAGTGGTCTAAGGCTCTAAGCTGCTAATCTGACGACATCTAGCAGGCCAGACCTGGGTTTGAATCCCACAGCTTCCACTTGCATACTGTGTGACCCTGAGCAAGTCACTTAACCTCCTTGTGCTCCCAGGTCACTCCTGTAAAAAAGTTTTCAGCTTAGTGTGCTATACCTGGTTAAACAACTAAATAAAAAACATTTGCATGCACAAATCAGGGGCGGAGCCAGGAATTTTAAACTTGTACTCAAGAGCTGACAAAATGTTGCCTCACCCTCCACCCTGTAAACACAAACTAAAAGATGTGCTGCCCACCACACAAACATCCCCCCCCCCCATTTCAGTCAACTATATGTAGTAAGCCAATGATCCTAATAGATTCACAAGATTTTATTATATCTAACACACACACACACTACCAATCAGACAGATGTTGGCTGGCTTTTAGTTACAGTGCTTAGGATACATTGTGATAAGCCTCTGTACCACATCAAGGCAGCCAACCTTTCAGAAGTCCATTCACACAGCACTCATGCATAGATACTTGATTGGGTCACTCTTATAATCATGGCCTCTAGGTTTAGCACCCACACATCTTCCAAAGATCATTCACAAACTCACACTAAAGCACCCAAGGAGAGAAGGCTCTGTTTGTTGCCGTGGCCTGAAGCTCATGTTGTCCCTGGATTTCCCAGATTTTACTGTACTCGGCAGAGTACACCGAGTATGTCTGCCGACACCCATGGCGCAATTCAGATTGCTCATGCAATTCTTACACCACCTTTTTGAGCCACAAAACACCTGCAAAAGAATTGCTAGGGATAGCACCAACATGTATCACTAGTGCAAATGGTGGTAATGTTCCTCAGCATTCGAGACAGGCATCTCTCTCTCCCCCCACCAAAAAAAGTACTTTGTAATTTGCTGGAACAACCAAGCTGCCCTTGCAAATGTTCTGAATATCAGATCCAATATATTTTTATACCTAGGAGGTTTTTAGACACAGGGAACAAGAAAAATACTGTATCGTGACTCTCCACAAATGCATTTCTAAAATATATTATAAGAAGGGTTTCAGAAATGCTGCAATCTGATTGGCTGTCAGGATTCTGACAGCCTTACATTAATCCATGTTATACTGTCATGTACAGCCTGATCACCATGGCACATGGATTCTTCCCGTCAGCATTCCATCCTCTAGCACTGCTGAATGTGTGGAATGCTGCATTCTGATTTTGAACCAGCATTCTGAAACTGTTGGTGGAAGAACTATTTTATTACAAATCTCCCTCTAAATGAAGAAAACATTAAAAAAGTATACTTTTAACACTTTTCTTTTGGAATAATTTTTTATAATAGCAATAAGGCACTCCCAGGAGTTAGATTAACAGTCAGTTAATCACCCCCTAGGGGCAATGTGGCACTCGGCTGTTCCTTGTGCCACACTACACCCCTGGGGGTAATTAACAGACTGTTAATCTAACCCCTTGGCATGCCTTATTGCTTAATTACCAGAGTCTGTAGTACCATGGATTCATATTGAATTTAATAGTTAGTGCCACATTAAGGCAACTACAGCAGCTGAGGCCTAACTCCCCCTGTTTTAGCTCTTTCTGCTAACCCCCCCCCCAATATTTCAGTGTTTCTTCTCATTTGGGCAGAAGAATCTCAGACAGAAATGAAGAACAATCGCCCTACCTGATGCGCAACTCTCTGACAAATGGTTTTCATATTTATTACAACGCCATTTTACCATCACTATTTTTCCTCCAGTTTTAACCCGTTTCTTATGCTACTGTATTTGGGCAACCATGTACCCCATCTCCCAGGACAGAGGGAGTTCTTAATAGTCCGCCATGGTCATCCCAGTCCCAATAATTAGAAGCGGCTTAGAAAGTGTCAGTGGAGTGCGGAATGCAGCAGCTGCTGGCTGTCCTTGCAGTAGCAGGAGATCCATTGACACACAGCAGCAAACAAATCATTTTCTCAGGACACTGGAATGGAGAAAACCTGCTGGCCTCAAATCCTACCTGTAACGAGCTTTCCAGAGGAAAGAACAACATTATCATGAAGCTACGAGGAAAAAACATTTTTTTTAACTGGTTTCTTTTATTCCACAACTGCTTCTGTCCTGGATATTGTGGCCATTATCAAGTCATGGTGCACTGAAAACCATGACTGGGACATGACCATGCCAGGCTATATTCTGTTTAGGAAGGACAGGGTAGGAAGGAAAGGAGGGGGGTTGTTGCTTTATGTGAGGGAAAGTGTAAAAATGACAAAGTTACAGGGAATATGGGGGGATGGCAGAGGTGCTGTGGGTCACCCTGGAGAAGGGGAACGGAGTCACTATTCATACTGATGTGATCTACAGACCTCCAGCACAGGGGGAGGAGTTAGATAAATACTGGTGGAAGCCAACGGCAAGATGGCAGAAAAGGGGGAGGTGCTGCTGGTGGGGGTCTTCAGTCTGCTGGATGTAGATTGGAGCCACCCAGCTGTGGCTTCAACTAGAAACAGGGACATCCTAGATTCCTTGCAGGAGGCGTTCCTTGGGCAACTAGTCAGCGAACCCACTTGTGATGGAGCAATACTGCACCTGGTCCTAACTAAAAGTGATAGTTTTGCAGACGTCAAGGTGGGAGGCCACCTCGGGACCTGTGATCACTGTACAGTGTGTCTCAGTATAAAGACGGCTGCAGAACTGAACCGCACAAGGGAGAGGGTCCTGTACTCTAGGACGGCAGATTTTATAGAGATGGGTGAATGCCTTGGAGATGATCTGTCGGGGGGGTAAAGGGGGATAGTGAAGGTAACAAACCTCTGCATCAAGCAAGTGAGCAAAAGTAAGCGGAAGAAGAGACTGCTATGGTTCTCAAAAGATGTGGTTGAAAAAGTAAAGGCTAAAAGGATAGCATTCAGAAGCTATAAGGAGAAGAGAGACAGGAGGACAGGAAGATGTGTCAGGGGGAAAAGAGAGGAGCAGAAAAAGCAGTAAGGAGCGCAAAGGTGCAGGCTAAAGTAAGAATAGCCCAAGTGGTAATGAAAGGGGACAAAACATTTTTTAGGTACATAAGTGAAAAGAGGACGACGAGGGGAGGGATTGTTGGGTTAAAAAGGAAGGGTTGGACTGTGCAGAGGGGGGCCAGGAAAAGGCAGACATCATGAACAAATACTTTGGTTCAGTGTTCACAGAGGAAGGAGAAACAGAAGGGCCACAAAAAAATAAAAGGCTCTGGAGAGAGGTGGACACTAGTCCTGAAGGGACTCCCTAACCTGAAAATGGAACAGAGGAATGGGACCAGACAGGGAGCATCCTAGGGTATTGAGGGAGCTCATAGATGTACTGTCTGCATCTCTGCATCCTTTTTAATAGCTCACTGGAAACAGGAGTGGTTCCGGAGAACTGGAGGAAGGTAGATGTAATCTCACTTTACAACAGTGGTAGCAGGGAGGAGGAGACTGGCAATTGCAGGCCGGTCAGTTGGACATCAGTGGAGGGATAGTTAATAAAATCAATGCTGAAGGAAAGGGTAGCAGAATATCTTGAATTGTTTGGTTACAAGACCAGATGCATCATGGATTCATTGGTGTGAGGTGATGTCAAATGAACCCGATAGATTTCTTTGATTGGGTGACCAAGGAATTAGATCAGGGTGGAGTGGTAGATGTGGTCCGCCTAGATTTCAGTAAGGTTTTCAACAAATTCCACATAGGAGACTAGTATGCAACCTGTGTAGCTTAGGAGTGGGTCCAGAGGTGGTGAACTGGGTAAGAAATTGGTTAGTGGACAGGTGACAGCGAGTGGTGGTAACTGGAGTTCACTCAGAGGAGAGGAGGGTGCCCAGCAGGCTGCCTCAGGAATCAATGCTGGGAGCAGTCCTCGTTAATGTCTTTATAAGTGGCATTGCAGAGGAGCTGGAGGGGAAGGTCTGCCTCTTTGTGAATGATGTCAAAATCTATAATAGGGTGGACATTCCATGGGGCAGGGGTTGGAAAGGATGAGCAGAGACCTGAGATAACTTGGACTGGTCAAGGGTATAGCAGCTGAGTTTCAATGTAAGAAAAGTGCAAAATAATGCAATTAGGGACCAGAAACCCAGGGCTACAGTACAAAATGGGTGGACGTTTATTGATTACCACCAAGCAGCAGAGATATCCAAGGATAATCACATCTAATAACATAAAGGTGACCAGGCAGTGTGACAAGGCAGTTGGGAGGGCTAGTGGGATACTGGGTGCAAAGGGAGGGGCATCTCTAGCAGAAAGAGGGAGGCGGTGTTGCCTTTGTATAGATCACTGGTAAGTCCCCACCTAGAATACTGTGGCCAGTTCTAGACACTACATTTCCAGAAAGACACAGACAGAGTAGAAGCAGTCCACAGGGAGGCAACTAAAATGATGCAGGGTCTGCATCAGATGCCCTACGAGGAGAAACTAAAGGACCTCAATATGTGCATCCTGGTAGAGAGGGGGATATGATAGAGACCTTTAAATACATCATGGAGGTAAATAAGGTACAGGAAGAAAGTCTTTTTCAGAAGAATAGCTGCCCAAGAACAAGGGGACATGCTATGAAGCTGGGGGAGTGAGTTCAGGAGAGATGTGAAGAAGTTCTTTTTCACAGAAAGAGTGGTGGATGACTGTAACAGCCTACCAGCAGATGTGGTGGGGATGAAAGCAGTGGTGGGTTCAAGAAAGCACAGGACAGGCATAAGGGAATCTTAAGTGAAGGGGGAGAGACAGAGATCAAATAGAGTCTGTGGTGGTAATGTATTTAGGGAAAAATGGGCAAACTGGGTGGGCCAAGCGGTCCTTATCTGCCAAAAAAGTCTGTGTTTCTGCGCTTCCACACCTGCTCCTCAGGCTCACTCCATCACCAATTGCCCCTCTCACATACTACTTACCCAGGTCGGCACTGGTTCAGATCCTTACCATCATCTGCTGGGGTTCGGTGGTTAACCCACATATGGAGGGGCCCAGATTGTTGGCATATGCTTACCTGCCACTAAGCTGTTTCCTGAGGTGGCAGAGAGGACAATGAGGGCTTTCTTGATTGCTGAAGAGGGTAGGTAGGACGGTAGGAGCCATCATGTATATCAATTGAGATGTTTTCCCCAACATAGGCCCACCTACCCCCCCCCCCAGCCTCCACCACTAGCTGACTTTGGCTCCTTTATGTGAGATGAGGGATTACTGGTGTCATGTGATTACCTATGCCAATGCTATCATCTTTCCCACTGCTGAAAGCCCTCAGGTAGCGGTCAAGCCAACACTTTCCCTGAGGTCAGTGCCCAATGCCTCCACATTATGTCCAAGACTGGTGGGGGAGTTGGGACCGAGTCTTGATCCTGGGTCTCTTCCATGGTGGTGGAGTTCTCCACCAGCGGGCACCATCGGACCAGCAGAGGAAAACCCTGATTCTAGAAAACATGACTTGCCCCCAGCAGTACCAGACAACACAACATGTATAAGGGACAAGCAATATTTTACAGAAACAACCAGGGGTTGCTTGAGGATGGAAGGTGCTCACAGTACTACCATCACCCTTGCAAAAACAATAAATGGCACAAACAGTCTTACCTGTTGTAAGGATCAAGAATCCACAGATGGAACATTTTACGCGAAGGGCATGGCCCATTTTTAACAAAGGAGTTCATGAGAACTTGTGAAGGTCTGAAATCCATGCAAGTTACACAACCTACACAAATGGAAGGACAAATGCACAAAGATATATATGTCCATTTTTTTCTATGAAGGGTTAGATAAAGACCAAGAAATTCATAAAAATTGAGCAACCTATATACCATAACGATTAGAAAGTCCACATTGTGCCCCCCATCCATCAATATTGACATTCGAACATATTTCCCAGAAATGATTAGACCTGTTCTGATCCACTGGCAATCCTGCTTATGTGAACCACACAGGGTGGCAGTTTAAAGCACTCAAATCATTAAGAAATCCCTGATAATGACTGCTGCTGCACCTCACACTTCTAAAGGAAGTTTTCTGAGGAGGGCAGAACGGGCCTTTTTTCCGTGCAAAAGCCACCACTGGCACTCAGTCTCTGGCAGAGTCTGCCAGAGGGCATATAACAGTCTTGCCTTGATGTGGCCAACCAACATTCCTTCCTAATAAAGAAAGCACCAGCAGGGTACAGCTGTTTCCTGCTCGGGAGTGTCATCATATCAACCAAGAAGGAACTGAACAGAGCCCTAATTCAATTATCCTGATCAGCAGTACACCGTTTTTTTATAGCTGACTAATCCCTCTTCTGATAAACATGCCATCTGTGCTGGAAAAACAGGAAACAGAGCCATAAAAAAGTTTTGTTTTTGTTTTTTGTCATCCTTTTTTCAAAGCATTTCATCACTTCCTCTTAATCAAAATATTTTTCTAAAGAATAAACCTTCGACACCTATGCTAAGGAAACAGCAATATTTACAACCTTGTTGTGCTTGAGAGGAGCGGATTACCTGGAAGAAAACTATAGCCCTCACCATTGGCCAGCTTGAAATGGGGACATGCAGAATACAGAAGAGACAGCCGCGATGTTTACAAGTGACTGAAATGATTCACACTTACATTGTCCATTTGCATCACTTTGGAATTCACTAGAATTTACTCGCAGTTGAATTAATTACTTGAATGCGCATCAATTCGGGGCTCATGTACACATGGCATTAGCAACTATCAACTCACCCTTCAACACCACTGCTGTACTCTGTACCATAATTAAAAGGACACTGTCAACTCTTTTTTGCAAAATATTATTTCTAGTTGAGAACCGCATTTTATGATTGCTTACCTTCTCTAAAATTCATTGATGTAGCTGTTTATCTTCTTCTTTCCTTAGTAGAACTGAAATGCATGGTAATGGTTTTATTATACACTAGCGCATTTTGTTTCCAGTCCTTGATCAGCTCTTATTGCATACTTCTTGAAAATAACTAACCACACCAAACAATGAGCCACTCATGATGCAGTGGTCTCGTCTTGTCCCACTGCATCACAAGTGGTTACACTGTGTTGGGGGTGTTCCCACGTCCAGAAAGGATTCAGTGGAAGTTGATCAAGGAATGCAAACAAACATGTTTTTGTGGGGTGACACCAGTATTAGTGGGCAGTGTTTTTTTTTTTTTACTTTTAAAAAGCAAAAAATGATTCACAAACAACCAACCAGCTTAATCAGCAGTCTCTACAGAATGTAAACAATTGTAAAATGTGTTTTTTTAAACTAGGGACAATTGGGGGCCTAAGGGGGTTTTGAGAGTGTCCCTTTAAAATATCCTCGCTCCTTCTGACAGAATTTTGTGCTGTCAGTACAGATTTGCCATTAACACTTATAAGATGAAACCTGGATACTGAGGATCCACCTCTGGGAATCCACAGGAACCCTGGATACACCTGCTATATATAGTATATTTTTTTTACTTTCTGTTTTGTACTCCTTGTGCACAGCTGCCCCCATCCGTACCTTATCCAGCCACCTCCCGGCCCCACCAGTACTTTCTCTGCTACTTACCCAGTCCTCCATTACTTTGGGCTTTCTCCTCTGAGGTGAGGGGAAAGTGGGCCAGGTCCCCCCCCCCCAACAACTTGTTTTCATGAGACAGGCAAGCAACTG
Organism: Neoceratodus forsteri; assembly: GCA_016271365.2. Lineage (NCBI taxonomy): Eukaryota > Metazoa > Chordata > Ceratodontiformes > Ceratodontidae > Neoceratodus > Neoceratodus forsteri. Next base: position 133,556,384 of record JADMNL010000031.1, on the reverse strand, counting down.
GTGCATCAGGGCCTGACAGTATTGCTGGTACCTCACCCTGATACCCCCTGGCTCTTTCACGGATCCGCTACCTACCCATGAAGATATCAGGCTGGGCTCAGTGATGGGCATGCACATGCAAAGTGTGACAATGTTCTCTTGAGCCAATGGCGTCTTCCCCCTCCCTCCAACTCTCTCTGCATGCCCACCGCCCATAGTCACCCAGGGGTTGTGAGGTGGAACATGAAACCCTTCCACCCCTGTGAAGGAGACTGTCCATTGGGATTCTCAATCCTCTTCACCTGGCTGGCCCAGTGATGATGCAGGCCTGTTCCTGAAGCCAGGTCACTGGCATGGTGGTAGCGCTACCAGTGTGCCAATGGGCCAGTCAATTATGGCAGCTGCTAAGGCTATAACATATAGCATAAAGTATGGGCAACCATACACAATAAGGCTGTGATTCGGCCGGCTCGGTGGCACTGTGGGTTGAGGTGCTGGACGCCACACCTTGCGCCACACTGGCGACCCGGGTTGCACAGGGGCTTGCACACAGGGGGAAAACATCAGGCGGCTGCCCTCCAGATATGGGTGGGAGCATCCATGTCACGGGCTGGGTGGCACTACATGTCCCATGTCTGGGGCATAGCACAAGATAACCCCTCCAGCCTAGACAGGCAACAGCTTTTGGTGCTCACAGCCACACGCCCAGTGCTGGATCTCCGCCTCCACTCCTTCGATCTCTTCGTGGACCCTGGAGCCAGGGGGGCCCAGTGAGGAGAAAGTAATGGCCTTGAGGAGGTGGGATCACAGTGGGCGGTAGAAGCTGTGGGTCATCCGAGTAGCCTGAGAGAGTTCTGGTGTCTGGAGGCAATAAAAAAATAATCGCCAAAAAAAAAAAAAAAAAGGCTGTGATTCCATAGAATGGCTGTGATGACATCGTAGAGACTTCAACAGCTAACCTGGAGAGGTCTTTGATGTCATCATAGCCCCCAAGATGAATACACGGGCCAAGTTGGTATGGTTGACCATATATTATTTTATACTGTATATGATCCTCCATACTTAAAAGCTCTTTTTACTGCTGCTGGAACATGCTTCACAAACTCATGTATTCCCCTGAGGTTTCTGTTTTGTGCAGCTACTTTACTGTTTCGTGCATGTTTGCCTCCGTGACATAGCTGCGTTGGTACAATAAGAAGTCAACAAGGTTTCTGAGTGCATGGATTTCCATACATAATAACATATACTACATGCCTACGGCTCACAGATACAGACCCCGCAATGCAAATGTGGATGGGACAATACAAAAACATGAAAATCATGGAGCATATGATCTTCAAACTTAGACATGAGACAGAGTGACAGCAAAGCTGGGTCCTCTGCTTTACATATTTAGATGAGGTAGAGGGGACTCCTGTCACCACCAGTTTATTAGCATAACTAAAAAAAACATGACACAGAAAATTAGTTTTGTTGCCGTATTGGTCCTTGTGACAAAAGATCCAGAAAAGGTCATCTCATTTTTCTGGATCTTTATAAAAACCATGAAGAAGACACAGTCTATTAAGTTTATTGTTCAACAAATGAAGACAGATACTGCACTGGGGGCAGGGACATTGCTGGACCTTGCAGTTGAAAGCAGAGATACAGTAAGCTGGCCTGGTGGTGCAGCGGACTGAGGTGCTGAGTGCCTTACATCTCACCATGCTGGCGACCTGAGTTTGGGAACTAGCTTTGGTTGCAGGTGTTGTCGGGCAGGAGAGGGGGCTGCGAATGCATCGAGCAGCCACTTGGAGCTCTCCTTTCCTGGACTGGGGTGGAGAGTCGACTTGGCTCTTGGTTGGCACTAGGTGGAGGCCTGGTGGTAGCCCTGATGTTCGAGTGGATGACTTAAGTCAGGGATAAGGAGAGCCGTGGTTCCGGCAAGTCTGTGTGCCTCCATGCATATGCGTATCCCATACTTCAGCAGCTCAAGGGGAGAAAAACAAGTGGAAAATGACAGTCAAGGGGTTAAATGATACCCTGCCCAGTGGTCTTGTGCCTGCATTGCCACCCGGCACTCACCGAGGTCCGCACTGGATTTGTGTGTACTTGGGGGCGTGCCCCCTTCTGGCCCCATCATGAATGGAAATTCTTGGGGGAACAGTGAGACCAGGTGAGTGCTGGGGGAGGCGGGTGCCAGGCCACTGGCTGGGAACAGTGGGGACAGGGCTGACCAGCTGCCCCCCTTGGACTGAAAGGGCATAAAAACCTTGAAAAAAAAGAAACTGGCAGTGATATAAGTGGCAAGCATACAGTCAGATGGGGCAAAGTCCAACCCAGAGGAATAGGGCCATGCCAGCATAGATGGTGTAAAATGTGAATAATTAATAAAAAAAAATGCAATACAGAGTTGTTTCTTTTTCTAACAAACTTCCGTGACCCCCAAATCCAACTATACCTGTACTAGTTAAAAATATGTAAAACTGAGTTTTCATCTTTCTGTAATATTCTATTTGTCTGCATTTTACATCCAGGCATGCTGAAAATAGATCTAGTCCAGCTCCTGGTAAAGTGAAAAAAAAATAACAAAACTGACACCATAAGCCACAGAAGCGTCAGCAATCAGTGCAGTGTAACTTTGATTTCACATGACGCTCTCAAGTCAATGAAAAGGTAATCCACGGACTTCAGTTGCTGAACTGAAAGTTAATTCAACCACTCAGTTGTGTACAGCATATGCAAGGTTGCATGACCACTGTTACATAGAAACATAGACTTTGACAGCAGACTCGATTGAAAGTACATCTTTATTTCTATTTATTTATTTGATAACCATGTGGGTGCACTTGTGCCAGATGCCTTTTTCAGGCACAACCCAGGTGGCTGGTAGTATAGGCTAGAGTTTAGAGTAGTGAGTTGTGAATGAGCTTGGTACATCCAGCAGACCAGGGTTTGATTCCAAGAACCTCTGCTTGCATACTGTGACTCTGAGTGAGCAAGTCACTTAAAGAGAACCTTCAACAGTCCTTTTGACATTCATGCATAAATGACCCCTTCTTGCATTGATTCTGGAATTGCATTTCATTACTGTCTGCTGCAGTTAGATTTTGCATTCTGAGCTGCTAAAAACCTGCAGGGTGTACCAGGGCTTCTATAGCAAGCCTGCTGTTTCTGTGGACCTAGGGTTGTACTGCTGACATCACTGTAGGGCAGTGTCAATTTCACACAAAAAAGAAACATACTGACAAGGCATTTGGATTTTGGCATAATGTATTGCTAACAGGGTGTCTTGGGGGAAGGGGAACACAGTATGTATACTGAGTACTGGTAGGTTTCCCTTGCAACATTGTTGCAACTGCATGGTACTGCACAGTGTGAGTCACTCCCCTATCATACAATGATGTCATCAAGAGCTAGCAGCCCAGCAGCTGAACAGCAAAGGCAAGTGCAGCAGGGCTAAAAAACAAATCCAAATTATGGCGGGCAGAGAAAACCTTGGCCAAAAATAACAAATGCACACACCTTTTCAGGTCTAGTACTGTATATAATGACTACAAACTGTAACTTTTTCAACCATCACGGAAGTTCCTCATTAACCTCCCCAGTACTCCCAGGTCACCCCTGAAAACAGGCACTTGTGCCTAGTGGGCCTTACATGGTTACCAAAGCATTAAAAAAAAAGATACATTACATAGTATAGTAACAGAATACAATGATGCACCCTATACATAATGTAATGTAGGATATACACAGTAGCAAGGTATGGAATTAGAACATAGGAGGTGAACTAGCAATAGTTTCGAACAATAAGATGAACAGGAACATGCTAACAAACTACATTTTTGTACAGAAAACAAAGGCAACTCAAAACATGCACATTTTGCAGGTGGCACTTGCTCCTGAATCAACTTGGCTTTTTCCATGTAACTCCAGGACAATTTTCCTGTTTTTTTATGAAGATAACAGTTTCCAATGGAAGCCAGATTGCTCCGTTTCCTAATATAACCAGCACAAGCCTATGCAAACAATTTCCACATAGATTGTACCATTTCCCTGTAACATGCAGGAATCCCTGTAGGTCTGGGATCCCTTAGGTGGTCATTAACCTTAACAGAGAAAGCTTGATGTGAAGAAGACAGTGTGATAGCAGATGGGATGGACTTCCAGTTGATTGCAGCTGGAATGTAAACAGCCCCAGTCTAACAGCCTCCTGCAGAATTCTGATGCAAGTTAGTGGCAGAAAATGTGATGATCATTTGTGTCTGCTCCTGGAATGCAGGTTGACTAGAGCAGGGGGTCTCGACCTTTCCGACAATTAGGACACTTAACCATGACTAGACATGCCTGAGGAGCCTCTGTGCATGACCAGACCTGTCTGTGGACTCCCTATCCCTAAGCAGAGTTTAATATATAGCACTTTTTCATTTTTTGAAGTATTCACTAGGAATTAAAATATCTTACATGTACAATATTTAAAATATTAAAATGTGATTTAATAAAACGTTTGTTCTTACTTTTTGTTCCTTACCTGCTGGGGACCCTCAAGTGAAGCCTCTCCTGGACTAGACCATAAGCAGGCCACTAAAGCACTGGGCATGTGGACATAATGGCAATCTGGAGCATTTCAGCAGCTTTAGGTAACACGGGGGTGCCTCCAGATACTAGTTTCTGCAGAGAACTACCTTATCATATGTGGCATTGCTCCATCTAGAGCTGTCATGGTTTCACATTATTAAAAGGTATGGTAGTAATATCTTCATTTCCCACGGTGTGATAATCGTGTTTCATGGTCAATGTCCCTGGAATTGTGCGGTTCTGCGGTTGAGGAATTTTCTGCAAAATTTGCACCATGCCACACGATATATATATTGCTGTAGAATTAATTGTTTTTGGTGAATTTTCATTTAAATATACTGTTTTTTTCCCATAGTGTCAGGCTTTCTTTCCTATCTCAAGTATCCTGAAGCCCCTCCTGTATGCTCAGCATATGATGCCATTGATGATATCACATCATACTTAGTCAATGACAGGACTGCGTTCTGCCACAGAAGTGAATTAATCATGCCGCAGAAATCAAAAAATGCTGCTGCAGAAGCCAAGGAGCCCTGCCACGGAAATCAGAAAATTCTGCCGCAGAGCACCAGGGGCCCTGTGCATGATATACCAGAACACACCATGGTTTTTAGGCTCATCCCCTAGATTACCTCCACCCTCCAATGGTAGTGCTCATTACCCCTTCCCTGCAAACCTGTTCCCAAATTTTCAGGCTGCAAACCTCAAACAGTGATTGACACAGTATCGTGATACTGATTTCTATCATGGCATGACCATTCATGGTTACCATACTGTGAAAATTTCATACTGCGACTTCCATGACAATCATCTGCAGTGATCCACCTCCACGTGGGATCTCCTGGTGTCACCTGAACATCTCCCTTTGCAAACTTTCAGTTCAGATTAAAGAGCTAGCAGCAGAAAAAAAAACCAGCATGCAGAAAATTTAACCCTGGCACTGTATATCCAAGGGCTACTTACCACTGCCTTGTAGGCCCATAAACAAGGTTGAGGGGTCTGGGTTCCTATTTTGATTTAAAACTGGTTCTTTCTCATTAGATAATATTATTGAGCAGTGCCTCCACCCAGAGTATACTTTTAAGTGGACTAGATTAATACCTGGTACAACCCCTGGGATGCTGTACCCACCCACAATAACATATAGTCACCCCACACATGGATTGATAACCAAAACCCCACATTTCAGCATTTCGGAATCATTGCCTCACTAATAATATGCGCACACACCAGATTATGTAAAAAAAACAGTTAACGAACATTTATTTACAAGGGATGAGGGCTAGGATAGGGTAAAATGGAAGAAGAAGTTAAGCAACAGGCTTGATTGGCATTCAGATTGGCATTCACTTCGCAAACCACCCACCAGGATGCAACAAATCACGTCAGATCAATGGGTGCTCCAACTCATTCAAAGAGGGCACTCTATTGAATTTATAGGACAACCACCATCCAGACCACCACTGCGTTCGAAGTATTCAGGCCAACATACCACACTAATTCGAGAAGAGATAGCTTCCCTTTTTGAAAAAGAACCCGTAGAAAAGGTCCCATGGATCCGGAGAAGGAAATGGTATTATCCCATTTGCTTCTGAAGCCAAAGAGTGCCAAGGGTCTGTTCTCCATTTTCATCAATGAACTGCCGCTGAACTGCAGTGGGTCGTCGACCCAGCTCTACGCGGATGATGCTATACTTTATAAATCCAACAGTGATATCTCCTCCATTAACACTGACCTAGAAAAGGACTTCCAGCAACTGGAATCCTGGTTCAGAAACAACCTGTTGGGGCTAAACTCAGACAAAAACTATGTTGTTCAGGCATACCTCCTTTGACTTAAGTCCCACCTTCTCTAGTAGTCCTTACTTCCTCGGGAGTGCCTTTAGAAGGAGTGCCCTCCTCTAAATATCTGGGCATGTCCCTCGATGAGCAGCTGTCCCTCGAACTTCATGTGTCCAGCGTTAAGTCTATCAACCAGAAACTTGGTCTTTTATACCGTACTGTCCTCTATCTCACACCTCATGCTTGCAAGACCCTTGCCTTAGCCATCCTTCTTTCCAGGCTAGTCTACGGTGCCCCAATTACTCATGCTATCAAAACTACTGCGCTGGCTAAATTTAAACAGGTTTACCATAGAATCGCACATTTTGCGGCCAATGCCCCAGCCAGAGCCCATAACTGCATTGTACTCAACACCCTAAAGTGGCTATCCCTTGAGGCTAAAGTTGATTTCTCTTTACTAAGCACTGTTTTCAAACTCATTTACCTTCCTGCTCCTCCCATCCTTGCTAACCTTCTCTTCTTGAAATCATTCCCTAGGACCTTCAGAACCTCCCACTTTCTTATACTTTGGATACCTAAAACATGTACAGCCTTTGGTGAGAGAGTCTTCTTCTCCTCAGCCCCTCAGTCATAAATGGAACAGCCTCCCTCATAACCTGCTTTTGTGTGAATCCCTCCCCAAGTTCAAGAGACTCTTCAAAGAAACTTTCTTTCCTCCTCCTGCATGCAGTGGTTACTGCGCCTAACCCTTCCCTCCTAGTCTGTCTGCTTTCTCTCCCCTCTTTTTTCTCCTCCCAATGACACTATCGTTCTTTTACCTCAACCCCCTCTTCCTAATCACACCACCTTACTTGCTACTCTAATGACACTATCATCCTCTCACCTCCACCCTTTCTTCCTAATCTCCCCGCCTTGCTTACTACCTGCTTGCTATGTACAGTATATATCTTCACTACATATATTACACCCCTACCCCTTACCACTTTAGAACCATGTTAGCAATTTATTGTATCTGACTGTATGATATTCTGATGTACCATGTAAAGGTGTCTGCGTACACTTGCCATGTGAATATTGTAATGTGTTGTGTCTCTGTATAATCCATCTGTAACTCCATCCTCCAGGTCGCCCCTGAAAAAGAAACATTTTTGTCTCAGTGGGCTTACCTGGTTACCAAAATTCAAATAAATAAATAATTCTGAAATTTCAATCAATATAATCTTTTCTTATTTTAAACTCAAACCCCTTTTGGCATATTCGGCCACCCACCAGCCTTCTGATGGTTTCAATATATCTGTTCTGGCTATCTAGCTGCATAATTGACACATTGCCCTCACTGGTACCAATCCCCAGACTAGTACTAAATGTAAGTTGCAGGCCTGATGCGGTTGCAGCTGAGTTGGCCGGTGTTGGGGCCATTAAAAGAAAGTTAGATTAGGTTCTCCATCCCTCAGGTGTATTCTTAAAACCTTGCTTCTGTAATTTAAACAGCTTTCCTGCTCTTTATTGGCTTTTGACTTTAGATACTGAACTTGGCAAACACAAAACAATGATCAACATGTCTCCTTTAGTATTTGCAGACCAGGGTCTGCTTACTCACAATTTTTCAGTCATTTTTGGGTGCAAATGTTTTTTTTCAGGCAGATAGGATGTAGACACAATCAGGTGAAGAGTTTTAAGCTGAGGTGTAGGCAGGAGCTTGTGATGACCCTGTTTCTTGAACAGCTCTTGCAGCTTGCAGGCTGGAACTTTCTCAGCATCTTTGATGGTGCCCCTCTTCTGGGCTTGAAGTCACATCTGTGGAAACAGACCAGGCTGGGACCAGGGCCAACACACCTCAAACCCCCACGTCTAGGCTATGCTTCTCAGGGGGAAGCACATATGGCAGTGAATAGCTGGCACACTACCAGACTGACTTCCAGTCCAGTCTCAAGTGCAGGCTGTTATTCAAAGTTAGGCGTTCAGATTCAATAACAATCTCAGGCATTTCAACCATTCGGCCAGCGTGGCAGACATGGTCCTTTCACTAATCAGGATACAGTCTCACAATCGTGGGTGCATCTCCTAGGGCTAGGGAGGGCCCACATCTTGCACAGTCCATCTATAGGCAAATTCTCTTTCTCTCTTCCAAGCAAAACAGGAGCTTAAGGCATGACTCCTCACCAAATTGCAGACGGAGCTTAAGGCATGGCTCCCAACCACTTTAAGCACCTTACTTCTCAGCAAATCTTGTTCACTGTAGCTTCTCACCAGCCCAAATCACAATATCAAAGTCACTCTTGGACAGCTGGCATCTGCAGCTCCAATTTGACGTTTACAGAGTCCTCAAAGGTAACTTCAGGAAAAGCTCCACCCTCTGGATACCTCCCTTTCATTCCTGTAGGCACACTCAGACAGTCACATCAGGCATTTCTAGCCACTGTACCATCCACGGTCATTCTAGCAAACAGACATCCCCCCATCTCAGGCGCTGATCAAACGCAAGGTGTAGACAGATGAGTACTTGTACATTAAGTTGAAGTTTACTCAGTCAGGAATAGTATGCAGCTTTTCTGCTAACTGAAGTCACAGGATTCATCAGCGATCTCACTGTTGAGGCAGAAATGTTTCTTGCAGCCCTCTCACAACTGCAGGCAGACTTCTTGCAGCTCTCACACAGCTGAAGACAAATTCAGAATCCTCCCACAAACTTGCTCTGACTGTGGAAAGGCAAAATGTTAGCTCTGGGGGACAATATCTGGCAACCTCCAGGCCAGTGACTCCAGTTCCTTGCAGTCACATTTCTCTTGCAAAGGCCAGAGACCCCATCCCCTGCTCTTGGCAGTTCCTGATTGGCTGATTCCAATTGTATCTCATGAAAATAAATATTCATAAGGCTGACTTGACGCCTGATAGGCTTCCTGTTTAGGCGCTAAGTATTGTCCCTGCTTTTTCTCCCATAAAGCTCTGGCACAGTCCCAAAAGTCTCTGCAAAAAATTCTGGCTTCCCAAATGGTTGACAGGCTGCAAATATGGCTGCTTTGGATACAGTCCCACTGCAATCCAACAATGTCCCCAAATTCAAAGTCCTGGTGCAGCCAGAAACATTATTTTTAATTGTTTAAAGCTCCACAATGCAATAGCCCCTTAAGTGCTCTTTAAAGTGCTCACATTATTTAACATTTATTTTCAGTCTCTTTCCAATCGCTGCTGCCGAAATGGACAGTCCCCAGGCAGCAAACAAGTCCCCTCATGAATATTAATACAAACCCTTATCAATATTCATGAAGGGGCCCAGCAACACTCAGCACAATTGGTGCTCTTTATTTAAAGAGAAAACAGGCTTCTCACTGGCCGTGTTCTGGTCACCAGTGCCCGACCAGCTGCAAACAGAGACTGGGACCTCTGGAAAGCCATCCATTTGACCGCAATCATGGTTGGAAAGTGGAGCGCTTCTACGCATGCACGAGCTGTACACCCAGCCTTGACATATATGGGAGAGACGGCTGTAGCTCTGCAACACTCCTTTAGCCCATTGAGGGCAAAAATAAATGCAGAGTCTGTTCAGGGGTCCTGGGGAACATAAAAGGACTTGGGTTGTAGCAGTACATGGTCCAGTGACACCAGGAGGCATATGGGAGACATGGGGGCAATTAAGGTAAGCCCCCATAGGGGGTTACATTTATAAAAGTAATTCCATATTACATTTTATTTTTTGAATTTGTTTTTCTTCTTTTTCTGTGTGCTCATGTAACCCCCTTCTGGAGTCTTACCTTTATTGTCCCTGGTTTTCCTGTTTTATCCCATTTCTGTGGGCGGTTTTGGCTGCCCTCTCAGTTCCCCTGGTGCCTAGGGACTTCCCCAGAGTGGCCCCACTTGATTTCAGCCCATGTTGGGTTTGGATTACTGGGTTGCAGTTCGCCACTACTGTCAATGATCCTCGGAGCGTGTGGCAACCACGCATGCAGCACTTGATCTTGCCGATCACCGGTTTTGAGGTCGGCTGGAAAGTGTGATAGCGGTCTGGTGCCCCTCCTGAGCTTAATGGGAACTGGAGACCTTGACGAGGCAGGAGAGAAGCCTCTCTGTTGTTTAAAAATAAAGTTTAGAACTCGGGCACATAACAAGGGTTCATGAATAATTCATGAGCCCACCTGCATATTAACAAGGAGCCGCCTGCCTCATGGGGGGCATATGTTTCAGGGGCAGTGACAGCGGGAGCACAGTGAGCCTGAAACCAAGGGTGAACCTTTTTAACAGGGGGCCATTGGGGCTACAATATGGGGGCATTATTGTCAGATAAGGATATTTGCCTTTGCTGCACTAGACATTAGAGTGTGGGGAACTGTGTTGGACTGCATAGATCCGAATGGGGGCAGACATGTTGATGGTATTATGACCTCAGAGAGCAGCCAATCATCTCATTAGAATCAGAACCTTGGATTCTCGAGTGAAACCCACTGGACTTTCTGGGTTTCTTCAATCTGTTCCCAGGTCTCTGGATGAGTCAGCAGTCTCCTGTGAGAGTGGATCTGGATTGGAGAGGCCCTTGCCAGGTCTCTAGAGAGGATTGCTGTGTTCTGGAAAGGATCAGCAGGGGAAAGAGAGCGAGAGACTGAACTGATAGCTTGATTCCCCAGGTACTATGAGTTGTTTGATTATTTTGGAGAAGATAAGTGCTGCAGAAACTCTGCGCTGGTGGACTGAATTGAGCTGAGAGGACTGATCTGTTCTATTTGAGTGCCACAGCTACTGCTGAGAGTTCATTTTACCTGAGTGAGACTGCGAGTGTGATTCTGAAGAGGCAAAGCGTCTCTGGACACTGGGGAGCTAGCCAGGTGCTGTACATTTCCTGAGTGAACCGGTTGAAGTGGCTGAGAGCTGTGTCCCAGCTGCAGCTGAAGAACAGGTTGTGGACATTTTCTAACTGGAAAGTGCAGACTGGTGTGCAGGGGTCCATTGTGTTTGGACCCCCGCCTCGTTGATTGCACCTGTGCTTCATTGATCTAGGGCTGGCACCCACTGCTAACTGGCACTGGACTTTGCTTAAGCAACTGCCTGTGATTTCTTCTGGTTTTCAAACTAAGTGCAGGGACTGCAGAGGACCCCCACCATTTGGGAGTTCTCACCCAGAGCCAGGGAGGGAATCAGTTAACTCCTTCCAAGTGGGACTCCTCTGCCTCAGGAGGTCACCAGCGCTTGCTTGGGTGCTAGGGCTCCTGTGATCCATTGTGGGGAGCTGGGCTGTGGAGTCACTTCCAGGTCTGGGCCTTCTGGGGATGGGGTGGTCCTGCCACAGAGCTCTGCAACAGGCCAGAAGCAGCTGAAGGTGATAAACGGCCAGACCTCCAATCAAGGGGACAAGCTGAGAGATCCTCGAGCAAGATTCCATCTGACCATTGCTGCATGGAGCTCTGCGATCCAGGACAGCCGGAGGCATTCATTCCAGGAGTGTTTGAGTTCTGCAAAACCATGAGTACCCAGGACATGGCTCCTGGAAACCGAGTCAGGGAGTGTAACAGGGATTTAGTTGCTTCCTCAAGTCATTTTCTTCTTTACCAGGGCTCCAACAGCCAGCCAACCCATGACACTGAACAGGCCTGCATCTTGTGATACCCCAAAGAACTATCATGTTAGACGCTGGTACCAGTGGGGGTGAGCCTCCGCGGGTAGACTCAGTCAATGGGCCCAAATGTTTATTGTTATTTGTTTTGACTAACCGTTTTTCTATCCACAGCCACCCTTTGTCCCGATATCCCTTCCCTAGTCCTCACCCCCAATAAAGCTGTGGTTTGACAATGTGTGTGCAGGAATTCTCTGAGTCTGTTCGATTCTTACTGTTCATGGTTATCGGTATTACTGAACTGTTGGGTATCCACTGTGTTGGGTGGTTGGTAGGAGAGATGGGGAGGTGCAGCATTCCAAGGGACTGTGCCAGCCAGTCACCTGACCCATTTCTAATTCTCTCTGAGTGGAGGCACTGCGCTATTTTTATTATCTTTGGGATAGAACCCCCGAACACCACTGTAACAGGACCCAGGACCCTTAAACTGTTAGAGGGCCAACAGGCAGGGGTAGTAGCCCACTGGCACATGCTGTCTGGGCTACACTCGGTAGATGGTTTTCTATCTAATAGTATTAGGTGTAATGTGAAAAGCAGTGCTTTACCTGGAAGCAGACATATCTAGTTCTAGTCCTAACACTACATCATCAGCATGTTACCTCACTCACTGTCACATCACAAGCCCTGCTGCTTGATTGGTAATGTGTGTCACAAGTTACCAAGCAAGCAGCAGGAGATTGGATCTTCTTGATTACTTGTGATATCACAGCCAGTGAGGCCACACTGTTTATGATGTACAGAGAGAAACAGAACTGACTGTGTCAGCCTCCAGACAGAGTGCTATTCCACACATCACACAATACTCTCAGGCAGAAAATCTTTAAAATCAGCAAAACAAAAACGAAAAAAAAAAAATAGTTACAAAACATGATGGTCACCACTTCTGAAACTTCCTATTAATTCCCTGTAGTACACTAGCTCTTTAAATATTCTGCTCTGGGTTAGATCCTTTTCTCCTGAACCAATGATCGTCCCTGACTATACCTCCAGAGACAGCTGGTGCGAAGGATGAGGATCTGTTTAATACTTATCAGTGCCAGAGTCTGGGATTTTGTGACTTCCACTCCTATGTGTGACTACAGTCTGCACATTCTGATTGGGCAACCCAAAAAAAAAGGCTGCCTCAGACTTGTCCGGTGCCAGTAAGCACCTGCGCTCACCCAGCCTTGAGCCCTGAAACTTCTAGCAACAAAGACGAAACAGTCTGGCAATTCAGAGAAAGTAAACCAGTGAGACTTTCTCAGTATTCTGTTCATTTCTGCCAGCACAATGCTGGTAGAGCGATGAGGAACTGATATCGCCCCCCTCCTCCCCCCCATAAACCTGTCAGACAGGTGATTGCATGAACATAATTCATAAGGTATATTGTGTGTGTGCTGCAGCAGTGGCATTTTATTTTTCGGGGAATAGAGGTAGGATTAATGTGCAGGTGTGGCAGGTTTCACCTGTTACCTATGCAGAATTAGAAAAGGGTTACTCAAGTTCACGTTGCTGACTGCTGTAAGTCATCTGCTGACAGCACTCCTCCTAGGCGTGGCATGGTCCAGTGCCCAAATATGGAAGAGCAGCACAAGGGAAAAAGGAGAGGCACAGGAAGCTGCTATGGAGAGTGCCTTCAGGTTGTCAGTGTCATGTTGTCTGTTTTTTTTTTTTTTTTACTTCTTCTTGTGTTACTCATTTCCATTCTGAAAGACAAGGACAGGCTGGAGACGATGCAGCATAGGGTGACCAAAATGATTCAGGGTCAGCAGGGTAGGATCCTACAAAGATGGGCTTAGGGCATTGAACATGTACTCCCTTGAGGCCAGACGAGTGAGGGGCAATATGACAGAGACATTTAAGTTCCTGAAAGGAATTAACAAGGTGAAACTGCAAGCCTTCCGGCCCCCTTACTACAATGTCCCTCTCTTGGGACATTTAAAAACCTCCTCAAAGCCAATCTTCCTCTTGCAACATCCTGCACTTGTACCTAATGTCCTGAACCTCCCTGCCATGTCAACTTGATGAAATCCTTTCATATTGTCTTGTAAAATTCCACATTGTACTTAACTACAGTTGTATTGTTTTCCGTATGGATCCACTGCTGTATCTGTGTACCATTGCTCTGTAATTAAATGTCTTTAATGTAACTAATTCCGGGTCACCCCTGAAAAAAGGAAGTCTGTCTCAGTGGGCTTACCCGGTTAACAAAATTCAATAAATAACTAAAAACTATACTCTACAGCACAAGGCCATGAGTGGAAGCTTGTGTGTGTGTCGGGGAGAGGGGTCAGGAGGAATGTAAGAAAGTATTGTTTTACAGAGAGAGCGGTTGAGCCATGGAACAGTCTGCCAGTGAAAGTGGTGAGTGCCAAAACCATTAATGGTTTCAGGCACAGCTGGGACAGAGTGAAGGGCCTAGTAGTTACTCGGGGGGGGTAGTAATAGTAAGACAGGGAGCGAGGGGGTGGATAGTGTAGACAACCCCCCCACCCGTCGACAAAAGGTTTTGGGGATGATGAGGTGCTCTGGGCAGACTGGATGGACCACTGGTCTTTTTCTGCCACCATTGTCTGTTTCTACTGTAAGCCCCCCAAACGGGCTTACCTTATGGAGCCTTTTACTCCGCAGCTCCGCTCCATTGTTTTGGGGTCAGACAGTGGCCCTGACAGGGATTCAGACTTGTTGCAGTCCATGGGTGGCTCCTCATGGCACTGGCCACCTCATCATGGTGCCTGGCATTTTGGAACAAGGGGGTCAGGCACCTCATGGTTGTTTTGTGCCTTCAGATGCACATTTGGGGTGGTGTTTGGTTCCAGAGGGTTACCATGGCGATGAGACTGCTAGTTGTAAATAGTAATGGCTGCTGCATTACTGGGCCTGCACAGCCGCTGGGAGAAGATGGAAGAAAAAAAGAAATCGTATTGGAACAGCTGCTCTGGATCCCGGGTCCAGTTTTCAGGGATGGCCAGGCTCGGGACCATCTGGCACAGGAAAGGAAATTCAAAAAATAAGATTTGTAATAGTTTCAGAAGTCTGCACTACTGGGCATGCACAATCACCTTGGGAAAATTTAAAGGAGTAGCAGCCCTATTTAGGAGATTGTAGTTTTGGTGGTGGCTGGTACCGTTTGGGGCAACTGTAAATAGTTATTTCAGGGACTGCATGTCCCAGGAGGCACTTGGGAGTGCAGTTGGGTTGGTGTCTAGGAGTCGGGTCCCTGATTGGACCTGTGGATTTTTTGGCGGTAGCACACAAAATGTTGGGTGTGCTTACCTGTCAGCTCTCGTCAGCTCCTAGTACGATCCTCTGGCTGCCCGTCTGGTTCTTCTTTTGCAGCAAGCCAGCAGTGTGGCTCAATCTGCAGCAGTCACAACCATGAAAATACCACTCCACTCATAAATGCAATAGTTAACTGGCTACTTCCGTTCACTCCCTACTTCACGACATAACGCTTTTGATTTCTGTGCTTCACAATGACAATCAACAGGAAGGAAGGAAGGAGGAGGGGGACAAACTCCAAGTGGGGAGTGAAATGGGGGGTGAAACAGCAGAGAACACTCAGCACACTGGCACAGCACAAAAAACAACAGTGCTCTCTACTGCTAAAGCCAGCAGTAGAGGGACTACTTTGCCTTGATGGCGTCACTATCTTTAGGAATGGTAGACTGGGTAAACGGGATGGAGGCTGTGCTTTTTATCTTTGTAATGAGTTCCTAGGCCATGTGGTCCTGTCCCTATCCCTTAGCCATGGTGCACAGACCTTCACTCTAAAGCTCACCGTTGGGACTACCGGAAAGTCCCTCTACAAACTCTCTGCCTACCTCCCCCGCGTAACCAAAATCATACCTTCTCCTCACTTCTTGAACTTATCTCCCAGCTCCCAAAAAATTCTGAGATTGTTGCACTTGGGGACCTTAACATAAATTGGTCTGCCCCTCAGTCTGCGCAGTTCAGAGATGCTGCTGTTGTACTACCTTACCGAAGTGGTCCTCCATCCCACGAAGCTAAATCCCATGACCGGCACCTGGACTCTCATTGACAATGTTCTCTCTAATCGCCCCGAATGGCTGTTGGATGTGCAGGTTCTGTCAGACTCGTTAAGTGACCACTCCCCAGTTACCTGACGCTGGTCTAATAGCACAAAATCCCCCCCAAGTCACCCA
The DNA here is from genome assembly GCA_016271365.2 of Neoceratodus forsteri. Classification (NCBI taxonomy): domain Eukaryota; kingdom Metazoa; phylum Chordata; order Ceratodontiformes; family Ceratodontidae; genus Neoceratodus; species Neoceratodus forsteri. The sequence continues at coordinate 133,540,323 of JADMNL010000031.1, read as the reverse complement.
GCTGCATTGCCTCAAGACAGGCTCCCTTGACCAGTTCCGGTATTACCTGCGCAACCTAGACTGGGCCCTCCTCGACCATTTCACCTCGGTTGATGATGCCCTGTCTTATTTTATTTCCTCCTTTAACTCGGCCTGTGACATATTTGCCCCATTTGTCACAAGATCCATTAAGCATCATGTTACTCCATAGATCTCACAGCCTATACTTGACCTCATGCGTACAAGGGACAACCTCTGGCACAGAGCCCTCCACTCTGGCCTCCCCTCAGACAGACAAAAATATTGTTCCATGAGGAACAAATGCACTTGGGAGATTCATCGTGCCAAAGCAGCCCACTACCAAGCTAGCCTCTCCTCTGCCTGGGGACAAGGACGTAAATTCTGGGACAATATTAAGGAGCTGAATGGGACTGCCACCTCCCCCCCACCTGTGTTGCTAAATCTTAATGGTGTTCCCGCTCAGGACCCTGAATTTATCGGCAACTCCTTTAGCTCTGCCTTCTCTGACCTTAGCAATGTTCTCCCTCTGAACGTTTTCTCCCCTGCACCTGGTCTTCCATGCCCCCCTTCTTCCGGTATCTCGCCTTTCTGCTTCAAGGCTATTACCCCTGGTGTCGCTAGGTCTTACCTCACTAAGGTCCCGGGTAAAACCAAACACAGTAATGACACTATTGACCTGAAACTCCTTAATCTGTCCCTCGATGCTGTACTGGCTCCATTAACAAAGATTTTTAATCTGTCCCTGTGCCTTGGACAGTTCCCCTCCTTGAGGAAACTGGCTGTTGTAACCCCTGTTCTTAAAAGTGGGGACCGCACCTCTCTCAGCAACTATCAGCCTATTTCTATCTTGCAATCTATTTCGAAAGGCCTCGAGAAAATTGTGGCTAACCAGTTAACTGAGTTCCTGGACACCCATAACCTCCTCTGCCGACAGCAACACGGCTTCAGGAAGGGCCACAGTACTACCACAGCCCTTCTGGAACACACCTCCTTCATCCACGATGCCCTTGATCATGGGCACTTAGTTGGGTCTGTGTACATAGCCCTAACTATGGCCTTCGATATGGTTAATCACCCACTTCTAATTGATTCCCTCTTCTCCCTGGGGCTGTCCCAGGATGCCACCTCTTGGTTTGCTCACTACCTTACTGGTCGTTCACAGAAGGTGAAAATTAACAATATACTTTCTTCTAGCCTCCCAGTCCTCTCCAGAGTCCCGCAGGGCTCCATTCTTGGTCTGCTTCTCTTTAGCTTGTTCTTAAATACCCTCCCCCGTGCCTGCTCTGGGAAGCTCCTCCTATATGCAGATGACGCTGTCTTTTACAACTGTCACACTGACCCTACCCCTCTACAACAATACCTTCAGCTATCCTTCACTGAGGTTGAATCTTGGTTTGCTAACCATAAACTCATCCTGAATTATGAAAAAACAAAGTAATGTTATTTTCCCACCTTCAGAATGAGTATAAGTCCACCCCTCTTACCATCCTCGACTCCCAGCTAGCCCAACTTGATCCAGTCTCAAGCTTCAAGTATCTGGGTGTCACCCTGGATCCCTCCCTTGAACTCTGCCTCCCAGAGATCCTTCAAGTACCATGCCCCACTCTGGATGAATGCCCTCCCCAGTCCTCTGCTCACTGAGCCAAGACTTGGCCCTTTTAAAACCAACCTGTGGCACCATACTCTGGCCACCTCAAGCTGTGACTGCTTGTAGCCCCTCTCTCCTCTCCCGCCTCTTGGGCCTCTGCGTTTTCTTTCTTTTTCCCTCTTCTTTTTTCTTCCTAATCCTCCCCTTATGACAATGTCCTCTGGGCAAATACTTCTCACCCTACACTCCCCTCCCCTCCTGTCTGATCTCTCTTACTCCCATCCTCACCACCTGTTACACATCCTTAACTGTTGTATCTTGCTGCTGTATCTCCTGATTGTGTACTATGATGTATAACTATGTTTTTTACCTTTATGTATAATTGTCCAGTATTGCTGTTTACCTTTCCTATCACCTATTGCTGTAACGACTGTTTTGTTTTGCCATGCCTGTCTTTTCTGATGATGCAGAGCCTTTGTAAAGGAGTCTCTGACTCAAAGGGTTGTAATTCCTAGAACTAAATAAATGAATGAAAAAATAAAATAAACAATGTTTTTATTCATTTAATTTAAAGAGCAGCTTCCTACTGCTGCCTCCCCCCAAACATATAATAAATATTACCTGGCCCCAAGTGGACTGCAGTAGAAATTTTAATTTATTTCTGGCAGTATTAAAAAAGGGAAGGGATCGTATTTTGCTCCGCGTAGATGAAAGCCCAAACTCTGCCACTTCCCATTGTAGACACAACATCACCCCGCTTGCACTTTTTATGATGTCAGTAAATGGAGTGTGTAGGGGGCACTCTTCATACAGTAGAACAGGGACATTTTTAAATGCTTTTACTATACTTTAGAGTCTCGATTATGACAAATCAAGGCAACCATTTGACTAGCAAGGTCCTGACAAAGTCCCTACTACCCAGGGCACCCTGTGATTCCCCACCCACCTGACCAGGGCATCCTGTGATTCCCCACCCACCTAACCAGGGTACCCTGTGATTCCCCACCCACTCTACGATCCAAGGTACACTGTGATTGCCCACCCAACCTACAACCCAGTTTACCCTATGATTTCCCCACCCGATCTATTACCCAGAGTACACTGTGATTCCCCACCCTCTCTACTACCTAAGGTAGGTTTATTATATGTTTTTTGGGGGGAGTGGGCAGCAGTACAGAAGTAAGAAGCTGCTCTTTAAGTATTTAGTGCAGGCAGTGTAGTACAGTGGGTTAAGGCTCTGAGCTGCAGATCTGGAGACCTGGGTTTGAATCCCCAAAGCCATCTAGGTGCATACGGTGTGATCCAGAGCAAGTCACTTAACTTCTTTGTGCTCCCAGGTTACATCTGGAAACAAGCTTCGGCTTAGTGTGCTACTTCTGGTTAAACAATGTTCCCGTTCCCTTTCCTATTTAAATTATTTTTTTTATCTTAAATGTTTCCCCCTAAAATACAGTCCTAACCTCAATTCTGGGCTAAATAATACCCTTCAAGGTGGGCGGTATGGGGTACGCTGGACCTTCCAAGGGCTATAAGGCCTTCTACTTGCAGCATTGGGCCTCATTATGCCTCTGAGTGGTCCAATATAGCCAAATACTGCCCACCCTGTTAGACGTTGCTACTCGCTTAAATGATCTTGTCAATATCCTTAAGTATACAGAAGACTGAGATAATGTCCCTAATGGGGCTCCATTTTTCCATGGTGAACATGTTAAGACCTTCGGCCTCTTCTCATAGTTTTTCGACTCTGCAACCCTGATCATTTTGGGGCCCTGCATTGCGCTTTCTCGACTAAGTCAATGCCATGTTTGTGTAGGGAGCCCAGAACTTCATACAGTGCTTCATGTGGTGCCCGATCAGGGCCTTGTAAAGTGTCAGGATTACTTCTGCTGCCCTGCTAACCATCCCTCTTTTGATGCACCCAACATTCTCGCAGCAGCTGTATGGTGCTTGTCTTGTTTTAGCCTGATATTTATTATGACGTGCGCTCTTTGAAGCGTCAGGAGTCCCATCATGTCACACCCCTATCTCTCAGGCTAAGAATCTCCAGGTACTACCTCCCCACTAGTGCTGGGAGGCAGTTGTATATCAGAATGAATCACAGACTCATACACACACACACACACACACACAATCTGGAGCATATCTAATAAGCGCCTAATCTTTCCCTGCTGGTCCTGCTCCTGCCATCGTGAGTTTGGGGTGTGTGAGTTGTATATATTTGAATATGGTACTGTAATGTGCATTATACTGTATGGGAAGGGGTCACATGACAGAATGTGCAGCTGCCAGAGCTGTGCCCCCCACCCCCGGTGCCATGTCACGTTCTATCCCTAGACACCCCCATACAGTATAATGCATAGTACCATACAATACACAAATATATATACAATTGCAAATGCACCCCACTGGGTGCCACAGCACTCCCATTAATGCTCTGCTGTCTCCTCAACTACCCTATGCTATCTTCCATGCCCCAAGTCACTTAGGCAACCTCCTGGCTGGTCTAAGTGGTGCCCCTTGCTGCTGTTGCCATGGTGGGACTTGCAAAATCCCCCCAAAAAGGGATATGGCAACCCTACCATGGTGCAAGCCCCCTTGCAACCTGGTGAACCTGGCTGTTGGACGCAGCCTTGGTGCAAGGGGGCTGTGGCACAGCTGCGTCAGGATTTGACACAGCTACGTCAGAAAATCGCAGTTGACACAGGTTGTGACTCAAGTCACCTCTTGCATCAGTATCTTCTGATGCAAGTGCCTTGTGTCAATCCAAGTGTTTTGAGAATCGGGCCCCTGCTCTTTAAATGGGGAAGACATATTGCTAGATTCACTCAGAGAACGTCTTGCCTACATCTAAGAGACTGTATCCCCCCAATGATCCCCTTCAGTGTCACCACTGATTACTAGATTGAATACAACCAAACTCCGCAATCTCTCAGTAGCCCAATGCAAAATGTGTTAACCTTATTTTGTTACAGTAATCAAGCATCTGGCATAATTTCCATACCCAGGTAATGAGGGGGTATTGACTGTTTTTTCCCCAGAGAGGTGGAAAGAAATGTAACAAACAGATCATTGTAACTGTACAAAATATATATATTTTTTTCAAATTGTCATGTTACACTGGAGAGAAGCAGTGTGGCTACAGTAACAGAGAGACAATGAGACCAACACACCAGGCATAGTTAGTGCTGAGAGAGATGGGGGGGAAGTATAGAAGGACCCCAGTGGGACTGAGAACATGGCCAGGCTCAGTTCAACATGAAAAATGTAAACAGACGTACATAAAGCAACCACATTTGTAAGCTGATAATAAAAAAATCATCATATAGTATTTTAGCGATAATACATTTCTGATATTACATTCCTTATCATTTTTTTTATTTCTCTCAGATTTTTTTTAAAACAGATTTTATTACCAATTTTATAATTAATGATGCAAGTTATGAAAGATGGCCACCACTAGCAAGTTTTATAAATCCCTTCCACCAGGTCACATTCTGATGGCATTGGGTAGCTGGCACCACAGCTACTCCTACAGTTGGCCAGCAGGGCTTTTTCCCACTGCAGTACCTTGCTGAATGCTGCTGAGGCCTCCAATGCTCTGCCCATGCCACAAGGAGGAGAGAGGAAGGGGTAGCACAGGGAAAAACCCATACGGTGTCTGTGTGACAGTTGGGCCCCTATGTGACTGCTGAGTCCTAACACTGACTGCCACAGATCCTTTCCACACAACTGGGCCACTTTAGGGGGAGAACAGCATTTCCCTGGAGCCCCTGCCATGGAGGATGTCAGCTGAGGCAGGACCTGGCTGGAGCACAGGAGTTCCGACCTGCAGCGGAGTATATCTCTGGGGTGAGGGTACCATAAATGATATGCTAAATATCTCTGCAATGGTGTATGGCTGGGATAAACACTTCTGAAAATAAATAAATAAAACAGCAGTGGTCCCCGTATGGATCCCTGAGGCACGTCGCTGGTCACCTTACCTTCTTCCAGTACGAAACCTCTGTCCTCAAAACTTCCATCTGCTGTTGGTGCATGTCTAAACAAAACATCACAATTCTACCACTCAGCATTAAAAAATCATAGCACTGGCCTTCAAAATTTATAGCAAATGGCCAGAATATGTAGCACATTCTTATTTTAAAGAATCATGCGTCTACAATTAGTGGGGGTTTTAAGGAATGTTTCCATCAGGCTAGTTCAATGATTTGATAGTTTGTGTGTCCAGAAATAGCACTAACATTAATAAGAACATCAGTAAACCTTTGCGGAGCAAGGGTAAATCTGAGTGTAAAAATCACAGCGATGTGTGAAATTCATTGCAGTTGAGAGGTATGATCACAATCCTCTGTTTGTGACATCATAATCATTACCACAGTAATATCAGACTGAGATGTCATAAACAGGGCCTTGTGATGTCAGGTGTTGGCAAGCAGCCAGAGAACAGATGGCATCTAGGGAACCGTGATGCTGGTATCATGTAAAATCACATTGTTACAATGAAGAAGAGAAGGATGGGGCCACCCCATGGCCCAATGGAAATCCGTTGCACTTCCATGCTGACAAACCGGATTTAGGAGTGAACTCAAGGAGCCCGAATCATGGCAGCCAAGCATGGGTAGTACTGCCCAGGGCAGCATAAGTCAGACTGGGGAGGATGTCAGGACCCGCTGATGCAGCGGCCTCTGGTAGTGAATCGGTGAGTCTTCTTGTCCTTTGACTAGAGGCGGCAAATCCATTCTACTGCACTGAGAATGCAAGGTCATTAGAGGGCTGTACCTGATGCCAAGAGGCGCAGTCACATATAGGAAACACCAGTTCCCACCTAACAAATGACTTCCTGTATACTTGGGCCCCACAAAATGAAGCCACTCGCCTGTCTGCCAGCCAGATAATAGATCCTATGATGCTCTGGGACAGGGGCAGCCATTCTTCTGGACAGCCACCATGGGGCAATGACGGATGCTGAAGCCATCATGTTAATGATCGATCAGGCAAGGTGGATGCTGGGAGGACCTGAGGTGGGATGGCCGGAAACTGCACTGGATAAAACCTTGATTAAAAAAATGAATTAGACAAATATAGAAACTGTATGAAATAAAAGTGGACATGTGTGCAAATAATTTGTGTTTTTGCCCTGGTAATGCCATCAGCTCTTTAACCTTTCTGCTTCTAGGGCACTGTGTAACTAACGGAGAATTGTTTGTTGCAAAGTGTTACACTGATGGGAAGCTGGCTAACAAGCAGCACTGTGCAACACATCTGAGAATATCCTTTTGCCAGTTGCAGTGACTGATACTCCATCCGACGGCCCCACCCCCTGATGTAGCAACAGTAGTATAGGCTCACTGAGATGGCTCGGAGGGAGGCAGGATCAGCCAGAACACCACACGCCAAGCTGTTTTTCTGCCTGGCCTGCTGCAACATTTAGATCTTTGCCAACAGACAATACTGCTATTCAAGTCTGTAGTCTGACCGGGGGGCTACAAAAAAAACAAAGGCTCAGTACATTTTGCATGAGCTGGCTTTTGGGTGAAGGACCAAGGGATTTCAGAGTTCACCTCACTTCACCTGTGATGAGGGATTTGCCTGCTTTGGCAGCGCCAGTTCCTGTGAGAAGGCATTAATCTGATTAATTAAACTGGGAGTCAGATGGAGCTGTAGGCTTGGCCAAGCTCTGATCACCAAGGAGCTGCAGAGTGCAGAATCCATGCCTGTACTTCTCTCAATTCTTGGGGAGGGTGGAGAATGGTTGTAATCTATGATATAACTCCCATAACTAGGCTGTGTGCTGCAGACATCAGCAGATTCATGCACAGGGGTATAGACTTTTAAAAACACAAAAGTATTTTTCTTGACCTGGGCTGCTGACTGACAGGATTTTCTCAGCCTGCTGGCAAAATACTGAGGGTTTGGAAATAAATATTAGGGTGCTTGTGTTGCTAGTGTAACCCCTAGATGGCGCTATCCCAGGGGCTACTACCCCTGCCTGATTTGCCACTAACAGGTTGAGGGGCCTGGATCCAATGGCGGGTGCCTCCACCCAGAGGTCAGGGTTTGCAATAGTTAAACTAACTTGGTCACAGCCCTCTGGGACACTGCAACCCCTTCTTCCCACTAGTGGCCCACACAATATATCAGAATTACCTTCACAGTATACACTTACCCCCAGGTCTGGTTCCGGCACTGGGACCTCCTGTGAAATGAGATACAGTGCAACAATCACAGTACAGTACTTTAACATAGACAAATACCTCAGGCAGTATAACTTCACTGAAACAAGCAGCTCTGATTTATTTAGGGGATATAAACAGGGGGAAATCAGGTTAATTAGCTTATCACTCTAATAATCTACCTATGGCTCTGTGCACAGGCCTATCCCTATCAGTTACTGTCCCTGGGTACCCAAGCCCTAGTGGCTAGTCCAAACCGTGGCAGCTGGTAAGGGCCCTTTCACACAGAGAAAAGGAGAATTAAACAGTCAGCAGCACAGTAATTCCATTTGGATTTAATGTGTGGCAATTCAACAGGGAGCAACCCTGAATTAGTACTCACGACCTCCAAATAAGATAGGGTCCTTCAATGTCAGCAGGGCTCACTTGAGGTACACAAACCTCTTCACACATCCATATAAAGAAAGTACTATACCAGGCAGGCTGCATCTGTATCCCGATCGCAATTACTGCACAATACCCGGGAGAACACACAGCAGATTCAGTTCCTGACAGACCGAGTGCAATTTTCAGCAATTCTTCCAGTCTTCTACAGGGTGAGCCTGGTTTCTACTCTTCAGAGATCCTTTGATTCTTTTCACAGGACAGATTCAGTCCTAACAAGCTGTTACACCAGCTGCAGACCGAACTCTGGGCCTTACACACTTTTTTGACTAAAACTGCACACTGAAAAGCACAGGGCCCTTCCTTCTTCACTGCCAAAGCTCAACTGAAGCTCCAACCCACAAAACTGGCACTTCCTTTGAGTTCCTCCCAGTTCTTGACTGGATTGGCTGTCACTCACAATAGACTGCTGCTGTTGGTCCAAAAGGCACTGAAGTCTAAACTACATCTCCCAGAGTCACTGCCCATACAATCCTCTCTGTGGCTGGCTCAGATTATGAGTCCAAGTTCTGATTCGTCCAAGGCACCATTTTAGAGCTAGCTTACCCCACACTGATTGGTCCAGTTCAGCAGTTCAAAACTAGAATGGGGAACTAGCAGACACAGTTCTGACTGCAAAGAAAGCAGGTTAGACAAACTGTAATTTCATTATTACTCTAAATAATTTCTGGCAAACAGTTACATCTTTCAGATAGGTTCCCTTTGCACTCCTAGTGACTGCAAAAATGAAGTGAATTGGCAGCAGCTCAAGTGGTACTCAGAGAAGCACACAGTCCCCCATACAAACTAATTATGTCTGCAAGCAGACAGCTCTTAAAGAGACAGTACCAGAGGCTCTAAAACACTCACTGATAAATGGCTTAAATGCCAAACACCATTCAGGCTTGGAGCATTCAAGCAAGCTCCTGGAAGTCTTTTAGGAACCCCCATTTGCAGGGGTTACACCCTTCCTGGTCTGGGAAAGCTTGACGTCCGCGTCAAGCAAGTACCCCCATAAGTTTCAACTGCAACCATATACATTTGCATTAGGCTCGCACATGTAATCATCAGTCAATATATCATTTTACCAAGAACACATTTCTGAAACATTGCAGTCGTCACTCTTTACACAGTATTACATACACATTGTACCATAACTCAAGTTATTACCTCTTGTACATGAAACCTGAAGAGGGCCCTTCCTATCAGTTACCTTGGGGCTGGACGGGGCAAGGGCACCATACTTGAGAGCAACACAAGTAACTTGGAGTTAGCACTGGACGCTCAGTTTGGGCAATGAGCTCGGGACACATATACACTCCTTTATGGACAACATTGAGAGGCAAATCCACAGGCCTCCCAAGGGAATCATAACTGAGGTGCACCACAGGCTTTACAGCTCGACCAGTCTTTCTAAGGGGAACTGTTACAGTCTCTGCACTCTGAGCCTCATTTTCAGCATTGTCCACACTTGTCAGGGGAGTCTCCATGGGGGTAGAGAGGCTAGAACTTGGGGCACTTTCAGCTCCAGGAGTTACAGTTTCTGAGTCCACAACATTTGGCTCGCATGGAGAGCTTTCGGACACTGGCAGTGGACTGTCAGGGCACTCAAAATACTCTTCTTGTTCGGGTGTATCACCAGTCTGCCCCAATCTATCATTTTCCTCCCCTGAAAGCTCAAACAGTTCAACCATGCACAATGATTCCATTTCATCTGATCTGATGCTTTGCACTTCACTTTCTGGGAGCATTGGCTCCAGGGATGAAGCTGGGGGCTTAAACAGTCCAGAAGGCCCAGCTTTGTCTCCAGTATTGACTAGGGGATTGCCCCGAAACAATTGACTCAGTTCGTAAGAAGGATAGTATTCAAAGTCACTCTCACTTTCTTCCGATATGGACTGACAGTCATGCTCAACTGGGACTTGTGGAGGGAACACTTTAACTTTGCTTCTGTAGGTGCAGACTTTCTTGATCTTTTCTTAGCAGCAGCTCTAGTCACTGGTCCAGAGGGGCATCTTCTAGGCTCAGACTCAATAAGATTTGCCCAATGGGCAGTAAATGATTTCTATGCATTGTTTTACATCTTTTGAATTATTCTCAGGCCTTACTTTGTACACTGGCAGATCATCTAGTTTGCCCACTACAATGTGAGGGAGATGGTGCCATCTGTCAGCAATCTTGTGCTTGCCATGCAATCCCAGATTTCTTAGCAATACCCGATCTCCTCCTGGAGTTCCTGTGCTTTCACCTTTTATCATACCTTTCTTTGTTGGCCAGATTTCTTTTTGGCAGCCATGGTTTGAGCCAGTTGGTACGCTGAGTTAGTGGGCCTTTAACTTTTGCACATACTGTAAATAGTTGTCAGCCTGAACCCCATCAGAGAGACCCCAAAACACACATCTACTGGTAGTCGAGCTTCTCTTCCAAACATCAGGCGGTAGGGGAGAATCCAGTGGCATCACTTTTGGTGCAGTTATAAGCATGTACCAGGGTGCTAATTTGTTGGCTCCATCTAGGCTTGTCCTTTGGGTGCAGGGTGCCTAGCATATCTAGCAAAGTGCGTGTTGAAACGCTTCAGGCTGTGGGTCCCCTGGGGTGGTAAGGAGTGGTTCTGGACTTCGTGACTCCCCACAGAGAAAGCATCTCTTTGATCAGACGACTCTCAAAGTCTCTCCTTGATCAGAATGGATTCTTTGTGGAGCCCCATAGTGAACAAAAAGTTTTCTACAAGTACTTTGGCCACAGTGGATGCTTTCTGGTCTTTGGTGGGAAAGCTTGGGCATATCTCGTGAAATGGTCAGTGACCACCAGCACATTACTGATATTTCTTTGATCTGACTCCAAACTTAGAAAATCAATACAGACCAGCTCCATGGGTGCACTGGTGGTGATGTTAACAAGGGCAGCCCTCTGGGGCAAAGCTTTCCTCTGTAAGCGACTACAAGTTGAATGTGTTGCTCCACATCAGCCCCCATCTTAGGCCAATAGAATCTGGATCTCACCAAGTCAAGTGTTCTGTCTATACCAAGGTGCCCCATGTGGTTGTGCAAGGACCTCAGTACTGAGTCTCGAAAGAAAGTGGGCAGTACTAGTTGTTGTTTGTCTACTTGTCCCCTCTGTCTACTGTTTCTCTGTATAACAGTTTATTGATCAGTTTCAACTTAGGACCTTCTTTGTATAACAGTGCAGTTCTCAAATCAGTGGAGCGTAATTTGGACACATCTTTTCCTGCATAGAGGGCTTCTAAAGCTGCTTTGATCATGGGATCGCGGGATTGAGCCGCTGAATACTGTCATTGTCCAGCTGAGGCAGTGCACCAATGTCTTTGCAGAAAAGTGGCAATAAGCAGCAGGTATGCAATTCTCAGAGGCTCCCAAGCAATCCACCATGCAGTCCACTGCGTCCGTGGACATTGTTCCTCCCTGTCAAACTTCCGGCAGAGTGCCCGAATGTCAGGTTCTGCCAATCGGACCCAATCATTCTGGGAACAGGCCTCCGGGAGAGCATCAGCATCTATGTGGTTCAGACCTGCTCGGTGATAGAGAACATAGTCATATGTAGATAATGCAGAAAGCCACCTATGGCCAGTGGCATCCAACTTAGCTGAGGTCTGCACATAGGTCAAAGGATTATTGTCAGTTTTACTAGTATTTTAGCCCCATACAAGTACTCATGGAATTGGTCAACAATAGCCCACTTCAAAGCTAGGAACTCTAACTTATGTACAGGATAGTTCTTTTCGGATGGGGTCAGGCTTCTACTGGCAAAGGCCACTGGTCTCAGGCCATTCTCGTGCTCTTGGTACAACACAGCCCCAACCCTTGCAAGCTAGCATCAGTGTGCAGGGATAAGGTTTTCTTGGATCGGCATAGGCCAGCACTGGAGCATGGGTAAGTTGATATATGATCTCATGAAAGCAGTCTCACAATCAGGGTCAGCGGGCCTCAAATACTTCACTTCGGATGAAAATACACTCTTTCAGTCTTGAGGGCGCTGACTTTTGGTATTTTTGTGGGTTGGGGATACCCCTTAGTAAGGTTAAGTAAGGCGGATCACTCTTGAATAGTCCTTGATGAAGCGCCGATAATAACCACAGAATCCAGGAATCTTTGCAGTTCTTTTAGATTTTTGGCTGTGGCCAGGTGGTCAAGGCCTCAACTTTACTTGGGTGGGTCTCTATTCCTCGGTGGATACTATGTGTCCCACATACTTTACTGATGTTTGAAAAATTGACACTTATCAATGGACAGTTTAAGGCCAAAGTCCTCCAGGCGGTCCAATACCTTAAATAATCTGCTCTCATGTTCCTCCAGTGAGCTGCCAAACACAATAACATCATCTAGGTATACCAGGCACTCTAGTAAGTTCATGTCCCCCACTGCCGCTCCATCAATCGTTGAAAAGTGGCTGGGGCACCTGAAAATCCTTGAGGCATCCTCCTTGAATTCATGAACCAAGCGGACAGATAAAGCTGTCTTTTCACGGTCCTCTGGGGCCATCGGGATCTGATAGTACCCACTGCGGAGATCCAGCACAGAGAACCACTTGCTCCCGTTTAGGCAGTCCAAAGCATCCTGAATGCGGGCATTGTGTACTGATCAGGGATAGTCCCCGGTTTAAGGTGCGATAATCCACACACATCCTTACTGTTCCATTCTTTTCCTCACTACCACAATGGGGAAGCATAAGGGCTTCTGGATTCTTGTATTACACCAGCAGCTAACATCTCTTGCAGATGCCGTCTCACATCATCTATGTCAGCAGGTGCCAGGCGCGAGACCTCTCACGAAATGGTCTTCGTCATGCAGCCGGATATTGTGCTCAGCTCCTTGCGCATCCTACATCCCATTCCTTTAAAGAAAACACCTGGTCTCTCTGGGCAAGCTTCTCACTGATCTTCACTTTCCATTCAGCTGGCAGCGGGAGTCCGAAATCAAACAAGTCAGGCGTTACTCTGTCATTCTTCCTTGAACTCTTGCTGCTGGGTAGCACTGCAGTGTCTGCACAATGCACATTAGCCAGGATGCAACCTCTGTTTACTCGAATGTCTCTTTCAGACACATTATGAACTTGGACCATTACCCTTCTGGCATAAGCATGGGCTCTAAGCGGGCAAAATACTAGGCTTGACCAGCAGTCCCTCTGGCAATTTTCCATCGCCTGGTGCATCCAACATTAATATTTTATTCTTAACATCCTTTCTGATCGGACCTCTCCCTGTAAGGTACACTGGGCATTTGGCGCCAGGATCAGAGACTCAGGATCCTTCTTCCATACAATTCGACCGGTTCCTCTGGTTCTGTTTTTCAGCATCTCTCTGTGCCTCATAGGCCTTCTTAATTAAAGCGGAACTCTTAAAGCTCTACTAGTCTTTGACCCCTGTTTTCATAACACAACTGTGCCAGCCTTCCAACATATGAGCATTTGTTCCAATCAACAAAGGGACACCATCATACAGTCCAGTGGGGACACACTAAGGCTAGGGTCTCTACTTGTTCGGCCACTCCAGCCACGGAGGTGGGGAAAGACAGCCAAATTCGGATATACCCGGAATAGGGGTAGGCCTTCTCACTTAACCCCCATACATGCAGTCCTTCTAATGGTTGTAAGGGTACGTCTGACAAATGCTTCTGATACCAATCTTGGAACATAATTGTCACTTGGGAGCCACTGTCTAATATAGCTCTTGTAGACACTCCGTTCACCTTTACAGTGGTCTCCATGGAGGGACCCACTATTCTGGACCAGTCTGGAGAGGCGGTAGTGGGGCCTGGGCAACTGACCTTGCCACAAAAGGACGTGAATTAGCATTTTTGGTGCCCTCACTGGGATCATGTCGTGCACCTCTTAACCACTGATTTCTTCTCCGAGCTCTCCTTGTAGCCTATATGCAACTTTGTCAGTGTCTTTTGGGACTGGCATTTCCTTTCATGTGCCCATCTTTCCCACAATTATAGCAAAACATACTTTCTGGAGTTTGAGCTGGCCGAGGCGCCACACTGGGAGCCAGGGCGGGTATTACTAACTGGAAACCTGGTGCCATCTCTGTCTGCGCGTGATAAGCATTTGGAGACATCTCGCAGTTTCTCCACTTCCATGGTCAAGGAATCGAGTTCGGAGCTGTTATCAGCAGGAGATACATGGGTGGGTACCCCACCCCATAGCAGAATGCAGTCGGATATAGGTCAGAGCCCATTACTTGCAGGCGTGGCCTTCATAAAGGGACTGTTTTGAATTCGGATCTCTCTCAACAGTTCGCCCCATTGTGACATATCTTTTCCTTGTCAGAGCACTCATTGACTGCCAACCTCTGCCCCTGAACTTCACTTGATGGGTCACCCTCAGTCACTCGGGTCATGCTTCGCAGCTATTGTGCAGGTCCCTCCGGTCGTCTTTTCTCAACTCCTCGAATTTCTCTCATTAACTCATCATAGGAGGGTGGGGATTCCAGTCGATCTGCCAGGTGTAACTGAAGCAACAGCAGTTCTGAGAAGGGGCAGACTTAGGATCCTGTCCAGTCTGGTTCGGTCCAGTTCAATCGCTGGCAAACTACCTTTTCTGAGGCATTCTTGCAACAATTTTTCCAGCCGAGATACATACACAGACAACAACTCCCTTGGTACTGTTGTGCATCTCTTACTCTCCACCATAGGTCCCTCATCTGAATCTGGGCTCCCATACACATTCTCCAAGGCCTCAAGATAGGCCTGTGCAGTCGCTTCAGGGTTACTGGCGTTTGCTTCGGATGGTAGCCAGGGCAGGACCTCGGAGGCTCTCTAACCCTCTTTCGCTTTTCACCTTCCGAGCATTGCCATTCTAGCACTTGGGGGGCAACATAGTCTATCCAGGTCTCCCAGTCATCCTCCCCTTGGGGGGTTGGGAGGGTCCCAGAGAAGATCCTCAACCTTCGGTAAGAGTCGTGACTAATGGCAGGTGCAGAAATAGGAGTCTGCATTGGTTCAGCCACCATTACGGGCACTGGAGCAGGAGAGGGTGTTGGGGGAGGAACACCCCCAGGTGGCAAGAATAGTTTCTTCAAGTCCTCCACAGTTTTCCCTTCTCCCAGCAACCATTCAGCAAATTTCTCCTCAAAAGTTTCAGATAGTGGTGGGGCTGATTCCCCGGGTCTTTACTGTCCTTAGTTATCACTCTCAAGCAGTGAGGGCTCCCTCTGGGGTAATGGTCTGTGGCACTTTGGAGCTATCTATGGGATCCTTAAACTCTATTAGGGCCAGGAAGTGTGGGTGAGCAGATTAGCATGACCCACCACCACAGGGTTTTGTAAACCTTCCACCTTGGAAAGTACTCCCTGCACAGTGTCCGTATTGATACCCAGGGGATGTCCAGGATAAGCATAGCATTTTGGGGTCGATCTCCTCCCCAGTACACCACTCCACCAGCCGGTGCACAGCCACTTCTGTCGGGGTACCCATTTTTTTCTTAACAGTGGTTCGTAAATATGGCCACTAGAGGACACACAATCCCAGCGGTGAGCCTCCAAGATGTAACCCCTAGATGGCGCTATCCCAGGGGCTACTACCCCTGCCTGATTTGCCACTAACAGGTTGAGGGGCCTGGATCCAATGGCGGGTGCCTCCACCCAGAGGTCAGGGTTTGCAATAGTTAAACTAACTTGGTCACAGCCCTCTGGGACACTGCAACCCCCCTTTCTTCCCACTAGTGGCCCACACAATATATCAGAATTACCTTCACAGTATACACTTACCCCCAGGTCTGGTTCCGGCACTGGGACCTCCTGTGAAATGAGATACAGTGCAACAATCACAGTACAGTACTTTAACATAGACAAATACCTCAGGCAGTATAACTTCACTGAAACAAGCAGCTCTGATTTATTTAGGGGGATATAACAAGGACAGGGGGAAATCAGGTTAATTAGCTTATCACTCTAATAATCTACCTATGGCTCTGTGCACAGGCCTATCCCTATCAGTTACTGTCCCTGGGTACCCAAGCCCTAGTAGCTAGTCCAAACAGTAGCAGCTGGTAGGGGCCCTTTCACACAGAGAAAAAGGAGAATTAAACAGTCAGCAGCACAGTAATTCCATTTGGATTTAATGTGTGGCAATTCAACAGGGAGCAACCCTGAATTAGTACTCACGACCTCCAAATAAGATAGGGTCCTTCAATGTCAGCAGGGCTCACTTGAGGTACACAAACCTCTTCACACATCCATATAAAGAAAGTACTATACCAGGCAGGCTGCATCTGTATCCGATCGCAATTACTGCACAATACCGGGAGAACACACAGCAGATTCAGTTCCTGACAGACCGAGTGCAATTTTCAGCAATTCTTCCAGTCTTCTACAGGGTGAGCCTGGTTTCTACTCTTCAGAGATCCTTTGATTCTTTTCACAGGACTGATTCAGTCCTAACAAGCTGTTACACCAGCTGCAGACCGAACTCTGGGCCTTACACACGTTTTTTGACTAAAACTGCACACTGAAAAAGCACAGGCTCCTTCCTTCTTCACTGCCAAAGCTCAACTGAAGCTCCAACCGACAAAACTGGGCACTTCCTTTGAGTTCCTCCCAGTTCTTGACTGGATTGGCTGTCACTCACAATAGACTGCTGCTGTTGGTCCAAAAGGCACTGAAGTCTAAACTACATCTCCCAGAGTCACTGCCCATACAATCCTCTTGTGGCTGGCTCAGATTATGAGTCCAAGTTCTGATTCGTCCAAGGCACCATTTTAGAGCTAGCTTACCCCACACTGATTGGTCCAGTTCAGCAGTTCAAAACTAGAATGGGGAACTAGCAGACACAGTTCTGACTGCAAAGAAAGCAGGTTAGACAAACTGTAATTTCATTATTACTCTAAATAATTTCTGGCAAACAGTTACATCTTTCAGATAGGTTCCTTTGCACTCCTAGTGACTGCAAAATGAAGTGAATTGGCAGCAGCTCAAGTGGTACTCAGAGAAGCACACAGTCCCCATACAAACTAATTATGTCTGCAAGCAGACAGCTCTTAAAGAGACAGTACCAGAGGCTCTAAAAACACTCACTGATAAATGGCTTAAATGCCAAACACCATTCAGGCTTGGAGCATTCAAGCAAGCTCCTGGAAGTCTTTTGGGAACCCCCATTTGCAGGGGGGTTACACCAGCACCCATGGATGCAGTGCATATGGGAGGGGGGATCCACATGCTTTGGTGGTGGTGGATCAAAGCCCCAGCGGACCTGTGTGTGGATCAACTGCACCAGTTGTACATCAGGTATCCCTCCCTCCATTCCACCCTTTGCCCAACACAGATATTAAGGACACCATGACTCGACCTTGCCTATAACCACAATGGCAAGTGAGCTTCCGCTTTTGTAGCCAACACTTATGCTGCTCTGTAGTCGGCCTACAGAGGGCTCATAATTACCCAGCAGACTGTGCCCTCTCTCCTCAGGAATCAGGGCCCCTTACCTAAATACCACCCACACACATATGCATACTTGCCCATCTTAGAGTGAGAAACCCATATGTGGTCATGAATTGGCATTTTCAGCTGGCCAAGGCAGACTTTTACTAACCAACTTGCCAGGTAGGTCTTCCTGGTGGCCTAGAAAACTATTACCCCCCCCCCCGCACCACGCAGGGTCTCCTAAGTGGCAAGGTAGGTTGTTACCACCATGGGCGAAGGAACGAATATGCCAAGTAAGCCACAGCTTACAAGTTTATTGAAGAGGGGACAACATTCTGGGTACAATCAGGAAGTGAGTGCGCGACCAGCAGTTAGCATAGTTTCAGTGCTGAAACAGGGGGCTACCTACCCAACCGAACATCAAACAACAGAAGTATCTAGCAAAACTCAGTGTATCCATGGCCCCTGAAGAAGCCTTACTGGTGAAGCACCAGGGAGTTCTGGCCATGGATACACTGAGTTTTGGATGCCAGCGATGTTTTGATCTAAAGCATTTTAAATAAAAGTTGAAAGCAGCAAATTTGTGAGTCAGTGTGACATCCCTGGCATGAGAGCCAAGTAACAGTGCTAGACATGTTTGTTGTTTGGCGGCATTCTGGACCCTGAACATTTATTTTGGTTACTCCTACTGTCTGATATCCACCCCTATGGGTGTCATATTTAACAGAATGTTACACGTATAAAACTAAGTAATCTGGGGCGTACCAGGAGTCTGGGTAACAAATATGGGTATATCTATGGGGAGGGGGCAAATAGTGACCCCAAAGGGCTGTGGCTTGCAAGCTGTTTTTTTCCTAGCCACACCCCTGGTTACCACCATGCCCTGCATCAGTCAGGATCCCCCAGGTGGTCCCACAGATCGCTACTGCACCAGTAGGGCCGTCAGAGTCTCCCAGACAGCTTCACAGGCTGTTTCTTTATATCCCCTCATGCCAGGCATGATTTCCCATGTGGCAATGTAAACTGTTGCTGCACCCACCACACCTGGCGAGGTTGTCCTAGGTAACAAGATAGACTGTTACCATCATGGCAGGCAGGTTTGTCTTTTCACAGAGCTCCCACTCTGGCACTGTAGAAGAAGACAGTGCATTTTAGGGCACAGAAGCATGATCACAGAGTGACACATCAGTGCAAACAAAACAAATTCAGCATCGCATTTGTAAGTCCTATATGAACGTACGAATGGTAGGATGGAAAAAGGCTTGCTGCCTATGAAAACCAGTAGTGCCCACCCACTCCCCGAGTAAACAAGTTCAGAAGTGATCTCTTTTCTTCACGCAGGGCCCTGTGTGAATAGAGCTATGACTGACTCTGTTGGCAACATGTGGTGAGCCTTACTTTGCTACCTCCAAAAAGTGTATCACTGTGAGGCACTGACATGGAGCTGTACCTTGTACCCTGGCCAGCGCCATCACCTGGGACTCAGCCAGATTATCTGGACATAGTTGGGGGGGGGGAGGATGGCCTTCCCTCTCCTAGATCCACCACTGGGGGCAGTGTGTGGGGGGATCTAAAGGCCGGTATGTCCTGGGGAGGTGGTTACTTTTGGGGGGGTGACTGGGACTGAGGACCAGTTGACCCTGAAAGCTGAGAAAACTCTATTGAAGAAAGTTCCCTCTTTCTGGGAGTAGCAGTGCAGGTGGCAGACCAAGCTGTTGTCACAAGCTGTAAGAGAGTTTTGTAGCTGCCCCTCCCAAGGATTTTCAAGTCCGACATAAACCGAATTGTTTCCTATAATGTGTGCAATTTCTGGTTAATATGGGGGGCTGGATAGTGTGATTTATTTGAAAAGATTCTTGTTACAGGAAACTCTTGTAATGGTGCTAGATCAAAGAATAAGTTGCTCTGTAGAAATGTTCTTTGGTTTTCTAATGACAAGCATTTTGTTTGTAAATTTTAATGGGGGGTGGGTGGCCTCCAGCAAAATAAATCCATGTTGACAGCAGCAGAACTCCCCTTACACAACACTAAAAAAAAAGAAAACCTGAACTGCAAGTCATTTTCATCACTTTACTACTAAGGCTCATGAAGAGTGCAGAAAATACATTTATAAAATGAGGATTACATGAAAACACAGTACTTTCTTTTTACCATTTGCCCAGGACAGCGTAGCTGAAATGC
This sequence comes from Neoceratodus forsteri, assembly GCA_016271365.2. Classification (NCBI taxonomy): domain Eukaryota; kingdom Metazoa; phylum Chordata; order Ceratodontiformes; family Ceratodontidae; genus Neoceratodus; species Neoceratodus forsteri. The sequence goes on along the minus strand of JADMNL010000031.1, from coordinate 133,520,582 downwards.
AGCATCTCATTTCCAGTGGGGTCCTGTTTTTATCAAGTTCAACATGCAGGGTGGACTGGAGGACTGAGAGGTTAAGAGGTTGCCCAGTGTCACACAGTGAGTATTTGGCACTAGCTAGGTTCAAACCTGTGATTGCCTGGTTTCCAAGCTGTTCCTCTAACCCCTGAAACACACTGCCTCCTGAAATTATCAGTGTGGTATTTATTTATTTTCTTTTGCCATTTATTTATAATTTGGTGACTGGGAAAGGTGCACTGAATCAAGACTTGTTTCTGGTGTGACCCCCAGGGTGGGTGGGGGGTAGATGGGGAAAAACAGTCACATAATCAGCAAACACAGAGTAAAGCATCACATAATCAGCACATACAGAGTAACATAAAAGAACTAAACATAAGATATGACCCTATGAGAGAAGAGACTTGTGTAACTGAATGAGGGTGCAGCAGGAGGGGAAGGGGCAGAGAGGGGGAGCAACTTGGCAAATAGTGGGCACAACCACAAAGGGGGCAGAAGTGGAGGAAGAGAAGACTGTATGGAATGCTAGCAACAGGCACAAGGGGATAAAAATTAGAGGGGATGAAGTGAGCTGAGAGGAGAGGTTTAAGGTGCTAGAATTCTGAGAGGAGGGCCCACAAGGATTTAGCCCCAAAGAAACAATAGGAATTGGAGAAAAAAAAGATTGTCAAAACCCAGGATCAAACCAGAAACCTTTAGCTCTTCAGTTTAACTGTCTCCCAACCAAGCTATTACAGATCCATAGTTTGGTTCAGTTTTTTGTGTACAAATAAACAAATAACTTTCCAAAGATTGAACATACAAGGACAAAGACATTTAAATGACAACTATTCACACATAATATAAATCCATACAATTATTGCACCTTGGAGGGTCTATAACTTCACATACATCTACAATATCCAGAACAAGAGAGAAGAGAGAAGAGAGCTCCCCCATAAAATGCTCAGTACCAAGGGCTCACTTTGCACACTGTCCTTTTTGCACCACTGCACCTTTGAATTATTTTCTGCACCATCGCACCTTTGACTATGTATGTTACCACTTATTTTGCACTTTTTGTTCCAGTATACTTCTGTATTTTTCCTTTGTACTATTAGAATTTTTCATTGTGTATTACTTTCCCCTTCTATGTCTCCCCTGAGTCCCACTTGTTACGAGCCTTGTCTCAGTGTGCCTTTCTTGTTCGCCAATTTGTAAGTAAATAAGCACTGTAAATAATACTCTGCCAACTGAAGGTACACCCCAGTGTCTTGCATGTTGCTGTTTAGCAGTAGGAAGGGAAGAATCACTGAGACACATTAGTTTCATCAACCTTGAAGGAACCTAAAAAATCACTCTGTCTCCCCCCTGGCTGCTGGAGGTCTGAATCCAAGCACGGAAGAAGACGACTACTGAAGACTACAGGACATTCCTGTCCCAGAATAGGAAGGGCGAGAGTTGTAAGGGCACATAGGCAGTAGGAAGGTAGGTGTAAAAGTACAGAGAGGGAGGAGACAGTAAGCATACAAAGCAACAGGAGAGGGGACACAAAATAAGTCAAGATGGGAGTGGTGCAGTGCAATGGCTGTGGGGCAGCAGTGTTCCGGGAGGCATTCTGGAGGCTGCGATGCTGCCCTGTTTGTAGGTACCTCTCTGGTCAGAGGGAGGAGGTTTCCCGTCTCCAGGTTGACCTGGCTAGGATTCATGAAACCTCTTTCCCCACCCAGGGACCACCAGGGCCACCACCGCTACCTCAGAGGTTGCTAAGGAAGAGGAGCGGTTGGACCAAGGTGGGCTCTGGGAGGAAGAGTGGGGTGGAACAGAGGTGCATCCCTCCAGTTGTACCTCTCCACAACTCATATTCTGTTCTGGAAAAGAGTGGTTCCTTTATGGAGGCACCTGCAGTGGAAACCAAGGAGGATGCTGGGAACCTCCACAAAAGAGACCCATAGGAGGGTGACACGAGACCCCACAGGGGAAGGAAACAACTCCTGGTGGGGGACTCAATCATTAGGTGGGTAGAAGTGGGGGAGGAAGGGGATAGGGAGGTAAGGTGCCTGCCTGGTGCCATGGCTCGGAGGGACAGGAAGCGAATCCTCAGGATCACGGGAGCAGCTGCACGAGGGAGGGAGCAGGATGTCATTGTCCACCTAGAGACAGATGACCTGGCTGAATGGGATCAGAGCGATGCAAGAGGAGTTTGTAGAGTTGGGGAGGGGCCTTAGACAAGTAGCATGTACGGTGCCTTCTTGGAGATGCTGCCTGTCTATGGTAAGGATGATGCTAGGGTATTCCGCACCATGGGATTCAAAGAATGGTTGAAAAGCTGGTGTGGAGCTCAGGGTTTTGGCTTCAATGGGGACTGGAGAGACACCTGGAGGGATGCAGGCCTATACTGGCGTGATGGTCTGTATCTGTCTGGGGGGGGGCCAGGGTCCTAGGTGATAGGTATAAATGCTTCATTGGTAAGCATTTAAACTAGCCAAGAGGATAGGCACTGAAAAGGAGCAGGAAAATCCCAGCCTCCCCCCCACAAAACACAGTAGTTAGAGAGGTAAACACCAAGGTAGAGAAGTCAGTAGGGAGCAGGACAGGAGTAAATGTAGAAAAACGCAGTAAGGACAGGGATGGGGATAAAAGGGGTAAAGGTGATAAAAAAAAAAAAAAAAAAAAGGAAGGTGATGAGTACCAACACCCGCAGTCTGTGTAACAAGTTCCCTGAACTAGTGGCCTTGATGGAAGAGGGATGCCTGGATATTGTGGCAGTCACTGAAACATGGTACACAGAGAACCATGACTGGGATGTCAACATACCAGGATACACAGTCTACAGGAGGGACAGGGTGGGTAAATGAGGATGAGGAGGAGCTCTCTATATAAGGGAAGGGATTAAAGCAACAGAACTAAAGAGTAACCAGGAAGTTGATGAGTCACTATGGGTCGCCCTGGAGACAGGAAATGGCACCACAATCCTCATGGGGGTTGTGCACAGACCCCCATCTCAGGGGGAGGAAATGGACAAGGAAATGACAGAAGGCATCCTTAAAATGGCAGAAAAAGGGGAGATATTGTTGATGGGGGACCTGAATATGCCAGATGTTAACTGGAGTACCTTTGCTGCAGGCACATCCACGAGCAGGGTCATTCTTGATGCCCTACAGGGGGCATGCCTCAGACAACTAGTGTTGGAACCCACTCAGGAGGGAGCAATCTTAGACGTGGTATTCTCAAATGAGGAAGGAGAAAGGATCTCAGATTTAGAAGTGGGTAGCCACCTGGGAACAAGTGACCACCAAACAGTGTGGTTCACAATAAACACAGTCATAGAGTCAAGTCATACAAAAACAAGAGTATTGGACTTGAGGAAGGCTGACTTTGGGAAAATGAGAGAGTGCCTCAGAAAAGCACTAGCAAACGGGCAAGAAGGAGGGGTGGAGGAACAATGGGGAATAATCAAAACAGACATTGCAGAGGCAACAAGCCTTTGTGTGAAGCAAATCAACAAAACAAAATGAAGGAAAAAAACACTATGGTTCTCAAAAGAGGTGGAAGGGAATAACCCATAACACCCATTAGCGCCATATGGCGTCAGAACCATCCATTGCTTAACCTGACCCAAAATGGCGGCATCAGATAGAATGAGAAAAGGATAGCATTCAGGAAATATAAGGAAACACAGAAGGAGCAGGACAGAGAACTTTATCAGTTAAAGCAGAAGGAGGCAGGGGAGGCAGTCAGAATAGCAAAGGTACAAACTGAGGAAAAGATAGACAACTCTGTTAAGAAGGGGGATAAAACTTTTTATAGGCACATTAGGGAGTGAAGAAAGACCAAGGGAGGGATACAGAGACTTAATAAAGGGGAGGGAATGTGAGCAGAAGGTGACAGTGAAAAAGCAGGGATACTGAACAAATATTTTTGCTCAGTATTCGCAACGGAAGAGGAGGGGGAGATACCTAAACCAAACAAGAGAGAAACTCTGAATGGGGGGGGGGTCGATACCAATCTATTCACAGAAGAAAGGGTTTTGAAAGAACTCTTGAAACTGAGGGTGGACAAAGCAATGGGGCCTGATGGGATCCACTGAAGAATTCTAAAAGAACTAAGGGTAGAACTAGTAACACCCCTGACTACTCTCTTTATCAAATCATGGGAGGATGCAGTCGTACCTGAGGACTGGAAGAGGGCAAATGTGATTCCACTTCACAAAAGTGGGAGCAGGGCAGAGGCAGGAAACTACAGACCAGTTAGTTTGACTTCAGTGGTAGGGAAAATGATGGAATCACTTTTGAAGGAAAGAATTGTTGAGTACCTAGAGGCCAGTGGGGCACAGGACCCAAGGCAGCATGGTTTCACAGCAGGACGGTCATGCCAGACAAACCTAATAGAGTTCTTTGACTGGGTGACCAAAGTAGTAGACCAGGGAGGGGCTGTGGATATGGCCTACCTAGATTTTGGCAAGGCATTTGACACAGTCTCACACAAAAGATTAATATGTAAGTTAGCCAGCCTTGGAGTAGGTCCCAAGGTGGTAGCCTGGATAAAAAACTGCCTAGACAACAGGACGCAAAGGGTAATAGTAAACGGAGTCCACAGTGAAGAAAGGAGGGTAACTAGCGGGGTACTGCAGGGTTCGATACTGGGACCGGTCCTCTTTAATGTCTTTATAAGTGACATTGGAGAGCATCTGGAAGGAAAGGTATGCCTCTTTGCAGATGACACAAAGATCTGCAACAGGGTTGATACACAAGGTGGGGTGGAAAGGATGAAAAGGGACTTGGTAAGGTTGGAGGAATGGTCAAATATGTGGCAGCTCAGATTCAATGCAAAGAAGTGCAAGGTAATACATCTGGGAAACAAAAACCCAGGGGAAGAGTACACAGTGTGGTGTGAGTTAATAGTAACAACAAAAATCAAAAAAGACCTAGAAGTAATTATATCAGGTGAACTAAAGGTGGGCAAGCAATGTGAGAAGGCAGTAAAGAGGGCCTGGGGATACTGGGATACACAGGGAGAGGCATCAACAGTAGAAAACAGGAAGTTGTTATCCTCTGTACAGACAATTGGTGAGACCCTATCTGGAGTACTGCATGCAATTCTGGAGACCCCATCTCCGCAAAGACATAGACAGAGTGGAGGCGGTCCAGAGGAGGGCAACCAAAATGGTTCAGGGTCTGCACCAGAAGACATACGAGGAGAGACTAAAGCAGCTTAATATGTATACCCTTGAGGAAAGGAGGGAGAGGGGGACATGATAGAAACTTTCAAGTATCTCAAGGGAATTAACAAAGTACAAGAGAGAAGCATCTTTCAGAAGGAGAGATGTGCAAGAACAAGGGGACACAATTTGAAGATAGAAGGGGGACGGCTCAGAGGTAATGTTAGAAAGTATTTTTTCACAGACAGGGTTGTGGATGCATAGAACAGCCTTCCTGAGGAGGTTGTGGAGTCAGGAACAGAATTCAAGAATGCATGGGACAGGCATAAGGCAATTCTAGTGGGGGCTAGGAGGAAGTAAGCTGTTGATTAACTAGAATCTGCAGCTTATTCATCAGCTAGGGAAATGGGCAGACTAGGTGGGCCAAGCGGTCCTTATCTGCCATCAAATTCTATGTTTCTATGTGGCCCATAACCCTGGAATCATTGCTGTTCTTTGTACACAGCTGCAGGGGAAGTTGGCAAGAACACAGTCCCTGCCAGCAGCTGTATGAGAAGGGAGGAGAGACTCAGGGGATCCACTAGGGAAATTTATGGGGGGAAAACACACACACACACACACACACACACACACAGAGTAAGATTTTCCTTCTTGCTTAATGCACTCGTCTCTGGCTAGGCCTCTTCTTCCTTATCTGTACATAGTCGGCCCTTGTGGTGTGCCAGCAACATTGTGGTGGTGTAATCACTTTGGCATGCAGTTCCAAAACTCAAGAGAACGTAGAGAGGAACTCCCACCACCAGACAACAAACAGTACAGTTGCCACTGACAAATCTCAATTACACAAAATTCCAAAACAGATTTCTTAATATCAAGTCATTCCATTCTTAATTACTGAGGGCTTTTTCTTTCTACCATATATTTTCCCAGGACAGCCCAGCTGAGATGCACTACCTCGTTTTCAGTGGGGTCCTGCTGCAACCCATTTTTCCTGCTTGTGGACTGAGGCACTGAGAGGTTAAGTGATTTGCTCAAGGTCCCACACTGATTAAGTGGCTCTGGTGGGATTTGAACCATGACCTCTTGGTACCCAAGCTTGTGCCACACTGCATTTTGCATTTGCATGAAAACAGGATATTTTCCCCTTGGATGTTATTTGCTCCTAATACTTGTTCCCTGTCAGGAAGGGGGTGAGGTGTCAGATAATCCTAAACTGGTGACACTGCAATCATTTCAACAGCAAGACTGTGATGTCACAAGTAAGCGAGTCTGGCTTCAGTTTCAGCTTACAATACACCAATGCAGATTCATTTTCTGCTAACTTACTCCACGGATTATGCCATCCGTGGAATATTATTCTGTGGTTTACATAGGAATGTTTTCAGAATTCTGTAGAATTAAAAAAAAAATGTCAAAAAAGAATTTCAGAAGCACAAGTGCCATTAAATCTGCTGCCAGACGTATGCATTCTGCACCATTCGACCTGTAAGGTCTTTCCAGTCTATGACCAATTTTAGTTGCTGCCATCACAGCTGAAAGCACTGCAGGACCTTTGCAGGCAAGATCACATTGGTGGCTTTGGGGCATGCTGTCATAGACAAGTTTTACACAACTTGAAATACAAATGGTAATATCGAGTGCAAAAACTCTGTGGGGGAAATCCCACCCCAAAACTGTGCTGGGGGGATCCAACCCCTTAAATCTACGACTAAGGAACCTACCAAAATGGGGTGAAAGTGTGGGATACCTTGCATAAACAGTGTTGCAGGTCTAGATTACCAGTGGTGAACGAGATCAGCAGCACACAAAAAAATGATTTCCTATACTTTATCATTTTTCTTCATTATCCCTTTTTTTGCCTCATTTTCTTTCATCTCTCCCTCCCGATAATTGAGGATCAACACATCTGCACCCTTCCTCTGGCCTGGGGTGTAGGGGTGAGTAGCTGGCTACCTACACAGCTGCCTCCAATGCCACTCCCAGGTTAGCTGGCATGAAATGCATGAATGCTCAGCGATCTGAATCCTCCCCCAGTGATAGCCAAGCCCTTCACTGCCTCAGCGCATCAGACCTCCCCTCCCACCATCTAGCCACAGAGTGGGATTCTGGGATGTGCATGTGAACCTGTGTTTCTCATACCATCATGCCACTGGGGAGACGCGATCATTATTATTTTATGACATAAACAGTTTTTCTGTATTTCTCCCAACTGAAAATGGACATAATGCTCTCACGGCAGGAAGGTGATGCCATTTTCTGTGGTGGTGCCCTGAAGTCAGTCCCTTGTGTTACCCATTTTGAGTCCCTTGCACTGCCATTTCATAGTTTGAGCAATCTCTGAGCTCCCCTGTGGAGAGGGGCTGTGACTTGACTAAAAGAAACATCATTAGGTGTGGAGGCTGTCACACTGCTCATTTTCTGTGCATGCCGTTCTTCAGTTGATTAGCCAGCCACCTACGTATTACCTGCCAGCACCAGCGACAGATCCAGGTTTTATTGATTTTTATCATTCTATTTTCCTCGGTTGTTCCTCTTGGTTCCCATTGCCCTTCCCTCCTCACCCTGATGACTGTGGTCACCACGGCTGCAATGTTCCTCTGACCGAGAGGATGGGTGATCAAGCAGCTGCCTTCAAAGCTGGCGCCAATGCTGTACTGGGATCAGCCAGCAGGGGGCAAAGAAATAGCGGCTGTCTTACGCCAACCCTCCCCGAGAGACAGGCGTTCCACCACCACCACATGCCAGGCAATCAGATTGCCTCAGGTTGCAATTCTGGGGCTCAGGCACGGACCCCCAATCTCCCAGGTGCCTGCCCAGGTTATTTGTTGTTTTATTTTTCAGTCTGCTATTTCTCCTACTGGACTACTGCCCCCCTAGCTCCACCACCTGCCATCCCCACGTACTTACCCCACCCTCAAAGTTTCCCCGTGGCTTGCTACCCACAATGGGGCCCACCAGGGCCTACACTTTCCTGAGTGCATTTTTCTTTCTTAACAGTAGCAGATCCAGTCTGGGAGGTGGGTACCTGATTTATGGTGCGGGGCCTGGGAGAGGCTGGTCACCATCTTGCCGCTGTTGTGGTTTTTCCACCATTTTCTCTCTAGGAGATTGCCATCAGGCAGTGATGCAGTTGTGTACAATCAGACATCAGCATCTGCAGCAGTACCTGACTCCTTAGGCAGCCTTTGCATGCACTGCAGTCAAACAGTGGAGGATGGACCCTCCCAAGGAGGAGAGCTGTCCAGTAGGATACACACACCATTCCTTCCCTCAGCTGGCCCCCTGCAACCTGAGTCCATACCCATGCTCAGGTCACAGGGGTAACGATTGGATTTCCTGCAGATGCAATACCTGCTTGACTGGCCCGGTTATTTTTAGGGATTAGCATTTCCACCAAAATACAAAAGGGTCCTTTTTTATTTTTATATTCTTTTCTTCCCCCTTCCCATCATTCAGGGCCACCAAGGCTGCACCTGGTAGGTAAGCTGCTGTCTTCACAGAATACAGAAATACTGCACCTTGGTTGGTTGTCATGGGATGCGCAAACACAGCACTCATGCACAGCTGCCCTGGGAAAGAAGCACCTCCCCTCCATGATGCACTTGGCCCCCTGCCTCTCCTACCCAACTCCAGCTGGCCCCAGAGTAGGATTACAGGGCTTGTACATCTCTCAAGAGGCACTACATTGTGATGTGCTGCTGACACTTCACTGGGCCAATCCAAAAGGGTGCTTTTTTAGGCAGCGAGTGACAGCTTCCACCTATCATCAAACCAAATTAACAAAGGCGGCTGCAAAACAAGAAGACTGGAGCCAGGAAAAAGAGAGTACTTACAAGAAACGGGCCAATCCGGCTTCCCAGTCACCACTTGATTATAGATTTCACAGCTCCATCATACCTTTGGATAAAAATCACTTTATTGTTGAACACTAGCAGTGCAGATACAGGACGCCCCTATCGCAAAGCAGCCAAAAGGTTTCGCGCGTGACTTGTGCTTACTTCACTGCACCAACGAGCAGCTCATCATTACATTTGTGAGGCTACCCTTTCTGGTCAGTAGTGTTACTGTTTTCAGGGGGGGATTTCCCACCTTTTATTGGGTAGTCCTAAAGATTCATGACACAATTTTCACCCCCCCCCCAAAAAAAAGCCTCCCTATAGCTCCACAAATGTCCCTTCATGCAAGTTATTTTTTTTCATCCTTCCTTGCTTCTAAATGTAATTTTAGTTGCTGACTACTTCATATTCTGTTTATGGGTGTCACCTCTTTTGTTACTCCAGCACTGCTGCTGACACCCCCCTCTTTCAGACATCTCAAGGGGCTCCCTCTATCTGCCAGTCTCACGGTGTGCCTCCAGTCTTCCACAACCTGCTCCCTCAAATTACACCATCAATTCGTTGGGTGTTTGTGTGTTCCTGGAGAGGGCCACTTTGCTGCCACCAGGGGAGGAAGCTGCATTTCTGTCCATGGATCATGGGGTGAGGGGAGTGGAGCTGGCTTACTGTAGATCTGGTGGCATACAAGGACCCATGGGAGCCATCACCTGGCATTCTGGACAGCATTTTTCCTACTTTTGTCTTGCCCATCCATGCACACAGTGGCGTGAGATACTCCTAAGCCTACTGTGATATTATGAAGTTTCCCTGCAACACAGACTAAACAATCCAACCAAGCAGAGGCCGAGGTTCAGTGTGGGAAAGGCAGGGTCCTCAGGGCCGGACCTCAGTTGGGGGGCCCCAGAAGCAGAAAGCCATTACTGACCTGAGGCCTGGCTGATTTAAAGAATTTGTAATAGTAGTACCAAAAAGATAATAGCAGGATTAATATACCACTTACCTTCATTCTTGCTGAGTGAAAGGCAATAAATATGAGAGACCCAGGCTGCTGTGCTGATTTTTTTTAAATTTTAGTCTTTGGTAACCGTGTAAGGCCCACTAGGCACAAGTGCTTGTTTTCAGGGGTGACCTGGGAGCACTGGGTGGTTAAGTGACTTACTCAGAGTCACACAGTATGCAAGTGGAGGTTGTGAGAATCAAACTTAGGTCTGGTCTGCTGGATGTACCAAGCTTGTTCACAGCTCGTTACTCTAAACTCTAAGTTATACTGCCAGCCCAATAATGGACTCTATTTCTATTTGTTCATATATGAAAGTAGTAATACTCAATATAGTGTCTGGTCAGGCAGAAATTATTTATTTATTTAGTTTCTGTTTGTCAGATAAGTATATGGACACTTCAGCAAGTTCATATCATACCTTCACCCATTATCTATCTATCTATCTATCTATCTATCTATCTATCTATCTATCTATCTATCTATCTATCTCTATCTAGCTATCTATCTATCTATCTCTATCTAGCTATCTATCGATCGACAATATCTATCTATCTGTCTATATCTATCTATCTAGCTATCTATCTAGCTACCTATCTATCTCTATCTTTATCTATCTATCTATCTATCTATCTATCCATCTATCTATCTATCTATCTATCTCTATCCATCATCTCTCTGTCTATCTATCTATCTATCTATCCATCTATCTGTATCTATCTTTATCTAGCTATCTCTATATATCTCTATCTATCTATCTATCTATCTATCTATCTATCTATCTATCTATCCCTATCTCTCTCTCTCTCTCTATCCATCCATCCATTTATCTCTCCCTAGCTAGTTATCTATTTATTTATCTATATATCTACAGGGGGGCCATAGGACCTTATCTGCTGACACTGTCTATGTATCTATAACTGAACTTGCAAGCTCAAATGGGCAGACTGGGTGGGCCATAGGCCCTTATCTGCTGACACTGTCTCTGTATCTATGTATCTACAGACAGTGCCCATCTATCTATCTATCTATCTATCTATCTATCTATCTATCTATCTATCTATCTCTATCTATTTTTATCTATCTATCTAACTACAGACAGTGCCTATCTATCTATCTATCTATCTATCTATCTATCTATCTGACAGTATCTATCTAGACAGTATCTATCAATCTATCTATCTATCTATTGACGGTATCTATCTCTCTATCATCTGATGATCTATCTATCAATCTATCTATCTATCGACAGTATCTACTGTATCTATCTATCGACAGTATCTATCTATCTATCTATCTATCTATCTATCTATCTATCTATCATCTAACGATCTATCTATCTATCTATCGGACAGTATCTACCTAGACAGTATCTATCTATCTATCTATCTATCTATCTATCTATCTATCTATCTATCGACAGTATCTATCTATCTATCGACAGTATCTATCTATCGACAATATCTATCTATCGACAGTATCTATCTCTCTATCTATCATCTAACGATCTATCTATCTATCTATCTATCTATCTATCTATCTATCTATCTATGTATCTAAAGACAGTGCCTATATATCTATCTATCTATCTAGCTCAATCTGTCTATCCATCCATCTATTGACAGTATCTATCGATCTATCGACAGTATCTATTTATCTATCTCTCTATCTACCTATCTAAAGACAGTGCCTATCTATCTATCTATCTATCTATCTATCTATCTATCTATCTGTCTATCCATCCATCCATCCGTCCATCTGTCTGTCTGTTTATCATCTACTCTGTCTATCAATCTATCTATCAAGAGTATCTACTGTATCTATCGACAGTATCTCTCTACCTAGCTATCTACATAATATGCAGTGTAGGTAAGTGTCAGACCTTGCTTATTAATGTTTTAGTTCGGCCACTGATGAATTTTAAATGTAGATAAATCATTGATCTTAATGTTGAGAGTGCATAATCATAATTTATCTTCACTTCCAACAGGTCACAAAGGAACTCCTTACCGATAAGAGAGCAGCTTGTACAGTATCTGATGACACAACAAGAGCCTCTGGTGCAGTCAAAATAGAGCAGTGAAATCAAACAGAAACAGACATCTTCATAAAAAGAACCGATTACCCCTAGTATTTCTATTTGATATTTCACAAAAGAAGCTGACACAAAACTGTCTGTATACTTTATATTAATTAAATGTAGACATTCTTTCTATCCATTGACAAGTCTGACACCAAAACCAATTTGTGACACAGTAATGTATTTTTGTGTACAGCTCAGAATCTATGTATAATTTTCTCCAATGTTTCTGTCTTACTGTTCATTTTTTATATAAAAAATTTAATAAAAATGAAACTATAAAAAAGAACCAACCAAGAAGCTTTACAATTAAAAAGACACTGTATAACTTGGACAGTCAACAGCCTGACTCACAATATAATACTTTTGACTCAGAATATGTTACTTATCACAAGTGAGGGGACAGGACTTATATAACTCCCTCATGGTGCGGCACATCTCATTTTCAGTGGGGTCCTACTAGATCACTGGTAAGACCCCACTTTGAGTACTGTGTCCAGTACTGGAGACCACATCTCTGGAAAAACATAGACAGAATGGAGGTGGTCCAAAGGAGGGCAGCTGAAATGGTGTAGGATCTACATCATAAGCCCTACAAGGATGGAAGAGAGGAGGGAGAGGGGGGAAGATGACTGACACCTTTAAATACCTCATGGGGGTAAATAAGGTACAAGAAGGAAGAATTTTTCAGAAAACAAGGAGGTCAAGAACAAGGGGACATGCTACGAAGCTGGAGGGAGGCAGATTCAGGAGAGATGTGAAGAAGTATTTTTTCACAGAAAGAGTGGTGGATTCCTAGAACAGCCTCCCAGCGGAGGTGGTAGGAGTGAAGACAGTGGGGGGGGGGGTCAGGAATGCATGGAATAGACATATGGGCATCCTAATGGAAAGGGGGGAGGAAGAAAGAGACGGAGATGAATTAGGCTTTGCAGTGATATTGTAGGTAGGGAAAAATGGGCAAACTGGGTGGGCCAAGTGGTCCTGATCTGCTAGGCCAGAATGAGAGCCATACTAGGCACCGGGTGCTCAGTGACAGTGAAAACAGAACTATTTAGATCAATCATGACACTCCTTTGTTAAAGACCATGATTGGTTGAAACGTTAGAAGTCTTGCTGTTGTCTCCGAGCGAGGGCCTGAAAATGTGTTTTTGCACTGCTGCGGTGGCCTGGAAATAAAATTCTGGCCTGTGGCTGAGTACCTGTTTGCTTTTTTCATTTAGTGTGACAGAGTGCCGTGACTGATTAAATGGCCCTGTCTGCTGTCAGATTCTGTTTCTATGTTTCTAACTGGCTAAGAAAGAGACTAAAGCATAAGGATTTGCTCAAGGTCACATGGGGAGAAAGTGTCTGGCAAGATTTGAACTTGGGTTTTTGGCATAGTTTCCAAGACTGTTGATGTAACCACTTAATCACGCTGTCTCCTGCTGGTTAAGACCCCCCAACATTTGAAATCTATACATCACCGTCTGCTGCGCCTTCTGCTATACTGCAGAATTATAGAATTGTGCACCCTCCAAGTCTTCTTCAGCCTTTTCTACCTTCTGCATTTTTGTGAAACTGCTCTCGGCCTGATGCTGCCAAAGTTACGTCACTAATCAGTAAACATGGCCTCCCTCCCAGTATTCAGTGTGAAGTGGGTCTGTTTGCATTGCTTTTGCTACCCTTCAGGCTGCAACATGCCACCGGACTCCCTGCCACCTTTCTGCTGAGCTGGATACTAGGCAGCCGCCTGAGCTGTATTCAAATGTTAAAATAAAAACAATTATTATGTGGTCCTACTGGGTGATAACCAAGAATCTCCCAGTGCGTGTGCAGAGACGGCTGTTCAGATTTAATGAGGGTTCACGCATCCAGCCCTTTTAGTGTTGTTTACAGACTGGGTGTGGGCGCATTGTGTTTCTCCCTTGATGCTCTCTCACAGTTCTTCTGCACTTCTGCAATTAAGTGTGTGCTGCGTCTGTGGTACCTCCTATACTTGTTCTCCTTTGCTCCATATGGCTTTATTTTTGAAACAAGTGATACATAGTAACATAGCAATTTAAAGTCCAAAGGGACTCTAGGTCCATTAAGGAACAGAGACCAACAGGTATGCTGTGTAATCATGTACTTTTTATATGTAACCCCCCTGCAAATGGGGGTTCCCAAAAGACTTCCAGGAGCTTGCTTGAATGCTCCAAGCCTGAATGGTGTTTGGCGTTTAAGCCATTTATCAGTGAGTGTTTTTAGAACCTCTGGTACTGTCTCTTTAAGAGCTGTCTGCTTGCAGACATAATTAGTTTGTATGCGGGACTGTGTGTTTCTTTGATTGAGTACCACTCAAGCTGCTGCCAATTCACTCCATTTTGCAGTCACTAGGAGTGCAAAGGGAACCTATCTGAAAGATGTAACTGTTTGCCAGAAATTATTTAGAGTAATAATGAAATTACAGTTTGTCTAACCTGCTTTCTTTGCAGTCAGAACTGTGTCTGCTAGTTCCCATTCTAGTTTTGAACTGCTGAACTGGACCAATCAGTGTGGGGTATGCTAGCTCTAAAATGGTGCCTGGACGAATCAGAACTTGACTCATAATCTGAGCCAGCCACAAGAGGATTGTATGGGCAGTGACTTGGGAGATGTAGTTTAGACTTCAGTGCCTTTTTGGACCAACAGCAGCAGTCTATTGTGAGTGACAGCCAATCTAGTCAAGAACTGGGAGGAACTCAAAGGAAGTGCCCGGTTTTGTCGGTTGGAGTTTCAGTTGAGCTTTGGCAGTGAAGAAGGAAGGAGCCCTGTGCTTTTCAGTGTGCAGTTTTAGTCAAAACGATGTGTAAGGCCCAGAGTTCCGGTCTGCAGCTTGTGTAACAGCTTGTTAGGACTGAATCCGTCCCTGTGAAAAGAATCAAAGGATCTCTGAAGAGTAGAAACCAGGCTCACCCTGTAGAAGACTGGAGGAATTACTGAAAATTGCACTCTGTCTGTCAGGAACTGAATCTGCTGTGTTCTCCCCGGTATTGTGCAGTAATTGCGATCGGGATACAGATGCAGCCTGCCTGGTATAGTGCTTCTTTATATGGATGTGTGAAGAGGTTTGTGTACCTCAAGTGAGCTCTCTGCTGACATTGAAGGACCCTATCTTATTTGGAGGTCGTGAGTACTAATTCAGGGTCGCTCCCTGTTGAATTGCCACATTAAATCCAAATGGAATTACTGTACTGCTGACTGTTTAATTCTCCTTTTCTCTGTGTGAAAGGGCCCTACCAGCTGCCACGGTTTGGACTAGCCACTAGGGCTTGGGTACCCAGGACAGTAACTGATAGGGATAGGCCTGTGCACAGAGCCATAGGTAGATTATTAGAGTGATAAGCTAATTAACCTGATTTCCCTGTCCTTGTTATATCCCCTAAATAAATCAGAGCTGTTGTTTCAGCAAAGTTATACTGCCTGAGGTATTTGTCTATGTTAAAGTACTGTACTGTGATTGTTGCACTGTATCTCATTTCACAGGAGGTCCCAGTGCGGAACCAGACCTGGGGGTAAGTGTATACTGTGAAGGTAATTTGATATATTGTGTGGGCCACTAGTGGGAAGAAAGGGGGTTGCAGTGTCCCAGAGGCTGTGACCAAGTTAGTTTAACTATTGCAAACCCTGACCTCTGGGTGGAGGCACCCGCCATTGGATCCAGGCCCCTCAACCTGTTAGTGACAAATCAGGCAGGGTAGTAGCCCCTGGGATAGCGCCATCTAGGGGTTACATCTTGGAGGCTCACCGCTGATTGTGTGTCCTCTAGTGGCCATATTTACTAACCACTGTTAAGAAAAAATGGGTACCCGACAGAAGTGGCTGTGCAATCGGTTGGTGGAGTGGTGTACTGGGAGGAGATCGACCCCCAAATGCTATGCTTATCCTGGACATCCCCCTGGGTATCAATAGGACACTGTGCAGGAGTACTTTCCAAGGTGGAAGGTTTACAACCCTGTGGTGGTGGGTCGGCATGCTAATCTGCTCACCCACACTTTCCTGGCCCTAGTAGAGTTTAGGATCCCATAGATAGCTCCAAAGTGCCACAGACCATTACCCCAGGGGAGCCCTCACTGCTTGGAGAGTGATAACTAAGGACAGTAAAGACCTGGGGAATCAGCCCCACCACTATCTGAAACTTTTGAGGAGAAATTTGCTAAATGGTTGCTGGGAGAAGGAAAACTGTGGAGGACTTGAAGAAACTATTCTTGCCACCTGGGGTGTCTCCTCCCAACACTCCTCCTGCTCCAGTGCCCGTAATGGTGGCTGAACCAATGCAGACTCCTATTTCTGCACCTGCCATTAGTCACGACTCTTACGAAGGTTGAGGATCTTCTCTGGCACCTCCCACCCCCAAAGGGGAGGATGACTGGGAGACCTGGATGAACTATCTTGCCCCCAAGTGCTAGAATGGCAATGCGCCAGGAAAGGCGAAAGAGGGTTAGTGAGAGCCTCCGAGGTCCTGCCCTGGCTACCATCCGCGCTAAACGGGCCAGTAACCCTGAAGCGACTGCACAGGCTCATCTTGAGGCCTTGGAGAATGTGTATGGGAGCCCAGATTCTGATGAGGACCTATGGTGGAGAGTAAGAAATGCACAACAGTACCAAGGGGAGTTGTTGTCTGTGTATGTCTCTCGGCTGGAAAATTGTTGCAAGAATGCCTCAGAAAGGGTAGTTTGCCAGCGACTGAACTGGACCGAACAGACTGGACAGAATCCTTAAGTCTGCCCCTTCTCAGAACTGCTGTTGCTTCAGTTACGCCTGGCAAATCGACTGGAATCCCAGCCTCCTATGATGAGTTAATGAGAGAAATTCGAGGAGTTGAGAAAGGCGACTCGGGAGGTACCTGCACCAACAGCTGTGGCTACGACCGAGTGACTGAGGTGACCCATCAAGTGAAGTTCAGGGCAGAGGTTGACAGTCAATGAGTGCTCTGACAAGGAAAAGATATGCCACAATGGGACGAACTGTTGAGAGAGATCCGAATTCAAAAACAGTCCTTTATGAAGGCCACGCCTGCAGGCACGGGCCCTGACCTATATCCGACTGCATCTGCTATGGGGTGGGGGTACCCACCCATGTATCTCCTGCTGATAACAGCTCCAAACTCAATTCCTTGACCATGGAAGTGGAGAAACTGACGAGATGTCTCCAAATGCTTATCACGCCGCAGACAGAGATGGCACCCAGGTTTCCAGTTAGTAATACCCCCGCCCTGGCTCCCAGTGTGGCGCCTCGGCCAGCTCAAACTCCATAAAGTATGTTTTGCTATAATTGTGGGAAAGATGGGCACATGAAAAGGGAATGCCAGTCCCCAAAAGACACTGACAAAGTTGCATATAGGCTACAAGGAGAGCTTCGGAGAAGAAATCAGTGGTTAAGAGGTGCACAACATGATCCCAGTGAGGGCACCAAAAATGCTAATTCACGTCCTTTTGTGGCAAGGTCAGTTGCCCAGGCCCCCACTACTGCCTCTCAGACTGGTCCAGAATAGTGGGTCCTCCATGGAAACCACTGTAAAGGTGAATGGAGTGTCTACAAGAGCTGTATTAGACAGTGGCTCCCAAGTGACAATTATGTTCCAGGATTGGTATCAGAAGCATTTGTCAGACGACTCTTACAACCATTAGAAGACTGTATGTAAGGGGGGTTAAGGAGAAGGCCTACCCTATTCCGGTATATCCGAATTTTGGTTGTCTTTTCCCCACCTCCAGTGGCTGGAGTGGCCGAACAAGTAGAGACCCTAGCCTTAGTGTGTCCCCCACTGGACTGTATGATGGTGTCCCTTTGTTGATTGGAACAAATGCTCATATGTTCGGAAGGCTGGCACAGTTGTGTTATGAAAACAGGGTCAAAGACTAGTAGAGCTTTAAGAGTTCCGGCTTTAATTAAGAAGGCCTATGAGGCACAGAGAGATGCTGAAAAACAGAACCAGAGGAACCGGTCGAATTGTATGGAAGAAGGATCCTGAGTCTCTGATCCTGGCGCCAAATGCCCAGTGTACCTTACAGGGAGAGGTCCGTATCAGAAAGGATGTTAAGAATAAAATATTAATGTTGGATGCACCAGGCGATGGAAAATTGCCAGAGGGACTGCTGGTCAAGCCTAGTATTTTGCCCGCTAGAGCCCATGCTTATGCCAGAAGGGTAATGGTCCAAGTTCATAATGTGTCTGAAAGAGACATTCGAGTAAACAGAGGTTGCATCCTGGCTAATGTGCATTGTGCAGACACTGCAGTGCTACCAGCAGCAAGAGTTCAAGGAAGAATGACAGAGTAACGCCTGACTTGTTTGATTTCGGCGACTCCGCGCACAGCTGAATGGAAAGTGAGGATCAGTGAGAAGCTTGCCCAGAGAGACCAGGTGTTTTCTTTAAAGGAATGGGATGTAGGATGCATGCAAGGAGCTGAGCACAATATCCGGCTGCATGACTAAAGACCATTTCGTGAGAGGTCTCACGCCTGGCACCTGCTGACATAGATGATGTGAGACGGCATCTGCAAGAGATGTTAGCTGCTGGTGTAATACAAGAATCCAGAAGCCCTTATGCTTCCCCATTGTGGTAGTGAGGAAAAGAATGGAACAGTAAGGATGTGTGGATTATCGCACCTTAAACCGCGGACTATCCCTGATCAGTACACAATGCCCCGCATTCAGGATGCTTTGGACTGCCTAAACCGGAGCAAGTGGTTCTCTGTGCTGGATCTCCAGGTGGGTACTACCAGATCCCGATGGCCCCAGAGGACCGTGAGAAGACAGGCCTTTATCTGTCCGCTTGGCTTCTATGAATTCATGAGGATGCCTCAAGGGATTTCAGGTGCCCAGCCACTTTTCAACGATTGATGGAGCGTGCAGTGGGGACATGAACTTACTAGAGTGCCTGGTATACCTAGATGATGTTATTGTGTTTGGCAGCTCACTGGAGGAACATGAGAGCAGATTATTTAAGGTATTGGACCGACTGGAGGACTTTGGCCTTAAACTGTCCATTGATAAGTGTCAATTCTTTCAAACAACAGTAAAGTATGTGGGACACATAGTATCCACCGAGGAATAGAGACGACCCAAGTAAAGTTGAGGCCTTGACCACCTGGCCACAGCCCAAAATCTAAAAGAACTGCAAAGATTCCTGGGATTCTGTGGTTATTATCGGCGCTCATCAAGGACTATTCAAGAGTGATCCGCCTTTACTTAACCTTACCAAGGGTATCCCCAACCCACAAAAATACCAAAAGTCACGTCCCTCAAGACTGAAAGAGTATTTTCATCCGAGTGAAGTATTTGGGGCCCGCTGACTCCTGATTGTGAGACTGCTTTTCATGAGATCATATATCAACTTACCCATGCTCCAGTGCTGGCCTATGCGATCCAAGAAAACCTTACGTCCTGCACACTGATGCTAGCTTGCAAGGGTTGGGGCTGTGTTGTACCAAGAGCACGAGAATGGCCTGAGACCAGTGGCCTTTGCCAGTAGAAGCCTGACCCCATCCGAAAAGAACTATCCTGTACATAAGTTAGAGTTCCTAGCTTTGAAAGGGCTATTGTTGACCAATTCCATGAGTACTTGTATGGGGCTAAAATACTAGTAAAACTGACAATAATCCTTTGACCTATGTGCAGACCTCAGCTTAGTTGGATGCCACTGGCCATAGGTGGCTTTCTGCATTATCTACATATGACTATGCTCTCGAATACCGAGCAGGTCTGAACCATATAGATGCTGATGCTCTCCCGAGGCCTGTTCCCAGAATGATTGGGTCCGATTGGCAGAACCTGACATTCGGGCACTCTGACGGAAGTTTGACAGGAGGAACAATGTCCACGGACGCAGTGGACTGCATGGTGGATTGCTTGGGACCCTCTGAGAATTGCATACCTGCTTATTGCCACTTTTCTGCAATAGACATTGGTGCACTGCCTCAGCTGGACAATGACAGTATTCAGCGGGCTCAACTCGCGATCCCATGATCAAAGCAGCTTTAGAAGCCCTCAATGCAGGAAAAGATGTGTCCAAATTACGCTCCACTGATTTGAGAACTGCACTGTTATACAAAGAAGGTCCTAAGTTGAAACTGATCAATAAACTGTTATACAGAGAAACAGTAGACAGAGGGGACAAGTAGACAAACAACAACTAGTGTTGCCCACTGCCTTCGAGACTCAGTACTGAGGTCCTTGCACAACCACATGGGGCACCTTGGTATAGACAGAACACTTGACTTGGTGAGATCCAGATTCTATTGGCCTAAGATGGGGGCTGATGTGGAGCAACACATTTGAACTTGTAGTCGCTGCTTACAGAGGAAAGCTTTGCCCCAGAGGGCTGCCCCTTGTTAACATCACCACCAGTGCACCCATGGAGCTGGTCTGTATTGATTTTCTGAGTTTGGAGTCAGATCAAAGAAATATCAGTAATGTGCTGGTGGTCACTGACCATTTCACGAGATATCCCAGGCTTTCCCCACCAAAGACCAGAAAGCATCCACTGTGGCCAAAGTACTTGTAGAAAACTTTTTGTTCACTATGGGCTCCACAAAGAATCCATTCTGATCAAGGGAGAGACTTTGAGAGTCGCCTGATCAAAGAGATGCTTTCTCTGGGGAGTGAAGTCCAGAACCACTCTTACTACCCCAGGGGACCCACAGCCTGAACGTTTCAACTGCGACTTTGCTAGATATGCTAGGCACCCCTGCACCCAAAGGACAAGCCTAGATGGAGCCAACAAATTAGCACCCTGGTACATGCTTATAACTGCACCAAAAGTGATGCCACTGATTCTCCCCACCGCCTGATGTTTGGAAGAGAAGCTCGACTACCAGTAGATGTGTGTTTTGGGGTCTCTCTGATGGGGTTCAAGCTGACAACTATTTACAGTATGTGCAAAGTTAAAGGCCCAGCTAACTCATGCGTACTAACTGGCTCAAACCATGGCTGCCAAAAGAAATCTAGCCAACAAAGAAAGGTATGATAAAAAGGTGAAAGCACAGGAACTCCAGGAGGAGAGATCGGGTATTGCTAAGAAATCTGGGACTGCATGGCAAGCACAAGATTGCTGACAGATGGCACCATCTCCCTCACATTGTAGTGGGCAAACTAGATGATCTGCCAGTGTACAAAGTAAGGCCTGAGAATAATTCAAAAGATGTAAAAACAATGCATAGAAATCATTTACTGCCCATTGGACAAATCTTAATTGAGTCTGAGCCCTAGAAGATGCCCCTCTGGACCAGTGACTAGAGCTGCTGCTAAGAAAAGATCAAGAAAGTCTGCACCTACAGAAGCAAAGTTAAAGTGTTCCCCTCCACAAGTCCCAGTTGAGCATGACTGTCAGTCCATATCGAAGAAAGTGAGTGACTTTGAATACTATCCTTCTCGAACTGAGTCAATTGTTTCAGGGCAATCCCCTAGTCAATACTGGAGACAAAGCTGGGCCTTCTGGACTGTCTAAGCCCCCAGCTTCATCCCTGGAGCCAATGCTCCCAGAAAGTGAAGTGCAAAGCATCAGATCAGATGAAATGGAATCATTGTGCATGGTTGAACTGTTTGAGCTTTCAGGGAGGAAAATGATAGATTGGGGCAGACTGGTGATACTCGAACAAGAAGAGTATTTTGAGTGCCCTGACAGTCCACTGCCAGTGTCCGAAAGCTCTCCATGCGAGCCAAATGTTGTGGACTCAGAAACTGTAACTCCTGGAGCTGAAAGTGCCCCAAGTTCTAGCCTCTTACCCCATGGAGACTCCCTGACAAGTGAGGACAATGCTGAAAATGAGGCTCAGAGTGCAGAGACTATAACAGTTCCCCTAGAAAGACTGGTCGAGCTGTAAAGCCTGTGTGTGCACCTCAGTTATGATTCCCTTGGGAGGCCTGTGGACTTGCCTCTCAATGTTGTCCATAAAGGAGTGTATGTGTCCCCGAGCTCATTGCCCAAACTGAGCATCAGTGCTAACTCCAAGTTACTTGTGTTGCCCTTCATATGGTGCCCTTGCCCCATCCAGCCCCAAAGGTAACTGATAGGAAGGGCCCCCTCTTCAGGTTTCATGTACAAGAGGTAATAACTTGAGTTATGGTACAATGTGTATGTAATACTGTGAAAGAGTGGACGTACGCAATGTTTCAGAAATGTGTTCTTGGTAAAATTATATATTGACTGATAATTACATGTAGCGCTAATGCAAATGTATATGGTTGCAGTTGAAACTTATGGGGTACTTGCTTGACGCGACGCCAAGCTTTCCCAGGCCAGGAAGGGTGTAACCCCTGCAAATGGGGGTCCCAAAAGACTTCCAGGAGCTTGCTTGAATGCTCCAAGCCTGAATGGTGTTGGCTGCTAGTTTCTTATCAGTGAGTGTTTTAGAACCCTCTGGTACTGTCTCTTTAAGAGCTGTCTACTTGCAGACATAATTAGTTTGTATGCGGACTGTGTGTTTCTTTGATTGAGTACCACTCAAGCTGCTGCCAATTCACTCCATTTTTGCAGTCACTAGGAGTGCAAAGGGAACCTATCTGAAAGATGTAACTGTTTGCCAGAAATTATTTAGAGTAATAATGAAATTACAGTTTGTCTAACCTGCTTTCTTTGCAGTCAGAACTGTGTCTGCTAGTTCCCATTCTAGTTTTGAACTGCTGAACTGGACCAATCAGTGTGGGTATGCTAGCTCTAAAATGGTGCCTTGGACGAATCAGAACTTGGACTCATAATCTGAGCCAGCCACAAGAGGATTGTATGGGCAGTGACTCTGGGAGATGTAGTTTAGACTTCAGTGCCTTTTGGACCAACAGCAGCAGTCTATTGTGAGTGACAGCCAATCCAGTCAAGAACTGGGAGGAACTCAAAGGAAGTGCCGGTTTTGTCGGTTGGAGTTTCAGTTGAGCTTTGGCAGTGAAGAAGGAAGGAGCCCTGTGCTTTTCAGTGTGCAGTTTTAGTCAAAAACGTGTGTAAGGCCCAGAGTTCCGTCTGCAGCTTGTGTAACAGCTTGTTAGGACTGAATCCGTCCTGTGAAAAGAATCAAAGGATCTCTGAAGAGTAGAAACCAGGCTCACCCTGTAGAAGACTGGAGGAATTGAAAATTGCACTCTGTCTGTCAGGAACTGAATCTGCTGTGTGTTCTCCGGTATTGTGCAGTAATTGCGATCGGGATACAGATGCAGCCTGCCTGGTATAGTGCTTTCTTTATATGGATGTGTGAAGAGGTTTGTGTACCTCAAGTGAGCCCTGCTGACATTGAAGGACCCTATCTTATTTGGAGGTCGTGAGTACTAATTCAGGTCGCTCCCTGTTGAATTGCCACATTAAATCCAAATGGAATTACTGTACTGCTGACTGTTTAATTCTCCTTTCTCTGTGTGAAAGGGCCCCACCAGCTGCCACGGTTTGACTAGCCACTAGGGCTTGGGTACCCAGGACAGTAACTGATAGGGATAGGCCTGTGCACAGAGCCAATAGGTAGATTATTAGAGTGATAAGCTAATTAACCTGATTTCCTGTCCTTGTTATATCCCCTAAATAAATCAGAGCTGCTTGTTTCAGCAAAGTTATACTGCCTGAGGTATTTGTCTATGTTAAAGTACTGTACTGTGATTGTTGCACTGTATCTCATTTCACAGGAGGTCCCAGTGCCGAAACCAGACCTGGGGGTAAGTGTATACTGTGAAGGTAATTCTGATATATTGTGTGGGCCACTAGTGGGAAGAAAGGGGGGGTTGCAGTGTCCCAGAGGGCTGTGACCAAGTTAGTTTAACTATTGCAAACCCTGACCTCTGGGTGGAGGCACCCGCCATTGGATCCAGGCCCCTCAACCTGTTAGTGACAAATCAGGCAGGGGTAGTAGCCCCTGGGATAGCGCCATCTAGGGGTGTTACATATAGTTACAGTTAATAGATCAATAGATACCGTCTGTAGATAGACAGACAGACAGACAGACAGATACTGTCTGTAGTTGGATACTGCTGATAGATAGAGATAGATAGATACTATCTGTAGACAGACAGATAGACAGATATCTAGATACTCTCTGTAGACAGACAGATAGATGCTGTCTGTAGACAGACAGATATATACTGTCTTTAGATAGACAGATAAACAGACAGACAGAGACAGAGACAGTGGGACTGACAGATACCGTCTGTAGATAGACAGATAGATACTGTCTGTAGACAGACAGATAGATACCGTCTTTGGATAGACAGATAGACAGACAGAGACAGGGAGACTGACAGATACTGCCTGTAGATAGATAGATACTGTCTGTAGACAGACAGATAGATACCGTCTTTAGATAGATAGATAGACAGACAGACAGAGAGACTGACAGATACTGTCTGCAGATAGACAGGCAGGCAGATAGATGGATGCTGTTAGCTGGCAGGCTAGTGCAGTGGTAGCACTATCACTTGCTATCCAAATGATCCTGATTTGTGCTCCAAGCCTTGGATATCTGTTGCTGACCACTGAGCCAGACTTCCAGCATCTGCCTTGGGTGCCCTCTGTCTTTGGGAGGTAGGGTACCTCCTTTTGTTGCATGACCACTGTCTGGTGGCCCAGGGCAAGGGGGTGTCATGTGAGAAGGAACACCATTCCTTTACAGAGCGGCCTTCTGTCGACCTGCACCTGCTCGCTAGGTTTGTGACGCAGAGGCATCATATGCCCAGAGTGGGTCTGGCACAGGGGGTACATTCTTCCAATAAAAGATGCCTCCAGGGCAGCCCTGCCTCAGAGGCAGCACTTCACTGTTTCACTCATTCGGTCGCATATATAAATCCCTTTTCCCATATATTTATGATTCTAACTCCATGCCGCCATGGTTCACCTCTCTAGTGAAATTCTGACAAAAGAAAACTGAAGGGAACTTACTCCGAATCTCTTGTTTATCTGGCTGTAGACCTTTCCACTACACCACCAAGCTAGCACAGAAGTCAAGCTCAGTTCTTTAGCTGTAGAGGTTAAAGTCCTGCATGGGAGGCAACCCTATCCATGCTGTCTGCCTCTAAGGCAGTGCTGCCTCAGAGGCAGGGCTGTCTTGGAGGCAATTTTCATTGGACGAATTTGTCTCCTGCGACTCCAGCAGGGGAGCCCCAAAGGAGGGGAGAAGCTTACCTATCCCTCTGGTGGCCCTGACAGATGCAAGGCTGGGTCACTACACAGGAGCATTCCCTATGGGTGGGATAAGGGGCAAGCCTATATGGGGAAAATAAAGGGTGACTTGGGAAACATAAAGTTCCTTACCCCACCACGCCCACCTGGGCTGCCTGGCATGTCATCTCCTCCCTCTGGCATACCGGGCTTGTTAAGCAAAGTATTCTCTTCGGAGGTCTGATCCACCTCTGATGTTCCACCTGAGGGGGACAAGCCACAGGTTACCTGCCCGAGGGCCAGAGGTAGGAGTGAGCAAAGGCAGCCATGGAGTGTTGGACCCCAGGAGTGCAACAGGTGGGAAAAGGGACAATGGGGGTAGGGAAGGAAGTTCATAGACAGGATTACCCACAGCTATGACCTACATATATGAACCAGCTGGTTACTTCCAACTAACAGAACCAAGTTTCCGACCTGCATGGTAGGGGAAAAAAGCCTTGCTGGGTGCATCCCCCCCACGCGCACACTTAAAAAGCTGCTTCTGGTTTGTTGACAAGCAATACCACACTACAAGTTATGACCAAAAATAAGCTAATTAAACCCTTTAGCAGAACAAATCAGAGTCAGCGCTCCTTTTCTGTAAGGGAAGCCGATTGGCTGAAGGATCTACCTGAAATTCTCTGTGTTATCTCTAACTTGAATCACATTACATGCACCACTTCTCGAACAAGCCTGATGGAATTGTTGATAACTGATCTGTACTTTGTCTGTTCTGTATTATGCACTAGGTATGATCCTATATTAATTGCTCTGTACTTAATCCTGACATGGAACCTTTAACCTTGAGCTGGCAGTATAGCTTAGAGGTTAGAGTAATATGCTGTGAACAAGCTTGCTACATCCAGCAGACCAGACCTTGGTTTGATTCTCACAACCTCCTCTTGCCTAATGTGTGACTCTGAGCAAGTCACTTAACTGCCCAGTGCTCCCAGGTCACCCCTGAAAACAGGCACTTGTGCCTAGTGGGCCTTACCCAGTTATCAAAGACTAAAATAAAATCAATAAAACAAAGGACACTTGTTGCTCAAAGGTGTAACAATAAAGTAAAAGTAAAGCAAAGATTCCAAGGTAAGGGGTTGGGTGCTAGAAAAAGAAAGTAAAAACAAAACAAAAAAAAGAAGAATCAGTTTCTCATGAAAATATTATTGAATACAGCATTTAATTCACTGGGGAAGGGAGAGTCATAAGATGAAAACTCCATTGCAGAATTAGTTTACTAGGAGGGAAAAAAGGATCAGTTTGTTGCACGAGGTTTCTGCTTCAGATAGTTCTTCTCTTCCTCAGTAAGGTCTGCACAACCAACTGGATGCCTCCCATTAAACATTGTGGGTTGCCGGTGCAGTAGTGGAATCATAATTTGTGGTGCCAGCAACCCGGGTTCGGGAACGGGCCCGGGAAGCTGGAGGGACGGCCGAGGGGAGATGGATTGAATGGCAATTCAATCCATCTCCAGGGAGGGGGATCTCATACCTCTTATTGTAGTGCCCCTGAGTGACCACAGGGGCAGCTTGCTGCGGGGGGGGGGCGAGGTTGCGGCTGGGAGGTGTGCAGATGCTAGGCGGGATTCTGCCGTAGTGTAATTGCACACTACACCTCCCATTCAGGGAAAAACACCTCTAAAAATAAGCACAGCCCTGACTGGTCTCCAAGCTGCTGCCGCCTTATGGCCTGCCCGACAAGATGGATGCATTAGGGAGTAGTCGGCCGCCCCTTGCCTCTGTCTGGAGGGTAAACTGCATCTCCGTGGGGGGCAGATTGGCAGCAACGGGCTGGAAGGCTTGCCAGAGACTAAGGGGGCTTGAGCATCAAAATATATATAAAAAAAAAATAACGAGTGTGAGCCCTTCCACTCCCTCAGAACTCTCCTGCCAGCACCACTGTGGGCATGCGAGGCCTCCCCTGTCACACGCCAAGAGAGCTGGTGCCTGCCAGTGTAAGACTGCTCCATAAGGATGGACTGTTCATTCCTGCATGACACCCCCCACCATGGGCTGCCAGGGGACGGTCGTGTAACGGAAGGAGGTGCCCTTCCCTCCCCTTCCCAAGGCATGACGCATCCAAGGCAGATTCTGGAACCCCGCCTCATTGGTCAGCATCAAACACCCCAAACTCAGGGTGTGAACCCATATCATCTGGACCCATGAGAAACTGACCCAACTTGAGTTTGTAAGATTCAACACTGCTCACATGCACAGTTTCCTTTGGGAGGTTGTTTAATAGGTTTGTAAAAGAAAGTATGAAGAGGATCACCCATTGGTCTAGTGGATAGAGTTTTGCACTCATGCACCAGTGACCCAGGTTCGGAAGCAGACTCAGGAGCTGGGTCAGGCAGGCCCAGGAGCTGGCCAGGCACTGCTGCATGGCAGCACTCTCAGCTTGGAGAGGGATGGCGTTGAGATCTGTCTCTCTGGCAACCCCTGTGGTGGGCTGGGGAGCTTGCTCCTCCATAGGGGCACATCAGTAGCATGCGAGGCCAGTTGTGGGCTATACCTAACGTCAGGGAGGTGGGTGGGTGGGGCAAAAATGGAAACTGGAGCTAGTAGATGAAGCCTGGCCGATTTCCGAGTTCGCGCTGCCACCCAGGCCTGGCAGATCTGGATATATACTGTGGGTTGGGTAGGGCAGACCTCCCATTCTTGGCCCCACCACAGGGGTGCAATCTGTGGGGGAGTCAAGCCAGTGAGTCCTGAAGGAGGTATGTGCTGGCTGGGAACAGGTTGGGGCTGAAAGCAGGCTGCTTCAAGGGCAGAAAAACCTTTGTGAAAAAAAAAAAGATATGAGAACACACTCAAAATTAGTAAAAAAAGGTATTATACAAGACTAGAGAGAAGGGGCACTTTAAAATACAATAAAAAAAGTATATATGTTAAAATTGTCCCTGCTGGGCCGGCCCAGTGATGTGGTGGGTTGAGACACACTGCCTACCACATCAGCAACCCAGGCTTCAGAATGGACATGGGTTGCTCAGGAGCTGACTGGGGGAGAGAGGATTGAGCATCCCAATGACAGCTCTCCTCCCTCAGGAAAGAGGGACTGCATGTCCCACAGGTCGGCTGCCACCTGGAGGAATCAGGGTGGCAATGGCACGGGTCTGCAAGAATGGAGGGGACCCCATGCCTGGATACTGGAGGCATCTTTGTGGAGGCAGAGTACGCACATCATGTCACTACACGTGTTAGGACCCCAAGGGCAAAAATGTGAGGAAAAAAACTCCGAGCACATCACCTGGACAGCACAGTCCCTTGTAGGCCCCACACCGACAACTGAGTCCCTCCAGTAAGTCCTGTGGCAGAGGGCGCTATGAAGACAGGTAAGCCCCAGAGAATTCTGGTACGGGGGCCAGGGGACCTGTCCAGATAAGGGCCAGTCTGAGACCAAGGAAGATAAAATAATGAGAAAAATAAATCTCCACTCACGTGCCCTGCTGCTTTAAAGTGAAGCAGTATCATCTTACAGTAGCGTGAAAAGAATTTTATGCTGAGAACTAGACTTCAATATTAATGTCTGCCATTCTTTTATGCTTCAGATCTCCACCTGTCAGTGATAGAATTGTCAAAGCTATGCAAAGGCCAGTGACATTTCTGAGGGAAAATCAGGGGCATCCCAGAAACTCAGAGATGATCGAAAGGTGCACCTCCCAGTCAGAAAGATCCCCAGTGACGGACTGGAGCCAGTGGGTTTGTCAGTAGCAACTGTCGATCTACCTGCAGCAAAATATTTAGAAACGCTCCGAGACAAAGCTGACCTAGATTATGATGCGTTGACGATTTGCACTCATTGACACAGCAGTGTTAATTTGAACGGAATGTTCTTTTGGAACACACATGAAGGAAAACTGTTTAACAGAGCTGCTGCTACAGGATAGGAAAAGTAGGAGATCATGCTACAGGCTGTCAGAGCAATTCTGCACAGACCTGTCAGCAGTGTTGGCTGTACAGGCCAAAAGCAATTAGCCATTTGGCTACACCCCTGTTTTTTTCCACCTCTTTTGTTTTAGCCATTTTGTCATTTTAGTTACGTTTTCAAATGAACACCTGCTAAGCTAAGATAAAATGCACTGCCCGAGCGGGCCTGTTGATGCAGTGGTATAGCTACCACTTCTGACACTGGTGACCCAGGTTTGGGAATGATTCTAGGATGTCAGGTGTCAGTCCGGGAGAGGAGGATTGAGCGTCTCAGAGGAGGGAAGAAAATGGCAGCTATAGTGCCCTAGCACTGCTGCTGGTGGAAGCACAGGCAGCAGTAATAGACTTGTGGAGTTGGGCGGGTAGGATGCCATTAGGAGCTTGGCTGCAGTGTGCACTAGCATGTTGTCAACATGGACTCGTTTCCTTCGTGCTGGTGCACACAGGGGTTGGGGATCAAAGTGGGGGAAAATAATTCAGAGCCCAGCAGCATGATGCCGGGATCCCGGTACGCCAGAACCCAGCCATGAATGTTAGGGATCCTGGGATGGGAGGACCCAGCCATGAATGTTAGGGATCCCGGTACGCCAGAACCCAGCCATGAATGTTAGGGATCCCGGTCCGCCAGAACCCAGCCATGAATGTTAGGGATCCTGGGATGGGAGGACCCAGCCATGAATGTTAGGGATCCTGGGATGGGAGGACCCAGCCATGAATGTTAGGGATCCTGGGATGGGAGGACCCAGCTGAAATTGGGGAGGTATATCCCTGAGCCGCCATCCAAGCAAGTAAAGAAAAAAAAAAACACTGCCCAACAGTGGCAAAATTTATTTATTTATTTTTTGCAAAATGATTAACAAAATCCAAATACATAGAGCCAATACAACCTGTCAGAGGAGGGGAAACTGCAGAGTGCCCAGCCAGTTTTAGCAACGTTGTAGTCAAGCATGACAAAGACCAAAAAAATGTGTTGTTGGCACTGATTGTGTTTAGTGTTCAGTGAGAACCCCGCACATGGAATTCTCTTCGTATCTGTCTTGCATGACAAATGTTTCTGTGGGGAGGTGGGTCTCCCCAGAACCAGAGAAAGCCAGCCATAGGCACCTTCAGTCCCAGGGGTCCCTGGGGGATCCATACTTATGGGGGGGCCAATAAGGGCCAGTGCAAGTCATCTGTCTTTGAAATCAAGCTTTTTTTTTTCAGGGAAACATCAACAGTTTATTTTGAATCAGGAAATGTTTACAAGACTAGAGCGTCGTAAGGCACTCTTCCTGTGTGCACATATTCTTGTTTTGTATTTTCCATGGTCCTTCACTTCTACTTATATGTAAAGGCTGTCCTGATTTTATTATTAAATGCTTGTTACTAAAAGCTATGCTGTGTTCTGGTTGCTCCATTAATTACGTTTGCAAATATACACGTAACAAAAGAGTTTGGCCTCTCAGATCTCTCCTGGTATCCTCATCATTCTATGTCCAATTAGGTTCCAGAAAAATCTAGAACCCCATTACATCTTGTGAACTAGCCCACGTTCAAAGTATCTTATTCTAAGGGCTTGTACGCCCTATGCACTGTGTTAAAAATGGTTTAAAAAAAGTTTCTTCTCCATGTTAGTGTCCAGATTGCACTCCAACACTGTGCTACCCCAAGTGAGTTCCCAGACATGATTGCAGTACCAGCGCAAAGCACTGTGGGTACTGCAATGCATACTGGGATACTCGTGACGGGCGTGGGTGCAGATTTAAGGAAAAGTATCACTACTGGAATCAGTAGCTCGCTTTGAGCTCACAGATGTGTGTGAGGTTCTATTTTTGTACACTTCATAATAGACAAATAAACAGAGTTTGGGTTGAGGTGGTCACCTTAACCTATATTACATCTTTAGATACTTTCTGATTATTACTGTAGATGGACAATTCATACAGAATAATTAACACCCCTTCATTTACAACATGCTGACTTTCAACATCAAGTTAGATCGCTGACATCAGGGGCACGACAATGAAGCTCCAGTGCCTTCCTGATGTCAATGATCTAACCAGATGTTGTGAATCAGTCTCAACTGAAGGGGGTTGTGTTATTATGTGCACTATAATGTAAGCCTCTCTTTTGACACTGCTTCTCACAATTCATGGCTAACAACAAGGAAGGGAACAACAAGGATAGAGAGGTATGTACTTTTGACTTATGGTAAAGGTAGTCACTGATCAGCTCTGGGCCACAGGCAGTATAGCGTAGTGGTTTAAGGCTCTGAGCTGCAAATCTGGTGACATCCAGCAGCTTCCACTTTTATACTGTGTGACCCTGAGCAAGTCACTTAACTTCCCTTTGCTCCCAGGTTGCACCTGTAAAAAAGCTTTCAGCTTAGTGTGCTACTCCTGGTTAAACAACTAAAAAAAAAAAAAAAAAAAAAAAAAAAAAGAGTACGAGTATGGTTCAAATGGCTGATTTTGAAGCAACACACAAACCAAGTTTTAACTATCTGTTTGCGCTTCTGTGATGCCAAATTGGATCCAGTTGCCACTGGTGGATTGATCAAATGTTGTCCTTCTGGTTCCGAAATGTTAAGGACAAGTTCTACCTTCCCGAAATGTGAAGAACAAAGTCGGGAAAACAGGCTTACGATGTGTTATCTTTTAAAGTTGTACTCTTTCACTGCATTTACACTGTTGTAAGTGTATTCTTTTACTTTTTCATTCTGCACAGCATTGTTGAATTCAACAAGACATCTCTGTCGTGCAGACTGTAACATCTGTTTATCAATTCTGCATGTCTTTGAATGAAGCCGAGTTTAAACAAACATATAAAGGAAACTTGCAAAACACTTGTGCATGGTCATTTTTACACCTTGACACAGTGCAGTCTATTTCATCAAGCATGTCATTTGTTTTTTAATTCAACTATTTGGCTTCCTGAGCCATCACCTGCTCCTTCCATCAGGTCCTTTCACTGGCAATCTCCCAGCTCAGTCTGCCACTCCCTCCGCTGTTGTAGCCAGCAGGGATCCAGCTGAAGTAGAGCATGTGAGTGTCATCAACCATTCTTCAGGAAGCTCATGGTACACAGCTTTCTTCTCCATTTTTTCCCATCATGGCCCTCTCATCTCTGTGTGGTGGGGGCAGTAGTCAACTATTGGCCTATGCATGCACAAAAGCATCCTGCGGGGGTGGGGTGGGGGATCAAGCTCCCTGGACCTCTCAGCAGGTGCTGCGGTGGCACAGAAACCAACTGCCAACTGCTGCTGAGATGCTTTGCCCAGCGTCAGTAGTCCCAGCCATGGTCTTTCCCCGATGCAGCTCCAAAAGTCCACACCCGAACTCAGGTCCCCAATTCAGCAGGGCATTGGGCCATTGGGAGGTCTCATCAAGCAGGTAATTAACATAATATGCTAAAAAGTACATTCCACTCACAGCGCCTTGCTGGAACAGCACACTGGGGTATCTCTGGACTGGGCAGAACAATATCAGAAAGTGATGAGTTTGCACATCAATCACAGGCATAAGGGGTAGGAAACTGCCCCCTCCAGAAAGTTATGAGGTTGTTGCTGTTTGCTGCCTAGAAATTGACTGATGCATCACAGATGTTCGTGGCACTGCACTGAATGGGCGCGGACACGTGGATGCTTTCCCCTGCTATGGAACAGATCCCCTCATTATTGTGGTCTGGGAAATATTCCCCCACCTCAGTGTGCACAGTCACATAGGTTACCTGCTGACTTGAGAGGATGTCTTTACCTCAGTATTAGAAGCAGCACCTGCTGAATTACATTAGAACTGTACATCCCCACCAATCCATGGCGCAGCAAATCGTTTTGAAGATTTTGGGGTATCCAGATGGGCTAGTCCAACACTGCTCATGGGGTGTCATCCTCACTGCCATTTCCCTTGGGAATCTCTCTAGCCCTGCATTACCACGACTCATGCTGAGTAACTCTCAAAGCCATTCTCACTCAGGGATCATCTGACTAGTTATGTGTTAGAAATGTGTCAGCAGATAAGAACAGCTTAGCGTCCCGGGTCTACCCATTTTTCCCTACCTACAGTATTATTGCAGACACTACTTGATCTCTTTCTCTTTCTCCCTCCCCCTTTCCTTTCTACTATGATTCCCTTGTGCCTATCCCATGCATTCTTGAAAACACACACACACACACACCCACACACTATTTTCGCCCCACCACATCAGCTGGTAGGTTATTCCAGGAATCCACCACTCTTTCTGTGAAGAAGTGCTTCCTCACATCTCTCCTGAATCTACCCCCTCCAGCTTCATAGCATGCCCCCTTGTTCTTGAGCATCTTTTGTTCTGAAAATTACTTTCTTACTTTACCTTATTTACTCCTGTGAGGTATTTAAAAGTCTCTCTATCATATCCCCCCCAACCCCGTTCCGGGGTGTACATATTGAGGTCATTTAGTCTCTCCTCATAGGGCTTTTGATGCTCTCTGCACCATTTTAGTTGCCCTCCTCTGGACCACCTCGACTCTATGTGCTTCCACAGATGCAGCCTCCAGAATTGTGCACAGTATTCTAGATGAAGTCTTACCATCGATCTATATAGAGGCAGCACCACCTCCCTCCTTCTGCTGGCGATACCTCTCCCTATGCACCTCAGCATCTTACCAACCCTCCTAATTCCCTTGTCACACTACCTGGCCACCCTTAGGTCATCAGAGATGACAACCCCCTGGTATCTCTCCTGCTTGGTGGCCATCAATATCACTCCACCCAGTTTGTACTCTGCCCCTGGGTTTCTGTTCCCCAAGTGCATTATTTTGCACTTTTTCACATTGAAACCCAGCTGCCATACCCTTGATCACTCCTTGAGTTTTCTCAGATCTCTGGTTATTCTTTCCACCCCACTTGGAGTGTCTGCCTTGTTGCAGATTTTCGTGTCATCCACAAAGAGGCAGACCTTCCCCTTCAGCTCCTCTGCAATGTCACTTATAAAGACATTAAAGAGGACCAGTCCCAGCACTGATCCCTGAGGCTCCCCGCCGGTCACCCTCCCTTCCTTCTTCGGAGTGAACTCCGTTTTTATTTATTTAAAATATTGGTAACTGGTATAGGCACACTGGAGTCAAGTTCATTCCAGGAGTGACCCGGGGACATTAACTGGGAGACATTACGACATTAGTACAAGAACAGTACATTCAATACAGCAAAACATTCACCAATGCTAGAGTTGCTAACAAATAGCCAGGGAATGCAGATAATTACAAATATACAAATACGGGAAGAAATACTGATTATGTTATACAATTTCTTGGGGAGGGTTACAAATATATGTCAGCTGGGTAGAGAGCTTTAGTTGTCATTTTAAAGAGAGGATGGAGGTGGAAGCTGAAGGGAGGAAGGGAGCTGGTTCCAGAGAGCAGGGAACCAGTAAGAGAAAGCAGCTTGACCAGAACTAGTGAGGTAGTGGGATTGAGAGTGTGAGTGTGAGTGTGTGTATATGTGTGTGAGAGAGACAGTGTGAGTCTCTGGTACTTAGAGAGTAGGCAGAGGCACCTAGAGGAGCTAGAAGAGGTGACAGATAGGTGGGTAGTGATCCGAACCAGTATTTGGCTATGAAAATGGAACAGTGTACCTGGTGACATAAGGGTAGGGGGAGTAGGGACAGAGAGGAATATAGTGAGCAGCGGTGTGTGTGATTTACCACCACCATCTGACACCTATCCCCTAACCAATTTCTTACCCAGTTTACCACCTTTAGACCTACTCCTAAGCTACCCAGTTTGCTTAATAGTCTGTGTTAAATGATTCCAAATGCCTTACTGAAATCTAGGTAGGCGACATCTACCACTCCACCCTGATCTAATTCCTTGGTCACTCAGTCAAATGTAACCCCCCTGCAAATGGGGGTTCCCAAAAGACTTCCAGGAGCTTGCTTGAATGCTCCAAGCCTGAATGGTGTTTGGCGTTTAAGCCATTTATCTGTGAGTGTTTTTAGAGCCTCTGGTACTGTCTCTTTAAGAGCTGTCTGCTTGCAGACATAATTAGTTTATATGGGGGGACTGTGTGTTTCTCTGCTTGAGTACCACTCGAACTGCTGCCAATTCACTCCATTTTTGCAGTCACTAGGAGTGCAAAGGAACCTATCTGAAAGATGTAACTGCTTGCCAGAAATCATTTAGAGTAATAATGAAAATACAGTTTGTCTAACCTGCTTTCTTTGCAGTCAGAACTGTGTTTGCCTAGTTCCCCATTCTAGTTTTGAACTGCTGAACTGGACCAATCAGTGTGGGATAAGGTAGCTCTAAAATGGTGCCTTGGACGAATCAGAACTTGGACTCGTAATCCAGCCAGCCACAAGAGGATTGTATGGGCAGTGACTCTGGGAGATGTAGTTTGGACTTGGCCTTTTGGACTAACAGGGCAGTCTATTGTGAGTGACAGCCAATCCAGCCAAGAACTGGGAGGAACTCAAAGGAAGTGCCCGGTTTTGTCTGCTGGAGTTTCAGTTGAGCTCTGGCAGTGAAGAGAGAAGGAGCCCTATGCTTTTTCAGTGTGCAGTTTTAGTCGAGAAACATGTGTAAGGCCCAGAGTTCCGGTCTGCAGCTTGTGTAACTGCTTGTTAGGACTGAATCTGTCCTGTGAAGAGAATCAAAGGATATCTGAAGAGTAGAAACCAGGCTCACCCTGTAGAAGACTGGAGAAATTGCTGAATTGCATTCGGTCTGTCAGGAACTGAATCTGCTGTGTGTTCTCCTGGGTATTGTGCAGTAATTGCGATCGGGATAGAGAAGCAGCTTGCCTGGTATAGTACTTTCTTTTTACCATATAAATGTGTGAGGAGGCTTGTGTAGCTCAAGTGAATCCTGCTGCCATTAAAGGACTTTTGCCTGTTGCAGTTTGCCATATAAATGTGTGAGGAGTCTCGTGGAGCTCAAGAGTAGCCCTGCTGACGTTGAAGGACCCTATCTTGTTTGGAGGTAGTGAGTACTAATTCAGAGTCGCTCCTGTTGAATTGCCACATTGAATCAAATGGAATTACTGTACTGCTGACTGTTTAACTAATTTTTCTTTTCTCTGTGTGAAAGGGCCCCTACCAGCTGCCACGGTTTGGACTAGCCACTAGGGCTTGGGTACCCAGGGACAGTAACTGGTAGGGATAGGCCTGTGCACAGAGCCATAGGTAGATGAGTAAAGTGATAAGCTAATTAACCTGATTTCCCCTGTCCTTGTTATATCCCCCTAAATAAATCAGAGCTGCTTGTTTCAGCAAAGTTATACTGCCTGAGGTATTTGTCTATGTTAAAGTATTGTACTGTGATTGTTGCACTGTATCTTATTTTACAGGTGGTCCCAGTGCCTGAACCAGTCCTGGGGGTAAGTGTATACTGTGAAGGTAATTCTGATATACTGTGTGGGCCACTAGTGGGAAGAAAGGGGGGTTGCAGTGTCCCAGAGGGCTGTGACCAAGTAAGTTTAACTATTGCAAACCCTGACCTCTGGGTGGAGGCACCCACCATTGGATCCAGGCCCCTCAACCTGTTAGTGGCAAATCAGGCAAGGGTAGTAGCCCCTGGGATAGCGCCATCTAGGGGTTACACAAAGAAATCACCCTTGAAACCATGCTGTCTTGCGTCTGGTAGCCCATTAGATTCAAGATATTCCGCTACCCTCTCCTTCAGCAGAGATTCAATTAACTCCCCCCCCCACCGATGTCAGGCTGACTGGCCCCCACCCTGCTACCACTTTTTTGAAGTGGAACTACCTCTGTCCTCCTCCAATCCAGCGAGCTGTTAAATAGGACTGTGAGAGCCTGAGAGGTACATATGCACAGTCCACCCCCCATCCCTTTTTAGCCTTACAGTCCCTCCCCGGTCTTCCTCTTTTCACTTACATGCCCCAAAAATGTCCTGTCCCCTTTCATTACCAATTGGGCTATTCTGCCTTCAGTGTGGGCCTTTGCACTCCTTACTACTGTCCCTGCTTCCCTCTGTTTCTCCTGATACTCCTCCCAATCCTCGTCCCTCTACATTTCTTTATAGCTTCTGAATGCTACCCTTTTAGCCATTGCCTTTTCAGCCACTGCCTTCGAGAACCATAGCAGTCTCTTTTTCCTTTTACTGAACTGTTTGACACATGTTTGTTGCCTTCGCTATACCAAATTTTAGCTTCACCCACTGTTCCTCCACCCCATCCAGGTCATCCCCTGCGAGGTCATCCCAGAGGGATTCACCCATCTTTATAAACTCTGCCCTTCTGAAGTTCAGGGCCTTCGCCCTTGTGTGGTTTGATTCCGCTGCCATCCTTACATTGAACCAGGGTGAGCTGGCGTTACTCTGAAGATTGGGACCACTAAATAAATAACTTTATTTATTGTAGCCTCAGTGTGTAGCGCTGTTTTTTGTTCTCTTTCTTATACTGAACCACACTGTACAGTGATCACTGTTCCCCAGGTTGCCTCCCACCTTGATGTCTGCAACACTGGCCCTGTCAGGGAGTACCAGGTCCAGTATTGCCCCTATCACAAGTGGGTTCACTGACCAGTTGCTTGAGGAACACCCTCTGCAGGGAGTATAGGATGTCCCTACTTCTAGTTGAAGTTGCAGCTGGGAGGCTCCAATCTACACTCCCGGTAGCCCTAGGTATACTGCAATGCCCTATACCTAGGACTACCGGGGGTGGAGCTCTGATGCCTACAGCTGGTGCAGAATGTGGCTGCCAGGTTGCTGCTGGCTTATCAAGATCTTGCCATGTAACACCTGTGCTCCGCGGTCTGCACTAGCTGCCAGTGTGATGGAGGATCACCTTTAAGGTCGGGCTACTGACCTATAAGGCCCTACACAGACTAGGACTACATTATTTGCAAGATCTTTATCCCTACCACCCCCTTCGTCCTCTCCGCTCTGCCGACAAGGGATTGCTAGAGATTCCCAGGGTCCATTTAACAACGTCAGGAGCTAGATCATTTGCTTTTGCTGTGCCGACCCTGTGGAATTCTCTACCTCGTTGCATTAGGGAGTGCCTGTCCATTGAGGCCTTTAAATCTACCTTAAAAACCTATTTATTCGACCAAGCATTTTGTAATGTTTAAAAGCCTGCTGTAATATGATTTGTTTTATGCTTGTAATTTTGTGGAACTGGCATTCACGATTCTGTGTACAACGCTATGATCTCACTGGAATAGCGTTTTATAAATAAATAAAGATTGAGATACATCTAGCAAACTGAAGTCCCCCCCACCAGCAGCACCTCCCCCTTTTCTGCCATCTTGCAGATGGCTTCCACCAGTACTTATCTAATTCCTCGCCTTGTGCTGGAGGTCCGTAGATCACACCAGTGCAAATAATGACTCCGTTCCCCTTCTCCAGGGTGACCCACAGTACTTCTGCCCCAACCCACAGTATTCCCTGTATCTCTATCACTTTGTGCTTTATTTTACATAAAGCACCACACCCCATCCTTTTCTTCCTACTTTGTCCTTCCTGAACAGAATATAGCCTTGTATGATATACTTCCAAAATGTCCTGCACACACCATCCTCTGAAAATAACAAGGGCACAGGTCTAAAAAACTAAAACTTTTATTTTAAGGCATAAAAAGCATAAGTAACCGGACATGTTTTGGATGAAACAGCATCCTTTCTCAAAGGCGAATTCATCTAATAGTGTAAGGCAGTTATATACAAAATCTGAAAATACATCATCATGACAGCATCAACATTATCACATCTGATTGGCTAAAACCAAAACCACCATTATGTTCTTACTAGGTCCTAAATGCAGTGGTATATTTTTCAGATCAAGTCAATACTATATATTAATTACATAACCTAAAAATCTATAAAAGAAACAAAAGGAAGGGGTAGGGGGAGAAGGAGAGAGGTTTAGGGGTAGGGAAGGATAAGGAATAAGGGGGGAGAGGGAAGAAGGGAAAAGGGGGGGTGGTAGAATGGGAAAGGAGACAAATAAATATGTAACAGTCAAATTGTATCAAATAAGGGGAGTGTGCAACAGCATTCAAATAACAATAAAAGCAGCACCAAAAAGAACAGTGCAAACAGCAAGGTAAAGTGCAGGAGCAATACCACTGATTTCATGACCAGGACACGAAGAATTAATTTATAAATTTTTTCCAGAAGTGGTTTTAATTCTAAGCCATAGTTCAGCCCCATATTTTTGTGCATTCAAATTAATGATCCAAAAGGCCTTTCTTGTTAATAAAAGATCATTAAAATCCCCAACCCCTGAGGCTTTGGATTCACCTTGCCAATACCCGTAAAGGAAAAATTGTGTTCCTCTCTATTACTACAGCTAGCAACATGCGCTGTGGTAGCATATGTGATGTCTCCCTTCTTTATTGCTCGAATATGTTCCCCTACTCGGGTTTTCAGGCTTCTTTTTGTTTTGTCAATATAAAATGCATGTTGCTCTGTAGATAAAACTGTCTGTATCACATGTGATTGACGTATGTCATATTGGCGCACTGTACTCTCATTTTCAAATTGCTTCCCATATTTAATGTATGTACACATATTACATCTCTTACAGGCAAGAGATGTAATATGTCTACAAACACTAAGCATGCAAAGTAATTTGAAATTGAGAGTACAGGGTGCCAATATGACATACGTCAGTTGATCATGTGATACAGGAGGTGTTATCTACAGAGCAACATGTGACTGTGGAGCATTTTATTTTGGCAAAACCAAAAGAAGCCTGTTTTTTCTTTTTGGGGGGACAGTATTTATTTGCATTCTGCTGAAAATCAGGGTGCAGAGTCACTACCTACAAAATCTACTGAACACCAAATCCAATGTGCTCTTTGTTCTTCTCATTAACCCACAGTTGAATTTTTTTTCTTTCAGCTGTTTGGCTCAGATCGCCACCTGCTCCTGCCATCAGGCCCTGCCAGTCTCCAATCTCATCTGCCGCTCCTCCCATTGTCTTAGCCAGTGAGGATCCACACAGTTCGAGACCCAAGGACTATAGGGGCTGACGCTCTCAGTGGCCGTGCACATGGGATGTTTTTCCTGTTTTTCTCCTGTGGTCCTGCCCTTTACCCCAGACATCCAGTGTAGCCTTTGACGGCCTCAGATACAATAGCCCACACTGGGTATGTACCACCCCTTGTGAGGCAGCAAACTGCCCAATTCACAAGGGGCCGCTACTGTGCTGGTGCCAAGCTGTCTCCCTCCCTGGCTGTCTCGTACTCCTATCAGGAGCACTGCCCAGCCTGGCCGCCTGACCCATGCAGACCTGAGCTTGCTTCCAAACCCAGATTGCCAATGTGGATGCTCAAAGCGCTACCATTGAGCCATCAGGCAACCCCTCCCATTTTTCTCTGGGTATAAGCGAGACACGAGGCACAGTCTTTCATGGTGATTTGCATATACTTCCCATGATGCTTTGCATTATTGGGGTATGTGTGATTTTGAATTTCTTGTATACAAACCGCATCTTTAACATGTGGTTATGACCATGACCACAGCCAAGCCAGCTGTGTCTGTTGCATAGACACCAGTTGCAAGGCAGTATGAAACCACAATGCCTACAATACTGTGTGGACCGTAACTGTATCTGATGACAGGGTTAAATGTAAACTTGGAGCAAAAACACAGGGCCACACATCATTTCTTAAATTATAAGTAAGGCCCTCAGGCACAGAAACATCCCTGCAGTGCTACCTGTTGCAATTTCCACCCCCCCCCGACCTGCCACCACCCACACCCTTCAAGAATTTCTAGACCTGGCTCTGCCAAGGCTACATGTACTATGGTACCTGTGCCAGTCATAAGAGACATCTTGTCTCAGTTTATTATGGTTACTGCAGTACAGCTCATGTTACAGTTGAACCAATGCTGGCTAACGTCTCAGGATTAGTTAGAAATAAATGGTATAGTGACTGACACGCTGAAAGATCTAAAATCTCTGCCGTGGCAGCTGCCGCTTTTTTAATACTCATTTTGTACCCTGACACCTTACTTCTTCCATCTCCCAGTCACCTGTTGCCTGCCAGACTCCCATCTGCTACAAGATGTCACCTACCAGGTACCCTGGGTCTCCTCTCTGAGTTTTGGAATACCCAGTTTAGAGGTGCTACACTCTGATGATGGTAGCGTGGTTGTGGTGCCACTGATGGTGTGGGTGACCACATATTGTTAGACACCCCCAGAAGCCAGTTCATCAGCGCAGCCGTAATGCTCCTGCTCGTGATTCCGATGACCCAGATTTGGGAAGGGGCCTGAGTTGTCAGGGGGTCGGCTGGGGAGGATTTAGCATCCCAGGGGGTGCTCTCCTCCTCTCGGAAGGGAGCTAGATCCATCACACCGCCCCGCCACTGCCACCTGTGATGCATAGGTAAAAGTGCCAGGTCAGCAGTATGGTGGTGGCAGTAGCGGTGAGGGACACCGTTAGGTGCTTGGCTGGGGCATACATCAGCACACTGACAGTCTTGACATATTTTCCCTATGTCAGCATCCTCAGGTGGAGGGTGGTCAAAGGGAAACTAAGGGGTAAATCCCCCATTACTGCAGCAGCATGATGGGTGCCAAAAAATTAGGGTGACCTCACAGGACGAGGTAGTCTAGCATCAATGCACAATGTCTATGCTGACCCAATTACAGGCATCACACTGGACAGTGAGGCTTGAATTCGGGGTCTTGTGGCAGTGATAAATCACAGACTGCTCCACCTACAATGCTTTATCTGACATGACTTCAACCCTAATTAGAAGCCGCAGCTCCTATCTGAGGGCAGCTTTCATTAAAAGTACTCATTCTGTCCTGCAGCTTCTGTTTGATGACATATGGTATCTAACAGCCGGGTCTCCAAGAACTCCCCTAGATCCTAGTGCCAGCCATTGGATCCTACTCTACATACTGGACTAGGTAAGAGGTGGGGAGGACAGCCCTCCTTCCAGAGCCCCCTGCCACAGAGGGCAGAACCATGGGGCACATTGAACTAGTCTTGGGCCCAGGGAAGGGCTAACAGGCCCTCTGACCAGGATCTATCTCTGTAAACAGGATACATCTCTGATGATCCATGGCTGGAGAGAAAAACCTCTATGGGGGAAAACACATTGTAAAAAAAAATTATAAAAAACAACATTCTCTTTAAAAAAAAAAGTATTGCAATATAAAAATGTAAATATAAAAAGCAAAATGTACATGAGTAATAAGCGTTTGATCAATATGCAAATATAAGTCAATTTCTATGTTTAAAAATCAGACTTTTGGAGTTCTAGTTAACCCTGGGAAAGGCTCACCAGGCCCTAGTACCTTAAACAAATGCAATATTTATGTAATTTATGTTACACAAGTTGCAATTTGTTATATAATTTGTCTTACAAAAGCTTCAGTTTGCATAAACTTTAGCTTGCATAAGCTGTACAGACCTATTGTTTTCAGCTCTACGGTGAGCCGAGGATTTGACAACTTTCGCTGTAGACTTTGCACTTGGAACAGTTCCCAAAGTCCCACTCCAGTCCAATTTGTGCCGGACTTACTGTGGTCTGCTAAAAAGAACATTCCTTTCTTTCCACATGAGAAAATCCTGCTTATCGGTGGGAACTGCTGTCTGTCTTCCTCAAACATGCTTTTCTAAGAGTTGTGATCCTGCCAGTGTGTCCAACACCACAGGACTTTATTTTAGTTCATTTTTGTTAACCAGGTATGTACACTAGACAAATAAATGTCAGGGTCAGTGGCTCAGTAGGTAACACACTTGCCCCTGGAGCCGGAAGACCGGATGGTCATGGGTTCTAGACCCACACCAGGCACTTGGGGTATTACCCATAACTGATGCTGTATTGCAGTACAAGGGGGGGTTCTGCACTGGTGAGGTACTGTCCTTCGGATGAGATGAAAAACCGAGATCCCTTCTGCCCATCTCTGGTCACTGTCCAGGTGGAAATAAAAGATCCCATGGCACTTATTGATGAAGAGCAGGGGAATTTCCCTGGTGTCATGGCCAACATTTCCTCCATCAATACAACAGATCCATATCACCCACCCCTCAGGATGCACCTGGAAACAAGCTACAATAGCTGAGAGTGCCTTTCTTGATATAAAAAGTGAAAATAAATAAATACCTATTTTCCCAGTATGACCTGTAAGTCAGTGACAAATAAATAGTGAAGGAAAGAAAAAAAAATACAGTTCAGCTACATCTGAACCAGCAACAGGCAACAACAAATATAACACTCAAATACACAGAAGGGAAAAGCGAGAACACTCCAAAATATACATAATCAGAAATGTCAGTAGGGAACATAGAGTAGGCAAGCAGGACCTGTGCAATGATCTAAACAAAGTTTTCGAATATTGAGTAGGCAGTCAAGAGAGGTTGCCAGCAGAGAAGGGCTGTCGCTACTGCGGCAGAGCGTGAGCAAGAAGCTGACTGGTTGTGTCGTAAGCAGGGCTTGTCTGGTATCGCCAGCAGCAGTCTTTCATCGCACTAGGGGTTACAAACCAGCATTTCAGCAGATCTGTAGGGGTTGCAAAGCACCAGTTCACCAGTCATAGGCGTTACAAAGCCTGAGTGACCAGAAACCTTGGGGTTGCAAAGCCCCATTTTGACGGAATCCCTGGGGTTACAAAGCCCCATTTTGACGGAATCCCTGGGGTTACAAAGCCTCATTCCATAAGAATCCCTGGGGTTACAAAGCCCCATATGAAAATAATCCAAGGGGTTTTGTAACCCCAAGGATTCTGTTCCATTAATGGGTACTGTAAATGGATAACAGTACCCATTTCCAGAAATGACCTGACAAGTAAAAAAAACACCAGGCTGTTTGTAGCTTTTATTTTACTGCTTTGCACAACCTGATTTGTTTGATTATTTGCTTTTGGCACATGATAATATATCTAGATAGCGAGATAGACAGACAGACAGATAAATACTGTTACTAGA
The DNA here is from genome assembly GCA_016271365.2 of Neoceratodus forsteri. Lineage (NCBI taxonomy): Eukaryota > Metazoa > Chordata > Ceratodontiformes > Ceratodontidae > Neoceratodus > Neoceratodus forsteri. The sequence goes on along the minus strand of JADMNL010000031.1, from coordinate 133,476,621 downwards.
TACATACAGTACATACTGTTGATATATAGATAGACAGACAGTCAGACAGACAGAAATATATAGGTAGATAGTTTGTAGATAGATAGTCTGTTCATAGGTAGACAGACATACAGACAAATAGATAAATAGATATTGTTAATAGATAGATACATACATACTGTTGATATATAGATAGCTAGACAGACAGACAGAGACAGATAGATAGATAGATAGATAGATAGATAGATAGATAGATAGATAGGCACTGTCTGTAGACAGATAGTGTCGATAGATAGATAGATAGATAGATAGATAGATAGATAGATAGATAGATAGATAGATAGATAGATATATTCTGTTAATAGACAGATGGACAGGCAGGCAGACAGACAGATAAAGTATAGAGAGGGAGAGAGAGACTGAAAGAGTGAAACAAAATATTTTATGTTTTATTTATGTTTCCACCTGAAAACTCTTCAAGGTAAGTATTGTATTGTAAAATATTATTTGTGCTTTAAATTAAAAAAAAAGTTTTGTTCAATAGTAACAAATGTATTCCTGGAGTTAGGTCACCTCTGTTTATCCCCTTCCTCGAGCAATAGTATGATTTACTGTTGCCAGTAACCTAATCCCAGGTAGTGCCAATTATATCTGTTTCAGATGCGGAAAAAAAAAAGAAGAAGAAGAAGAAGAAATATACTGTGGGTGACCCCTTTATTTGGAGTAAGGAATCAACTTTTTCTTTGTGGTTAGCTTGCAACACCACTTTATTTTTCCCCCATCTTAAACAATACTACCATGGTTATCACATTTTCCTGTTTGGGTTCAAATGTTGATACATATTTTTTTTAATTTAAAGTTTTATTATTTTTGTGCCATGAATACATAGAGAACACCAATAAACAAGCAGTATAAAATACATATAAAATCCCCAATATAGAAGTGGATTACAAAACAAAAGCCAAACATACTTATAAAACAGTAAATTCATCTATCTAAATAACACTGTACCTACATTTTTCAGTATACTTAAAATAAAAAATTCTAAAAAAAATTTTTTAAACTTGTAGATTAGGTGCAGAGTAGTAGTATTAAAATTACTATACCCATATTTACTCAGAACGGCCCATCTATCAGGATTGAGGCTTAAGAACCTTCAGTTTTTCTGGGCAAGGGTCGGGAACCCCATTTCATAATGAATAGATTCATAAGTACTTTTTATCAACTGATCTCCGAGGGCTCTGGGTCATTATCTCAAGTACTCACTGCTTAGAATCTGGGAGTTTTATGACTTTTGTACCTCTGTGCTTACATCCCAGTATTCCTTTATTCCTTTGTTTTTATATGCGTAAATGCCCAGATGACTATATGAAAATTTATGCATCTCTACCTTTTTCTCTAGGACCAAATAAAAGAAATAGTTGAAGAAAGAAACTAGTACCTGTAGATGAGATACTTACACGGCATTTATTTATTTCAGTTTGTGATTGACACCTTTATAACCAAGTTGAACAGAGCTTTCATACAATCTAGCAAAACACATTTGAACATACTACTGAACATTTCAGCTAGCCAAAGAAAATGCTATATAAGGGAAACAGAAAGATAAGAAGACATGAATTTAAGAGCTTTGTGATGTCACTGGGCATTGTGAAAGCCACTCTCCCATTGGTTAAGGTTATGATAAATATGACATGCAAACTGTGGCAATATGTGAATTGTGACATACAGGCTGTAGTGGCAATCATAGTCATTACCACAATTTGTATTTAATAAGGCCAAACAGCACTTCTTCTCATTGTGAAACATATATACACACACTATTGCATGAGGAAGCCAGGAAGGGGCTGGCAGTATAGCCTAGAGCTGTGAATGAGCTTGATACATCCAGCAGACCTCGGTTTCATTCCCACAATCTCCATTTGCATACTGTGTGACTCTGAACGAGTCATTTAACCTCTCCAGTGCTCCCAGGTCACCCCTGAAAATAGGCACTTGCACCCAATGGGCCTTACCCAGTTACCAAAGACTTAAAAAAAAAATATGAGAAGTATCCCCCCCTCCCTTTTTGCAACAAAGATTTTCTACCTGACAATGCTTGGTGTGATGTGTGGAATGGCATGCTACCTGGAGACTAACATAGCTAGTGCTATTCCTCCTCAGACTTTCATCAGCCAAATGACCTCACTGTCTGTGACATCACAACTGCCTAAAAAGAACTAATCACCTGCTGCCTCATCGGTTACTTGTGATGTCACACTAAGTGAGGTGACAGGTCTAATGAGGTAGGAAGAGGAACAGAAAATCACCTGTAATACTATCAGGTAGAAAACCGTCTAATGAGCAAATGAAAAAAGGAAAATACTTTAGAAATAAAAAGTAGCAACTTCTTTTCAAATTTAATAACATTTTCTGCCTGTTATTGTTTGTGCTAGTATGCTCTTTAATGGCACTGGTGCACATGTGTGTGTGTGTGTGTGTGTGTGTGTGTAGATGTATCTCTGTCTGTCTGTCTATCTAGCTATCTATTTGCAGACAGTATCTGTCTATCTATCTATCTACAGACAGTATCTATCTATCTGTTTATCTACAGACAGTATCTATCTATCTGACAGTATCTACAGACAGTATCTATCTATCTGACAGTATCTACAGACAGTATGTATCTATCTATCTACAGACAATATCTATTTATCTATCTACAGACAGTATCTAGCTACAGACAATCTCTCTCTCTCTCTCTCTCTCTATCTACAGACAGTATCTATCTGACAGTATCTACAGACAGTATCTATTTATCTATCTACAGACAGTATCTATCTACAGACAATATCTCTCTATCTACAGTCAGTATCTATCTACAGACAATCTCTCTCTCTCTCTCTCTCTATCTACAGACAGTATCTATTTATCTGACAGTATCTACGGACAGTATCTATCTGACAGTATCTATCTATCTACAGACAGTATCTATTTATCTATCTACAGACAGTATCTACAGACCATGTATATCTATCTACAGTATCTGACAGTCTCTACAGACAGTATATATCTATCTACAGTATCTGACAGTATCTACAGACAGTATATATCTATCTACAGTATATATCTATGTAACAGTATCTACAGACAGTATCTATCTACAAACAGTATCTATTGACAGTAACTACAGACAGTATATATCTATCTACAATATCTATCTATCTGACAGTATCTACAGACAGCTAGGAATTACAACCCTTCGAGTCAGGGACTCATTTACAAAGGCTCCACGTCATACAAGGAAACAAAGTCAAATACAGGAGATAATGGGAACAAATACAGAGAGAAAAATACAGAGACATATTTCATAACAGACACTTAGAGCAACACCAAAGGGGAGATATCTATCTACAGTATCTATCTATCTGACAGTATCTACAGACAGTATCTATCTATCTATCTATCTATCTATCTATCTATCTATCTATCTATCTCTCTCTCTCTCTCTCTCTATCTATATATCTCCATCTATAGCTATCTATCTGTTTCTATCTGCCTGTCGGTCTATCTCTCTCTCTCTCTCTCTCTCTATATACAGTGGCGTGAAAAAGTATTTGCCCCCTTCCTGATTTTCTCTATTATTGCATATTTGTCACACTGGATGTTTTCAGGTCTTTAGAGAAAATGTAATATTAGCTAAAGGGAACCTGAGTGAACAAATAACACTTGTTTTTTTTTTTAATTTCACTTATTTAATGAAAAAAAGTTAACCAACACAAACTGGCCCTGTGTGAAAAAGTAATTGCCCCCTTACACTTAATAACTGGTTATGCCACATTTAGCTGCAATGACTGCAACCAAACACTTCCTATAATTCAATATCAGTCTTTCACATCGCTGTGGAGGAATTTTAACCCACTCTTCCTCGCAGAACTGCTTTAATTCAGTAACATTTGGTAGGTTTTCGAGCATGACCTGCTCGTTTCAGGTCCTACACAGCATCTCTATTGGGTTTAAGTCTGGACTTGACTAGGCCACTCCAAAACTTTAATTTTACTTCTTTTAGCCATTCTGATGTGGACTTGCTTTTGTGTTTTGGATCATTGTCTTGCTGCATGGCCCAATTCACGCTTCAGCTTCAGCTGACGGAAGGATGACCGGACATTTTCCTTAAGAATTTTCTGGTACAGAGCAGAATTCATGGTTCCTTTAATTATGGCAAGTCATCCAGGTCCTTAGGCAGCAAAGCATCCCACACCATCACACTACCACCACCATGTTTGACTGTTGGTATGGTGTTCTTACTGTGGCATGCTGTGTTTGCTTTGGCGAGACATTATGGGATCCATGTCATCCAAAAAGTTCCACTTTGGACTCATCTGTCCATAGAACATTTTCCCAAAAGGCTTGTGGATCATCCAGGTGCTTCTTGGCAAATGAGAGACGAGCATTTATGTTCTTCTTGGTTAGCAGTTGTTTCCGCCTTGCTACTCTCACATGAAGCCCATTTTTGCCCAGTCTCTTTCTGATTGTGGAGTCGTGAACACTGACCTTAGCTGAGGCAAGAGAAGCCTGCAGTTCTTGGGATGTTGTTTTAGGATCCTTTGAGACTTCCTGAATGATTTTACGCTGCGCCCTTGGAGTAATTTTGGCAGGCCGCCCACTCCTGGGAAGATTCACTACTGTTCCAAGTGTTCTCCATTTGGAGATTATGGCTCTCACTGTGGTTTGATGGAGTCCCAGAGCCTTAGAAATAGCTTTGTAACCCTTTCCAGACTGATAGAGGGCAACACATTTTTCTGATCTTTCAGGAACTTCCTTTGATCATGGCATAATGTGCTTGTTGAATCTTTGTGCTGGCAACGTGACTCTGATGGTAAGGGTCAAAATAAGTGAGAATTATATTGAGCAGGGCTGGCTGTAATCAAGCCTGGCTGTGTTCAAGCAGCTGACTCTAATTATCCTTTTAATTGGATTGATTTAACTAGGGGCAATTACTTTTCACACAGTGCCGTTGGTGTTGGTTAACTTTTTCATTAAATAAATGAAATAAGTAAAAAAAAAAAGCGTTATTTGTTCACTCAGGTTCCCTTTATCTAATATTATATTTTGTCTAAAGACCTGAAAACATCCAGTGTGACAAATATGCAATAATAGAGAAAATCAGGAAGGGGGCAAATACTTTTTCACGCCACTGTATATATATATGTGTGTGTGTGTGTGTGTGTGTGTATATGTACATCTATCTCTGTATCTATGTCTATCTATATCTGTTTATTTCTGTCTGTCTGTCTATTATCTACACCCAGAATATGCTGTTTATTTTCATGAGTATGGGGGCAGGAGCATAGCTAACAAGTGGCTAAGCCATAAGTGAGTTGCAATGGTCCTGTCCCCTCACAAGTGAAAATAAATGGCATCTGTGACGTCTGGCCATTGCATACACTAGGTATCGTACACTCACATGGGCACGTTCAGGTCCGTAACGGAGAAGCTCCCAGACTGTTTTCAGGACAGAAAAGTGTCAACAAACCTGGCACCATGGATGATGTTGCTGATGAGAAAGCCCACCTCGTGGCATGGAGAGGGAGGTGAAGCCAAGAAGCAAAATATAAGCAACAGCAACAACAACAACAACGACAAAGGGACCTGAAGCAACCTAGAGCCTAACCTGATTGAGAAAGCTGAGATGTTTAGAAAGATGATACATAACGTGACTGGTGACAACAAGCTGTCATCATTCACAAGAGGGTGTGTGTGTGTGTGTGTGTGTGTGTGTGTGTGTGTGTGTGTGTGTGTGTGTTTGTGTGTGTGTGTGTTAAGATTCATTAGCTGTTGGCCTTTTGGGTTCAGTGGATCAATTTCACAGTCAGTGCAATAGGAACAGCACTAGGATCTGCATTCAGCAGCGCCATTGAGATGTTGCTGCAGTAGGTTACATGAAAAAAGGAAGGGAGAAAGAAGGTAAACTCCTTCTTGTCCCATCTGGGTAACCAGTCAAAAAGATACAGTAGCCGAAGCAGATTATAAGATTTGGAATTATGCTGACATGTCATGTTTTTTTGTTTTTTTTTAAAGCAGGCCCACCGGTCAGAGAGGTACTGTGAAACAGGTGAGCCCTTGTTCAAATCCCACCACAATAGCTCACTTGCTGTGTGACCTTGAGCAAATGGCTTGACCTCTGTGATACACTCCCTCCCAGCTGCATACCTGGATAAAACAGGCCTCGCTCTGTGAAAATTATATGCTGCATCTCACCTGGACAAATATACTGAAAACTCTCCAGCCCCCCCCCCCCAACACACACACACACACACAAAACTATGCTGTTAGCTGGCCCAGTTGAGTGCAGGGCTGAGGTGCTGAGCATCTTACCTCCTGCCACACTGGTGACCCAGGTTCAGAAATGGATTCGGGCTGTTCAGAGGCTGGCTGGGCAAGGGAGGATTGACTGCCCCTAGGACTGTTCTCCTCCCTCGGGGGGGGAGGTTACGTGACTCGCTCTTTGTCTGTCACCTGGTGGTGTCCAAGTGGTAGCACAGTCTGGAAGCAGAAGAAGACAGTCCTGTACAGTCATTTGAGGATGGCTCGGTGGAGGCAGAGCTTGCCTTTTATGCCACTGCACGTGTGTGGCTTATGAGAGAAAATCACAGAGGAAAACCCCCTCCGGCTGCAGGATGACATCCGGGTCCTCGCAGGTGCCACACCAGTGACTGGGCACTGTGCTACAGTCCTGCAAGCCAAGGATATCAGCAAGAAGGTAAGTCCCAGGGGAGTTGGGTGACGGGGCTGTGAGAGGCAGATAAGGGGGGGCAGGTCAGGGGCGATCAAGGGATGAACAGAGGATAGAAAAAAAAAAGAAACAACTTTGTTCTTATAGACTTTATTCACAGATGGTTTTAAAACAAGGTGTGAAACGCAAACAAAAGCAATAATAAGATGCCAAAGCAGGAAGTAATTGTCTTTACGGATGGAGCCTGATGCATGCTACTCGACAGACCCTTCAGTGGTCAGTTTTTTAGATGGATGTGGCATCACTCTAAGGCCTTCGGGCCCCATTTCTCTTTGCCCCACAAACCCACATGCTAGCTGGTTCTGTGTGTAACCCCCTTCCATCTTGGTGCGCTGGCCAATCTGACTGTGCTTTTGATCTGGGTGGGTATGGCGATGGCTACTCCTGCATTTATGGGTTAGTGTTATTTCAGCTCACTGGGAGCCCCTTGCAAACATCCATGTAAATGGGTTCACCTTTCTCCTTTACATGGAGACTGGAATATGGGCACCTTTGGTTGAAGACAATAACTACACTGAGGCAGATGGCACACAGTTAATTCATGCAAGTCACAGAGGCCCAAATCAATTTGACTTATAAACAACTATGGTATGCCTTGGTCCCAAAACCCCAGCCACAGCTGACATGTAACTTTATCATGGACTCTACCAGTCTATTCCAGTGGGTTTCTCAAAGTCCTTATCATGTTTTGGGTCTGACCTTAGCTACCTTTTTATTGGGAATCTTTTTTTTTTTTTTACTCTTTTTCCCTCCCGTTGCGGCCCGCAGAGGCATCAGTCAGGCATCCTGCCTGTTCCTGCCTGCATGAGGTCCCCCTGAACCTGTGCCTCCTCCCACAGCCAGCACCCCCAGCTTAACCTATCTGGGGTTGTGCCGCCCCTCCTTGTTGGGTGCTCTTACACATAGACTCTGGCTGTGGGAGTGGGCCCTGGGCGGAGGACCCGGAAGGCCAGGCAGGGTGGATCAGGCGGTGGGCATGGGGGTCAGGTGCCATCACCTCCCCTATGGAGCTGGGTTTTTCCATATTCTTGGTGCCCCTCCCCCTGCGTGGTGCACCCATGATGCACTGGCACAAGGCAACCCTGCCAGTGTCATCCATGCTGCATGATGTGCAGCCGACATGCTGCAGCACTCCCGATCTCCACCGGAAGCTGCTGGCATGCCAAGCTGTCCCCCACCCTCCCCCCGGGGGAGAAGAGCCACCCTGCGGGTGCTCAATCCTTGCCCCATCCCTGCTGACCACCAACACCCGAGCTCGCTCCCGAACTCAGGTCGCCGGCATGGCGCGAGGTGTGGCATCGAGCGCCTCAACCCTCTGCACCACCGGGACGGTCTTTATTGGGAATCTTAAGTCTCCAAAATGAATACCACTGGAACATTTTAAACAACCATTCTCATGCTGAGCTTGAACCAGTGTGCTGACAGAAAACCTGCACTATTCAGGGAGAGTCTCTCTCTTTGGCCTTGGGCCCACCAGATCAGGATTCCTAACTGTACCTTAGGGCCCAGGAACTCCTGATGCCCCCACACACCTGACAGGGCCCACATCAGCCTGAGACTCACCTTTGCTATGACACCTTATAGCTCACTACCCAGGGGACCACCAGTAGTGTTGCTCAGATAGTGCTTTTGTGGATCCGACTATCCTCCATCAGATGGTGCTGGTATCTGACCTAGGATCCAACCAATGGATCCAAGGTCAAATCCTTCGGATCTGATCTTGGATAGATGGATCTGATTGTCAGATCCCTGGATACAACTGTTAGATCTATCAGATCCAACCTCAGATCCCTGGATCCTGCTGTCAGATCCATTGCATCCAGGTCAGATCCATCGGATCCAGGTCGGAGCCATCGGATACTTACAGTGGATCCTAGGAGGTCAGATCCTTGGTCAGATGTCTATGCCATCTGAGGCTGTTCGGTATCTTACCAAAATGATGGTATCTGATGGTATCCGAGCTAGTAAGATACTATATAAGCAACACTAACCACCAGACTATACAGTTACAAGTGCCCAGTTTATCACCTTGGGAACACTCCGCACTTTCCCGAACACTATCATCTAATAATACTCAAGTGTACAACTTCAGTCCTGATGCTTTCCATCCTCCTGTTCCCTGGATGGCCTGACTGCGTGGTTACCAATGTCAACCCCCATTGTACCAAGCATTCTGACCCCTCTTCTTGGGAATCTTCTTGAGGCCCAAGGGCCATTAGGCAGTACTCCTTGAGGGCAGACCCAGCAGGCTCCCCTCACCCTTCTCGGGAAACTCTAACTATTCCACTACTAGGGTAACAGAGTTTGACTCTCACCTCTGACCCTTGGGTTGAGAAACACCTGCATGCCTGAGATCTGACTTCATTAACTGTAGTACCACCAAGGTGATATATTCGGCTACCTGTATCTGTGGCACCCTCTACATAGGCAAATCTAAAAGATCCTTTATGGTCCAGGTGGGGGAACATTTGAGTTCCATTAGGACTCAGGATAGCCATAATGCGTTGTTCTGTCACTTAAGTTTGGGCAGGGTGACAGAAAGACATACACTTTCCTTCTGTGGGATAGAAAAGTTTAGGATGGGACCTACAGGGGGTGATGTAGAGACTCTGCTGAACAGAAGGGAGGCATTCTAGATATACACATTAGGTGCAGCGAGCGCCAGGCCTCAGTGATAGTTTCGAGCTTACAGCTTTTCTGAAGAAGTAGTCCTTTGAATTAGCAAGCATGTTGTGCTGTAGAGGGATATTGTTCCACTTTATAGTTACATACAGTTAGTTATATATACATGTATAACATTGTGTGTATTAATTTTTATATGTTGGATTTGAACATTGACTGCTATGTATTATCGCTACATGTGGATTATTTATGCTAGGGTTCATCTCTGCAGTAATATGTATTTATACGTGTTTATACATATTTATACATGCAATATTTATTTGGATAATGCAGCGGTATCAATTTTTACTAATTTATGGGGCTTGTTTTTCACAGCCTTTATTATTCATTTCTTAGCACCATCTGTTTGTTTTCCTTTACTATATATGCATGTATCACTTTAACTGCAATATTTCAATTGATGGTGTTTCTGTGAGACGGCCACTACCTGATGACACTTTAGGTGAAACTGGTCGGAGTTTGTGGGGTCCTGCTGGTGACTTACCCAATTTTGGTAAGAGGCTTTTTGCACACTTTCTGTAGTAAACTTGCTATTATATGAAACTATTTTGTGGTCAGCAGTGTTGGTTTAGCGGAAGGTGGTGCTTGAGTTTTGTACTTGGCCACAATGAGTCTGTAAATGTACCACATGACACCCTTGCTAAGCAAGGGGTATCACTTCCATGCTACCGCCAAGCAGCAAGGGTGGCAGGTACTTACACCCCCAGGTGGGAGCCCCGTGAAGGGAACTGTCCACTCCTGGCCCATGTCCTGGACCAGCCACCTGACAAATCATATCACATGACCCCCGCCCCTCTGGGTGCATACAACTATCCTTATCCCCCAGCCAGCACCCTAGCACTGGACACTGCATTGATCCTTCACCTGTGCCTGCAGACACCTGCCAGCAAGGGCACCTAGGCTGCAACGCCCTCTCCCCCTAGATGCCTGGGCTGACAATACCTTCTACTGCAGACGGCTTCCTTCCAAGAACCAAATGCATATTACCACCCCATTCCTGGGGGCCATTTTTGTATCCCTATTCTTCTCCCCAGCCCACTGTCCCTCAGATGGCAATGCAGAATTACCTGATCCTGGCCAGCCTGCCAGTGCAGTGGTTGGATTACCATTTGTGGTGCCGGCGATCGGGGTTCAGGAATGAGCCCAGGTCACTGAAGGGTCAGCCGGGGGGGGGAGGATTGAGTGTCCAAGGGGTGCTCTCCACCTTCAGGAAGGGAGGGATGCCACTCCCACTGCAGCACCACCACCACCTGGGTGCACATGGGTGGAGATGCAGCACAGGGCAACACGTGGGAGGGGAGGATATTGGCTGGGGTCTGGAGTGGCATCATGTCTCAACATGTGCATGCCTCTTCCAACCTCCTTGGCCACCAACATCCTCGGGGGAAATCTGGAGAAAACAAAAAAATGGTCCCGTAGCTGTGCCTGGTGACGGGCCCTGGTGGGGTCTCGGTACAGTCCCTGAGCATCAGTCAGAGGCCCGACACATATGGAGTAAGTGGGGAGGCTTCTGTACCTCCTGCTTCTCCACCCAGGGGGTGATCCACGGCAGGATGGGGGTTGAGAGGACAGAGCTTCGGGGATTAGGCTGGCCCCCACCACAGGAGTCCCAGAGGAAAAGCAAGCTGTGGAGAGAAGGGGCCGTGAGCATAAAAAAAAAAGAATCACCCAATCCCTCTATTGGGCACACCTAGTGGGGAAGGGGTTGTTATACTCTCCCCCAGTTAAATGTTTCTGTTCCCAGAAACAACAAGAAGGGAACTTATGGTCTGGATCCCATATAGCACACAAGGGGGTTGATCGAGCCACCCTTTGCCCAATGTCCAATATGGGCATCTGAGGCGTAGCTCCTCTTCCTGGGACAACCCCCCCCCAAACAAACACAAACCCCAAAATAAAAACAAATCAATATTCTACCAGAAGACAACCCCAAGTAGTGACCAAGAGGACTGACTGGCTGCAGACTGGCGCATATAGCAGCTGCAGCCCTCTCTTCTGGCTTTATTAGGCAGGTAACCTCAAGTTCTATAGACACACACACACACTGGACCATCTCGCTCATCCATACAATTTTTTTTTAGTCCTTGGTAACCAGGTAAGGCCCACTAGGCACAAGTGCCTGTTTTCAGGGGTGACCTGGGAGCACTGGGGAAGTTAAGTGACTTGCTCAGAGTCACACAGTATGCAAGTGGAAGTTGTGGGAATCAAACCCAGGTCTGCTGGACATACCAAGCTCATGTGCAGCTCATTACTCTAACCTCTAAGCTATACTGCCGGCCCAATTTATTTTTTTATTTCTGAAACCATATAAATATTCAGATAATATTCAATGTTCTGTAATTAAATAATTACTTCCTCAGGAATGTAGCTTTCCTAAAGAAATCATTATAAAAAAGTCATTAGTGTTTGTACAATATAGAGCAATAATCATAATTAAATTACAGCTGATATTATTATGCAATGCTTAACATTTATAATCTTTTCTTAACTTATATCTTATAAATCTTAATTATAAGTGTCAGGAGGCAGTATAATGTAATGGTTAAGAGCACTGAGCTGCAAACCTGGAGACCTCAGTTTGAATCCTATCATCCCCCACTTGCATACTGTGTAACTGTGAGCAAGTTACTTTTTTTTTTTATTTTAGTTTTTGTTGTCCAGGTAAGTGCACTAGACAAATCCTGCCTATTTTCAGGCACGACCCGGGGGAGGGGGATACAGATGAATGCTAACTGACCTTGAACCAGATTAAGCTGTTGGTGGTATTTTGAGTGAATGAGGGAAATTTGGCCAGGACACGGGGGGAAATTCCCCCTACTCTTTTTGATAAGTGCCATGGGATCTTTAACAACCTGAACTACCACCAATCCAGGCAGATGGACCTCGGTTTAACGTCTCATTAGAAAGACAGCACCTCAGAAGTGCAGCACCCCTCTCATGCTGCACTACAGTGTCAGTACTGGGATATTAACCCAAGAGCCAGATGTGGGAACTGAACCCACAGCCCTCTGATCTCCCAGCATCAGAGGCAAGTGTGCTACCCATTGAGCCACTGAAAATTAATTTCCTGACAATTTTTAAGGACAATTTCCTTAATTTCCCTGTGCTTCTAGGATACACTTGGAAACAAGCCTTGGCTTAGTGTGTCTTTCCTGGTCACAAATTTGTAAAATAAAATTAATTAAATAATCAACATTCAAAATACATATTACCCAGACTCACAAGTGAATCACTCTTGTGGCTCAGCAACTGATAGCCAGAATTTATGGTAACACTTTTGGGAGATGCATAAATAAAATAATTTGTTTGAAGCAAAAATTCCAAATAGTAGAAATTAACAAATATATATTTACTATGTACAATAATCTTCTAAACCCTGTTTATTGTTATTTCATTGTTATAAATTCTTAGGTAATTCCTATGCCTTTCTAAATGCGTTAATCTCACAAAAAAATGTTTTCAATAATCAGTCAGTGTAATGTTGTTCATTTCATAACAGCAACCCCGCTCTGTAAAAAGAGAAACATTCACATTTATAATTGTTCACATTAATCCTATAATCAAGCCCTCCATTAGATAAGAATTAAGCAATAAGGCACGACAGGGTGTGTGTTATCGTGTAATAACGTCACTCCTGGGGTGGGTTGAAGCACGAGGTGAAGCTAAGCGTCTTCCACCACCCAGGAGTGACGCTATTACACGATAATACATCCCCAGAGTGCTTTATTGCTATTATACAATGGCTCGTTGTTATACAAAATTAAAAAAAATAAAAATTAAAAAATGATTTTAAGGAATCCAAATGGTCAGGATCCATAGTATCCAAAAGCAATACAGTGATGTTATTGTGTAATAACATCACTGTCTCAGACACACTTTGACCAATCAGAGTCCAGGAAATTTTCTTGCCATTGTATAATAACAATTATTAAATGAACCCTATCTCTCTCTCTATTATTGTTTTCAGGGTATATTATTCATGTTAAACTCCTGACTCTGCTCATTAGTCTTTCCATAGTGTATGGGAGAGGGCTATTGTTCATGGAATTCAATGAATCCCTAGTGTTATTGTACCCTGGTAGTGAGGTCAAACTGCTGTTGTACAATCTTGAGTACATCACTACTAGGGTACAACATCGAATGCCCTCGCACACTCAGCTGCCCCTGTCAGCCACGCCAGTCGCTCATTTTTTTCCCTTGTCAGTTTCATCTCTCACTTTTCACGAGAAAAACAAGTGATTGGTGATGGCTTCTGTGGTCTTTTTAAACTCTGTTGCTGTGCAGAGTTGCCCATACACTATGAAAGACAACGGATGGGCAACAGTGAACAACAATGCTGAGTTTACTTCTTGAGGTTGTCATGACAACTCTCAAAGCAAACACAGCATTGTTGTTCACCGTTGCCCATCCGTTAACCTCTATTTATTCTTTACATCCAAATTAAATCCCTTGTAGGTTAAAAAAAATGTCCCAAAGTAAGATGATTCAGTATATTTCAGGGCAGTACTGACTTAAGCTAGTTTGTGCACTTACCATGAGCACCCGACTGGAACTGTGTCACACATCCCAGTCGGCAAGTTGGCCTATTCCAGTCTTCCTTTTTAAGGACAATACCCCATCAGCCAGCAAGCTCCCTGGTTGCCCCAAGGGGGTCCTGCCCCCTTACTGTCCCAGCACCCAGGGTCACTATACACCCTTGTTTATCCTGAACATACCCCTTCCTACTGGGCCCACTGATTACCATGAACCCCCACCCTACCCCCAAGAAAGAAAAAGAGACAAGGACTTAGAAAATTAGACTTTGGGCATAAATGTCTGCAGGCTTTGCATGTAAAAATACACAGATACATGTAATGAGCGACGTAACACTTGGAACGATTCTGAGGCAGTATAAATTTACACAGACCTGGAGTACATGCCCAAATAGCTTTTTCTGCAGGGCTAGACCTTCCTCTCAGATATAAGCTTACTGCATCATGGGTCCTAAGCTATTCCAATGTCACTTCAGCTGGGAGATACCTCCTTCTGTGTTAGGGAGGAAATGATAGGAAAGAAACATGCATATGTAAACAGCATATTTCGCAATATTATCATATGGTTTTACTGCCAGAAACTAGGATCTGTGTATGAGTATAATGCATAGCAGAGTCCCATGGGGCAAATGTTCTGTAAAAGTCCTAACAGGAAAACAGTTAAACTGCTAATGGTGTGAGCAGTCCTTCTCTCTATGCTGGTCTTCAACCTGCACTTCCAGGCAAAGTTGTTGGTCACCTGTGCAAGTGTCCATTCAGGGCCATTTATCTGGTATTTGTTAAGCAGGTAGGTGCACTGGACCAAAGTCCATTTACAGGCATGGCCTGATTTACTTCTGCGCCCCAAGAGTGGCAGGGAGGCAGTTTCATGTCCATTTCCTGGCCGTTCCAGGACTCCAGCTACCTCCAGGTGATCTGTATGGTTACAGTGCAGTAGATAATATTATGCATATGAGCATTTTGACCATCTCCCACAGGTCAAGGATGTCAATCAGGTTGGCAGGCACTCACACATCCAGGAGCGAGCTCACAGTGGGAATTGTCCACCCCTGTCCTGTGTCCTGATTCAGCCACCTGGCAAGTCACATGGTGTTGCCCACCCCTCCAGAAGCATACAACGGCAAAGCTGGCATGCTTGCAAGGCATATCCAGACCAGCGTCCTAGCAAAGGGAATCCTAGTGAACCTACGAGGGCCCTAAGCCTTACAACAATTTGCCCCCTGAAATTCTTGCTTGTAACTCAATCAGTTCCTTCAGCTGCACCCTCAAGGGCCACCGCCTCAAATCTACTGCCTGTGTATGCCCTGAACATCCTCCCCTCTGAATATACTACAATATTTTGTTATTGTCCCTCTCATCAAATATCTTGTGCTATTTTCCCTCCTTTCTAATTCCCCCTTTCCTCTCCTCTCCTCCCACTCCCCTTCCCCATTTCTGCCCCTATGTCCTCCCCAGCCCCCAGCGCCTGCCTGAAATACACCCTGCCTGTGTATTTTTCCCAAGCTTGTTCCCTACGACTATCTGCCTCTGTATGAAATGATTTCCCTGTATATAAACCTGATGTAATCAAGTGTATGAATTAAGTGTATATACTGTATTATTCCTTACCTCATTGTATGATGTTTTAACTTATTCGTTCTGTACTTTTGTGTCCAATTGTTTTGTAAAAATATCTGTACAACTGGGCATTTGAGAAAACGGGCATTTTTGCTCACATACCCTCCAATATAAAATACAAATTGATTGACTGATTGATTGAAAGGGTACTGCACTGGTTACTTGTCTGTACCCCCAGGCACCTGTCAGTGAGGGTACCTGGGCCCAACACCTCTCCCACTAGGCTCCTGGGCTGACAAGCTCTTCTTCTACTCTAGACAGCTTCCTGCCAGGGACCAAACTCCTACTACTACTACCCAGTTCCTGGGCCCATAACGGGCCTCTTTTATATTCCTATTCTCCTTTCCTACCCCACTGTCCCTCAGAAGGCGACGCACAGTCATCCAATCTCAGGCATGGCCTATAGCAACCTTGCCCCTACCATGGGGGAAGTTGTTACACTCCTGCAATGTTGGTGATGTTCCCAGAAATCCAGACATGCATTCTTTAGTTAAAATTAATGAAATTATTTTTTTTTTAAACTTATATTGTTTTTTACAGCTTAAATACAAAACTGCATTCACAGACAAACATTTGCATATTACAGCCAATATGTAATGGTAGTTCAAGTTTATTTATCAGGAAAGCTCCATTGAGCAAGCTCATTTACAAGGAGGTCCTGTTACAGGCAAAAACAGTACAGTGAATAATACAAGACTGAGAACACAAAATCAACATGACACGGATGAATATGCTATAGTCTTCTGCATAAGTTACTACTAAATGTGTGGGGGTTACCTTTACTTATAAAACTTTATATCATAACCAAAAGGTCATATGTTGCCAAGAACTGGAACTAACACAAAAAAATCAGTAATGACATAATGCTCCCAGTTTACAGGGAAACACAGAAACATAGAATTTGATGGCAGATAAGGACCACTTGGCCCACCTAGTCTGCCCATTTCCCTACCTAATGGATAAGCTGCAGATCCTAGTTAACCAACAGCCTACTTCCTCCTACCCCCTACTAGAATTGCCTTATGTCTTTCCAATGCATTTTTAAATTTCCCCACTGTTTTTGACTCTACGACCTTCTCGGGAAGGCTGTTCCATGTATCCACAACCCTCTCTGTGAAGAAATACTTCCTCACATTACTTCTGAGCCATCCCCCTCTATCTTCAAATTGTGCCCCCTTGTTTTGCACATCTCTTTTCTGAAAGATGCTACCCTCTTGGACTTTGTTGATTCCTTGAGGTATTTGAAAGTTTCTATCATGTCCCCCCTCTCCTTCCTTTCCTCGAGGCTATACTCTTAGTTCCTTTAGTCTTTCTTCATATGTCTTCTGATGCAGACCCTGCATCATTTTGGTTGCCCTCCTCTGGACAGCCTCCACCCTGTCTATGTCTTTGCGGAGATGGGGTCTCCAGAACTGTACACAGTATTCCAGAAGTGGTCTTACCAACTGTCTGTACAGAGGGCAAACAACTTCCTGTTTTCTACCGGTGATGCCTTTCCCTATGCATCCCAGTATCCCCCCAGCCCTCCTTACTGCCTTCTCAGATTGCTGGCCCACTTTAGGTCATCTGACATGACTACCCCAGGTCCCTTTCCATTTTTGTTGTTGTCAGTATCTCACCCCCCATTGTGTACTCTTCCACTGGGTTTTTGTTTCCCAGGTGCATTACTTTGCACTTCTTTGCATTGAATCTCAGCTGCCATACATTTGACCATTCCTCCAACCTTGCCAAGTCCCTTTTCATCCTTTCCACCCCACCTTGTGTATCAACCCTGTTGCAGATCTTTGTGTCATCTACAAAGAGACACACTTTCCCTTCCAGTCCCTCTGCAATGTCACTTATAAAGACATTAAAAAGGACCGGCCCCAGTACTGAACCCTGCGGTACCCCACTAGTAACCCTCCTTTCTTCACTGTGGACTCCATTTACTATTACCCACTGTGTCCTGTTGTCCAACCAGTGTTTTACTCAGGCTACCACCCTAGGACCCAATCCCAGGCTGGCTAATTTGTTAATTAATCTTTTGCGCGGGACTGTGTCAAATGCCTTGCTAAAGTCTAGGTAGGCCATGTCCACAGCCCCTCCCTGGTCTACTGCTTTGGTCACCCAGTCAAAGGAATCAATTAGATTTGTCTGACGTGACCTTCCCGCTGTGAATCCATAATGCATTGGGTCCTGTACCCCACTGGACTCTAGGTACTCAACAATTATTTCCTTCAGAAGTGATTCCATCATTTTCCCTACCACTGAGGTCAAACTGACAGGTCTGTAGTTTCCTGCCTCTGTCTTGCTCCCACTTTTGTGAAGGGGGATCACATTCACCCTCCTCCAGTCCTCAGGTACCACCCCATCCTCCCATGATTTATTAAAAAGGGTAGTCAGTGGTGTTACTAGTTCTTCCTTAGTTCTTTTAAAATCCTAGGTGAATCCCATCAGGCCCATTGCTTTATCCACCTTCAGTTTTAAGAGTTCTTTCAGACCCTTTCTTCTGTGAAAGGACTAATATCAACCCCCCTATCCAGAGTGCTTCTATTGACCGGATTAGGTATTTCTCCCTGCTTTTCCATTGTGAATACTGAGCAGAAGTATTCATTCAGTATCCCTGCTTTTTCACTGTCGCTCTCTGCCCAACCACCTTCCTCTTTGTTCAGCCTCAGTATCCCTGCCTTAGTCTTTCTTTGCTTCCTAATGTACCTATAAAAGGTTTTATTCCCCTTCTTAACCGAGTTGGCTATCTTGCCTCGGTCTGGGCCTTTGCTATTCTGACTGCCTTACCCGTTTCCTTCTGCTTTAACTGGTACAGTTCTCTGTCCTGTTCTTTCATTGTTTCCTTATACGTCCTGAATGCTATCTATTTTTTCCCCTACCTTCCCCGCCACTTCTTTTGAGAACCATAGTGTTTTTTTCTTTCGTTTTGATTTGTTAATTTGCTTCACACAAAGACTTGTTGCCTCTGTGATGGCGGTTTTGATGTTTCCCCATTGTTGCTGCACCCCACCTTCTTGCCTGTTTGCTAGTGCTTTTCTGAGGCACTCTCCCATCTTGCCAAAGTCAGCCCTCCTGAAGTCCAGTACCTTCACTTTTGTGTGGCCTGACTCTACAGCTAAGTTTATCGTGAACCACACTGTTTGGTGGTCGCTTGTTCCCAGATGGCTACCCACTTCAAGATCAGAGATCCTCTCTCCATCCCCATTTGAGAGTACCAGGTTTAAGATTGCTCTCTCCCGAGTGGGTTCCAAAACTTAAAGCAGATTACCTATGCTGTCCAGAAACAATCACCTACAACTCTCACCCTCCACCCAGGGGAGTGCCTTCCTTCCTTTCAGACACCTATTTCACAAAGGCTAAGTAACAGGTCTAGTCACAACTGACTGCAGATATCTCCCAGCTACAGTTCCTCCCTGGCAAATTAAAGTTAAAACTAAGAAAAGTCCACCCCAAAAACAGAATCAATACTAGTTACTTGCACAGGTCCAAAAAGTAATAATTCTGTTCAGTGCAGTCTAGAAAATAACCTCCTTGATTCAAGGAAGCTGTGGCTGCTTTCTCAGTCTCCCTGTCTTTAATGTGAGAAGGATACTGCAACACTTCTGAGACAAAAAAAAAACAAAAAACTTTTCAGCCAAAAATAAATAAATAAAATAGGGGCAAACAGTAATTTTGCTTAGCCTAATGATAAAAAGTCACAAAAATTAAAGCACCACCTGTAATAATTTCACAGAAGATATACCCTATAAGAAACACTTTGCTACAGAAAAAAATAAAGCAGTGACAGAAGATATACCTTGCAAAAGACAATTTGAATCAGAAGATTACAGCAGTAATCTGTTAGCACACACCTGTAGGCATGCCTTGTAATAATGCAGCAGAAGATATACCTAGCAACAGCAATGTGGATCAGAGAAAAATAAAGCAATAAAATGTTAGCAACAAACAGTAACAATCCCTGTGTGTACAAAATAAAAACAACAACACACAGTAAATTTGCCTAGCCAAAAGTCTTAATCCTTTCCCTTACTCTGGAAAGGTTCTTAGTTCTGTCCTTTCAAGCAAGCTAGAAGGAAAGAGCTCAGGTGAAGCTAGGTGCCTTGGCCAGCAAACCTAGCCTTCCATCTAAAATAAAAACATTACTTAAAGACAGCAGCTATGGGGCATCACCATATAAGGGCTACTTGTACTGCTTCCAACATACTCAAACCTTTGAATATAGTACCTCTGTATAAAAAACTCAATCTAGTAACATTTAGCTTTATAAGACTGTGTAGGCCAACACATGACGTGTAGCTGAGGGAAAAGGAACCACAAGTCAGGAAACTGCTGCTGTAGTGGGTGACTACGCACTTATCTACAAAAAATGCGTGACCATGACAGTGCTGAATCAGTGTGATTGGTACTGGCAGAATAAGTGCGGAAATGCACTGTTTTGCACTTATTACATTACAGCAGAAATGTCGACATACAGACATCCTCCACAGCTTAGCCAGTCGTATGCATCATCAGAAGGGCTGGCCTTGGGGGGACACTGGGACTTCTAGTTTGGCAGCATGGCCAGTGGAGGGGGGGGGGTTGCAAGATCAACCAGATAAAATTGAATAGTACAGACAAGTAAGTGGTTATAAAAGTTATTTTTTTATCCCGTTTGCTTAATTGGGACCTCTGGGACCTGTAGGGGAGCTGAGATTTCACCTTTAAATATTCATCAGCCTAGCGAGGCTCCTGATTGGCTACTGGATTGGTCATTACTGTCGTCCTGCTACCAACTGATGCAGCACAGCAACTGCTCACTCCACGTGGCTCTGTAGAAAAAAACAAAATGGCAAAAGTAAGCTAAAAAAATAAAAGTTGGTATTGCAATTAGACTTGTAATTGCAGTAACAACCTCAAAGTCGGTCATTTGCTTGGAGGAATGACCAGCAGGAGGGAAGTGGCCACTGCCCCAACTGCTCGTTAGTCCCTCAGAAATAAATGGCTTCTTGGTCATTACTGCGTAATAAAATAGCTTGTGGTGGAGGTATGGAAAAGAGGGCAGGGATTCCTGAACACAATTTCTCCCAAGTTCTGCCCGTAGTTTTTAGTAATGCAGTGTCAAGACCTCTGAATGCATGCCTGTTACTCTGTGCTGAACATCTATGCAAGTGTCTTCATCTGAAGCATACTACACATCTTGCTGGCCCAGTGGGATGCAGGGCTGAGGTGTTGGGAAACTCGCCCCATCACACTGGCAACCTGGGTTCAGGAACAGGGATGGGTCGCTCTGCTTCTGGCTGGGACAGGAAGGACTGAGCATCAGTAGGGCAGCTGTCCTCCGAAGGGTAGGAGAGAACGACAATGTCTCCCATAGCTTGACTGCCACCCAGAGGATTCTGGTTGGCAGCACCGCGGAACAGCAAGGGAGGGGGACCCCATGCCCAGACACCAGGGGTGTCTCCATGCAGGCGGAGCACGCACATCATTCCATTGCATGCGTGTAGACCCCCAGGTGAAAAAGGAGGAAAAACCTTCCGACTGATGTGCAGTGACAGCCTGTCCCTCACAGGCCCCACACCAGTGACTGGGTACCTCCAGGCAGAGTCCTGTGGCAAGGTCACAACCAAGAAGGTAAGTCCCTGAGAAGTCGGGTGGTGAGGACCGGGGGAATCGGTCCAGATAGGGGCCAGTCAGAGTGATCAGAGGATAAACACAGGGTGGGGCAATAAGAGTACTACACATAGTAGCCAGAGCTCAGAAACCACACAGCTGTGCAGCATTAGAGGTTATTGCAGTACAATTCCAGGGAGCTGGTGTCATCTCATGAAATTAGCATATGACCTGCCTAAAGCTCCCAGCCTCATCTCACCCAGCCAAGTCGCCTGACACTTTGGCTGCAAGCCCAGGTCTTGTTCTTTCGATCCGAACATACTGTACTGGCTCATGCTGCCAGCAAACTGAAACGGAATTGAGATAGGAAGCTTCCCGAAATCACTCCAACTTTTCTCCAAAGAACCTGCAGCAAACTGATTAAAAAGAAACACACAAAGCAGAATTTAAAAAGTTACCCCCCCGCAGTTATTTATATTTCTTACAGCATTAGCTTTACAAAAAAACAAGATGCATCTCTTAATCACACCTTTCTATGTACAGTTGTGCATGCTAAATAGTTGCATAAACAAGGCAGAAGAGAGGGTGGGGGGAATGTGTCCATGACTAGTCATGTGCCAGGCGCCTCAGTCTGACTATGCTAATTAGTCAGTGTGAGCAATAAGAATAGTCTAAATCGAAATGCAGAATTCCTCACTAACATAATATAAATAAGGCTGCATTATCCCTAGAACCAAAATAGTAGCTGTGTTTCTTTAAAGGGACAGTGTCAACCCCCTTAGGCCTCAAAGTGCCTAGTTTAAAAACCACATTGTATGATTGCTCACATTCCGTTGAGTGTGCTGATGCAGCTGGTCAGTTTGATTCTGATCCTTTTCTTCTTTTTAAAAGTGAAAAACAGACTGCCCACAATACTGGTGTTACCACACAAAAACATGTTTTTGTTTACAGTCCTTGATAATTCCTATTGCATCTTTCTTGGACTTGGAGACACCCCCCACCCCGACACGGTCGAGCCACTCATGATGCAGTGGGAGGAGAGGAAACTAATGCATTATGAGTGGCTGCACTGTTTGGCGGTGTTCCTAATGTTCAGGAAGTATGCAATAACAGTTGATCAAGGATTTGAAACAATTCATTGATGTTGCTGGTTGTTTTATCCGTTTCCTGTCTTAGTAAAACTAAAAAAGCATGCGAATGGTGTAATTATATCCAGCAGATGTAGTTTTCCCCTCCATACATGTCCTAGACAAAATGTGCACAACAAAGAATGGACACAAGGTGCTCCGGAAACTCACAATAGGCTCTGAAAACTGACCCGCTGCCTCTTTTGTTACGCCACATCTCTCATTCTGTTAGTACACCGATGCTTTCTGTGTACATATCTGTTATTCTGTTGTATGTTTATAAAAATCTTTAATAAAATATTGATTATAAAAAAGGATCTGAAACAAAATAAGGCTGGGTATAATTACACATTAGCATGCTTTTTTAGTTTTACTAAGACAGGAAGCAGATAAAACAACCAGCAACATCAATGAATTTTAGAGAAGGTAAGCCATCATAAAATGTGGGTTTTCAACTAGAAATAATATGATGCAAAAAATATTGACAGTGTCCCTTTAAATTGAGATTGCGCTGGAACAGCAGTTGTGGACACCCGGCTGCCTTGTGCTGGCGGAAGCAGTACCATTTAGGGGTTACCAGGGATGCATTTGAGAGATAATGCTAGTTGCAATCCCTTTTGAGCCCCACTCTTCAATAAGGGCTTCCTTGGGATTTTCTGTTAGAAATTTGGGTAGGGCTTTAGAGTTCAGTTCCAGTGAAATGATGCAGCTGGTGGGGGGCAGCAGTCAGCTGACATTCAAGACTCAGTCTTGTGATTTGCATCCCAGCAATGGCTTAAATTCCAAGGAGGGGATCGCCAAAGCCCTGATGCAGGCACAGAACAAGATCCACCAACGCCAGCATCAAGGGGAGTGCACCTGCCGCCCGGACCTTTTTTGACAGATTGTGATGGTGGTAGTGGGCCTTATGACAGCGAATTGTACTTTGCTGCACCTTGTGTCAGTACATGATAGAAACTGGTCTTTGGGGCCTCTTGCACCATTTATTAATCCAAGTGCGGGGAAAATCTGCATCCAAGAATCAGACGGGTGATGCACGCACCGAGTCTGGCTAATTTCTGGTCCACCTGTTCAGAAGTAAGTCCACACTGAAAATAGGGTGGGTGGTTATATGACAGAACAGCTTTGAAAATCCTGCTCTTAGAATCTAAAGACTAAAGCACGGTAGGTGGTAACAATCTGTTGTTTTATTTGGTAACACTACTTTGCATTACAACCACAATGTAGTTACATGCAACTACAGTGTAATTACCCCGGTTGCATGTAATTAATTATCACCTAACCTGCAGTTACATTGACACTTAAAGTGTGACCATTTATTTGTTCTTTTCTCTTCGTTCTGGCAGCCCTGCCTCCTCTTGGGGTGACCGGCACTATTAAGCTGGTTCTCAGGTTACTGAATTCAGCATAGCACTGGTTGAGAGGACTACTAGCTGTGGCACCACAATTCCCTCAACCTGCCTGCCGCTCTGTGGACTAGGACTCCAATCCACTAAGCATTATCTAGCATTTCACCTCAAGGGGGCCTGGAACACCCCCACTGACTGGCACTAGCCTTGGGGGAGAGCCATGCGGGGCACAGATGGAGGTAAGATCCAGAGAAGATGGTAGATGGAGATGGGTGGAACCAGCAAAAGGAGAGAGGTCTTCAGAGCAAAGAGGGAAGGGTCCTATTCTGAAACTGACCCTGACAGCCCTCCTGTCTATATACATCTGAACCATTTGGTGAGTGGATACAGCAAGTGCCCTTTTTTCAATTTTCCTTTATTTCTCCTACCTCCATGAAAGACTTGACTCCTGTGCCTTTCAACTTACCCCATCACCCACTACCCTCTCTCCTGCTACTCACCCAGGCTGGCACTAGTCCAGAGCCCTACCATCCTCTGGAGGTGGTCTGTAGCTTAACCCTACACAGCAGGGCAGTGACAGCTGGCATGCACATACAGGCTGTGGTGTCTATGGTGGCAGAGACAGTGAAGATGCCTCCGAGCTTTCATGGCTCCTGACGTGGGTGGAACAGTGGGAGCAGTCATGTACATTGAGGAGGGTATCTCCCCTCCATTGGCCTACCAACCTCCCCAGACATCTGCCAATGGCCATCTGTGGTGCCTTCCTGTGGGCAAGTGATGGCCGATGTTGCATGGACACGCACAACATCAATGCCACCCCTTCCCCACCAAAGGAGGCATTCATGCAGTGGGAAAGTCAGCTCGCTCCACCAAGGTCAGTGCACAATGCCTCCACATTGCATACTAGATCCCTCCAGCCCAGCATGGGGGAAGTCAGGGATCAGATCTCAGTCCTGGGTCTTCCACATGGCAATGCGGTGCAGCACACAACCAACTGGTGCCACTGGGTTAGGCCGCAGCAACAGCCTTTGGCAAGATCGACCTAAAGGCAGAAACCCTAACCACTGAGCTAAAATGGAAATCTCTCTTAGTTGGCAGTCAGTGCCCCTTTAGCTTCTCAGATGCCATTTGATTTTACATGCATACACCCACAGTGACCCTAACCAGCTGCCACTTTGAGTTACTCTGTTTTCAGCACGAGCCTTACTGGGAAGTGATCCCACTCCAATAACAATCCCTTACTGGGATTCTTGTGTGGGATGCTCTTCCTCCACATAAAATCATGGCTTTGAAAGGGCAACAAAAGCCAGTACGATTGCAGCAAGGTGCGCAGCCTGGTAGTGTCAGCTGGTGCTGCATCTCACTGCCAAGTTGAAGTCCTGATTTGGATTCTCGACCCCGATTTAAGAGCTCTAGGCTTGTTGGGTCTAGGATTTGAAACGGAGGCATTGCTCCCTGTTTCTGAGGGTAAGGAGCAGGCTCGCATGCTCTTCCAGTTCTCTCTGCAGTGGGAGCTGGGACAACATATGCACCACAAATGACAACATTACATCTCTTTACACTATAGGAGTGACGCTACAGGCAATCTGCAGTCATGGTGATGGGAGGGCCCAAATTATGAAATCTGACTTTGCCCCATGCACATGGTGGCAGATGCTTGCCATGCCCATCTCAGGTCCTGTGATTGCCCTCAAGGACCTACCTCCCAACATCTGAAGACTGAATCCATTCAATTACTAGACCTGGCCGAACTGTGGCCTGAAAAATGGGCCCAATCATGAAGGGTGAAGAGTTCTGTCCTTGTGTCCTTTGGTGGCGGTGATGGGGGTCAGTAGTTATGCTGGTGGGCAATTCCAGAGCAGCGGCAGGACTGAACAGATGTAAGGAGGGGAGCAGCAAAAAAAGTTACATTAAAGGATTGCATCAAAGTATGTACCAATATGGGGGGAAGGGCAGCAGCAGAGCTGTTTACTTCTCAGAGAAGGGCATTTAGAGCTACATGCAGCTCAGGTATTCTGAGGATAAGATATGTTAGTACTGAACAAAATAATTGCATTGCTAAGTGAAAAGGCACAAAGGTGCATGTTGAGTTCAGTTTGGCAGTAAACAAAACAGATCATGTGTCTCGATTGTGTAACGGCTATTTTGAAGCCCCCTGATTTTTGTCTATAATTTCATCGCTATTCTCAATGGCTGGTGTTACTCTTGGCAGCTGTACTCAATATTACGGTTTGATTTAGAGCAAGCAGCACTGCATTCTTCAGCAGGGAGCAAGGCAGTTTGACTGTACTCCACTTGAGAGGACGGGAAGCACCTTAGCAGACTGGCAGTTTTTTACTGGGCACCCAGCACTATACGTTCCAATAACCTGAAGTACTCTGCATTGTGCTGCAGCCAGAAGGGGAAGGGTGGGGCTATCAGAAGCAGGAAGGGGAAGAACAGCTGGTTGAAAAAGACGTAGTAGACCAAAAAAGAATGTGCCTTTGAAAACTAGTTCAAGTGATTACATGTGCAAATTAGAAATTAGCATGTGATTAATATGTAGCAGATGCATGCAGAAGTACATTGCTGTGCCACGTGGGAGACCTGGGTCTGTGAGAGGACATGAATGTCCGGCCCTGGGATCAGCCTAAGGGCCAGGATTGTTGAAAAAGTCAGACGTATGGCTCCCCAGGGATGGAGGGAGAGTGTGGGCTGTCCAGTGTTTGTGCCCGCTCCCCACTGACCAACCATTAAGCAACATTGACTGCAAAGACAGATACCCTGCTTCCCATCTGAATGAATAGGTGTGACCACTGTGGATTGGTTGGGCAAGGCATTTGGCCACACAAGATACTGAATTCCTGTGCAGTTCTGCAGCGCTAATTGTAATCGGAATGACCAAAGACTCCCCCCCCCCCCGGGTTCCCATTTCTATACCATAAATCATTGTTCCATGGTACAGAAGCATGACTGTTTTGCCCATTAAAGGGAGTGAAAAGCACTACAGTATACCCAGGTTGTGTTTGTGCATCCCCCATCCTTCTTCGGCACGTCTTTTTTTTTCAGTCTTCCCCATCTTTAAAACCAGTTCTGACTAGGCTGTCTCATCGCGCAGCAGTAGGGCTACTGCATGTGGTGCAGGCAACCTGAGTCTGAGAACGAGTTTGAGTTATTAACAGCTGGTCAGGGGGATGGAGACAGAGCATCCCAGAGGATGCTCTCTTCCTCCAGGGATAGTGAGTAGCTGCCACGGCTGACACCTGGGTGACTATGGCATACTTAATGTGCATAAGCATGTAGTCCATAGCGTGCCGGATCCCAGAGGTGGGGAACCACAACACATGACACCACCCTGGCTTGTGTGGGATGGATTCGGGCATGCTCAGGCCCCGACCCCTGCCACTATGTGCTGTCTTTTCATACCGCGTAGACAGTGATGGGAGAAAAAGACCAAAAAGCTGGCACACAGGCACAGTGGTAGTATTACTGCCTGTGACACCAGCGACCCAGGTTTGGGAATGTGTCTCGGTTGCTGCAGTGCCGGCTGGGTGAGCGTCCCATGGATGCTCGCCTCCTCAGGGGAAGGAAGGATCCTGGTCTCCACTGCAGTACTGCCACCTGGGTGACAACAGGTGGCAGTGCAGGCTGGAGCGAGAACACATGGAGGGGGGGAGCATCATTGCTCTGATGCTTTGGCATCAGACGTGTCATCACCAAGATGCTTAGAGCGGGGGTGGAAAAGACAAAAATCTCTGACCCAGCAGGATGCCACCTGCCACCCTGCTGCAGGTCCTGCATTGCTGACCGAGGCTGTCACTCCGTCACCGACATTATAATTCTGTCCAGGGTTGGCCTCTGGGCAGCCCTTCCTGTGGGGGGGGCGCTCATGCACGGGGCAAAATGAGCCAGGTTAAGTTCTGGGGCTGGCTGGGTGAGGGTGGTGCCAAAGGGCACTGGCCTGAGTTCAGGGGAGAAAGTACTGTAAATGGTCCCTCCAGTCTACCTGTAACATTCTATCATACTCCAAGATCTTTTGTCAATATAGAGTCCCTGTCTACACTATCCACCCCCTTGCTCAATGTTTTACAACTATCCCTCCCTCCCTCCCCCCGAGTAACTACTAATCTCCTACCTCCAGTACTCAAGAGGAGGTTGGAGGTTGGATCTGTCATGGCAAGACCCCGCCCCAGGTGGCAAACCCATTGGGTTAAAAACAGAGAGGAGGTGTAACCCCTAGGTGGCGCTATCCCAAGGGCTACTACCCCTGCCTGCTTGGCTAGTTGCAGGTTAAGGGGCCTTGGTACTGAAACGGGTGCCTCCACCCGGAGGACAGGGTTGTTAGTAGCAAGGCTAACCTGGGTACAGCCCTCCGGGACACTGTAACCCCCCCTCTTTCCCCTCTAGTGGCCTAGACAATATGCAGCAAACACTTTCACAATAGCTCCTATTCAGCATACAAATCCCCACCCTGTTTGCACTTACCACCAGGGTTGTACCCACCAGTTTGACCATGGAGACCCCCTGTAAAACAAGGTTAGGCACAGCAAATAACAACAGTACAGTGCTTTTGGTACAAACTAGAACCACAGTAAAATTAGATGCAAAAAGTTAGATCTGATTTATTCAGGGGACTTGAACAAGGGAGGGGCATAATCAGGTTGACTGATTCTATAACTGATCTAGTCAGGCAATTTTGCATGCACTTTTTAGTCCCTCAACACAGTCACGCACAGGCTGTGTACCCAGTTGGTGAGATAGGCTAGCCTGATGCATTGCCCAGGGTAGGCCGGCGTCACAGCTGGTTGGGGCCCTGTGATGAAAAGAAAAAGCATGCACAACCACACACAATTTGTAATCTGGAGCTAGGAGGCTCAGTTCATGATAATTAAACAAAACAAATCAGATGACACACTTTGATGGAGGTGTTGTTGCAGGGAGCTACCCAGTACAGGACACAGGATGGATGAAATGGAGACTTTTCCAAATGAGTGCGCACTGGGAAGTGGTGCTCTAAAACCAACAGAAACTCCCAAATTGCAAAAAAGGTTTTGGAACTCACAAACTCAGCAGAAAAACGCGTGAATTAAAACATCATTTAATGAATACCACACAACATAACATAACTCCTGACATGTTTCGGACTGACCACACAGTCCTTTCTCAAAGGTTTAAAAGACATCTAGAGAACACAGCACTTATATCTTAGCATCAATTATCCAATCAAACAATCACTTAACCTCATCAATCATTAAAAACAAGAATCCATTAAATTCTGCTTGATTTAAACATTGACGTCTGCAGTAAAACATACTCACTGAATGATGACAAACCTAATACAATTAAATTTAATTCTTTTCTAAAACGAATTTAAAAAATCCTAAATCTTAAATGATCACATCCTACAATATAAAAGTACAGACTACATTGTAAATAACAGTTTATCCAAAGCCAAAGGGGAAACGTAAGGAAAAAAGGAGATGGGGGCGGGGGGGAGACAAGACAACGTAGAGCAAATGCATAATCTACGGAGAAACAGCAAATCTTTATATATTCTTTCAGGGATCAAACCACCATTCAAATAGAGCTCTGCTATAATTCCAAACTATTTAAAATAGAGACATAGTTTATTATCATTCTTTTAGATATGAGTACAGTTCCAAAGGACCGTTCAGTCCTGGACTTATGTGTGCTTTCAAGGTTAAAATCCAAAAATTCTCTCGTTTTAGGACTAAATTATTATAATCCCCACCTCTTGGACTACGATTTACTTTGTCTATTGCCATAAATTTAAATGAATGGCAGTCAGGCTCCTTTGCCGTGAGGGCATGAGCTGCTGTAGTGTAAGTGTTGTCCCTTCTCTGAATGGCGCGAATATGTTCCCCTATTCTTACTTTAAAGCTCCTAATCGTTTTACCAAAATAAAAAGCATTACATTTACAGACGGCCAAATAAATCACCCCCTGCGTATCGCAATTAATGAACTGGACATTTTTTACATTTAAAATTACCCTTCGCTTTATTCAGCCATGTCTCTTTAGATTGTGCTCTATAATGACTCTGTGTTAACATATCTCCTAATGTGGAGACTTTTTTATAGCAGAATCTAATTGGCTTGCTCACTACTTCATGTAATCCTGGTTCGACTCCCAGCACATGCCAATGTTTCCTCTCTGTATTTTCAATCTCTTTGGCATGTGCTGAGAAATTCGTCACAAACTGAATTGATATTCTGTATCTTTATCTCTATTACTGTTTTGTAAAAGGCTGCTCCTATCCATATTCCTAGCCCTAATTAGAGCTTCACCTATGCTGTTCTTATTATATCCCCTCTGCACTAATCTATCTGTTAAATCTTCTGCCCCCCCCTTCAAAATCTACTGCTTCAGAGCAGTTATGCTCTGTCCTGAGAAATTGACCTATTGGTATGTTTCTTTTTACATGTGTTGGATGACAACTACTTGCTAAAAGGATGGTTTTTCCATCTACTTCTTTATGGTACAGGGTAGTTTTCAGCTTTCTTTCTTCCGTTATCCCAATCATCAGATCTAGAAACGTAATCTTATCACTGGAACTAGTTACAGTAAACTTCAAAAAAAGATTTGTTTCATGCAAATATTTGATGAAAGTGTTAAGACTCGCTTCATCACCCTGCCACAAGATGAATATATCGTCAATAAAACGTTTCCAACATAATAATTGTGTATTAAAAACATTTGCATTACCACTAAAAATAAACTCCTCTTCCCATTTTCCCATAAATAAATTTGCAATTGATGGTGCACATGTAGCTCCCACTGCTGTTCCCCGTATCTGCAAAAACAATTCCCCATCAAATGTAAATACATTACACTTCAAAATGCATTCCAAAAACGTAATTAATTCATAATTACTAATATTTGAACGGTTAAGGAAAAATGCTGCTGCATCTAAAGCTCCTTCATGTGGAATATTTGTATAGAGAGATTCAATATCCATTATTACTAAAAGTACATTGTCTGGTAATAACATATGTTCAAAAAAATTCAAAATCTCTTTAGTGTCCTTGACATGTGAAGGTAGGTCCAATACTAAAGGTTTTAGGAATGAGTCCACATATCTCGAAAGGGGTTCTGTCAGGGATCCTATACCACTCACTATCAGATATCCTGATGGATTCTCTAGTGTCTTGTGAACCTTGGGAAGAATATAAAAAGTGGCTCTGACAGGATTCGAAATGATGAGGTAGTTCTTCACATTTCCGTCTATAAGCCCTTTTAAAAATGCATCCCCTATTATTTCATCAATCCCATACTTAAATTCATATGTTGGATCCTCTTTCATTTTAATATAGTATTTAGTATCATAAATTTGTCTATGAATTTCCATAACATAAATTTCTTTGTCCATCAAGACCACTGCTCCTCCTTTGTCCGCTTGTTTTATGATGATGTCTGTGTCCCTTTGTAGCATTTGGATAGCCTCCCTTTCAATTTTCTTCAAATTATTATAGAAATCAACATTTGATGAGGAACAAAAATTCTCTATATCCCTTTCGACTAATTCTTTAAAAATAGACACAACTCCACATGGGGGGTGGGGGCACCAAACTGAGGGATTCCTGAATTGAATAGATTCATTTCCACCCTATCCCACTTCGTTAAAACTCATCATTTCTTTTTTATGATAAAAGGCTTTATTAATATTTAATTTCTGACAATTTAGATGTAAATCTATCAAAGTCTGGACTCGATTAAGGGGGGCCGCTGGTGCAAAGCCCAGTCCTTTTTTAAGGAGGTCAATTTCT
This sequence comes from Neoceratodus forsteri, assembly GCA_016271365.2. Lineage (NCBI taxonomy): Eukaryota > Metazoa > Chordata > Ceratodontiformes > Ceratodontidae > Neoceratodus > Neoceratodus forsteri. The sequence continues at coordinate 133,445,218 of JADMNL010000031.1, read as the reverse complement.
CCAATGGTAAGTTCATGTTGTGAAAGATTAATAATCTGACTGACAGAGGTGACACAATTACAGTCTCTTACCTCCTCTGTTGGTTCCGGCCTCTGTTCCCAAAAGGTTTTCTCCATAGATTCCTCCCCCTGTAACGTCCTCAAAATGTTCTGTTGCCATATTGTCTTTCTGTTTCTTTTTCCTCGTCGAATTCTCTTTCTCTTTGAAAATCCCGCGTTCTCTCCTGAAACCTTGGACTTCTTTGTAGAGGTGGTGGGACATAAGGTGCAATGTACGTTTGGTGTTCTCCCACTGGTTGTGACTCTGTAATTGGCTGTTCCTTCTGAAAAGGACGTGCACATACATTTTCCCCTTCTTTATCACTATGGTCTGTACTAAAGTCTGTGGAATATTCAAAGGAGACATTTTTATTTTTCAAAATACTCTTTCTTTGGTTATTTTTCCACCTAAAAACAGTCCCTCTTTCAAAATCCCCTTTGTCTAGTTGAAATTTCATCATTTTAATTCTCTCTATTTCTAAATCCAGTTTTGAGATAGATTCTTTAAGTCTTAAATTCAACTTATCAAAATCTGTGTGTGTACGATTTGTATTAGGTTTGTAATCATTCAGTGAGTATGTTTTACTGCAGACGTCAAAATAGGAAATAGACAGTGCTATTAAAAACCTTCGAAACAATAGTATGCCTGGATAAAACGGCCTAACCTCAGAATTCTACAAAACTTTCAAAAATGAACTGAGATACTGCTTCTTGTATTTAATACAATATTAGATTCTGGCAATATGGTACCACAATTAGGTATATCTGCACAAATGTTTATACACAAAAAAAAATGAATGGGAACTACTTAAAAATTGGAGGCCTTTAGCCATAATAAATACTGACCTAAATATTAATGAAAATGTTAAATAGCCAGGTTAACTGCCAGTGTTTCCTGTAATTGAATCCATGTCAGATAGGCTCAGTTAAAGAGCAGGTTTCTACATTAACATTTTCCTCATTATTGAAAGCCTAAGCCTTAATCATTCTTTCGATGGTGGTTTATAGCACATATTTTTAGTTATAATCATAAAATCAGATCGCCAGACCTGCAGCCAAAATGCCTGACTATACTGGAAGTGACCCCACGCCGCCACGCTTCATGATGTCAATATGAACTGCAGTGATGCTTCATAGATTGTATAGGGGCTGGTTTTTTATGAACTATTAACACTTTTAAGTGCCAGTTTTGATAAAAGAAGGCCACTGATCAACTAACAAGGACCCTTGTTAGTTGATGTAGACTTCTTTTATCAAAACTGGCACTTAAAAGTGTTTAATAAGTCATGTAAAAACCGGCCCCAATACAGTCTATGGAGTGTACCGCCGCGCAGTTCCAGTACTGACATCATGAAACATGGCAGCGTGGGGGCGTGCGTCCAGTATAGGTAGTCATGGGCATTTTGGCTGCGGGTCTGGCGATCTGATTTTATGAGGATTATAACAAAAAATATTTTGCTTATAAAATTACACCATCAGAAGGATGGCTAAACCGGAGGGTAAGCTACTAAACCAACTAAGTGGGGAGAGGGTGGTCATGTGTAGAAACCTGTTCTTTAGGGAAAGAAGCATACAAGATAACTTGTTACTTATTAGAGAAGTGGAGGAACAAGGGATACAAAATAAAATAAAATAAAAGGATTTATATTAAGTTTAGACCAAGAGCAGGCCTTTGATAAGGTCTCACATAAATATTTGCAAATAGTATTAGCACAATGTGGTATTCCTCAGAAGTTGTACATTGGATCATAGGGATTTACAGAATCGCAGCAGCTGTCCCTCTAGTTAATGGCCATGTAGGTAAAACAATAAAAAGTCAATGGGGGGGTTAAACAGGGACATCCTAGAAGTCCTTTGTTATATGTTTTCTGCTTATACCCTTTATTAAAGGTGATAAATCAAAATAGAGATGTAGAACATATTCTTCTCCCAAATGGGAATTCTCTTCCTAAAACTACAGCTTATGCACATGATGTTGCCAAATTGTCTAGCGGTAAATAATGCTCAAGAAATAATGAATCAATTTTCAAACTTGTCTGGAGCAAAGATTAATTATACAAAAGGTAAAGGATATAGATTGAGTGAAGATACAGAACAGGTCTCAGATATACAAGAAATACAAATAACAGTTACTAACGTAAAAATGCTGGGTATAACATTTGGTAAAGGTGATGCAGCTTTAGACAACTGTACAGAGAAAATAGAAATGGCAAAAAAACAAAGTTATGGTTTGGAAGACATGGCAGCAAACCAAGGAAAAAAAAAGTAACCTTAGTGAAAACATTTCTCTTCTCAATCTTTACGTATTTGAGTGTCGTTTTTCCACCTCCAACTTCTCTGGATTCTAACTTATTAAGCCTAGTGTTTGTGGGGAAGTAGATTGAACCCAATGAAAAGAAATGTGCTGTACAAATCATATAAAGAAGGAGGTTTAGAGCTACTGAACCCCTCAAGTTTCTTCTTCAGCCTACTTTTTCAAGCTAATGTTGCAAATTTTTAATCCCTATCCGTTAAGCCATGGAAAGAAATAGCAGCTAGTTGGATGACACCTTTGTTAAAGGTATGGGGACAATCACCTTTAAGAGTTAAAAAAAATATAGTATTAATACCCCTCTTCCATCTTATATGCTTCCAGTTATGGAAAAAATAAGGAAATGGAAATTAGAGGTAACCAGCACATCACATTTAGATAGAAAGATAATTTATATGGCAATTCAAGAAAAAGGCTGCTATCACACAACAGAATTTAAAGGTGTGTAACCTGTAAATAATAACAGCATAAGGACATATCTAACTGACAAAAGAATACCTCCTAGGATGTGGGCCACAGTGCGGCTGGGTAGTCACGGCCGATTGGGAGTCGAAGGTAATGCAAAGCATAAGGTAATGGAGGAGAGAGGGTGTCCTAGACCATCCTGTTTGCAGATAGAAGAAACAGATAATTTTTTTTATACATTGTCCTTATGTCAGACAAGTTTGGAAAGAAATAAGTAATAAATGGAAAGATAATGTATGGGATAGAATGACATATAAAATGATTATTGTTGTTTACTCAATCAAATTAAAGGGATAGAAGAAGGAACCCAAGGAATTTTGTTTACAAGCATGAAGTTTATTTTGTGGCAAGTTAGATGCAAATTTGTATTGCAACAGATTGATATAAGCCCAAAACTAGTGGTTCAGAAAATAGAAAAGGAATTAAATGCGATATCGCAATATGAAACCAGAACTTTTACAAGGGATATAATCAACGCAAGATGGAAAGGAGTGTCTGAGAGTATTTTCTACATATAATTTTGTTTTCTTTTACCTGTGAAAATGTAATTAATGTTTGATTATTATATGTAACAGTTGTGTTTTATTTTTGTATTAATAAAAATTCCCTTATTCTTTTCGAGATGTACCATGGGATCTTTAACATCCACCTGAACTATCACCAGAACAGGTAGATGGGACCTTGGTTTAACATCTCATCTGAAAGATGGCACCTCAGGAGTGCAGCACCCCACCCTCATGCTGCACTACAGTGTATGTATTGGGATATTAACCCAAGTGCCTGGTGTGGGGATAGAACCCACAGCCTTCTGATCTCCCAGCCTCAGAGGCAAATGTGACTCTCAAGCAGGCATGACCTTTATTTAACATGACACTGATATATTACATTGTACTTTCCATCACAGCATATCCATGAGTGTGTCTTAACCCCTCCCCCCCTTTTTATAACTTCTTAATTTAACATATCGGCCATAGCCAAGTCTCGTGGTCTTGAGGCATTACATTACTCTAGGGTCAGAAGCACATACAACTTTTCCCAGTTCTTGTCATAGCTTTTCATTCTATTATTAATACTCACTATTGACGTCTCCGCTTTCAAGGCAAATAAGATCTTCACATGCCATTCCTGATAAGCAGGTGTTTCTTGGTCAAGCCAATGACATAGTTAACACAGGTGGCTATGGGTGCCACATGATATTTTTGCACCCCTAATACTTGATGCTTATAATTGCCAAGGATACAAGTAGAGGGTGTAAAGGCTTCATTCAGCCCCAGAAGTGGGTCCAACCTATTCTTAAAGTAAATTTTATTTCCACATCAGCAGACAACTCATTTTATGTAGCTATTAGGGATATATGTGATTGCTTTAGTTTCTTTTCACTGTTCATACTGTTCCCTGTAACTATCCGGGGGGGGGTCTCCATTTCCTAGTTGTTGAAATCTCATTGTCCCAGAGAGCTTCATTAGTATATGAGAACAAGATGTGTTGGCACTCGTTAGACTCCACAGTATGCCTGTCTGGATTTGTTTTTTTTTTTAACTTTATTTATTGCCCCACTTACCAGAACTCTCTCAAGTGTCCCTCTCTCGCCACTTCCCCTCTACTGCCCTGTCTGAAGCTCTCCTCCTCCTCCTCCAGGAAATCGGGGACAGACACTTCTCCTGACCACCCGGTCTGCCAACCTGGGAGTGCTACATTGGTGGTCCAGGGCACACAAAGGGGATCAGCAAAGCCAGAGTATTAAGCCCAACTTTGGGCGTGTGAAGGTGGGGGCCCTGGAAGGTGTCGTTGCCTATCCGGGAGGCAGGAGGGGTTCTGGCTTTGTCCTCCAGAGCACGGCTGTGCAATGGCATCTGTGCACCTTGATGCTGTCCTCAGAGAGGATCACTTTTAGGGAGAAGACTGCCCTCCCCCCTGGAGCCCCTGTCATGGAGAAAAAGCCACGGGATATGTCGGACAGGGCAGGACCTAGATGGAGCAATGTGGCACCGGCCTTAAGCAACATATTATCCCTGGGGCCAGGGTATAGGGCTGCAACAGAGTATGGCAGGGAAAAAATCAGTCACAACACAACCTGGAGCATGTCTGAAGTAGTCATTGGGTGCTGCAGAGAAGGTTAGGTGGACTGAGAGACAAACACAAACTCTACACAATAAATACCGTTTTAACGCAAAAAGTTGCAGTTATATTACCAGCCTGGTGGTGCAGAGAGATGGGTCACTAAACACATTACTTCTGTCGATCTGAGTTTGGAAATGAGCTCAGGGTGCCAGGGGTAGGCGGGGGGCGGGGTTGATGGCTGGAAGTGGATTGAGCAGTCACCAGGCAGGGGTAGCAGGCTGACTCGGCTTTTGCCTGCCACGAGGTGGACAACTGGTTATAGCACGTACGCATGAGCAGCAGACAGTAGGTAGAGAAGGGGAGCTGCGATCCCGGGACATGAGTGCCTCCTCAGCATACACAGCCTGTGCCACCATGGCTAGGGGAGAAAAACTGCAGAGGAAAAATACAGTGAGGCAGGCACCAATGATGCTCTGCACACCGAACCCCCACCCGCCTCACCACTAGGAAGCACCTGCCAGCGAACTGGATTTGAACTTCCAGGAAGAGGATGGCCCTCCCCCTTCCTAACCTTGCGGGGTGCGGGGAGTCCATGGAGGTACCCAGACTGGTCAGGTGAGCCTGGGGAGGTGATAAATGGTGGCGGTCTGTGAGGCAGGGCAGAAGGTAGCCTAAGCCCTCCTCATCCAAGGAGGAAAAACAGATTATGGGAAAGAAAAAGGAAAAAGTTGCAGTTATTGTAGAGAATGACAACTAAATCGACATAAGCCAAAGTCCCCAGCGTGTCGTGCAACAACATTTCTTGCTCTTACTGATGTGATTTTCTTCTCGTCTGAATTCATTTGCCACTTCCTTGCTTTAAAATTGTACTGAGTGTGCAGAGTGTTTGTTTGTTTGTTTCATTTAAAAATCAGGACTGTGCAGTTTCTCCTTGGTTTGACCAAGGGATGGTCGGCTAAACTGGGACAATCACACAAAGGCAGGGCAGGTGGCAACCCTCAATGACCTCTACATGGGTGGGCTGGAAAAGGTGAGAATGCACCCTGAGAATGACCCCTGCCTTCCTCACACAGGGTTGCTACACCTGCCAGCATCTAGCTGGATTGCAGCAGGCAAACTACTCAGCAGTCCAGAGCAGTGAGAGCCTCTCCTCCCCTATGGCCCACCACCAGCTGTTACAGCATTCATTCTCTGCTTCTTTCCAATACCCCAGACCACCAGGGGAGTTGAAATGAAGTCCCTGTGTTATTTCGAGATATACCAACTACACTGGCCCAGTGTTTTTCTAATGTGGCCACCAGCACAGCTCTGTGCAGGCAGCCACAGAAGCCTGTAGAGTGGCAATTAGAAAACATGAAAGAACTGTCAGTTTCTTCCCCTATTAGTTCCCGCTGCCTTCCCCACTCTGATGTTGTGAGCCAGCCAGGCGGCACCCTTTTCCTGTCTGGGGGGGGGGGCACGTGGCCTAATTCTGCTCCTTGATCTGCCAACTGGGCATGGGTGAAAGGTGGGCAGCCCCAATCCTCCTTCTCTGGGAGACTAGTACCTCATCTCCATCATGTATCCAAACCCCAGCTGACATCGAGTGGGATTCTGGGCCTTTAATCACGGTTTGCCGAATGGTTGCACAATGTGCTTTTGCTGCACTGCTGGTTGGTCAATTGTTAATTTTTTACTTCAGAAAAAATTTAAATAAATTTCACAGAATGCAGCATCAGGAATTTGATGTACAATAAACTGTGTAAAATGACATTTATTGTATGAAGGGGTGGAGATTAAGTGTAGACTAATACATCTGCGGAGACCACTCTTACGATTGTAAAAGCAGTCTCACATCACATACAGTCCTAGGGTGTTAGTGAGGCTTGGGGTGTCAACCCGGGTTATCAGCATCCTCGAGTGACCCCGCATCACCCAGTGCAGCGAAGCCAGCAATTGATCAACTTTTCAATAATTTTTGCCAGTACTGATCACTACTATAGGTAGATACAGGTTGGAAATGAGTCGATAATCTTTCAGACCTGATAGAGTGCCAGAGTTAAACAGGGAAGTCAAACATACAGTTTTCCAGATAGCTGGAAAGTTATTTGCTTATATGGACAAATTAAACATACGAACCAAAAGAGTTGTTACAATATTCCTGCCTAGTTTCAGGAATAACAGGTCCAACAGATCAGGGCTGGCTGCTTTCCTGGTGTTCAGTTCTCTTAATAGTTTAAAGATTTCTTTTTTGATATTTCAATTTTTTTTTTTTTATTAGTTGTTTAACCAGGAGTAGCACACTAAGCTGAAAGCTTTTTTACAGGTGCTACCTGGGAGCACAGGGAAGTTAAGTGACTTGCTCAGGGTCACACAGTATGTAAGTGGAAGCTGTGGGATTCAAACCCAGGTCTGATCTGCTGAATGTCACCAGATTTGCAGCTCAGAGTCTTAAACCACTACGCTATACTGCCTCCCTTAATTTAAGCCCCCTGTCATTCTCCTGTGTCTACACTCCTTCAGGAGTCGCCAAGGCAGCTGTCTGCTGTTGTCCCTTTCTTACCTGTGCACCGGTGCTCGGGCCCATCCCCCATTGAGCCATGGCTGTACCTCCCAGGCAGGGATGAGGTAGAGGGGCAAACCCTTGAAGTATTGCGTGTGTCGGGAGGCTGGAGCAGGGGGACAGGCAGGAGGGATCTGGAGCATTGCTGGGCACTGCATCATCCGTGGGTGTAGGGGCCATTTTCCTGGTTTTCTCCCCAAGGACATCGGTATGCAGAGGAAACCCAAGAAAGTGCATGCATGCAGAGGCATGGTGCCACTCCCAGATCCCGGCTGATGTCCAAGCTTTCCTCTGACATCCCTGACTGTGCTTCCACCTGTACTCACCCAAGTGGCAGTATTGCAGTGGGGACGGCAACCCTCCCGCCCTGAAAGAGGAGAGCGTCCTGTGTGACACTCAGTCCTTCTGCTCCCAGCTGGCCCCCGATGACTCTGAGCTTGATCTCAAAGTCAGTTTGCCGGCATTGCAAGCGGTAGTGCTACCACTGTGCTGACAGGCTGGCAAGAGTTTAAAAATGTATTTGACTTTAACAGATTTAAAATAAAAATCAAGGGTCACTCTAGCTTCAGAATTGTTTGTTTCTAGATCTCTATTAAATGCTAGTCAGGAAGCACTAGCATATTTATCAAATACTATGGGCTGCATTCACAGAGCCCCCAAAATCACTGAAGCTGAAAGAAAACCCAGCGCAAGTGAGTTGCCGCTGTGGAGCCATAGTTTTCCTGCAGCTGTGGTGTTCTCAAAGGTGGAGCTGGTTTATGACCGGCTCCACAATTTACGTCGTTTGCAGGTGCATTCCCCACAGCTGCGGAAAATGTTACGCCTAGTGGGACCAGCCAGAGCCATAACATCTCCCACAGTTGCGGTGGACTGAAAATACAAGATTTCGGTTTGCGATTGGGACTTAGTCCCATGTCATTTGTGAATCCGGCCCCATGCCTACAGAGGGAAAACTGATCTTTGAATTCCTCTATTATTTTAGTCCAGTCAATGATGACCTCAATATTGATTTTTCATGGTTACGAAATTGCTGCTTGCTCTAGAACTTTCTGGAGGTGGTGGTGTGCACCTGGGGACAGATTTTCAGATCTCCTGGGACTAAGTCCCACTCTCCAGTGGCCAGTGTGGAACAAATTCTCCACACCTGTGGACTTTACTGTCATCAGCTCAAGCTCTGCACAGGAAGTGCACAGCTGTGGGAGATGTTATGCCTGGTCCAAGCAGGTGCAACATTTCAGCACAGCTGCACCAAAGAAAACCCCCACAAACTGCCATAAATCAGGAAGCCAGTCATAAACTTTGAAAATACAGCGCATGCGGGAAAAACTGTTGCTCCACAAGCGAGGCACCATTTGCAGCAGGTTTTCCCCGCACCTGTGCCGATTTTTGGGTGGACTGAATATCCAGCCCTTATTCTTTTTAATTCTGCTGCTTGGACTTTATTGCCACAATATGGTGCTGTTATCGTTGTGTGGGGCACTGCGTTGGACATTTATGGACATTAATTTGTGGATTACATCCAATGCATTGTTGCAAGAAGCTAATCGTGCATTAATTTCAATATGTTTTAATATATATTTTAGCCAGACCTCCCCCAAATGTCGTACCAAAGGGAGTAGAGTTAAATTCCCCTACTGTGACATTTCTCTGTATCATTCTGTACTCTATACCTCGTTGTTTGTAAATGGCATTGTGTATTTTAAAACTGAATAAAAATAAATGTTAAAAAAAATTTGTTGCGAAAATTTTATTTTTCTTGAAGCATCTTTAATATTCTCCAGAACTTAGCGGCGTCTCTTTAATTTCTTTTCTACCATTTTCAGGGAGTAGTTTGCTTTTGTGGCCCTGATTACTTGGTACATGAATTCTCCTTCTTTCAGAAGAGCATCTGATCATTTTCCCATTTGTGGCACTGGCGATTGCCGATAGCCTATCCCTCTCAAGTAATGCTCGACTTAACCTTCCTGTGTGAACACAAAGAAAACCAAATCCATGCTGTTTCGCCATACCTCCTTTGACCTAATATTCCAGCCCCCTCTGATAATTAATACCTCCTCAGGTCTACCGCTCGAAGGGGTGGGATCTTTCAAATATCTGGGAATGACTCTTGACGAGCATCTTTCTTTCGACACACATGTACGCAATGCTATTAAAACTACTAATCAAAAGCTCGGCCTGCTCCATCGCACTGCCCCCTACCTGAGTCCCAGTGCTAGAAGGTCCATTTCGGCTGCTACCCTCCTCCCTGGCTTATTCTATGCTGCACCCATAATTCACTCGGTCAAGTCCTCTTCTCTGATTAAACTCAAACTGGCCTATCACAGGACTGCTTGTTTCGCTGCTGGTGCCCCTGCTCGGGCTCATCACTGTGAAGTACTGAGGTCCCTCGGTTGGCTATCCTTTGAACCCAAAATGGACTTCTTGGTGTTATGCACTACTTTTCAACTCACTCACCTTCCACCATTGCCCATCCTCTAAGGTCTGCTCACAGTGAGGACCTTCCCCAGGACCCTCCGCCACTCCCACCTCCCATTACTGAACCTTCCCAAAGTTCGCCTCGCTATTGGCAGACAGTTCTTCGCTTTCTCCGCACCTCTAAAATGGAATACTCTACCATGTAGTTTACTCTCATGTACGTCTCTTCCCCTGTTTAAGAGAGGTTTCAAAGAAGTCTTTTTTCCCCCCTCCAATCTGTAGTGATACTTGCACTTCATCCCCCCATAGCTTTCCTTGAATACCTCCCCACCCTCACCCGACCTCTCTGGCGGCCCCCTCCCATCCCTACCCTTTCCTTCCCTAACCCTCCTCCCTCACCTGCCCTTACTGGATGTAATTGTGTCTCCTTCCCCTCTCCCTCGCCACCGCTGAAGTCCCTCTCTTCTCCTTATCCCCTTCCCTTCCCTGTCCTCTCTCCTCCCACTCTCTTTTAAATCTATTCGCTGTCCACTCTTATATTTGGTAAATATGTAATTTATATTGCTATGTAGTGTGCTGTGTGGTAGTTGCCTATTGGATTAGTTCACCTCTCCCGATACAATGATCATTAAGAACCTACAAGGACTTCCTACTCTTGCAAAATCTCCCAAACTACCGACACAAGACCCCATAGACCAGATTTGGTATCCTCATCCGGCATCAGCAACAACTGGCTTTCTGCCCAGCAATACCGTTCTGTCACTTTCTGTGTATATACTGTCTCGAGCCTCTGGGTGCACTCATTTTCTCCATATGTATTTACATTATGTATTCAATGTACAATATACCAATTTCATGGAATTCTTTATTCCCCAGGTTGCCCCTGAAAAGGGAGATGTCTGTCTCAGTGGGCCTCCCGGTTATCAAAATTCATATCAATAATAAAAAAATAAACAAATACTGTGTTGCCCTAAGGGGTATCACAAGGGTTCATTGCTTTGTAAAGCACTTTGGGATACAGTGTGTATGAAAGGCGCTATATAAAACCAAATTCTTTCAGGGGCGCTGTGGAGCAGCCAACGTGGTGACAGCATCTTTCTAGAGTTCCAGTCTCCTCAACTTTTAACAGCCTTTTCAATTAATCTAATTTGCGGGCGAATACAAATTTGTCAGTTAGATTGGATGCAGGCTGTGGTAGGGATCAAGCATGGGGTCAAAAACAGATACTAAAACTCACAGGGCATGGATGCCTGTCTTTCAGAAACTGCACATGCAAAGGGACTGGGGCTTATCCAGCCCAGTGGGGTATCAGTAGCAGACCTCCTGGCCACACAACTGATGGCAATGCTGAGCAAAATCCAGGTGATGTGCTAATAGACGAATGAATGCTTCGCTGCTGTGGAGGCAAAATTTACAGATTTCGAGAAGTGGATACAACTCTACCGAAATTAAGGACCTGGCAAGTGAAGCAGATAGGCAGAAGGAAACTAATGCCATGGTGATAAAGGATGTACAATGCCTTAAAGCGAAGGTAGAGAAACTTGAAATTTTCAGACAGTTACATGTGAGGATCATTGGTCTCCCCCCATGATTTGCCAGCAAAACCAAACTCATAAGTACAACTGAGAGACTTATTTTCACTGATCTGTGTTTATTACCTGTGGATTCTGGCATCAGAATCCTGAAAGTGTCCAAAACCCCATATGGCTGAGACCACATGGTAGGGACACACAAAGACCTCTGACATCATAATTAATCTCGCCAGCACGAAGGCACGCATTTCTCTGCCGTAGGCTATTAGAAACTGGGAAGACATTGTTTGGAAAGACAGTAAAATCACCTTCTTTCAGGATATTTCATCCCAGACACAAGTTTGTAAAAAATGTAAGTAGTAAAGAAAATGTTGTTGGAAGAGAGTATTGGGGCGCAGCTGTTGTTCCCAGCCAGACTGCAGATCTGCGTGCACAACAAAGCACACAAAATGCACTTGTGGTCCCTTTGTTTAAGTCAGGAGATCCTACTGACCTCAATAACTACAGGCCAATCTCCCTACTTCCAGTCCTGTCAAAGATGCTGGAGAAACTAGTGAACTCCCAGCTTCGGGAAGTACCTGGAATCAGAAAAATTGCTCAACCTGTTACAATCCGGTTTTAGAGCACAGCACAGTACAATCTCTGCTCTAGCCAAGGTGACAAATGACTGGCCGCTTGAATTAGACAAAAAAAATTTGTCTGCTAGTTTTCTTGGACCTAAGCAAGGCGTTCGATATCGTTGATCACAGACTGCTTCTGTTGTCCCTCCGGAACATTGGTTTGGATTCCCTATCCCTTAAATGGTTCCCCAACTACCTCTCAGGACGACTTCAACAAGTAAAGGCAGAAGGGGAAGTTTCTCCACCAAATCCCCTATTGAGGGGTGTACCGCAAGGTTCCATTCTTGGTCCCTTTCTCTTCACCATTTTTTTTAACAATATAGATGCTGCCATCAAAGAAGCACAAATACACATATTCGCGGATGATAGGGTACACTATGCTAGTAGCCCCACACCTGAAGCGGCCTGTAAAGCCCTTCAAAATGAATTTAGTCTGCTGCAACATCAGCTTATAAACCAGAAACTGCTCTTAAGTGCAAAAAAAACCAAAGCAATGTTCCTCTTGCCCCTTCAAAATGCAATAAATACTGCAATTGCCGGGACACTCCCGCAGATCACTACCATTCTAGGTGAGCAGTTGGACTATGTACCAAAGTTCAAGTACCTGGGGGTCTGGTTAGACCATAGACTTACTTTCACAGATCACTTAGAAGAACTGGCAAAGAAACTTAGACAAAGACTTGGCCTGTTCTTTAGGATTAATAATCTCCTCACAAGAGACGCTAAACTGAAACTGGTTCAAACTGCCTTTCTTTCCCTATTGGAATATGCAGACTTTCTATATAGACAGGGACCTGCAGGTACCCTAGCCAAACTCGATACGCTTTATCACAGAGCCATAAGATTTATCACGGGTCTTCCATACTCAACCCACCACTGTGCATTGTACACGGCAGTGGGATGGTCATCCCTTGCTTACAGACGGCAAAAAAATGCTGTGGTTTGGACATACAAAGTTATCTCAAATAAACTGCCTCAGTATATCTCTGTTTACCTTTGTGCACTCTGGGGAAGTATGCCCTGAGAAGCACCTCATATGTCTACCTTTATGTTTACAAAGCAAAATCTCGCATTGGCAGAGCAGCCATCAGCTTTGTGCTCCCTGAACTGGGGAACAAGCTGCAAAAAACTTTGAAATTAACTCACCCCATCAGCCTAGCAGCTTTTAAATCTCTAGAGCTACATCATAATAAGGAGTCCTGTGCCTGTCTACCCTAAATAGTGACTCCTGTAAGTCCAAGCACACTCTAATTACTGCTGTTACAAGACTGATCCCATCTATAATCGACTCTTCCCTCTCCCTTTTTCTACCCCATATCTGTCCCTTCCACGTTCCTTTGACCCTGGTTCCAGCTCTAAATTCTCCATACCGTATCACTACATATCTTTTTATATTAGGTTTTATTTGTGTTCGGTGCACCTGATATGTATATTTCTTTACTTTTATGAAAAATTGTGTCCTACCCAAAACTAGCTGTATCTTCTGTTCCAAACATATACTACTGTCAATGTTACTTGCTGATACTTTGCATATACTGTATTATTGTATCTCACTTTATTTGTATTATTACTATTTTCTTGTGTGTTGCATCCCATGTATATTGTCCCTTGTTCCTTGTTAACAAACCCAGGTCCACCTTGAAAATTAGCTTGCTCAACGGTGATCGCCTGGTTAAATAAAGACTTTGATTGACTGATTGATTGACAAGTTCACGGACCCATTATTGGCCACTGCTTTTGCAAAGAAACGTATCTCCAGTGGCACTGTAGAGGCATCAGAGTTCAGTGAACATACCTAACTTTACTAAAAAAGTGGTGATACTGGTCTGTTTCATAATGCGATGCAACTCTATAATGTGCCTGACTGTTTTAACTGCACAAATTAACGATGCCCAATTTTCCTAGAATGGACTGTAGGGTCGAGGTAAATGGTTGTGTAATAACCATGTTGGTTTTCACTCGTTTTGTTAACAGTTATACAATAACTTCCTTGTGTTCTGGAAAATTAGGCATTATGAGATATTGGTGCATTGTTTAGCACCACTCAGTTTGTGACCTCATTAAATGGACAGATTGGATGGACCTCTGAGGCCCGATATTCACATTTGCCAAACTGGAATGGAAAATTTTGTGTTGCGCCTTGCGATTGCCCGGGTGTCAAAGATGCTATATTCAGTCAAACAGCACACCAGCACTGTTTGACTGCATATAGAGCCATGTCAGCCCAGCGCCAAACCACTTAGTGTTGCCTCGACAGGGCTCCCAAAGTATGCCACTAGAATGGATAGGGCCAGAGCGCTGTTTGCAATAGTCAAAGGGACACATGCAAATGAGCCCATTGGGCATGTGAGGCACTAAGGGGCCATTTGAATGCCCATTATGGGCTCATATGCATGGGTAGCGAGGCAGGTTAGCACAGTGCACCCCCCCCTCAATTTGCCTAGTCCCAGATGTGTAGATATCCCTGGTGCTAGTGGTCCCACCTCCAATTGCCAGCCCTGACATAAATATTGTTACCCCTAGTGCTAGTGGTCCCCCGCCTGATCACCAGCCCCAATGTACAATTATTCTCCTTGGTGCTAGTGGTTCCTTCCCCACCTCCGATCACCAGGCCCAACAAAAATGTTAACATCCCTGATGGTAGTGGTCCCCCCCCAATCGCTAGCCCTGACATAAATGTTATCATTCCTGGTGCTAGTGGTCCCCCTCTCCCGATCACCAGTCCTGAGGTACATGTTGTTAACCCTGGTGCTAGTGATCCCCCCGATTGCCAGCCTGGAAGTACAAAACAAACCTCCCTGGCATCCAGTGGTCCCCCCATGGCACTGGGCATACTCCCCCACTCACTGTCACCCTGTCCTATAAATAAGAGGCATGCTCCCTGCCTGTACATATAGCAGCCAGCCAAGGAAGTGTGAGGAGGGCTGTGCTAGTTGTTGTATGCTCCTGCGGCACCAAGGATAATGCTAAGGTGAGTGGGGGGCAGGGGTATGCCCGGTGCTGTTGGGGGGGGACCACTGGACGCTAGGAAGGTTTTTTTTTTTTTGTACTTCTGGGCTAGCGATTGTGGGGGGCAAGATCACTGCCACCAGGAATAATAACATTTATATCGGGGCTGGCGTTAGCAGGGAGGGGACCACTAGCACCAGAGATAATAACATTTACGTTAGGACTGGCGATCGAAGAGGGGGGGACCACTAGCACCAGGGACAATAATAGTTATGTCAGGACTAGCAGTCAGAAGGAGGGAAACCACTAGCACCAGAGATAATAATATTTACATCGGGTCTGGCAATCGGGGGGACCACTAGTACCAGGGATATTATTTCGTCAAGAATGGGCTGGCAATTTGCAGAAGGGGAACCACTAGCACTGGAGATAATCATATTTATATTAGGGCTGGTGACTGGGGACTACTAGCAGCAGGGGATATTATTCCATACAGAACGGGCGGCAATTGGCAGTGGGAGGGGACCACAAGTACCAGGATACATTTTCACAAAATGGGGCAATGATCGATAGGGGAGGTGGGGGGGGGAGAGACTACTAGCACCAGGGATATATTTTTCACAGAATGGGCTGGCAATCAATGGGGGTTGCAGGGACCACAGGGGGCGGTAGTGCACCCCCAGCGATCAACCAGCTAAGTGACTGCATTACCTCCAGCAACTGCTACAGTTGCCTGGAGTTAAGTTAGGGTTTGGTTTGGCAGTATTTGCGCTGTGCAGAAGGACTACGCTGTTTCTGTTTCTTTAAAACGTCTCTTTCCCTGCTGGGCAATTTTGAGTGCCGGGACAGCAGGGGATCAAATAACTTAATTGAGTCCAGGGAATCTTTAAATATTCAGACCAAATCTCCAAACTGTCAGCCCTCTCAATAGTTTTATTATCCTGCAAGGGGTGAGAAAATACAGCAAATAAACTTTAGAGTCACAGAGTGAGTGAGAACAGTAAATATCTGTGTCTTTATTCCAGTGGACTTTATTTCTTCTATAGCATCTGTTCCTTGTACCTAAATCAATACACATTAGTGGATTATGTCCTGCTGTTTTAATGATCTGCGTCCTGGCCATTTATGTTATTTTGGGTATGCATCAACTTGTATATGAAGTATGATGTTTATTGCATGTCATATAAACCAAAAATAACATTTGAAAAAAAATATTATTTCTGTTCCTTGCTTTACCAGTGACCAGAGTCTTGTCATGCACTTTTTTTAAGAATCGTCTGTTCACATTTGCCACTCATCCTGGTATGTTCATCTTTTCCTGGGAAAAGAGACAGTGCAGCTTTAACCCGTAACTCCCCTCCCATGGAGTCTGACACCTCACCGTTTCAGCGCTGTGCTGATTGATGTGTGGGAACAGTGAGAGCAGCTGAGGAGAGGAAACAGCTTGTCTGAAGTAATCTGCTCTCTGAAGTGAGGGGCTCCATTATAGTCAGTGAGAACTGCAAATTCTATTTCCTCTGTCACTGACCTGAGGAAACCTGACCTGAAGCAGTGGGGGCACATGCCTAGACCTGTCAACCTCCAGTCTCTCGTATGGGTGCTGACTAGAGCAGCACATCTACACAGTGTATGCCCTGGAAGACTAATGCATTTCTTTTTTTTAGTATTTCTCAGGGATATACCCTGATTAGGCCAAACCTGGTTGGTTGTCATTTAGATGGCTCCCGGTTTTCTCCTTCCATTGTCTCTCCCCCGCCCCAGCAGGGGATGATACTCTGTTGGTCTCACATGGCCACAGCCCACCCTGAAGCAGCAAGCTCCAGTCCCAGCTGCAGGGGTCGCTGTGACAGTGGAACCCATTGCTGAACCTCTTTTGCTGAGGCAGCTGTCTTGACATAGGACTGGCACCCAATGCCATCTCCTGGGCATCACTTGTGCGCCTGGGATGTTGGCACAGCAGTGTAACATGCTGCCGCTGGGCCAGCAAGGCAGGTGGGAAATTTATTTGTGAGGGAACCTTTTCCACCTTAGATGAGAGGACAGAAACTCCCCTACAAACTACGCAACTGTCAGACCTCATTATGCCCCCTGGCTCAGGCCCTTCCCCTATCTCTCCCCTTTTGACCACACGTTAACCCTGGGTTTTTGCACATTGCTCAATGCTTGAATGTTCTGGGATAGAATAAGGACGTCCCTGTATGACAAGGGCGGGGTCAAGTGCCAAAAACAAAATATGATCCCAATCTAAATAAATTACAACCTGACTTGCGAAATGTCCTTTCCCACACCATTCTGCAAAAGCAATTCAGCCCAGTCCCACTCCCTTCTCTGACACTCTGGTTTAGATATTTAAGACCTCCCCCCCCCCAAAAAAAAAAATAAACCCAGACACAAACTTCCAAATGCATGGCATCTTTGTCATATGTGTGATAATTCTTACCACCATACACAGCTGTGACTAAGCATCAGTACAGAGGGTCCAGTCCTGCAACTTTTGGGGGAAGTGGGGTGGGGTACAATGCTTTCCAGTTATGTCATACTGAGACAGATGTGTGTGCTTAATTAGTGGTATAGACCAGGCTTGCACAAATAGTACACTTTTCAGTCATCCTGATTATCTACAGGTACGGACAGTGAAGTACCAAATCAGACCGGTTTATCCCAGATAATATGCTGGAGAGTGCACTATCCACTACCTTTACACAGGTAGCAGGTACTATCTGAAATGTTCCAGCACTGCAATAGTTAAGAAATGGGGAAGGGGGGTATTTAACATGCTGGGCTGCACATCTGGACTGCACATACTTGACCTTCTCCAAACTTGAACTTAACTGCTGCAAACCTGGCACAACAGGCAGTTTTCCTGCTTTTTTTTTTCCTGGTTTGGAGCTAGAAATATGTCCTAGTGTGCAGGTTGTCCAGATAACCTGGCATAACAGGCTCAAAATCCTCATGTAAAAGAGTTATCCTGGTACTGACCTATCTGGAGTAGTGTGTGGCAGACAACATCTGCACGTGCACAAGCCTGGTGTGCACTGTCATCTCAAATGAACAAAGAAGCCAGCAGAAGAAGGCCATCTAGTCTACTCGTTTTGCAGGGTCCACTGCTTGAGCCACTGACCCTGTCCCCACTCTCACTCCTCCCATCCTCCCTATCTATGATCCTTACCTTCCCCTATGCCTGTTCCAGCCTTTCTTGAAACTGCCTACTATCTTCAACGAGACCACCTCTTTTGGCAGCGCATTCCAAGCGTCAACCACCCTTTCTGTGAAGAAGTACTTCCTGATCTCCCACCTAAACCTCATCACAATGTAAGTTCCCCCCCAACACACACACACACACACACACACACACACACACACACACACACAAATGCATTTATTTCACTTCTAAGCTGGACTGAGATTCAAACCCCCTGGTCTCCAGCTAGTGAAAAACCAGTGTCTCATCATTTAGCCATGCAGCCTGCTTCAAAGCTTCAGCTCAGTGCCCCATACGAATACAGCAGTTTCTTGTCAACATGTTTTCAATCTGCAGAGTTCTTGGGAAAAGGCTGCTCGAGTGGAGGCTTCTACTGATTGAAGCACTTTGCTAAACGATTTTTCCTAACCCAAGCCCGAGCCTCCCACTCCACCCCTAAACCACACATTGCTCACAGAAGCTCAGCTCCTTCACAAGGCAGAAACAGCAGACATGCACGCCACATTAATGCAAGCATGTAGGAGCTGCACTCCACGGGAACGTCAGGTCGGTAAAGTTCAAGGGATGTGGGATATCTCATAACAGGGGAGTGGGGGACATTTCCCAGTTCTTATTAGAACTCAAAACGTTTCTAAAATGGTCTTTGTTTTTGAACTTCTTTACGAAACAAATAATGTGCAGCAACTACATAGTTCCTTCTACCCTCCACCCCCAAAGGTCACCGTCACCATGGCCCCATCCTTCTTCTGGTCTGGGGAGGGTGACTGCCTTTGCAGATGGTGCCAATACTGCTTCTTTGGCAACTGTCAGGGGATAGGGGGTGACCTGCTAGTGGAAGGATAGGGCTACCATTCGCTATACTAGCAACCTAAGTTAGGCAACAGACTCGGGTCACTCGTGGGCCGGCCAGGGGAGAGAGGATTGAGCATTCCAGGGATAGCTCTTCACCAGCAAGTAAGGGAGAACACAGCATTCCACTGTTCATCTGTCACCTGAGGCCAGGAGAAAGCACAGTGTGATGGCACTGAGAGGGGGAGTCACTGGATGCTGTCACGCATCTTTGCCATCGCACATTTGTACGCGTCATTGTCCAATGTCACCCTTAGGCAGGAAAAAAGTGGAGCTAAAGGAAAAGACCCTGGCCCAATGTTGTGCTAGCATCCCCCCGCAGGCCCAGACATGACTGACATGGGAGACCACTCACTATAAAAGTCTTGGGTAAGAGGTGGCTACTCAATAAGTCCATGAGAAGGTCGATGATGGAACGGGGTGGGGGGGGCATTGAATAAGTCAAGGAAGCAGAAAAAGCTTTACAGAAAAAAAACTTTCAGGGAATGCATGAATGTTGAGCAGCTCTGGTCTTCCCACTCCAGAAGCCAAATCCCTAGTCTCCAAGAAGCACCGGCCCACAGCTGGTCTTCACATCAGATTCTAGTACTCGCATGTGAATCCAAGTCTCCTAGGTGGCTGCTGAATGTGCAACTTCACCACCAGTCCACTGAACAGCAGTTAGACATACAGTAGAAACACAGACAATGATGGCAGAAAAAGACCAATGGTCCATCCAGTCTGCCTCAGTTCCCCATGTAACCCTGAGACCTACTGTTCCTCCAGGGTCCTAAGCCTCCCCATCCTTGCCCCCATTCTTCAACCCAATTCTGCTCCCCAGAGCAACCAATATACCTTTCATTTTGTTTCAGTCGTGCTTGGAACCACTAAAAGTTTTTGCACCCACCGCTGTGACTGGCAGACTGTTCCTCAGCTCTACCACCCTCTGCATGGAATAGTACTTCCTCATGTCTCTCCTGAACATTCATCCTGTCAGTGTCCACTCATACCCATGTGATCATGAGCTGGTATTCAAGAAAAATAGTTCCCCACAGTTCACCTTGTTAATTCCTTTTGGTCTCTATCATATCTCCCCTCTCCCTTCTGCTCTCCAGTGAGTACATGTTCAGTGCCTTGTGGTGCTCCTCATAGTATCTACCCTGTTGGTGTGAATCATTTTTGCTACCCTGTGCTGCACTGTCTCCAGTCTGTCCCTGTCTTTCCTGAGGTGAGGACTCCAGAACTGGGTATAGTACTGTAGGTGTGGCCTCACCAAAGATCTATACTGGGGAAGTATTACCGCTTTTCTTCTGTTATCAGTACCCCTCCTGATACATCCCAATATCCTACTGACTTTGCTATATGCCTTGTTGTGCTGACTCAGTTGTTTTAGGGAGTCACTGATGACAACTTCAAGGTCTTGTTCCTTATCCATAGTGCTAAGTCTCATCCCACCCATCCAGTACTTTCTCCTGGGGCCTTGTCTATCTTTAGGGTTGCCAGACCTTTTAGGACCCTCTGCTAATGAATATTGGCTGCCTCATCTCTGGGACCCCCTTGTTGGCCGCTTTGATGCCAGTCTCTGGCGAGGGACCACCATCCTCCATAGTGATAACTGAGCAAAAGTACTCATTAAGGACAGTGACTTTTTGCCCATCCTCCTCTATCACTCTATGCTTACGTTCCCCTTCCCTTCTTTTTTCCCTAATGTATCTGAAGAATTGTTTTTCTCCACTCTTGATTCCCTCAACATTACGCAGCTCTGTGTCTGCTATTGCCTCCCTAACCGCCCTCTTTGCCTCCTTATTTTTCAGCACACCTTCTCCCTGTTCTTCCTGCTTCTGCTTTCCCTTATATTTGTATAAGGCTTTTTTCTTGGTCCTCACAGATTCCCTGACCCTTGCCGAGAACCATAACAATCTCCTGAACCTGTTCTTTTTGGTTTCCTTTTCGTGCATACCTTAGATACCTCGAGAATGGCCCCCTTAATTGCCCCCATCTCTCTTCCACCACGTCTGTTATCCACCCCATATAAGTTATCCCTGACTAGCTCCCTCAGCCTACTACAGTCCTCCCTTGTAAAAGCAAGGACTTCAACCATCAAATGCTGTTTAATGGACCCTAGGGCCAGTTTGAACCAAAGTAATGGTTGCTGTTCCCCACTGGCTCCCCAAATCCCACAGTTCCTACCACTTCTGAGTTGGTGAGCACCACATCAAGAACTGTGGTCTGCTTAGTGGGTTTCTTAACTAGCTGCACCAGTAGATAGTCATGGAATGCATCCAGCAAGGCCCACTCCTGCTGCTCCTGGCAACGGAACATCCAAATTGATGCCCAGCAGGTTTAGATCACCCAGCACTATTATTTCCTCCCTGTGCTACCCCTCTTTTAAGGCTTTGCTTCCCCTTTGCTACCCCTCCATCCTGGGCTCTCCATCCCTCTCCTCCCCTTTCCTCTGGAGGTCTACAGTTCACTCCAAAGCACAGTTTCCTACCTGTGGCTGCTGTGAGTTGCACCCACAGTGAGTCTGTCTCCCCATTACTACCCCGAGGCACCCATCTTCTACCACCTCGATGCCCTTCTTGACAAAAAGGGCTGCTCCCCCCCTCTACCTGTTCCTCCATCCCTCCTGAACAATGAGTACCCCGGGACAGTCAGTTCCCATTTGTAGACGTACAAATCCAATTTTCGGTTAATGTTCTTTTTTTAACATTTGTACGTACTGTACTTTTGAAATTGAGCATCAGTTCTCATTTGAGAGCAGCCTCACCTTCACAACACCCCTTGCCCTGATCCCCAGTATCCCACCACCAACCGGCACCAGAGTGGGATCAGCCACTAACTCTACCCCCTTAAACACTTTATAATTACTGGTGGCCCCCTTTTACATATGGTTGCAGTGCTAGTTTCTAATGCCATAATAACCAGGCTTTCCAGTCATTATGATATACTGAGACAAATCTCAACACAATTCTGTCCTCGCCCCAAGCAAACACTGTCTTGAGACTGCACTTTCAGGCCACTTACTGTAAGCGGCTCACACAACTGTGGAAGCGCTCACTCTCGCGCTGTCCATCAGCTCATCTCACATCGAAACAGCAGTTTTCTGTAAAGAAAATAAAAATAGTCCCCTTCATCAGCAATTATAAAAAATAATGTCTATGCAACATTTATGTTATGTATTTTTTTTACTACCCTTTGGTGTGTGTGATGCCTTCATAAACCTCTTGAGCCTTGCTCTCAAGGTTTATGTGGCATCACACACCTTGGGGGAGTAAAAAAAAATACATAATATACAGTTGCATAGCCATTATTCTCTATGTAATCTTTAAATACCACCTCATTCCTTTATTTGCATCACCCACGTCCTTTCAGTGATTGTGTACAGAGGGAGGACTCACTGATAACTTGTCGCCAGTGACAAGGGGAGTGGAACCTTCTGCCTTGCCTGGATATCCTGAGACAGGAAACCTTTTCCTTTAAAGAGCAACTCTCCGTTATGATAAAATGCTTAAAAACTAGATTTAGATCAAGTTTGTTTTACCTTTAATGTTTTCTGCCTATTCACTATTTTTTTTAACATTTCCCCCTGCTGCTAGTCTACTAAATATTGTAGCTACTGCAGCAGTTATTCTACAGAGTCTTTCAAAATGTATCGAACTCTCCCCTGTTAACCACACAATTGCTGTTTGTGACATCACGGTCTGCCGTCATGGTGAGCACCGTGATGTCATAAACAAAGGCACTGTGAGGTTAACAGGGGAGAGACAAATGTTTTCTAATGTTTTCTATGCAGACTTTTAAGATGGACTATCCAGATGTGCTGTAAATCAATGAATGTATTGTTCAGATAATTCTTCTATTTATCACTCCCCCCCCATTCTTTATTATGCAAGGTATTTGCATGAAGATAGCACTCTCTGTCACCAGGTCTTCATCTGGTTTGGATGCTTGTCTACAAGTGACATCATAACACTCTGTCATGCTCGCGCGCTGGCACAACAGGAGCGCTACCGCTCGTGACTCTGGAAACTAGGGTTCAGTAGTGATCCCTGGTCATTTGGGGCCGGTTTTGGGAGGATCAAGCATCTCAGAGGAGGATCTCCTCTTCTGGGGAGGGAGGGCAGCAAGCTCTGCTGCCATACTGTCATCCAGGTGACTGCAGGTGGTAGAACTAAGAAGGGGGAAATGCTACCAGATGGAAGATCCCAGCATGCTCTTTGTGTGCGCGCATCAAGTTGTCAAAATCCTATGGAGTATCTGAGGGACCTGGGGAGAAACTATAGAAAAGGACCACCGGCTGTTGCAGGGTGATGCAGATGGCTCTTCACAGACCCCACACTGCCTACTGGGCATACAGGGCCTGTCTATTCAAACATGGCATCTGAAGGGGACTGGGGGTACCCTTTGTGGTCACATCACAGGGTGTAAGATGCAAAGGAACAGGTAAAGCAAGGGGTAAATCCCAGCAGTGGTGGGTGATGGGGTTGGTGGGGCCATGACAGAATAGAGCTAGCCTGGTGTGAAAGGGACAAAATGTACACTGAGTAATAAACTAATACTATCATATTATAATCATTTCTGTAGCGCACAATTGTGATGTCACAGGAGAGGATTATCACGTCCGGTGTAGACAAGTAACCAGAGCAGATGAAAACCGAGTGACGGAGAATCCTGTTTTCTTTACATGCCATCAGTAAATCAATCAATCATCTTTATTTTACCAGGTGCGACACCATTGAGACAAGCTCATTTACAAGGTGGATCTGGGATGGTCAGTAAGGCAATACATACAATACAAGTACGCAGAAATAACAGATACAGGCATGTTAGAAAAAGAGTTATATACAAGAACAATGATCCTTGGCAAACACAAATAGAGTAACTATAGATAAGTATAATTCTCATTGACATCTTCCTGAGCATGGTGGTGGGTAATGATAGGTGATACACGGAGTTAACAAGGCAGTAATTGGTACAGAAGCACAGTATGTACACAATAAGCAAGGGTAAGAAGTAGGGAAAGAGGTGGGGAGTGCTATCGAGTAGAAAAAGTGCTGGGGATGGGGACTACGTTGACAGGAAAAGAACGATGGGGGCTGGCAGGAGTATGCTAGGGTCAGGGGGAGGGTAAGTGAGTGGGAGCCCTGGCTAGGCTCTAGTAAGGGATGGAGGGGTAGGAAGGAGATATGCGGAGAGAAGTCAACTCTGTGCAGTACTTCCAGGATTCAGGGCGGAGATGCACTTGGGTTTGGAATTCTCAGGATTCAGAGAGTTTGCATTGGAGTAGAGCCTTGAATAGCGAAATGCTTACCGGTGATACAAGTCTTATCGACTTTTGGATATTATTCCAGATTGCGGGGAGGGCGTGGCTAATGGCTGCGCCCCCAAGTCGAGTCCTGACCTTTGGGATTACCAAAGGAATGTATGAGAGGCTCCTCAGAGCACAGCAGCTCACTAGAGACAGGCAAACAGT
Organism: Neoceratodus forsteri; assembly: GCA_016271365.2. Lineage (NCBI taxonomy): Eukaryota > Metazoa > Chordata > Ceratodontiformes > Ceratodontidae > Neoceratodus > Neoceratodus forsteri. Next base: position 133,420,779 of record JADMNL010000031.1, on the reverse strand, counting down.
TGGAAATATACTAAGGGAGCCTGTTGGTGATAATTGTATAAGTCCAGAGCACTGCATTCTTGCGACGCCTGAGGCTAAGTGAAGGCCACCCCATCATAGTATAGAGTGTGCAGTGATGAGTGCAGTATGGTGCTCGCATGATAAATCTTATCACCTGATGATACAGTGTGTCCAATTTGGATAAGGTGAAGGGAGAGCACTGCCTGTAAATGAGATCAGCATAGTCCAATAGTGGCAAAAACGTTGATCGGACTAGCCCAACCTTTGCTTCATGAGTGAGTAAGTTCTTTAGTCTAAAAAATAAGCAGAGTCTCATATTCAGTTTCCTAACCAGCTCATCCGTGTGCCCATTGAAGGAGAGTTTTTGGTCAAACCACATGCCCAGATACTTAATTTTTGTCACAAACTCCAAGGGTTCCCCTAATAAAGTAATGATCTGCGGTACCACTGAGGGGGTATGAGCTTTTAGTGCATTTGCTGGAGGTGAAAATAGGATTGCTTTGGATTTCTTTGCATTCAATAGCAACTTTAGAGACAGGAGATTGTTTTGTAGGGTGTTAAAATCAGCTTCTCAGTCCACGCATGCTGATTCAGGGGTGGGCCTTTCTAGGTACAGGACCATATCATCAGCAAAGAGATGTATGTTAGCTGATTTGATCCCAACATCGATGTTGTTAATGTAGATAGTGAAATGCAAGGGGCCTAAAATTGATCCTTGCAGAATGCCCCTTAACAGGGGTTTGGGGGGGTAGTCCTCCCTCCCTCGCCTTGACGCACTGCTGTTGATCTGTAACATAGCTTGTGAACCATGACAATGCTGGACTGTCAAGTCCAAGGTTTCTGAAAATAATGGGGAGCAGATCATGGTCAACAGTGTCGAACGCTTTGCTAAAATCTAGGAACAAAGTGCAGACATGCAGTTTCACATCCAGGGAAGTTAACCAGTCATTGGATACTTTGGCCAGCACTGAGATAGTACTACGTTTTGGCCTGAACCCAGATTGGATTGGAATGAGGAGATTATTGGTTTCCAGGAAATTCCTAATCTGTTCGCTGACCACTTTTTCCAGTAATTTGGATAGGATAGGAAGCAGTGAAATGGGACGATAACTGTTTAGGTCACTCCCGCTACCAGATTTAAACAATGGTATGACATGCACCATCTTCCAGTTAGCAGGTAGGACACCCTGGGACAGGGATAAGTTGAATAGATGAGTAATTGGAAGGGATAGTACAAAATAGCCAAGTTTTAAAAAGAAAGGTTCTATAAGATCCGCTCCTGCACTTTTCCTCACATCCAATTCCAGGATAAGGTCTTCCACATTCTTTACAGACACCTGGCTGAATGAAAAGGTTACTGAAGAGGCAGCATGGTGCAAGGCTGATGCAGGGGTGGAGCAAGGAAGAATCAGATGCTGTGACTGAACCCGAAGGGTACTAGCTGGTATTGTGTCAAAGGCCAACCCTGCCGTTGCAAAGTGATTGTTGAGTAGTTTAAGTATTTCATGTTTATCAGTAACTTCAATCCCCTCTGAGCAAATTTTAGAAGGTAGAGAATTTGCAGGGCTATATCCTTCCAGGTCCCTAAGAGTTCTCCAAAATTTGGAGGAGGATTTTTAGGAGGCTTCTAGTTGACATCGGAAGTAGCTAGCCTTTTTGGATCTGATTAGTTTGGTGTTGAGGTTTCTCGCCGCTCTGAAGATGGCGCAGTCCCCGGTGTCTTAGTTTTTCTTGCTTTTTTCCACAAGGCATCTCTATTTAGTAAGACATTCTTTAAGTCAGAGGTGAACCAAGGGCAAGATCTCTTTTTTTTGTATGGATTTTAATCAGAGGTGCATGTTTATTAATGTTATTGAGCATGATACTGTGAAGGAACTCATAGGCTTCACTGACTGAAGAGGCCAAGTAGACGTTTTGCCAGTTGGCATTCTGTAAGTCAGAAAAAAAGGCAGCAGCATTAAAATTCCTATAACTTCTTTTGAAGGTATACCTGTGGTGCAAGGAGGATTTGGGGGGTGACCTGACACAGGCAATAAGGCACTGATCACTGAGGTCATTGAAGAAAACTCTGGAGTGAACACAGAGGTGGGGTTTGTTCACAAGAACAATGTCCATCAGGGTACCTCGCTCTGGGTGTTTGGAGTTTGGACATGTGGCTTCCGTAATACGTTGACTGAGTCCAAAGGTGTTACAAAGGTCTTTTAGAGGCTTGGAGGAGTTAGGCAGCCAGTCTAAGTTAAGATCACCCAAAATGATCAATTCTGAGGTAGTCTGGGATAACAGGTCGTGCAGAAGTTTTTTTATTTTATTTAGTTTTTGTTTACCAGGTAGGTACACTAGCCATGGTCATGACTATTTTCAGGCACGACCCAGGAGGATACAGTACAAAAAAAACAGTAAGGTATGACAACGTTTACAGGAACATCTTTTAGGGAGTAAATATCAGACAGAACAAGTAGGTCAAGAGAGATGGGTAAACTTCATCAAACATTACAGCAGTAAACCTTAAAAATAGTTAATGCCATGAAGAGTGTAGATAGATTGTAGATAGATTCAGAGAGAGAAAAGGAATTAGAGAAAAGAACTGAGTGTAAGTGCAGGACAGTGGTGGTATTGGGGGGAAGGACGCTTAAGGGGTTTGAAGCCAGAGCAAACATTTGTTGAGACTAAATACTTGCAGAGCTCAGTCTTAAAGGCCTTGTGAGAGGGAACAAGGCGCACAGCTAGGGGGATGGAGTTCCAATATTGTGGAGCTAGAATGGCAAAAGCACTTGCACCCTTGGAGGAACTGTACCTAGGGATACAGAAAAGGGATTTGTCCACCGAGCGCAATTCATAGTGGGAGGGCTGTCTGACAAAACACCCAGCAAGTACATAGGAGTTTGTGAAGAAATGATCCTATTTATGGCAGTGCCGAGAGAGTAGAGCCTAGTCTCCTTTGGAGGTAACCAGCCCAGGTCCGAGTAGAGGAGACCGGGATGTTTAAGTCGGTGGGCAGAGGAGGCATAGCGACAGATGCTGTTGTAGGTGATGTCCCACTTGTATAGACTAGATTTGGCCACAGCAGTATAGGTGGCAACACCATAGGTAAGTAAGGGGAGTAAAATACCTAGTGCTACTGCTAGCCTGGTGGAGGGGGTAAACACATAGCTGGTGCGGTTGGCAATGCCCAGTTTTTTGTTCACTGTCTTGCAAGCATCTTGTATATGGAGATCAAAGCTTAGTGATTGGTCAAGGGTAACACCAAGGTATTTAAAAGAAGTCACGGATCCTATGGTGGAGCCATCCAAGGTCGTGACTCTGAGGTTACTTTGGGAGTGCTTGATTTTAGGGTTTGTTCCAAAAAGCATAACTTTGGTCTTTGAGTCACTTAACAGCAGCCTGTGGTTTGCCAACCATGACTGTGTACTTTGAAATTCAGTCAAGGGTCACTGATTTATGATATGTATGTCTTTGGCACTGGTGTAGAGCACTATATCATCAGCATACAGAAGTGAGGAAGTCTCCGATAGGGTAGATGTGATGTCATTGATAAAGATGGAGAAAAGGAGTGGGCTGAGGATGGAGCCTTGGGGCATCCCAATATTTAGTCCAGTCTTGCATGAGAAGGCAGAGTTGTATTTGACCATTTGAGTCCTGTTTGATAGGTAGCTGTCAAACCAATTTACAACATTAGGTGCAAAGTTGAGTGAATGCAGGGTAGCAAGGAGAATAGGGTGGTCAACCAGGTCGAAGACCTTTGTCATGTCAATGAAGATTGCCCCTGTGAGAAGACCAGCTTCCATAGCAGATAGGGTGTCGGATGTGAGTTTGAGGAGGGCAGTAGTTGTGCTGTGACCTTTGCGGAATCCATGCTGTGCCACAGTTATAAGGTCATATTTCTGTAAGAATTCAATAGTTTGGGTTGCTACAAGCTTTTCGAGAATCTTTCCAAGGACAGGTAGGATGGCAATGGGTCTATAGTTTTTGGGGTCTTTGGAATCTCCTTTTTTTGAAAACAGGGGTGACCCTTGTGGACTTCCAGATATCAGGTACTTGACTTTGACTAAGGGAGAGAGTGAAGATCCTTGCTAGTGGTGCAGCTATAAAAGGTGCCGCCAGTTTTAATAGTCTGGGTTCAAGAGTCCGAGGCCAGTAGTCCGAGGCTCAGGACTTTCCGTAGGTGGGTAAATACTTCTTTACATGTAATTAACCTGAAATAGAAGAAGGGGACTGACCTATCAGGAGGAATATTAGGAAGTTGCAACGCTGGGAGGGAGGAGGTAAGAGGTGAGAGGTCAGAGAATTTGCGATTAAAAAAGTTTGCAATGGTCTCAGGGTTGTTACAATTTATGCCTTCAAGAATCATGTCACTAGGTGACAAGAGCTGGTGAGAACCCAGAAAAGACTTGATATGGGATCAGAATTTTCTGGAGTCACCATAAGAGTTTGTTAGCAATTATTTGCAGTAAGAGCTTTTTGTATGCTTGATGTCTTTTTTACAGGCATTCCTCTGAGCTCTGTAGAGGTTATAGTCACTTTTCAGGCCAGAGATTTTGAACCGGTGCCAACTCTTATCCTTCCTCTTTAACTTGGTAAGGAGATCGGTCTTTAACTATCGGGTTTTCCTCAGCTTGACTCGACGTGTAACCAGACGACAATGGTGGTCTTGTTTGGCTAGAAAGTTGTTTAGGAAGATATTTAGGGCAGATTGAACATCAGTAGCCTTATACAAATCAGTCCAGTCGATGCAGGAGACATGCTGTAGAAAGGATTGGGGCACAAGGCTTGCACAAACACCGAAGGTGATGAGATGAGGCTTAGTCGGAGGTGGGACAGCTTTGCCCCATATGCAGAAAGTTGGGGAGTGGTCAGTAATAGCATCAGCTAAGGTGCCAGAGTTGAGAATGTTTTCAGGATGATTTGTCAAAATCCAATCCAGCAGGGTGCTACCATTTGAGTTTGGGGCTAACCTGGTAGGCTCAGTGATCAACTGGTGTAGGTTGTAGCTTTGGATCTTTGAGAGTGACATAGCATGGCTATTGCCAAGCCAGTTAATATTTAGGTCCTCAAGTATAAGCACTTCATTTCTACCAGCTAATAGCGATGTTTGATCAAGCAGATCATCCAGACCCTTTATGTCGTTTTTCGGTGGGTTATACACACAGACGATATGCAATTTCTTTGACCCCAGTGAGAGAATTGCACGTTGCACCTCCCAATGGCCTTGGTATGAGGAGTGTGTAGCAGCAAGGTTTAGTTGGTTTTTGAAATAAATAGCCGTGCCTCCACCTCTTTTACTTATACCTCTGTCGTTCCTCAGTAGATTATAGGAGGGTATTTGGAGGCGAGAATCCTGGACACTGGGTTTGAGCCAAGTTTCAGTTAAGCAAATTATATCAGGCTCGTGGAGGGCAGTCCAGGTTTCTAATTCAGCAAAGTTATGCTCAAGGCTTCTAATGTTATGTTGAACTATGAAGAGACCTCTGGTGGTGGGCACTGAGCTTGTAGGGCCTGGGCCAGGGTTCAATTGCACATCCCCGGAAAGCAGAATAGCCAAGATGAGAAGATACCATAATTTGCGATGGATGAAAGGGGAGAGGGTTAGAAGCCGCAAGGGGCATCTTGCAAGTTAACAGCAGGCTATGAAGTTTGAGATCCTATTTAGCGGGGGGGGGAGGTTGAATCACATCGAAATGGGGGCAGTATGAGGAGGTTTCAGAAAACATAGTCATGTGAGAGAGCTTGGATAGGAGGGTCTGCTTGGTTAGTAGGGGGTACTGCAGTCAGGGACGGGTGTAAAAATGTCAAGGTGGTTATGAGTAGTAGTAGTAGTACTATTATATATTTATCCATTTCTTAGCTGCAGTCCTTAAACTCTGCCAGTGTTACCTACCAGGTAGAATACAGTGGGTTAGCAGGCACAGAAACCCCTAGTAGTTGGTTCTTATAAGTGTCCAATGGGAGAGTAGACACTTCGTCTTCTGAGACCTATATAAACAACAGCCTGCCCAGTGTGGGTGAGGTGGGGGGCGGGTGGGCAGCCAGCGCAAAGCGCTGGTGGGAACACAGCTGAGCTGAATCGGCAGTTCTTGGGAGCATGGGCGACGGCTGTTTCAGGACCGGCTGCACTGCTCAGGAGTCCAGAGAAATCCTCCAGTGGAAGGGGAACCCGCGGTCGGGTTTCCCACTGCTGCGCTTGAGTCGGCATTTCTTGGGAGCACGGGCGGCGGCTGTTTCAGGGCCAGCTGCACCGCTCAGGAGTCCAGGGAAGTCCTCCAGTGGAGGGGGAACCCGCAGTCGGGTTTCCGATAGAGGTAAGCACATAGAGGAAATATAACCTTATTTGTGTATGCAATAAGACACGACAGGGTGTTGGTAGTAGCAGTGCATGAACCCACACTGAAGGCATTGTGTGTTCAGCTGCTGGAAGTGCATTCAGGGCACTATTACTGATGATCTGAAGTGTTGTTTTGCACTTACAAAATGGGTTTAGAATAGAAAAAAAAAACGACAATAGAAAAGAAATTGTTATAGTTTTGAAATTAACAGGTTTTTTTTGTTATTTTTTCTGCTGGGTCCAGAAACTGATTCAAGTCAGCATCTGTGAACAACTCAAAGGTAGACGGTAGAAACACTGACATTTTAATGTCATTCTTGTGGAGCAGAGAATTTAGGCTGCCAGTTTTGAAACTGAAATATCTAGGTGGCACAGTAGGACCTTTTGAAGGTGTCAGTAGTACTGTAATTAAGTATGGCAGGTAGCCAATCAGAACACAGCATTTTCTAAACTCATTTTATAAATATTTATTAAAGTTGTCACTGCAGTGTCAGGGTCTCCCTAATGTGGCATATTGTACAAACTCTCCCTTGCCCACCATCCTGTAATTAAGTTAGTATGACAGGCAGCTAATCAGAATGTAGCATTTTCTAAACCCATTTTGTAAATATATTATTTAAAGCTGTCGCTGCGGTGTCCAGGTCTCCTTAATGTGGCATACTGTATGAACTCCCTCTTGCCCACTGTCCTATAATTAAGTTTTTATGGTAAGTAGCCAATCAGAATGCAGCAGCTTCGAAATCCACCTTAGAAATATACTATTAAAATGTTGTCACTGTAGTGTCAGGGTCTCCTTAATGTGGCATATTGTACAAATTAACTCCCCTGAGCCCGACGTCTTCCGTCGTCATTTCATAGGAACCTCCATCAGTCCCTCCCCTGTCTGTGATCTTCTATATACACATTATTTCATACGCTGTTTTACTTACGAATCTGCACAGGGATGAGCTCTCTGTGCGGCCAAGAAAAGAAATACAAGGCCAAAGATTTTTTTAACTGCAAATAGGGAGGGGCCTCAGATTTGGCTCCAAATAGTATGGAGGAATCAATAAGAAGCCCGACAATCTCTTGAAAATTACCACATGGGACTGGCAGTATAGCCTAGAGATTATAGTAATGAGCTTGGTACATCCAGCAGACCTGGGTTTGATTCCCACAACCTTCACTTGCATACTGTGTGACCCTGACCAAGTCTCTTAACCTCCTCAGTGCTCCAGGGTTGCCCCTGAAAACAGGCAGTTGTGCTTAGTGGGCCTTACTCCATTACCAAAGAATTAAAGAACCAGTGGAGCTAAAACAGGCAGACAGTAAAATAATACAAATTTTAAATAGTAGTCAGTTGTAACATTTTATTTCTGAAGTATTTTTCTTTTTCCTTTTGCTCATCAGAAAGTCTTCTCTGTGATAATATTGTGCTGGATGTGTGGAAAAGCTCTCAGCCTGGCAGCTGACATACCTAAGTTTACTGCCCCACACTGCATCATCAGCATTGTGATCTCACTGACAGTGACATCACAGGTGAATGACCTGGCAGTCACTCACTTGCTCTTCCTAAGTAGCAGTGATGTCACAGTCAGTGAGGTCACAATGCTGATGATGTAGTGTGGGGCAGTAGAGCAAGATATGTCAGCTGCCAGGCTAAGAGCTGTTCCACACATCAGAACCAACTAACATCAGGTAAACAATCTATCAATTAAACAAGGGGGAAAGAAAAGTACCTCAGATATAAAAGGTAATGGTTGGCTGCTTTTAAAATCTAATATTAGTTTTAGGCAGTACACTAGCTCTTTAAAAAAGAAGTTCATGTCAGTTCCTGTGCAGCTCTGCAGATTATTTATAATGCTTGACCAGGAAAGCTACACTGACCTGTGATGGTGCATTTCCAGGTCCATCCTGGGTGCTGGGTTATATAGAACTGTTTTATTGACAAGAGAATGTTGGTCAGGACACTGGGGAAGCCCACCCTCCTACAGCATTAGATGCCATGGAATCTTTAATGTCCACCTGGACAGTCGCCGGAGATGCACAAAAGGGACCTTGGTTTAATGTCTCATCTGAAGGACAGCACCACAACAGTGCAGCCCCAGCAACAAGTTTTCACACACTAGGTTGCTGCTGTGCAACAAACTTAGCACAGTCAGGAACAGAAAAGGAAAAGGTAAAAAAAAAAACATTAAAGACAGTTCAAGCCGGCTCCACGGCGTCGAGTGAAGGGGTTCACTCAGCACACTGGCAACCTGGGTTTGTGCCCCGAGCCTAGGTGCCAGGAGCGGAGACCAGCAGGGAGGGGTTCCATAAGCATCCATTGGACACTTCCCTCTGGGGGGTTCAGCCTGGGGACCTGTGGGCGGATTGGCTGCATGTTTGGGTGAACGTGCTGCCTCGACATGCCCCCTGTATGCCCCTGCCCCAGGACACCTCACGCTCACGCAAGGCTGAGAACTGCAGTAGGTGGGGCACAGAACATGGAAAATGCCTCACTGGATGATGAGCGCCCTGGCCCCTGCCACCTGAAGGTCTGGAGCCAGCTCAGATCCAGCCTCGCGGCACCTGAAATGCACAGTCAGGCCGTAGAGGCTAACTCTTCCTGGAGGAGAGGGACCCTTCCAGCACAAGGATATGCCAGGCTAGTCGGGTAGGCCACAAATGGGAAGCTGGTAAAAAGTGGCAGGAGGTCGGAGGGTGGTGGGTTGGCCCTGCCGCTCCAAAGGAGTGGTCGGTCGGGGGGGTGAGGGAGGCACAAAACAAAAGACAGTCCAATAAGAATTTATAGTGCATTAAAGGGTTGAGGGCTGCATATCAAGGGGGTTCACCAGCAGGAGGAATGAAGTCATTCTGCCCCTATACTGGTCCATTGTACATCCACTAATGGGGTGTTGTGAGTATTGAAGCCCCTACCTTAAGAAAGACATAAACCAGACAAAGATGGTGCAGAGGAGGGCTACCAACATGATTCAGGAGCGACAGGATATCCTGTTTGAACAGAGACTGATGAACTTAAACATGTGCTTACTGGAGGAGAGAAAGGAGAGGTGGATATGATCGAGACTTTCAAAAACCTTTAAGACATTAACAAGGTCAACAAAGGGGATCTTTTTTGCAGATGTGAGAACAAAAATATCCAGGGGCATAAGTACAAATTAGCAGAGGGGAGTGGGATACAGAAAGGAGGTTAGAAAGCACTTCTTCACTGAAAGGGTGGTGCAGGATGGAATGCACTGTCAGAGAGGGTAGGAAATCACAGTTCTGTTGGGGAATTTAAAAAGAGGGTAGGATAAATGCAAGGAGGAGGTTAGGGTTACAGGGGAGATGGGGCCAGAGTAACAAGTACCATATGCACATGAGCTCCGTATCGGGCAGGCTTTATAGACCTTCAGGCCATTTTCTGCATGCCAAAACATCCTTGCCACACTCCATAACCCATGGTGGTGCCACTATTAACAGAAACAAGTATGGCCATCCTGCCAGTGCAGTGGTTTTGCAACTGCTTGCGACGCTGGTGACCCGAGTTCAGAAGTGGGGCTGGGGAGCTGGAAGGGCTGGGGGAGAGGACTGAGCATCTGTGGGACTCCTTACCTACTTTGGGGGGGATTACAGCACACTGTACATGCCTGGTCCCTAGCGGTAGTGCTGGAGGAAGGCTACTAAAGCCTGTCAAGGCATGGGTGGAGGGGCAGCCAAATGCTTGATATCTTCCTGTGGGTATGTGAGTTGATGTCTTTGTGTCATTGCATGCAAAGTCCCTCCTGGGGGAACCTACTCCACACTAACCCCACCTCCCTGAGCTACAGGATTTCCTGGGTCAGCTTCCGACCCTGTTCATTGTTGCCACGGGGGTGCCTGGGCATTACCATCCCGTGGGGTTGCCCCATCGTGAGGGGGTAAACTCGTAGGGTTGGGAGTCCCATGGTGGTGCAGCGGCTGGAGGAGCAGGAGCCAGTTGGATGTGAAGCATTCACCTGAGAGCCCAAAATATATAAACTGTAGCAGAGACAAGTGAACTGCTGATGTTTTAACAATACATCAAGCAACCTATCAGCATATATACCAGTACCAAGCACCCACCCTGCCCTAGCTGGTGACTGTCTTTCTAAGGACAACAGACCTAGGTTCTACTTAAAATGACTCACCTGACCTAATGCATGTGGCTACCTAGCCAAGATAAAACTTAAAACTAGAATCAGTCCTGACACCACTGACATGAAGCTACTCAGGTATGGGATTAGGGAAGTCACCTGTCCCTTGCAGCAAATGTTCAATCTGTCCCTGGTCACTGGGCAAGTGCCTGATATCCAGAAAAAAGCCTATGTGGTCCCTGTGTTATAGGGTGGGGATGCAAACCTGCCCTCAAGTTAATGGCCAGTCTCTCCCCTTCCCCTTATCCAAAAAACTTAAAGAGGCTTGTGAATAACCAGTTTGTAGAATACCTCAACCAGCATGAACTCCAGGCCAAAGAGCAGCATGGATTCAGGAAGAACTTCAGCACTGTGACTCCACTCCTGGAGTTGACAGGTGCAATACATTGTGTGCTTGACCACGAGGAACTGGCTGTTCTATATTCATAGATCTCAGTGGTGCATCTGACCTTGTCAACCATGCCCTCCTCTGCCAGAAGCTGCTCCATCTGGGCCTCTCTGATGATGACACAGTATGCTGGTTTAAGGACTACCTATCCCGTAGATTACAGGCTGTAAAATGCCAGAATGTGCTATCTGATGAGAGGTTGATCGATGTAGTGGTCCCTCAAGAGTCCATTCTTGGGTCTCTGCTATTCTGTCTATTCATAAACAACCTACCCATGGCCTGTAAATCAACCAACGTGATTCTACACACAGATGATGCTGTCATTTCTTCAGGTGGCAAGAGCTTGGATAGTTTGAGGGTGAGGCTGCAGGATGACTTTACGTCCAGCGAGGAATGGTTCTCTTCAAACCTCCTTGTAATGAATGAAAGGAAGACTAAATGTGCCCTGATTTGTAATCGCAACAATTCTGATGTCTCTGCTGACTTAAGCATTTCCTCCTCATCTGGGGTTATACTTGAGCAAGTGAAAACTTTTAAGTACCTAGGCGTTATCCTGGACAGTGCCTGTCATTCGCAGAGCATGTAGTGTAGCGGTAAACTCAAGACCTGGATTCCTGTATAGACACCAGGACAACTTCCTATCTGAGATTAAGAAACTACTAGTACACAACTTTATCACAAGCATTATTAACTACGGTGTTGTTTATAGCTCGGTAAATGAGAGTGCACTGTCCTGAGTCAGGGGCCTGCTTGAGGGGCACCACTTTTGGTGCTTAAGTCTAGCTGTAACAGCAGCGTACCTTATCAGGACTTCAAAAGTCCACTTTTAACCCTTGCTGTGCCATGGACTATATGTTCTAATTCTGTCAGCAGCCTAAGGGTTAAGACTTTATTAATAGTTCTACGTTCTACGTGAAAAGGGAAGGGATCGTAATTCCTCAGTCAGAGGAGCTGGCTGCCTGATCCCTTCCTGTTGCTGGTTCCACCTCATGCTCCCACATTTTGTGATGTATTCAGTTGGAAAGTGCAGGGACACACTCTATTGATAGCAATGGAGGGCTGTTCGGAAATGGTATTTTTCATATTTTAGAGGGCCACAGGAGTCAAATGAAAGCTACTGCTAAACTAACAAGGCTCTTGTTAGTTGAGCAATGGATTTCATTTTACTCCTGTGGCCCTCTAAAATATCAAAAACACCATTTCTAAACTGCCCCCATTGCAATCAGTAGAGTGCATCCCTGCATTCTCCAAACTAATACATCACAAGACATGAGAGCATGGAGATATCGCATCTACTTTCGGGAACCAGGAAGGGGAAGAGAACCGGGCGGCTGGTTCCTTCAACTAAGGAATTACAATCCCTTCTCATTTTATGTAGAACTATTAAAGTCTTAAAGGTGGACTTTTGAAGTCCTGATAAGGTAAGCTGCCACTATGGAGCTTAAGAAAAAACTTAAAAATGAGCACAATAGGTGTTCTTTGATAGGGCCTGTCACTTTGCACTAGACCTTAAAAATGATACCCTCACCTATGTCCTATATAGTAGGTTGAACTAGTTAAACCTTAGCTCAAAGGTGCTCTATCGTACTTTGATAGTCGGCCTTCTAGCACAATGAGACCTGCTGCCCCCGGATCTACAGCCTATATTCAGTTATGTGGACAATAAATACGGCCCTAGGGGCATGGCACGTCACTCTCTACTGCTACCTCTCAGGAGAACTGTGCTGGCACAAAATTGCTTCTCCTATTGTTTTGCAAAACACTGGAACGTACTGATGGACACTTTAAGAGACCACCGCTTTCCAGGATTGTTTAAAGCCCAGTTGTTGTCCATAGTCACTCCTCCTGAGATATGCAGTTGCTACCATTGAACATCTGTTGTAAACTGACAATGTATCATTTGTATACTGCTATCTACATAAAGTGTCATGTAACATTTCAGAAAATCCAACGCTGCATGTACTTTGCCGTTACCGATATCATCCACTGATCTACTGTACATTTTGTATATTTCTTACTGTTGCACCTGGCTCTAAACTCTTTGAAAACAGACACACATGCCTAAACGGTTTTATTTGAAATAAAAATTAATTTGTTGCAATATAGTAGTGATATAACAGTGGATCCACTTGTATCCTCTTAACATGACAAATCCATGCGAAACCACTATTACATGGCAAAGAGTGGCTTCCAAGACTTTTACCACATTCACACTCCCTCCCCATTCCTGCTGCTGTTCCTGTTTTTGATACAGCCTAACATTCTATCTCCCCTCCCAAATGCTGCTGATCAGAGGCCTTTGACCTCAGAAATCTGTCAACATGGGAGATGTGCCTCTCAAGCCTCCACTGTTCCCGTTGTCTCCCAGGTAAGAGCAGAGCTGTCTTTCACCCTGAGCCTGCTGCAGACATACTTCTCAATCCTTCTGCACTATTTTGCACTAGTGAAAATGTATTTTCTTTTTCGATCAATGTTTTTATCCCCAGGCTACTGGCCCCTTCCTGTCCTCTGGTGGTCCATTCTCATCACCTACCGTCTCAGGGACTTACCTTGGACTTGACATCCCCCATGGATTTCCCACCATGAAGAGGCTTGGGGGGGCTCTTCCCCCCACCTGGAGCACCATCCAGACAAGTCATCCGAGGCGCTATATGTGGTGTGGAGGCTATGGTGACCGGAGACTTCTTACTGCTGGCAGCCATCTAGTTTTCTGGGTTTTTTCCCGCCTCCCCCAACATCAGGCACAGCCTCCTTACTGGCCTCGCAGACACTGCTGACTCCCCTGCAGAGGAGCATGATCCCTGGCCCACCACATGGGGTCGCCAGAGCTGGAACCTGATGTCATGCCACCGAGGCTGCAATGCTGTGGAAAGGCAGCACCTCCCCAGCCCCTCCCCAGCCCCCTCCCTGCCGCCCAGCTCATTTCTGAACTAAGTTTGCTCATGGAACAAGTTGTGCTTCAGGCAGCCCAACACACACATTTGCTTTTGGTTTTACAGTTCTACGCAGTAAAACAGTAGCCTACCTTTAGTGACGGTCACATACAGTAAAAGCACAGAAGACTTTATGATGGCAGAAGGCAAAAAGCACATCAGTCCCCATTATTTGGCCACACCCACTATGAATAAATTTAGCATTTTAGTTAGTTGTTGTGCTGATTACTGCCAGAAAAGTGGGTTAAAACCCATCTAATACAAACTTACCATGAATTCAGTATGTAAAGGCAAGACGTAACCTCCAGGGAAGGGACGTTCAAACACTGCAAGTGTCCGCCATCTTTAATGACTTCAATCATTGATTATACAATTTGTAATAAACTCTGTTTTTAAAACATCTGAAAGAAATAAAATATACTAATGCTAAATTTAGTTATGTTACAAACATATAAATGCTAAAAACTACAGGAATATGATGAAAATGTTTGCCAACTAATAAAACACTGCTGCTTTAAGGGAATACATTGGCAATAACACATGGCAGGTGGGCAATAACACATGGCAGGTGGGCAATAAGTAGGGCTACAATTTTTTCATGGTAAAAACTGTCTAATTTCATGACAAATGCACAGGGAAAAACAATAATTTCACTGCACTTCACGGTCCATTTATTGAAACAAGTTCCTTTTTGGTGATGGGACAGCAGTGGTCATTATTGCCGCCCCACCCACTCCAAAAAAAAAAAATCGAAAGAGATCTAGGAATAATTATATCAGACGACCTAAAGGTGGGCAAGCAATGTGAGAAGGCAGTAAGGAGGGCTGGGGAGATACTGGGATGGATAGGGAGAGGCATCACCAGTAGAAAACAGGATGTTGTTATCCCTTTGTACAGTTAATGAGTGAGACCCCATCTGGAGTACTGCGTGCAATTCTGGAGACTCCATCTCTGCAAAGACATAGACAGAGTGGAGGCTGTTCAGAGGAGGGCAATCAAAATGGTGCAAGGTCTGCACCAGAAGACGTACGAGGAGCAACTAAAGCAGCTTAATATGCATACCCTTGAGAAAAGGAGGGAGTGGGGGACATGATAGAAACTTTTAAGTATCTCAAGGAATTAACAAAGTACAAGAGGGTAGCATCTTCAGAAGAAGAGATGCAAGAACAAGGGGGCACAATTTGAAGATAGAGGGGACAGCTCAGAGGTAATGTTAGAAAGTATTTTTTCACAGAGAGGGTTGTGGATGCATGGAACAGCCTTCCTGAGGAGGTTGTGGAGTCAGGAACAGTGGGAGAATTCAAGAATGCATGGGACAGGTATAAGGCAATTCTAGTGGGGGGTAGGAGGAAGTAAGCTGTTGATTAACTAGAATCTGCAGCTTACCCATCAGGTAGGGAAATGGGCAGACTAGGTGGGCCGAGCAGTCCTTATCTGCCGTCAAATTCTATGTTTATATGTTTCTATAATGCACAATCCATTCCTTTTACTGTTTTTTTTTTCTGTTATTAAGGAAACTGACTGATCGGCGTATGACACGTCTCTGAAGGTGAGACTATGTCAGTCAGCTTGGTAGCCAATCAGGAATCGAAGCCACAGCCTGTTTTTTTTCTTTACACAAACCAGCTATTAAACACAGTTTCTTTATTTTGCATACAGAGTAAGGCAAGTGGGGGAGGATAGCATGTGAGTCGGGGTGTGTGAACAAAGAACTCTCATTTCTTATCTAACTGTCTGAGAAGATGAACTCAAAGCTTTGTCTTTCCAGATGAAATATACTTGTCTGATGCTGGCTGTCAGGTAGTACTTGGGCCCTTGAGATTCCGTATACTGAAGAGAGAGATCTTAGCTCTACAATACAATATACCTACTGTAACTGAAACGTTATGCAGCCCTCCGCAAGCAAGTCTGGTGAGATCAGACAGCGGGGCAGATGACTGGGATACAATATACCTACTGTAAGTGAAACGCTATGCAGCCCTCTGCAAGTTTGAAAAAAAAACAAAGTTGTTCAGCCATACCATTTATCTTCCTGACGGTTGGTCAAGCAGCAGAAATGGATGAGTCTAATCACATATGTTGGCTAAGCAAGGGAGAAAACGGCAACGGTCTGCGTTTTATTAGGGAGTTTCATGGGGGGCTACCGATTTCATGGCATTGAGGAAATCTGAAAATTTCACAGTAATGGTGAAATCCGTGACACCCCCTGAAATAAATACAGCCTTAGCAATAACACAGGGCAGATGGGCAATGACACATGGCAGGTGGGCAATAACACCTAGCAGGTGAGTGAAGACACAAGACAGATAGGCAATGACACATAGATGAGCCATGACACATAGCTAATAACCAATATAAGCTTGTCCTCAACCTCCAGAAAACACAGGCCATGCTATTTGGTTCCCTGGCCAAGACAAGAGCATGCCCTGCCTCTCTCAATGTCGCTGGAGCGGACGATACTCCCTTACAAGTGGTTGACTAATTCAAATACCTGGGAGTAACCCTTGATCCCCATCTTGACCTCTCCCTGCACATACGCAACTCATGTAAGGCCACAAACTGCAAGCTGGGCCTGGCTTACAGAACCAAAAGTTGCTTCACTCCTGCTGCCCAACTTGCCCTAGCAGAAGGAGTTCTTCTCCCCATGCTCTGCTATGGGCTCACCTCCTTCCTGAACACTCCAAAAACCTGGCTCTCCAAATGGGACACAGCATACAATAACATTTGCCGCTTTGGCCTGTCAGCACCCCGCCTCACGCATCACTGTCAGCTCTACTCAAGGCTTGGGTGGCTCTGCCCCGACAACCACTGAACCTTTGTCAATGGGGAACCTCATTGACAATACTGTCAGAATGTCCACCCCTCCGGCACTTGCTGAACTGCTCAAGCCTATCCCCACTGTCTACCAGCTGAGGTCCAGCGACTCCCAGGCCCTCAAGGTTCCCAAAACTCGTTCCCTTGCAGGGGATCGTGCCTTCGCTGCCCTCACTCCCAGAACATGGAACCTTCTTCCTGCACAGGTAAGATCTGCTCCCTCACACACCAGTTTCAGGACCTCTCTCTGGGACCACCTGAAGCACGCATCCTCCTGCCCCTGCACCTAGTGCCCCCACCCTGAGTGGCAGGCCCAGTGCCACTTGGACTCTGTGCTGCTGCCACTTATGCCTGGGTAATACACTGTGTTTCCCTGAGCTCTCTGGCCACATCTTGCTTGACGCCTTAAGTCATCATCTACTGCTGACGTGCTCATTTACTCTGCTACCCACTGTTGGGGTTAAGTGACCCCCTGCCGGCTAAGCTGCCATGAAGTTATCCCATGCCCCCTTCCTCTTGGCGTAATTCATTGCAAACATTTCTCCCCTCCCTTGCTGCTCATGTGCCACTACTTTTCTGCCCCCTTGTGTTACACAAACTGAGTATCCCCACTTATCTGACCAGCTGTTATCTGTTATTATCTTGGTCTGTTCCTTGTAGATTGCCATGCTTTGACTCTGTATTGTTATAACCTGTACCTGACTGTCCCTGTCATCTGTTATTATCTTGTCTGTTCCTTGCTGATTGCCATGCCTCGACTCTGTACTGTTATTGCCTGTACCAGGTAATTCTCCCAGGT
Organism: Neoceratodus forsteri; assembly: GCA_016271365.2. Classification (NCBI taxonomy): domain Eukaryota; kingdom Metazoa; phylum Chordata; order Ceratodontiformes; family Ceratodontidae; genus Neoceratodus; species Neoceratodus forsteri. Next base: position 133,403,390 of record JADMNL010000031.1, on the reverse strand, counting down.
TGCATCTGAAAATACACACCTGACTGTCTAGTGTGCTTACATGGTAAACAAAAGCTAAATAAAACATCAGGCTGGCAATAACACATGGCAGGTAGGCAATGACACATGGCAGGTGGGTTACAACACATTACAGGTAGGCAATAACACATGGCAGGAAGGCAATAACACATGGCAGGTGGGCAATAAGGCAATAACACATGGCAGGTGGGCACAGCACATGGCAGGTGGGCAGTGGCAGGTAAATAATAACACAAGGCAGGTAGACAATAACACATGGCAGGCAAGCAATAACACATAGCAGGTAGACAATAACACATGGCAGGTGGGCAATGACACATGGCAGGTAGACAATAACACATGGCAGGTGGGCAATGACACATGACAGGTAGGCAATAACACATGGCAGGCAAGAAATAACACATGGCAGGTAGGCAATAACACATGACTGGTGGGCAATAACACCTGGTAGGTGGGCAATGACATATAGATGGGCAAGGACACATGGCTAATAACCAATATCAGGTTGGCAAACATGCCAGGTAGGTAGGCAATGACACATGGCAGGTGGGCAGTAACACATGGCAGGTAGGCAATAACACAAGGCAGGTGGGCAATGACACATGGCAGGTAGGCAATAATACATGGCTGGTGGGCAATGAAACATGACAGATAGGCAATAACATATGGCAGATGGGCAATAACACATGGCCGATGGTCAGTGATGCATAACAGGTAGGCAATAACACATGGCATGTGGACAATGATACATGGCAGGTAGGCAATAACACATGGTAGGTAGGCAATAACACATGGCAAGTGGGCAATAACATATGGCAGGCAAGCAATAACACATGACACATAGGCAATAACACATGGCTTGTGGGCAATAACACATGGCAGGTGGGCATTAACACATGTCAGGTAAGCTATAACACATGGCAGGTAGGCAATAACACATGGCAGGTAAGCAATAACACGTGTCAGGGGTGAAATAATACATGGTAGGTGGACAATAACACATAGCAGTGGGCAATAACACATAGCAGATAGGGAATAACACGTGACAGGTAGTCAATAACACATGGCAGGTTGGCTATAACACATGGCAGGTAAGCTATAACACATTGCAGGTGGGCAATGACACATGGCAGGTGGACAACACCACATGGCTGGTGAGCAGTAACACACTGTAGGTAGCTACTAACATGCCAGGTAGGCTATAATACATGCCGGATGGGCTATAACACATGGAAGGTAGACAAAAACACATTGCAGGTGGGTAATAGTACATGGAAGGTGGGCAGTAACACATGGCAGGTAGGCAATAACATGTGGCTGATGGGCAATAACACATGGCAGGTAGGCAATAACAGTAGAAGACATAAGTACTTTTCTAGTGTGTGCTGAGGCATGAGGCCACCGGCTGAATTAAGCAGTCAGGCATGCTCAGTGGGTGGGTTGCCATCAGGTAATCTAACCTGAGCGGGATCATGACTAGTATTAAACTAAAATGCCTTTACTTATATTCTAATGATTTATTGAACATAAATGTTTCCAGCCATTATCATAATCCTTTCAGAATGCCAGCAGCCAATCAGCCCACTCCATTTCTGGCCATTGTTTTGTAATGGGTCTTGGCGCACACCGACAGAGTGCCTTTATATGTATTGCAATGGACTTAGCACCCAAGGGAGTGTTACTGCGCTTATAAAATGGCCTGTTAAAAAACCTTTTGGTGTAGAAAATGCAGCACCTTGCATGCATGAATACGTATAGGCTTTTCCGGCATCCTGGTTCGTCTAATAAGACAGTAGTATCTGCAGTGGCCATTTTGGCTGATTTTATAGTGTTTTAGATTCCAGTACCAATTCTGTCAGATTATATAATGCTAAGAACTTGCATTCAAAGCAGGAATGGGTAGGGGGCAGAAAAAGGCAGCTTGTAAAACTGGGGAAGGGAATCCTGCGAAGGTAGATGCCTTCAAGAAACTAAGCAGAAGTCTAAAGGCATGGGGGAATTTTTCTCTCTGCCTGTCCCATCAGGTTAGCAGGTAGGTGCCCACTTAGGAGGTGCTACCCTCAACAGGATCCTGGAGCATGCCAGGGATCTTGCCACTGCATTCTAAAGACGTCAATACATTTGAATTGTGCACCTCTGTGCCTAGTATATGAGCAGTTGGCACCATTTCTTTTACACTGGACTGTATTCCAGCAGTCCAAACCCAAGCCGCTCCTGTGGCCCTGGCTCTCTCCGAGCAGGCCACAGCTAACAGACCACCTGCCTGACCCCCAGACAGATTCATACAGCCCATCTGCGGGCTTCCCAAGCTGCTCCTGTGGCCCTGGCTCTCTCTGAGCAGGCCACAGCTAACAGACCACCCGCCTGACCCCCGGACAGATTCAGGTATGCACCAGATCTCCGAAACTCGTGGTTTTGAATGCCGCTGTTTTGACTGGATGCCCAGTGGAGGAGCCAGGCACTGATTGGTAGCTGTGCTCCTTGGCTGATTTTCCAACACCTGGCATTTCCTGATCTCAGGGAAACCTCTTTCTGTGCTGTGTTCTGGACTGAATTTTTTCAGCCACCACCCCCCCCACCTCCTCACAGTATTAAATAGACCATTACTCCGCCCCTTTCCTCAGCCTAGCAGCTGACTGGTCACTCCACTGCTGCACATTTTCATGCTATTGGCCTCCCTGTCTTCAATACCTGACTTGACCCACTTTCTCACTGCCCCTTTTTAAAGCAGTCCCACCCACAGGATCACACACTTGCTCTCAACGTTTTCTCCAACTACTCCATCTAACTCCTCTCAATTACTGCTTTACCTGCCCTGTTGTTAGGGACCTCACCCTAATTTGACTATATACCCTTTCAACTATAAACCAGCTAGCAGTTAAGCAGGACAGCAACACCAAACAAACTACCATGGGGTGCAACCACCTACTACTACTCCTTCTCACTACCTCTTTTGGCATTGCTGGTACCATATACGAATTCGGACCCCTACCTCCCCACTCTGAATCCTCACTGGGTGCAAGCTGATAGAAAAGCATACACATGGCCACTACCACTTCTGGTAACGATAGGCTCTTTATCCTCCTGCACCTCCCATACACAGTTATCGCCAAGCCAACCTTCCAAACCATAACCTTAACGGTTAGTTTTCCCCCTAATTTAACACAGGCATATAGACACCTCCCCCACCTGAAGCGCAGGCGACGGAAGACACGAGGGAAGATAAACATCACCCTATCTGCCAGAAAGGTTATCTTTCTGCTACTGCTATTCTCTGGCAATGTTCACCTAAACCCTGGACCAACAACCCAGAGGAGCAGGGGGGTCCATACAGTGAACGGCCTCAAGATAGCATCGCTAAACATCTGCAGCCTAACTGCCAAATTCGACCAGCTCCAGGCTTGGATGACCATCCATGCCGCTGACATACTCTGCCTAACTGAAACCTGGCTGTCGGGTAGGATCAAAGATGGTGAGGTGGCCATCGAAGGATTCCAAGCATTTCGACTTGATAGAATAGGCAGGAAAGGTGGCAGCTGCCTCCTATATGCCAGAAACTCACTGAGTTGCTCCATCCTCCCCATCTCCAAAGTTGTGGAGGATTATGAGCTACTAGTGGTAAAAATACAAGTTGGCCTAAAAGGCAAGACCCTTACCAGCACCACAACCTACCTGCCCCTCAAGAAAGCCAAGAAAGGCCTTCTTCTTGTTATAGAAGAATTTAGCGCACTCAGAAAGGGCTCAGAACTCATCTTGACCGGTGACTTTAATATTAACTGGTTATGTAAGGAGGGAACACCCTCCAGAGACCTAATCACCTCCCACAATCTCACGCAAGTCGTCACTCACCCCACCAGGCAGAACTACAAGGCTGGTACCAGCACCCTCATTGACTGGGTCTTAGCTAGCTCACCGACTCAATTCTCTGAACTCAGGGTTCTCCCGGACATGCTAAGTGACCACTCCCCAATCTCCTTTATATGGACCACTAAACTTGCCAAAAGTCCACCCCGCTTCATCGACAGCAGGATTCTGTGGAAAGGCAAACTTGGATCCCTCAAATTGGCCCTGTCTGCCTACAACTGGTCCCCCATCAACAAGGCACCTACGCTGGACCAGGCCCTTAGTTTTTTAACTGAGGGCTTCAATTCCTTCTGTGATATCTATGCACCACGCACAAAATGGAAAATTCGGGGGGAGGTAAACGGCTGGATTGATGGCAAGCTCCTCTCCCTCCTAAAGGAGAGGGACTGCCTCTGGGAAAAAGCCTTAAACTCAGGCAGCAAGCATGATCTGCAGTGCTACAAAACGACTAGAAATCGGTGCACCAAACTTATCAGGCTCGCAAAAGCCAATTTCCATAAGACCCAGCTTAACAACGCATGGGGAGATGGAAAGAGGTTTTGGGACAACATCAAGAACATCCGTGGTAAAGATCAAAAGCAGCACCCTAAGATGCTCAACATTAATAACTCATCCTCCTCAGATCTGCTAGCCATTGCTGATGCCTGTCCTCAGTGCTGCCTCTAGACTACCTTCTGCCTGTGGAGGACCAAGGTTGAGCCAACCTGTTCATAACTAACCACCCAGCCTTCTACTTTAAGAAGGTGATGGTGAAGGGGGCTCTAACGATGGTCAGGAAAGTCCTAGACAAAACCAGATTGGGGAGTGACGGGCTAGACATGAAATTACTATCTCTCATCCTTGATGTTATTATCATGCCCATAACAATGCTATTTAATAAATCATTAGCCCTAGCTCAATTTCCAGAGGTATGGAAGCAAGTCCTGGTAACTCCAGTGCATAAGAATGGTGACAAGGCACTGGTGTCAAACTACAGGCCAATATCTATCCTCTCCCCACAATCCAAAGCTTTGGAAAAAATTGCAGCAAGTCAACTCACAGAATACCTCAATAAGTACAATCTGCTCTGCCCAAATCAACATGGCTTCAGACAAAAACACAGTACCACCACGGCACTGCTGGAATACACTGACTAGGTGCACAAGGCGCTGGATGAAGTCAGATTGGTGGGGTCCATCTTCATAGACCTCACCAAAGCCTTCGACACCATCAACCACCTTCTACTAGTACTCCAGCTCCAAAGATTGAGTGTGGCACCAAACAATGTGAATTGGTTCAATGACTACCTAACACACAGGAGCCAGCGAGTCAAAATCGGGCAGACGTTATCCAGCTCCAGAGATGTACTCCTAGGAGTCCCTCAAAGATCAATTCTAGGGCACCTGCTTTTCAGCCTCTTTGTAAATGACCTACCCTCAGCCTGTGACACCAAACTTATCCTGTATGTGAACGATGCCATGCTGCTGAGCAGCAGCACCTCTCAGGCTGCCCTACAAACAGAACTACAGAACTCTTTCAATAAACTCGAGGATTGGTTCAGTAGGCAAAAGCTGCTACTAAATTACAAGAAAACCAAGGCCATGCTACAATCCAGCCCCTACAACAAACACAAGCATGCTCCCCTCATAATCACCAACAAGGTTTGTGAGCAGATTGAGCAGGTGCACTTGTTCATACCTTGGAGTCACCATTGATGACTCTCTCTCACTTATATGCACCACGTAGACTCCTTGTCAAAGTGGTAAACACAAAGGTCGGGTCCTCTATAGGCATAAGAAACCCCTCACCCCTGACAGCACTCCTAATCTCAGTCTCCAGCTCCATACTTCCATGATAGATGACGGGCTGGTGATCTATGGAGCTGCTACTGATACAGTGCTCAAAAGGGTCCAAATTGCACTCAGTAAGGCATGCTGCCTCACCCTGTGTGTAGATCACTACGCTCATTCTTGCACCCAGTATAAGCGTACAAACTGGCTTAAACTAAAAGACAGGATCAAATACCCAACTTGCCTCCTGGGAAAGAAGGCAATTCTTGGAAAAACCCCACCCTGTATAGGAAACCTGCTCAAGGCTTCTCTCTCAACACATATCACCAGACGGAGAAAGAATGGAGCACTGTCCATACCATTCCGCCGAACCTCACTAGGGCAGCGTGCTTTCTCCTATCGGGCCCCCCTCTGGATAAATGAACGCCAGATGAAATTACAAACAAACAACAGCCTGTCTCAATTCAAAGTAGGCCTCAAACAGCACCTAATGTCTAACTCAAAATGCACCTGCTTCTCAGGCCCCACTTGCTAGACAGGCCTACCCCCAAGGTAAAACCCAGCAGAGCTACCAAGAGAAACCTGCCTCTATTCCAGCCTAGCCAAGGGCTTAAGTAAGCTATCAGTCCTCTTTAAACGCACTTGGTACTGCCCCTCCCAAACCACCCCCTCATACACACACACACTATACTCGACAAAGCCCGCTGGAGCTGCTCCCCTCATTACAGCCCCCTGCTTCACTATCCCCCCACCTCTTGCTCTTTGCTGTTGATTTCAAACTCAGTCCCCCTTGTTTCACTGTCACCCAGCCGCTAGCCATCTGGGATAGCATTAAATCCTATGCAGTTACTCTGCCACAGTCTATCAATGGATTTGGAGGTTTCCAGGGGTGTGCTACCTAGGGCAACCGATTAGAAATAGTTTAGTATTCAATTACAACTGCTCAGTTTTTTTCTCCTATTTGTCTAATTGTCATGTAATTGCTCTTTAATGCCGAATGATCAGGCCTCTGTAACCACTGAATATGTGTATTGTCATATTGTCCACCCTGACGTGGAACCTTTGTAAAAGAGCTAACGCTCAAAGGTCTTTCTGAAATACTAATTAAACAAATAAAATTAAACAAACAAGAAATGATTCGAAGGTCACACGAGTCTTCAGTGAGGTGGTCAAGACCTTGCAATTCACAGAAAACAAAAGCACAGTGAGTTCAGAGAGATGTACATGTTCCTTCCCAGCAGCTGGCCAGAGTTTCTGTGAACAGTCAAAGCTGTAGCGTCCCTACATTCTGGATAATTGCCTTATCCCAGATCTCAGAGGGAGGCTGGAGGGCTGGGGTTATGAGCAGACACTTCCTTACGAAGTGAGAGTTGGCCCGCTGCCACTCAGCATACTGAACCCAGAACAAATAGAAAACCTGATCCTCTTCTTAGGAGGTGACAGTGGCTGTCTTTTCACCTTAGTATGGCTATTCTCACCTTCTAGAACAACACAGACAGAGAAAAAAGAACATGCATTCTTTTCTGTGCCCTTTGTCATCCTAGCTTTAACTTTTTAGCTTCAGTACAGAGTCACTGATCTCAAAGTCATGCACTCCTCTGATTAAATACCTCCTACTGCATAGACGTAGGGATTAGAAACCACTGGTGGATGGAAACACCTTAATTTTATATACAGGGAATACATAATGAGCTCTATGCACTATTGACTTTTGGCCCTACACGCCACCAAACACAGCACAAAGGGCATAGTTATGCATATCCCAGGTGTCATTTGGACACGCGCAGATGCACTAACACCAATTCCTGGTGTACGTCCTTCCCAGGCCCAGACCTTGCTTGTATGCACATATCTGCATGGTCCGGGATGAGGAATGTCAGTGCTGGGCTCGCAAAAAAGCAGCATTCAGATGCCTTTTGCAGTCTGTCAGCCCAGTGTTGGGTGGTGTTTTTACACCAGCTAGAGGGCTGCTGCAACAGGTGCGCTCCCCACCACCCAACAGCCATTTGGAGGGCCGTACTGTTGTACCGCAGCTAGGACCCCAGCCCTCCTCCTTGCCACAGAAGGCTGAGGAGAGGATGTTGATGGTGGGGCACATTTTAACCCTTAGGCTGCCAGAAGATTTAGAACATACAGATTTTTAGGATATGTATACACGTTGGCTGCACAGCAAGGGTTAAACAAAATAAAACCATGAAACTATGCAGAAAGGTGTACAGTAGTCCTTATGCGGACTGCCATATCCCATGATTCCCTGCTCCAGCAGAGCAGCGGATCTACTGTGAGAATGGTTGCAGCTTCCAATTGGAAGCCCACAGTCTGGTCCAGGTCCTATTCCCTGGCTGGCCCCTCCCCTTTAGCAGACCTATGCATCCACACATTGAGCCAGGCAGGTTTAGTGCATCCCGGCCCTGTGTGTTGTTCTGGGGCCAGGTGCACAGCTCGTAGTTGCACACCCCAGTACGCACCTGTTGATTACTGGGCCTGATAATGCATAGTCAGAGCCCAATGCTTGCAGTAGAATAACACCTTGATCTCCACCAGTGAGTGGTGTGACCCATAACTCACACATGGCAAAGCCACAAGTAAGTTATGATGCACCTACCACTCGTGTGAAGAAGACTGTGTAACGCCACTACAAAGCATTATGTATTTGATACATACAACATTATGTTTAGTGGGCTGCAGCACTGCATGTCTTGTAAACCCTCTGTGAGTTTTCCCAAACATGAGCTCAACTGTAAGGAACTATTCAATGCAGGCCTGGAATAAGTTCAACTTACCTCTGTTTCTTTCTCTGCACCAATCAGAAGCTTCCAAAGTGATGTTGTTGTGTCATGTGCACGGATCTCCTACATTTCCTCTGCCCGCAGTGTCTCGGGAAAGGATGACTCAGTCATTTCACCTCTCCAGCCATGGCCTGGAGCATAACTCTCCAGCAAAAAAAACACCAACCCCTCCCCCACTCTGCACGTTCTCCCTCCCTCAGTTCCCATCCTTGTCTCATCTCACTTGAAATAAAATAACCTTCCTGACTGCTCCCTCTGCATTTTCTCCCACCCACACCCATCGTTCCATAACCCTCCTGCTCCCTCTGTGGGCCCCCCCTCTCCTTTCCTAACTTCTCTCACATTCAGCACCTTGTGCCTTGCAATGCAGCCGTGATGTACATTAATGAAGTATGCACCCATGTTCTGCAGTGGCATACCGCTTATGCTTACTTACCTGTATTAACGTCATAAAGTCACAAAGTGATGCACAGAGCACTGCAGCTTTTAGTATGGCTGCTTTCCGAAGACTCTCCAACACAGACCTTACTGTTTCTGAGTTGCAAATAAAGACAGCTGGACAGGATGTCAAATCTACTCAAGTTCCAAAGCTCGTTTAGCTGAAGGTAACATTCTAATAAACAATTTAAGCAACCTTTTATAGCCTCTGAAATCTCTTAGAACATTCCCTTCTCTTTGTAAATTAAAATACTTTTTTTGTTTGTATTGATTCATTTTATCAGGACAATATTCCGTTGAGCAAGGCTAGTTTGCAAGGAGGTCCTGGGAGAGCAAGGCACGAGTAAGACAAGTAAGCAATAACCCACAACAGGGCTTGCATTTCTAGAGCATAATGCACATCCCAGGGGAATTGGAAGGGATGAGGCCCACAGCTGAGTGTCTTTTAACGCACCCAGGAAACACATTAATTCTCAGGAAATGCATATCCTGAAGTGGGACATTGTGCTTATAAAATAAAAAAGGTTTTTTAAATGGAAAAAAGTTTTATTTTTGTGTAGTTAGTCTACTGCTAGGTAGATTATGTTAGGTTAGTGATAAACCGTACACATGCTGGGAATTCATGGTCATGTCATGTGTTTTGACCAATGAGGTTGCTAGGATTACCGAAAATTCTGCAGTACATTTTACAGAGATGACCAAACTGTACAAGGAACAATATGAGTAAGAGAATGAGGAAGAGCTAATACAATAATGGAAGTGCTAACACACAAGGTGTACTAAGCATTAACTTCAATTGCTGTGCAATAATCAGAAGATAGGATTAGCAATTACATGTTTCGATGCAATGATTGTCAATTAATAATTTACTATATAGGAAAAAATACCTGAAAAAGATACAGGTTTGTGGTTGTTGGGGAATAATGTGCAGTCATGTGATATTTTTGAACCAAGTGGTACAGCAGTATTTCTCCTGCCCATTTTAGATAAACAGAGAATAAGATTCAGGTTTTCACAGCACACGTGGAGTAACTCTATAACTTAATAGGTTCTCTAAGGGGCATCTCTTATAGTATAAGTATAACATCCCCCCCCCCCCGGTAATATAAGGAACTGGGAAGATTTTAAAGGTGGAAGGCATGTGGAAAGGGTTAGGGAGGATCACAAACACGGGAAAGAATGGGTAGTAGAGTCTCCATGAATGTGAGGCGCTTAGGTAATAAGATGCCTGAGCTGGTGTGTGTGTGTGTGTGGGGGTAGATACTTCTGTGCTCACGGAAACGTGGGCAAATCAAAACAGGGAATGGGACTTAATTATACTGGGATTTTGGTTGTATAGGTGAGATAGGGATACTGGCAAGACAGGAGGGGCAGCTGTTTACATAAGGGAGGGGATAGAGAGTAGTAGGGAAGAAGGGGAAAAGGGGAGTACAGAAACCTTGTGGGTCACTTTAACTATGTTGAAAGACAGGAAGGTCCAGCTAGGGGTGGTATATAGACCACTCTCTCAATTGGAGGAGAAAGACAGGGAGCTGGTAGGGGTTATACAACAGAAATGCAGAAGGGGCAACACAGTGGTAGTTGGGGACTTCACCCTACCAGGGGTAGTAGATTGGGACACTATGACATCATCTAGCAGTAGAGAACAAGTCATCCTGGATGCACTCCAGGATGCATTTCTGACACAACAGGTAAGACAGCCAACAAGGGAAGGAAGCATCTCAGACCTAGTCTTCTCCAGTAGGGCTCTGGTAAGGGAGGTGAGGGTGGAGGACCCCATAGCGGGGAGCAACCATAGTTCAGTATGGTTCTCTCTAGACCTGGGCAGAGAGGAGACACATAGTGCCACCAGGGTCATGGACTTTAATTGGGCCAACTTCGGTAAGATGGCTGCAGTATTAGGGAGGGATGTTGCAACCATACGTCCAGACATGGACACCACTGAGAAATGGGCCATCATAAAGCTGGGACTGGTGGAGGCCACAAACTCCTGCACTGAGTGGAGGAGTAAGAAGGCTAGGTCTAATAAACCAAGCTGTTGGACCAAAGAAGTACAGGCCAAAGTGAGAGAAAAAAGGGCTGCCTTTGAAAAATACAACAGGACTGGTAGAGTAGCAGACAAGGAAGATTATATCAGGTGCTCCAAGGAGGTGACCACGGTGGTAAAGGCAGCCAAGGCTATGAAGGAGCTAGGGCTTGCTCAAGGGATTAAAAGGGGTAAAAGGGGTTCTTTAAATATATCAGGGATAGAAGGAGCTGCAGGGAGTAGATTTCTAGGCTTAAGACAGAAGGTGGATGGGTGGAGAGGGGGGCTGAACAGGCAGAGGTATTAAATGAATACTTCTGTTTAGTTTTTACAAGGGAGCAGGAGGTACCTGGTCAACAGGAGCAGGGTAGGGTAAGGAAAGAAGGGGGAGTCAGGGTGATGGAAGAGGAGATCCCTGTGCAGAGAGTGCTAGAGGGACTAAGGTCTCTACAGACAGATAAAGCACCAGGACTAGACAGGATACACCTGAGGGTCCTAAAGAAGCTAGCGGGGGTCCTGGCAGCACCTCTGGCAGAGATGTTCAACACATCACTTCTATTGGGATGTGCACCCCTGGATTGGAGGATGGCACATGCAGTGCCTATCCACAAGGGTGGATCTTGGGAGGAACCGGGGAATTACAGGCCGGTCGGCCTCACGTCTATTGTGGAGAAATTAATGGAGACTATCCTGAAGGAAAGACTAGTGGCATTCCTGGAGGAGGATGGCCTCCTTGATGATAGGCAGCATGGGTTCACCAAAGGAAGGTCTTGTCAGACCAACCTCGTGAACTTTTATAACTGGATGACTAGAGCTCTGGATAAAGGTAAAACGGTTGATGTCCTGTACTTTGACTTCAGCAAGGCCTTCGACTCTGTGCCACACGGGAAGCTGACAGGCAAGCTGAGGGACCTGGGGGTGGGGGTTAAGGTGGTCAGATGGATTGGGAGCTGGCTGGAAAACAGACAACAGATGGTGGTGGTGGTTAGGGGGGAGCTATCAATGCCACGGGCAGTCATAAGTGGGGTACCGCAGGGCTCCATGCTGGGACGGTGTTATTCAACATCTACACAGCAGATATGGCAGACAGGATTGGGAGCCAAATAAGCCTGTTTGCTGATGACACCAAACTGGGAACAGTGGTGGATAGGGTAGGGTAGGGGGGACTACAGAAAGACCTAGAGGTGTTGGAGAGATGGTCATACACCAGGCAGTTGAGTTTCAATGCTAAGAAGTGCAGGATTATACACTTTGGAAACAAGAATCCTAAATGCAGTTACCAGCTGGAAGGGGTGCAGTTATTGGTATCTACTGAGGAAAAAGACCTGGATGTGATGATCATAGGGCACATGAATCACTCTGCACAATGTAGGAAGGTGGCAACGAAGGCCAATAAGATGCTGGGGTGCATAGCGAGGGGGATCACCTCAAGGAGTGAGGAGGTGATTTTGCCATTGTACAGGGCACTGGTGAGGCCACACTTGGAATACTGTGTGCAGTTCTCGTGCCCCTTCTTATAAAGGGACATCAGGCTGCTGGAAGGGGTGCAGAGAAGGGCGACCAGCATGCCAAGTGGGATGAGGGAATGGCCCCATGAGGAGAGACTACGGAAGCTAAATATGTACTCCTTGGAGGACAGAAGTGACCGAGGAGACATGACTGAGACCTTCAAATTCTTGAAGGGCATAAATAGGGTTCATCAGGAGGTTCTGTTCAAGTATATAAAGGAAGGGATCACAAGAGGACATACTCAGAAATTGGAGGGGGGAGGTTCAGGAGGGACATGAGGAGGCCCTTTCTCACAGAGAGGGTGGTGGCACCATGGAATGCTTTGCCTGCAGAACTGATAATGCAGACATCAGTAGGAGGATTTAAGAGGGATGGGACAGGGTCAAGGGCAAAATCAGAATGGGGAAGGAGGGGGAGGGAGGAGGTAACATAGGCAATGAATTCAAGTGGACAGATGGGGGGGTTGGGGGCGCATCGGTATTCAAAACTGAGAGCTGCACACTCAAGCAGACTTGATAGACTGTGAGGTCTCTGTTTGCTAGCATCTTCGTATGTTCGTATAAAAGACTCCTAGAATGAAGTTTGAGCGAGAGGACTATAAATAGAAGCTGAGCAGTTCTGGCTGCCAAACCTCACGAGAAAAGTCTGTTACATCATAAGAGACATCCTTCGGAGGCTCTATTATCTTATTATAAATCACTCAAGTTTAGCTTGAGCAATTTATAACTTTGTTGGATTTTTTTTTTTTTTTTTCATTTTTATGTTGTCCTCTCCCTGGTGCTGAAGTGGAGAGCTCTTTCCTAACCCTTCTGCGTGAGACCACACTGTACATAGGATAAGAGATATGATGGCTCTGCGTGCTGACTGGCTGAGATCATGTTAGTGGTTTCTAATCCTATAATAAGGCAATGAATCATGATTGATTCACACACAGGTAGTAAATACCTGTTTAGAACTGTATGCTGTTGTTTATATCCTTGCTTAGCTCTTCCATTGATGGTACAATGCATCCATGTTCTACTATAGAACATTGTGGCTGAGAGGGACATAAATGACATCACACCATTCAAAAATGGTATTAACCACCAGTGTGTGTGAATCAGAAACACTCACTGAAGTTACCGATAGGTCCATAAAGATGGAACAATAACAGGATTAAAACCAGTATTTAAAAAAAAAATTACTGAGGAAAAATTTCATTCAGGTTCAGTGCAGTTCTCCTTTAAAAGAAAACTTAAAATAGTACTGTATAGTGCATAATGGGCCACAGCACAGTAATCCCAGACTGTGATGAACCCCAAAAGTGACGATGGATAAGGCGCTCATAGCACACTCATACGCATTGCGTTTACATGTAGGCAGTTAACCGGTAACGGCAGTGTTTGTGGTTAACTCTTACCCAAAAACACGTTCACTTGATAAAACTGGTTATTGGAAAACTGCCATTTATATGCAGTTTAGTTAGTGGAAAACACCCTGCAAAAATGTTCAACTTCCCAGTAACCAAACCTGCACATGAACGTGAGACAGAGGCTGTAGAAAGGGACAGGCAATGTCACACTACTCTGAAAACGAGCCAAGGAACAGAGTGGCCCCCTTATCTCACCCTTTCCACACTGCCCTTCTCTAAGAATGGCCCGCCAAGCTTGCAGGAAGCTGCACAAATGTAACATGAAGGCTTCAAGTAACAACATCTTTCTAGTTCATGGTAGGTCAGCCTTGAAGATTAGTACCCTGTTCGTTGGCCTTTGGGGAGTGCATAGCGTTCCACATGTAGCGTTCGGCCAGATTGTATCCAGCTAACAGCAACAGCAGCTAACCTACTGCAGGCTTGAAACTGAAACCGTACACCCCTGGAATGGGAGAAGCCTCTCTCTTCCTCTTCCAGGGACATTTCAGTGGCATAGTTTTCAGTTCTCGATTTGCAGAGCAAGAGCCATCCTTACCTTTGCACAGGAGGACATTTCCTCGGGTCACCAGCTTTTGGCTGACTGCGTCCTGGCCTTTCACTGGGAAACAGGATGATGTCCTGGTCTGACCCGGACAAAATATCATTAAGATAAAACAGGGAACTTTAAAGCTTAAAGCAGCAATGCAACAAAATTGAGCAAAAAAATCGGACCTTACCTTTTCTTCACTGTAAGAGATTCCACGCATCCCCCAGTTATATTTTGGTGGTAACATTTTCTAGATTTACCAAAGTGTGAGTAATTTATAAATCTTTTGAGTATTTTTTTCTCAAGAAAAAAAAATGGCCACCACATTTGGTTTAGAAATGACACTGTATACTTGGCAAAGGTTAGGATCGAGAAAATAAAACATAAAAAGTCAAGGTGTGCAGCACAGGAGGTACCTAGAAAAGTAGATTTGACAATTAGCTTAATATTTTTATTAACTGGAGCTGAAACTAGTTTTTTTGGAAAACATTTTTGTTTTACTGCTGCTTTAAATAAAATATAACGCAGTGAGCACAAATAAGGAAACTCCATGTATATGAACAAAAGCCTACAAGAAGCCACCTTTGCTTCGGTCATTTAAAAGAGACCATGCATGTCTGACTAGATGGAACTATATTGTAACTGCATAACAGCTGATCTCCTATGAAATGTCCTGATCTGGGCTTCTTGAAAAATTGTATTGCCAGAGTTGAAGAACTTTTTTTCTTCAGTTTGCTATTCTTAAAAAAAACAACATTTTGTTGCAGAAAAGTAAAATTAAAAAGAGACGAATGGACAACACAGTACTACACTTGTCTAACTAAGTTATTAACATCTGTGTCATCACTGGATTGTGATTGGCTCACTGAATTAAATGGGACCCTGGGTTATCCAACCCCACTCCCAATATTCAAACTACTGTCAGGTCACCCAGGCAGTTTGGATGTTCGGGGTTGTACTGTAATCCATTGTCAGTAAATGATTCCTTTGGAGTTGAAATAGTAATACATTGTATTGCAGTAACAAGGTTGCCAGATTGATACATTACTCAAGAAATAAGGCACGCAGAGCTATAGCACAGTAACATGCTTAAGGGTGCGTTTCTCAGTGAGGGCTGTAAACCGCCACGAGACACGTTGCAAAAAAGAATACTTGCTCTGGAATTCTTTATTCCACTTATCAAGTGGTTTGAAGATTCAATAATAATAATGAATGTGTTTTTAAGGCCAGCACTGGAGAGGCATGTCTTGCATGGTACTGCAGCTTTAAAAAAGATCTCAGACTTGCTTGCTGATCACGACAGTGCATAAAGCATTCTTTCTGCAGTGTGATTTCAAGGGTATGGCTGAAAACGGAACCATTTGACTCGGACCAGACAAATTCAGTAAAGATCTGGATAGGCTGGCTCAGCCAGACCGGGCCTAAGTTGCATGAATTTGGTTGGTCCAGCCAGTGTGGTCAGATGGGCCAGGGAAAACAAAAAAGTAGGCAATGCACATAGAACTCGGGAATAAAGTGAACATTATAGTTTATTAAAACAGACAAACAAATGGCTCCCCAGCACTTTGAGGGTATACACCCTCTTCAACAGGGGTCAGATGGGCCAGTCTGGCTTTTACCAAACAGGTTGGTCCCATTTTCATCCCTGCTCAGGGTGTGGTGAAAACCAAACCGAAGAAACATGACCAGATCAATAAAAAAAGTGTTCTTCCCTTTGTGTTGGCTTCTAGTCTGTGCTGCATACCTTGCATTGATGCTAAGAACTCCCTTGTAGGTTACTACCATGTTTCCCAAAGTGTGGTTCTTTTCCTGCCCCAGGGAACCTCTACATAACTCTCCTTTTTGGCCCTTGCATGCTGGGATTTCTAAGCATTATCTGACCAGCCTCGCTGGGATAGAGAGTTGAAAAATGATGAGTTTGTGGGCACGCCTCTGGTGAGTCGCACCAGAGTTTCTTGATTATGAATTGATGAAGACTTTTCACTCTTGGTTTAAAAATCAAGAAATAATCTTTTAAGCTGAGGATGACTGGGGGAGCTGGGCTGTTCTAGCGGCAGGATCACCAGCTTGATCTGGGGGCAGAAGACAGGAGCACCCACTGGAAAATGTAAGTCAGGGCAACTCGGAGATAAATAGCTGGACAAAAAACCCAAGCTGGCTACAGTCAACAGATTGCTTTGCTGATGGCAGTACAATAACAGCAGAAGAAATTGGTTGTTTCAAGAGAATAAAGGGCATAAACTAGTTGTGACAATGTTTAGGAGGAAAGACAAAAATCAAAGTCTGGAATGCACAGTAATTTAGACATATTTAGCCTCCTTCTACTTCTCCCTTCTCCCAGGGTTACACAGTAACTGCTGACTTTGGGATTAGAACCTGGGTCTCCAGGGTCACAGAACCACTAAACTAAAGTAACCATTTGATAACCTCCCCCTGATCAGAATGTGAGTGAGCGGTGGTTGATACACACGTCATACATGTACATACAGATAAATACACTCACAACACAAAATACCTGAACACACAGGACTAAAAGCACAGACAGCACTAAAGACAGACACGTGCACATACTGTACAAAACAACACAAAGAAGAACAAAACAGGAGAGCTGCTGAACTTGAACTAAATGTCATTTGAATAAGAAAACATGTTTTTGTTCCATTACTGTTGCAGGTCACTAGAAACTTCTCATTGAATTATGCAGTTTTTTTGTTGTTTTTTTAAGGGGCTTTATCGACAATATTTACAACCCAATCATGTTTGTACTCTCCTGCATGGGGAACATAATGTAAGTCCTCTCCTACAGCAAATATGTCATGGGTGACCTTAGCAGCATTTCCTCACCGTGACCTCTCTTAGCTCAGTGCGTTGTCGTGGGAAATTGGCTCACATCTGGCAGTAGTAGCAGCAAACTCCTTCATGTGACGCTGGCTGTGCTGGCTGATGGGCTGTAAATGGAGAGGTTTTGCTTTTATATCCTACAGAAACAAGTCTTGTTTACAGACGCGAATTGCTTGGAGGGGGAAGAGAGGAGAGGCGGGGGAAGGAGTACAGGTTTCAAATGGATGGACAGCAGAAGCAAACATTTACAACAGTTTATACATAAGCGTTTAGGATACAAATACATAACAAAGAAGATGCACCAGCAGTCCCAGGAGGAAATCAAATGCTGATGCATGGAGACAGAGAGAGAGAGCAAGAGCATGCAGAGTGAGGGGCAGAGTGTTCCAAAGTTCAGGAAGGTCAAAAGCTAATAGCAAATTTCCTACATATTTTTTTTCTTTGGAGGATAAGCAATCTTTAATTCAGTTCAGAATGCTAGAGTTAGGCAGGGTTAGTAGTGGGCGAAAGCAGGTTAAGATAAGTAGAGAGGGGATGCCTGCCAGCACAGCAGTAGTGTTATCGCCTGTGATGCTAACGACCCGGGTTTGGGAACAAACCCGGAGTGTCAAAGGGCCGGGGGCAGGCAGGATGAGTATCCATCAGGACTGCTCTCTTCCTCCAAGGTGGGGTGGTGGAGCATGGTGTGCAACTCCCTGCGGAGGTTGGGAAAACAGCACCAGCTTGGGACTATGCTGATGGGGAGAAAACGATGGCAGACATTTGTAGGGTGCATGTGGGAGCGTGTTCAATCCATGCTGATGTCATTGCATGTCTGCATCTCCAGGGGTAATTATAAGGTGGAAAACCCCTTGCCTCAGTTGCGCCAAGAAGAAAAAATTACTCACCTTAGTAATGTTGTTTCTTCTAATGGAGTCTTGCTATATTATGACATATGCAGTATAACCCCAGGTTAGAACTGCTCCGGAGGTGAAAGAGTTAACTTTCCATGCCAGGCATGGAACCTTGAGCGCGAGCTCGGTTGAACACTGTCTGTTGTTGCTCAAACTTAAACTGTCAGATCTTTACGAGGAAAACTCACTAAGGTTCTGTGTGGAAGCCGTAAACCTACACTAACCCATTGGCTACTAACTACAAAAAACACATTTGTGTTCTTGATCCCAAAACAAAGACTCAAGTCAGGGGAATCAAGAAAGAAAATTAAAACATAACACCCAGGCACCCTAAGAAAGAGTGAACAAAGTGGGCCTCTATGAAGTGCCAACATTGCGCTGCCCACCCACATCCCAAAAATAGAGGTTCTGAGAGGGGCAGGCTGGGGGGGAGGTCATAATATAGCAAGACTCCATTAGAAAAAACAACATTACTAAGGTGAGTAATTTTTTCTTCAAACAACATGAAGTCTTGCTATATTATGACATATGCAGACTACACAGCAGTACCTCCATGGAGGAGGGAGAGAACCTACTTAGGAAATAGGCTCTGAAGCATGGCTGTGCCGAATCGAGCATCACTCCTAGCCTGGATGTCCAGGAAGCAATGCTTAGTGAAAGTGTGAACTGTTTTCCAGGTAGCTGCTTGACATATCTCTAGGATAGGGATATCCCTGGCAGCAGCCAGAGACACAGCTGTACCCCTGGTAGAGTGAGCCCTCAGGCCTGAGGGAGAAACCTTACCCAGTTTTTCATAGCAAAATTGGATACAAGAGACAATCCACCTGGCAATGGATCTCTTAGAGGCAGGTTTTCCTTTTCCAACCTCACCATAAGTGAGGAACAATTGGAGGGAGTCAAACCTGTGACCCTTGGTACGTTCTATGTAATAGCTAAGGGCTCTTTTGACATCTAAACTGTGCAATCTCCTTTCGCCAGAGGAGGAATGGTCAGTGAAATACACAGGAAGGTACATGGATTGGTTAAGGTGGAAATCTGAAACCACCTTAGGCAAAAACTTTCTGTTACTCCTGAGGACCACCTTATCCCTGTGAAAGAAGATAAAGTCAGGTTCCACTGACAATGCTTGCAACTCACTTATGCGCCTGGCAGAAGTGATGGCTACCAAAAACACAGTTTTCCAAGTCAAGTACTTGAGCTCTGCTGAAGACAACGGCTCAAAAGGGGTTGCATAAGCTGGGCAATGCAAATATTAAGATCCCAAGCAGGGGCAGGGTCCCTGAATGGAGGGTTGGTGTGAAGCAACCCCTTGAAAAACTTGGAGAATACAGGGTGAGCTGAAAAAGAAGAGGGTTTACCTGCTGATAAGAAAGCAGACAAGGCTGCCAGATGCACTTTTAGAGTAGCTGGTCTCAGCCCCAAAGAATTCAAATGCGCCAAATAATCCAGGATTGTGGGCAAGTCAGCAGATTCTGGTGGAATATGCTTGCCAGAGCACCATATGGAAAATCTCTTCCATTTGGAATTATAAGTGGCCCTGGTAGAAGACTTCCTAGAGGCCTTCAAGATATCCAATACACCTTGGGAGAGGTGTAGGTCAGCAAACTCTAACTCTTCAAGAGCCATGCCTTGAGATTGAGAGATTTGAGGTTCGGATACCAAACCCTCCCCTGGGCACAGGTTAACAGATTGTGATTCCTGGGGAGGTGCAGGGGAGGGTGGACTGCTAAGGACATGAGGAGTGGATACCAGGGCTGTCTGGCCCAATCTGGAGCAATCAGGATCATCTTGCAGGGTTGAGATCTGATTTTGACTAGCACCTTGAACAGAAGAGGGAAGGGGGGGAATGCATAGAGAAACTTCCCTTCTCAACTGAGAAGGAAGGCATCCAGAGGGACTGAGCCCAACACTGGGGGCCTGCAGCAAAAAAGGGGAAGTTGGTGATTGTCTGGGGCTGCAAAAAGATCTATCTGCGGGGTGCCCCATCTGGCAAATACTACCTCCAGTACTAGGGGATCCAGTGCCCATTCGTGATGGCCCTGGGAAATCCTGCTGAGAGCATCCGCTAGGACATTGTCCTAGCCTGGAAGGTGAACTGCCATAAGGGAGGCGTTCAGGGAATAAGCCAGAGACCACAACTTCATTGCTTTGGTGCACAAGGCCGTAGACCGAGTGCCTCCTTGCTTGTTGATGTACCACATTGTAGTAGTATTGTCTGTTCTGACCTGAACAACCTTGTTCTGAACAGATGTGGAAAAGACCTGGAGTGCTAGAAAAACTGCTCTGAGCTCCAACAAATTGATGTTGAGCAGAGATTCCTGTGGGGACCACAACCCCTGGGTAGTGAACTCGCCCATGTGAGCTCCCCACCCCAAGAGGGATGCATCTGTAGTAAGGGTCAAGGAGTGAGACTGGGGGTTGAAGGGAACCCCCTGTCTCAGATTGCTCTGGTCCTGCCACCACTGAAGGGCCTGGATCAGGGTTCGAGGCACTGGGATCAATTTGGTTAGAGGGTCTGTCCTTTGAGACCAAAAGGCTCTCAAATGGAACTGGACGTCCCTCATCTGAAATCTTGCTCCCTGCACTACTGCTGTAGAAGCAGCCATGTGCCCCAGGAGCTGTAGAAAATACCTTGCCAGTCGAGAGACCTGCAGGGTGAAAGAGGAGGCCAGAGAGACCAAGGTCCTTGCTCTTTCCAGAGGGAGGAAGGCTCTGGCCTCTTTTGTGTTCAGTTCTGCGCCTATGAAGGTGAGAAGCTGGACAGGCTCTAGAACAGACTTTGGAAGATTGAGAAGGAAACCTAGAGATGTGAGCAGTTGCTGAGTTACCTGAAGGTGTAATTTGACCTGGTCTGGGGACTGACCTACTATGAGCCAGTCGTCCAGATAAGGAAAGATGGCAATCTTTTGCCTTCCTAAATGGGCAACTGCTACTGCCAGGCATTTTGTGAATACCCTCGGGGCCGAGGTGAGGCCGAAGGGCATTGCTCTGAACTGATAATGGCCTGAGGGCAGTTCGAATCTGAGGTACTTTGATGGGAGCTTCTGATAAGAACATGGAAGTAGGCATCCTTGAGGTCCAGGGAGGCTAGCCAGTCCCTGGCCTTAGAGAGGTAAAATAATTCCCAGAGTCACCATTTTGAACTTTGGTTTTAAAAGGTGCTTGTTTAGATACCTGAGATCCAGGATGGGCCGCCATTCTCCTGTCTTTTTGGGGTAAGAAGTACCTGGAGTACAACCCTTTGCCCTGGTGTAGGGGTGGAACACTTCCACAGCTCTGAGAGCCAGGAGGCAGAAACTTCTGTTTCTAGGGCAAGTGCCTCTGAAGGATTTGCAGGTGGAAAGGATCTGGCTCTCATCTTGGGAATTTTTTTGAAGCTGAGAACCAGTCCCTGGCTTACTACTTCCAGGACCCACTTGTCTGATGTTAAAGACTTCCAGTCCTGGACAAAGTAAGCCAGCCTGCCCCTACGGTAGTGGAGAATCGGCCCTGGCCACCCCATCAGAGCCTGTTTTGCAGGGGCTTTGGGTTGAGGGTAGAAGCAGGCTTACTTGAACCCTTCTGCCTCTTCCTCTGAAGAACCCCTCTGGGCATAAGCAGAGAGGAGGCCTGGGCTTGGTAAAAGGCTATGAAAAGGCCTGCCCTGCCCTGACATGCTGCCTTTGAGGGTGGCTTGCCTTTCTTTGGCCTGTGCACTCCTATAGGTGGTCCTATACTCATCCATTTTCTTCATATAATTCTCTGTCTGCTCCCCAAACAGAGAATTGCCCACAACAGGAAAATCCATAGCCTTAGACTGAGTATCCTGTGACAGGGCAGTACATCTGAGCTAGGCCATTCTGCGAAGAGACACAGATGTAGCCATGACTCTTGATGAAACATCATTAGAGTCTACTGCAGCATGAAATTGCACTTTGGATGCCTCAATACCATCCGCAGCCACCTGCTCCAGCTCCCTGGCAAGCTGGTCAGGGGCCTGTTTTGCTAGGATCAGCACAGTATCCCATCTGGATTTCTGGTACCTAGCAGCATAAGCCATATAATTTGCCTGTCTGAGTCCTAAAGATGCTGCCATGTACTGTTTCTTTGCCATAGTATCCATCCTCCTAGAATCCTTTTCAGGAGGGTGAGAGGCTAGAGGAATATTAGCCTTGTCACAGGCTGCAGCCTGCACTACCCCCCACATGGCTACATTGCTGAAAGAGGAACTCTGTATCAGAGCCTGATAATGTATACCTCATGTCCATCCTTTTATCAACAGGAAGGATAGAGTGAGGAGTTTTTAGAATTTTTACTGTCTGTTTCCTAAAGGATTTGTGCAAGGGAATAGACAGTCTCCCAGACTCTGGAATATCCATCATTTCCACATAATCAGGCTCTTCTTGGTCATCAACAGCTTCCTCAACAGGGAGTTGGAGAGTTTCAGCAACTTTCTTATAGAACATAAAATGAGAAGGGGACTCAGATAGCCTGGGGGGGGGGGACCCCTGATGGTCTGTCTGGAGAGATATCCGGTTCAATGGGCACATCCAGACCTTCAAAATCACATTCACTCTCCTCATACCCCTCCTCCCCTTCCTCCGGTTCATAAAAATCCTCAAAATCATAATCTTGAACCGGTGGAACCGTCCGAACCGAGCGCTTCCCTGATGGTGTCGGTTCGGACGGAACCGGGGGAAAGAGACTGGACAATTTGAATAGCTTTAGCTATTTCCTCAGCGGTTGGAGAAAGAACTTTTGGCTCCACACTAGCTGACTTTCTAGCCCTTTTAGTTGGAACCGGCTCCTCAGAGCTGGCTCTTCGTTTGCCCGAGGAAGTATCGCCCTGGTCAGAGGGCACTCCCTCAGGTTCGGTTGGAACCGAACCGGGCTGGCCATCCGGGTCAGCGGACTTTTTGGCCTCCCTTTCCCTGAGCCTACCAACTCTCTTTTCCACGGTGGCAGCAGGAAAATTCTTACAAATCTGGCAGTCTGCATTGAGGTGGTCAAACCCCAGACAATATACACAGGTGGTGTGTGGGTCAGCCTTAGCAAAGGCTTCCCCACAGAGGCCACAGTGCTGAAACCCAGTGGGTCCGGTTTTTCTTTTGGGTTTCTCAGACATAGTGCCAGCCTAACCAAAACTTGCCCGTTAGTGGCAATCCGCCAAGCAAGACTCTCTTATCGGTTCCCAACCGTGTCACGGGTCATGGAAAAAACCGTAATGAAATCCCTTTTTTTTAGAACCGATAAGAACCAGGAACAGCACTCTAAAGGACTAGAAGGTTATTTTAAACCAATCTGATTGGTTCAAACCGAACCGAAAAAGACGTTTACAAATTCCACACAGAAAAAAATAAACGTAAGCCTATCTATTACTTACAATACCACAGACAGAGCTTGAACCGACCGATTGTGGTTTAATTACAGTTAATAAACCGAAAATTACACTTTTTAACCGACAAACAAACCGAGCAGCGGGAGAAATCTCCGGAGCGACTGTTCAGTGAGGCGGAGTAAAGAATCTGACAGTTTAAGTTTGAGCAACAACAGATAGAGTGTTCAACCGAGCTCGCGCTCAAGGTTCCATGCCTGGCATGGAAAGTTAACTCTTTCACCTCCGGAGCAGTTCTAACCTGGGGTTATACTGCATATGTCATAATATAGCAAGACTTCAAGTTGTTTGAAGATCCTGCTCTCCTCCTGAATGATGCCACCAACATAAGCCTCCGGCCAGATCAAAGTGGATCTCTGTCACTCCTTTGGGAACCCCACAGTAGGAGGTAAGCTACAGAGCCTCCATCCTTGGCAGCTGGAGGGGAGAACTTTGAGAGGTTGATAAGATGTAAATCCCCACCTGAAACAAGGAGAGTTAACAAAAAAAAAAAAAAAAAGAACAGCTTGTTAGCACAGACCTGGCTCCTATAACAGCAGTATAGCTTGCTCGCTTAGGGCCCAGACATGGCCAACCCAAGTATGAGTATATGAAGCAGCGATGCATATGGGGAGCACAGATCAATGCAAACCTACAGAGGGCAATGTATAGGCAGTCAGGTTTGGAGAGAGAGACAGCAACGTACATCGCATCACCATAATTAATGAAGGCAGTGCCATTTTTCTACTAGATATATTTTGATGGGACTGAACAGAATAAAATTTGGGTTTTGTACAGCACTTTCCATTCTATACCATACTGCACTGCACCATACCATACCATACCATACCATACCCATACCATACCATATCACACTGCACTATACACCATTTAATGTCGTAACATACAATACCGTATAGTACCATACAATACCCTACCATATCATATCGTACCATGTCATGCCATACTTTATCATACCATATAGTGTCATGTCATGCCATACCATACCATGTAATGTCATACCATATCATATCGTACCATGTCATGCCATACTTTGTCATACCATACAGTGTCATGTCATGCCATACCATACCATACCATGCCATACCATGCGTACCATACCATGTCATACTATACCAGTGTCCCACATGTAAAAAGTAATTATTGGCCCACACAGTTCCAGAGCTTTGTGAGGCAGGGGCTGCACAAAATACCCCTAGTTGTGGCAGCATGAAGCAAATGGGCTTACAGAAGTTGAGGTTGATGGACATCCTGTTTGCTACATGGAATCCTTTGATGGTTTCTAAAATCAGCAACCCCTGAGCAAAGCTGACAGTCCAGGTGTGGGGTCAAATATATGAAAAATGGAATTTAAATGTAGACATCAGAATGTTGACACCACTCCAGGCCTACACAGACTTCCTGCCAACGAGCTTGGACTCAAATATTTTACAATGGCAAAGAGGGGGGCTTCTGGAGGTAGGCCAGGAACTCTTTCCTCCTGTGACTTATACATGTATGCTACCAATAGTTATCTATGCATCTGGCCCATCTAACCCCTCCATTGAAGAGCCCATACAAAAGGACTCCTCTGTTATCCAAAAATGATTTCAGGATAACCGACTTGTAATGAACCACAAGAAAAGAAGTATCTACACTGTTCATATCCAGACACTTGTTAAGGACAGTTCCCGACTTGCTGAACCTATGCTCCATCCAAGGGGAAAGCCTCAACTAAGAATGTTCGTACAAATCTCTAGGCATGCATCTGGATCAGCAGCTAGAGCACTCTGGCCACATATCCCAAGTAACAGCCAAATGCTACGCAAAGCTAGGTGCCCTTTACAGGGTGAAAAGCTGATTCTAGCCGCACATCAAGAAACTGATAGTTGAACACTCCATTTTCCCCCCTGCTAGACTTGAACACAGTCTATGCAGAAGCCAACTCTTCCACCCTGTCCAAACTGACAACAGTGTTCAATGCACTATGTAGATTTGTACTGACCTGTCCCCCCTTCCCCACAGATCCCACTTAAGCAATATACCATGACAGGGAGTGGATATATTGGTGGATTTACCACACCTGGTGTGGTTCGGTCATGAGGAGCAGCCGAGTGACTTAACCACACCAGAAGTGGTAAATCCACCCATATACCCACTCCCTGTCATTGTATATTGCTATTATACAATGTTCAACTTGTTTTTATAGCGATATAAAACTTTTGCAGTTGGTATACTGGAGGATTTATCACAGTCATGTGATGTGTTTTGACCAATGAGGTTACATGATTTTTATACCCCCATTGTATAATACATTATAATTTACAATGAAGTCAGATGGCTAGCACCCGCTAAGAGGCACTCTCTTCATACTGTGCTAGTGGGGGCTAGGTATTGGTCAGGAAAACTCCCTCAGTACCTCCTGGATCTTTTTACACCAGCCTCAGATCGCACCTACTCCCTCAGGTCTGCGGACAATTGACATTTCCAGATCCCGCGATGC
This sequence comes from Neoceratodus forsteri, assembly GCA_016271365.2. Classification (NCBI taxonomy): domain Eukaryota; kingdom Metazoa; phylum Chordata; order Ceratodontiformes; family Ceratodontidae; genus Neoceratodus; species Neoceratodus forsteri. Next base: position 133,377,450 of record JADMNL010000031.1, on the reverse strand, counting down.
AGAAGAAACTTAGAGCAAGCCTCAATCACCTAAATACTTCCTTCTGTTTGGAACAACAAGCCTGCCAAAATCACCACTTTGAATTCCATTATGTCATGTAAGCAACAAATAAAGGCTCATCATGCCTCCCTGATTGCATGCCCCAACTGCCCCAGACTGCCTCCTGTGGGTGCAACAGTCACAGGTCTGATACCTCACAGAGGGTACACTGAGCCACATACTACTCCCCTGCCTACTTGGCACTCTGCCTGTTGTATGATACGTTTGTTACGCGATCCCGAGATACTGTGAGTCTCTCTTGTAAGACTCCAATTGCACCTGCCTGGATATTGCACCGTGTATGTATTTGTGTTGCATTCTTATGTTATGTACTGCTGCTGTTTATAAGAACACCTGTGGAAGAATCTTTTCCTGTATCTTTTTGTAAGTTGTTACCCATACTTATTACCTTCCTACCCCTTCCCATCCCCCAGATCACAACTGAAAACTAATTATCTGGGCTCTGGTTGTTTACCTGGTAAAATATGTTTAAATAAATAAATAAATAAATGTCATACCATACTGCTGTATTCCATACCATACCATACCATACCATACCATGCCATATTTTACTATGCCATACCATAACGTATCATGTCATACCATACCATTCCATACCTTGTTGTACCATACCATATCATAGCATACCAAACCATACCATGTCATACCATACATACCATATCTGTTATACCATACCATACCATAACATGCCAAATCATACCATAACATACCATGCCATTCCACACATCCATATCATGTCATACCATAACAAACCATACCATACCATGTCATACAGTACCAAGTCATACCATACCATGCCATGTCATACCATAACATACCATGTCATACCACACCAAACCATACCATACCAGCCATCTCAAAACAAACCATAGCATGGCATACCTTACTATACTGTCATACCATACTATACCATGTCACACCATGCCATACAATCCCATTCTATACCATACCATAAATACTATGTCATACCATACAATACTGTCATACCATACTATACCATGTCATGTCATACCATACCATACCATGTTGTCATACAATACCATACCATACCATACCATACCATGTCATACTATACCATGTTATACCATACTGCACCATGCTACACTATACTATACACACCATATCATGCCATACCATACCCATGCTAGACCATATATACCATGTCATGTGACTTACCCCTACTACATCATACCATATCATACCATACTGTATCATGCCACACCATATCTATACTATACTATACATACCATACCATGTCATATCATACTGTGCCATGCCATACCCTTACTATATCATATCATGCCAGTTCTAGACCAAAATATGTTATATCATACCATACCATGCCATATCATAGAATAGCATTTGTAGTTATATAGTGCATGTCATGTGAACATCTCAAGATGCCTTTACAATCAGCAAACTCGATGACCAATAATCACTGAAATGCAGTCACCCCTCAGGTGCAACGCAAAATCTGCGCCAACATATCACACAATGGCTCTCCTGTTCTTTGTGTCCAGGTGGGAACTGACTGATACTGAAGCAGGTTAATATGCTGAGGGAGTTGGAGAATTGGGAGGAATTTGGTCAGGACACCAAATAATTCTACTTCTCTCTTTGAGAAGCACCATGAGTTCCTGCTCAGAACCTACTTAGACCTCTTGGTACCTCTCCCTCCCTTAGCCGAGGTATACCTACACTGCTTCATTTAGGGCTTCATCTCACCCTCACGTAACATAATTCAATGATTAGCTGCACCCTTCTCAATCCCAGAATCAGGGACAGCACTGGTACTCAATAGAAAATAACAAAATAATCACAAAAGTTGCAATATTACCAAGCCACCAGGTACATTGACACAATTCGAGAGTACGGCACTAAGCCGTGGTGCTTCGCATCATAGACATGATGCTTCCCCAGGGGGCCTTCTCAAGCCCACTGGTTATTTTTCCTTATTTATTCCCAATCATTTTATTCATTTGTTACTTTTGTATTGTATTTATACTTTAGTATTATAGTCTCACACTGGTGGCTTGTGTAATATTTGTACTCAAATGCACAGTTTTTGCCTATATTAGTTTTTCTGTCTGTATTTGTCTCCTCTATCCTGCCTCCCAGGTCACACCTGGAAGTGAGTCTTTGTTCACTGTGCCTTTCCCGGTTACTGATTTTAAATCTATCAGTCAATCAATCTTGAACACCCTCCAGAAGCCGACGTCTGGGACCACAAGCTCGGACTCAAGTCGCTGAGAGGTACGGCAAAGCCGCAAACCAATCAGAGCGCAAGCGCCTTTTGCCAGGCTCACTCCGATTGGTCCCTTTACTTCTCCATTCTTTCCTAGCTAGCGGAGCAAAAAGGTGCTATTTTTCTAGCAAAACCTGACTAAAAACTAATGCCTATACTGTTTCTATTTGTCTAAACTGCTTAGAAAACCTATGTCAATTGTTAAATCTGCCTAGAAAAGCTGTTTTTCTTTGTTAAAAAATGCCTAATGCTTAAGTGATTGCAGCCCTTTCCTTGACTCTGAAACTCTAGCCAGACTCCCAGGCACCAAGGAAATCGCCCCTATTCACTTGTAAATTTTCTTTGACACTGGCTAGTGAGACCCTTTGTACTCCTCCAGTACTAATTTGGCTTTCCCTCTCCTTCCCTCTTCAGCCAAGACCCTCCTAGGGCTCCCAGCTCAACTGCCACATGGCCGGCGGCCACCAGGCGGCTGGCGCTCCAGAAGCCGACGCCCAAGACCACAAGCTCGGATTCAAGCCACTGAGAGGTATGGCAAAGCCGCAAATTTTCGCCCACCTGCCCATTCCCCCCTCCCTGCACAATTCTATATAGACCGTCTTGCTCTGCCCCTTGCTGCCATTGGCCCCATACTGTCTACTTCTTTTTTTTGTTTCTCTCACTCACTCTTTTTGCCCTAGTACTTTGACAATCCTTATGGAGCGCTGCCCACCACATTAATCCAGCTTTATAAATTTACTTTAAGGAGCCGTGCCTCCTATACAAGTTTCTCTTCCTAACTACCTACACTAAAACCATGTCGTTGGCATTGTGGCTCCAGCTTTCTTGCACCCTATGTATATTACCTTTACTAGGGGAATCTCTGAATAGGACCTACCTAAGCAGGGAGATTCACCCCTCCTCCATTGAATGTACACACATCAAGTCCCCACTCAACTCTTGCAACACCTCTGCACCATTGCACCCTTACCAAATCGGGTGCCATATTCGGTGTGCCACAAGAAGCCAGATCCCATCAGGAAAGAACCAGACTCCACCCAGTGAGCACACTCAGCGGTATCTCACAGCTAGGGTCCTATGCTATGTAATGCTAGGACAACATAATACTGGCAATAAGCTCCTGCATATATACCAGGATGCTGCATCCAATCGGCTAAGGACAAAAATCTCCAAAATATCCCCTACTGCCCTAAGGAAACTCATACTCCTTCTATTACTTTGCTCAGGTAATGTCGAGCTCAACCCTGGGCCCACAAAAGACATCACCTCACCTTCAGAGCTCTCTAAATTAAAAGGAATTAGCTTCATGCACGTTAATGTATGTAGCCTTGTAAAAAAATTCTCCTCCATCCAATCTTGGATATCACACACTGAACCCGACGTGCTTGTTATCTCAGAGTCCTGACTCCGGCCAGCCACCCCGATCAGGAGATTGGCATACCCAGCTATTTACTATTCAGAACTGACAAACTAGGGGTGGTGAAGTCGCCATCTACATCAAGGACAAATTCACAGTCTCTATACTTGACTCTTCTTCGCTTGCCAACGCATATGAATGTCTGTCCCTAAAAATTGATACCACTTCTACGTCAGCCATTCGAATCATCGGCTGTTACAGAACACCCTCTGCTGGGCCACAGCTCCTGACTCACATATCATCTATGTTGGACTCCAGTAACCTAGAAACTATGATACTGGGAGACCTTAACAACGACTGGCTGTCCAGCGCCTCTCTACCGCTCAAATCCCTCTGTGACTCCCATGGTCTTTCACAACTCATCAATGAACCAACATGCATTAATAAGAAAAATCCAGCAAGCAGCACCCTCCTAGATGTCCTACTAGCAAACAAACCACACCTCTTCTCCCATGCTGGTATCTTCCATGCCGATGTTAGTGACCACTGCTGTATTGCTGGTGTGAGAACAAACCATATGCCCAAATCCACCTCGAAATTCTCTACTAAAAGATCAAAACAGAACTTCGACCCAGTGGCCTATATCAACGATCTCAAGGCCTCTCCTCTCTGGCAAACTTTTTCCTCGCCAAATCAGTGAATAATGCATACACTATTTTCCAAGAAATCCTAACAAATGCCCTTAATACCCATGCTCCTCTGGTCAAATCTCTCAAAAATTCAGAACATATCGCTGGTTTACTGCTGACCTCAAATCCGCATTACTAAAAAGGGACCAGCTTTGGAAAAAGGCTCGTAAATTTCAACCACCAAAGACTGGAGTCTCTTTAGAACCACAAGGAATTCCTGTAGAAAGTTGATCAGAGAAGTCAAGTCCAATTTCTACCATACTGAGCTAGACACCACTTCAAAATGCCCAACCAAATTCTGATCCACAATAAAAGACCTATCTGGCCACACTACAGGAAACACTCTCCCATCAAAAATCTTCTCAAACAATGTCGTTATCCGCGACAAAAAGGACATTTTACAAGCATTCAATAATCACTTTGCCTCGGCTGGTCTAGCTTTTGATAACTCACCAGCTTGTAGCCTGCACTCTCAGATGAATGCCTCGCCCCCTGAGCGAAACATTACGAACGCCACCTTTTCCTTCTCACCTGCCATCCTAAATGAAGTCGAAGGCCAACTTCTTCATTTGAACACCAAAAAAAGCAGTGGTGCGGACTCTTTAGACCCCTACTTCATAAAGGTTGCCTGGCATGTCCTGGCAGTGCCCATTACGCACCTGTTCAATCTGTCATTATCTCAGGGGACCCTCCCCAATTTATGGAAAACTGCCCACATTATTCCGCTTTTTAAATCTGAGGATCCCTGTGTCCTAAATAATTACAGGCCAATTTTGCTACTCCCCATCCTATCAAAACTCCTAGAAAAAATAGTTAATGCCCAGCTACGTGCATTCCTGGATAAGACTGTCTTCCTAAATACTATACAGTCAGGTTTCCGAACGAATCACAGTACGGTCACGGCGTTGGCCAAGGTAACAAACGATTGACAATATGAACTTGAAAACAAAAAGTTCATCTGCGCTGTCTTCTTGGACCTCAGCAAGGCATTCGACACTGTCGACCACTCCCTACTCCTCTCCTCATTAAAAGCCGTAGGTCTAGACACCACTTCCTTAGGCTGGTTCCAGGACTACTTAACAAACATACATCAGCAGGTCAAGGCAGAAGGGGAGCTCTCCTCCACTAAACCATTATTAAGAGGTGTCCCTCAAGGCTCCATCCTGGGACCTATACTCTTCACCATATATATTAACAGCATCGACCTTGGCATTAACAAAGCTAATATTCACCTATTTGCAGATGACACAGTTTTATACCTAAGCCGGTCATCACCCGAAGCTGCCTGCAAAGATCTGCAACTTGAATTCGATATCCTCCAACACCAGCTTCTCAGCAAAAAACTGCTCCTTAATGCCAAAAAAATGAAGGCTATGATTCTTTCTCCTGGCAACCAACCGGCTTACCTTACTATTGGCACCTTACCTCCTATCATCACCTTATTGGGAGAAAACTTGGAGTTCGTCCCCAAATTTAAATATCTGGGGGTCTGGCTAGACCATAAGCTCTCCTTCGGGGATCACTTGAAACATATGATAAAAAAACTGAGGCAAAGGCTGGGACTCTTCTACAGGATAAATCAACTTCTGACCACATGGGCAAAAAGACTACTTGTACAGGCCACCTTCATCTCCTTAATAGGCAATGCTGACTTCATCTATTGTCACTGCAATGCCTTATATCTGGGTAAACTGGATGTCTTACACCACAGAGCGCTGTGCTTCATTACCGGCCTCCCCTCCTCTACCCAGCACTGCTCCTTATATGCTGCGGTGGGATGGACTTCTCTACAATATAGACGCAACAGGAATGCCACTGTATGGACACTAAAAGCGATCACTGGCAAAAATTACCACATTATATCTCTCACATACTGCCTTTAAGCGAGCTTCAAAACTATGCCCTAAGAAGCTGCTCCATAATTTCCCTGAGGATCCCTAGGGTCCACCCACATAGGGAGAGCAGCCATAGGCTACTCGCTGCCAATCCTCTGGAATGAGACACAGAAACTCTTGAAATTAAGATTCCCTGTAAGCATCACAGTATTCAAGACTTTATATGCTAAAACAATCAATGAAATATGTCACTGCTTCCACCGCCTATGAACTTCTACTTCTATGTGTATTATCTCTACAGCCTCGTACACATTAAAACAACCTACCCAGCAGAAACCTCTCGCCACTCTCACCCTTGCCTTACCATCCCTCTGCCCCATGCCCATAGTCAAATCCCAAAATGTGAACGTCCCCACTGAGCTCTGGGTATAGCTACCGCAGGAACAGTGCCCGTCGGCACTTGGTACCTCCAAAGCCGACATCAGAGAACCCTCGTTTCGGGTTAAGCTCCTCTAGTAGTGATAGTCTGCCAGAGTCCCCACCCAGATGCCACATGAACCGATAGTTTTTCAGGTGGCAGGTGCTTCTAAAACCAATGCCTGCATCCTTTGACCATTCACCACAGGAACCATGCCTGCCAGCGCTCGGCATCCCCAAAGCCAATATCAGAGAACCCTCGAGTTGGGTTGCGCCCCTAAGCTGACATCAGAGAACCCTTGATTTGGTTTGCGATCCTCTTTTAATGATAGCGTGCCTGAGTCCCAGCCTGGTCGCCACATGCACTCACAGTCTCCAGATGTAAGGTGCCTCTGGAACCAACACCCGCATCACCCGACCATACTCCTCTACCTGAAAGCTGTGTACCTAGCCTAATCACCGCAGGAATCTATGGCTACGAGCAGTCAGTGATACTAAAGCCATCAACCCACATAATCTGTAGCACTTATCCACAAGCGGGTATCCCAGTACAATTTCACGATTAAGACAATTGCTCCTGCCCGCCACCCTGTATCCTTCACCTTTTCGGGGTCTCACCATAATCTCCTTTATCGCACTTTCCCCTAAAACATGTCTTGTAAATAGCTAGAAAAAAGTATAAAGTGTACCTATTGGACTCCAGAGCTTACTGTTACCTTATTTTGTTTATTTCTTTTCTGTTTACTCCTATGTACTACCTCAATGCCTGTATATATATGTGTGATTATGTATACTGTTATTGACCTTGTGTGATGCAGGTCCACCTTGTAAATGAGCTTGCTCAATGGTGTCCACCTGGATAGATAAAGATTTGATTGATTGATTGATAAACAACCACCAGAACAGGTGGATGGGAGCCTCGGTTTCTCATTCAAAATACGGCACTCATAGCTGGTGGTGAGAGGCGAGGTGAGCTATCCAGCACCAGGGAGGTTACAAGTGGGATCCCACAGAGCTCGTTGCTCGGACTGGTGCTGTTCAATGTCTTCATCAACGACACTGTGGTTTGCATTAAGGGCAAAATCTGCCTATTTGCAGATGACACCCAGCTCTGTGGGAGGGTGGACACAGCAGAAGGGATGCAAGACCTAAAGGAAGCTCTGGAAAAGCTAGACAGGTGGTCTGTGATTTGGCAGCTTGACTTTAATGCAAAGAAATGCAACGTTATGCATACTGGAGCCAAGAACCAGCGGACTAGGAACAGCCTGGGAGGGGTCCAGGTATATGCACCTGAGGAAGAGAAGGACCTGGGAGTGATGATCTCTGGTGACCTAAAACACTCCACGCAATGTAGGAAAGGAGCAGCAAAGGCAAATAAAATGTTGGGCTGCATTTCCAGACGGATCAGTAGCAGGCAACGGGAGGTAGTACGGCCCTTGTAACGGTCAACAGTGAGACCACATCTAGAGTACAGTGTACTGTACTAGTGTCCGTGCCTTAAAAAGGACATAAACCTATTGGAGATGGTCCAAAGGAGGGCAATGCAGATGATGATGAGCCAGCAGGGTAGGTTGTACAAACTCTAAAAGATAATTGCGGTGCGTCAGACGCGGGAAGAAGGATTGAGGAAGAACAAAAAACATTCCCCTCTTCTTTGAAAATTACAGCTGCGGACGCCTGGAAATGTTGGGCAAGATATGTGGAGAGACAGATAATGATGAGGCCATATTCTAATGGCACATATTAGACTTTAGAACATTCTCTGGAATGGAACAGGATCAGAAATTCATGCAAATGGAAAAGAAAATATTATTGTAGTAATAAGATCTTATGAAGGCATCTCTTGATAAAGCCAAGATACTTGGTGAAACGTTGAGGATTGCCACATTTCAAAGCAATAAAAAGGAAGTTTGAGAACGCAAAAGATGACTGTCTGCGGATATCTTTTTTGAAGCGCCTTCATAATTCTTTTGCTCTGTATGGGAGACAACATCTACAGCATTTACATATCGGGAGAGGCGGCTATTATACATATAAAAAAAGACTTTATCCATTTCCTGTGGGACTGCTTTTTTCTTGACTTAGGTTGTACAAGGAGAGGTCAGGGGCCCTGAACAGGTACTCTCTGGAGGAGAGGAGGGAGAGAGGGGACATGGTTGAGACCTTCAAGTATTTTAAAAGGAATAAATAGTGTGGACTCAGAGGGACTCTTCAAGTTTAGCGGGAAGCATAACACAAGACAACACAGTCTCAAGTTGGATGGGAAAGGTATAGGAGAGAGGTTAGGAGGCCCTTCTTCATAGAGTGGGTGGTGGCGGGTTGGACTGTGCTTCCGGAGGAGGTAGTTTCATTAAAAATGGTGGGCAGGTTCAAGAGAGGCTGGTACAGAATTAAGAAGAAAATAAGGGTCAAGGGGGAAGTGAACAAAAGGGGAAGGGTAGATTGGGGAGGGGAGCAAGGTCAGTAGCTTATGCTAAGGACCTTGCAATACCAGAAGACTAGATAAACCTCATGGCCTTATTCTACTGGCTTCGTTGTATATTGCATGCTCATATGTTCATGACAGCACAGTCTCCCCCAAACACTATGTTGGGGTGTTACTATGGTAATAACCACAGGGAAGTGCTCCCTACAGAGCTATAAACACCCCTTACTGCAGCATCTGGTGTTCGTTGAAAGCCTTCCATTCTCCAATCTGTTGGTGCAGTGATAGAACTACCACTAGCAACCCGGGTTCGGGAACAAGCCTGGGTTCTTGGGGACAGGCTGTGGGAAAGTGGATTGAGCATCTTACAGGATGCTTTTCTCCTTTGGGGAGAGACAGCAGCAACACCTTGCTCTGCTACCACCATCTGGGTGTGCACAGGTGGTGCAGTAATCGAGGTGTAGGGAAGAAAGGACATTGTTAGGCACTTGTCGGAATGTGTGCTCGCTCACCCACAGCCTGGGCTCATGTCCTTGTTTGCTGGCATCCTCAGGGAGAAAGTGGTCAATCCCCTCCACTGTGTAGCATGACATCCTCTGAGGCCAGACTGCGGTATATCCGCCACCTGACCAGTGAAGATGCAAAAAGCTACTTTAAAAAAAAAAAAGTCAAAGCCGGCCCAGTGGTATGGAGGGCTGAGGTGCTGTGAGCACCCTTCCTCCTGCCATGCCGGCAACCAGTGTTCAGTTCTGAGCATGGGTTGCTGGGGGTCGGCTGGGGAGGAAGAGGATCAATTGCCCGATGGCTGCTCTCCTCTCCTGGGGGGTGAGGGGGAGAACCTGCATAGATCTGATAAATTGCTGCCACCTGATACTGCGGGTCAAGGAGGAGACTGAAGGAGAGGGCTAAGATTCTGTGGCAAATGCATGCCTCCATGCACACATGCTCACATGTATGCCCTAGCATGGGGAATGGGGACTAACAAAATTCAGGAAGAAATTGATGGCAGCACAGGCATAAATGGTGCCTGCCCACCAATCCCTGCCTGCAGCACCACCAGAGCCTTGGAAGGCCAACAACTGAATGTGCGACTTCGGGGAGGGAACGTCCCTCCCCCCAACCCTGCCATGAGAGGCAATCCATGGGGGTACTAGGCCTCCAGGAGAGTCCCGGGTGAGTGTAAGATGGTGGAGGTTCAGCAGGGTAAAGCTGAATGAGAGCCCAGCCTGCCCTGGCCAAGGAGAATAAATAATGGATGGAAAAAAAATCTCCTATCCGACTTTAGACCAGGCTCAGCTTCTCAGATCTGACAGGATCAAACTCCAAGTTGGTGAAGTTCTAGACTCTCATACAAATGACATAACAAAGCAGTGGGTCAGATACTGGTAGTGCAGCAATGGGGGAGGGGAGAAAGGAATGTGGAGCAGCCTGCAACTTTCCACACACTGTCATAGACAGAACAAGATGTTCAGCTTTGAGCAATAGGTTTAAACAGACCTAACAAAACTGAAAACAGTCAGCTCAGTGGTTGGATTTGCAACTGCGACGCCGGCGACCTGGGTTCGGGAGCAGAGCCGAGTCACTGGAGGGCTGGCCAGGGGGAGAAGGTTGGAGTGTCCAATGACAGTTCTTCTTCTCGGGGAACATGGCCAGTTGTGTGCTGACTCTTGGCAGAGGCCGGGAGTACAGCAGCAGCACATCAGCGCTCTGGGCTTGACTGTCCTCGGACACAGGTCAGAGGTTCGGCAAGTTCCAGGGCAGACGCAGAGGGAGGATGTTGTGAACATCAGCACTTGCACCTGACATCAGGGCAATCGCGAGAGTCCACAAGAAAATGGAAAACGCCCTTTGGAGTCGGGAAGATGGAGTGCCAAACCGGGTCCCGATCTGCCGCCGGCTGCCCAGCTGTCTCAGGGGCCCGACAAGACTTAAAGGTTTGGGGGTTGTCCCACCTTGACCCCACGCGGGGTGGGGGCAAACCATAGTGAGATGGGTGACCCTGAGCAGTCAGGTAAGGCGGTGGTAGGGACAGGCTTCATTGGCACCTCCTGACGATGCGACTCTGGAGGGAGGGGGAGGGCAAATAGAAATTTAAAAAACCAAAAAAAATGAAAACAGACCTCAAAACACACTGCAACGCAGAGTGTTCTTAGCAAGTAAGGATGCCTCCACACCAAAAAAAAAGAGAAATGTCTGTCATATTTTGGGAGGTATGTAAAACAGTAAGCATGAATACTACACACACTCTGCCTTCCTCTTATAGTCATTCACACACAGATTCCCATAAAACCTGAGGGAATTATGCAGAGCGATGAGAAGGGCCTGTTACATAAATGGTGTTATCTGGTTTCATCACATTGTCACTTTCTCATCACTGTCCAGAGACAGAAATTAAAAGAAAACTATTTAAAGATCATATTGCAGCTCTAACCCAATCAGGTTAATGCGGACACGCTGCATATGGATCTGGTCATGTTTTTTCTACACGTGGTTTGTTTGAGGTTAGAAGCTTCTAGTAAATGATAAACCAACTAACTGCAGCCTTTGCTGTTTCAAAACCAGCAATGAGAGGGGGAAGGAAATGGGGGTGAGGGTCACAACTAGATGATCAGGAACCAATTCACACCCAGGAAAATGGGCAGCCCCTACAGAAAATTACAATGCATTCATGGAAGAGGCAGAGATACATTACTCAGGCACATTTGTTAAAAAAGATACCGAAACAGGATGCACAAAATGCATCAGGACAAACAGTTCTGCAAGGCAGTTCCTGAGTACTTCTCAGCAGGTGTTTGCGTACAGGGAGGAGGGGTCCTGAGAAACTATGTAGTGAAAAAAATGCATATTTCTGAGGAGCAGTAGAGTAACCAGCTGCTATAACTGCTGTGGCTTTGCATGTCATTTCAGGACACGGTCGACCTGAGTTCAGTTGGCTCAGTTCAGCTGCTCATAACGGACAGCAGAAACCCACAAAGTGAGGGAGCTCTACCATATGATCTAGCAGTGTTTGCTCAGGGCTGCAATAAGTACAGAGACTGGGGACCCAGCTCGCAGCCCTCAGTGAGGGAGTTTTGGGCTGTCCCTGTAGGTTATGGTTTGCACTGCACAGGTAGCAGGGTCAGATTGTAGGGCAGGGGACCCACCTGAAAAGGTGATACTGGGAGGCTGTACTGGGAAATGGGAACTGGGCCCCCTGAGTTCACAAATTGATATCAGCATAAAACACTAAAAATTCAGGTACTCATCACCACATATAGTACTGACACTGTATATAAAGTATAAAGAAGGAAATTTATTGCACGATAAAACAAAAAAGCTCCCGCCTGACGCGTTTCAGATCCCACATAAACCCTTTCTCAAAGCATACCACATCAATTTGGTATCCTGGCTCTGGGGGCATTCTGTATTCAAAATGGAGTGATCAGCTGGCCCAGTAGCATGGTAGGTTGAGGTGCTGGATGCCACATCACCACCAACCGCTGCAGCGACACAGGTTTGGGAATGGACGAAGTGGCTTGTGGAGCATCTGAGAGAGGGTAGCATTGAGCAATTGTGCATGTTTTAAGTAATGTTTTTAATGTATTTGCTTTTACGTACTGGTCGTTCTGAAAAACGGCATTCTTGCTAATCAGCTTACCAGTTTAAATAAAAATAAAATGAAAAATGAGCGTCTGACAACAGCTCTCCTCCCTTGGGGAAGGGGTCCTGGATGCCGCCGCTTGTCTGCCATCTAACAAAGGCTGGATGGCAGCGACAGTTAGATAGGGAGGGTGTCGACAGACGCAGCATGTCCATGTACCTTGCCGTCAAGGATACATGCATGCCATTGCACGCACGACACCCTGAGGACAACAGGAGGAAATTAGCCCCTAGTTTGCTTGATATCCCCTGCAAGCACTGCACCACCTTACAAGGCAGGTGGTTAACTTGGTAGTCCTTGACATGGATCAGTGACAGGGCTGGGGGGATGCCACTGGACCAGGGGGAGAAAATCTGGATGGCAAAAATGTATATATATATATATATATATATATATAAAATGGAGCGATCAGAAAAGTCCCATTAAATTAGGAAATAGATGTTAAAAGATTAAAAAGGGGTTTAGTATTTTTTTAAGGTGGGGCCGGCGAGGGGCCCACTTGAGGGGGAGGGGACCACACTGTAAATTTACAGGTGAGCCAGACCAATACTGTAGAGATGTGTGGGGAAGGCACAGAAGTGACAGCTTGCTACTGTGGATAACACAGAGGTCTTCAGGTATCGGTGTCTCATCAGCACCTCAAGCTGTTCAAGTGCTAAATACTGTCCATTACTGGAACACAGAACAGAAAAGGCATTGGAAACCATTTCCTTAGCCCTAGAGTGGTCCACTGGTTATTCTGTCATTAGAGCTGTTTTTTAGCAGATGCAAGAGTTGCCTTGCTTTCTTAAACCCTCTTGACATCTTGCCAAATTATTCTGGTTGCCAAAGAAGACAAAAAAAGGGGCATTGTCTGCTCTGTTCAAAAACTGAATTATTACTGGGAATTGTCAAGCCATAATTTGCACAGAATTCAAATACGGACAATGCAATCTAGCTGCTAGTCAAACCCACAAAAGAACAGAGCCGGGAGGAAATCCCATGCTTTTACCACTATTATCTATATGTATATATTGTCCCTCATTTTCCCAAAGGAAGTGTCAGAAGGCTTTTCTCATGTCCATATTCAACGCTGGTGTTGAGAAAGTGTTTGAGTATAATTGTAATTGATTATAAAAATTAAATGCAAAAAAAAAAAAGACATGAGAATTTATTTTTTATTTCTTTCTTCTGATTTTCTCTTTGCATTTTTGTTTTTATATTTTCTGTTCCCATGGGTTTTGCTGCTTCCATCTGCTCTTGCTCTGAATCTCTTTCATCTTAACACCACTTTTGTGGCTCTTGGTCATTGGTCACCATTTACCTCTTGCCAATAACCTGCCCCCCCAAAAAACCCAGTTGGGCATATACCTCCATACTCATTAGGATACAGTTCTGAAGGAGGCTGGCTTCCCATGTTGGTGGGCAGGTAGCAGGGACATGGGGGGGCCTAGCCAGCACCATCCTACTGCACGCCATCCAAAATTTTCTCCTGTTATCCTCTCCATTATTCAATGCTGGGACCACTCCATCCACACTACCCTGTAAGTACGAGTGGCAGGACTTTGTGAGATCACTTGTGATGTCCAGGTGGAGTCCTAAGCCAACTGCATGAGTCACCAATGTGGTCAAGTGTTTCATGACCCTTCCCCCAGAGTCAAATTCCTCCAGCTTGGGCATGAGAGTCAGATTTGTGAACTGAACCCGGGTCCCTAGAAAGGGCGAATCGAGGCTTGGGGGCTCCCAATTAACCTTCCCAGGAGAAAAAGAGATTATCTGCCCATCCTTTATATCCCCCCAGTAACAAAGGCTGGAAACCAGGGGCTGTCTACCTACACCCTGTCTGGACTGTGGGATGTGTCTGTAGCTCAGAACAGCATGGAGCTGAGGTAAGGGATAATGATGACCCGGGTTTTGGAATGGACTCAGGAAGGTTGGGAGCTGGCCTGGGGAGGAAGGAATGAGTATCCAAAGGACAACGTTCTTCCCTCGGGGTTGGGAGACCCTGTGTCCCATTACTTGTCTGCCACCTGGTGCAGCCTAGTGGTAGCCCAATAGGAACACCTAGACTGCGAGAGGGGCATCCGCCAAATGCCAGGCACACATACATGCACGCCACTGCACACCAGAACCCTCAGGGAGGAAACCTGGAGCTGGAGGAAAAATCTCCTGGTCCGCCATCGCGCTTGCACCCCCTGCAGGCCCATGCAGGACTGACTTGTCAGACCACTTATCACTACTGCGGTCCTGGGCAAGTGGTGGATAACCAGTGAGTCTGTGAGGAGATTGGTGACTGGGATAGAGGGGAGTCATTGGGATAGAAAAAGTTGATTAAAAAAAGTGACTATCCATTAAAATTTACAGCTTAGAATGAATTTCTTTCCGTTAAGTAAACATCCAGTGTCTGGCCAGAATGGAAAACATATCTTTCATTCTTGGAAAATGAACTGCTTTAATCAATTATTAACAGTAAAGTGTCTGTAAGTCAAGTGTCAAGATTTAATTTTGGGAGTGTGAAAAGAAACGGGGCGTATATACCTTTAAGTACCACACTGGTTCATGAAGAGACGCCTCCAATCAGGGCTGGTTAACTGCAGCCAGCTGTTGACTGTAGTATAGTATGGTTCAAGTGCCAAGCTACTGGGGGGGGGGACATGCTGAAAGCACTGCAAAGAAAAGTGTATCGCTGTTGGCTTTAAGGCAGCTGCCAAATGGGTCACTAAAAGACTCCGGTAAACAGGATCCTGGGCCAGTAGAGAAATTAAAGCTATCTGCGTCCCTCTGGACCACCTATGTGCTGAAAGTAGCAGCTTGCAAACCTTTACTCTGTCCTTCTGCAAATTTGAAGGCTTCTCACTCTCTTGTATCATTTCTTTTTTTTTTTTTTACAAAAAGCTGGGAGATTGGACAACAGTTGTGGATGTAGAAAAAAGCAGATAAACTGATCTCATAAACCAGAGTTTTTATTTTTTCATAAGTTACAAAAAAAACATACATATAAAAAGATGCAGCCTTATTTTATGGATCACGTCACCTGCCTTGGGTGGAGGTCACTCCTTCAGGTACTACTGAGCCCTGTTTCCCTTCTGGGGTACTGCTGTTGCTGGGCAACCCTCTCTAGAGGCTCCCAAGAGGTTCCCACTCTATCAGTGGTCGCACCTCTGTCCATGCAGGAGGGAGCCCCTCCCTGCTGGCACAGGGAGAGGAGGACTGCTTATGAGGCCATGCTGCGGGGAGCTTTGGGAGGCAAAGAAGCCTCGGCAGGCAGGCCCTATAGTCACGGGTAAGTGAGTAGCCTTCATCGAATCCCTGACTGGTGCCTTTTCCTTGGTTTTCTCCCCTTCTCCTGAAGACAACAAGCAAAGCATGTCACATGTTCCTGTGAGTGGCAGACATCCTTGGGGTCCCACCCTCCTACAGTGTCTGGACGTCCTCACAACTGCCTCCAACTAATGCTAGGAGACAGCCAAGCAAGACACTCCTGCTCTCTCCATGCTCAGTTCTCATCCTCGTGTCTCTGCTCTTGGCATCTCAGATTCGGGATACTGTCCCCAGTTCGCTGTCATGCCAAGCAGCCCTCAGCTCCTCATTGTCATGAAGCAAGCTTAGAGATGTATTGAGTAATACAATATATAACGACATAATTTTTAGCCAATCAGGTTTGCTTATTTCAAAATATGCACTACACTCTCATAACCCTCAGAAGGTCTCTCATACTAACAGTTTCAAAATTTTGAAGATGTAGGTTCAGTTGGCATAGTCCACTTCAATACATAGGGTATCTCAAATTTTATACAACGTAAAAACCTTTTATAAAATGTACTATTACTATGTTTTATTGCCCCTTGACGTCCAACCCTTATTTATTTATTTTTTTCATTTTGTTGACCGGGTAGGCCCACTGGGCCCAAATGGTCCCTTTTTTCAGAAGCAACCCGGAATTAGTTACATAGAGACCTGTGAGATACAAGACATATCAATGATGCACTTCAGTGACAAAGTAATTTTAGAACCTGCCCTGTCTCTTGGCCCCAGCTCTGCCACCTGCTGTCCCTGGGACTATCTTCCCACTCTGTAGTGCCTCACAGTTGTCTCCTGTGGCAGAGCCCCTGGGTTCCCCAAGCCTGGGAATAGTTTAGCTCGGATGTGGGTCAGAAGCCCAGTGCGCGAGTGCAGGACCTATGAGGAAAGACTCCATTTGCAGGCTGGGGGATTTTTCCTGCTTCTGTTCTCCTCCCTTGGGTGCCTCAAGGGCTAGGTCTGCAGTGGATGTTGGTACACTAGTGTGCTGACATCCCAATCAGAAAGCACCCACCCAGCCATCGTGACTCCACTTGCACTGCTACCTGTGGTCACCCAGCTGGCAATGCTACACCGGAGTGCCAACCTTGCTCACCAAAGAAGAACATCCTCTGGGGTGCTCGATCCCCCAGTCACCCCCCGACAACTTGGGCTCACTTCCAAACCCGGGTTGCCCGCATGGCAAGCGGTAGCGCTACTACTGCACTGATGGGCTAGCCCTATGTAAAACATTTTGATTTTATAAGTTTCGTTGTTTTTTAAAACAGACATTTCACACTCCTGTATTACAGAGAAACACACTGACTGCAGCATGCAATCAAGGGTAAGCAGTAATTGTAATGTTTGTATAGTAACAGTCTCTGGAGGCAGTATAGTGCTGTGGTTTAGGGCACTGAGCTGCAAACCTGGAGACCTGGGTTTGAATCCCACAGCTCCCACTTGCATACTGTGTGACCCTGAGCAAATCACTTAACTTCCTCATACTCCTAGGTTGCACCAGGAAACAAGCTTCAGCTTAATGTGCCTTTCCTGGTTAAACAATCCCCTCCCCCCTAAATAAGAGTGCCATCTTAAGACCATTGTGTGCCAGAGCGGACAGCACTTATATAACCACAAGAGACACTATAACTGTACGTATAGATGTGTTTTATTGCTTGCCTCAGTCACCCTAACAAAGACTGTTACAAATCTGTAACCATTGCAGCAAACAGTGCGGCATCCATGTGACACATTGGTGACCCGAATTCTTGCTACCAGGCCACGGCACAAGAAGTGGAGACTAGCAGAAGGGTGACAGTGTGTCCTCATGGACACTCCCCTCCAAGGAGAGGGGGAGTTCAGTGAATGCCGCTTCCGTAGTGGCTCCTGGTGGCTGCTTGGCAGGAGTGCTTGCTAGCAAGGGTGACCACACACCCCCCCAAAGATGCCTCTAAGCACTCGTCTTCATGGTGGAGGGACGAAAACCAGGGAACCCCAGGTTGCAGGCTGGCCAGATGAAGTCCTGCCTCCTATACCTAATTTGTGCTTCTTTCTGCCAGCCCAAGGGGAAAGTGGCCTTATGATCCCCACCCCCACTTTCTATTTCAAGGCTATTTCCCTAAAGGAAACCTCCAAGCTCCTAAGGACTCTCCCTTCCTGTGGCAGCCCTGGCTCGGATGGCCTCTCCCATGTCATGCTAAAACTAGTCTCCCCCCTGCAATCTCCAAACTGCTCACTTTTATCTTTAACCTGGCCCTTTCCACCTCCTCTATGCCTGACCCGTGGAAATCAGCTAACATGGTTCCCATCATTAAAACTGGAAACACCCTCTCCTTTGACAGCTATCGACCCATATCAATTCTCCTTCACCTTAGCAAGCTTCTCGAGAAGGCTGTCCATCAACAACTGTCTGAACACCTCGGGAAATACAACCTGCTGTGCAACCAGCAGCACAGTTTTCACAAAAACCCCAGCACGACAGCCCTTGCTCTATTTACTGACCATACCTTTTGTAACATGGACAGTGGAAATGCCACTGGTGTCATCTTTGTTGACCTCTCCAAGGCATTTGATATGGTAAACCATGGCCTTCTCCTGTCCAAATTACCCCAGATCGGCTGCTTCCCAGACACCACAACTTGGTTTTGGGGCTACCTCTCTGATCATTCCCAGACTGTTTACATTGGCCTGCTATATCCCCTGCCCTTCCAGTTACTACAGATGTTCCCCAGGGATCCACTCTTGAACCCCATCTCTTTTCCAACTTTATAAATACCCTCCCCACTGATAGCCTTACCTGTGACTCCCTTCTCTATGCCGGCAATGTTGTCCTATTTCATAGTGAAAAGTCTATCCCTCTTATGTCCTCCATCCTCACACATAACTATTGCTCTGCCCACAGGTGGTTCATGTCTAATTTGCTCTTAGTGAATGAAAAAAAAAATAAGGTAATGCTGTTTGGGTCCAAACCCTACCTTGCCAAAGCACATGAGGCCAACTCCTCCTTCCATGTTTACTCTCCTGATGGTCCTGCCCTCAAGAATGTCCCCTCTTTTAAATACTTGGGGGTGACCCTGGACCCTTCCCTCTCCTTTGCTGAACACATTAACCTTGCTGCTCACAGAGTGAATCAGAAACTTGGAGCGGCCTGTCATGTCAAACACTACTTGTCTACGGAGGCCCGCCTGGCTATCGCAGTAGGAAATCTCCTTCCCATCTTAGATTACTGTGCTCCTATATACTCATACGTATCCACAGCCCTTCAAGCTTGACTCACATCTGTCTACAACAACATCTGCCGATTTGCCCTACTTGCCCCGATCTCCACCCACCACTGTGACCTATACTGGTGTCCCTCAGCTGGCTAACGCTCAAAGGTCGCTTTGACTTCACCTTTGGCTGTATCAACAGCACCCTCAGGACTGGGGATGTGTCCCCACTCTCCTCCCTCCTCAAGATTAGGCATTCTTCCGGAACCCTTCGTTCCTCGATTGTACCACCCCTTGAAGTTCCTCAAGCTGCAACTTGTATGGGAAGTAAAGCATTATCGATGGCAGCCCCCAACCTGTGGAACAGCCTAGCCCAATCCCTCTGATCAGCCTCCTCTCACCTCGCCTTCAGAACCAGTTTCAAAACCTGGCTACTTGGGGATTCTTGCTGCAACTGCTCAACCAGGTAGCCCCAACCCCACCCCTGTGGGGTGTACCCCTTCTTCCTCCTTTCTCTGCTGCACCTGTGCCTCTACCCTCTCCTGCGCCTATGCTTCTGTGGTTATCTGGCCAGGGGGGTGGCCAAACTGCAGTCCTGATGGTAATCACTTCCTGCTACCTCTGCCCGTGACTGTTGACTAGTTGGTTTTCCTCTTTATGTACCTGTCAGCACTTGAGCTACACTTGTAAAGTCACTATTCTTCTCATTTTCAACCAGTATTTCATTGTAACTGCACCGACTTCATTCTGAAAATTATAGATTGTTTTGTACAATAGATAATTATCTTGTGTATATGCACTGTATGTCTGCAATCCTTGTCAACTCATCTTAGCTGCGTTTTGTAAAGTTGCTTATTACTCACTTCCACCTGTATCTCACGTCCTGCTCTGCCTGTACTCATGGTATATAATTATCATGTCCAATACTGACTGTACCCATTGTAAACAATTATCGTGTATTGTTTAGTAGCTCGTGATCATGTATATAATCTTGTATGTATGTATTTTCCTTGTCGTTACTGTGCCACTCCTGTGGCCCGGGTCATGCCTGAAAATGGTCCACTGGATCAGTGTACCTACCCCGTAACCAAAATCATAAAAAAAAATAAATGGGTATCTCCGTCTTGAGCAGCCAAATACGTGTGTGGGGGCGGTTGACAAAGTGCTAAAAGGCAGTGCTCTGCTGTGGAGGGGCAGGGAAGAAACCGGGAATGGCAATGCATTAGTGTACCACAGGTGCAGTTAGGTATATAGAGATCTGGCTAGGTGGAGCTGGATGGGCCAGTGGCCACAACGAACAGCTCGAAGGAGGCTTTGGTCAGCAGTGCATGACAGGAGATATAAAACAAATTAAGCACAGAACACAGTGAATGAGATCAACCTGCCACTAGCTTAGCAGCAA
This sequence comes from Neoceratodus forsteri, assembly GCA_016271365.2. Classification (NCBI taxonomy): domain Eukaryota; kingdom Metazoa; phylum Chordata; order Ceratodontiformes; family Ceratodontidae; genus Neoceratodus; species Neoceratodus forsteri. The sequence continues at coordinate 133,356,913 of JADMNL010000031.1, read as the reverse complement.
AAGACCTTTTAGTTTGAGCAAACACTTAATGGACAGGGAACCTCTGTTTGAACCGTAACAGAAGACTCCCAACTGAAATCTTTTCAAGATGCAACAAAAAAATGTCAGCATTTTCCCAGCAGCTGTGCTGTTCTTCCACTGTGTCCACAGCTCCAGGTTTCTTCCAGATTCCAAGCCCTCCCACCCTTTCCTTTTCGAAAAAATCTACAGAGAAGGGCTGAAGACAGAGGTTCCCAAGCTTTTTTTGCAGAGTAAGCTATTGCAAACACACACACACACACACACACACCCTGCAGAACATAATTGAAGTGAGTCTTTTCCTGAGATGGATGCCTCCGGCCCATTCAATATTCATTTGATGAAGCAATGGATTTTTATCAGATAGTCCTGCCCTTGGTTCCAGGAAAGTGCCTCTGAGGTACCCATGGGCTGAAGCAGCTCGTAGTGCGAGGGGCGAAGCATCAGGAAGTGTTGCACAAAATGAAGAGAGCAGCAACAAAAGGACTCTGTCACCGGTATTGCGAATTGTTCCTACCAGAAAAACTGCCAGAATATCACTTGATAAGCTTGCTCACTTTGTCAGCTATGCCATGCAGCAGTTTGCAGCGAGTTGCAATGCCGTACCAAAGCAAGACAGAGTGTGAGAGCTGGGCAGTGCTGCGCTTATATAAAAATGAGTGTCTTTATGTCACTTTCTGCATTTTTTTTCCAACATTTTCTCACTCAACTGCTCTGAACACGCACCCAGAAGACCTTTAAGCACAAGGGCTTCATTAACACATTGAGTGCCATCACCACACTGGTTTCACATTAAGTCAGTCAGCTCTCTGATTGTGTTGCACTACACAAGCACATAGGGCCCTGGTACGGAAGGAATTTCAAGGCTGCTGGGACCACTGGATGCTGCTGGACTGTGGCAAAAACAAGTTTCAGCATTTTTACCAGGAAATGACTGGCTTTGTGGCTCGCTGTCACAGTATTGTGATGCCACCTGGGAGATCAGGGTTCAAGCCCAGGAATGGCATCCTCGTGCTGACTGGGTGGCCAAGTGTGTTGCATGGAGGGAAAGTGCTTGGCACCCAGGGAGAGGGGGCACAAACCATCCAACATTCTGGTACTTGCCTGTTGGCAAATTAAGCATCAAGCAGTGTAGTCTAGTGAATACAGCACAGGTCTAGGAACGGTAGGACCATCAGCGCCCACCGGAGTCAATTACATACTGTGTGACCGTGAGAAAATCACTCCACTACTCCAGTTCACCTATCTGTGACACTGGGTAAGAGAGGGACATCACTGAAAACAAGATACTTATCTCAGTTGCGCTATCCTGGGCGAGTAATAAAACTGCAAACAAACAGATATTGAAGGCAGACACGAAGTATTCTCAAGAATAGTGCTGGGGGGGGGGTCATAACAGGGTTGCACTTATCTTCTTGATCTTATCATTTTGGTCACAGCACCGAGTGTGTGAATTATCTTTCCCCGCACATGAGGAGACAGAGCAAGCAGTATCGCTGTGCTTGCAGCCCCAGCCCACGACTCCTGGATTAATTTACGAGCCTCTGAACTAGTACTGATAGCATCCCCCCGAGACTCGGAGCCCGGCAGAGCGGAAGGCGCTTTTCTCTCATCTGTGAGAAAACGAGGCCTTCCCAGGATGTGGGATTCTCGACCGGCAGCCCGGAAGGGGGGGGCAGACCTCCCACCCAGGTCTCCCAGGCTGAGAGTTCGGCTCCTGCACCTCTCTCTCTCTCTATCTCTCTCTCTCTCAAACGTCTGCTCCTTAGAAAATTACAGGAGCGTCAGAAAGGAAAAACAAGCGAACAGTCACACGTTCCAGCAGGTCCCAGCCATGGGGGTCTGGTAGGTTCCCATGAAAACAATGACGCCCCCTCCACACCCTTGTATCACCATATTAGGACAGAGTGGGTAAACTTGGACCTTGCAATTACAACAGGCAATTGAGAGGAATTAATGAAAACCATGAGGAGATTCCGTCCCAGCCTCCAGTATGTGTGATGAATGACGATCCCACTGTCTGTGTGTGTGTGCTCTCTCTCTCATTATGGACAAGCTGTAGTATTTGCAGGTTGCATCTTATTATTGGAGTGACCCCCCCATCAGCTCAGTAGGCATTTCCTGGATAAACTTTTGAAATAAATAAATACAGTTATCTCCTGTTACCTCAGGATGAGAACTCTGGCTGGTTTAAACCAAGGTCGAGTACTGTGAAAGGGCAGGCTGATGATAGCAATGTTTCTTGGTTAGCCAGGGGAGAATCTGTTCTTTTGGATCATGGGGTGTTGCTCAGTTCTTAAGTCTTTATTCGTCCAGTACAGGGGCAAGTATGGGATCATTATGATGGCAAAGTCGAATTTTTCCCCACCCCTTGAGTTAATCCACCTAGTTGTAGCACATTTTATATCCGCAAAGCAAACCTTGCCATTTTGTGTGCACCCCAAATTATGACCATTCTGACAGTAAATTGCCATATGCTAACATATTTATTTATTTATTTTATTTTACAAGACTGCAGCATTTCCTGTAAAGTAGGGTCTGCTTTAACAATTGTATGGATTGAATGGAGGTCAGATCACTTGCTCAAGGTCACACAAGAGCCAGCGACAGTGGTAGATTCACCATGTTCATCCACACCAACATTTACTGATTTGTACAGTATATAACACTAGCACCCACTTCCTTTCTGCAGTCCCTGTGTGTATAAGGGGCAACCCTCAACACAAAGTTGATATTGCCCCCTACCTGCTGAAGGAGTAATTGTTCTCCACTATCGCCATGAACCTGATTTTCCCCTCAGACCAGCCAGCTCCCATCAGTCCTGCCCTACTCATTCAGCCCCATCACCCACCCTCTCTGGGACTTACTTCTCCCTCATACATCCTAGCTCACCTCTCCCCAGGGGCAGGGTCACCGGGAGGGCCCTTCTTACCTCCCAACGGACACTGGGTAGGCGCTCGAGGGACAGCACCATGGTCAGCAGTGTGGGGCCTGCGGCAAGGGTTGGATGTCCTTCTGCTGAGGTTGATGCTTTTTTTTCCCCAAATTTCTCCCTTTGTGGACACCGAGAAGGGTTCATGTGCTTGCATGTCAGAGCTTGTCGGGGTCCACCTCCAGTTTGTGGCTTCGTTTACACTGCCACCTGTGGTCACCTAGGTGGCAGTAGCACAGCAGAGGCTGATTGTCCCCCCCTCCCCGAGGTGGACAGAGTCCTCTGGGACACTCATCTCACCTACCCCGGCTAGCCCTCCAATGACCTGGGCTCATTCCTGAACCTGGGGTCACTGGCGTCACAAGTGGTAGCACTTCCACTGTGCTGGCAGGATGACTACCATGAACTTTATTGCACAGCTAGTAATTTGCCTGCGTCTCCCCGTTTAGCTCTCTCACTTCTGTATCCTAATATACTGGACTATATATAAGCAGTCTTACCTCTTCTATATGTTCATACTGTCGCAGAGACCACACTTTCAGTTGTAAAAGGGGGTCTCTCGTGCATTCTTAGGGTTTATGAACCTTGAGCAGTTCGAATACCCTAAGAATGGGAGACCACTCTTACAACTGTAAGCAGCAGTGTCAAATATATTATCTATTTATTTGGTGACTGGGTAAGTACACAGGACTAGAGATCCATTTTGGTGTAAGCGTGGCTCAGTTGGTAGCACATCCGCCTCTGCACCAGAAGGTTGTGGGTTCTTGTCCCACACCGGGATTGGAATTGCACCTAAAAATCGCTGGCATCCCAGTGCAGTATTGGGGGGTGCTGTACTGCTGGGGTGTGCCGTCCTTCGGATGAGACGTTAAACTGAGGTCCCTTCTGCCCATCCTGGTGTTGTCCTGGTGGGTGTCCAGGTGGAAGTAAAAGAACCCAGGGCACTTTTCGCAAAAAGAGTAAGGAACATTCCCGGTGTCCTGGCCAACATTCCCCTTCCCATAAAACTGGTTCATGCAATTATCCAGGCTGTGTGTGGGTGATGATGTGTGATATGACTGCCACCACACATTCAGTCACTTCACCACCAGTCTTGCATTGCTTGTAAAGCGCTTTGGATGTATGAAAAGCGCTGTATAAATGCAGATTCTTCTTCTTCTTCATTTTCAAGCGCGAACCAAGCCGCCGTAGTAGAATATTTTATTGTTCAGCCATAATATATAAAAATGTACCAGTCATAACAATCATGTCTAAGAATAAAAAAATACATACACAGAAAATAAAATTGACATAAAGTGCAAATTCACAGGAGTTCTACACGTGTTTGATCACTACTGCATTACCTACTCCAGGAAGCTTACAGTACAAAAGTGTGAGCTGTTACACATGTGCAAAATAACTAAAAGGTCAAAATCTGCTGTAGTATATATTGACCAATTTTAAATATTAATTTAATGACCAAAACTGGAGCCTTGGGGGAGCACAGTATTCTCCTATTAGCAAATGCCTCTACTAAGCATTTAAATCAATTTGAAGAGCTGTGGAGGCTTGGGATCTCACACATAGTAATCTACTTCATCAGATAATGTCTATACATGAAAAACACTAAAATTTAGCAAACAGTAGGGTCGATGTTGGGCTCCTTTAAAAAGTAGTCATTGTTTTCGTCCTTTTCTTTATTAGTGCAATATAGAAACCTGCGATAGCCTTTGCATCTCTTAATGACATAGGATGCGTAAGTAATAAGCCACAACAGGGTATGCATTTTAGGATTTTAATGAATTCCCTAGGGGTGTAGTAAGCCACAAGGCCGAAGGCTGAGCATCCTTACACCCCGGGAAGTGCATTAAAATCATATGATGCACACACTGGAGGGACTTATCACACTTCTAAAGTGGCTTAAAGTAGTTTATCTTGGGAGGAAAATGAGAACTGGCACCAGACTGTGTGTTTATAGAGATTTAATGCATGGTCATATGACATGTTTCAGGCAATCATGTTTGTTGATTTTCCAGTGATATTTTATAAAACATAATAAACAATACAGCATGAAGATTACCTGCATAACTTTTCAAAATGAAGCCAATATATGTTTTTCTAAATTCTTCATAGATTATACATTATACGGTAACATGGTATAGTGTTTCATCCAATCCCCAATTACAAGGGCAGTGCATATGTGCTTGGGAGGAATTAGACAACCTGTTATTTCTATTTTCTAGACAACGAGAAGGAAGAAGTTCAAATCTTGCTAGCGCAATTGTTCTCCTTTTCTCAGGCTGGAAAGGCAGCAGAAGATAGTCTTCCATCACCCAGGCTACTGCAAAGTGACAAGTGCACAGAAATTCAAGACACATTGAGACAAAATGATTACAAAGCATGAGACAATCACTAGTAAGGCAAGGCAATTTTATTTATGCAGTGCAGTATCTAAAGGCTCAGAGCACCTCACAACAATAAAACAACAAGTATCAGTACAATAAAATATGTTAAAAAATAAAGTTATAAACTATAATGAATTAATTAGGCAAAGCCAGTGGAAATAAATAAGTCTTTAGCTGGTTCTTAAAGGACCCATACCATGCAGGCAGATCTAGCTGCCTCAGTAAAGAGTTCCAAAATAGTGGAGCAGCAACCCCAAAGGCTGTCACCCAACTGCTTTAGGTGAGATCAGAGTTCATGGCTCAAACCTGCAACGGTGGATTGAAGAGAATCGGAGGGAGGGTAAGACATTAAGAGGTCTTTCGGGTAGCTTGGGCCCAGACCATGTAGGACCTTGGATGTTAAAAAGCCTATCTTGAAAGTGACGTGACACCGCATAGGCAGGCAGTGCAGCTTTTGCAGCAACAGTGTGATATGGTCCCTTTAAGAAGTTTCCATTACCAGTCAGGCCACAACATTCTGGACTAGCTGCAGGTGTTGCAGCAAACCTCCAGAGAACACTAAGTACAGAGCACTGCAGTAATCCAGTCTGGACGTGACAAAGGCGTGGTCAACCATTGCCAGATCAGCTGGCGCAAGATGTGGCTTGATCTGGGGAATATGGCAAAGAAGGTAAAAAACGTTCCTGAGTACTGCTGATACTTGTTGTTTCAGTGTCAGCTTAAAGTCCGGAACAACACCCAGAGTCATAACAATTTCCCGTAGCTCAGAGTAGCAGAAGGGGCAAGCATCCCCACCCCTCCTCACTGGAACACAATCCAGCACAGAACAACCGACAAAATTCCAGAACGCGCATCCGTCATCATTTAGGGGGCAAGCTTCTTTCTCCATTAGCATTTTTTGCCCACCCACCACCCTCATGGGCTCATGGCACAAGGTAGTGACCATGCAGGCCACGCTAGAGCATGTAGTGGACTCTTGTGAAACAGGCTAGCTCCCTAGACTACCACAGGTGTTGCTAGTGCAGTGGACCTTGCACCACCCCATCCCTGTGGCAAGACCTTCCCAGTTCCCATGAGCCACCTGGCCAGCTCCTGATTTTGGTCCTGAACCAAGGTTGCTGGCATGGAAACCTTTCACACTACCCACGGAGCCATTGGGTAGCCATAGTTATTGTTTTTTATTACCTAACAAATACTAAGTACATACAAACAGCCCATAAGTAATTGCCTTGTCATTATATACCGGAATACAGTACAGTATCAGTGCAATACAATACAGTACTCTACATTGTAGCACAGAGCTAGGTAATACAGCACATATAGAATAATACATGGGGTGGGGTGTATAATGAGAATTTTACATGAGTTGTGGCATGCTACATAAACCCTGAGAACGAAGCTGTAGGGGTTTATCTAAGCATCCCACACAGAAGGTGTGTGTGTAAAATTTGAGTTTTATTCACCACCCAATGCCTTGTTTTATGTAGTTGGAGTGTCTTTTGCATCAGCAGGTGTCACTAGAATAGGTAAACAGTATAGCATGAACCGTTCAGTCGTTGTGGCTTTCCCTTTGACAAAGCTGCATGTGTTCACCATTATAACCAGCTAGTTATAATGGCATATTATAACTGGCTTTCTGAATGGGAAAACACGCTCCCCAGTTATTATAATGCAATAAATGTAATACAGTACAATATACCACAATACAGCACAGTACTCTACAATAGAATTACAGTACTTTTGTCACAGGAGTCATGGATACTGTTGTTTTTCCCATTTTTATGAAAACTCCATGATTTTTGGCATATTCCGTGACAACATCACGGCTTGTAACATTTTCCATGTATAAACACCATGGGTATTAGTGTTTGCGATGACAGACCCATGATTTTTTGCCTCACCCATGCAATGGTCTTGCTTTCAGTTGGCCCCACTGTCAAGTTCAAGTTTATTTGCAGGAAAACTCCATTGAGCACACTCATTTACAAGGAGGTCCTGGTAGGACAACTTGGTACAAAGTATACACAATGTTACAATACAATACAATACAGTATAGTACAATTGTGATACATCAAGTTCGAACAGTGTTGAGACAGGTAAACAATGTACAGTAGGAGGGGAGTTATGTCTAAAGTATATACATTTCAGGCACTGAGCTAACAGGCAGGAAATGAGAAAAGGGGGAAACATGAGAGAAGTTTATATTCAAGTGCTTTATGAGACTGTAATGGTTTCCCCTCTAGGAGGGCTACTAGGTGCTTTGGCAGTGGCACATTTGCGTAAGCGCTTTATTAGCCAGGGTTTTAAATACATTTAAGGAGACCAGTTCAGGGAGTTTTAGTGTGGCTTGTAGTTTGTTCCAGGTGGATGGGATTACATGGCTAAGTGCAGCTTTACCATAAAGTGTGTGGAATTTGGGTACTTTTAGGAGTATGAAAGCATTTTTTTCTAAGGGCGTAGGAACTATGACAACGATGAAAAAGGGAGGTGCTGTAGTAAGGGACTTTGTTCTGAAATGTTGTAACTCCTTCAGTCCCATAGCCGCCATATGGCATCAGAACCATCCATTGCTGAACCTGACCCAAAATGGCCACCAGGAGAGAATGAGTTAAGAGCCCAGACACTAATGTGTAGCATCCTCCTTGCAGCCAGGGAAGCCCAGATTACAGCCATGTGTTGTGGGATGCTAGGTTTTCCACGTGGACACTGGTCTCGCAGATGGCTGAAAAATGCACAGTTACCCATCATGGACCAGCCCAAGTGTCATTTTAGGAACGTTTGAGTCTTCACTGATGTACTTGTGTAACGATATGTGAAAACAGGTAATTTGGTTAACTAAAAAGGATCCATGGCTTGTGACTTTTCCTGTGAACTCTATTACATCTGTCATTATGGCAATGACAGCACCGTGATTGCCTCAAACAGCTAGCATGGCAAACATACTGCCCTGGTTCTCGGCTAGAAAAAAGTTGTAGGTTCGGAAGCATTTTAAAAAAAGGAGTGTGTGTGTGTGTGTGCACATGAGAGGAGTGTGTGTGTGTGTGTATATGTGTGTGACAGGAGAGTGTGTGTGTGTGACAGGAGAGTGTGTGTGTGTGTGTGTGACAGGAGAGTGTGTGTATGTGTGTGTGTAGGAGTAGAGAAGCAGAGGGACCTGTTACCAACAGTGGTAAGGCAAGAGTGGAGGTGGCAAACATATCCAAGTTCAAGGAATGAATGGGCCAAGGAGAGGGGGTGCAAGACAGTCAAGTCTGAGGAGTGGAGTGAGTCCATGTACGATTTTGAGGAAAAGGAGGACTACGATTACAAACTGCATTCTCTGGTGCATGGATATGTATGATATGGTCAGATCTGCAGTGGGGCAAGTGCACTGGAGACTTCTAGGCACCCTGAAGTTTCAAAGGCAGGGAATTGGGGAGGCAATAGAAGAGAAAGTTACATCAACAGCTGAGGTAGGAGGAAAGTAATAGAAAAAGATTTGGACCCGAGTGTGATAGACAGATATTAGACATGAATTTGTGTGTGTGTGTTGGGGGGGGGGGGTGATAAGGAGATTTAAGGGAGGCATCAGTGAGTTCAGGGTCAAGAAGGACCCTGACACTTCATACTGTGGTACTTGAGTTTGGTGGACGTGATGGTGGTTATATTAGAGGACACTGATCTTGCCCAGGGAAGGCCCTTGAACTTGGAAGATGTTCAGATGGAGGAAGCTGAGATGAGGCCAGCTATTAAAAATGGTCAGGACAGGATGTACGAGAGGGGTATGTGGGGTCAATAATAGAAAAAAGCAGAGCGGAGCATTATAAGCCCAGAAATGGTTTTCTAAGTTGAACCTGGAGCACCAAGCAGACAAGGAGGAGGGAGTACTGTACACAGAGCGAGAGGCACATAAACAGGAGGAGAAGGTCAAGAAGGGAGCCTCATGGGAAACGTAACCAAAAGGCCTAGTGGCAGAGGATACTGTTGTCCCACCTATGTTGTAAGTCTAAGGTGATGAGGTAAGGTGACATTCCCCCAGTGTAATACATTACCAGCAAAAGGCACGCAGTAGAGTCCCAAGTGATATTTATTTATTTATTTATTTAAGCATTTTACCAGGAAGGCATGCTGAGCAGTCTACTGCTCGATTCCAGATGCATCCTGGGGGAAGGGGGAACACAGATAGCAATTGAAGACAGCATAATAAAAGTGAAATTACATAGTAGGGAGATCACTAACATTTGGTTCAGTTGGCTAGACAATAGTGGGTCGAGAAATCAGTAGATAGCCCCCAGTCTGTCCTGGATTTGAACTAGACACCAGCCAGAACACTGCAGGGCAAGAGTGACAATTCAGAAAAATATCACATTAATTAAATTTATCATCTGATTCCAGTTTGTGTGAACTGGATTTGAGCAAAAGCTGCGGGAAATTACAAGTCAGCAGTGCAGATAGATTCCTGCTAAACGTTAACATGATTGATCTGCTTACTGATCTCAATTTACAGTTACTTTAAGAAGTCACATTTTGTGTAACTATCAGAGATATCATTCACTTTGAAAGATGACTTGGACTCAGTCAGCTGAGTTGATGGTGCTGTGGTTCACCAAATTAGTGTCACAAATGGAGGAACTGCTCGTTTGCAAAAGCAAAAAATAAAAAAAAACATCCTTGCAGAAGTGAGCTCTGTGTTTTAAGGAGAACGCTCCTGGTTTAAAAGGGCAGTTAAGGTCTCTGGGTGGAGGATCATGCCACTTAGGGGGTGGGGAGCGAAACCGACAGGATAGTTAGAGCAAAATTAAAATGCTTTTTTTTCAGTGGTTACCATTTGCGACTTCCCTTTCTATCCCCCTTCCCCACATGTATGCAAATTATTCTTTTGACCTTTGTCTACCATGACAGAGTAAAGCTGCACAGTACAGCAGTAACATCTGCCAAAGTTGTAATATCTCTGCATAATGAACACAGATGTAAGATTATGCACGTGTGTGTAGGTGGGTATGTGCAATTTTTTTCTTTTCTAGTAAAACTTTCATGCTCCCTCCTCCGTGCTTCCTCTTGTTCTAATTACTATGTTTTTTGTTTTTAATAAGCTGTCGGAGGCAGCCCATGGTATGCATGTGACTATGGATTTAATAAGACATTCAGAGTTTATCACTAACAGTAAATCTGAGTGTCTTAACATTGCTCTGTGTTATTCTAGCTACCAATCTAAGCTGCTGTACCCAGGGGTGTAGCCAGAAATTTCCATTTTGTACACAATCTCCAACAGTTACACCACCCCCCGCATAAGAAAATGTACGCATCTTCTCCAAATGGTACCCTTTCCTAACAAATCAGATTGCTGTCATGTGATTCCTCCACTCTCTAAAGAGGTTATACATGTATCTGTCTCCTAAACAACAGAAGTTTAAACAGAGACACTCCTCAATGGCCTACACTAACCCAAATACTACAAATTAGAATGAAAATGTTAAGAGACAGGTATGGTTTGTGACAGGCACTCAACAAAACTACACACAAATGTATACAGTGAGTATGCCTGCCTACAACCTTGGCTGTACCAAAATTAATTTTCTTTCACTCTCTCTTTCTCTCTCTCTCTCCATAGTTCTCACACGCTATCTCGCCTCTGCCTCGATACCCACTTCCCCTCTCTGCTAACACTCCCCGATTTCTCTGCTCCCTCCTCCAATTTCATTGCATTTTTATTTAAAACTGAATTAACTCCTTTCCTCCCCCTTTCAGGCCCTGCCCCGACCAGGCGAACACCTCTGTCAGCGTGGCTCAGTTGGTAGCACATCCGCCTCTGGACCAGAAGGTTGTGGGTTCTCATCCCACACTGGGATTGGACTTGCACCTAAAAATCGCTGGCATCCCAGTGCAGTATTGGGGGGTGCTGTACTGCTGGGGTGTGCCGTCCTTTGGGTGAGACGTTAAACCCGAGGTCCCTTCTACCCATCCTGGTGTTGTCCTGGTGGGTGTCCAGGTGGAAGTAAAAGAACCCAGGGCACTCTTCGCAAAGAGTAGGGAACATTCCTGGTGTCCTGGCCAACATTCCCCTTCCCATAAACCGGTTCATGCAATTATCCAGGCTGTGTGTGGGTGATGATGTGCGATATGGCCGCCACCACACATTCAGTCACTTCACTACCAGTCTAGCATTGCTTGTAAAGCGCTTTGGATGTATGAAAAGCGCTATATAAATACTGATTCTTCTTCTTCTTCTGTTCCTCGGCGGCTGACCCCGCCTGGTCGACCACTCCCGCAATTAAGGTACGTTCTCCAACTGAATCAGCTCCAAACCACTTAAAATGCTGGCACCTCAGCTTGGATTGGCTCTGTTTACATTGGAGCCTGCATTCCAGTTTCTGCTTTTCGTCTCTCATTTTCGTCTCTCACCTATAGCCTAAACTGATTTGCTTGCTCATCATAGGACAGGGTGCTTGCTTAATTGCTTACTGTTATACAGCAGTTTATTCCCCGCCGCGCCAGTATACAAGGTGTTACCTTGCCTTTTTCACATGCGCATATGCGTTGTGATGTCCGTCTCCTGAGTTTGTAATTTACAAGTTATAGTCTTCCTCCTCTAAAGGGCGCTGTTTCCAGTCAAGGCTGGCAGTCTGCATATTTCACACTGCCACTTGCTACACTGCTTGTAGGTAGAGCTACACTCCAAGTGCAAGAGCTTCTCTTTCTTCACATTCCGTCTCGCTCAGTATAGCTGACTGACTGTCGGTCCTCACCTCTCTCCCAATCCATTTTGTAGTGCTGCTCTCTCCCTACCTACCTGGACCGCCTCTCCTTCAGACCATTTAGTATATACACTTCTACCTCCTCATACATATGAACATACGAAACTGTCAGCAGAAAAAGGCCATTTGGTCTATCGAGTCTGTTCGATTTTTGCAACTAGCACCCCTACTCTGCAGCTGCCCTTCCTACCCACTTTACGCATAATTTAGACATGCCTCCTGCCCCTCTATTCCTATTCCTGTCCTCCCTTTCTTATAGTCTATCCTCTACCCCTCCCTTTCTCCCCTCTGGCTGTCCCTACCCCCCCCAACTCTCTACCTATTTCACCACATCCTAGCCTCCCTACAATCTCCTTTCTCTCAACCCTTGCCCTCCATTCATGTCATCTCACCCTACATCTTGCCACCACACTCATCCTGCTACCTCACTCTCATGCTCTACTCCAAGTATAGACACTCTGCCCTCAACCCTACTAAAGGGCGGAAATTCCCAGCAACCTTCTCCATGTTTCTTCTCATCTTGCTTATTTTTGGTGACATTGAATGGAACCCTGGTCCCCCCTCACTGAAACAGGTGCCTTCCCACCTCAAAGGCCTAAAAGTTGTGCACATCAATATCAGGAGCCTATTGCCCAAGCTGGACCTTCTAAATTGCTGGCTAACCCAGCACTCCCCAGACATCCTATGTCTCTCGGAGACCTGGCTGTCTGCCAAAATACCCAACTCGGCAGTCACCTTCCCTGGGTGCTTACTTATCCAGCAAGATCATGGCAAGAGAGGTGGTGGAGTCGCTATGCTCATAAGGCAGCCCCTCTCATACACCCTAGTGAAAAAAGAATCCTGCCTAGGATCTCATGAACTGATCCTTGGCAAATTCTCCTTCCCCTTCACTCTCCTCTTATTCATCAGGGCGGTCTACGCCTCCCCTCGGCTCAGATAAAACACTAGTTGAATGCATCTCTGCTCTACCTCCACTAGCAAACTCTGGCGAACTACTGCTCCTGGGTGATTATAACCTTGACTGGCTATCTCCATCTGCTAAACCCGCCACCTCCAAAATTGAATCCCTAAACCTCACTCAGCTAATTACTGAACCCACCCATTACAATACTCGTTCCATACACCACTCCCTTATCAACTGGGTCCTCTCATCCCACCCCCACAAGATATCCGCTGCTGGTGTCCTTGAACCGTCCCTCAGCGATCACTGCATCATGTACTGTATTAGAAAAAACTACTTACCAAAATCGACTCCAAAATACATCAATATACTCCCCATTCACTCACTCGACATTAACGCCCTCCTCTCAAATTTACACGACACAAACTGGACACCAGTTTACTCCTCTTCAGATGTCGACACTGCCTTATCGCAGTTCACAAGCATCTTCACCGGAGTATGGGACCTCCACGCCCCGCTCCGAAAAGCGAGGGTCAGGAAATGTCACCACCCGTGGATCACAGCCCCTATCATTGCCCTCTGCAAAACCCACGATAAGGCCTGGTCAGCCTTCAAAGCCCCCCAAACGACTCGCTCTAGACAGGTCTACAATACAGCTAGAACTACATGCACAAAGCCCATTAGGTGCACAAAAGTGGGCTACTTCAAATCCTGCCTTAGCAGTGCTTACTCCTCTTCCTTCTGGAACATACTGCACTCCATCATCAACCCTCAACCTCAATCGAGCATCCCCTCTCTCATCTTCAATGGCATTAAGATCTCTGACCCCGTTCAAGTAGTAGATACCCTGAACCATTTTTTCACTGCCTGTGCCCTCCTTGATCAAGCCTCCCCTTTCCCAACTGCAGGAAGTCCCTACTCACAGACCACGTCCAGTTACAACTTCCTGTTCACCCCTGCCTCCGCTGATGAAGTTCTGACTGCGCTCCTTTCCCTAAACCCAACTAAATCTAGCCCAGATGGCTTACACCGTGGCCCCTGCACCTATCAGCCCCCGCCATCACCCTTCCTCTGACACATCTCCTCAGGCAGAGTTCCAAAGGCCTGGAAAACTACCTGCATCATCCCTCTCCACAAGGGCAGGGATCCCACTACTCCAGGAAACTACTGGCCTATCTCCTTCCTCCATGCCCTATCCAAACTACAAGAGTGATTAGTACAGTTGAGACTGACTACATTCCTGACCACCATAAACTTCCTCCCCCCCCCCACCAGTCTGGCTTCAGGAAACACCACTCCACGTTTTTTTTTTAGTTTTGTTTTTATTTTAGTTTTTGTTGACCAGGAAGGAGGACTAGACCATTTCTTGCCTATTTTCAGCCTCATCCTGGGGGGATACAAATGGATGCCAACTGAAACTGAACCAGATTTTAAGTTGTTAGCAGTATTTTTCTGACTCCTATCTCTCGACCCCTGTCTTCCTGTCTGCTCCTACCGTGCCTCTACTAATCTAAACTTTCTGCTCTCTTTATCTTCCAATCTGTGACAAAAAAAAAAACAAAACCTGCTGATTGATATCTGTATGCTCAGGTTTTGAAACTGTTATTTACATTGCTTGTTTTTGCATCGCTGAATTATAATACTGTACTCTTTTGTTGTTTGATCTCTGCTTGTCTAGTTTCCCTGTACTAATGTCTGCACTATCAATGTTATGCACTTCCCGGGTCGCCCCTGAAAAAGGGTCTGTCCTGTCTCAGAGGGCCTACCCGGTTATCAAAATTCAATAAATAAAAAATAAATACATTTTTAGTGAATCGGGGAAATTTGGCCAGGACACCGGGGAAATCCCCCTACTCATTTCTTGTATATGGTATTGTATCCTTCAACAAAAAACACCCCTACTGTTTTTGAGAAGTGCCATGGGATCTATAACATCCACCTGAACAGGCAGATGGGACCTCGGTTTAACATATCATCTAAAACACAGCACCTCAGGAGTACAGCGACCCCCTCATGCTGCACTACAGCGTCAGTATTAGGATTTAACCTAAGTACCTGGCATGGGGATAGAACCCACAGCCTTCTGATCCTCTGGCCTCAGAGGTGAGTGTGTTACCTGCTGAGCCACTGACACTGACACACCTGCTGAACCTGGTGTTATCAATGTTATCATCTTTCCTCCATGTTGCTGGCTACATTCAATCAGCCGTGGATAAAGGCCATCTCGCTGCTGCTGTCTTCATTGACCTGGCCAAGGCCTTTGACTCTGTGTCCCACCCACTCCTCCTAAATGTACTCAGGCATGCCGGTCTACCCCCCCACACACCATAGAGTGGTTCAATTCATACCTCACTAACAGATACCAGTTAGTAAAGATCGCAGACTCCTCTTCCCCTCCCCTACCTATCCTAGCGGGTGTCCCTCAAGGCTCCATACTCGGACCCATTCTTTTTACTCTCTTCATAAATAATCTCCCATCCGCCTGCTCCAACTCCCTCATTCACATATATGCGCATGATACCATTCTCTTCACCTCTGGACCTGACCTAATCTTTATCAAAGCCGCCTTACAGCGGGATTTTCTCACCGTTCAATCTTGGTTCCAAGCAAATAGTCTCAAACTAAACACTTCCAAAACTGTTTCAGTCACCTTTGGATCCTCTCAAAAAATTGCAAGATCCCTCCCTGCCCCTCCTATCATGACCCTGGATGGCACTCCACTCAACGAAGTCTCATCCTATAAGTACCTAGGTGTCTGGCTGGATCCACAACTAAACTTCTTCCGTCATATAGACGACATACACTCAAAACTTCGCCCCAAGCTTGGGTCGGATCATGTATCATAAAAGGGATTCTCTCTCCCGACTTGTTTGATGGGAACGTCTAACTAAAATGATTATGCTGATTTTCGACTATGCTGACATAATTTACTGTACTGCCCCCTCCTCCATGATTGCCAGACTAGACTCCCTCTTTCACGCTTTCTATCGTTTTGTCTCAAACTCCCCCGCTCGGACCCACCATTACCATTGCTCACTTCTGTCCTCCCTGAACCTTGCCCCCCTGGCCCTTCAGCGTTTTATTCACTCTGTCTCCTTTATCTCCAAATACTGGTTCAATCTCCTTCCCTCCTACCTCTCTGACTACCTCATTGCTGCCCCCTCTTCATCTTACTCCCTCCGTTCAAGGGACTCCCACTCCTTCTCTCTTCCCAAACCATCCACGAACATGGACAAATTCGCTTACATCTATCAACTCCCCTCACTCTGGAACTCTCTGCTGCTTCTCCTTCACTCCTGCCCCTCTCACACCTCTATCAGATCAGAACTCTACCTCTTGCCCACTCGTGCCTGCTCCCATAACAACTTGTAGCACGTAAATCACTTTTTATGTTTGCTTGTGTGCATGCGCAAGAAACATGTGGCAGCTTAAGAGAGAAACGAGTTGTGGAAGTGTGGCAGTGTGGAGGCCAGTGCCAGCACTGCATTTGTGGGCTTGGCGGTGTGCATCCAATGCAGGCCTATTGTTCTGATGACACTGGTTCTGCAGAAGTGCCACCAACTTGAAACATTTGGCCGCTGCAGTGAGGGACCACCTCATCATTGCAGCATCAGCAGTTCTGCTGCAATGAGGAAGTGACCCATCATTGCAGGGTGGTACCCTGCCTGGTGTAACATTACCAGGAATATGGCGTCTCTATGCGGCCACCTCAGAGCTGATGGGGGTGCCCAATCCCCTTGTCAGCATGCCCACGACCCACTTCATTTGCTGACAGAGAGCACACTCCCTGTCGGCATAATTTCCCAACCCCAAAATTTCTGTTGTGTGCCGAAGGGGTGCCCAATCCCCCTTGGCATCATGTGCCCCCAACAGTCTTTCTTTGCCAATGAGGGCCCAATCCCCATCGACTTCAGTCCCCCCACTTCCCAGTTTAATTTGCTGATGGGGGCCCACTCCCCATCGGCATAATGTCCCCACCCCCTGATTTCTGCTGTGTGCCGAGGGGGTGCCCAATCCCCCTCGACATCATGCGCCCCCACACCCGTTTCTGTGCCAATGAGGGGCCCAAATGCCGTTGGCTTTGGTCCCCCTCCCCACAAATGCAGGTGGTACACTGGAAGCCCATCCCAGTGTACCAAACACACCTGCAAAAAAAGAAAACTGACCCACATTGTCCATTTGTTTTTTTACCTGAAGAACGAGAAAACGGTCCCTTGAAGTGTTCCTGTGCCCCTCTCCCCCAACCCGTGCCCACCCTCTGCATACTCTACCTCCCCACACACACACTCACCCCATACTTTCCTCTGGAGCCCAGCGCAACGATCTTCGGTGGACCAGGAACACATCTGAACTCTTCAAAGCTGACTGTGAACTGAAGAAATGCCGGTAAGCTGTATAATGGCAGTAATAGGTTTTTTCCAACTTTGATGCATATCTCAGGCATTTTGGGGGATTTTGGCATCAAATTTTCAACATGGGGTTATTGGGACCCCTCCTCATGAATTCAGTCACTGTCATGGCATTATTCGGTCCAGAAAGGTGATTTCACGGTCACTACACAGAATCACCTTTCGGGACTGATTAATGAAACGACAGTGCCACTGTTCATGAGGTGGGCTCCCAAAAAGACTATGTTGCAAATTTGGTGAAAAAAATCTCAAAAAATAACTGTTTTACGAGCATGCATTGTGCAGTTTCCACGCACGGTCGTAACTTCATGAATGTTTTATATTTTCACTACAGATTTTCAACATTGGCATTTTCCCACACCTCCTTATGAACAGTACAGCTGTCACTTTATACATCCTCGCTGAAATGTGTTTTCGCCTTCCAGCACAGAATAGCAAGGTCGCTGTGAGAAATCAGTGTTCGGAACAGATTAAGAAAATGACAGTGACACTGTTCATGAGCAGAGGTCCTAAAATGTCTATGTTGAACATTTGGTAACGAAAGTCCATAAAATTACTGTGTTAGAAGCGTGCATTGAGCAATTTCCATGCACCCTTGTAACTTCGCAAATTTGCAATATTTTCATGCCAGATTTTCAGCACTGGCATTTTGTCACACCTCCTTATGAACAGTACAGCTGTCATTTTTCACATCCTGTTGAAATGTGTTTGCACAGTTCCGGCACAGAATAGTGCGGTCACTGTGGGAAATCAGTGTTTTGGACAGATTAAGACTGAAGGAGTGAGAGAGGGGGAGTGAGCGAGCTCAATGGAGCTCTGTCAGGACTGCTGCAGATTTCTTTGTGGTCAGAAAAAGGTGCCAATGCAGGCAGGAGCCCAGCACAAAAGGGAAGCCTGCAGCGCCGGTAGAAAGAGAACGAGCACGTGATAGAGGAGTGAGCGAGCTCAATGGAGCTCTTTCGGGACTTTAGAGTTGCCCACCCTACCGCCCAGAGTCCTGTGTGGTCCTATATTACAGCAGGATCTCTGAGGTAGAGACAAAGCAATGACTGGATACTTTCAGGGTTGCTGTAATAATACAGATTGAGTTGTTCTGTTTATTTCTCTAACTGAGCTAAGTACTGAGCTACACTGCTAGTGTTGCTGTAATAATACATATTTATTTGTTCTGTTTATTTCTCTAACTGGGATGAGTAATACTTGGAGTGCAATAGGATTTCTAACTGGGCTAAGTGAAACTATATGAGGGCTGAGAACAAAAAGTATGGTAGCTGAGGGGTGAAAAATGGGCAAGGAAGCAGTAGGATTGCTACAGTAATACAGTATCTAACGGAGGAGATTTGAGACTGAATTAACCTGGTCGGCAAGGGGCAGTAGGGGGACTAGTGTGGGAGGAACAGGAATTTGAGTAAATAGAGGCCTAACAGTTGTAGTAGGGTACACAAACTGGGAGTAAGAGCCCATAACATAAGATGGGGGCCAAAATGGGGCAGGTGCTGCATGTGAATAGTGTGGGCATCTTTGGAAGGGTGGGGGGGGTGTACAGAGTGTGCGTCCGCCATTATCCTGGACTGGGCTTGGAGGATGGGGGGGTGTATGGTCTATATACAACTGACTAGCTTGAGGGAGGAACTGTGGAGGCTAGGGAGGAGCCTAAGTGGCAGGGCAGATGAGTATGATATGCATCCTGGCTGGGGGGGAATAGGGGATGGCAAAGGGGGACGGGGAAGAACAACTAGGGACTGAAACCAACCCCAGTATCAGAGGCACTAGCAGAAAAGAGAGGAGAAAGGAGGGGGTGCCCGAGGCAAGGGGGAGGCCTCCTGATTGGGGAGTAAGAGACCTTGAGGAGTACCAGGGGAGAGAGAGACGATGGCTGCGGGTAGGGAGGTACCAGGGGGGCACGGAGGGGAACAAGTAGGAGGGGGGAACCAATAGGGGGAAGAGAAGTAGGAGGGGTATCAACTAGGCATAGATTTGAGCCTCTGCTATGGGAGAAAGAGGGGGAGCAGGAACATACTGAGAGGGGGAGGATAAGCGGGGCACGAGAGGGATGGCAACAGGTAGGGGAAGAGATAGCGAAGACGAAAGGGTAGAAGGGGGCTAGTAAGGAAGGAAGGAGGTGGGTGACTGGAGGACAGAAGGCTACAGGAAGGGAGATGGATGAGAGGGGCATCACTGTCGGGGTCAGAGGGAATGGGGCCTCTAAATCGACAACAACAGGGATATGAGAGGGGTTGGAAATCAGCAGGGGAGGAGAGGAGGTCGACATGTGAAGCCCAGTAGGAAGTAGTCAGGCTGGGAAGGGGTTCAATGGTGATGGGCAGGCAAAAGAGGTGAGGCAGAAGTAGGGGGTGCAGATACAGAAGTCACAGAGGGTGCAGCTGGTGGGGGTAAGGGGCAGGGAAGAATGAATACTTAGGTGGTGGAAGGGACATTAGAAGGGAAAGACGGTAAGGGATAGGGGGGCTACTCATCCTGGGGGATTCTATACTGAAAGGGGTGAGATGGGGCAGAAGAGGGGAAAGGCACAGCCGTATTTGGGTTGATGCTATCCCCGGGTTGACTGCAGGAGGGGCAGGGCAGGCACTGCTCAAGTGTGCAGCAAGGGGGAGGAAGAAACCTCATTTAGTGTTGCATGTGGGTAGAAATGACTTGGTGGGGGAGACTGTGGAAGTAGTGAGGGGGAGTTTCGAGGAGTTGGGCAGGCAGTGTGAGGGAGTGGGAGTTGGTGACATTCTCGGAGGTACTGCCGGTACCATGTGCAAGCACAGGGAGGAAGGGTAGGATCGAGGAGTTCAATGAGTGGCTGAGGGATTGGTACCACACTAAAAATTATGGGTTAGTGACTAACTGGGGTAGAGTCAGGGGGAATAGTGACTTGTATGTGGGGAACAGGCTACACTTGAGCTGGGAGGAGAGGGGAGTATTAAAGATGGGATTAGAGGGGTATATCTCTACTAAGATGGATTTAATCTAGTGGGGGGACGAAAAGACTGAGGTTGGTAGAAAGGTCCAGACAGGGGAGCCTGATGCGCTCACCCCTCTAGATATAGGTAAAGGCGGAGGCGTAAGAACCCCGGGAGGGAGCGGGCAGAGTAGTCTGAGTGTACTACAGAAGGCACCACCACCTGGTAAGAATAAGGCAGAGAAAGGGTGCGGACTACCTGAAGGAGGAACACAGGCCAAGGAGAAGAGTGAGGAGAAGGAGGGGTATGGGTGGAAGGTGGTCTCTCTCAATGCAAGAAGCCTGGGGAACAAAATTGCAGAGCTTCAGGTGCTCCTTTCAGAGGGGAAGGTGGACATTGCTGCAGTGACAGAGAGTTGGGCCACAGAGTGCCACGACTAACTTGGCAATCCCTGGATACAGGATATACAGGAGGGACTAGAGGGTTGGAAGGGGGGTTGCACTCTATGAGAGGGAAGGGATCAAATGCATAAGGGATGAAGGAGAAGAGAAGAGGAGAGAACAGAGGCACATTGGGTGCAGCTCCTGGACTCCAAGGGCAGAAAGCTGAGGCTGGGAGTGGTGTGCAGACCACCAGCCCAATCCAAGGAACTGGATGGGGAGTTTGCAGAGCAGATAAGGAGGGTGTGCAGAAAGGGAAGTGTGGTGATAGTGGGGGATTTTAACCTACCAGGGGTTGACTGGAGCACCCCGACTACTAGCAGTACCAGGGATGAGATGCTCCTTGATGCATTCCAGGTCAGCCTTCTGACACAATTGGCAAGTGAGCCTACAAGGCTTGGTAGCACTCTGGACCTAGTACTGGCAAATGGGGAGGTGGTGAGGGAGGTACGGGTGGAGGACCCACTAGCGGGTAGCGACCACCAAACAGTGTGGCTCATTCTCACGCTGGTCGGGGAGACAGGAGGCATGGGCACTGAGGTGGTGGACTTTAATAGGGTGGACTTTGGGACGATGGGAGCAATACTGCAAGGGAGACTCCAGGATATAAGGCTGAGGATGGATGCAGAACAAAAGTGGGGAGTCATAAAGACTGGGCTAACAGAGGCCACAGTAGCCTGCACCAGGGCCAGGAGTAAGAAGAGCAGAGCCAAGAAACCATGCTGGTTGAACAAGGAAGTGCTGCAAGGGGTGAGGGCAAAGAGGGCTGCATACCGGCAGTACAGGAGAACAATGAAGGGAGAGGATAAGGAGACTTATGGGAGTTGGTCAAGGGAGTTGGCCAGGGGGGTGAAAAAAGCTAAGGCCTCCAGGGAATTAAGGTTATCACAGGGCATAAAGGGAGGGGAAAAAAAACTTTTTTTTAGGTATGTCAGGGTAAAGAGGAAATGCAAGGAACATATTGTGAGGATAAAGTGGGGAAGGGATTGGGTGGAAAAGGGGGAGAAGCAAGTGGAAATAAGGGTAGACAAGGCACCAGGTCCCGACGGCATCCACCTCAGGGTGTTGAGGGAGATGGCAGAACTGTTGGCTGAGCCACTGGCAAATCTGTTCAACACCTCCCTGGAAACAGGATGTGTGCCCCAGGACTGGAGGGTGACCCATGTTGTTCCCATACACAAGAGTGGGCCTAGGGAGGAGCCAGGAAATTATCGGTCGGTCAGTCTCACGTCCATAGTGGGTAAGCTTACGGAGGCGATACTGAAGGAGAGGCTGGTGGCATTCCTAGAGAGAAATGGCCTCCAAGATGGGCGGCAACATGGGTTCGTCTCAGGGAGGTCTTGTCAAACCAGCCTAATAGAGTATTATGACTGGGTGACAAGGTAGTTGGACAGGGGCCATGCAGTACATGTCCTGTACTTGGACTTCAGTAAGGCCTTTGATACAGTGTCTTATTGGAGACTGGGGGGAAGCTGATGGCAGTGGGGGTGGGAAAAAAGCTGACTAAATGGATAGAGAACTGGTTACAGGGGAGGTTGCAGAGGGTGGTGGTGGTGGTGGAGAGCTCTTGGCATCCAGAGCAGTGACAAGCAGTGTGCCGCAGGGGACAGTGCTGGGCCCGGTGCTATTTGGGCTCTTTATCTCCGATATAGCACATGGAGTGGGGAGCAGGGTTAGTCTGTTCGCAGATGATACCAAATTGGGGGAGGTGGTGGACAAAGAGGACAGATGGGAAAAACTGCAGGGGGACCTAACCAAACTAGAGACATGGTCAGTGGTGTGGCAGCTAGGATTTAATGCAAAGAAGTGTAAGGTGATGCACTTCAGGGCTAAGAACCAGAAGAGGGACTATTGGCTGGGGGGGGGGTGAGGTTGGGGATCACAGAGAAGGAGGAGGAGAAGGACCGAGGAGTGTTGGTAACTGGGAGCATGAACAACTCGGCCCAGTGCAGGAGAGCAGCAGCGAAGGCAAACAGGATGCTGGGGTGCATTGCAAGAGGGTTCTCATCCAGACACAGGGATGTGATCCTACTTCTCTACAGATCATTGGTCAGACCACACCTGGAGTACTGTGTGCAATACTGGAGGCCATACCTGAGGAGAGATATAACGTTACTGGAGGCGGTGCAAAGGAGGGCAACAAAAATGTTAAAGGGGATGGAAGGAAAGGCATATGAAGTTAGGCTGAAGGAGTTGAACATGTACACACTGGAGGAGAGGAGGGATGGGGGAATATGATTGAATTGTTTAAATACCTGAGGGGGTAAATAAACCTAGCATTGAGGGGGTGTTTAAACTGAGGAGTGGAAGAGAGACAAAAGGGCACGGACTAAGGTTGGAAGGGGGATGTTTCAAGAGGGAAATGAGGAGGCATTACTTCACTGAGAGGCTGGTGTCTAGTTGGAATGCGCTGCCAGAGGAGTTGGTAACATGTAGTACAGTCAATAGCTTTAAAAAGGAGTGGGATAAAGCAAGAGGAAGAGTTAGGGGGCAGGGGCTGGGACAAGAGGGGGAAGAACTGAGAGGGAGGAGGCTGGGGCAGCTGCAGTCTAGGGTGCTAGCTGCATACTCGGGCAGACTTAGACCAATTGGTCTGCTGCTGGCAGATTCATATGTTTGTATGTAAAATCACAGTGACTGTGTTCATGAGCAGAGGTCCTAAAATGCCTGTGTTGAAAATGTGGTGACAGACGTCCATAAAATGTCTGTGTTACAAGCATGCATTGTGCAGTTTCCACACACCCTTGTAACTTCGCAAATTTGTAGTATTTTCACTCAAGATTTTCAACACTGGCATTTTTTCAGACCTCCTTATGAATAGTACAGCTGTCATTTTTCACGTCTTGCCCAAAATATGCATTTACACATCTGGCGCAGAATAGCGCGGTTGCTGTAGGAAATCAATGTTCGGAACAGATTAAGAAAATCATGTTGACAGTGTTCATGAGCAGAGGTCACACAATGCCTAAGTTGAACATTTGGTGAAATAATTCCACTAAATGACTGTGTTACGTGCATGCATTGCGCAGTTTCCATGTACACTCAGAAGTTCGAGCATTTTTAATATTTTCACTACAGATTTTCAACATTGCCATCTCTTTACACCTCCCTATGAATCATACAGCTGTCATTCTTCACATCCTGCCCCATCTGTGTTTTCATACATCTGGCGTACAATGGCACAGTCGCTGTGGGAACTCAAAGTTTGGGACACATTCACAAAATCACAGTGCCACTGTTCATGAGAAGAGGTCCCAAATGCTTTCATGAGGTGGGGGTCACAAAAAGCCATGCTGAAAATTTGTAGTGCAAATACCACAACAACACCAGGCGTTAGGGTTTCTAACCATAATGTCCATGCCTGAACTGACAGGCATCGGGGTGCCTTCTGGATTGCTGACTGTAATTCTCATGCCATTCCACCCCCCCTCCCCACCCTGCAGCCAGTGGCAGGCATTAAGGTGTGCCTTAGACTCTTTGGCCCCAGAGTTCACCCCATTTTCCTATATTGCACCCATTTCAGCGTATGTCCTTATGGAGTGGGGTGACTGTAAAGCTGAACACCCCAAGGCACACCTCAACGCTTGTCTGTGTCTGCAGGCTAGGGTGAGGTGAAATGGCATGAACGTTATGGGCGACAACCCAAACGCATACCCCAGTGCCTGTCCATCTCTGCAGGGTGGAGGTGGGGTTGGTGTGAAATTCATTACTTCATAGCCATTCTTTCTCTGCATCTGTCTAACTCCTGCATTTCCAATGCTAATACCAGCAAGCAAACATTCGGCATTGACAAATGCTTGTTTTACATTGTAATGCATTTTATATTGTTACTGTAATCTATTGCATAGCTAACACCTTATTGTACCATTACTGTACTACTGTCGATAGATTCCACCTTGTACCTATTCTGTACTGTTGATTTCCCTGTATACTATTTTATCTACCTAGTGTAACCTGTACTCAATCATTTTATTGCATTGTATTGTTAAAGTTTTCTTTCCCCTTTCCCCAGTTCCCCCCAGGTCACACTTGAAAACGAGCCTTGGCTCAGTGTGCCTTTCCTGGTCACCAAGTGTTTAAATAAAAAAATTAAAAATAAGATATCTCCTTATGCTGACATTTGAGAGGATGTGTGGGTAGAAGGGGCAGGGCTCCTGTGGCAAACAGGAAATGTTCTGAGTTGTTGGGAGAGGAAGGGCCTGAAATTCCTTTCCCAGCTATAAGATGGAGCCACATTAAAGTCTTTCCAGATGCTGACCAGGAAGTCTGGCTTACAGCCCCATGAATTCTTTGCTTACCTCCAACTGGGAAGCAAGCTGGTCATCCTGGTACATCTGGGGCAGTGGCAGGCAACCTAAGATAATCGGGGGGCCACAGGTAAGGCTCTCAACCCCCTCCCCCGAGGGGCACAAGAACCTGCAACACCCCATTTACCTCAGAGAGCAAGCAGTCTAAATCCAGGACACCCTGTAGTGCAAGGAAAGTAGCAGCAATGTGCACCGGAAACTTACAAACATCAAAAGAGGTGTGGCGCTGCTGTGCCAGCAGACCCGGACTGGCCTGACCTGACTGCAATGCTTGTGGGAGTGGGAACACACGTGTGAAATAAATCGTCATTGTTTCGTTTTTGGGATGGGTCTTTTTTTTGGAAGGGTGGATGTGGGGGGCTGCAGGTGAACCGCTGGGGGGGCCACATGTGGCCCATGGGCTGCGGGTTGCCCACCACTGATCTAGGGTGCCCATTGAAAAGTTCCCCTCTTGAAGAAATCTTTAGGCAGATATCAGACAAAAGTAAACTCGTGCAGCAGATTTATAGAGCACTAATAAATAATGGAGTGGATGGGATAGCAGCAGCTAGAGGCCTCTGGGCATGAGATCTATGATTGGGGTCACTCTCTGAGCCAGACTGGAAAACAGTTATTTAAACAGTACATTCTTGCTCCAAAAGTAATAGGCTCAGACAAGCCCAGTATAATAACTTTGTGCGTAGCGTATACTATACTCCATTCCTGGCTCATAGGATTAACCTCAGCTGTTCAGACTGATCTCCTAAGTGCAAAGTGGGGGAGGGCACATTCTATCACTTGGCCTGGGCACGTCCCAAGGTCTCACTTTATTGGGTGGGAGTAGTGGACATTTTAGCAAGGATACTTGGGGGGGGGGCTGATGTAATCTTATTACTGGGCTGCACCCCTCTGGGAGGTGCACATGCACAGTACTCTCATCCCATCTGGCATTTGGGATTAGTCATAGCTAAGAAACATCTAGCCCAGGAGTGGGTGGCAGTAGGGGCACACTCTTTAGGGAAGTGGGATAACTCCCTCTTAGAATGTATGAAGTTAGAAACAGGAGTATTCAATCCGGGGTGAACAGAACGTGTACAGGAATATGTGGTCTCCCCTAGAGGAAGCTCTGGAAGCTGGAGGACTCCCTCTATAGATTCCTATGCTGCACCAATAAAAACTGACTGAGCAAGTTGTGGACTGAACCCAGATCAATGTCATTTGGTGGGGGGGGGAGGCCATGGCAAGGAGCCAATGGGGGGGAAGGGGGATGGACATGCAATGGATAGTAGGTGTTACATACACTGATGTTCTCTAGTCTTGTCTAAAAATTGTTATGTTGCCCACTTCTTTCCTGGGGTGGCTGTTCACCAACCTGATAACTGTACCTAGTCCTGGTAGCATGACAATTCTATGATATACTGTTCTCAATTGTAGTGCACTCTTGAACCTCAATAAACAAGCTTATTTGGGGGAACTAGAACTTCTTCTTGGCAGGATGTCTCTAGACCTAAATGAGGATGCAGCAGAAAGATATGAAGGCAAGGGGATCAGCGAATGGAAGGGAACCCCCCAACATCGGACTAAAGTAAACAGGCATGGCCATGAGCAAGGAGTGGCCATAGGTAAAAAAGGAGGGACCTCATGTAAAGTACAGGAGGGGCAGACACAGAATAAGGGGGATGGTACTGGAGTTATAGCACAGGGGGGAGGCTGTGATTGGAAGGCTATGTGCACCAATGCCCGCAGTCTGGGTAACAAAATCCCGGAACTTGTGGCATTAATGACCTCCGAGGACCTGGATATCATGGCAGTCACAGAAACATGGTGCAATAGCAACCATGCCTGTTTGCTAGCCATTCCAGGGTACAGGCTGCACAGACGGGACAGGGAAGGCAAGAAGGGGGAAGGGTGGCATTGTACATCAGGGAAGGGATAAAAGCGACAGTCCCACAATACAAGGGGGGAAGCAGAAGCACTGTGAGTAACCCTGGAAGTGGGAAGGGGAACAGTACTTAGAACAGGAGTGATATATAGGCCTCCAGGGCAGGCAGAGGATGTAGACAGAGAACTGCTGGAGACTATAGGGAACATGGCAACAAAGGGTGAATTGCTGCTGATGGGTGACTTCAACTTTCCAGATGTGGACTGGAGCATCCCGGCGGCAGCCTTGGCCAGGAGTAAGGGATTCCTGCAATCCCTGCAAGGGGCAGGTCTCACACAGCTAGTGAGGGAGCCTACGAGGAAGAATGCATTTCTGGATCTTGTCCTAAGCAATGGGGACAGGATAAAGGAAGTCACAGTGGGGGGAGACCCTAGGGACTAGTGATCATCAAGCTGTGGGGTTCACCATAAGGACATCACAGGAGGCTAGCCACCAAGGACTAGAATCCTGGATTTCAGGAGGACAGACTTTGGTAAGATGAAGGACAAATTCAGGAAGGCTATGCAGGGATGCGATGACATAAGGGGGATAGTGGAACAGTGGGATAAGATAAGGGAAGCCCTGCACCTGGTAGCAAACCATTGTGTCAGGCCCTGCAGCAAGAGCAAAAGAAAGAAGAAACCACTGTGATTCTCGAGGGGAGTAGCAGAGCTAGTAAGAGGAAAAAAGATGGCATTTCTGAGGTACAAGACAACACAAAGCAAGGAGGACAGGCAAGAATACTTGGAAAAATGAAAGGAAGCGAACAAGGCAGTAAGGGCAGCAAAGGCCAAAACCAAGGCAAAGCTAGCTAAATCAGTGAAGGAAGGAAGGAAGGCATTCTTTAGGTATATTAGCGAGAGAAGGAAGACAGGAAGAGGGATTGTGAGACTTAGAGAAGAGGGAGGCAGGGTAGTGGAGAAAGACATTGACAAGGTGACCATCCTCAACAAATACTTCTGCTCCGAATTCACAGAAGAAGACGATGGAGATGTTCCCCCATTAATGGAGAAGGGCAAACAGGGAGAAGGGGTGGACCTTAGACCTTTTTCAGAGGACAGAATAAAAAGAGCACTAGAACAGCTTAGGGTGGATAAAGCTATGGGGCCCGATGGGATACACCCAAGGATCCTAAAGGAGCTCCGGGAGAAACTGGATAAACCTCTGGCTATGCTATTCAGTGGATCACTAGAAACAGGCGTGGTTCCAGAGGAGTGGAGGAGGGCACAAGTAGTACCCTTGCACAAAAGCGGTAGCAAGGAGAAGGCAGGAAACTACCACCCGGTCAGTTTGACCTCGATAGCAGGTAAAATGATAGAAACCCTACTTAAGGAAAGGCTGGTGGACTACCTAGAGACAAAGGGGCTGCTGGACCCAAGGCAACATGGATTCACTGCAGGGAGGTCATGCCAGACCAACTTGATTGATTTCCTTGAGTGGGTGACAAAGGAAATAGACCAGGGCAGAGCAGTAGATGTGGCCTGTCTGGACTTCAGGAAGGCCTTCAACACAGTCCCGCACAGGAAACTAATCCACAAGCTGACAAATCTGGGGGTGGGGACAGAGGTGGTCATGTGGGTTAGAAACTGGTTGACTAACAGAACACAAAGAGTAGTGGTAAATGGGGTTAGCTTACAGGAGGGATGAGTAACAAGTGGCGTAGCCCAGGGATCAGTGCTGAGACCAATGCTCTTCAATGTCTTCATAAGCGATATTGTAGTGGGTCTAGGAGGGAGGGTTAGCCTGTTCACGGATGATACAAAGCTATGTAACAGGGTAGATACACAGGAAGGTATAGAAACAATGAGGAGGGATCTGAAGAAGCTAGAAAACTGGTCCAAGGAATGGCAGTTGGGTTTCAGTGCAAAAAAGTGCAAGATTATGCACTAGGGAGAGGGAATCCTAGGGCTGAGTATGAACTAGACGGGGTAACACAGGAGGCCACCACAGAGGAAAGGGATCTAGGGATAGTCATAGAAGACAACCTCAGAGTGGCTAAACAGTGCGACAAAGCAGTTAGAAAGGCTAACAGAATGTAAGGGTGCATAGGGAAGGGCATAACAAGTAGAAGGAGGGAAGTGGTGGTACTGTTGTACAACTTCCTAGTAAGGCCTCATCTGGAGTACTGTGTTAAATTCTGGAGGCCCCATCTCCAAGAAGACATAGACAGGCTGGAGACGGTACAGAGGAGGGTGACAAAAATGGTGTCCAGGATGCAACATAAGTCGTATGAGGAGAGACTCAGCGCTCTAAATATGTACTTAGTGGAGGAAAGGAGAGAGAGGGGGGACATGATAGAGACCTTCAAATATCTAAAGGGGATCAACAGGGTACCAGAGGGGAGCATCTTTCACATGAAGGGAAATAGCAGAAGAAGGGGGCACAGCATGAGACAAAAAGGTGGAAAACTTACAGGGAACTTGAGGAAATTCTACTTCACTGAAAGGGTGCTGGAGAGATGGAACAGTCTCCCCAAGAAGTGGTGGGGGTGGCCACGGTTCAGGGATTCAAGAATGCGTGGGATAGGCAGATGGGAATTATCAAGCTAGGGTTGGGGGCTTGTAGCACCTAGGGTACCTTAAGCATTAGAAAGAGGGATAGCGCAGACTGGATGGGCCACAAGGTCCTTATCTGCTGACAGCTGTGTATCTATGCATGTGCTCCATAGCTGCAGCTCACAACAGCAAAATCAGTATTTATTATCAGCTTAACGAGTTCTATCCAACAGATCTGAATTTTGAGAGCTCCAGGAACTGCAGTAGTGATACCAAACTTCAGGATGGGGCATCCCAAAACTTAAGAACAAAGGCCCATAAAGTCTGGACCGCAACAATGTGGAAAGGCAGCAGAAGCCACAGGCACTAAAGCAGTTGAAAACTCAACTTTAACTATGGAGCCTCTGTGGCAGACACTCCTGACTTTGATGAGGGTCATAGACATCAAAATGGAATGGACCCACACCAGGCTGGAGACCTACAATATCCAAAATAATGACTTGTCTGTTAGGGTAGCAAACTCTGAGCCCTGCTACACCTCCTCTTTAGCAACAGTTTTGTCCCTAGCACAAGAGAATAATCAACTCCAGGGTTGCATGGAGGCCCTGGAAAATGAGGTGCAAGCAGATAACTTGAGATTCATGGGCATGCCAGTGGGGATTGAGGATCCCAGTCTGTTGGCCTTTCTTAGACGTTGGCTGCAGGAGGCACTTCACCTGCCTAAGGAATTTGGCTTTCGCTGTGTTGAGCTTACTGGGTAAGTGGTAAGTGGCGGCTCAAACTGCAAATCAGCCAAGAACTGTATTGCTAACCATGACCCTTTCTGGTAACAGTTCATGCTACCTACCCGGTCACTGCTGATGGCATTTATATTAAAGTGTACCCCAGCCTTTCCTTTCAAACAAGGGCCTGGAGGAAGAAATTTGATCCAGTGAGGCAGCACCTCCAGGCTTTAGGGGTGGTGCACTAATTCGTTCTCCTGGCTTGGCTTAGAATTGTCTATGGCAGCAAATTGTGGCAATTTTCTGATTCTTGAGACTCAGACCGGTGGCTTGTGTGGTTTAAGAAAGAATTTTCAATGAGGTCAGATATATAGCCAGATCTGCAGGATGAGGACTCAGAGGGCGAGTGAATGCAGATAAGACATTGCTTATTTTTTCTGCTTGTTACTGACCCTAATGACTATCAGAAGAGAAATTTTGTTTCTTAAAGTGACCACTGGATTTACTATTAAAGTTACAGTGAATATTTTATTATAAAGCTAATTTTCTTACACTGTCTGCTGCTTTGGAGGGAAGTAGGGTCTCTCAGTTGGGTAGTAATGATGCTGACAGCATAGTCGTCTCAGTACACAGATATCAGTGTACTTCCCTATTTTTAGACATCCGTCTCCAGAGGACTGAATACAGGTGTCGGCAGGTAGTCTTTGGGGCATGAAAACAGGCTTACAAGTTTCTTGAAATGGAGGGGGGTTTCCAGCTCCACATTTAATAACTCTTACTAAATGATTTGTTGTGTTTTGTCAGGGGGGCTACTGCTAGGTGACCCATGCTTCCCTTTAAACCTACCTGAGAATTAATGGTTTAATAACAGTCACAAGTTAACTGTGTTTTCAGTACCATTGTATTCTACCTACAGTTTGCACCACAGCTGTTGAAGAGGCTAGCATTACCTTTGGAAATGTCTGTAACAACAATATGTTTTTTCTCCCCCAGTTCCTATTGTAACATCTTACAGAGCACCCCGATATGAATATCAGCTATTCAGGAAAAGTGTTTATAGCACTGATGTGCCTTCTGCTTTGTATGAGATTGTAATGTATGTGCTATAACTGAAAATAAATAACGTTTAAAAATAAACACGCTTATTAAAAAACAAAGTTACCTACACACACACAAACATACTTGATCACATTTCAGGAATGATTTGCAGAAAGAGAAACTATTTCAGTCGCTGCCAACCTGAGTCGGATTGAAACCAGTGACCATTCTGTGACTAGCATTTCATGGAGCGTTCCAGTGCCCCTCAAAGGCTGTCTTTGTCATTGTCTTCCAAAAAAAGAACCCAGCCGCTACCCACATAGAGTCTGGGTGATAACCAGAGTAGATCTGGAACCAGAATGGTTTCAGACTCAATGCATCCAGAACTGGAGCCATGCAGAAGGCTGCAACTGGACAGAATGCAGCTGGGAAACAAACCAACAAACCTGGATCACACAGCTTTTCTGGATATGCAGAATATCAGATACTGAGACGGAGTAACAAATTTGAGGTTTTTGGGTTCTGCCTGCTAGACTAGATTATTTTCTTCATTTCTACCCTCGATGGTGAACCTCACTGGCCTTCTGCAGGGCTTGGAGGGGGTTATGGAGCATGGCACATCCCTGCCTTGGTCGGTGCTGCTCTGCCATTGGCAGCACTCTTCAACCACAGCCCCGGGGTGGCTCCCAGGTGGGGAACAAAGGTGGCTGACCGCCCCCCCCCCCCGTAAAATTAAAATTTGTAAATTTATTTCGCCCACTTTTCTTGGTGAATAACGATTTTTTTGTGCTTTTGGTTGAGAACCTCCCTGCCGCCCTTCCCTAGTTGCCGGCATTCTGCGCTCACTCATAAACATTGGTCACCAGCGCTGAAATGCGCTAACACTGTGCCATGCGATGATCCCAGAAAAACATGTTTTTTTTTTTTTTTTACATAAAAAAAACTCAGAAAGGGTGTATTTTATTGCAGCAGTTGAGTCCTGCAGCTTGTTATGTGGCCACAGCACTACAGAATTCCAGCGAGAAGGAGTGTTCAGGAGGGTTGGAAACAAGGCCTTACTCCAAAAACACTGCTTCCTCACTGAACCAGTACTATGTAATTATTTAAATAACTGAGTTAATAATGGACATTACAGAAGAGAGCAGAGCTGATGAATAAAGTAAGCAGGCAGAGCTGCCTGTTAAGTGGCAAAATCACTACGGGTTAATATATTTGTGTCGTCATTCAGTAGGGAATTGGCTCTCATTGATGCAGAGGGTGGCACTTAATGTTCTGATGGCCTTTTCACATCAGCAGGACCTTCGTCTTCAAGGGCCAGCCAGAGAACACAGTTCACTTGGTTTACGGGCCTTTACCGTGTGAAGTACCCTTGAACTAATACTCAGCAATAAGTCATCCCTGATAATTTATTAGACCTCCCTGCCTGGGAAACAGAAGGTCTGCAGCTGGGATCCAAACTGTACTGCAGGCAAATTGTTACTCTTGGCATGACGTTTTTTTTCTGAGTCAGATGCTGTGTTATTACTTAGATGTGCTGAGCCCATGAGGGCCCTTTAGTCATGCAGCTTTCAAGAGTTTCCCACCACTTGTGGCCTTATGTTTTTTGGGGGATACCTGCAGCAGGGTTAGTCGGGGGGAACCTCTCCCCACCCTCTCTCTCTCTGTATTGGTGAAAAGAAGAATGAGCAGACAAAGTCTAAGGAACAATGATCATGTTTTTCATGATAATAAGAAAAGTTGTGAAGAAAAAGGGAAGCTAAATGCAGAAAACTGGTGAAATAGAAACTGTTTTTTTTTAATTTAGTAAACCTTATTCCATCTTTCACTTAGTCCTAGTTCTTCATTCCTCCACTCCCAACCCCATCAGGCCTCCTCCTGGACTTAATCCACCTCCTGTTTCTACATGGCATGCAGCCCTGTGGCGGGGCTGTCAGGATGGGCAGGCCCCCCTCCCAGCTGGACCTCAAGTTGGGTGCAACTGTGGGCACATCGTTTGGTGGTGTGTGGCCTGCAGAATGGGAGGGAGCTTCATGCTGCAGTAGTCCGGAGGGGGTTGCTACCTTTCCTTTGGATGCTGCCAGCTGAGGATGCTAAAGACACGCACATGCTGCCCTCCCCTAAGCCTGTAATGCCCCCCAACTCCCTCAAGCGAGTTGTTATACCTGATCTCATACTTTGCTGAGGGCCTGCAGGGCCCTGTGCAGAGAAAGTTATGAATAACCTTGCTCCCATGATTTATATTAATGATCCCTTAATTAATGCAGGAGCAGCAGGGCACTGTGTGAGGAAAGTTAACCGATACTGTTGGCTACATGGGGTGAGCCATACTGCCCTATCTTCAAACACAATACACCTATGAGGCATGGTCTTGGACCTCTACCATGTGCTTTGGCAGGAGGCTATGAGCTGTGGGGCAGGGGGTGGGTATTATGGCTGAAAAACCCAAAGAACACCACACCACTGATTCACCAGGACTCCGGACCCTAATGTTTTCATTTCCTTACTTTGTGCTGTTTGTGTTCTTCAGCCCTAATGTTTGCATTAGCTTTATTTTTTAATTTTTTGCAATGAAGGTATTTTATTGTGGTGCGGTAGCGCCACTGTAGTTAGGGTTCAGCTGTGGTTTCTATGTTAAACCTCACGTTTTGCACTTTAATAACTTTGCAACCATTCAACAGATTTGCACGAAAGTTTGTATGTGCAGTCTTGTGTGGCAGACCTCTTGACATGCCAAGGTTTGTTTTGGTCCGATGTGTGGAGTCCAAGCTCTGCATAGTGAAAAATTAAAAAAAATCTCTCTTCTTTTTGCATTCTTTTTGTCATTATGCTGCGCCCAGACAATTTGGAATTTTGGTCTGATATTTTCAGGGTAGAAAGGGCTGGCTTCACAGAAGTGCCTTTTGGTGGTTTGGTGAAAAAATATTATTCCATTCAAAAGTTATTTAAAGTATGTCTCTTTGCAGACGACACAAAGATCTGCAACAGGGTTGATATACAAGATGGAGTGGAAAGGATGAGAAGGGATTTGGCAAGGTTGGAGGAATGGTCAAATGTATGGCAGCTCAGATTCAATGCAAAGAAGTGCAAGGTAATGCACCTGGGAAACAAAAACCCAGGGGAAGCGTACACAATGGGGGGTGAGATACTGACAACAGTAAAAATGGAAAGGACCTGGGGTAATTATATCAGATGACCTAAAGGTGGGCAAGCAATGTGAGAGGGCAGCAAGGAGGGCTGGGGGATACTGGGATGCACAGGAGAGGCATCACCAGTAGAAAGCGGGAAGTTGTTATCCCTCTGTACAGACAGTTGGTGAGACCCCACCTGGAGTACTGTGTGCAGTTCTGGAGACCCCATCTCCGCAAAGACATAGACAGAGTGGAGGCTGTCCAGAGGAGGGCAACCAAAATAGTGCATGGTCTGCACCAGAAGACATACGAAGAAAGACTGAAGGAGCTTAATATGTATACCCTTGAGGAAAGAAGGGAGAGAGAAGACTTGATAGAAACTTTCAAGTACCTCAAGGGAATCAACAAAGTCCAAGAGGGTAGCATCTTTCAGAAAAAGAGATGTGCAAGAACAAGGGGGCACAATTTGAAAATAGAGGGGGGACGGCTCAGAGGTAATGTGAGAAAGTATTTTTTCACAGAGCGGGTTGTGGATGCATGGAACAGCCTCCCTGAGGAGGTCGTGGAGTCAAGAACAGTGGAGGAATTCAAGAA
The DNA here is from genome assembly GCA_016271365.2 of Neoceratodus forsteri. Lineage (NCBI taxonomy): Eukaryota > Metazoa > Chordata > Ceratodontiformes > Ceratodontidae > Neoceratodus > Neoceratodus forsteri. The sequence goes on along the minus strand of JADMNL010000031.1, from coordinate 133,322,002 downwards.
TGCATGGGACAGACATAAGGTAGTCCTAGTGGGGGGTAGGAGGAAGTAAGCTGTTGGTTAACCAGGATCTGCAGCTTATCTGTTAGGTAGGAAAATGGGCAGACTAGGTGGGCCAAGCGGTCCTTATCTGCCATCAAATTCTATGTTTCTATGTCTATGTATTTAATTTCCAAGTTTCAGGTTCTGAGCAAGCTCAATATAGTCTTTTGGATAGTTTCATGAAACGAAAAAAGAATTAGGGCCTCAGGAAAAAGGATTCTTTTTCATGAGGGACCAATCCTTTTTCATGAGGAAAAATTCCTTTTTCGTGAGCCGCCATCTTGTTTTCTGTTTTTTTCATGCTAAGGTGCCAGCAGAAAAGGCCTAAAGGTCTATCGAGTCTGCTTGAAAATCAGCACTCATTCAGGACACTGTTGCTGCCCCCCTCCGCTTCCCCCGTAAATCCCCCTGACCCATCCCCCATCAGAGTTACACCTCCAGATCTGGCATTCCTTAGCTTTACCTTACCCTTATACCTGTCCCAGCTCCATTTGAATCCCTCCACTGTATCAACAGCCACAAGTTCCACAGGCAGTGCAATCCATGGGTCCCCCACCCTCTCAGTAAAGTAGTATCTCCTAGTCTCTCCCCTGAGCCTCCCACCAACCAGCCTTATGGAATGCCCCCTGGTGGCCCCTTCCTCCCTCAGCTGGAAACCCTATTTAGGCTGACCCTGTTCACTCCTTTTTGATATTTAAAGACCTTGATAATATCCCCCCATCCCTCCTCTTCTCCAGGGAGTACATGTTCAACTCTTCAAGTCTCTCCTCATAGGATTTTACCCCCAGACCCTGTATCATCCTGGTCGCCCTCCTCTGGACCCTCTCCAGAAGTTCAATGCTTCTTCAAGTACAGGCATTAAAACTGCACATAGTACTCGAGGTGCGGTCTAACCAAGCAGTTATAAAGAGGGAGAAGCACCTCCTGTCTCCTGGAAGTTATCCCCATGACAGTGCACCTGAGCAGTTTATTTGCTTTAGCTGCAGCCCTCCTACACTGCTCCGAGTTTTTCATTTTGGCATCCACTACCACCCCAAGATCCTTTTCCCCTCCTGAAACCTGCAGTTTCTCTGTACCCAAAAAGGACTCATGATCCAGGTTCCTAAGCCCCAAGTGGAGAACACTGCAATTCTCGGCATTAAACCTCAGCTTAGTACATGACCACCTCTTCAGAGTCTCCCGGTCCCCCTGTAGGGCTCTTCTACCCTCCTCCCCATCCACCACTGCCCCCAGCTTCGAGTCATCAGCAAAGAGACTCATCTCACTCCTGATACTGCCCCTGATGTCTCAGATGTAGCATTAAACAGGAGTGGGCTCAACACCAACCCTTGTGGGACCCCGCTAATGACCCTTCTAGGAAATGATACCTCCCCCCGACCACCACCCTCTGAAACTGCCCAGTTAGCCAGTTTCCTAACCACCTCACCATCCTTTCCCCACACCCATTCCCCCCAGCTTGTCCAGCAACCCTGAGTGTGGCACCGAGTCAAACGCCTTGCTGAAGTCCAGAAAGAGGATATTCACTGGCCTTCCCTGGTCCAGCACCTTTGTCACCCAATAATAGAACTCCACAAGGTTAGTCTGACATGATCTGCCCTGAAGGAAGCCATGTTGGTGGTCATCCAGATGGCCCCATGTCTCCAGAAACACCTCTAGCCTCTCTTTCAAGATGTCCTCTAACATCTTGTCCACCACCAACATCAGGCTGACAGGCCTGTAGTTATACGGCTCCTCCTGTGAGCCACTTTTGTGGATAGGCATGACATGGGTCATCCTCCAATCCTGAGGCACTCAACCCATCTGAAGGGAGGAGTTAAAAAGGTCTGCCAGAGGTGCAGCAAAGACATCTGCTGTCTCCTTCAGTACCCTGGGATGAAGGCCATCGAGGCCCAATGCTTTATCCATTTTCAGGGACTTAAGGGCCTCCCTCACCCTACCAACAGGAATTTCAGTGCCAGAGAGCTCCCCTTCTTCCTTGTTCCTAGCCCGCCTCCCCCCGTATGGTGTTGGCCCTCCATCATCTCTTGTGAAGACTGAGGTAAAGTATTCACTAAGTATCTCCGCCTAATCTCTGGCCTCCTTGGCCCACCCACTCCCTGACTTCAGTCTGCTAATCGGCCCCTTCACTTTCCTCCTTTCCCTGATATACCTAATTAACCCTTTTTCCCCCATTTCTGGCACCTGTGCTAACCTCTGCTCCATCCTCGCCTTGGCCGATCTCACCACACTGGTTACCTTTTTGGGTATCCTATCGTACTCCCCCTTGTCCACATCCCCTTGTGAGTGTTTATGTTTCCTAAAAGCCTCAAATATTTCAAAATTCTCCAAAATTATATCTTGCAGAGACACCAAAACGTATCATGCTCGTCGGGACTTCATTATGTGGATTATGTAGTTTTGTAATGCTGAAATGACCCTGGACCTTTTTTTAAATTATTTAAATCCTTTTTCATGACTCACTAACATCTTTTATTGTGCATTATTTTTCTTTCAGTGAAAAGGATTGCATCTCCAGAAAAGGATTTTTTAAAAGTCCGAAATCCTTTTTCGTGAGAATGGATCCTTTTTTGAGCAAACAAAAAAAGTCAAAAAAGATTTATTATCACAAAAAAATCATTTTTGCCCCATTTTGCAGTCAGTTTAATTGATCCCCCTAGTGTCTAGTGGTACTCCCCACCCTCCAATTGTGTCCCGCTCCCCAGTACTTTGTACATAATAGCCCTGTTTTCTAGTAGCACCCCCCCAACCTCTGATTCCCATACACTGTTTCTGTTATATTTTCATTGCTGGCGGTGGTACCCACCCCACCCCCCTCCCATGTCCTCTTATCCTGAAAAAAGGTCCTTCAATGTCTTGTATTTTTTTAACCTGTAAAAAAAAAAGGCCACCAGTGATCGCACCCGCACCCCCACCCAACCTCCCACTGTTTACCCACCATCCCACACACCCCTAGATCCTCTCACACACCCTCACTTACCTGAACTGCTCCTACTGTGAAGATCCACTCTCCGATTGAAGACACGTCTTGCTGCTGGAACCGGAGACTGCTATATGAGAAATAAGGTAAATGCGGTTGAAAATCCCATTGAAATACATTTGCCTTATTTGTCAGTTTATCAGCATAGCCATTTTATTATCCCACCTCATATACCTGGTAAGAAAATTTTCGAATACCTGCCAAAACATAATTCTGCGTAACTGCAACACCATTCTGTGCCACAGGTGCAAAAACACATTTTGGCCAGGATTTGAAAAATGACAGCTGTGACGTACATGAGGTTGGGCAATAAGAAGGCTATGTTGAAAATCTGGGGTCAAAATATTTAAAATTTCCAAAGTAGCCGGCCCGGTGGCGCTGAGGGCTGAGGCGCTGGATGCCTTACCTCATGCTACGCCAGCGAGCCAGGTTCAGGAACGACCTCGGGTCACCAGCATTGGGTTGCAAGGGAGGGAGCAGGACTGAACAGCTGCAAGACAGCCCTCCCCTCCTGGGGTGGTTGCCTGCACCTTCCGTAGTTCTGATCCCACCAGGTGGAGGTCTGGTGGGAACGTAGGTGGGAGGGGAGCAGCAGCAATAGCCAGGGTGGGGCAGAAGGGCTGAGCTGGTAACTGATGTGCATGTGCACCTCCACACACACACGCACGTAAGTGTCTGCCAGGGTCCCGAGGTGGGGACAAAAAATTAAAAATTACCAATAAAAAAAAAAATTCCAAAGTTACGAGCGTGCATAGCAAGATTGCAATAAATGATCATAACTTTGCCATTTTTTCATATTTTGACCCCAAAGTTTTCAACATAGCCTTCTTATGATCCCACCTCATGAACATTTTCAAATCCCACCTGAAAGGTGAATTCGCCAAGCGACTGCAAAATCACCTTTCAGGCATGAGTTGTGTAATGATAGTCATGTTGCTTATGAGGTGGGGTCCCCAAAAGGCCATGCTGAAAATTTGGAGTCAAAATATAAAACAATGGCTAAGTTATGCATAAAAGTTGAACCCCCCTCATTGAAATACATTGAACCACATTTACCTTAGTTTCTCATATAGCAACCACTGGTTCCAGCAGCAAGACTGGTGTTCGATCGGAGAGCGGGTCTTGAACCTGGGACCTGTTCAGGTAGTGAGGCTGTGTGTGGGGGTGTACTGGGGGTGGGTACTGAGTGGGAGGTGGGGGTGGGGGGCTGATTGGAAGGACTCTTTTCTTTTTACAGTTTTGGAAAAAACAATTGAGGACCGTTTTCTATATTTCAGGTTTTGGTTGCAATGGGAGGGTAGGTGGGTGGGGTGCTACTAGATACCAGGGAAATCAGGAACTGCGATTGGCAGTTGTGGGGGTGCCACTAGACACCAGGTAATATTTGGTAAATCAGGGGTGGGTGATGAGAGGGCAGGTGGGGGGACTAACAGCCCCTAAAAAGTAAAGTATAGTGCAAGCTGCATTTAATGGACTACTTGGTGTACAGCCATTTTGTCCATTATAAGTGGCCGTCCACTGTAGCCAAATAAGCTTTTTTTCAATCAGCACACAGATCTATGGCTGTATTCTGACTTGGCATATGTACAGTTCCACTGTGGCACATTGAAGCGTTGCATGGTTCTTATGTACCTCCCTCCCGCACTATACTGCTCGCATTATACCTGTCTGGCAGACTGCTAGTTTTCAAAATAAATAAAATAAGTAAAAAGCAGTAGCCACTCCTGGGCTCAGTGTTCAGTTCTCTTTGAGGTGGTTATGACTAGGGATTTGTATATGCAACTTCAGTGTACAGTGGTCTATTCCACTTTTGTGTGAACCAAAAGGTAGCACAGAGATGACAGGTGATAAAAGCCCACAGTGAAATTTTTTGCTTGGTCCATTCCATTTCCCAGTTTTCTTACCTGCATGTCTATCACTTTTTCACTCACCAAATAAAGAAACAAATACAGCAGATGAACGAACAGAATGAGTGAATAAGTGAACAGAGGCTCCAGACTGCTACAGCCCTTCAGATCACACAAAGAGTAGTTTCAGGCATAGGGTGGGGAGGGGCCACTAGACACCAGGGAAACAGCAGCTCACTGTTCTTACTGCAGCCCGTAGCAGGAGTTCCACCTACAGCTGCAGAAGTGAAGAAAGTCCTGCTGTTCTCATTCAGGGAACACGGGCAAAAGGCCCCTCTCACTAAGCTGGGCACCTGAGATTTTGGGTGCCCAGAAAAGGTATTTCTGCCCCCTATTTTAAAAAACCAAGGTCAGAATCTAGCTAAACGGATCTTGTTTAGCTAGGTTCTTTTTTTTTATTTTCTGTTTATGCCCCTGCAATCACCACAGCCTTTTCTCTCTCTCCAGTCCTCCAAGGCATCTGAAGCTATGGTTACTCCGGGACCTCTTCCCATGGGCTACCTTCATGCAGCCTAGGTTTACCACCTCCTTCCCACCTGCTTGAAGTCTTTGTCAGGTGCCCCTCGGGATCATCCGGTTTTGGTTGGGCTGTGTGCGGGAGGCCATCACCGGGTTTGGCTGTGGGACGTTTTTCCTTTGTTTCTCCTGTCTCCCCGAGGAAGCTAGCTTGCTGGGAGAACCAAGGGGCATGAACATGCAGGAGCATGCAGCTGCCCCGGAACTCAGCTAGCTTCCTCTCCTCCAAGGACATCACCAAGCTGCACCTCCACTCGTGGTCACCCAGGTGGCAGCATTGCAGCAGGGATGGCTGCCCTTCCTCCCTGGAGGAGAGCGGTCCCTAGGACACTCCATCCTCTTTCCCCTGGCCGGCTCCCGTGTTTAGCTAGGTTCTGATGTTTATTTATTAAAACGGCAGCATTTTAATGTATTTTCCACATGTGTTCGTTTGTGGAAAAAATCAACAAGATGGTGATTGGCATGGCACAAAAAAATGTTTGGTGTCCTGAAAAGTAAGTGGCGCAAAATCAAAAATGCGCATTCGCGGCATCAAATTTTTACTTTTGCCACAGAACGTTATCTCAAAAACCCTACTGCGCATGTGCAGGTCAAAAACCACTAAATTTTAAAGACTTATAACTTGGGAGCCCTTTAATATTTTTTCACCAGACCTGTCAAAGGCACTACCTTAGGACATGACACATGTCCCCGGCAAGTTTGGGATAAAAATTCCATTCCATGTAGGCTGTAGGGGAGAGCAAAAAAAAGCATGTTAAGTATGGGAAAAAAGTTAGACATTTACAAAAAATGACATGTGGATCTCAGAATCCGCACAAGCTGCCATCACAAACATTTTCACATATCAAGACCTTGCCTTCTAGACAACACATACACAATTTCAGCTCATTTTGTCAAACGGAGCCAAATATATTAATGTGCAGAGTTAGGGGTTTAACATTGAACAGGCCACTCAACACTAACTATAGAGGTACTACCACACCCCTATAATACATCCACCCATCTACCCACATGTACATGTGGGTACATAAAGATCTCCTGACTGCTTTGCATATTAGGGATAAAAGCTGGAAGCATTACAGAAAAACAAGCCTCACCTTTGACTATCAGACCTACAGGACCCAAAGAAGTGAGTGCAAAAAGAGGATTAGGCTAGCAAAAAGTTTGTACTGTAAAGGGCTCTTGCTGGAAGCATCTAATGACTCCAGGAAATTCTGGGCTCATATCAAATCATTCCTAGGTACGAAAAATACTTACTTGGCTGATGAAATTATCATAAATGGGGCCCACTGTACTAACCCAAGGACCACTGCTGAAGCATTTAATAAACAATTCTCCGACCTATCCAGCCTAACATCTGGCTTCCCCCAAGGTCAGCTTTTATCTCCCACCACTCCACTCACTTCTGAAACCCTTCTCCCTCCATTCCATTTCAAGGCCATTTCCAAATCTGAATTCTTAGGCCTACTGAATACCATATCTGACAGCACTAGCGTAGGCTCTGATGGCCTAGAACCCAAATTGCTAAAACTGGCTGCACCATTTATTGTGCTGCCGCTATCATGCATATTTACCCTCTCTCTTTGCAATGGTGTTGTCCCGGCTATATGGAAAATGGCCAAAATTATGACGGTCTTTAAGAATGGCGATAAAAAAGATATGGCATACTATCAGCCGATTGCAATACTATCAGTATTAGGCTAAATAATGGAAAAACTTGTGTCAATTCAAGTCACTGAATATATGACTAAATATAACCTCCTCTCGCCTATTCAGCATGACTTTCGGAAAGAACATAGCACCTCCATGGCCTTACTCCTCTTCACAAATGACACACTAACTGTTATGGACAATGGCCGCCTCACGGGTTCTGTCTTCATAGATCTTACGAAGGCATTTGACCTCGTCGACCATTCACTTCTACTAGACAGACTCCTAGCACTTGGTTTCTCACCAAACTCAGTTGTCTGGTTTAAGAGCTATCTATCCAATAGAACACAGCTTGTCAGATTCAATTCTGCCGAGTTGAACCCTTTGGCAAACAACCTAGGAGTTCCCCAAGGATCGATATTAGGACCCCTCCTTTTCTCCATTTTTATTAATAGTATCTCATCTAATAGCCCTGACTGCTCGTCTATCCTTTACATGGATGACCTGGTATTATACTGCAAAAATAAGTATATACACCACATAAACAAGACTCTGACCACTGCTTTCAAGTCTATTCAATCCTGGCTTTCCACCCATAAGCTAATCCTTAATGTTGATAAAACGCACACAATGTTGTTTGGATCTACAGTCAAATTAAACAACAACCGTGATCTCTTTAAAGTATTTGGCCATGACGGTGTGGTCCTAAAACCTGTTCGCTCTCTCAAGTACCTTGGAGTCCTCCTTGATGAAAACCTCAAATTTGATATGCACATAACATCTTCCTGCAAATCAGTTCACAACAAAATTGGGGTTGCCTACAAAACCAGCTATGTTCTTACAAAATCAGCTAGACTAGCCAGAGCCCCTGGGATTTTGCTCCTGTCCTTATCCTATGGGGTAGTCACATACCTTAACTCATCCATTACTCTTCTAAAAAAGTGGGATACCACCTACAATAGCATCTGCAGGTATGCCTTGGCCTCACCCTGGTCCAAGCACCATTGTCAGCTCTATGCTGACCTAAATTGGCTACCCCCTGCATTGGCTAGAATCTGTGCCCTTGGCTCCCTGACTGACAATATTATAAGAACAGGGACCCCAGGATCACTGGCCTCCCTATTGAATCCTCTGCTCCCATCTCATGGCCTCAGATCATCTGACAAATCACTGCTGACAACACCGAGATGCAGATCTAGCAAAGGAACCCTTGCTTTCTCTTACTCGGCGGTAAAACTATGGAACTCCTTGCCTCTTAGTTTGCCTAGCACCCAGCCATGCCTAGTTTAAAACAAACTGTCATAGCTTCCTCTTTAGCCAGTTTTCCTGTGCCTGCTTCAAACCTTCCTGAAACCTCCCTGAATCTCATTCATCTCATGCGTCTCGGAAATCATCTTACTGCTCCATTGCTGCATATTGTCTCCAGCTTAGCCCACCCACCTGGTTATGTTCTTAATGCACTTATGTTTCACATTGGTCTGTGCCTGTAGCTACTCCTATCCACTTGTGCTTAGCCATTTTGTCTGCAATCAAATGAATTGTTGTTACTGTGAATTGAACTGCTGACCTGTCCTGTTACCCAACTGTGAAATTTTGTCCTAATGTTGTACCTACTCCTGATTTTGGCAGTATCTTGCACTGCTCTGTATCCTGGCCACTCTTGTCTGTAACCTATTGAAGTGTTGTTAGTGAACCTTGACCTGTCCTGTAACCTAACGGTAAATCTTGGCCGATTATGTACTGACTCACTGTTTTGTCAATATCTTGTATTGCTCTGTATCGAGTTTCATCCTGTATTATTTCTAATGTCTATTCTTGCCTATTGTATGTATTCTCCCGGGTCATGCCTGAAAATAGTCATGCCTTGACTATGGTACTTACCCGGTTAACAAAAACTAAATAAATAAATAAATGTATGCACATTGAATGAACAGCAACAACTTACAACATAGCAAAAGTCTTGCAAGAGTTAAAATGGAGCACTGTTGTGGCCACAAACATGGCATCAGTGCACCAGCTGATTTTGTGATATCCACCCTTGGTTGGCCCATGGGAGTAAGAAACCTGAGGTCATCTCCAAACCGGAGCATACCAGCATGCATTGCAGCAAGCCCCTCAGCTGACAACCTTCTATATGACTCAGACTGACCAGTGTACCAGTGTTTTGTTTATGCAGCTGGAAGTCTGTTGTGTTGGATGAACGTCTGTTTTCCTAAGCATAACACACATGCACAATGATGATATAAATCCAGAGGCACACTAATAAGAACTGCAGATAAGCACGTAGCAGCGGACGCAGAGTGAGCAATACATGTGAAAGGGGCAGATGGGACATGAAGGCCTGGCTGTTTATCCAGAGGCGTTTGCCTACCAGGTGTCGGATGCAGGCCTGTCTGCTGTGCCAGCGAAGGCCAGCTCAGTCTGTTTCCTGTTACACCTCTACATCTCCTGGGTAGGAGCTACTTGGATTTGTGCCCAACAGTAGGCTGGCCTAGAACTCAGGAATTAGGTCAAGAAGACCACGACTCTCTGACACTGTTCAAGAAAAAAAGTAAAGCCCTGCATTGTAACATCCCGGAAACAAAGGGTAGCCAGTCTTTACCAGTTTGAATAGGCATTCAAGCACCCTTTCCTACACTTTTACGATTGATAGAAATTTTAAAGGGACAGTGATCCTTTTTTGGCACTTTTGATTAATTTTCTAATGCTCTGTTTATGCCCCCGCCTGTGTCATTGCCGGGGCTATCCCTCAGGGTCCTCAAGGTGCCTGGCTCAGCTGATTTCCACACCCTCCAGTCACCACCTAAGTGCTACCGCAGTATTAGACCCCCCCCAGGCAGGGAAGCGGGGAAGACCCCCCCATACTTGTACGATCCTTGTCAGGCCAGCAACTGAGGGTTTCCAAACTGGTCCATCTTTAGTCTGCCAGGGCTGTCAGTTGAGTGGGGGGGGTCTTTTCCTGTGTTTCGCCACTCCCAGGGTTGCAGGTGTACATGGGCGATCTAAGGTGCATATGCACTCAGAGGCGTGCTGCTGTACCGGATCCCCAGCCTGAATCCTACCCTCCCATGTTGCCCTCAGCTGCATTGCCACCTATGGTCACCCAGGTGGCCGTATTGCAGTGAGGGTGGCAACCATCCCACCCCAGAGGAGGAGGAGAGAGTGCCCTGGGATGCTCAATCCTCATCTCCCTGCCTGGCTTCTGATGACCCAAGCTCATTCCCGAACCTGGGTCACTAGTGTTGTGAGCAGTAGTGCTACCGCTGGGCCAGCTCCAGCATCTTTGTTTTGATTGCTGCATGTCATACTGATGAAGAAAAACCAGCTGACACTAGGTCACATTATTCAAAAGACTGCAAGATGCCAAGTGGTCTATTTAGTTCGTTCCCTGGCCATCTTGCCAGCTGCATCAAGCCATCAGATGATTTGCTGTATCTGCAATGTGCTTGTGTATGCTAAACTATTTCATGTTCATTACGATTCCAGCACTGAGGAGAGAAATAGCATCCTGTGGCAGAAACCCCACCCCCCACTCCACAGGCAGCCAGCACAGACCCACTGCTCTCCTACTTGGCTGGCTACCTACCATCTGAGTAGATATATTGCAAACCATGATGAAGGGAACAGATGCTATTTCCACAATTGCGGTTTGTTATATTGATTCCCTGGATGCTAAGGAGTCTGGGGGGCAGGGCGTGGAAGGGGATAATGCTGGACAGCTGGGAGTGCTTAGGGAATGGTGTAGAGGGGGGTCATCACTGGACCCAAGGAATGCTTGGGGCAGTGTATGGGAGGGGATAATACTGGGATGTCAAGGAATGCTTGGGATAGGGTGGGAGGTATCACTGGACGTAGGGAATGTTTGGTGAGGGAGGGAGAGAGTGCTGGACAAAGGGAATTGTTTCTGGCAGAGTGAGGAAGGGGAGTAACACTGGGACGTCAAGGAATGCTTGGGACAGGGTTGTTGTGGTACCAATAGATGCCAGAGACTGATAGGGGAAAGAAGGGGGTACGATTGAATGCCAGGGAATGCTTAGGGCAGAGGGTACCACTGTACGTCAGGGATTCCCCATACTTTTCGCTTACCTCTCTTTATAGCTAAATATCAATTGCCTGTGTATCCATTGTTTTAAATTATACAATGACCAGAAAAAATCCTGGACTCTGATTGGTCAGTCTTGGGCTGGACCCGTGATGTTATCCCAGTACAACATCACGGGTCTAGTCTCAGCCTCACTGTGAACCTGGAGATGATTGTTTGCTTGATTTGTTTCTGCTTGATTGTTTCATCTTCTCTTAAAAAACACAAATATTTTTCCACACAAAAACATCTTTAAAATTATTTTTTTATTCTGGATAACAATGAGCCATTGTATAATAGCAATAATGCCCTCCAGGGTGTGTGTCATTTGGGATAACGTCACGCCTCATTCATTGGATGCACTCAGCCTGCGGCCTCGTGCCCAACCACCTGAGGTGTGACATTATCCCAGCATGACACACACCCTGTCGGGCATTATTGCTTAACTGATGTCTGTTTGTTTGAACTGTAAGCTTGACTTGCAGATAACTTGTATGTCACTTGCTTATATCTATGTACTATAGATTTACCATATTTTATTATGTTGTTCCTCAGTTTATGTGTTATATATTTTTTTTACCTGCTCTGATCATTATTCAGTCATTGGTTGAAAACAGACATTTATTGTCCAGTGCACCTACCTGGAAACCAAAAATAAATTAAATAAAAGTAAATAAATGCTTAGGGCAGGGCTGAGGGAGCGTGTGTATGGTCATCAGTTTCAGACATGGGACCCACTCTTCTCCAGAGAATTTCTTGGGTGCTGTTTGTTTGGGGACCATTGGGCTGTGAGGTCCACAAATGAGGGAGAGTGAATTTCTGGCCTTTTTGCCTAACTGTAAACTTCTCAACTGTTTCCTGCCCTTTATTTCTGTCTTCAAACAATCCATTGCTTCTGCTTTTATTCTACTACCATTAAAAAAACAAGTTTGTTGGCATTAGCCAACTCTTGTGTTTTTAGTTATTATTCCTGCTTCCAGTTGACCTACTGTTACCTTATGCCTGTCCTCCAGCCATACCCGTCACATGCCGTCCATTGGACTTATCTTGCCTCCATGACACTCCATGGTATTTTCCCCCTGTGATGGAGCCAGTGGGGTTGACCAAATCGCTTGGTTGACAGAATACAGTGTGGAGGCAAGTGGCCAGACAGCGGTGTAGGCCCTGGGAAGTGTAGAGCCTGGGGTGTGTGGCACCTAGGGAGTGCAGGGCCTGGGGAGTGTGGGGCCTGGGGCGCGAAGGGCCTAGGGAGCGTGGGGTGTGGGGAGTCCTGGGAAGCATAGTTAGGAAGCGCCTGGTCAGGATAGGAGGTAGTCCTAGCAATGGCTAAAGGAGGTGCATGCAGGTAGGTGCCAAGGGGGCAAAAATAGAACTGAAAGCCAGCCCAGTAGCACAACAGTAGCACTACCACTTGTTACACTAGTGACCCATGTTCAGAAATGAACATGGAGCCTCATTTTCCAGCTGAGGGGGAAGGATTGAGTGTCCCAGGGACTATTGTTTTTCCCCGGGAGGGAAGGACAAGTCTTCTGTTGCAGGAGTGGTGCCTGGTGAAGACAAGGTGGCAGCACAAATGGGGGCATGCATAAAGGGAGGGGCTGCCACAGGACGTGTGGCATGTATGCGTTCCACTGCATGCACGCACCTGCACCACAGCATGCAGTGCCTCTGGGAAGAAAAAAGAGGAAGAAAATTGTGCTACTCCATGTTTGCACCCCCCCCCGCAAGGTCCCCCACAGCTGATGCAGCTAACACTGTAGACCTGGGTAAGTGGTGGATAACTGATAACCAGTATGTCTGTGAGAAGTTCAGAGGAAGGCAGCAAGTGGTGCAACCAGGCAGACCCTGAAAGGAGGAAAAAATATAAATGAAAAAAAAAATTTTTTTCAAAGTTTTCCCAAAAGTGACAAACTTGCTTTAAAAAGAGAATAGTGAAAGCTGGCTTGTTGGTGCAGTGGTAGCGCTAAAGCTTGCGACGCCAGAAACCCAGGTTCAGAAATGAGCTGGGGTCATCCGAGGGCCAGCTGGAGGAGGAGGATTGAGGATTCCATAGGATACTCTCTTCCTCTGGGAAGGAAGGGGGGATCACTGGCGCCATGCAACTGCCACCTGGGTGACCACGGCTCACAGTGCAGGCAGGTGTGCAGTTCTGTGGCTGGGGACTGCAGATTGGCAAAACAGACATACATACACTCTCTGCATAATCATGTCTGTCAGCCAGTGTCCCCATTACAGAAAAAATGGAAAAAGCAGCCAAGCCCTATGACAGCTCCAGCTGGCCCGCAGACCCTGCACCCCGCAACCTTGGCACACTCTGGGACCACTATGGAAATACTCACCTAGGGAATTGGTCCAGCCTGAAGCCCTCCACCATGTGGAGGGGATACCTCAGGGCAACAACAACGGAGTCAGGTAAGCCCCGGGAGACGGGGTTGGGGCCACCTGGGAGCCATGAAACGGACTGATGCCAGCTGGAGGGGGTGCATAAATAGAAAGTTAAAAAAAATTATTACTGAGACAACATTAAAAACTTTTTTTTAAAAGTTATGTGTACTTGCTGTAAACCATTTTAATATAATAGAGAACTAGGAGAAGAGAAGATGACAGGGACTGTGTTCCACATTATCAAGATTTCTCCAAACACATGTGAAATGGTGCTCACCTGTCCCTTATTCAGAGGGGATGGTCCTTGTTTTTTCACCAGGTTCTCCAAATAACATCGCTGGCTGCACTTTCTTGTTCAATGTGACGCTTTGCCATTTTGCTATGATTACCACCCTCTTTAATAAGCAAGTTGTAGCACACAGGATCAGTTACACAGTGGGTTGTGCGTAAGGTAGGGACTATCTGATACTTCTTCTGCCTCAGAGCTAGTAACTCTATCAGTGGATGCTGTTCTCTTGACAGATCTGGTCCTCTCTCCTGAAATATCAAAAGCAAAATGAATAGCATGTATTTGTAACAAAATACTCTTTTTTTTTTACCTCCAATAGAAAATAATTCTATATGTGGAATGAAGCATGGTTCCACCTTAAAAGTAACAGAGAATGTCCACATTTACTATGTAATTAGCATTTATAACTGGTGCTGTAGCCTAGCGGTTAAAACACAGAACTGCACAGTGGTTTGAATCCCTCCTCTACCGCTTATGCTTTTTGTAACTTTGAGTGAGAGACGTGGCCTCCCCATACTTCAGCTGTTCGGCTGTAAAACTAGGTAGAAGCAGCAATTTCCCTGTGAAACTGAGATTTTGTATCTCAGTCAAGCTATACTGAGTAAGTCAGAGATGTCAGCATGGCTCAGCTGTTAAGCACATCTGCTTTTGGGTCAGTAGGTCATAGGTTCTGTCCCCACAACAGGATTGAGCTCATACCAAACACGCTGGCACTGGAGTGCAATACTGTGAGGATAATGTACTGCTGGGGTGTGCAGTCCTTCAGATGAGACATTAAACTGAGGTCCCGTCTGCCTGTTCTTGTGGATGTTTGGGTAGATGTTAAAGATCTCATGGCACATCTCAAAAATAAAAGGGGGTTATTTTTAATTGAAAGAAAAGAATGTAACATACATATCAAGCATGAGCCAAAAATAAAAAGAAATGACTGCGGAAGGTCCAGTCATAAACAAAGCAAATGTGCAAATACCTTAACTTGTACAATGTCAGGTAAACAACAAAGAAATAAAAGCCCTCAATAAACACAGAGGAACAAAAGAAACAAAGGAAAAAACACTGGTTCAGATTATCCCCTTATAGCATAAATTCACTATTCTACCCCTTTTTATCGATTCCCACTCTAAGTGAGTTTTTTTTAAGTATCCATGTAACATTTTCCCAAAGTGACGATATCCTGCTTTGGGGTAGTTCTGTACTATATCTGTTGTGACCTGTAGAGAGATGTATTTTTGTTGTGTCGTAAGGGCACTTTGTGCTTGCCGTAAATCGTACTTGCATACAGCAAAACATTTTATTGTGCTTCTTTGGAATTTAACCCAGTCCCTCTGATAAATTCCCAGTGCCCCTATCTGATAGGTAACTGTGGTAAACAGAGGTTCGTTCCAAAATCTGAAACACAGACAGTGACGGCAGAAAAAGCCCACAGGTCCATTCAGTCTGCCCGAGTTCCCTATTTATTCCTGAGACCTACTGCTCCTCCAGGGCCTAATCTGCTGAGATTAGCCCCAAATGCCTTGCTGTAAGGGCAATCAAGTACATGGATTACATCGATTATGTAGAAATTGCTGGCAGATAAGGGCTGCTTGGCCCACCCCATCTGCCCATTTTCCCTACCTACTGTAATACCGCAGACCCTACTTGGTCTTTGGCTTTATTTATTTTATTTATTTAGCTTTTGTTAACCGGGTAAGTGCACTAGCCATAAAATTACTATTTTCAGGCACGAACCGGGAGAGTACAGACATGCAGAAACTTAACAGGATAACAAATTATAAGTGCTTTACATACAATGAGTTAGAGAGGATACAATATATCTGAACATACAAAGTAAAGCGCTTTACATACGAGTTAAAGTGGATACAATATATCAGAGATATACAGAGTAGACCATTCATAAGTTCATAGGTGCCTATCTATGCAATGACTAGAGAGGACCTTGGACAAGAAATTTTCAGGTGGCACATCATATGAACAGAAACGGGGTACACAAAAACAAAAACAGCTAATACAAAAGGAAGAAATAACCATTGAGAGCAGGGGGTGTCATTAAGGAAAAGGTCGGTAAGTGAGGAAGAGGGGAGCAAGCCATGAAATTAGATGATATGAGTGTATGTAAGTGTAAGGGAGATGCCTGCAGTGCAAGATTGTATATGGGCAGGGAAAGGGAGCTGGGACACGCTGAGGCAGTAAGAGGGTTATATAGAGGTGAGGAAATACTATTGTATGGCCAGAGACATCAGTCATTAGGTAGGGTGAAAGCAGGAAAAGGTATCAGCAATCAGCAGATTCGAGCGCAGTTTTCTCTTAAAGCATGTGTGGGAGCTAGAAAGTCTAATGTTGAAGGGAAGGGAATTCCACAGCTGTGGAGCCGTATGTTCAAATGCAACAATTCCTTTCCTCGTGCGGCACCTCGGCAAATTCAGAAAGGATTTGTCAGCTGATCGTAGACCATGGAGTGTGTCCTGAGGAACAAGCACAGCTGCAAGACACCTTGGGGTTTGATTTCGAATTATCGAATCAATAAGAGAGCCAAGGTAGTATTTCCTACTAGCTAACGGAGAGAGCCAACCAAGATCATTATAAAGCTGACAGTGGTGTTTAAGCCGAGGAGCAGAAGAGGCATAGCGCATATGTTGTTATACGTAATATCCCATCTGAGTAGGTCAGTTTTATGAGCAGCCCCAATGAGGAAGCCCATAGGTTAGGTGGGGTAGAATCCCTCAGAATAGCCATTTTAGCCGATGGCACGAGCATATAACTAGTCTTATATGCAACACCCAGTTTGAGTTGACAGCTCTGCAAACAGACTGTACATGAAGATTAAGATCAGAAGATTGATCTAGCAGGATGCCCAGGTACTTGAAAGAGGTCACACATTCCACTAATTGACCTTCTAAGTCCTGCACCGTCAGTGCTGTTGTGCAAGCCCAGAGCTTTGGGGCCGATCCAAGCAGCATGGCTTTAGTTTTGCTAGTGCTGACAGCCAGTTTGTGGTCATATAGCCAGTTTTGGATATTGTTAAAGTCAGAGGAAAGGGTTGTGTTGATAGTGTCTATATTAGTAGAACTTGTATAGATGACAAGATCATCAGCATATAGAATAGCAGAGCAGGATTTTAGAGCAGCTCCAATGTTATTTATATAAAGAGAGAATAGGAGGGGCCCTAGGATGGAGCCCTGAGGTACACCAATGTTAATGGTGGTATTGTTCGATAGAGAGAAATTAAATTTCACCACTTGAGTTCTATTTGTCAGGTAGCTTTCATACCAGTCAACAACAGAGGAGGAGAAATGCAGGTGTCGAAGTGAGGAGAGAAGCAAAGTGTGATCAACAAGGTCAAAAGCCTTTGTGAGATCAATAAAGACAGCCCCAGTCAGATTGCCAGTATCCATTTTTGAAAGAGTGTCAGTGGTGAATTTAAGGAGTACAGTCGTCATGCTATGTCCTTTCCTGAAGCCATGTTTGGGTATCCGAGAGCAGGCTGTGCTTAAGTAGATAGTCAGTTGTCTGAGTTGCGACAATTTTCTCCAGGATTTTGCTCAGTACTGAGAGTATGGCAATTGGTCTGTAGTTCATGACAACCTTAGGATCCCCTTTTTTAAGTACAGGTGTGATTCGAGCAGCTTTCCAGAGGTCAGGGACCACTCCACCTGAAAGTGATAATGTATAAATTTTGGCCAGCGGTAATGCAATAAGGGGAGCTGCAAGTTTCAAGAGGTGGGGTTCAAGGGAGTCTGAGCCAGAGCTGGTATGATCAGAGATGGACCTCAGGAGCTTCAGGACTTCCTTTCTAGACACAGCCTTAAAATAGAATGGAGGAGTATAAGGAAGCACAGGGGACAACACTTCCAACTTATCCAAACAGGTTCCTGATGAGAAGTGGGAGGACACTGCAGCGGGATTGAAGGAAGAGGTATGTTGGGAGAGATCAGAGGAATGCAGGTTGAAAGAATTAGCTATGGTTTGTGAGTCATTGCAATGCACTTCATTTATCAGCATATCACCAGGGGTAGTTGACTGTGAGGATCCTAGGAAGGATTTGATGTGTGACCAGAATTTTCTGGGATCATTAGCCGAGTTAATCAGTAGGTCTTTACAGTACTTGCTCTTAGCAGCTCTGACTTGTTTTTTACATGAATTCAGTAGCGTATGGTAAGCGTTGAAATCTGTTTGCTGGCCTGATGTTTTGTAGTGCTTCCAGAGTTTATCTCTAAAGCGCAAACTTTTGAGCAAGTCTTTGTTTAGCCATCTTGTTTGTTTTCCCCTCACTCTCCGGGTGATCTTTGGGGCATGTTTACATTGAACCGTAAGGAATTTAGTGATGAAGAGGTTAAGAGCATCCCTCCATTCCAACTAATAAAATTCCCTTATGGCTATCCCATGCATTCTTAAAACATTTTACAATTTTTGCTTCAACCATGTCTGCTGGGAGGCTATTCCAGGCATCCACCACTCTTTCTGTGAAGCAGTACTTTCTAACATTTCCCCTAAATCTACCTCCCTCCAACTTCATAGCATGTCCCCTTGTTCCCGAGCATCTTTTTGTCTAAAAAAATGCTTTCCTCTTGTAGTTTATTTATACCCGTGAGGTATTTGAAGGTCTCAATCATATCCCCTCTCTCCATCCTTTCCTCCAGGGTATACATATTGAGGTCCTTTAGCCTCTCCTCATAGGGTTTGTGATGTAGGCCTGCACCAGTTTAGTTGCTGTCCTCTGGACTGCCTCTATTCTGTCTATGTCCTTTCGGAGATGTGGTCTCCAAAACTGAACACAGTATTCCATTCCAGGTGGGGTCTCACCAATGTTTTATACAGAGGTACAACTACTGTACCTCTCTCTTTCTGTTGGTGATACCTCACAAGTAGGAAATGATGTTGTGTTTTTAAGAGTCCTTTGCATTCTCTACGTGGGCATACCCTTTCTGCCAACATGTTTTGCTTTAGGGAGCCTGTATCACCATTTTCCCATGTGACCACATCCACAAAACATCCCACATATAATCTGGGGTACTGGGATTGGTCAGCTGACAAATGGCCTCAGTTAAATGGGTGTTTGGGCAGTACTTCAGCTCGGGGAGGGGATATTTTCTTGTATTATAATGTACAGTATTTTCCTAGAGTTGTCTGTCATATCCCTCACTGTAATCTTACAATTCTGAATTTTAATCAAAGCATACGTAACATATCCAGGCATCATATAAGCCTGATCCTGCTTGGAGCCTTTAATACTACCTGTTTCCCACTCTGGTACTATTGGTATTAACCCAGTCCTCGACCAATGGAGCCCAGAGTTTTCCTGTACCCCATAATACTGGAAGAAAATTGCTCTTTAAAAATATACAGTGGAAAAATACAATGGGGTTCACCATATTAACCCTGCCTTGTGCCATGGGTCTCTAGGTGACATTCTTCTTAAGTAAAGGGACACTGTCAATCCTTTTTGCATCATAAAATTTTGAGTTAAAACCCTGCATTTTATGATTGCTTACCTTCTCTAAAATGTATTGATGTTGCTGGTTGTTTTATTTGCTTCCATTCTTTGTAGAACTTGAAATGCATGGTGATAGTAACACCCAACCTTGTTTTTGTTTTAAATCCTTGATCTACTCTTATTGCATACTTCCTGAACATTAGGAAAACCATTAGGCAGTGCAGCCACTCATCATACAATAGTCTCCTCTCTTTGCACTGCACCATGAGTGGCTAGACTGTGGTGGGGGTGTTCCCACGTCGAAGGAAAGATGCAGAGGGAGTTCCTTAAGGACCGTAAAGAAACACCTTTTTGAGTGGTAACACCGGTATGATAGGCAGTCTGTTTTTCACTTCTAAAAAGAAAAAGAGGAAAGCAGAACCAAACTACCAGCTACATCAGCAATCTCTACATATTGTGACAAATCGCAGCATGTGATTTTAAACTAGAGACATTTTTAGACCTAAGGGGGTTGACAGTGTCCCTTTAAAAAAAATAGGGGAATTTCCCTGGTGTCAAGGCCAAATGTCCCTTATTCACTAAAAATAGCACCAGTAGCTTAATATGGTTCAATTTTAGTTGGTGGCCATCTGTACCACCCCCTCCACGGACGAGACTGAAAATAGGCAGAATTGTCTAGTCTTCCTTTCCCAGTCAACAGAAACTAAGCAACCGAATCAACAGAAGCATCACAAGTGTTAGCAGAAAAGGACCAGCACGCCCATCTGGTCCAAACAGAATCAATAAATAAAAGTAAGCCATGAAGAAAATAATGAGAGAAGTATACAGTAAAACGCACCACAAAAGGAGTCCTGATTCATGGTTCTTTTTTTTATTTCTATTTTTGAGAATATGTTTATTGATTTTAAGTTAGTACAATATTGAAAAAGAAACACAGATGACATCCTGCTTGGCCAGGTTTTCAACTGTCTACAAAAACAAAACAGTAAATTATCTTATGCCAAGAACAGGGTCATGTAACCTTACTGTAACCTTGACAACAATGGGGTATAAAACTATATAAAACAATGCCAACATGCCAACTAACCAATGACCAGGCAGCCCACGTGGTATTCTTCAGATGCCCATGCTGTCTTTGTGTATCCCCATCCCATCGCAGCCATTCTATGGTGCTGTGCAGGTGACTGAGTCAGGGGCATGTCGGGGAGCACATATGTGATACTTGGTAGGTACGTGCCAGTTATGCTTTGTCGCTGGCATCTGAGGGGGTGCAGACCTTCCCTGGTGTATGTCCTTACAGACCCACAATCCCCTTGAAGCATTTGTAGGCCCTGAGGAACACCATCCAAAATGTGCCATGCCCAGGCCCAGGCCATCCAGCTTCCTTGCCGTTACGGTCTAGGGGCTGGTTATAAAGGACTTTCTTTTTCTTTTTTTTTTCT
Source organism: Neoceratodus forsteri (assembly GCA_016271365.2). NCBI lineage: Eukaryota > Metazoa > Chordata > Ceratodontiformes > Ceratodontidae > Neoceratodus > Neoceratodus forsteri. The sequence continues at coordinate 133,301,285 of JADMNL010000031.1, read as the reverse complement.
TTTTTTTACAAAATTCCTACCTTTACATGGAGATGGACTAGATGGACTGCCTTATTCCATGCAACAGACAGCATTCTCCTCAGTGGTGGTCACCTGGCTTCAGATGCCCAAATCCTTCTAGCTAGTGGCATGGGGGGCTGAAGTGCTGGGTACCTCACCTCCTGCCATGCCAGTGACATGCGTTGAGAAATGGACACGAGTCATCTGGGGGACTGTTGGGGGAGGGAGGGGAGGGAGGATTGAGAGTCCCTAGGACAGCTCTCCACCCTCAGGGTGTGTGGAGGATAAATGTGTCCTGCTGTTTGTCTGCTCCCTGGAGGTGTCTGACTGGCAGTGCAGTGAGACCACATGGGAGATGGACCCCATACGCAGGACCTTGAGGATGTCTCCATGGAGGCAGCACATGCAAACTTCACTCATTGCACGTGAGGTGGGCCAAGGCAAAAACAAGGCAGAAAAAAATTCCTCACTGCAGGATGAAGGCCTGAGCCTTTGCATGCCCTACAACTGCCCCCCCCCACACACACACAGTCCTGTGGCAGAGGATGATTGAGGAAAGGTAAGCCCTGGAGAAGTTGGGGGACAGAGCTGGAGAGACTGCTCAGAAGGTGTCGGTCAGGGCAGACAAGGTGGCACAAAAAAAAACCCCAAAAAAGCTGAAAACCTGGGTTATCGGCATGGCAGCTTGCAGTCCTCCATCCTGGTCGCTGGGCAGCGAAAGGGCACCATTTATACCATAAAAACATGGTACCTGAAATTGTGTGCATGATTTCAGACAGCTTTCCTGATCACAGTTATGCATAATTGGGGGGACACCCCACCGGCACATCCATTTATTTTAATATGAAACAGAAAGACTAGTGGAAAGAAAGGGGGGGGGCAGAAAGAGCTGTTGATCAAGTAGACTCTATGGTGAGACTGTAGATAGGGAAAAAAGGTTGGCTGAGTGGGTCAAGCGGTTGTTACCTGCCATCAGATTCTGTTTCTGTGACTTACTAAAGCATATTATTCAATTAGAGAAAAAAAAATGTTTGTCATTTTTGTAAGTCTGACATCAAAATTGCACACAAAATCTTGTCCGTTTTTTTGTGCAGCAAAACCACATGCAACCCCCGCCCAAACATTACCCAGGATCTCTAAGTCTCTGATGGATTGGTGGGGGTGGAGTTCAGAGATTAGAAATCCCTTTTTAATCCCCATTTCTACTGAATTAGGGGGTTCTTCTTATGGACCCCACTATAAATGTGTAGAACCCTTCCCTGTTTTGACACGTCTAATCTATACCAAACAACGGCACGCAAGCAGGCATCGGGTACTCACTGTTTTATTATTTTAAAGTGCAGCCGTGAACATCAAGAATTGAGTCTAGTCAGACCCCTGCATTTCAAAGCACAGTTTCATTGGGGGGGGTCACAATGCCCTCAGTTTAGACCCATACTTCATGACATTGCATGAGTACTAACATTCCAATTAAATTTCAAGGCATAAATAAGTGAAGAAAGTGCTTTAATAGAATTCATGCCCATAATCAGGGCCCCTAGTGCACTGTGGCACCCTGCCTTGACTTCTGCAGCAGCGTTTTTGGATTTTTGCAGCATGATTTATTCATTTCTATGGCAGTATGCAGTTCTGCCAGTGGCTACAATATGATTGGATGTCATTGATGACATCACATATCGAGCATAAAGGAGAGGCTTGAGGATAAACGAGACGGGGAAGGGAGCCAGGCACTATGGAAAAAAACTGTATATCGGAATGAAAATTCACCAAGAACAATGAATTCTGCAGCACTATTTATAGTTTGTGGCATGGTGCACATTCTGCTGAAAATTCCACAGCCGTGGAATTGCAGAATTCCTGGTGCCTTGCCCATAATTAAAGCAGCAGTGCAAAATGCTAGTTTCAGCTACAAATAATAAAATATTAGCCATGCCTGTCAAATCTACTTTTCTAGGGAGCTGCTATGCTGCACAATCTGAGTTTGCTATATTTTTCAAGTAGCAGTATTTGTTAATTGGCAAAAAAATTCATCCTATAGTTTTTTTTTAGCAAAAATGTATTTCTGGTAACCTAAGATTCATGCTCAGTATATTTTTTGTCTTCTCAGTTATTGTTGAAACCTTTTATACTGCTGATTTTATAATTAATGACTCGTGTCATTAAAGATGGCTGCCATTTGACATGTTTAAAATTCTCTTCCCTCGGCCCGGTGGCGCTGAGGGTTGAGGCGCTAGACGCCACACGTACCACGCCGGCGACCCGGGTTCGGGAAACGGACTCGGGTCATCGGGGTCGGTGTCGGGAGGGAGGGATTGAGCGTCCCAACGGATGCTCTCCTCAGGGGTGGGTTAATAAGAGCGCATCGCGCCTGCACTCCATAGCCGTGGAAGCACCGCAGAGGGAAGGGGTGGAGGCGGCCTGCTTTGTCGGAGTCGGGAGGGGACGCCTCGGCGCATGAGGGTCTGCGGGCATAAGCACGCTACCACTGGGACGACGCCCTAGCGCAAGGCGCCCTGGGGAGCGGGACGCCAGGGGAGAAAACTGAGTACTACCTCCGTAGCCTTAGATGAAGTCTCGCCTGAAGTCCGCCCTGACCACCGATAGGACAGACCCCAATGTGCAAAGGAGAGGAGGTTGGGCACCTAGGGGCAGATCCCTGAAGGTAGGTACCGGGGGGACATGAGCGGACGGAAGGAGGGGGCACCGGAGGCAGTAAGGAGGGATAAAGATGAAAATAAAATTCTCTTCCCTGGGTCGCCAGGGGGCACAATGGTTGGATTTCCACTTGCAGTGCCGCCGATCAGGGTTCGGGAACAGACTCGGGTGCTGGAGGGCCAGCTGGGGAAGGAGAACTGAGTGTCCGACTTGGCTGTTCTCCTCCTCCGGGGGGTGGGGGAAGGGTGGGTAAGCACTTGCTCTGCAACCGGCCCCTAGCGGAGGCTAAGGACCAGTGCAGGTGAGGCTTAAACAGTTCCAGGAGGTGTGCTAGACGGGGCGCGTTTGCCAGTACATCATTGCATGCCACATCTTCCACCAAAGGGGACAAAATGGATGCACCGGAATCCAGTAGCCCCGGCCCCATGAATCTGAGCCTGGAGATCCACAAACCACTGGACTAGACAACACGGCACTGTTAGGAGGGGTACTTGCCTCACCCTGGTGGCAATCCAGGGTGAATGCCAGTGGGGAGTGACGATGGTCCTGGGGGATGGGGAGAAGTGAACGGGAGGAAGGTGAGTCCCAAAAAAAAAAAATTCTCTTCCCTGTTGGTACTTGTTGAATGTGCATGCTAGATGAAAGCTGTAGTTGTAGTAGCCTAGTTCTTCTGCACGTTTCTGATAGTAAACAGCACAAAATATTGAATTTTTTTTTCACGGTGGGTGTGGCATGGGTATGGCATAGGCAGGGGAACATTTAAAATTTCAAGGCCCTGTGTCTTGCTTTGGGAATGGCAGAAACTGAAAAAAAATGTGTATCTTGGTATTTTTGCCAGGCGTACCTTATTACTGAAACATGTGTATGGTTACTAACAAACACTGCTGCTTTAACCCTTGCCAGGTTAAGAATGCAATTTCTAAGCTGAATGTGGCAGCCATTTTTTTTCTCGAGAAAAAAACTAAATTAAAATATTTATAAAATACTCACATTTTGGCGGAACCAGAAAATGTTGCAACCAAATAAAACTGGAAGATGCCTGGACTCTTTTTTTTTTTTAGTGAAAAAAGGTAGGGTCAATTTGTTTGCCCAGTTTTTTGCACTGCTGCTTTAAAGTGATTAGTGACAATATTAAACAAACATAAAATGGGTGTAGGTTTTTGAGGAATCTGATTGGTTATTAGCCGGGCATTAGAAGTGTCTAATGCACAGCTAATAACAAATCCAGCAGCAGGTGCCCCATAACATTTAGAGGGCACAAGGGGATCAATGATTCCAGGCTAAGAATTCTAACAGAATTTTCATTTTTAACTCACTGCCATTTTTCTGCTGTCTTAGCGAGGAAATCTTGGTGTAAAATAAGGAAATATTAAAGCTCACCACTAATCAAATTTAGCAACGTATACTGTTAAATGTAAGGCCAATGTATATCACTACATTTAAAATGTTGTGATAAACTGTATTTTCTCATTTTGAGGTTCTGCCCTATCGCTTACAGAGATCAGTGCAGCTCTCTCAGGCTGACCTGCCAATCACACTGCCCTTCTCATAGTGACCCAAGGGAAACAAGTATGGTACAGTTGGCTCCATTTATAGCGACCATGCTTATTTTGGGCAAATCACGAAAACCATTTGCCAGTTCAATAGCTGACAATATAAAGCACCTCTGGTTATAATACCTGGTATACCGGGCAATTTGATGCTAACTAAAAGCGAGTTTAAGAAGTGCCTGCAGCTTTTCATAGCTTTTCACACCCAGTTACACTTAATTGCAGCTAATTAGCAGTTCATTAAAATCCGATCTCAGCCCCATCCATAGCTCTGTTTGAAAAACCAGTCCCCTGCTCGATACCCTTTCTCCTTTTCCCCATGAGGAGCTTGAGCACTAGAACACAGCGAATGAGGAATAGCAGCCGCCACCAATGCAGCCCCACAAAGGGGCCAGGATGAGTTCCCCCCCAGCAGGTAAGGGCTTACCTCACTAATGACGGGCGGATCGAGGTGGTGAGGAGAAGTCGAGGTGTCATGACCATACTTGGGGGAGAGGTGTCTGTCTTATATGCTTTTGACAGTTGGAGTTCTGGTTTTGTTTAGGGAAGCATAAAAAGACGAGCTGCGTTTTATTTACAGATACAGTATACAGCACAGTACTGCATATGCTGAAAAGTACCCCAGAGAAATTAATAGCTACTTACTTAACAAGTAGATTAGAGTGCAGTGCAAATTAAAATGCAAGCCACGTTATGTTTTTTTCTTTCAAAGCGTTATACCGACCAGTGCCTTTAACGGGCAGATTCTGCTAACACAAATGTGCCCATTATAAGTGATTTGCACTGTATTTGGTATGTACAATTTGTTATCCTAAAATCTCCATGGTTGCATTTTGGTGAAAACTAAAATGCAGTATAACTTCATCCCACCAGCCCCGTTTGTCCGTCCAATGCCCTCTTCAGATGCTACAGTATTTAAAACAGGCTTCGTTTCCATAGAGACAAAAGGAGAAAAGGTTGTGCGCCCACCGCAAGACAGGAACCTGGTATCATACATGAGTGTGGCGGTTTGTCCGCCCACCCTTGGTTTTAGTTGAGACTTATACTGCATGCTTTTTCACAGTAAATGAATAAAACTAAGATTTGTTTCGAGGTTCATGCCTTGCAGTGGGTGCACTATCTTTTCTCCTTTTGTTGCACTTTTTTCAGTGTATTGTACCACCGCTTATTCCTGGTGCTGATTTTTGCTGCTTCATTTCCACAGAGATAATTTTTGGTTCTAGTTTAAAAAAATGGTCACACACCTCACTTCTATGCCTTCTGTTCACCTTCTTATTAATAATGCCACATCTTTTGAAAAATTCAGCTTTTTATGAATGCCTCTCGCTCCAGCCTTATCTACTGTTGGCAGTGTAATCGCGTCTCTCACTGCTGTCGCATTCACTTCCAGGATTCTCCCTACTACCCAGTCACTGAATTTCAAAGTAAATCTAAATAACAGCCTTACAAGATAAAAATGAAACTGAATAAAAAAAATAAGCCTCTGAGATGAAACTTCCTGTTTTGTAATAGTACACACTTTCCCCACGCACTACATATAGCCAACTACTCCACTACAAGCGCTTTCAGTTTTACTCATCTAGTAAAAAAAAATTCCTGATTATATGAGATGATTTGCAAAATGAGTTAATAAGTCTCTGGTTATATTAATTGATTTGCAGGTGATAGCATGGGGGCAGAGGACATAGCGATAAACTACAGGTCCCAATTAAAAAATGACAACTATAGAGCCCTATCTAGGACAAAAGTCCTGGGTGGGGAGGGGGGTGCCTCAATTCCTTACAGGGGGAGGGACTACATTCTGTACAAATACTTTAAAAATGTATATTTTTCTGTATTTAAACCTCTTAATTTTAGGTTTAACATTAATATGAGCTACCGAGTCCCATTTTATAACATAATAAGACACTCCGAGAATGTGCACTACACATTTCTTGCAGCCGGGGCTGAGGCACTCGGCCTGCAGCCCCGTGCCTCACTACACCCCTGGCCATGCATTAGAAATGTCTAATGCACACCCCCTCGTATCTTATTGTTTACATGTAACATGAGTGTACAAAGTAGGCACATGTAAACTTTGCAGATGTACATTACCAAAACTGTCAGGTCAAGGTTTAGTAACAATTGCAAATTATAACTACAGTGTAATTACCCTGTTGCATGTAATTAATGATCAGTTACATTGAAATGGACACTTAAAGCGTAACCACAGAAGTGCTTAAACTTTCTCCAAGGTAACTAAAGCTCACATTTTTTAAGAAAATTATGCTTCAACTATTGCCCCTTAAAAAGTTTCAATTTTCTTAAATGTATACGATTATCTTCTTTTTTTCCATACAAATGAAGAAGAAAAAATAAGATCCACCCCCATTAATGGTTGCTGACACCCCTGAGAGCACTTTGTGAATGATCTTTCTTGGATACAGTTTCTATGGGCTGGCCAGGGGCAGAAGGATCGAGTGCCTGAGAGGCGGCTCTCCTTCTCCGGGGTGGGGTGGGGGGCTCGTCCAGAGGACGTCATTGCATGCCCCACCTCCAGGAGTTTCCACAGCATCCACAAAATTCCAGCCCCAGCTGTGATGCCCTGCTCTGCCTTCATCTCCATTGCCCCCGTTGTCCGCCGGGGGAGCCTGCTCCCATGGTCCCACTCTGGAGATAAGCCATGGCAAGATACCATGTGACCGTTGGGAGGGGGTGCCTGCCCAGCAGCCCTGCCCAAAAGGGGGAAGCTTGGGCATGGTGGGGACGGTGTGCTGGGCAGGTGCAAAGTTGGGTCTGGGCCAAAAAAATAAATTCATTTAAAAAAAGATAGTTTCTATTCTGCTCATATAGGATGCATTTTTTTCTTTTTTTTACTTTATTCTTCATCACTCTAAAATGCTGTCTGGAAGAGACAACAACTATTAATTAGCCCTGCTTCGTCTGTTCTGTAGTGCAGACATTTTGGTCTCACTTCTGGTTGGCCTTTTCCATGGCAAGCCCCTGTACATCCGTGGTTATGGGCAAGTGAAATGCCAGAGAAGTGTTTGACTAGACCTGTCAAAGATCTGACAGTGTCACTGTCGCATTTTTTGTTTAAGGTCTGTGTTTGACTTCCCTGTTTTTTGGCTCATCCCACACAGACTGTGGTATTTAACATCACATTGCTGGAGAAAAAAAAGGGGAGGTCTTCCCCAACCCCAGACATATCGGTACACTCCCACTGTAATGAATAAGTTGGTTTAGTCTCTAAGAAGCCTAGACAGGATCCCTATGCCTGTTATTCCCTCACATTTTCTGCTTTGGGCTAGACTGTCTCTTTGTCTCTTATCCATACCACACACACACACACACACACACACACACACACACACCAGACACAGAGCAATGGTATTTCCTCTCTGCCAGGGGTCAGGTATGGGATAGGCAGATTCAGTTAAAAAAACAAAATCTGATCAGAGCCGATAGGCTGCTTAGAGTTAGAGTGGTGAGAGTGAGTAAAAGAATACTTGGAGCTCTCGCCACACTCTCGCTGAACCAGAGTCTGCCGTGGTCACGATGGCAGCACTGATGGAACTGTGCATGTACGATACTCATGCATGTGCAGTTTAAGTTGATGCCGCCATCTTATGCATGGCGGCCATCACGTCCGCAGTTGCAGAAGAAAAAGTAAAGTGCTGGCCAAGGGGGTGTTTATGACACCCAAAGAAGGGAAGGGTCACATAAACAGCACTAGTGGACATTCGCCAGAGCACTGTGGAAGCACAACAGACAGCGGTCCAGTCATGTGCTTCCACAGTGCTCTAGTAAACCCCCTATGCTGGCATAACATCTGCAGAGCTCCACTCACACAGCCATAAAAAAGAATCTGATAACTCTGGTTTAGGAAAAAGCCCAAGTCATCAGAGGACCAGCTGGGGGAGGAGGATTGTGTGCCCCAGAGAATGCTTTCCTTCTCGGGGAGTGAGGGTGCGGTGATTTCACTGCACTGCTGCTACCTGGGTGACAATGGGTGATGTTGCAAGCTGGAGCACGGGGAGGGAAGATGTCAATGGGGCTCTGACGTGCATTGACACCCCCCTGCATGCACACATGTCAGTTAGCTCACACTGCTGGCATCCTAGGGGGGGAAGGAAGAAAAAGCTGAAACTCCTCAGCTGTGGCAGAATGAAGCTGGTCTTGGTCTGCAGGCTTCACACCACCAAGCGAGGCTTCTACCTCTGCACTGAACATGACATTCGGTGGGGGAGCCTGTCTGTCCCTACAGCCCTACCTTGGAGGGTAGCCAGGGAAGAACAGGAGATGGGGCAAATCTAGCAGAAGGCAGGTTAAGAGCCTGGGAGGGGTGACATGGCTGAATTGGGCAGACTGGGTGAAAGGAGAAAAAAGCATATACAGTAAATAACCTAGAACTAGGGTGGATCTAATATTTAGAACTGAAAAGAACTTCTCCTTAAAAGCAATTGAAATGAGCCAGCCAAGGGACATGGTGGCAGCATTGCCACACGTGATGCCACCGATCCAGGTGTGGGAATGAGCGTCATTCGCTGGCGTGCCAGTGAAAGGTAGACTAAGGCATGAACATCCCAGTGGACCATGCCCTCCTCAAAGGAGGTCAGCAGGTGGAGCTCTGCAGGATGCTCAAGCTCCAAGAGGGGGGATTTGCCTCCGACTGCACTACTGCCTCCTGTGAATAGTGGGGTAGCAATTAACTTCCTGGGTGACCATGCAACATTGCCCTTCCACCACAGGCCAGTGTTGTAAGAGGACAGATGCAGTTGTGTCATGGGCGGTGGGACGGGTTCATTTGGGGGCCTTGCCTTGCATTCCCCATTGCCAGGCCTTGAACTAGCTCCTCCCCCCAACCCCTGGAAAAATGGATGTAATATCACAATTGGCAAGAAGAGATGGTCACCTGCTGCCACATCAGTCACCTATAATGTCACAAAGGTTGAAGTCATAAGACTGATGAGGTATGAAGAAGAAAAGAACTCGATCTGTCAGTCTCCAGGTACAGCACAGCTCTTCACATGACGCCTAATACTATCAGGAAAGAAACCGTCCTGTAAGCCCCCCAAAGTGGGCTTACCTGATTGGGAGCTCTGTGCTCCTCGGCTTTCCCCCGAGGTGCCATTTTGGTCCTTGCACTGTGGTGGGAGTTGCACCTCGTGACCCCTCATTGCAGCTGTTCTTTTCTGCTGCTTGGCCCATTCAGGCCAGGGCCGGGTAGCGGGATGATTGCCATGCTGCCAGGTTGGGTGTGGTGTAGGTCCAATTTTGATGGACTGGCCTGGGCCACGCAATGTAAATAAATTATTTTTAAAGATTGTGGGCCACGACTATGCACATGCACGGGTTACCACCGGAGCAAGAAATTTAAAGGAGCAGTAGCCCTTTGTAATATAGTTTTGAGAGCCGCTGGCACCACGGGCATAATTAAAATATTGAACTGACCTGCGAAGTTCTGGCACACCAGTGTGGCCCTCACGCTTGGCACCTGTGGAATTCAGTCCCTGATTGGACCACAGTTTCAGGCGCCAAACGTATGACAGGCAGATAAAAGGGACTGCCTCAGAGAAAAACAGGAGATTAGTGAGGGAGAGAGCAAGGAGGAGGTCAGAGCAGGGCGTTCGCACGCTCGGCCATGCTGCAGCTGCTATGGTTTCTTTATTTTAAATAAGTTTGGCCACCTGAGGGAGACATAAAGGGGCAGAGGTTGCAGTTAGTATGGAGTCCTGGGATTCTCGGCCAGAGAATACAGAAAGAGGAAAGATGCTGCCTGTAATTTGCCAGTGGAGCAATGAGGTAAGGGGTTATGTGTGGGGTCTGGAGATGGGCAGCCCCAGCTTCAACCATGCCCCTGTGCCTAAGCAGCTAATTCTAGGCTTCGTGCCTGGCATCTAGAAGAAGTGTGTGTTGGGGCAACTGAGGATCAGGCAGTTGTTTCCCCAGGTATGCATGCTCCTTGTGGCAGTGTTCGGAGGGAGCCAGAGAGGGATCTGCAGCCTATTTTCCTGCCTAGAGATGCTCAGTTTGGCCTTAAGTGTGCGTTTGCCTCGGACTGAGAGCTGCCATGCAATTTTATGGTGGCCACCTGTGACTTTATGGATGTACTGCAGCCAGTATCTGAATTGGGACCTCTGGGTCCAAAGTACAGTTTCAGCACCATGGACATAGGAGGGAAGGAGGTGTGCACTAGTCCCTTTACAAAAGAAAGGGTCCTTCAGGAGCTTGATAAGCTTAGGGTGGACAAGGCAATAGGATCTAATGGCATACATCCCAGGGTACTAAAGGAGCTAAGAGTGGAACTAGCAGAGCCATTATCAGAAATGTTTAGCGAGTCTCTGAGCACAGGAGAGGTCCCAGAAGACTGGAGAAGGGCTCATGTGATCCCGCTCCACAAGAGTGGTAGCAGGGAGGAGGAAGGGAACTACAGACCAGTCAGTCTTACCTCAGTAGTGGGCAAGATTATGGAGGCACTCCTTAAGGAAAGGATAGTGCAACACCTGGAATCCATAGGAGCACAGGATCCAAGACAGCATGGGTTTACAAAAGGAAGGTCCTGTCAAACTAATCGCATCGATTTCTTTGACTGGGTAACCAAAGTGGTGGACCAAGGGGGAGCAGTTGATGTCGCCTACCTTGACTTCAGCAAAGCTTTTGATATTGTTCCACACAGAAGATTGATTAATAAGCTGGGTAGGCTCGGGGTGGGTCAGAAGTTGGTCAGCTGGGTGGCAAACTGGTTGACGGGCAGAAAACAGAGAGTGATGCTAAATGGTATACAGTCAGAAGAGATGCAAGTCACAAGTGGGGTACCTCAGGGATCAGTCCTGGGGCCAGTCCTCTTCAATATCTTCATCAGTGACATTACAGAGGGACTGGAGGGTAAGGTTTGTCTGTTTGCAGATGACACCAAGATGTGCAACAGAGCAGATGATCCAGATGTGGTGGGCAGAATGAGAAGAGAGCTGGATAAACTAGCAAAATGGTCAAAAGAGTGGCAACTGGGGTTTAATGCAAAGAAGTGCAAGATCATGCACATAGGGACGAGAAACCCTGAAGCCACCTATAGACTGGGAGGGGAGTTGCTGGCAGTCACAATGGAAGAAAGAGACTTGGGCATCATCATCACCGATCACCTGAAATCATCCAAGTAGACCACTAAAGCAGTAGGTAAGGCTAGGGGGATGTTGGGGTGTATTAGTAGGGGTATCACTAGTCGGAAGAGGGAGGCAATAATCCCTCTTTCCCAGTGGTGCAAGTGGTAGACAAGAAGTACAGGAACTCAGGCACTGTCAAATATGAAATGCAGAATGAAGATCTTCAATCTGAAGAACAGCTGTGTGAAGACACGTCTATCTGTTTAGACACTAGTAGATTCAGTTAGAGATATTGAAATATTTCTAACAAAACTGCACTGTTGTACAAGTCAAATGTTGTTATGGAAACCCTGATTTTAGGTCACAGGGCCAGAAACTGTCATTATGTTGTTGGTTTAAGAATTTCAGTTCAAGTGTCAGTGGGAAGAAGTACAGGAACTTCGTTCCTGCTGCAAAAAAGGTACAGGAACAGAGTTCCTGTTCACTTTCATTACTGCTTTTTACAAGATACTGGTTATGCCCCATCGGGAGTACAGCGTGCAGTACTAGAGGCCACACCTTCACAAGGACATAAACCAAATTAAGGCAGTCCAGAGAAGGGCAACCAAAATGGTGCAGGGACTGCATCAGAAAACATATGAGGACGGATAAACGGAGCTCAATATGTATACGCTAGAGCAAAGCAGAGAGAGAGAGGTGCTATGATCGAAGCATTCAAACACCTTAAGGGCATTAACAAGGTGAAAGAGTCTAACATGTTTCAATATAAGAAAAATAGCAGGACAAGAGGACACAGCATGAGATTAGAGGGAAGCCGATTAAGGGGTAATATGAGGAAGTTCTTTTTCACAGAAAGGGTGGTGGCTGCATGGAACTGCCTACCTCAGGAAGTGGTGGATATGAATAAAGTGCAGGGCTTCAAACAGGCATGGGATAGGCATAAGGGAGCAATACAGATGAGTATGAATAGATAGGCCACTGACAGAGCAACAGCCGATGGCACATTCATAATGTAGAAAAAGAAATGGGCAGACTGGATGGGCCTTGTGGTCTATATCTGCCATCAACTTCTATGTTTCTATGTTTACCTTCTCTCGTTCAGCTACTAATGTGACCCCCTGATCCTGCATTATTGCTCCATGGAGTGACTGTTTATTTTATTGGCTGTTCATTAAATGGGATCCCCTGTTATTGCAACTTTGCGTTTGCCTCTTGTGTTTTGAAGAAACAGTTTTGCTGCTGCTAAAAGAAGTTGCCTCCACAGCCTTGTGTAACCCCCCCTACAAATGGGGGTTCCCAAAAAGTCTTCCTCGAGCTTGCCTAAATCCTCACTGCCAGGCTGGTGTCCTGCATTTTAGCAGTTTAAATGTGATTGCCAGAATGCCTGTATAGCCTCTGTGCACTGTCTCTTTAAGAGCTGCCTGGATTGCAGTCATAAGTAATCTGAGAGGGAGCTCTGTTGAAAGATGTAACTATTTGCTGAAAATCATTTAGAGTGATAATGATAATGTAGTTTTTCTAACCTGCCTTCTTTGCAGCAAGGAGTGTTTTTTTTATATCCACTATCGTGGTCCTGGACTGCGAATTGGACCAATCAGTTCTGGTGGGACCTAAAATGGAGCCGGACTACAGGAGCTGTCTGGAGTCGAAATCTGTAGGAATTGTAGTTTGGGGCTTTTTGAGCCTTTTTGCACCTGAAGGGGGAGCCTTTGTTGTGACTGACAGGAGGATCAGCCAACCGAACCTTTTGGATCTTGGGGAATTTTCAAGGCTGCTGCAGCTAGTTGCAGTTTTGAGCTGAGAAGCGAAGAAGTAACAGCTCAAGTGACTTTGAGCAGCAGTTCTGTGTAGTTTTGCATGGCAGAACTGTGAAAGGGTTGAGTTTTGGCCTGCCTGTCTGCTTGCTGTCCCTACAGGGAAAATAGAGTTTATTCGGACTGAATCCGAGTTGTGAGGACTATTTAAGCCACTGGACTGTGACCAGGCTTTAACCTGAAGAAGACCGAAGATTTGCTGAATGCGATCAGCTTGTCAGGATTTCCAGCTGCTTTTGAATCCACGGTTTGTGCAGAGACTTTGCGATTGTGACCGGAGAGCGGTTTGCCTGGTACAGTAGAATTTCCTTACATGTAAATGTGCTGTGCATTGAAAGTGGGTCTTGATTTGGTTCCCCATTGTGTGAACTGTGTTCTGCTTGCTGGAAGCTTTATCCAGCCTAGTCGGACTGAATTCATGTTCATCTCCATTTGGCCTGGGCCATGCCACACTGACCCTGCCAGACTACCCCACTGCACAGAGAAAGCTGACGAGAGACCTGCCTGGGGATCAGCCCCCTGCTCCACACTTGAACAGGAACGACGCCTCGGCGAATCATGTGGGCCCTGCTTCTCCTGCCACTCCAAATTAACCACCTGCTGTCTCGATTTTCATCCAGCCTGTGTCCAGTCTTGGGTATCGTGAGTAATCATCAGGGTAGCTCCCTTCAACAACAGTCTAATCTAAAAGTGTATCATCTGATTGTCTTGTTGTTTTCTTTTCATGAACTGAGCCTTCCAGCTCCGGATTAGAAATAGAGTGTGTTGTGCATGTTGTTTTCTTCCATCACAGGGCCCCAACCAGCTGCAACGTTCCTGGCTAGCCCACCATTCTCCATCTAGGTACCCAGAGTGTGTGACTGTTTATGGACCCTTAAGTGCATGCATAACTGTTTGATTGATAGATCCTTTAAGCAAATTAACCTGATTATGCCTCTCCCTTGTTCAAGCCCCTGAAATAAATCAGATCTAACTCTTTTTTGCATTTACCCTGACTGTGGTTCCAGTTTGTGCAAGAGTACTGTACTGCTGTTATTTGCTGTGTATAACCTTATTTTACAGGGGTTCCCCAGGGCCAGGCCAGAGGAAAGCCCTGGTGGTAAGTGCAAATAGTGCAGGTACTTGTGTGGTTTGCTGTGTATAACCTTGTTGTACAAGTGGTCCCCAGGGCCGGGCCAGAGGAAAGTCCTGGTGGTAAGTGCAAACAGTGTGGGTACTTGCATGGTGTATCAAGGGTATTGTGAAAGTGATTATTGTGTATTGTTCCGGCCACTAGTAAGGAAAGGTGGAGGGGGTTACAGTGTCCCGGAGGGTTCTGCCCAGGTTAGCTTGACCACTACCAACCCTGACCTCCGGGTGGAGGCACCCGTTTCAGAACTCAGGCCCCTTAACCTGCTACTTGCCAAGCAGACAGGGGTAGTAGCCCTTTGGATAGCGCCACCTAAGTGTTACACTTACATCCAGTGTGTCCCAGGGTGGCTTCCCGAACAGTAGGGACCAGAGACCCACCGAGGAAGCTGTTGAGAGCCCTGCCTGGTGAAAGCAGTCTACAAAGGCCTCTGGGTGAAGTTGGCAAGGCCAGGGAGGTGAAGATACGCGTCAACCCCCCTCCTGTGTTCCAGCTCAGTGCCCTGAGGGTCCTCACATGGGGCACCCCAACAGAGTCCATCCATCACCACCATCACCAGGGGAAATCAGGTACTGTTTTTCATGTCTTACTTCTGGACTGTGTTTTCTTGGCTGTACAGCGCTCCCCCTTCCCCACGAACTTTACCGCCTTAAATACCCCTTGACAGGGAAGTGGGGGGTGCTTACACTTCTAATGAGCAAAATGGAAAACAGTAAAATTCTTCAGAAATAAAAAAGTAGAAACTGACACTTTTAAAAATGAATAACATTTTCTTTCTGTTAATTTTGGTACTACTAGTCCTTTAAGGGAACGAGCTTGGAGACTGAGTCATTTCAACTCTAATTAGAAGGCTGATCCATCCAGGTTAAAGTAAGGGCGCAGTAAGCTTATATAGAGTAACCACAATGTAGCTGCACTGACTTGTGGGTAATTAATGGGATTAAATAGCTCATCACTCACGCACCTATCTTTTCACAAACAGTACATTATTTAGGGAAAGAATTTGTTTCTATACTGCACCTTTATTATGGACTGTATCCCAAAGTGTGTTAACAGTCTGTGAGTAGCTGGTAGCAGCCATTAGGTATACAACATAAGGTTACGGAAAGGTTGGAGGTCATGCATCAAGAAAGAGAATTAAGCACATGCGGGTGAAGTAACTTGAGTCTCACCTCTGGGATGTGCCCAACCCACAGCCACCTTCAGTTTAAGGGACTGCACACAAACATCAGCCTCCCAGCTGGCAGTCAGTGTGCTGCTGGCACCGCATCACTGAACCAGATCTTATTATTTTTTAATTGATCATGAAAATCCTGTTACATCATTGGTTGCAACACGTCACAAGACTGTTGTTTTCTAACAACTGCACACCTCCCCTGAGCTACATATATTGTTTATCAAATAAAAGCCCATTTTATAAGTGGGGAAAACACACTCCAGGGTGTGCAGTCATAAGGGAATAATGCCCTTTCAGGTTGTTGCATCACTCGGCTATGCCTTGTGCCTTGTAACCACATGAGGCATGCATTGTTCTCTTCTAACTGCACACCCTATCACGTGATATCCTTGCGTTCAGAACTGACTGTAATTAGAACCCAGATGGCTCTAAAAAGGGGGCTTATTTTCAAACCCTGCAGTTTGCTTACATTCGTCTTAAAGAGCTACTGGCACTTCCAGAAGAACATTGTAAAACACTATATTTGAACACAATTCCGCGTATATTTTACATTAGTTCTGTATTTCTCCTCCCCATTATTTATTACTGAGCCATGAACACAGGATCTTTGTTCTTTGCAAGGTCATCAGCTCCTATTGCTTATTCCCAACCTGATGTCATAATATTCTACTTGTTACATCACAGTTATTGCCGTGACAACAGACATTGTGACGTCATGACAGAGGATTATGACTTCATGTGAGGAATCAGCTGTATGTGTAGATGAACTCCGAGGACAAAATTTCTTTTTCCATGTAGATTCCCTCAGTAATAAATAACTGGGATAGGCATTTTACAGAAAATATGAGAAATGCACGCTGAACTGTGTATCTAAATATTACATTTTCCAAAGTTTTCTGAAAGGTGTCAGCAGCTCTTTAATAGGTAGGTTTTACCATATATTAGTTATATACCAATTACATAATGCCTAATTTGCTTTTTGAACCATTAGAACCTAGGCTACCCCCTTTAAAAAAGGGAAGGGGAGAGAAAACATTCTTTAATTTTTTGACACAAAGTGACCAACAGCCAGGGGTGGGGTGGGGAGTATTAAGTTAGAACTCTGCTGCTCTGTTTACAACAATTCCCCACATCCTGGATCCATGCACAGGCCACCTGTGTTTACACTGCACCATGTCGGCAGCAGTAGGGTGTGAGCTGAGTCCATATTAGTCACAGATGCTGCCCTCTCTAGCGGTGGGACTGTTTCCCACTGCAGAAACACAAGGCTAGACTCTGGCTCACTGACGGCTATAGACTGTTTCCAAGGAGGGGCAGACGGCTGGAGGATTTCTGAGACTGGCCCACCCTCGAGCCTGCTGTGGTCACACATGCACTGTCAGTTAGTACCACTGCTAGCACGGTTCCCAACATTAACAAATAAAGTGGTGGATTTCCAAGCGTCTAGCTTGTCTTTTTCAGTTCTTTTTTTTCCCCATGTCATTTTCCCCCAATCCCTACCCCAACTATGCGTCGTAAGGGCTGCATCCTTCTGACTGGGAGGCAGGTGTACACTGTGGCATCTTTACAGTCCGCGCCAAATGCCGCTCATTGGCAAAAGCGTAGGTACGCATACACCTTGTTAGCCTTGGTGTACAGATTTAATTTCATTGGGGCAACATCCTGCCCTACCACAGGACACCGTTTGCACCATGTCCTGGTGTTATAATATGATTTTTGTGCACTGTGTAAGCAAGTCATTATGCAAATGCATACAGTGGAGTGCTGCTTTAGTGTTCTCCCGTGCCTGATACAGCATTATGTGGGTAGAATGCGAATGCCGATAAATGGTGTTAATGCTGCTAGGTAGTGTGTGAATGCTGGTAGGTAGTGTGCAAATGTTGGTAGGTAGTGTGCAAATGTTAATAGGCAGTGTACAAATGTTGGTAGGCAGTGTGTAAATGTTGGTAGATAGTGTGCAAATGTTGGTAGGTAGTGAGCAAATGTTGGTAGATAGTGTACAAATGTTAGTAGGTAGTGTGTGAATGTTCGTAGGTAGTGTGCAAATGTTGGTAGGTAGTGTGTGAATGTTGGTAGGTAGTGTGCAAATGTTGGTAGGTAGTGTGCAGATGTTGGTAGGTAGTGTGCAAATGTTAATAGACAGTGTACAAATGTTGGTAGGTAGTGTGTAAATGTTGGTAGATAGTGTGCAAATGTTGGTAGGTAGTGAGCAAATGTTGGTAGATAGTGTACAAATGTTAGTAGGTAGTGTGTGAATGTTGGTAGGTAGTGTGCAAATGTTGGTAGGTAGTGTGCAAATGTTAGTAGGTAGTGTGTGAATGTTGGTAGGCAGTGTGCAAATGTTGGTAGGTAGTGTGCAAATGTTAGTAGGTAGTGTGTGAATGTTGGTAGGTAGTGTGCAAATGTTGGTAAGTAGTGTGTGGATGTTTGTGGGTAGTGTGCAAATGTTGGTAGGTAGTGTGCGAATGTTGGTAGGTAGCGTGCGAATGTTGGTAGGTAGTGTTCAAATGTTGGTAGGCAGTGTGTAAATGTTGGTAGGTAGTGTGCAAATATTGGTAGGTAGTGTGCAAATGTTGGTAGATGGTGTGTGAATGCAGGTAGATAGTGTGCAAATCCTCCATCTTTGGCTACCTTGCCATCTACTGCCAACAAAACACCTGTTCAGATATTACTAGTTTCGATAGTTTGCTATTTACCCCAACCTTTCTTTTTTTTTTTTTAATTTAGAATGCTTTATATCCCCTTGCCCTTGGGTGGCCGTCATCAGTCCTGTTGCTCTGCCCAGTCCCATCACCCACCATCTCCAGGACTTACCTCCGCTCCATGTTCCCCCATGAGTACCCCCCCCCCCAGATGGGAAGGGCTGCCAGAGGTTGGCCTCTACTCTCTTGCCAGTGTTTCAAGTGTCAGTCCCGGAGCAGGAGCTGGTAGGCAGTATGGGACCTGCGGCAGACAGCATCCTGCATGGTTGGGGTTTTTTTTTTTCTTCTTCCCCAGCCTTGGACGTCAGAAGGTCCTGAACTGATGAACTAATGCATGTAGAGCACTTGCAAGGACTGTACTTAATCCAGGGAAAACCGCAGGACCAGCAAACATCTGACTGGAGCTTATAAAAGCTCTAACATGCACTGCAGGCTGTTGAATCTCCCACTGCTGCAGCCCTGCTCTGATATTAGCTGCAGGGGATTCTGAAAATTGTAGTTACAGAAAATATCAGCTGGAAGGCAGGAGAATCAGACTGATACAATCTACTATACTGCAGTGGGGCTCTTAGTACTGACTGTTCCCCTTAAAAACCACAAGTTATCGCTGGTTCTTTGGCACTGTGCAATGGGGGATTGCTCTGGCATGCTGGAGACTCTGGTTCGTACCTTGAGCCTGGGACATCATCACGAGTGGAGGCTGGCTAGGACAATCCAGAGCAACCAACAGACATTCTCCTCCCGGGGTGGAGGGGTGGGTGCCGCATTGCCCTGCAGCAGCTCCTAGTGGAGGTGTGTGGTGGTGCCATTGATGGTGCAGGAGAACTCACACTGTGGGCACCCCCTTCCCATGTCAGCCGTAGCATGCGCATCCTTGTGTGTGGGAAGGGGGTGGGGCGAAAAGGAGGGAAAAACTGCCACACCAAGGCACGCCAGATGACAGCTGTGTACTCCCTCCCACGCCAACTTGACCCCCAGTGTACTAGCACCACATTGCCACTCAGCCTCCGCCCAGCTTGTTTGCTCCTCCTCTAGTTGGCAGGGAGGCCCGCAGCAGGGACAAGCCAGCCAGCTGGAGGAAGGTGGGAGGCTCCTGACATCTTTCCCCTCCATGACCAACAGAGAAGGCCTGCTGCAGGGACGCGAGGGGACAGAAGGCTGCAGGAGGATTTCAGTGGATGCTGGAGATGTGAGAGTGAGTCTGACAGGTAGCAGGGGTGGCGTCAGCGGCCCGAAGGAGAGGGGTGCAGGAGGACATGGAAGGCACAAAATAAAAACCAAGTTATGATTGGTCACATTAAGTAGTGATTGATGATATAACTGGTAGTTTGATTCTGATTTGTTTTTGATGTTTAAAAGGGAAAAACAGACTGTCCACCGCATTGGTGTTTCACTCAAAAAGGTGTTTACAGTCCTTGATCAACTCCCACTGCATCTTTCCTGGACTTTGGTATACCTCCAACACAATCTAGCCATTATTCATAATGTAGTAGGAGGAGAGGAGACTATTGCATAATGAGTGGCTGCACTGCTTAGGGGTGCTCCTAATGTTCAGGAAGTGTGCAATAGAAGTGCATCAAGGGTTTGAAACAACAAGGCTGGGCATAATTACATCATTAGCATGCATTTTAGTTCTGCTAAGAAAAGAAGCAAATAGAACAGCCAGAAACATCAGTGGATTTAAGAAAAAAGTAATCATAAAATGTGGATTTTCAACTAGAAATAATATGATGCAAAAAATGGTTAACAGTGTCCCTTTAAGCAAGAAAAGTGAGTAAACGTAAGGTGAGGGTTTTCTGAACACTATCTCTGCCCACCACCATACACTGCCCCCCATGTACAATGCACCCAGCCAGCCTAAATGTAGGGTTCCGGCAATTACTGCATTTTATCCCATAGAAAATCATGGGGTTTCACCGGATCGATGGCAGTATATTTTACTTGTGCTCATAAATCACAAACACATGATTTGTTTTGCAAGAGCTGACAAAATCATTCCCTGACCACTGAAGGTACATTGGGGGGAGGGGGGTAGGACTGCAAAATAATTTGGTGGGGGGGAGTGGGAAAAGGTGCCCCAGGCTGCTATATGTGGATGCACACCACCCTCCCAATCGAAGGGACACTTACATAATTACTGCAGAGACAAACAACTCCTGATGCAATGTCCCAGCATCAGCACATTCCCAAAGGAAAAGAGGGAGCAGCAACATGTGTCACATACCTTGGCACCTCTCCAGGAGCTGTACTGCAGCATGAGCCACAGGCCTGTGTCTGTGCAAGTCGGTTACAGAACCTTACAGAATGGATCAGCTACGACGGTCCTATCCACTCACAACAATGCTAGGTTCATGGAGTCTCGGCTGTACAAATGACATCACGGATTCGTCCACCTGTCCTTAGAAATTATACTGTGCACCATGGAAGCATTTTAAAATACAGAAAGAGACTGACAACATGTGTATGTGAGCTGTTTCTGAGTGTGCATCTGTGCATGCATGCGAGTTGCGTACTGTATGTATGCTCTGTGTGTGCAAATGCATTGTATGTTATGTTATATGTGTGCAAATTGCATTGTGAATATATAATGTGTTCTATGTGTGCAAATGTGTTGTGAGTATATAATGTGTTACATGTGTGCAAATGTGTTGTGAGTATATAATGTGTAATGTGTGCAGATTTGTTGTGGGTACATAATGTGTTATATGTGTGCAAATGTGTTGTGAGTATAAAATATTGTGTTATATGTGTGCAAATTTGTTGTGGGTGGGATTTCTCTGCAAATGTGTAATGTGTCAATCAATCAATCAATCAAAATCTTTATTTATTCAGGCGAACATCATTGAGCATAGCTCATTTACAAGATGGACCTGAGTGGTCATAACAATATAAGGTTACAAATTTTACACAAAAACATGGTACTGAATAAACACAAATACAATGATTTATGAATGAGACAGATATACAAATATTTACATATATACAAGGCAAGATGACAATAAACCTAAATCATATTAAAAGGAAAGAAACAAACAGTATAGTAGGGATAAAGCTCAGATAGTTGGACTTGGGTGGGCATTTTTGTATGAAGTTGGTTGGAGAACAAGCTAGAAGAACGATAGAGAAATGGGGGGGGGGGCATGTGTGCATGTGTGTTGTATCCTAATGTCTCACGGTTTCCCCCAGTGATGTCGGGCAACAACTTGTGTGTGTGGCTTCTGCTGTCAAGGTTCCTCAGCAGCAGACCATCCCCTTACAGGTCCTGCTGGCAGTGAATACCACCCCTATCTTGTTACCAGGGGGCTGTAGCATAGCGGGACAAGGAACCTTCCCTTAGATGGAAAGTGTCCCATGGTACACATCCTCACTTTTACTGGCATTTAGTGATGTTCCAGGGTCAAGATGCAGACCTGAGTCTTTTTACTGCCAGCAGTTCTCCCAAGCCGCTACACTAATAGGCAAGCCCAGGTGGGAACATTAAGAAATGTATATTCCAAAACCTGATGAAGGATTTATTTAAACTTCATAGCCCAGGAGCCTGCTGTAGGGCACAGAGTGGAGGGGCATCTGCTCAGCATGCTAGTGACCTGGGCTCGCATCCCATATCCACGATGAATGGAGCGGAGACTGGAGTGATGAAGGGCACCCACTCAGATGCTGTCCTCCCCGTGGGAGGGATCGCAGTACACCTTCAGCAGCTCCTGGTGGTTTCTTGACAGAGGTACACTTGTAGGCGTTGGTGACCACACACTGCCATGTACCACCCCCTGCAGGATACCGTGATGTGCACACGCTTTAAGGAAGAAAGGAGGGACCACAAAAAGTAAAAGCCCTAATGCACAGCAAGATGAATGCCAGTGCACTTGGGCCCTGTCTCCCCGATACTAGCCACTCCACTCCACTGAGTATTTTGCCCACCAGTAAATCTGGAGGTAAGCGATACAGCTGGGCAGGCCTTGCCATGGTGGGGGGGGCATGGGGCCAAGCAGTGGAGGTAAGTGCTGGGTGTGTGAAACAGGAAAGGCGGGGGGGGGCACCAAAAAATGGAAAAAAAGAATCAACTGACAAAATAAGTTTTTAGCCAGTATGGTACACCGAGCTGCATTTGACTCATTTCAATTTGTGTCAGGGGTAGGTTGTAACAGTCAGAGACACATCACATCTCAGTAGTGCATGTTTACTTACCAGATACAAAGAGCAAAACAACAGTGTAGTACAATAACCAGAATGATGCATGATGACTTGTGTATTATGAGGTTTATTTACACACCTGTGGTGTGTACTGTCTATAATCCTTGAGAGAGAAAAGAAGAGAAGAGAAGAGAAGAGAAGAGAAGAGAAGAGAGAAGGCAAGGCACTTTCAGGGCCCTATTGAACAGATCCTTTCTACCAGATATGGGAGGTGGAATGCCCCAACCCAAGGGCCCCGCCATGGGGGGGGGGGGGCAAACTGTTGAGGACGTTGGAGGCAGCCTGAGGGCTAGACGGGTGGAGGAGTAGAGGGGGATACAGAAAAACAATAGATACCTCGTTTATGAAAGGTGATATAGAAAGCCAAATCCTATTCTATGATTCAAAGAGAAGAGATAAGATTCAGTGCAGTTGGCATCGTTACCCCCCAAAAAGGTCCTGAACCAAGTCAACACTGAGACCAAAATCCTTGCACTCCAGGAAACTGGTGGGGCCTCTAAGGTCAGTCATGGGGTGTACTGGGAAAACTGGGTGAGAAAGCAAGCACTGTGAGCACACCCCCACAGGAAAGCAGGGTTTTTTCATTTTTGATCATGCTTTTTCTCGCCTCCCTATCTCCCCTGCTTGCCCTGATGGCACCCCCACCCCCGTCATTGACCTTCTCGTGGACTTACTGGTTATTCATTTAATTTTTGTTTACCAGGTAGACGCACTAGACAATATCATGCCTATTTTCAGGTGTGATAAAAAAGGTTACAATAAGCAACATGGCATAAGTACAACTGAAATGTGACAGGCAAATTATATTGACAATACAGTGCGTCCAGTGGCGGCTCTACACCAGGACATGCCAGGGCACACGCCCAGGTAAAAAAAGGTTGCACCTGGTGGTGCCCCATGTGCTGCAGAGCTTCCCCCATAGAAACAACAGATCAGTGCCCTGGCTATCAGTTGTTGTGCCCTGCCTGTGCTCTGGTAGCCAACAGAGGCTGGAGTACCACTGAGTGCGTCAGGTATCAGAGGACCGTAAGAAGTTGCAAAGCTCGCCCTTGAAATTTAGAAGTGATAGAAAGACCCTAAGGTTAGAAGAAAGTGAGTTCCAGAGCTTCATGGCAAAGAAGAAGAAAGCCTGCTCACTCATATTTGTAGAGCACCTAGGAACAAACATGAGTGATAAGTCACTAGATCTCAAGGGGTAGGCTTGATCAGCTTTTATAAACATGTTGGCAAGGGCTGACCTGAGGATTTAATTTTTTTATTTTTACACTTTTTGACTAGGAAAGACACACTAAGCCAAGGCTTGTTTCCAGGTGCATTCTGGGAGCACAGGGATGGTAAGTGACTTGCTCAGGATTACACAATATGCAAGTGGTGGCTGTGGGATTCAAACCCAGTTCTTCAGATTTGTAGCCCACTGTTCTTAACCACTATGCTATACTGCCTCCCCAAATCTTGTCTATAGTACAACCTAGGGTATATAGCCTATCCTCTGCTTACCCAGGATCACCAAAAGGCTGAGTGGGCTGCTATGTTAGTTGTGCATGGGCCGGAGGAGGGCGGAATGATAGTGGACCAAGGCTTTTTCCCCGCCATCTCCTGGTTTTCTCCCCAGGCTGGTGTGCAGTGATTCACGCAACTGCATGCAGAGGGTGCGCACACGTGCTTAGTGTCTGGCAGCTGCCCCATATCCCTTCCAGGTGCTTCTGCTACACTGCCACCCGGTCTACAGCAGGTGGCAGTCAGTAAGCGAGGTGCAGCATCCCACCCCCCGAGTTCAAGCCTCCCTTCCAGGCCAGCCCCTGAGAGACCCGAGTTCATTCCCGAGCCCCGGGTCAGTGGCATAGTGAGCAGTAACACTACAGCTGCACTGTCAGACCAGTGGGGAGGAAGTTTGGCCTAGTGCTTTAGAGTGCAGAGGCATTAACCTGGTGACCCTGATCTGAATTCCACAAACGCCAATTACTGTATGTGGCTCCCTGAACAAGTCACTTAAGTTCCCTGTGCTTAACCTCTCTGTACTGTTTCTCTAATCTAGCTCTGCATGTTTGGATCTCCTTGTGAACCTCACTACGGCAACATTCTCTCCCCTCCCTCTCCTGGATTGTTGAAGAGCAGCTGACACCTCTGGGAAAACTTTAAAAAACATTATACTTAGACACCGTGCAGCTGTTATTTCATTATCTTCTATAGATTTCTCCTCTCCATTATTTACTACTGAAGAAATTCCCACAAAAACAAGATCTGTATCCCTTCGAGTTCATCTGCCACTATAGTTTATTCCCTACTTGAAAATATGATGCTCCATTGTGGCATCATAGTCTATTGCCAAGTGAATATTGTGAGGTCACAAGCAGAGTATTATGACATCAGGTTGGGTAGAAGCAATAAGCGCTGAAGAACCCTCAAGGAACAGAAATCCTGTTTTCATGCGTATGACCTCAGTAATAAATGATGGGGATAAGAAATGCAACATTAATGAACCAGGAAGCTGCTTTGTGTCCAAATATTATATTTTTCAAAGTTGTTTTTGAGGTGTTGGTGGCATTTTACGTGATTTGGAATACAGTTTGCTTAAAAGGTCCTATACTGTGCATATATATATATATATATATATATATATATATATATATTTTCCTCTTCTACTATCTCCATCCCCCGACACATCCGAAAATTAGCTGTTATCATCTCAGTATATCTTCCTGGTCAAATATTTAAAATAAGTGAATAAATAAATAAAACCACAATTAATTGTTATGGATTCCTAATTTTAGTGTTTTCAATTTATTTAGCCAGCTCATATGCAGCATCTCATTTTTAGTGAGGCTGGAAAGGGGGGAAGGGCCTGCCTCTCTACCGAGGATTACGGGGGAGGGTCAACTAATTTACCGAAGACCACACAGTGAGCCATCAGCTATGGTTAAGAGTCCAGCCCATGGTCTCCCATGTTCTAATTCAGTGCTGTTACCACAGGGCCACATGAAAGTTCCACGACTTTTAATGAGCACCCGGCCCACCACCCACTGAGATCCAAGAAACTCACCCCGATGTGCTTTTGACTTTTAACTTGACCAGCAACCCTGGGATAAGACCTCATAGGCTCAGAGTGCAGTTAAAGAAAAGTCCATCCATGTGTATATGTAAAGTCACAGTGATTCAGGGTGGACCAACTTTCCCATTGCTTGCTGGACTTGCCAGCCCCAGCCTCAGATTCTCTGTGGAAATGAAGAGGATAATTAGCAATCAGTGTGGTATTAGCCACAGCTAAGCATTTGAAACACAAATTGCTGTGGGAAAGAAATAACATGGCTTAGCTAGGAATTGAACCCAGACCCTCAGAATTACTATTCTAGTGCTCTTACCAACTGAGCTATCAGGCCCACTTGACATGCCTGAGCTTCCCCGCAGTCTTTCTTTCTCAGTCTGCAAATGGTGCAGCAGTCAACACATGGGATGGTTAATTATTTGTTGCGGTATTAGCCGTTGCTTAGCCTCTGTAAAACACAAATTGCAACGAGAAAGAATTAAGTATCCCAACTGGTAATGTCTTAACTTGGAATTTAACCCAGTCAATTTCCAGTAACATGATTTTATTTTTTTTTCTCCTACAGAGGAAAAAAAAAGTATTCCTGCCACATCACGGGGAGGGAAAGGGTTCCAATTACACTCACTCTCCATAAATGTCTGTATGTCTATTTCAATCAATCGTCTCACCTCTGTCTCATATCTACTACCAGTCTATAAAACAGCTATCCCATCCTGGCTGGAAAACCAAACTAACTGTCCATGTGGCGTTCCGCTTGAAGTAATTGTTGCCGAGATGATGGGATTGTTCCAGACACCCCTGGCAGCCTGTGTGGGTCCCCTTCTACTGAGTAGGCCTCCCATCTGATTACCGAGTTGGAGTGAAGCCCGGAAGATTCCTCTCTGCCCTAGGTCTCCCTCAGACACTGCCTCGTCATTTTCACAGCCGTGGAAAAAGAAGCTGCCTGCCCTAGTGGGTTACAAGACCCCTCCAGAGACTTGTTTTAAAAAGCGTTGTCCAGACACCGACATACAAATACAGACACATGCAGTACATATGCACGTCGACACAAACATATGCAAACAGTACACACACATGTGTAAACCCTGCTATGGCTAAGGACTTTCACAAAGTATAGATTTACTGTTCTGAAATCCACTCTGGCATGGATCACCTGAACATTAGGGCTAAACCAAGTTGCAAAAAATCTTCTTCCAGTTTAGGTGCCAGGTGGCTTCTAGACCAGAAGTTTCAGTGGCCAAAGCTACTGTTTTTTTTCTTATTAACTGTTTTTCATCCCAAATCCAGCACATCCCCCTTTCAGTCAACACACCCATCCCCATCACCTCACTATCTCCAGGACTTACCTTGACCCCCCCCCAGTAGCCCCATTGCATGCCTCTCATGGTGAGACCATCAGTGTTGGCCATACTGCAGCAGAAACCAAATCCGTGATGGGGGGGGGGGAGACCCTGGTTGGTGGGTGCAAGGCCTGCAAAGTATTGCATCATCCTGCGGCCCTATTGGTTGTAACCTCTTTTTCTGTCCCTCCTCTTGAAGTTGGCAGTGTGAACATGCACACACAAGCATGCAATGGTCGTGTGCGGGACAGCTGACTCCCCTGCTCCTGCTTGCCATGCAAACGGCACCTCCTGTACTACCACAAGAGGTGCCCCTGCTGCGATGCAGTCAGTCCTCCCTCCCTCCCCTAAGAAGGTGAGTGCCCTCTGGGATGCTAACTCACTTCCCCCAGCTGGCCCTTTAGCCACCCGGGCTTGTTCCTGAACCCAGGTCGCCAGCATTATGAGTCATAGCCCTACCACTGCGTGATGGGCCAGTGGCCAGAGCTGCTGCAATGGTGGTCATTTCATGGATTTGTACAGGGTTGGCAACCAAAACCTAGCAGCTAAATGACCACTTAAGCATCATTTTTAGTGGTCACTAATGATTTTTAATTAACCAGTGGCCACCTGGTCACTGGTCTTTTTACAACCTGTGCCAAACAAAACTGTTATGCAATAAACATTTTATTTCACTTTGCTCAACTCTCTGCAGTTTTTCATCATGTTGCCATGTCATTTTTTTTTTTATTATTCTTTGGTAACTGGGTAAAGCTCACTACACAGAGTTGTTGCAAAGTTTTACTTCGCCAGCAAAGTTGTGAAATTCACGTTTGTGAATAATTTTGCAAATTGCCCACTTCACCACTTCGCATTGAGTTTTCCTTGGGAAATGGCACTTTTTTGGGCGAAGTTAAGGTGACGTTCAGGCGAGAAGTTACAACTTCTCCTGTCAAAAACTTTGTGAAGCTGACAAACATCACAAATTATTTCACAGATCAAAGTCTGACAACTTCACACATCTGCATTACTAGGCACAAGTGCATGTCTTCAGGGGTGACCCAGGAGCACTGGGGAGAGTAAGTGACCTACTCAGGGTCATACAGTATGCAAGTGAAGGTTGTGGGAATCAAACCCAGGTCTGCTGGATATAGCAAGTTGATTCACAGCTTGTTACTCTGACCTCTAGGCTATACTGCCAGCCATTGCTGCGTTTTACCTTTTATATCTTTATATCTGAAGAGCCTGCACTCTTTCAGTGGTCACATCCCTTGGATAAGCCCTGCACTTGATGCTGTTTTAGAGCATATAGGTAGTGCTGCCAGCCCTGATGGCACCTGAGGCAATTACCCATCTCTCATTCAACACAGTAAGCAGAATGGCATTTCTTCTTTTTTTTTTTTTTAGCTATTTATGCCCCCTTTCCACCCTGCACCTGATCTCCTTCCAGGCTCATCAAGGCATGTTAGCGTCATCCTGCATCATACCTGTTGCCCAGTATGCTGGCCCATCCCCCATGGAGCCTTGGCTACTTCCTCCAGGTGGGGACGAGGTGGAGGGGCTTACCCTTGAGCTAGTTTCATTGGGAGGCATGAGTGGCAGGTCAGGCTGGAGGATCCTGCATTGCCAGATGGCTCTTCATCCTTGGGTGCAGGGATCTATTTTCCTTGTTTTCTCCCTGACCCTGAGAATGTCAGTATGTAAAGGGGATCAGTGGATGTGTGTGCACACATAGGCATGCCATTGCACCCAGATCCCGGCCAATGTCCTCCCCTCTCCTGATGTCCCCAACTGCACTAACACCCGTGGTCAACCAGGTAGCAGTATAGCAGTGGGGATGACCACCCTCCCTCCATGGAGGAAGATGAGGAGAGCATCCTGTGGGACTCCCCCCCCGACTGGCCCCCAGCAAGCCGAGCTCGAACTCAGGTCACCGGCGTCGTGAGCGGTAGCTCAATGGCTGCACCAATGGGCCAGCCTGGACTGGTATTTCAATTGACATGTACCGCACATTATACAATGGCAAGGAAATTTCCTGTATTCTGATTGGTAAGTGAATGCCTGAGACAGTGACGTTATTACACAATAACATCACTGCATTGATTTGTTGCTCCATTGTTTGCTCCTCTCTTAAGAAACAAAGATATACTGTCTCACTAAAAATCTACTAAAAACATTTTTTTATTTTTTATTTTGTATAACATTGAACCATTGTATAATTGCAATAAGACACTCCAAGGTGTGTGTTATTAGACAATTCTGGTGGTAGGGAAGCACTGCTTCACTGCTTCAACCCACCCCAGGAGTGACATTATTACACAATAACACACACCTTGTCGTGCCTTGTTGCTTAATTATTCACTCCTGTACTACTGTTTGGTTGTATATTACCAAATGCTATGCCTCTGCTGTGTCAACACAGAAATGCTGTAAAACTAATAAAAACTTTTATTGAAAAAAAAAACATTTTCTTTGCAACAACTACTGGACATATGACCCACTCACCGAAGCAATTTTGTAAAAAAAAAAAATATATTATATTTATTGCCTGCACGCTCTGGGCATAGGTAACAATCCTGCTTGGTGCTAGTACAGCAGTGCCAGTGTTTCAAGGATGAAAGCTCACCTTCATCAAGGCTAGCCATTATTGTCCCGTAAGAGGTGGGCTCATAGTAGCCTGCAGTTTATTATAAAGGATTGGCGTGCTCTGCTTTACTCTTTTATCAAGGCCTTATTGGCACACCAAGTTTTGTTTGTACTATACCCCTGGAACCACCTGCTCGGAGGGATCCTGAAAGTGTCCTGCCTGCCAACTAACTGCACCTCCAGGGCTGAAGGCACTTACCCTCTGGCCTCTTGCCTTACAATGCCCCTGGCTCTGCGGGTGTCACAATACTGCCAACACCCTGTCATAGCGTATAGCTTACTTTATGTTAAGGAGGAAAAGCGATACGAGGAGGGGCTGCAGGACTTTGTATACTCGTGAGAAGGGAAGAGAAAGGGGAGACGTGATGGAAACGCGCAGGTATCTGTACGGGATAAACAGGGTAGAGACTGAGGAACTATTCTCCTTGAGCTCAAATATAGAGACCAGTGGGAACTCCCTTAAACTAGCAGGGGGCAGATTCAGGAAAGAAGTCCGCAAGCACTGTTTCACAGAAAGAGTTGGGGACAAGTGGAACAAGCTGCCAGAAGAAGTGTCAGGTGCCAAATCGGTAAGCAGTTTCAAGTCAGGATGGGACAGGCACATGGGTTTAGTCAGAAGAGTGGGGAACTGAACAGGCACTAACATAGAAACATAGACTTTGATGGCAGATAAGGACCGCTTGGCCCACCTAGTCTGCCCATTTCCCTACCTACAGGATAAGCCGCAGATCCTAGTTAACCAACAGCCTATTTCTTCCTACCCCCCACAAGAATTGCCTTATGTCTGTCCCATGTATTCTTGAATTCTCCCACATTTTTAGACCACACAACCTCCTCAGGAAGGCTGTTCCATGCATCCACTACCCTCTCTGTGAAAAAATACTTCCTCACATTGCCCCTGAACACTAAGGCCAGTGCAGAGCACTTAGGTGGGGTGGGCAGACTGGATGGCCTGATAAGCCTTTTTCTGATGTCAGTGTCTATGTATTTATGTATCTGAGTAAAGTATAACGTTATACAGAAAATGGGAAACTAAATATAGACCCGGTAATAAATATAAGGAGAAATATGTCTAGTCCACAGATTTTGTTTTCCAACGAATCTTCTTTGATGACATGGCTCTTTAAGTTTCCAAGGCAACAAGCAGTGTCTGGATTTGAGCTCCAGCCCTGAATCAGCACTTCCTGATTTCACTATTTTTATGTCTTTGGCTAGAGAGGGCTAGGGTGATTCACTGTTTTTGACTCACCAGGTTCAGAGTAATAAAAGTTGTAATTGTAAGGCTGCAGTTGGAATGGCAGAACGGTGGCGTGTTTCTCGGATTTGGGTCTCTCCCTCTGTACTGGAGCGTGCTCCAGTAATTATTATTGTCTGAGACTTGCTGCCTCCCTGGAGGCCTTCAGTCTCTTTTTCTCTGTTTAAGGTCTGGTTGGGATCTAGTATTTTTAGCCAGCATTTCGCCACCAAGTCCTTGATCTGGCTTCAGAAACAGACACTGGGATTGCTGAGCTGTTTTTTTCTGTGGTGGACAAAGCCTGTGTGAAACAAATCCCCTGCCTGTGTTCTGCCAGTGCTGGGTCCTTGTCACTAACATGCAGTTTTGCCTGAGGTGAATCCCTGACCTGACCCCACCACCACTTTTGAATTCCACAACTGTCACTTTTCTTGTAATTAATATTTTATTAAACTTCTCAACATATGCATTCAAATACAGGCCTAGATCAGGAAACAACAGTCACTGTATGACTGAGCAAGTCATGTGACCGCTCTGAGCTTGATTTCCACTCTCTCTCTTTGTACCTACCCCAACTATTCATTCACTAGTCAGTGCCCAACCCAGTAGCTGTTGTCAGCTGATTATGGGGACCTATGCACAAAGCCTACACGCTGAGTATGTACGGCGCATAAGCTAACATAAGTTGGAATGCTGCGCAGCAAGGGTCTGGTGGAGCCCCAGCTGCATTCACAACAGGTACACGAGGCACCAGCACACTCTGCCCCTTGTCTGATCCCACAGTTATGCACCTGGGGCTATCTGGGGGTGTGCCCACACTCTGCGTCATTCACAATGGTGCACAGATGGTGCAGAGTGCCGGGCAGGTGTATGCCTCGGGAACCCTGCCGTAAATGTTGCCTGCCCCCTCCAACAAACACCTGCCATTGAGCAGCACCAGGACCACTACCACACTGCTGCACCAGCTCACAGGGCCAGCAGTGGAGCCAGGGACAGCCATTTGGGCAGTCGCCCATAGTTTAACATGGGATGGGTTTGTGCCTTTCCAGGCTCCCCTGCACGGGCTCTGCATGGGATTCACATCGGGACCCAGGTCGCACATCTGATTTGGATGCTCTCCTGCAACTTGTACCATGCCCCTGCACAGCCCCAATCCAGACCCATGTGGCAGTGTGCCGAGGCGGCCCTGGACAGGTGCCCTGTGGATGCTTGCGGTCCTGAATCCGCACACTCTGCCTCTGTGCAGGGCCATGTGGGGCGTGCATTATGGTCTGACAGTTTTCAGTGCATTTTACATGCCTTTGTGCATAGCCCCCCCCCCCCAGTCTGTAAAGTGCGTTGGGATACAGTGTGTATGACAGGTGCTACTTAAAAATCAAATATTTTCTCTTCCAGTGCCCAGTTCTGGGCACCACACTACAAGGAGAGCCATGCAGAGTTGTAAAAGGTTCAAAGCTGACTAACAGGGATGACCAGGGTTCTAGAATGACAAGATCCAAAAGCAATACCACGATCAACACTGCCCTGAGCGGGTACGCAGCGCTTAGTTAAAGGTGGCTAACCTTTACAAATACCAGAACCATGGAAGAATTAAGTGCGCAAAGCGATTACCACATCAACTAATCCTTAGATTCCATGTGAAATAAAGAGCACAGTCCAAAGGAGCTTTCTCAACAGTGTAAACGACTGCAATTTATTAAAGCACCTTATCCACAAACGTTTTTTTATAATTACAAAGTTAGTGGTAGGGAGCCTCTGCAACAAACAAACCACCCCTAGCACCTCAACTCAAACGAGTCTTGTGGTCCTAACTCAGGTCTCTCCCATTGGAATGTGATGCACTTTGTGCCAGGCAGATCAATCTTTGGACATTAACCTGCAGTATTACTCTCACATGGGAATGTGACATGCTCTGCCAGTTCCACCGGAATGAGACAAACTGGAATTTGTTGCCAGTCTGTTGGCGCAGTAGTAGCACTACCGATCGCAATACCATCAACCTGAGTTTGAAAACGAGCTCGGGTCGACAGAAACCATCCGGGGGTTGGGGAGGACTGAGCATCCATGGGGATGCTTTCCTCCTCCAGGGTGGCTGGGATACTGTCCTTGCTGCAATACTGCCACCTGGATGACCACAAATGGCAATGCTGTCAGGGACGTGGTGGGAGGGTGAGATACAGGCCGAGGTCTGGAGTAGCAGCATGCATTAATGAGCATACACTCCTTGGACCTCCCATGCATGCCCGCATCTCAGGGGAGAAGGAGAAACATGGAAAACCCAGCTGCTAGTGTTGACAATGATGCCAATGACCAAGTACAGACCACATCTGGAACCCTCAGTGTCTGCCTGATGAGGATGACATTCAGGTAGGAAGTAGTCCTGCCACTCTTTCTGTGCCTGGGGAGAGGTCTTATTCCAGGATGAATGGAGACTAGATGTTGAGGGGGGTCCAGGTATATGCAGAGTCAGGCACCATAGGACCCTGAGAGAGAACAGAAGTAGCGGCATAGCAGGGACATAAACACTGAATTAAAGAAAATAAATAAATCAGGATTGGGACACTAACCCAGTTCTGTCACGTGGGAACATGGCCTGCTTTGCTGGTGCCAATGTCCTAGGGTAGATCAGTCTTGGGATGCTGACCCAGGCCTCTCTCATGGGAACACGGCCTGCTTTGCTGGTGCTACTGGCCTATGTTAGATCAGGCTTGGGATGCTAACCTGCATCTCGCACATGGGAACTTGACATGCTCTGCCAGTTCTATAAGCCTGGGATAGATCTGTTTTGGGACACAAACCCAGGCCTCTCATGGGGGAACCCCGCACATTCTTTTTTCATTATGTATTTTATGTGTTTTTTCCCATTTTCGCCGCTCCATTCCCAGACAAACACACACCTCTGTTCTGAGACACCCTCCCGACTTGCTGCCCCACCTGCCTGCATTGCCACCGGACCTCCACCCGGTGGCAGTGGAACTACCGGGTGGGGGTGACAACCACCCCAGTAGAGGAGAGCTGCCATTAGGCACTTGATCCTGCTCCTCCCATCCTCCCCATGCCGGCACCCCGACGACCCGAGGTCATTCCCAAACCCAGGTTGACGGCATGGCACGAAGTGTGGCATCCAGCACCTCAACCCTCAGTGCCACCGACCCAGCGAACCCCGCACATTCTGTAGGTGCTACCGGCCCAGGGCAGATCAGACATGGGATGCAAACTCAGGCCTACAGTGCTGAGCCTGGTCTCTCACATGGCAACATGGCCCTGCTCCACTGGTGCCACTGGCCAGGGGTAGAACAGGCATGGGAGGCTCACGTCCATGTCTCACATGTTTACCTCTGCAGAGTTCAGCTTGGTTTCTGGGGCATGAGTTCCCTGACTTTCTCCCACCTCTTGTATAGACTGTCCGAGCGTTCTTTCCCCTCAAATGCTCTGTAACTGCTAATATGGCATGCAAGGGTTCACAGAAATGTGCTAGCGGTCCACACTGGCCACGGTCCACTAGTTCTGTCCCAGTACTGTGCCCTTGTTACAGGATAGGTTTAGGAGAGTACTACAATACGAGTGTGGCACTGTAATTACCCCGATCCCTGCGTCACCCTTCGACTATAATACAGTAGTTGCATTTTCAATAAATAATCATATTATACATCTGTGCCGGTAGAGTGCACCCAAAATACTATAACTCATTGGCACACAACTAGAGAACTTTGTTATCTAATCTATCCATCGTGGATCTCTCAGTGTCTCTGTGTACAGCTGTCTCTCTGTTTGATCTATTGCCACTGTGTCTGTGTCAGCAGGCAGACAGAAAAACATAGTTATTTTTAAGTAACTTTCTCAGGCAGTTTGTCGGGTATTGTGAATTGCATGATAAATTCATTGCAGACACCCTGGTTCCCTCCACTGAGACGGTAAACTATCCCAGTCTGATTGCTGGAGTAGTTTTGAACTACCGCCTAGAAGCTTTAGTCTGCTGTCTCACGCCCCCTCCCCAAGCCCCATACCCTGGCTATACTATCAGTCACACATTACTTCATAGCTTCACATGAGGTCTGAGACGCCAGGAGGCTGGGTCCTCAGCAAGCCCCATCATGAATTCAGGGGGAGGAAGACAAATGTCTGAATATTCTCTTTTTCTCTCTTCTGTCTTTCCCTCTCAGCTTCTCACGAGAGGTGGTAATGTGCCAGACAATGTGAGGTTACTACATGCTGGTTTGGGATTATGTGTTGCAGTAGACGGTTCATTAGCCTCTCTTCCTACACATGTAGCTGGAAAGAAACAAACAGCACCAATGCATAAGATCCTTGGTGTAAAATCAGGGGTTTAATTGAGCAGGAGCCCACAGGAAATCAGTTCCACCACCTCTTAAAAAAAGTGACACTTCCACCACCTCTGTCATCTTTCTCTGCTGACTACTGTAGGAGAGTTCCACCACCTAGAAATGACAGTTCCGCCACCTAGAAATCTAATTGAGTTCCCCCTTCCCCACCTAAACATTTCTGATTTAACCACTGTCCAAAATTAAAGAACTAGTGTACTGCCTGAAATTAATATTAACTTTCAAAAGTAGTGAGCTATTACTTCTTATTTCAAAAGTATTTTTTTTGTTTTCCCTATTGCTAATTAAGAGACTTGCTACCTGACAGTACCTGGTGTGATGTGTGGAGCAGAACTCTACCTGGAGAATGACATGGCTAGTTCCAGTCCTCAGCATATATCACCAGCCTTGTAATTTCACTGTCTGTGGCGGGGTCTAGGTCAGTACAGCGGGAGCATAACGGCGTAGTCAATAACTGCACAGACAAAACATCAAGAGGGAAAAACGCTGCATCAGCAAGAATGCAGACCGATGACCGCAAGATCCGGGGTGGAACTCAAGGAGAGAAAGTCGGTGGGTGAGGGGATTTACTATTACAAACTCCAGGAGGAAACAGGACCGAAGGGGAGAAAGTCATGGGGGGTTACTGTTACAAACACTTGGGGGTGGAACTCGGGGGTCCGTGGGGGCAATTTACTATTAGTAACCCCGGAAGGTGACAGTTGGAGGGGCGATAACATCTCAATGCTGTTTTATCCTATTCACTATTTTTGCCAAAGCTATTTTCACCATGCGGTCTTTGTGGTGCATTTTGCTTGCGCTGTATTGACCAGATATCGTCTGTGACATCACAGCTGGCCAGGGAGAGCCAATCACCTGCTGCAAGATCGGTCACGTGTGATGTCACAGTCAGTGAGGTCACAAGCTACGAGGTATGAAGGAGAATAGAACTAGATGTGTCAGTCTCCAGGTAAAGCACTGCTCGTTACATCACAGCGAATACTACCAGGCAGAAAATCTTCTAATGAGCAAATGGAAAAAGAAAAATACTTGAGAAATAAGAAACAAAAACTGAATACTTTTAAAACTTAGTAACATTTCCTCCCTGCTATTTTTTTTTCAAACTTTATTGATGACTTTTACTTACAGCATACTTTCGATAGGCAGGCATCGCAAAGTTATAATAAGCCAATAACAGAACAACATTTTTACAGCATGAATCATTATGCCCCTGTCGATGTTACAGCACTGGGGGGAGGGGGGTACCCATACACATTAGCATGCAAACCATCAGAGATCACTAAGGAGCCAAACTGCTGCCATTAACAGGAATGTAGAAAACCAGAAATAGTTGTTACAGCTGTCTGATGGCCCAGCAGAAGTGCCACATGCTCCTGTATAAATAACCTGAGTTCAGAAGCGGACCCGGGAAGTCGATCGGGTTGCCAGGGGGGTTGGGGCCGTGTTGTCACAGGGGAGGGAGGTGCCTCCGTTCTGTCACCATAGCAACCTCTGCTGTGGGCCAAGGCAGCTTATCTTCCCTGCAGGACGTTGCTATGCATGACTGAGGTAGTGTGCGAGGGGTGGCACACCCTGCACCAGGGCGTTAGGGTGCGGGGTGACGAGGGAGAAAAAACAAACAGAAAACCTGTGTGCACCAGAAGCCATGAATGATGGTACCAGTACCCTCGGGTCCCTCCTCCATGTGGATTCCTGGCAGGGGGAGTGGTGGTTGGGACTGGGGGTGCTGGATTGAAGCCTGAAGCAGGCAGAGGTTGCTCCAGTGGCCAAAAAGCTCAATGTACCAAAAAAACAACAGTTGTTACATCATCAAGCACCCAAAACAAAGAACAGAAGGGTACAATATCCCCATGTTCATTAAAAGTTGTTAACGATGTGAACTAGCCGTACTATGGGGAATACGGTATTGCCTCATGGTGCTGAGGAGCCTTGGGTGAGCAAGTCCATCTTCCTGCTATTTTTGGGGCTACAAGATCTTTTCTTTTTTTTTCTCTTAATTTCTATTTTATGTGCTGTGTCTCCAGTGCCCAGCTTCTTCCCAAACCTTCTGGCACCCATACCAGCCCCCACCTACCTCCCTTACCATCCTCCACTCAAAGAGCCTCGGCTTACTCCCTGGATGTGGTATGGGGTTGAGGGGATATACCCCGAATGCATACCGTAACAGGAGGTACAACAAGGAAGCAGAGGCCAACCAAGCTATACCAGGGCCCCTTGCTAGCTGGCACCAGGTACACTTCCTTTTTCACTTCTCCCAATCGCCTGGAGGATGCTAGCATGCAAGGGGGGCCAATACACATACTCAGTACAGGCACAGCACGGGTCATCAGTTGACATCCTCCCCCTTCCTCTTGATGCTTTGCTGCATTCTAACCGTGGCCACCCAGGTGGCAGTATTACAGCAAAGACAGTGTTCCTCCTTCCCCAGAGGAAGAATGTATCTGCTGGGGTGCTCAGTCCTCCTCTTTCCTGCCAGCACCAGAGGCCCTTGAAGCCAGGTCTCTGGCGTCATAAGCGGAAGCCCTATGGCTGCGTCGACAGGCTGGACTGTGCTACTAACTCACTTTTGGAAAAATTTTGAAAAACAGAATATTTAGACAATTCAATTTCTATTTGATAGATTTTCTGTATTTCTGTTCCTTTTGTTCTTCATTACTGGATTTGTTTACATGGAAACAGGATCTCTGTCCCCTACTGTCGATTCTGAGTGGCTGCTGGCTGTCCTTAACTGAACAGAGGCAGCATTATAAAATGGCAGCTGGAAATGGGGCATTCTAATTGGCTGACATGCATTCTAGAGGGTTAATGGCTGGAAATTCTCATATAACAAAAAAAAAAAACTGTCAGAATTTTAACTATATGAACATTCATTTTAGAAAAAATAAAAACATTTGAGTTAGCCAATAGCATTAAGGGACTCCAGGGGTCAGGCTACCTTTGCTGATGTAACCCAGTTCTATTTGGGCCTCAAGCTAGACTCAGATCCTGTACTGAACCCCTTTCTATTCTGTCAGGATGGATCCCACCTCTCGTGGTGGATTTGTAATGCCTGGTTACACCCTAAACCCTGTCCTGGATTTCTCCCTCCACATCTCCCTGGCCTGTAAGGCAGTCAGCTCCTCAGCTCCAGACTTGGGCTTGCTCACCACGCCAAACGCTTCCCCATACCCAAGACTAGGCGTGCCATCTCCCAGGGATTCCTCCTCCCTTGACTTCAGTATAGGCAACTAATTTTTTGCACAACTCCAAAGCTGCTTTTAACAAGTGGAAGGTGACCTATAATGAAATTTGTTGCTTCTCCTTGTTCTTGCCATGCCTAACGAATCATTGCTCCCTGAATGCTTTCTTGGGCTAGCTCTCTCTCCAGCTGTGCCTCAGTCCTACACCCTAGGATGTTTCATTGATAAGCTTCTAAGATCCTCATCCCCTGTCTTTTCTGTATAGATAGATACTTTATTTCTATAGATACTTTATTTATTTAGTGCCCCTTCTTGGAGGCGTGGAGTGCTTAAAAAACATTTAAAAACATCAGGTACTACAACCTTCCAGTAATACAGTGCAGAATTTAAATATAAAACAGTCACTCTATCTATCTATCTATAACTTAAAACAACAGTCAGTACACTACATGACCCATTTAAAATACATTATGTAGGGTGCAGGCTTGATTAAATAGAAACGTTTTCAACCCTTTTTCAAAGGTTGCCACCAAAGGTGCCTTCCATAAATGTCTTGGCAGTGAGTTCCACAGTGTCAGTGTGGCAACTGAGAAAGCATAATCCCCAGAATGCCGCAACCTAGCCCTGGGAACCACCAGGAGGCAACCCTTGGAGGAACAGGGAGAGCGAGTTGGGCAGTGAGGAACCAAGAGGTCTTACAGGTAGTCCAGTCCCCATCCATGTAGGGCTTTACAGGTCAGTAACCCAACCTTGAAGGCAATCCTCCTCCTTACTGGCAACCAGTGCAGTTCACAGAGGACAGGCGTCATATGATCAGATCTTGATGCACCAGTCAGCAATCTAGCTGCCGCATTCTGCACCAGCTGCAGATGGCAGACATTGCCTCCAGATAGCCCCAGGTACAGAGCATTGCAGAAGTCCAACCTGGACATGACGAAGGCATGCATCAGGGTGGCCAAGTCCTCTGCTGGTATCAGGGTCCGGATCCAAGCAATGTTCTTCAAATGGTAAAAAACACTTTGGATGGTGGCCACCACCTGTGCCACAAATGTCAGACTGTCATCAAGGACCATGCCCAGATCCCTGACCTGAACAGAGGGGGCCAGGGGTTAATGCCTCCCAGCACCAACCCGAGGACGTTCCCAGATCCCCTTCCATCACATTGATGGCCTGGATCCACCACCAGTACCTCCATCTTGTCTGGGCTGAGTCACAGCCAGTTTTGTGTCATCCAGTTCTGGATCTCCTCCAGGCAGGTGTTAAACACCGAGGCCACCATCTGGTTCCCAGGTGCGCAGGACAGGTATAGCTGGGTATCGTCGGCATTGCAATCACGTCTTCACCCCAAAATTCTGGAACTCCTTTCCACTGGAAATTCATGGCCTTCCCACACATTGGCTTTTGAAAGGTGTTCTGGGATCATCCACCTGTTTCTGCCCGTGGTTGCACCCCAACAATCCACCTTGCAATTTATTTTGGATTGTTTTGAACTTTGCTCCTGGTTTTGTCTCTTTAGCTCCTCTTGCAAATGACTGTCCTTATCTTCTTGTGTATTTCACCTCATTCCATTGTTTAACTGGTTGAATTCTTCTGTATGTTAATTTTATTTGTTTAGCCTGGAACAACACTCCCCCCTCCCCAAACCACCTAATCATGTATGCTATCTGTGCTGGACTCCAATGGGAGTGTTCCCTCTTCTGCAGCTCATAACTGTTATATGCTGTGCTGTCTTTTCATTTGTCACAAGGCTTGTCAGACCCCCTGGCCTTTATCTGAACTATGTATAGTTTTGTTTATACATAGGTAATCTCCCAGGTCATAAATGTAATTAGACATTTACTTGTCCAGTGTACTCTACACAGTAAAGAAAAACTCTGTGGGCCATCGGGGAGCACCAGCTCAGTGGCCCCACCTTGGGGAGCAAGCTCGGGGAGGATCATCACTGGAGGTAAGTCCCAGGGGCTTGGTTGGGGTCCGGGGAGCAGGGGCTGAGCCACTGAGGCATAGCAGCAAAAAAAATACATTCATACATACATTAATAAATAATTAAAAGGGTATAAGGCACTCAGTGTCCCCTCATACCTTATGACACCCCCTAGGGCTGGATCAACTGACGGTAACCCAATCCTTAATCATGCCAATTAGATGAGTCTGCTGGCTGTACTTAACTGACAAGAAAGGCCAACTTGTGGGAAAAAAAAAAATCTTGCACAGACTTTATGAGTTCAGAGTACCCTTGGGATCTGGCTGGGAGTGTTGCTTCTGTGGGGGTAAGGCTAGCAGGCAGCAGGAGAAACCGTTTGAGGGAGAGTTGGCAGGAGGGAGAGTCTAAGGAGGAAGGGAGCAGGCGGGTTTGTGAGACCAGGACCAGGAAGGGAGGGTTGGTGGGATGGAGAGCACACAGAGGGAGAGAACATGGGGGGTTTGTGAGACTGTGTCTGAGAAAGGAGGATTGGTGTGATGGTGAGCTTTCAAAAAAACAGAGAGGGTGGGTTTGTGAGGCCAGGGCTAGGAAAGAATGGCTAGTGGGTGCAAGAGCACGCAAAGGGAGGGAACTGGTGAGTTTGTGATACTGGAGCTGAGAAGGGATAGTTGGCGGGAGGGAGAGCATGCAGAGGAATGGAGTGGGTGGGTGTGTTGGACCAGGGCCAGGAAGGGTGGGTTGGGTGCTAGGACACAAAGGGAGGGAGCATGTGGGTTTTTGAGACCAAAACCAAGAGGTGAGGGTTGGTGGGAGGAAGAGAACACAGAGGCAGGGGCGGATGGGATTTGCCAGCGAATTGTGTTCCTCAGCACTTCTGGAGATGAAATGGTTAAGTTATCCTTCCACCAGACACACCTGGTGAAACACTCACACAATATCCCTGCATAAAACACAATGGAATCCCTCTGGAAGCTCCTGATAGGTGCAGTGGGAGACAGACTAGTGCACTGGTTCTGCCAGCATTCCCGCTTTCCATGTTAAAGACAGGCCTGCATTGAACAGCTCCTCTCAGTTCCTCTTGTTTTTGAGAAAACCCAGAATGATTACGAGAAATGAGCTGTGATGCCGCAGCCCTCCAAAAACTCAAAAAAAGAGAATCAACCAAGTTATTAAAATCCCTGCAAACAGTTTACGTGTGTTTTTGTTTTTGTCTATCTGATAAAGCATCATACTGCCTGGCTGTTTACTTTCTAAATAAACCCAGAATTTATTTTCCATACATTGGCATGTTGTGGTGCAAATTCCTATTTTTGCTGAAGTCATGTAAAGGGACTTTCAAAGACTATAAGGCCATCATCCCGACACAAACAAGGCGTGTATGAAAGCTGATATGTTTTTGCTGTTACTTAGTGGTAGTGTCTCTGTAGGGATGTGTTTTGGGTTTTTTATTAGCTTCTTCCTGGGGGGGAGGCGCTCCGGTCACTAGCCATACACTTACAGCTAGCATCAGCAGAACTACATGACGAAACATTTCCAAACAATTTAACATGGAACCGTTTTCTTTATTATTCATTTATGTGATGTCAGCCAATCAACAAACAGAGCCACTGTGCCTCTTAACCTGCGTACAGCGGTCTCTCGTGCGTTAACATTAGGCATAGAGCATTCCATTTCACAGCTGGGGGAGGGCTGCTTCATTTAACTTCAAAATGTTTAAAACTTCTTGTAAATCACATTAGGTTATTTCTAAGTTAATAGGGCCTCCGCAGGATGTTTTTATTATATAACAGACTCCTCTAGTGAGGTTTGGGTAGCCAGAACCACTCAGCTTCAAAGTCCCCTCACTCAGACCTCATGCTCTGGGTCTCTTTTTTCCAATTGTTTAACCAGGTGAGACACACTAAGCTGAAAGCTTTTTTACAAGTGCAACCTGGGAGCACAGGGAAGTTAAGTGACTTGCTCAGGGTCGCGCAGTAAATGCAAGTGGGGGTTGTGGGATTCAAACCCAGGTCTCCAGATTTGCAGCTCAGAGCCTTAAACCACTGCGCTATACTGCCTCCCAATTACACCAATTATGCCTCTTACACCATAACCCTACCAACCCTCCTTTCCAGATCCCAGTCTCACAAACCCACCAGTTCTGTCCTTCTATATGCTCTCCATCCTACTAACCTGCCCTTCCCACAATACCTGTGCCTCCCGTGGGGGTTTACTGGCTTTGCTCCTACTCAGGAGCATGGTAGCTGATGTTGCACCTCCTCAGCGCCAGAAGCATGCCACAACATCCGTGGCAGTTTCTGTATGCTGCCTTCTGCTGGTCCCCCTACCCCACTGCAATGTTTCTAGATGCAGCAGACATGCTGGTTTCTCCACCTGCTTCCTTAACTCGCCATAGACTGCTGCAGGGAGGTAGGATCACAGCACATC
This sequence comes from Neoceratodus forsteri, assembly GCA_016271365.2. Taxonomy (NCBI): domain Eukaryota; kingdom Metazoa; phylum Chordata; order Ceratodontiformes; family Ceratodontidae; genus Neoceratodus; species Neoceratodus forsteri. Next base: position 133,258,870 of record JADMNL010000031.1, on the reverse strand, counting down.
TTCAAAGCCAGAGCCGCCGGCAAAGGATGTTAAAAATAAAACATGAAGGCTACCTGATCACACAGCAGGAGCTTCACACAGCAGGAGCTCCACATGCTCCCACACAAGCAACCCAGGTTCAGGAGCCAACTCAGGAGTCACATCAAGCAGCAATGCCGCGTGGCAGTGCTCCCAGACAGGGGAAGGTGGCGTCCAGGTTCTGCTGCTGTAGGGACCCCTGCAGTGGGCCATGGGAGCTTTTCTACCCTGCAAGGCATCACTACATGCGTGCGAGGACTCATGCATGGGAACGCATGAGCTTCCCACGATACTTGGGGAGGGGAGATATAGAAAAAGGCAAAAACCTATGTCTTCCTGATGCTGAACATGATGGCCCCACACATGTGGATCCCCACTGGATGGATGGTGGGGGGGGCAATAGTCAGGGCTAGGGCATCCAGTACCAAGGTCCCAAGAAAGAGGCAGGGTGGCAATAGAGGGGCAAAAGAAGTTCTATAAAATAAATAAATAACATATGAACTTGTCCCTCAGACCTCACTTGCTTCTGCTGTTTATCTAAATGCGATGTCATAATGCTCTGTTTGTGAATCATAATTGGTTGTCATGGAAATAATTATGATGTCACAAGGAGGAGATTATGACATCACATGTAGATAAATAGCAACAGGAGAAGTCCAAAGGATACGGTCCTGTTTCCCTACACATTTCCTTAGTAATAGATATTAAGGGGAAGATAACAACTGGAAGTGTAGGAAATGCAGCTAACAGTGCTTAGACGTTTCAACATTTTCCAACTAGGGTCACAGGCTCTTTTTTATTTCCAAAGAACTTTTTCTGCCAGCCATGTTCCTCTTCCTGGGATATGCCCTGTTCAGGCTGTGAGACCCTCTGTCTCCCAGCGGGTCTTCTGACTACCCCCATGGCTTCCCCTCCATGGCAGTGGTACTGAGGGGAGAGCATCCTTCCTCCCCCCTCCCTGCCGGCAGTTCACTGTGTGCACCAGGATGCTTTGATGACAGGCACTAGGACCCAGGGTAGCCCAGGTGCCCAGACTCATATAGACGAACACAGGATTTTTATTTCTCCCTTTTCTTTTCTAGCTCCTCCCCTGATGTCAACGCAGCCTGCCAAGTGGCCTACCGCACGCACAGCACATCCCTGTGGCAGTAGTAACCTCCCTGGCCCAGCTGTAGGGGTTGCTGTAGTGGCAGACGTCCCATCATCCCTCTTCAGCCAAGGCACACTGCCATTTGGTAGCTACCCCATTCTGCCCTGTGTCCTGATGCGGTGACTTGAGTTCGCTCTTGAACTGGGCTTGCATGTACTGCAGCGCATCTGGGCCATTGAGACAGCCTGTATTTAAAGAGCTACTGACACCTCAAAAATAACTTTGAAAACTTAGTATTACTGAGGAAATGTGTATGAATACACAGTCTTTATCCCTTAGAGTTTATCTGCCTCTGTAGCTTATTCCTTACTTAAAGTCATAATCCTCTAGCCAACCCATTGGCGCAGAGGTAGTGCTACCACTTGTGACGCTGGTAAACCAGGTTCGGGAACGAGCTCGAGAAGCTGGAGGGCCGGCCAAGGGGGGAGGAGGCTTGAGCGCCCACAGTACTGCTCACCTTCTCCGGGAGAGAGGGGGGACAAGCCTCGGTGCTTGACCGGCCTCTGGTGGAAGCCAGAAGTATAGCCAGCACCAGTCACACACACAGTGAGGGGGTGGAGCGTGATGGACATCGGCCCTTGTGCCATGACGTCCAGGCGCAAGGTACACTCTGTAGCAAAACAGTAAAATCAGCCTCTTGTGCAATGGGTAGCCAGAGCACTGGCACTGATCCCCAACCTCTGCCTCCGTGGTAACCTGACGCAATACTGAAGATTCAGGGTGTACGGGCCCACCTTGTCCCCACCTGGGGGGAACAACCATGACTTGATGGGGGAGAACCGGAGGTAAGAGGGGGACGAGATGCCTTGGCGACTCCTGAAGATGCGAAGCACAGGAGGCTTGGGGAAGGAGAGAAATAGAAATTTAAAAAAAAATGCCATAATCTTCTGTTGTGATATCACAAGCAGTACATTATGATCTCGGGTAGGGAGACAGTAGAACGAACAGGTGAACTCTTCAGGACCAAAGACCCTGTTTTCATGCAAATGAGCTCAGTAATACATAATGGGAAGAAGAAATACAGAAGTAATGTGAAATACAATCTGAACTGTGTCTAAATATTATGGTTTGTTAAAGTTCTCCTGAAGGCGTCAGCCGCTGTTTAAGTCTCTGGGATATAAACTACATCAGGCAGTTCTAAATTAGTCCTTGCCACCAGTATGTAAATCAGAAACAACATAATGAATTTACTGAAAGGCCAGTGAAGGCAGAACAATACCAGATGTCAAACCAGTGTTTGAAGAAGAAAAAACTTCTGTAGAGAATACAGACTTTCAAAATCAGAACAAATACTGTTCTTCTTCAAAAAAGAATGAAATAACTGAGATTTTGGGTCATGCCTTCTAATGGACTAAGTTGCATTTTTATTGCTACAAGCTGCAGAAAAGGATCATCCCTTTATCATGTCAACCTGACCTGATGAAGAGAGCGTAACTAGGAATTTCAATAAAAGGTGTCATGACACCCCTCACATTATTTATTTCTGTATTATTCATCAGAATAACATTATGTCTTTCTTTGCCATCTGAACAGCACAGCTGTTTTGCAGTCTTTAGCAGATAAGGTAGGGTTTTTGAAGATGTGAATCTGAGGCTAGGATTTTGTAAGAATCCCATCACCTCTCTTTGACATTGACAGCCTTGGTAGACCAGGGGTCCTGGTCACCCACACAAAAGATAGTTTTGTTTCCAAAAAAATGCATGATGACATGGAATTATGTTTGGTGGCTATGACGAACTTGGTGATGATTTAATCTTATGAAGCTGTGGGCAACAGAAGCCACTCCCCCTTGAGTGTGAATGAGGCATCCCCTAGTGGTAGGAGTATGAAACAGTATAGTCGGACCTGATCGTCAAAGCATCCATACCCACTTGCCCACCTGTAGAGGGTCTGTTACACCAGTATGGGGTACACACAGGTCCTGCTCAGTACATTTAGGGGCCTCCGCACATCCACATAAACAGGTGGCTGGCTCCCTTCACACCATATCCTGATCCATGGGCATGGCTACATGCAGGGGCAGGGGGGTGGGTGCATGTTTACGTGAACCGAGAATGGCAGACCCACTGTGCAGAGGGCTGATGGAAGGGACACAGGCTAGGCTATACAGCCCCCCACCGCCCAACCACAGATTTGTTCTTGGGGTCAATTGCCCTTCCCCTTCTACAAGTCGCAGCTCTAGGTGCCTTCATGGTGGGCTGGGGGCAGTACTGGCAACGGCCAGCAATGCTGACGAAACGGTACCATTTTTGTGGCACTCTAATGAGAACACAGCAGTCCCTGACATGTTCTACAACCACTTACAGCCTGGCAGAGGCATTCAATTACATTTCCGTAGTCTGGGATAGCTCTGCCCCCGCTGTCCCCTGCCTCAATGAGCTGATCTGCACCAGAAGAGGGCAGCGAGGGAACTGTGGATGCCATCCGTGTGGTTAGGCAATGGGGTGCACACAGCCACAGCTGGGATATGCCCCTTTCGCACGTCTCCCAGCCACCTATGTGGATTAGCAACTAAGTGTTATCTGCTGCTAGCAGTGGATTGGAGTCCTTGTTTACCTTTTGAGCTGTTATTCATATTCCATTATTCACACTACATTATTCAGTCTGTTATTCGCTGCTAGCAGCAAACAACATTTCCCAGTCACTGAAAATTGGTGGGTAATGGGAGTCAACTGTGTAGTATATAGAGGATAGTGTATGAGCATTTATACGTAACAAAGACGTTTTTTGTAAACAAACATCCGTGTTGTGTATGATTGCTCATACGCTGTCTTTTATAGCATATGGGTAACCATAACTCAACTTGACCTTACTTTTCCATTTTTTTTTTGTCGCCGCCACTCTTTTCTGGATCTGCTCTCACTGCCGCAGCCATTTGAGAAAGATGGAAGGTTCGCATGATGCGCATGCACGAATACGTTTGAAGTTGTGCTGCACTAGCTATGAAGCTGCTGCAGCATAACAAACTAGCTGACGTAGCTAGTGCAGCACAACAACGTTGTTGGAGGGATGGATTTCCATCCCCAGCAACATTCCACCACACACTGTCTTTTTTTCACAGTTTATTTAACTTGGATAGCCCAGCTGAGATACAACATCTTGTTTTGCATTGGGTCATGCTTTTACCCATTTCCACAGCTGGGTGGTCTGAGGCACAGAGAGGTTGGGTGACTTGCTCAGGCTAGTACAGTGAGTAAGTGGTTCTGACTGGGATTTAAACTTGGGTCTCATCTTATTCCTGATTCCCAATCCTGTGCTCTCTAGACCCTAGATCACAAGGCATGCTATGTATGCAAATCTCCAAGCAAACTGTTTGCGCAAGTTCATCAAACCAGGCCAAAATAAATTACGTTTTTCCTCTCTTGTTTACACAGGACAGTCCAAATAAGTTGCAGCATCATGTTTCCAGTGAGATCTTGCCTCAGCCCAAATTGACAGCTGAAAGTACAGGAGGACTGCAGCACTGTGAGATCAAATAACTTGCTCGGGATCATACAGTGAGACAACAGCAGCGGTGGGACTGGAACCAGCCCATCTTTGACAGTTCATTGCTCTGCCCACAGCACCACACTGCCTTGAGGAATTTATTTCAGACTTCCCTTCTGTTTGGTCTAGCAATTAGAACATAGAGTTGCAAACCTGAATAGGCAGGTTCGGATCTCATAAACCTGCACGTCTTCACTGTGAGACCCTAAGCATCGGAAAGTTACTTACTCTGTGTAGTCTCTGTAATCTAGCTCTATGCTGTTTTATTCATATTTTTTTAAAACTGTTTGGCTCAGAAAGACACACTGAGCTGAAACTCATGTCCAGGTGTGACCAGGGAGCACAGGGAGGTTAAGTGACTTACTCTATGTACTGCAGGATGAAAGTGGCAGTTGTGAGATTCAAACCCAAGTCTTTTGGGTCTCCAGGTTCAAAGCTTTGTGACTTAACCTTTAGGCTACACTGTTTGAATCTCCCAATACGTGTGAAATGGCTGCAGCAAACAGTCGTTTCCCCCCCCCCACCGCACTCTTGGATTGTAAAGCATTTTGGGATGTAGTTTGTATGCTAGGTACTATAGAAGTAGAAAGGTGTGCAGACACACACTGGGTTTTTGCAGCATTACCGCACCTGCATATGACCTGAATTGTAGTGGCCTTTTCCATTCTGGCCTCACTCAGGTAGCTGTGGAGTGCTGCTGAGGGTGCAGAAGTATTTCAGGCAGCATGGCCCTTGCATTTTATTGATGCACTACCCCAGAGTTGAGGGCCCTACAGAAAATAAACCCAGGGAATGCATTAGGTACCTAGCGGCTCCGGGATATGGAGCATGTGTTTGTTTGGGCACACTGCCCATGGTGACATTCCCCCACAGTCTCGCCAGTGGATCCTCCGGCAGCACCAACAGGACATGACCCCTGTAGCCAGTACACCAGCAAAGATCCCCTTCTTCAGTCAAAACCCAGAGCAGGGTAGTACTCTGCCAGCACAAGGCGGGCTGTGTGAACATTTATTTTTCCTCTTTCTCTCTATCCTCGCTGATTGCTCTCCAGCAGAACCTCCCCCAAACAGGCACCATGACAGAAGGCAGGCCACGCGCTAGGACTGCTCTCTCTGCCCAGCATGTGGGCATTTTCTTTAAATGATGGAGCCACCTGTGTTCACATTTAGAGTTTGAGAGTGGAACCCCGAGCCCTTGTTCAGTGAGGACCAGGAAGGAAATTGGAACCAGGGAGCAACAGGGATCCAGAAGAGGCTTACCTGAAGGCTGAAGCAGTCCTATCAGCTGCACTTGTGCACCTCTTCTCTGGGCAGATATTTCTGTTTCTGTGACTTGGCAGCTTTTTCCCCAGCATTGGAGGCTCATGCAGTAGTGTCGGCTGGTTTTCCCAGTGTCGGCAGCAGCGTGAGTCGGAGGCCATGGTGTGGGCTCTTCTTAGCCCCATTTTTTATTTTATTATTTAAGGTTAATTGGATCCCTTTTTGGCAGCTTCAGCAGGCTGCGGTGAACAGAACCAGAGTGTGAGGGAGCAGTGCTAGGACGAGGCTGCAACAGTGTTGCTCAAGCATCGGGTGGAGCAACAGATCCTGCCTCCCGGACACCCACCGAGTCACAGCAACCCTCCCACAGCCAACACCAGAGCCAGCTATAGCACCCACCTTCTCAGTACTTCATCCCGGGTCAGGCAGTGAATCTGCAGCGGCACCACTGGGCAGGTGCTGACCGCCAGGACAATTAAAGCAGAATTATTAATTATTGAGAGCACCGGACGGTGCAGTGGGCAAGTGGCTGAGACCACGAGGAGCAAGCAGGGCCCCAGTTAGCAAATGTCCAAAGGATGGGTCAGAGGCCCTTATCACAAAGTGAAGGAAGCTCCCAGAGGGTGGAGCAAGAGGTGGGGCAGCCCTCAACTAATTTCAGACTAATCAAAGTTTTTATTTTTTTTATTTTAATAAATTATGCCAAGTTGCACATAGTAAAGCATCCGAGGCTGTGCAGGTGGATGGGTAATGCCACCTCAGGACTACCCACAGAGGCAGCTGAGCATCAGTTCTATAGCAGGGGTGTTGGGTCCAGCAGGGGCCCCAATCAAGGGGCATCCCATAGGGCAGTATAGGAGCCAGTATCGTGGGCTGGCAACCTTACCTACCGAACACATTAACTACAGTTGTATAAGAGTAGAAACCGTGGGACTGGGGCAACAATTGAATAACTGCTGAATGTGTGCTGTTTAAAGCAATGGTGCGCCTTTTCTGATAGACTGCGTAATGAACTGCATTTAAAGATACAGTGCTACATTATTGAGACTGCATTGTGAACTTGTTTTTTGCCCTCAGATGTACTGCCAATCCTATGTTTTGTCCAAATTGCAAATGAACAGCCAGATACTGTGCTGCACCAATTTGCAAATGAACTGCCAAGTCCATGCTCTTCCCATTTTGTAACCATATCACCAACCTGTGTTGTGCTTTGTGTGGTAAAAGAATTATTTAAACCTGAAAACCTTTTGTTTAACCTAAAGCAACAGTCTAAAGTGTGTAGTGCCTGAACAGACTAACTAACAGTGGGATACCTTCTTCAAATGACTGTTTTAATTTCAGTACCCAACCTTAGACCACCCCCACTTGACAACCATGTCTACCCATACCAAAGCCTTGAAGTGCCTTCGGCCTGGCAGTCTGACCTGACCTTTCCCAGGCAGTTAAATTCTTCAGTCCAGGGGGACAAGAAGCATCCTTTGGTGACCCCCACTTTCGAAAGTAAAACTCTTCTGTCCCTTCTGGAGGCGCATTTTTGTGAATTCACTCTGCTGCATTTGTCCCCTAGAAATTCCTTTCTTGTGTGCACCCCGCTGTTTGTATTATAGATCAAGGGAGCACTCCCAAACAATCGGAGCACTCCTTTCTTCTGCACATAAGAAACTCTTATTCTGTGAAAAAAAAAAACATGCAGTAGGCTAGTAATGAACATTAACACTGAAGCTGCATCATTCAGAGATCTACATACTATTCTGAAACAGGTGGCGGCAAGCAATTACGTAAACAAGCTGTAATAAAAGTCTGAGCATCAATAGATACGAATAGAATGATAAACTGTGATCTAAGGGCAAGGTTTCACTTTTAGAAAGGGTGACCAGGTTTCAGTTTTTCTGTTTTTCCTTCGCTCTTCCAATGTGATTTAATGTTCAGCAGGTGTACTACATCTCCATTGATTCTAGGTGTTGTGAATTCCCATTCATTCATGCGATATCAAATGAAATATTCTTTCTTTTTCAAAACCAATAAAATATTGAATTAAAAAAACTCTTATTCTGTGAAGAGCACCTCAAGCGCAGATGCCCTGGAAATAAGCATGTTCCGGGACAGTTTAAAAAAAGAAAAATAGAACATTATTGCTCACACTCGATCAATAATATATTAATACTGCTGCAGAGACCACTCTTACACTAGTGAGAGTGCTCTCACTTACATTCTTGGGGTACTGGAACTACTCACCTTCAGTTTGCAGTTCTCAGACCCTAAGAATGTGCGTGAGACCACTCTTACAACCATAAGAGTGGTCTCTGCGGCGGTATTAACATACAGTATCCACCTACAGGTCACCATTCACAGCTGCAACAAAGGTTAACCAGAGTATTATTTGGGGTTACTCCTGGCCAGGGTCATGCAGCTGCAGAATTTTGCAATCGTCACAACAGAGCTTTAGAATTTTTACAGTTTCCATTGAGCTTCAGAATTTCGCAAACATCATCGAGTCTGAAATTCTTGCAATCATTTAAAGTATTGCAAGCTTATCGAAGTTCAGAATCAGAATCCTTGCAATTGCCTTAAGAGTACAGTCTCTATAGTGACAGTCTTTCCATTGGCTCAGTTCATTTGTGTTTTTCGTGACACTTGAACCTCTTCCTGCAATAAAATCTTTTAATTGCATCTGAAATCGTGCCTACCTCTCCTTGCAAGTCAGGCGAACATCAGGTCTGAGAGAATGAGAAGAAACCCGTAGTCCCTTTGATGGTGGCATAAGTTGTGTGCCCACTACATTTATGTTGCTCTTCTGGCTGCCAACACTTCATGTGTATCCCTTCAGGTGCTGTGGAGAGTCTTGCACCATCTCAACGCCATGCCACTGCAGAATTCCTCAGGAGCTGAAGCGGCTCAGTTTAGATTACTCCAGGGGCTCAGTGGCACTGAGGGTTGAGGCACTGGGATATGGAGTTGGACAAGGATGTGTTTGTTTGGGCACACTGCCCATGGTGACATTCCTCCACAGTCTCACCAGTGGATCCTCTGGCAGCACCAACAGGACATGGCCTCTGTAGCCTCACCTCACGCCACACCGCTGACCCGGGTTTGGAAACAGACTCGGGCCGCTGGGGGTCTGCTGGGGAGGGAGAGGATCGAGTGTCTGGAGGACTGCTCTCCTCTCCTGGGGTGGGTAGTGGGCTTGCACAGCACGCCAGTGGCCCCCAGTGGTGATTGGGAGACACTGCAGTTAGCAATGCTGAACATAGGGGTTAGGAACGGTGGCGGGCATCGGTACGTTCTGTGCACGGATGCCATTGCACGTCCGTGCTCCAGGGGAAAAACAAGAAGAAAACCTGCTCCCTGGATAGGCGACAGCACTCTCCCATGCCCCGCCGCCACATGCCCAGTTCCTGGGCTCAATCCACTGTCTCTCCCGATCCCCCTGTCCTCCCATGGTCTGGAAATTGGGGGGGGCCTGGTCGCCTGATCAGGTAGGTGGCGGAGTGTCTGCCCCCGATCTCCCAATGGGGAGAGCTTCAGGCAGGTGGTAGCACAGTGGCAGTCTGTGAGGGTCGCTAGACAGAGTTCCAGGACAGCAGGAGATAGAAAGAATTAAAAAAAAGGAATACTCCAGGACATATTTACACTTATCCTCTGACAGCAGATCAGCTACTGTACACCACACCGGTGCCAAATGCTCAGGGTACACAGTCCTTCCTTCCTTCCTTACTCCCCCCCAGTTCCTCAGTACGTCAACTTCTGTTCAGTAGCAGAGCAGTTCCGTGAGTGCCACAGGCCAGACACTGGTTTCCTCCTGTCTTTCACAGGCAAGTGGCTGCCTTTGGCACAGATGCCGATGCCTCCACATGATCATCTAGTGGGTGAGACACAGATGTCAGAGGGTTTTCATGTGTCAGGATTGCAATGCCACAACTCTGTGATATGATCGGCCCCTTGTGAGTCCTAAGAGAGGGACACTACTTGCCAAGTCTCCCAGGTTACTGCACCAAGCACTGTTATTCATCCCAGTGGGCCACCTTACAGAGCTGCTTTTGTATTCAAGGCGCCCACCCTTCCACCTCATACCTTTACCTCAGGTGCTTACCTTATGCTTTGCTGCTCACCCCAGGACCTGGTACTTGACTCAGAGGAGACTCAGTTTCCAACATTTGCACTCCCTTGGTGGACACCATGACTCAGACCCTCAACAGGGCCTCCTTTTCTTCCTGGTGTCAGACATACTTAACATCAGATCCAGCGTGATGAGAGCGTGGGAGGAAGCAGGGGTTCCATAGGCCTTGCAGCTTGGGCAGTTATAGCCTGCCCTTCAACCGTGCAACCAGTGGTGGGGGCCTTTTCTCCTTTTCATAAGCCCACCAATTTCCCTTCTATTTCTGAGTCCTGCCCATGACACACCTGTGGAGGGGGGAGAGATGTCAGGCAGTGTGTAACCACGGCAAGCTCACTACAGGTGTTGCTTTAGTAGCAGGTCTACCAAACCCTCACATCCCATGAGCGGAGCATCCCATCAGATGCTCAAAGCCCTCTCATTCAACCTCCATTCCCACTCATGAGCTTGGACCACAAACCCAGAACACCACTGTGCCAGGCAAGTCCATACTGCTTGCAGCCAGAAAGAATAAATAAAAATAATTGACAAGCTGGGCCATCGGCTGAGTGGGTCATCTTGGGCTGGCTGGTGGAGGCAGTATTGCGTGCCTCACAACGCTTCCAAGGCGAGACGCTATCCGTTGACATACCACACCATATTATTGCTTAATTGTTACATTTAGTGTTTATGTGTGCATGTGAATTGACTGTGGTGAGGTCTGAGTATTAATTGTGACATGTCAAATAGAATGTAGCACAAATTAAATTATTTTCTAGTCAGTTTACCCCACCCATACACACATATTTGCATACCCATGATGCTTTGTGCTGGGTTTGAGGCTTTTGATTGTGTGTGTGTGTTGTATATATGAATGTGTGGTGTGGGTGAGTGTATATGTGTGTGTGTTGTGTATGTGTTGTGTGTGTGTGTGTTGTGTATGTGTGTGTGGTGTGGGTGGGTGTGTTGTGTATTGTGTGGGTGTGGGTGTGTGTTTACAGAAACCACACAAATCATCAGAATCATTTGTGCACCCTACAGTGCATATTCTTCTTCTTCTTCTTTCTTATTAACATTTAAATTACTGCACCTCAGTCACTCACTAGAACTTTTTAAAAAAGGAGTTCAAATGTATCTGCTCCCAAGGAGCTAAAAAAACAAAAGTAACTGCCCATTTTAGTGGTATTTACCTTGTGGTGAAGAGAAACTGTCAGTAACTGGAGGCAAATTTTTTGCAAACGTCTGATCCTGGGTTTCCAGATGTTGGCTGTAGTTGGGGGCTGCTTTTCTCATTGCCAGATTTCACCCCATACCTGAAGCAGGAAGTGTGATTTCTTGTGCATCTGAAGAAGACTACTGTTTATTTTCTTGTGGGCATGGCCCGGCTATGGTATGGTCTGCATACTGACATGGTCCATGGCACATTCCAGTACCATTCGTATAATGACTACTGGCAATTCCTGGATTGAAGAATAGTATAGAATTTATGTAGTGCTGTTCATGCATCCCAAAGTGCTTTACAAGCCATTTATTGACACAAGATAGCATAGCTGAGATGCTGCATCTCATTTTGTGTGGGGTCCTGCTTCTGCAGGGACCACTTGACATCTCTCAGTACCATTGATACTTTGATTTATTGTCTGTCTCTCTGGTCTACAAAACCAGTTCTGAATGGAATACCTCATTGCATCATTACAGGTGCACCAACCAGTGACATCACTGGTTAATCTCCCTTTACACCCCCCAGTACTCCATTCTCCTCCCCCGTGCTGAATACTAGTGTTATTCCTTTTGTTGAATGATGGAGCAACCTTACCCTATTTACCTAAATGTTATATACCTTGTTTGCCCAATCGCTGGTACTGTTTACCTTATATTTTGTCTGTTAGCTTGACCGCCACTGTTATGTTCCCTGTATGATACATGCTGCTCTCTCACTGTATTTTTACATTGTATGTGCCAGTTTCTGGCCTGTGCCATTCCTGAAAAAGGTCTTCGGATCAGTACACCAACCCAGTTACAAAAATTAATAAATAAATAAGTCACTGATTACAATGGGTCAGTGGCTTCTGACACTGCTTTCACTACTTTCACGGGCCACTACATTAATGAAAATGGTGCAAATTCTTAGTGCAGGGCTGTCATACCAGTGGAGTCTGAGGGGGACACACCTCCCCAAATTTCCTTCCACATAATGCTTCTTGAATACAGGAAGGGCTGTAAAATTATAACTTTGTGCCCTCCCTGGATTAATTTTAAATTGTGTGCCCTCCCCAGAAATTCTCTTGACATGACATCCCTGCCTCAGTTTGCTCAGTCTGAATGAAGTATCTGTAACCCCCCTCTGGGGGACTACCTGGTGGAGCAGCAGTTGCCCCCCTCCCCCTTGCCGTTCCACCTCTTTTCAGCCCCATTGGGTGTGGATCATGGATCACAAGTGGTCAGCGGGTCTGGTATGGGGTTGGCACTCGAGAAAGTGCAGCTTTCACTTTGATGTGCTGACTGCTCGGCTGTGCGGTCAGCCAGGAGGTGTGTCTTCGGTCCCAGTGTGGTCCTTCTGTTGATGGGGACTGAAGACATGGAGGGGCTCACACATTTACCCTTGGGAGCCCTGGATTGCCCAGAGTAACAAGGGCCACTTGAAACTCATGAATATTAATGAGTGGACGCTGTACATATTAATGAGGTTGCTGCCTGCTGCCTGGGGGGAACTAGTTCCAATGTCAGTGACAGCCAAATGGTTGGGGCTACAGCCCTGCAAGTGGGCTTGTTTAACAGAGGATAGTGTTGGCCCAGTGGTGTTGAGGGTTGAGGTCGTGGATGGCCACACCTCATGCCACGCCGGCAACCTGGGTTCGGGAACTAGCCAGGGTTGTCGGAGGCCAGTGGGGGGGGGGGAGGATGTGAGAAGCTGCCAGCGCTCCACCTCAGGAGGCGGTATCCAGCTGTCTTGGAGCTTGGACGCCCTCTGGTGGTGGCCAGAGGGATGGTGCCATGAGAGAGCTTAGACATAGGTCGATGGGGAGGGTTGAGGGGACCCGGTCCGGAGCTGCGGTGTGTATGTGCACCTCCACGCACATGCGCCACCGCTTCTGGGGGTCCCAGGGTAGTTCACAGGAGAAAACGGAGGAAACAGTGGAGGCCAGCTTGGATGATGCCCCCAGACCAACTCCAGGGATCTGCCAGGGCACACATGGCGCTAGAAGTCCCTGAAAGACCCCGAGCTCGGTAGGCTCGGTGGACGATGAGGTCAACTTGCCACTAGGAGGATAAAAATAATTGACCAAAAAAAAAACAGAGGATAGTTGGGGCTACAATCCGGTGGGGGTGATGGTGCTGAAGGGATAAAGTGTTGGGCTGCACCAGATGTTAGAAGGGGGCAGATTGCATAAAACTGAAATGGACTCCATTAAACTGAATGGGAGTTGACATGCTGGTGACATTTAACCCCTTTATTTTATCCAATTAGTGATCTAGGTACCCAAAACTGTGATAGAGGGACTCCTGGGAAAAGGAGGGGACTAATTCTGGCACCTAGCTCATGCCCCAATAAATGAGCAGGAAATATTGATCACTATGGAATTCAATTGTTGAAAAGCTTCAACAGCCAATCACAGCACTGGGATTTCAACTGATATAGTGGGGACTCTGAGATTTAGTCAGTCTGCTTCTGGGCTCTGTACGAGTCAAGACTGTGCAGTGAAAGTGGACATTGGACTGCAGGGGCTTACCCAGGCCTAATTTGAGGATTGTGGTTGCTGTGATGCAAGACTGAGATTGCAAAGGGGAAAGAGAAAAGAGATTGAACTGTGATCCTGTTTCTCCAGGTACTGATAAGCTGCTCGATGAGTGTTTGGAGAAACTAAATGTAGCAGACACCCTGCACTGGGAAATTGAACTAGACGAAAGGACTGAGCAGATTATCTGAGTACTACAGTTGCTGCTGAAAGGTCGTTTGCTTGTGCGGACTGAAAATTGCATTTTTTTCTGAAGAGGCAGAGCGTCTCTGGTTATGAGGGCACTAGCCAAGAATTGTCTGTGTCGTGAGTGAACTGGTTAAAGTGGCTGAGAACTGAGATCTTGCTGCAGCCAAAGAAAGGGTTTGGACCCTGCTAAATTGAGAGTGTGGACTGGTGTGCAGGGGGGCTGTTGCTTCTGATTCACCCTCCTGCTAAATTGCACTGACACTGATAGAATCAGAGGCTAGCAACCGCTCAAGTTGGCACTGGACTTCATTGGAGCCACGACTGCCTGAATCTGTGATTGTTGAGAGTTCAGTGCAGGGACTGCAGGAGGACACCCACTGTTTGGGAATCCTCATCCAGAGCCAGGGAGGGAACTTGCTAACCCCTCTCAAGTGGGACTCATTGTCTCAGGAGGTTACGGGTCTTCCACCCAAGTGCTAGGGCATTCTGATCATGGGAGCTGGTCTGTGAAGCCACTCCCAGGTCTGGGCCTTCTGGGGCTGGTGAGTCCTGCCACAGTGCTCTGCAGCAGGCCAGAAGCGGCTGAAGGTGACAAGTGGCCAGAACTACAGTCAAGGTGACCAGCTGCCAGATCCTCGAGCAAGTACCATCTGGACAATAGGGATCGTGGCTGCCCTGTTTCATTTGTGCTGCATGAGACTGAGGAGCTTTATTTCCCCTGGTGCTGAAATCTTCAAACCGTGTGTACCCCAGACCTGGTTCCGCGGGGATTTAACTGTTCTGTTCTCAAACTAAAGTTTCTGTCATTTCAGGACCCCAACAACTGGCCAACCCATGGCATTGTACCAGGCTTGCATCTAGGGAGTACCCCTAGGGACAATTCTGGGGTACTGGTACCGAGGGTTTGGCCTATGGGCCCATATGATCATATTGCATATTTCACTAACCTTTCTTTTCACAGCTACTCAGTACCCAGGTATCCCTTACCCTATCCTTACCCCCGAATAAAGCTGTGAATTTGTTTGAATCTGCAGTGTTAGTGAACTTCATTGCATGCACTTATTGCTGAAATATATGGTTTATGGTGGAACAAAGTATTTGGGGACACAGTGTGCAGAGTGGTTGGTTGGGGAGGTGGGTAGGCACAGTATTCCAGGGGGCTGTGCCAAGCAGATATCTGGCCCACTAATGCTTTACTCTGGGTGGAGGCACCATGCTATTTTCAATATTACAGGGAACGAACCCCCAATTGTCACTGTAGCAGGACCTAGGCCCCTTGCCTGGTATCAGAAGCAGTGGGCAAGGGGGGTAGCCCATTGGCATATGGCGCCGGGGCTACATATCAACTTATGGAAGTAGCAATATCAGAAACAGGAGCCACAGATGCACCACAACCATTGAAATCACTAGTTAGAGCACATATAATGGTGCAAAAGGGGAAGGGCTACACACAGACAGATGATTCTAAAGACCAGAGAAGAAGAAAACAAAACAATATGGAGACATATACAGAAAGGCAATGGGGAGGTTAGCAAATAGGAATTAGGAATGTTTCCATCATCCCCCTTCCCTTTAAAAATAATGGGGGGGGACTACATTAAGGGTGGGGTATGAGGCAACAAACTAGGGCATGCATACAACTGGGGGGGACACAGTCACACGTTATATGGTTATGGTGCACAACTGAGATGGGGTGGATATAGAATGTTTTTTTCAGGGGGTAGTAACCCCCCCCAAACAAGTTAATTGTTCCCATATTTATCTCAGAGTAGGCTAAAACAGCTATTGTTTGCTGCCATAAGGGTGTAGCAGGCATTACTTTGCTACGTAGCTGGATCTACTGGTGCAGCTGAGGGTCCAAACCCATGTTATACTGTAGGATTTGTTAGGTACATTCATGAAGTGCATTTTTCAGGAACTATTAAAATTTATTACTGCAACAAATTAACTACTTCCCCCCTCAAGGAAAAAGAAGAACAGTATCTTTGGTGTCATTGTCACACTAGATGTGCAGACATGCCCAAAGAAGGTAAATAAACTAAACTGGTCTCATCACCAAGAAATATAGAAGAGCTGGGACGGTTTATTTTCTAGTTTCCTGGAAACTTTTCAAAGTATGATATTCCTGCACAGTTTTGAGCAGAGTCTACATAATCCCTGTATTTAGTTTCTTTCTTTTTTCTTTATAACTCTCAAGGCCCATTAAAGGGCTGCTGAGGCCTCAAATAAAACTTTGAAAAACATAATATTAAGGTACAATTCACCTTGCAATTCATACCTAGTCTATATATTTCTCCTCCCCATTAGTACTGAGGAAATTTGCATGAATACACAATCTTTATCCTTTAGAGTTCATCTGCCTCTATAGCTTACTCCCTACTTCAAGTCATATAATCCTGTTGAGACACCACAATCTGTTGCCATGGGAATAACTGTGATATCACAAACAGTGTATTATGATCTCAAGCAGGGAGAAAGCAACAGGAAAAGATATACTCTTCAAGAAAAAAAGAGTCTGTTTTCATGCAAATGACCTCAGTAATAAATAATGAGGAGAAATATAGAACTAATGTGAAATGCAAGTGAAACTATGTCTAAATATTATGTTTTGTTAAAGTTTTCCTGAAGGTGTCGGCTGCTATTTAACATAAAGACAGGATCCTAAACGTCAGCCATTCTGGCTGCCAGTCTGCATGTGACTTTGCAGTCTGCTGCTGTGTAAATGATAGTGATGTTACAAACAGAAGATTGTGATGTCAGGTGCACACAAGCAGCCGGGTGTCCAGTCAAGACCACAAGCGCAAATATGCATGGTCAAAAACTGAGCAGTCATAACAGCGATGCGCAGTCCTGGAGTTGATATATTTAATCTTCATGGTTTCGGACCGCACAGTTTTGTACCAACTACTCATCGCTGTTATTGACCGCGTAGTTTATCATGTCACGGTCTTGAAATAGCACCAAGCAGCCGCAGTCAATAAAGTCTAACAGTCAGGGTCAGCCCATAGGTGTAGTGGTAGGGTTACCACTCACGGCGCCGTGAACCCAGGTTCAGGGACAAGCCTAGGTCATTGGGGGCCGGCTGGGGTGGGGTGGTTGGGATTCAGTGTCCCAGAGGATGCTTTTCTCCAGAGAGGGATGGCCATAGTTCCTGCAATACTGCCAACTGGGTAACCACAGGAAGCTGTGCAGCAGAGGGTGCCATGGGGGAGGGGGAAGAATTCTGTGGACCGGGACCTATGCTACACACAATGTATGTGTACACTCATTGGTCCCCCCTTGCAAACTGACATCTTCTAGGGCTCCAGGGAGAAAGACACACTGAGAACAAGGACAAATGGACCTGGAGCTGGCGTCTCGGGACCCTGGAATATCTGGGCTGCTCCATGCTGCTTCGTCCACCGCCTGATGCTGGGCATGCTTGGGAGTACATCCTCCCCACCCTGTACCCTGTCCAGGGTGCAAACCAAGGCTCTGTGGGGGGCTGCTGGATCGGAGGTAGGTGGGGACCAGGGGGAGGTACCAGAGGGTTACAGTGGGAGCCAGCACCAGCAAGTGAGGGGACATGAAATATGAATTTAAAAAAAAAAGTCTAAGGGGTAGTGATTCTCTTTTCATGGTAATATGCAGTCAATGCTGAGAATATGTGAAATAAAAGCTAAAATTAGATTTCCTCTAAGTGTTCTCTGTAATGTTGGAGACTTTTTAAAGTAGCAGCACCCCAGTTCTGTGAACTCTGACCTTTGTGCTCATCTGTTTGCACAATGTCCTCTGTGTAAGCACATGAAAAACTCACCTACCACTGCACCTACATTGGCTGCTGCTCATACTCTGCCTTGCTGGTCTGTTTCTGTTTCTGTGGGGGTGGTAATAAACAGTACTGGTCTGGCTGGTATCCTGTTTCACCTCTCCATGCTACCAAAGAAAACGCCCTCGAGGATATCTCTTCCTAGTTTCAGCCAATAGCTTTCCAGTACAGCTGTGTCCGTGACGGATGTCGCCTCCAGAATCACCGATGATTTATCCTTCATGTAAAGTAGAGACATAGTTTCACCCAGAGATTGCACTTCTAAAGAACTCATTAAACAGACTGTGGAATGCAACAGCACAATATCAGAAAGTGTGCTTTGACCAAACTGATAAAAAAAAAAGAAAGGTTTGAGCTAAAAGCACAAATGCATTGCCACATTCTCTTTCTTAAGATTTATTCCGTGATACAGTATTTTGTTTTCATTCTGGGTGGTGCACAGGAGTTAATTAAATTGGCACCTGCCAAGGCTGCGGCACAGGCTGCTTTACCACCTGTGAACACGAACAAAAGAGCTCATTGCAAGGACCTGAAATGCTGCTGCTGCAGCTTCCAAATGAAAAGACATGAAAACGTTAGTTAGTTGGCTAGACTACATCAACTGCTGCACGCAATCAAAAGTTGAGTCAAAACTGTTTTGAAGAGAAAAGCTTGTGGGTTTATTACAAGACAAGAACACCCCCTCCCCCCAGTGCTTCAGATGTAACAGGAATCCTTCATCATGGGGGCCATACAATACAGTTTTGACTTAATTATTTTTGATTGTGTGTAGCTTGTTGGTGTAGCCTAGCCAACTAACTAATGCTTTTCTTGCCTTACTGCCCACCATACCAGCGACCTGGGTTCAAAAACTGACCTGGATCACTTGCGGGCTGGCTGGGAGAAGGAATATTTAAGAGTCATGCAGACTGCTCTCCTCTATCGGGGAAGGAGGACTGTGAGATATGCTGCCAGCAGAGGCTGAGTAGTATGACAGGTGAGCGCCTCTTTTCAGTGCACCAACGTGGAAGCTTGTAAAGTGAGTGTACGGCAACACGTGCACAAGCATTAATGCATGTGGCTTGGCCTGAGGGACAACAGGGGAGAAAAGAAAGAAAGGTATGTGCCTTGGCCACCATGGATGATGGCGCCAGTGCCCTGTGGTCCTAGCCCACGTGGATCCCAAATGGTATGACATGGGGGGGAGTGGTGGATGGGACTGGGGACGTTGGATAGAAATCTGAAACAGATGTGTGACGGTGGTCAGAGGCCAAACAGTTATATGAAGAAAAGAAAAGAAAAATTGTCAATGGCCCACTATCCTAATGCTGGAAGATTTTGTATTGGGCTAGTAAAATGTTCCTAACCCTGGCTTGTATTGAAGAGGGTAACATTTCAATAAGTATACCAGTTGGGCCAGTGGAAAGGTCTGTGGGGCCAGTGGATATTCCCATTGACTAGCCCTACTGGGTAGCGGCTGCTAAACCTAATTTTGGCTCCCTGTGAATTTAGAGCATGTGAGAGGTGAGGAATGGAATACCCTGGTCTGATACTCAGTGGGATGCAACAGGGTGGGGTTTGTCATGTTCCTCTGCCTGTGTGCTTCAACCCAAGCCCAGAAGGACCACCCTCAGGCAAGATCAGAGAGAAAAATTCTGTCTCCATTTATTCCACCTCCATGTATTTGTTCTATTCCAGGGTCCCTATGTGGAATAGAAGGATGTGGTTTGCATATATTTAAAATACAAGTTAGAAATGTGAGAGATACTAGTGAGTGCCCAGAAATAAGAGCAGCTGAATGGTTTTCCAAGGAAACTTGGGTTTAGATCCCAGCTAGGGACCTTATTTCTTTCTCATTTCTAAATTGTATTTCAAATATATGCATATAGTAGACTTCTAAGTAAAATGTCAGTCAAATTCATGTAACTCCAGGTTGTGCACTGAGAAAGATGAATACCAGTAGGAGCCCTAGGTTTCTAGTTTTTCTGATAGCTCATCTGGTTAGAGAAGTAAACAGTATTCCAAGCAGACCTGGGTTCAAATCCTGCTAGGGTATCTCTTTCTTTTTTTCTCACTTCTAAATTGTATCCCTATGTAAAACAGGGTACAATTTAAATTTGTATGGGCTAGGCACTTTTATATACTTTATATCTTAAAGTGCTTTACAGGGTGCTTTGACAGCCCAGCAGTAGCGCATCTCATTACCATGTGAGCAACCTGAGTGCAGGAGCAAGACAGGGTCTCTGGCCATGCAGCCCTAGGGATGGGGGAGTGCAGTTCCAGTATCAGGGGGGTGCAGTCCCAGGGTAAGGGGGGACAGCCCCAGGGATGGGGGAGTGCAGTTCCAGTATCAGGGGGGTGCAGTCCCAGGGTAAGGGGGGACAGCCCCAGGGCCACACCTTCTGCAGTGCTCCACCAACTCCTGTCCAGGAGCTCTGCTTACTGGGGACGGACACCTTCTGACCTGACACCCTAGCCAGTTGCATCACTCAGCTTACCCCTCCCCCCCCAAGCACCCGCAGCATGGCTTCTTTTCTAGCCTGACCACACATCACTTGGGGACACTTCACACTTCTGCTTCTGTTTGAATAATACATTCTTGGGCAGTTGGAGCATTCAGCTGTGCCTCATGCCTAACAGCCACCCGAGGTGTGCATTTTTCCTTTACGATCACACACCTCATCATGCGTTATTCCATATGTAGTCCAAGGATTATACTCAGAAAAACAAAACAGCCATTAAAGTGCTCAGCCCACTGTTACTGGAAGTGCGAATACCAGCAAGGACACTGGGGGAGCTCCCCATGCTTTCGAAAAGTGCCATGGGAATGTTAACTTCCTCCTGGCAAACCACGTGAGCTTGGCACACACCACCTCAGTTTTCTCTGCACCTAATGAACGGCCCTTAGGAATCCTGAAGGCCTGAGTAAAAATCCTTTAGTTAGTATAACAGAAGGGATTACCTAAAACTCATAACATCCAAAGCATGACACCTCCATCCCTCCCCCCGGAACTGCACTTCGGTATCAGAACTGAGTATGAGCCCAAACTCTTGGTGCAGTGCTTGAACCTGCAACTTTATAGTCCAGAGATGTGACAGCATTGCCGCCTGAATCACCCTCACTTCTGACAAAGCACTGACACGTGCACAGTGGTAGAGTTTTGTTTCTTGTAGGCACTGTGCTGTAGAGATGGTAAACCAAGCAGGAAGATTTTAACTACCACCAAGCCAGAGTCAAGCCAATGATCGAGCTTGTGTCTGTGAGCCAAAAACCCGAGCCAAGACATGGGCACTGACAACAAGGTGCATGTATGTCCCTTCCAAATTACAGGGTCCCACCATACCACCACTACTTGGGCTCAGGTTGCAAAAAAACATACATGTCCTGATCACAGTCAGCATGGCGGTAACTTGGCCCTTGATTGCTTAAGAATGTAGAGACAAGGGGTTGGCCCATCAGTGCAGTGGCAGGGCTGCCACTCACAACGTAAGTGACCCAGGTTCAAGAACAAGCCTCGGATGTCGGGGGGCCGGTGGGGGGTGGAGGCCTGAGAATCCCAGAGGGCACTGTCCTCTGCTGGGGATGGAGAACTGCAGCATCCCACTCTGTCACAACTGCCGATAGTAATACATGCGATGGTGCAGCAGGAAGAAGGAATGCAGTGGAGCTCGTTGTGGGGTACATGTATGCACATGCTTCCGCTGGGACAACAGTCCTTGAGCCGGCATCTCCATGGGGTAGGTCCAGCAGTTAAGGGGGCTACTAAAGGGGAACAACCCCTCCGTCCAGCTCCAATATGGCCAGAAAGGTAGAACACCTGCTGAAGCTGGATTTATTACTTATTTATTTAGAAGATATTTTACCAGGTAGGCAAGCAGAACCTTGAGGTTCGTTTCCAGTTGCAACCTGGGGGGAAGGGTAGCTAGGGAAGGAATGCGTATACATGCAAGGCTACAGTTGTGAAGCAAATACATACATTTCAGCGGTACAAGGTCATAATATCATGGACTAAACCACGCATGAAGAACAGCGTAGATAGTAACAAGTACGGCTTTAGAGTGACAGGGGAATATCAGGATACAAAAGTATTGCTACCCCCGATGCTGTCCATGGAAGAGGAAGTGGATGTAAGCACTGCCGGTCAGGTGCACAGTCGAGCTGCTCCCATGGTGGAATGGCTACAGCACCCGACCCTGCAGTGTTGGGAGGATCAGGGTTTGATTCCTGCTAGGGAATCTTTTTATTGTATACTTTTTGGTGCGCCACGGCCAAGTGCTGATAGGACTTTTCCTCTTGAACCTGTGTCCACACCCCCTCAGAGTTGATTATAATAGTTCAAAAAAAGAGCTTTAGGATGTGTGGCAATCATGTTGCAGTTGGCAGTATGTGCCGCCACTGTGTTGCCACACGCTGTTGTTCATGCAGTGGTCTTGATGTGTGTGGTTTAGTCCGTGACATTATGACCCCGTGCCCAGTTCAGCACTTACAGTTATACAAGGCTCACAGTTGCGAAGAAACATATACATGCACTTCAGTGTGGTTCAAGTCACATTTCAGTTTCAGAGCAGAGGTCTGCTTCCTAGGGGCAGAACAGTTTCAAGAGATCGCAATTGCAAGGGAGGGTACTGCCCTGGGTGCATATGAGTGGGCTAGGTTAGGGTGCAGCAAGGGTAAAGTGCTTGATAGTGCAGACATCTTCATATACTTTGGTGTAGTTTCAGAGCAGGGGGTAGCTCAGGCAGCCCAGTGAAGAGTCAGGAGCAGTTGTGGCAGGACCTTGCCCCTGTGAAGTGGACCTTACTTAGCCTTTTTTGCACTGGAAATGATGGGGCAGCAGTAATGCTGGGAGATAGGTTGTTCCAAGTCTTTGGCAGTAAATAGCAGAATGAGGCTTGCCTGCGATTATGTTTGTATTTTGGGATTCGGAGTCATTGACCATCTTCGAACCTGAGTGTGTAGGGAGGATTAGCTGCTGGAGAGCAGGGGACATTGGGGAGCAAAACCAGAATTAAAAAAACATGAATGTAGAGCCGAGTCACGGCCAGGTAATGGGCTGTAGAGAGAGAGGGACATGAGCTGGCCTGTCTTTACTGTGCAATCCACAAGACAAGCTGAGAACATTAAACTCCTTTATTTTCTTTGAAGCCTGAACTAGAATTTGAACCCCAGTCTCCATCTCTCAACAGCCAATGCTCTGAATTGGCCATGCACCTGCAGAGGAAGTCAACATAGTCACAGAGACACTGGAACTTGAAACACAGGTTTGCTGGCATGCCGAACCATCACACTAGAAGTCATCAAACACCAGTACAGTTTAGGGCAGCCTGAGCTCTGATCCCTTGTGCAGAGCTCAGTTTCAGGAATAACTTGTTTCACATTCCTTTCCACCTTTCGTTTTTTCCTGAAAACTCGCCGGGCCTGGTCGACTTGTCCACCAGTTTCACATTCCATCCTGGTAGCCCCACCTCTCTGTCCCTCTGGGAAGGTTTGCACGAGCTGGCTTTGTGCCAGCTGCACTAGAACCTGCAATTCCAACCTCAGGAGTAGCCTGAAGGATAGGGGTTGCATAAAACTGTAGATATCAGAAGTTCATTCACAAGGTGTGCATAATGCCAACAGGTTAGATTGGGCAAGAATGCTGTTTCACCTCCTATTACAAAATTGTAGGACAGTTCCTGTCTTCTGACACCTTTCTCTGTTGAATACTGTAGGACAGTTCCACCTCCTTAAAGGACAGCTACCCCAAAAAACAAAAAAAAGAAAGTGCCCCTCCTAAACCTTTCCAATTTGACCGCTGACTGTGCATATCAAAGCACCCCACAACACATACACAAAGAAATCAAATATAATCTAGTTTTACAACTAAATTCCCTGTGTGAGTCAGCTATGAAACCTACATTATTTTTATTATTGAAGACATCTATGCAGGGCAGCTCTTTCAGCATACAGTATATACTGTTATAGAGAAACTGCTACCCAGTGATGGGGAAGGAAGAGATGAGGGGAAATCTCGGGGGGGGGGGGTATCTATTTATTTTTTTTATATGCCCCCTTCATACTGGTAGGGTCCCCATCTCTGGTCGGGTTCAAGTCCATCCTCCCACATCGCTAGCATGTAGCCCCTCCTTGCCACCCCAGCTTACCACCCGAAGCAGGGCCTGGCCATAACCAGGTGTTACCACCTGCCCCTTCCTGGACCTGGGGGTAGGCAAAACCCATGGTGGAGGGGTGGTTCATGGAAGGAGGTGGTGTTCAAATGTGCTGCTGGTCATCCTGTTTGCACCAGCTTGTTTCCTCTTCATCCCTAGTACCCAGGATGCTGGACCATACCAAGTTTCTAGCACACACACATGCGGAGCCCAGCCAACATCCTCCCTCCTGCTATGCTTCCATGCTGCACCGCCACCTGTGGTCGTCCAGGTGACAGTGTAGCAGCGGGCAATCACATCTCTCACATCTGAAGGATAGCTTCCTCACAGAGGCTCAGTCCTCCTGCTCCCGGCCTGCCTCCGATGGCTGGAGTTGGTTCCTGAACTTGGGTCTCTAGCATTGCAAAAGGTACCACTACCGCAGGTGGCGATGATGTGCTGGCTCTTAGCCAGAGTGCCATGGTGGATAAGCCCTGCCCTCTTCTGGATCAGTGCTGTGGGGTAGTTAATGCCTAGAAGGACTTTCACATGCTGGTCCAATGGTGCTGCGGCAGTGCACTGCACTGTCACCATGGAGACCTGGGTTCACGTGCAAGCTCCAGTTTGATGATCTGGTGGGGGGAGCGGTTGACAGGGTTGGGAGCTGCCGGGCTATGGGCCCAATGGCAGGCATAAGGTGGCAATGGAGGAGCAAAAAGCTCTAAAAAAAAGGAATGTACTTCTCACACAGGGAATGGCTCTTTCCAATTTAGCTTTCCTGTAGGCAGAAGAAAACCCAGAAGTAAATAGAAAAGTGTTTTTTTTTTGTTTTTTTTTTATGTCTGGTCTTTTCTACAGTATATACCTGTTTCAGGGCTTATCTACTCATTAAACATCACTATTGGTAACTAGTAGTAGAAGAGTTTTCTTTTTAATATCTGTAGATTTTAGCTGCCCAAACTATCATTATGACATAGTTGTTTAAAGTGTGTGTTTACATAGTGTGTGTAACAACAGTTATGGGGGGAGAGGGTGTTAAAACAGGAAAGGCAGACATACAGACTGCCTACAGCAAACAGACAGAGAACGCCAACTGGCTATATTAACTAAATGGCTGCAGTGAACAAACAAAATGAGGAGAAAAGATAAACTGTTATCATACTTATCTGTTAGTAAATCTAGCTTTCATTTCCATGTAGATACCTTTAGCTGCTTCTTTTAATTGGTACAGGATGGGGGGTTAAAACAGTAGGAAAGAATACAAGCATGGAAAAACCCTACCAGGCAGCCTTGCATTCGCTCTCAAAGGGCTAAGGCTGACCTACAACTTGATAATATAAAAAGGAAAAAGAAGGACTAAGCCAAGTCATACCCCTAGTTGACGAGGCCAGCAGTAGCAAAGATAGAAAGCAGGAAGAGACAGGCAAGAACAGCAGAGAAAAGAAGATGGTGGGCCCGATTCACGCGGGCTCTAGAATGATGCATGGTGCTTGCATCAAAGAGAAAAGACGCAAGGGCTCCCCGCGCTGCACCTCGTGTCATTCCTGCTTCAACAATGCCACCTGCACCAGAGTCACTGGTGCCAGGCGTGTGCCAGCCCTCCACCTGCACCACAGTGGCAGGGGGATTGCGGCAGACACAAGATACAGTATCCCCTATTATGGGATTCAGTAATCCCCCCCCCCCCGAAGGGTGCACTGTCTATGATAGTTAGACCAGCTCATGCACCACCCCCAGAGCTGTTGCTGGGTGGGAGGGAACCTGTGCTCCCTGCCACTGCCACCTGCCCCCGGCATCCCGTGCCCCCACAGCATCTGGAGATGTCAGTGGAGCACTATCCTCAGGGTCTCCTCCAATGGTGCCAGGCATGGGGCTGCCCCCTCAGCATGGACCACACTGTCACAGTGGCGGCCGTGCACTGTCCCCATCAGGGGTCTGTTGCCACCTCCCATCCCAACCCAACCTGCCCTCAATTGTCCTCTGTTCCGGCCCCCACAACCCTGCCATCTGCCAGGGTGACTGGCCGGCGGGTATCCTCAATGGCCACTGTTGCTGCCCGACTGCCTCACAGCTTGCGGCAAATCCTAGCTATGCGCTATGTGTTTGTCACACAGAAGCAGGTGCAGCAGACTTCCGGTTGAGCCATGGCGGGCTAAGCAGCGCGATCATAGAGCTCTCCCCTTGCCTTATTAAAAAAACTACCTAAAGCATTTAAACTCCTCCAAAAACCAGAAGAAAAGTGCATTGGAAGGCTTACACTACTTATAACCGCTACATATACCTTTTAAAACCAGCCATTCACACATATTCTGGATTTTTTTGCAGAAAACGACAACAGACTGGACGGGGAAGAGATGGCCAGTGCAGATGATCCTAAGCATACCAGACAGCAGGAAAAAAAACACAAAACCGGCAAAGCATCATCAACCTCTGACTCGATCTTGCAGTCAATAAAGGAATTCCAATTAGAGGTAAAGGAGACCCTCTTCGACCTCCACTCTGATCTGGGGACTCTCCAGAATTGCCTCAATGAGGCAGACTTGCAAATATCTGCTAATACTGAGCGCCTAGATGCACTGGAGGCCTCAGCATGAGAAATGGCCCAGACACAGCTGGTAATTATCCTCCGACAGGAGGATTCTGAAAACAGGTCATGGTGGAAAAACCTTAGACTATATGGAATACCCAAGGGGGAAGAGGGAATAGATATGCCAGCATTTCTAGACCATTTTCTTAGAACTTCTCTTGATCTAGGCCCAGAGCTACCAATAGACATTGAAAGGGTACTCCAAGCCCTGGGCACTAAACCTCCCTCAAGAGCTCACCCACGGTCAATCGTGGCCCGATTTTTAAACTACTCCATTAAAGAATTGATACTGCAAAAAGCATGGGCCCAGAAACAGATCTATTACAAAAACAGACTATCTTCTTTGATAATGACTATGCGCCCACAACCCAAAAGCAAAGGCATGAATACTCTCCTCTATTCCCCTGCCTTAGAGAGAGCAAATTAAGATTTAAGACCCCCTACCCTGCCAGACTGGTGGTCTTCTATTCGTCGGGCCCCCAGTCGTACTCTTCAGCAGAAGTGAAGCAGGATTTAACCTCCAGAGGACTGTTTAAAGATCAGGAGCCTAGAGGGAAAACGAGAAAGCCCCAGGAAACAGACAGACCTCCTAAAACAAGGATGTTGCCCAACAAACAACTAAATGCTCACAAATCACAAACTCCATAAGATTTGCCGAAGGGCATGCAACAATACCGGAGCTCCTACACTATTCCCGGCTGACCTGGAGTTTGAACCGGAGACTGATCCTAACCGAGTAGCCCCATTTCTCCTGTTTAGTGGACCTCAGGTGGGTGATGGTGGTATGGAGGGGTGGGAGGGATTACTGGAGGGTGGGGTGGGAGGCAGTAGGACTCCTCAAGCTCTAGCTAAGATGGAAGACTAATACAAATCTTTAAGGCACCAATCTAAATAAAATAGGTGCTCTCCCACTAAAATTAGACCAGGAGGACCCCCAGTGGCAGGCCTAGAGTCAGGCTGGGGGCCTCGATCTAAATTTAAACTTGTCACGGGTTGTCCGCGTTTTGGGCCCCCAGGGCTTCCAGCCACTCCCGGTGCTGTCTGCTCCACCTATCTGCTTTCCCCCCTGCAGGTGACGTGAAGGAGAGGGGAACACAAGAACTAAGGGCTTAGCCACCTATGGAATTATTGTTTGTTTCCATCATAATGAACACTGACCTATATTTTTATTGGACAACATATCTTCTGGCCGGCACCCACCGGGGCCTTCCCAGACAGCAGCTGCATGTTTTTTTCTACTGTGCTCCTTCAGGACTGGACTTCTCCCCCCCAACCCTTTTTTTCTCTCTTGTTCTTTCTTCTCTGCAAGGGGATTACTGTGGATTTGGACTTGTGGGGGGGGGGGGATAGGGGCTTTGATGGGGGAGCCTGGTGAGGTGGTGATGAGCCTTTGTGCCCTCAGGTGGACTAGCCTGATGTGGGCGTCCTCTGCGGGGGTGGGGTGGATGGGGTGGAGGGAGGGGGTGGGAGTGGAGTCGATGGTCTCGGCCAGTGGGGGGTGGACTGCGGTGGTCCACAGTGATTGGTTTCAGTTGACCAGACGGCCCCTCCCCCCTAGTTCGCCTCTACCCTTGGCTGGGGGTCTTCTTTTCATGGGGTTGGGACCCAGCCAAACTGTTCTGATGGGCTCAAGAGAGAAAGGGGGGCATGTAAGGGGATGACATAATTTACCACTACTTAAGGGGACTCGGGTTCGGCAAGGTGGTAAGTCAATGGTTCAAATTCTTTTAGCAGGCCTGTCGCTTTTAAGTGTGATAGGCATGCTCTTAGGGGGTCCACATGCCCATGGGGTCACACCCTCTATGGCAATGGAGGGATTTGATCCTGGCTGTCTGGGGCTCCCAATAGTGGTACCTCCAGGCAGCCCTTGGAAGGGATTAAAACTCCCTTCCCTTGTGGAAGTCACAATAATTTCTAAAAGTTTTATAGTTAGCAAGAGATTATCTTTTGTTGATCCCTATTATAGGGAATTTGCTTTTAGGGAGGAGGAGGGTAGTTGTCGGGGTAAAAGTTACATGTTCTTGTTTGGCTGAGTTCATTGTTAATTGGGCCAGTTGGCCTTTTGTTTGGGCTGAAGCCAGACTAGTTAACATAAATGAAAAATGAGATGAAGAAAACCACACACCTTGGCCCAGATATTCAAAAGAGTTGAGTCATGCGCAATAGGGTTGCGCCTGCGCAAGTCCGAAATTGCGCCATTCTGCGATATTCAGCAGGAGGCAGTTGCGCCCCTGAAATCATGCTGAGCAACAGCGCAATGATAATGAAGGCATGTGCAACCGAAGGGGGAGGAACCATGCATAAATGGCGCAGTGCAATATTCAACGACTTGCGCCATGCGCCAATAGAGCAAGCCGGATGTGCGCCATAGTGGAAATGAGCCAAAATAAAAAGGAGCAAGGGAGAGGCACAAGAACGCTACAGGGAAGCCACATGTGTCAGAGGCAGAGGCAGACAGACAGGACAGGAGGCACAAACAGGGCAGGCCAGGGAAAGGTCACTCTGAACAGCCAGGCACAGGGAAGATGTGGGGAGCCACACAGCACAGAGGCCAGCACAGGCAGGTGTACCTGCTGCAGGCGAGGTAGCAGCCAGGACAGCAGGGGGAATACAGCAACAGCTGCCGGGGGGGTGAACACAAGCCAGGTACATGGCCAGTGCCACCTTCCACATGGAGGCCATAATGAGGGGGGTGAGAAGGCGGGCGGCAGGGAGGCGTGGCCGTGGAAGGGCCCGTCGGCGGTATGCCCCCAACAGGCAGTACCGAGCCCGCACCAGCTTTGAGCTGTACACTGATACTGAGATTGTGGGCCGGTACCGCCTGAATAGGGCAATTCTGAGGCAGCTCTGTGAGCTGTGCAGTGATGTGATGCAGGCACCCACACGACGGAGCCATGCCCTGTCAGTGGAGACTAAGGTAACATCCTGCATGTGCTTGCTCACCACGGGTACCTTCCAGAGGCCACTGGGGACACCGCAGGCATAACCCAGTCGGCCACGTCACACCACCTCACCCAATTCCTCAGCGCACTGCTGCCACATGCTGAGGAGTACATCCATTTCTCCAGCACAGCGGCGGAGCACACAGCAAACATACAGGAGTTCCACAGGGTAGCTCGTATGCCTGGCATGCTAGGGGCAATAGACTGCACCCATGTGGCCATACGCACACCACTTGGCCCCGAGGGGGCTGCATACATAAATTGCAAGGGCTATGCCAGCATCAACTGCCAGGTGGTGTGCAATGCCAGGGGGCGCATCATCAATGTCTGTGCCACGCACCTTGGGGGAGCACACGATTCATTCATCTGGCACCAGTCGACACTGTGCCACAGATTCGAGAGTGGGGACATCCCCACTGGACACCTAGTGGGTGAGTATGCAAACCACATGGACAATCATAGGGCCTGGGGGGGCATGGCCAGAGGTGGCATGGGTAGTGGCTTCATGGCCTGGGGCAGGGCGATGCTGATCACCAAACTAACCTCCGCCCTCTACACACAGGTGACAGTGGATACCCACTCCGTTCCTGGCTGCTCACACCCTACCGGGCGGCCCGCGACCCCATCACAGCAACGCTACAATGAGGCACACGCCACCACACGTAATGTCATCGAGCGGGTGTTCGGGATGCTGAAGGCACATTTCCGTTGCCTGGACACCTCTGGCGGTGCCCTACAGTACAGCCCCTCAAAGGCCTGTGGGATATTCCTGGCCTGTTGCATCCTGCACAACATGGCCAACAAATGTGGGATAGCCATACAGGTCAAAGAGGGGGACAGCGATGGGGACGCCGGTGACGATGGTGATGGGCAGCCCCCCTTGGCCAACGGGACCCCCGACTGCTCCGGCTGGCACAGCTGCACCAGGACACCATCACAGAGGAGCACTTCAGCCAACCCAGGTAAGTCATGTGGCCATGCGCAACCACCAGTGGCCAAGGCACAACCCACAAACACGCATGGACACACACTGGGGGTGCATGCCGTCAAGGGAAGTGGCAGGGCACAGAGGCACACACACACAACCAGGGATGGGTGGGGATTAACATGCCATGCCGAAGGACGCACACATGCTCACAAACAATGCAACAAATGTGCACAGAGGGCAGAAGGCACACTGACCCAGAATGCACACCCTAGCAACACACATGTCCACAGGCCACCACTCCCACTGCCTGTCCATGTGCGTGTGTCAGATGCTGAGCACCATTGCACATTGGTGTACAGCGCAATGCAGGCATCATCATGCACATGCAACTGCGGACAGCAGCCGGAAGGGTGTGCAGGTGGACTGTGTGTCCGCGAGCAGGGCCGGGTACCCACCCGTGCACTGCCCACTGACACACACAATGCACACAGGGCAGCACCAGACAGTAGCCACGCTGGGAGACAGATCAGTCACACGACACAGAGCTACGGCCACCACGGATGCGTGGGCGGCCCCACCGAGACCCGCCAGCACTGGCAGGCTGACCACTGGCCTCATGGGGTGGCACCAATGGTCCCCCAGGGGTTCCACTGTGTGAACGCGACCATGCTCATGCAGGGGTCTGCAGCACATCGAACATGCCTGCACCAGGAGTGCTCGGGATGCCCACAGCTGAACCCAGCATCAACAGGGTGGGAGTCGCACGACACCGGGAACGGGGGGTGGATAGTGCACTGCGTGGTGTCTGCGATGCATGGGCACCTGACTGTGTGCCCATTGTGGCCATGACAGCAATGAATGCCTGTGCATGCCTGCCAATGGCAGCAGTCACATCCTCCTGCAAATGGTCCATCCCTGCCAGGATCAGTGCGGTGTCCCTGCTGTGACACTCCTCTGCCTGCTCCAGAGCCACACGCAGTGCATCCACGGATGTCGCAAGCCGCATCTGCTGCTGGACCAATGCTCACAGTAGCCAGGTGTGCTCGTCCAAGAGATCATCAGCCTCCTCAGCATCCTGTCCCTCAGGGTGTGTAAGGCCTCAATGTTCAGCACCCCTTGAGGGTGGGTGCTGTGCACCAGGACCTGGTCTGGGCATGTCCACAGGCAGTGCACAGATGCCGCTACTGAACCCTGTACCCCCAAGCCCATTGGGCGACTACTGATGCTGCCCCTCCGGCTGCCACACCCCAGGGCTCAGTGGTGCCGCCGCAGTGGCTGCAACAGTCCCACTGTCCTGAACAGACACCAGTGCTGCCCCACTGGTGCTGACAGGCACAGGCTGGGACTGTGCTGACACGCAGGCCTCCACGGCGGCACCACCCACAGCCATGGGCGTGAATTGCCCTGCTGTGTGGCCATCCCGTAGCTCACACGTGTCACTGCCCATGATGGTCGTGTCATCATCACTGGTGCCGGACTCTGCCCCGGCCACAGCCACAGCATGCTGGTATCCATGGATGCCAGCACGCTGGGACACAGGCAGGGCTTCCTCCACACCTGTTACAACGACATCAGTGTGGACAGCCAGGCGGCCCTACTGTTGCAATGATCCACATATACCTGTGGAGGTGGATGGTCCCACCTCCGACTCCATCCAACTGTCCACAGTGGACAGGCCCACCACCGCTGACCCATGCAGATGCTCAGGATCTGTAAGGGAAAGCAAAGTCGCGTTACTGCGTGCAACCTACACTGCACCCCCCATAGACAGACCATGACTTACCATGCAGTGATGGGCCACCACCCGTCTGGAAGCCACCACCCAGAACACCCTCAATGGCACTGCGCTGCATGCTTCCAGCAAGCCTGTCCTCTGCTGGGGTCAGCTGTACCACCTCCGGCTGTCCCCCACCTGTTGCAGCATGTGCTGCCCTGATGGCAGCCACCTTCTACTTTACCATCCTCCTGTCCGTGCCCATCTTCTTCTTACACTCCTGCACGGAGCGCTGCTGGCTGCCATGCAGGTTCACAGCACATGCCACCTCCTCCCATGCAGCAGCACGGGCTTGCGGGGTTCCCCGCCGTCCACTGAGAAGTGGCCCTGATCCAGGTAGGCCTCGAACAGGGCCTCGGTTTCAGCCTTTGTAAAGTTCGGCCTCCTCCTCCTCCCACCACTGTTT
The DNA here is from genome assembly GCA_016271365.2 of Neoceratodus forsteri. NCBI lineage: Eukaryota > Metazoa > Chordata > Ceratodontiformes > Ceratodontidae > Neoceratodus > Neoceratodus forsteri. The sequence goes on along the minus strand of JADMNL010000031.1, from coordinate 133,226,385 downwards.
TCCTCCTCTCCAACAACCTGCTCGGTCATTATGTAGCCTGTAAGAATGGCAGTTGTAACCTGTGACTGTGCAGTCCCATGCATGTCCCTGAATCCACAGTCCACACTCCCAAACAGCATGCAACTCACCAATAAACTGCAGTAACCGACTATGGCCACTGCAGCACATTGTCGCACATTTATAGTGCAATCCATGCAAATGAGGCGAGGAGCAACTTTAAGTAGATGCAAATTGCAGTGCTGCGCCATTGAATGGCTGATTAGATGATTTGCATATGACGGCTGAATTTCGCGCTGTTGCGCTTTGCGCAATTGTGTTGAACGTGCTGAGCCAATGGCGCAGTCCTGTGACATGCGTAGTACACCTCACTGCGCATGCCCGGGTTGCTGACGCAGGCGTCTGCCATGCTGATGACATGCTGTGCGCAGTAGGCAATGCAGGGCATGGCCACCATTGTGCCAGTGGCGCTATAGTGATGGTCACTATATGGCGCTGTGGCACTGGGCCATCATAGGTGCAATGGCCCAACTGCTCGGTAGTCCGCTATGGCGCTGGCACACAGGCAGCCAATTGCGCTACATGCATTGTCATCCGATGGCGCTGTGTGTGGCCATGCGCCAGAGACCCTTGACCCTGTGCCCGACCTTTGCCCCCTAGGTGCCATGCGTCAGGCATGGGTGCACCTCTACCGGCCTGTTCAGTAACAGCGATAGGGAATGGCAGTGCTGTACCGCTGCAGCATCTGCACGTGGGGAGCCGCGCTGCAGAGCGCCATATTGCCTACTATAGCTGCTAGGATGGCGCACAGACAGGCAGCACAGTGGACAGCAATTGAGCTCGCCAATCTGGTGGCAATTGTGGAGCCACACCATGGGTCTCTCTTCGAGGAGGCTCCCCTGGACAGGGCCAAGACCCAGGTGTGGCAGGAGGTGGCCACTGCCCTGGAAGAGGCCACCAGACGGGGGCAGAACACAGAGCTGTGCAGGCACTGCTATGGTGACCTGCGGAGGAGGGAGCCGGAGCTACTGGCCTGACTGCGGGCACGTGCCAGGAGGTGCACGATGCCACGTCCAGGTAGGGGTTCCATCAACACACTTTTATTGTCCATATGGGTCACAGTGTTGTATGTGTCCAGCACATGGGAAGGGACCATATGGGGTTGGCTGTGGCTGTGTTCACAGGGTGTGGGGTGGGTGGGAATGGCTGGGTGGGAGGGCACACACCTTGGGGCAGGGGGATTTTGCTTCGGGAATGTATTGATGCTCTTCTCTCCTTTTTTTCCCCACAGGCCCGGACGAACTCCGCAGATTGTGGGCAGAGCGGTGGGGGGGGGACAGTGCAGCCAGGCGGGGCGAGGGCCATCACCGCCCACCTGACCAGCCCAATGAGGGTGAGTGCCATACATCCATGATTACTATTGCATGCTGTGTGACAGGGTGGGCAGCAGGGCATGGCTACCATTCATCGACACCACTGCCATGCACGCAACTTGTTACAGTCAACACTGTCCAGTGGCAATGCATGTCTGGGTGTGCGTCACTGGTGGTCCATGCGTGCACCAGGTGCATGGCTGTGCCACTGCCTTTGCAACACATAGCCATGTCACTAAATGGCCACGGTGGTGCTGTGCGTGACTTGGCCGGTGGGTGTGTGCAGCGTTCCGCATGGCTGTATGCACCTGGGTGGGCAGGTCCTGTGGATGTGATCACTGCGGGTGGTCACATACCATCACAGTGGTATGTCCCATGCCCGTATGCCATGCACAGTGGGCGGGCTGTATGGGGTTGTGCATTCACACCTATTGACTGTGCTCCCTTGTTCTAGGTACCCACCATCTCAGGGACATTTGGGACACCTTGAGGGAGATGCTACAGCTGGCCCGCGAGTCCCTGGACATACTGAGGAGGCTGGACATGATGGGGGTGCTGAGGAGGCACAGAGGCCGGAGGTCACAGAGTCCTGAACGGCGGTCCCGATAGGAGTCCCTCGGTCCCTGACTTCTCCTACCCCCCTGGACCCACCCTCACACCCCTCCTATCCCATCCCATTTGTCCACCCCTTCCCCCTACCCACCCCCAACTTGTTTGTGGCCCCCCAAGCTTGTATATAGTTGTTATTTTTGTACATAGTTGACTGTTATATTTTTCAATACATTTGATTTTGATATGAATACTGTGGTGGTCTCTGATTTGCAGCGGGCTATAGGTACTCGGCTGCAGTGGTGTGCATGGCATCAGGGGTGGTGCAGTCATGGGTATGTGTGTGTGTCCGTGTGGAGGTGACTATGGTGTGGGGGTAGCTATCAGTCAGTGTCTGTGGTGTGAGTGTTGTTCCCTGTGCACTGGATGACTGTGTGCAGTGGTCCATGGTGCGTGCTCTGTGTCCATGGCGCACCCATCGGCCCGTCCATGGCCTGTGCAGCTGACACACGTGCATGTCTGTGACCTGAACGGTCCACTGGCATGTCAGTGGTGGCAGTCCCTGCAGGGTGGCCACTGTACCCGTCACTTTGCTGGGTTACCCCTGTCACTGGTGTGGTGCATACCTGGCTCGGGAGGCACTGTGGGCACCACAGTCATTGTCCCACCTCCATGCTGTGCCTTGTGTGTGTTGCAGGGGATGTGCCCCACTGTCTGTGGCTTGTGCTCCGGGCGACTACTGGTGGTGTACGGGTCCACAGTGCCTGTGCAGGGTGGCTGGCACTCCAGTGCCATGGAGGACTGCGGGTTGTGTGTCCACGGCTTACATGGGCCCACAATGGGGGCTTGGTTACCCCACCACTGCGTCCCTGTGTTGTTGTGCCCTTGAGTATGGGTGGGTGTCTGTCCATACCCTGTGTGGCATCTGGTGTGGTGCATGCTTCCACGCACCACTGTGGGTGTCTGTGCTGGCTGTTGTGGCCAGTGGTGGGTCGGGGTGTGTCACTGGAATACTGTGCAGGGTGCTATACCACTGGTGGTGGTGTCAAGGGCACACCCTGTCCCATGTGGGGTACCTCTTGTGCCGTCGCATGGTCAGTCTCTCAGCAGTACCTCGGGGGGATTGTGCGTGGTGGCAACGTGTCTGCCATTGTTACATTGCCGTGTGCTGCAGCCCACTGATGGGTGCTCGTGGTGGGGCTGGCTTGCATGGTTCTGTGGTGCACAGGGTTGCATTGACACAGTGGGGGTGGTGGCATGCATGGGGTTTCCTGCAGTGGTGGTCACTGCTCATGGGAGGGGTCTGGGGGTCACGGTGCAGGGTGTGCTCTGCACTGGGGGGGATGGTGTGGCACGGGGTGGTCTGCCCTCCTTGTGTACCAGTCACAGCTTGCTGGTAGGTGTGATGGGGCACCATGGCCAGGCTGTGGGTTGGTTGCTGGTCTCCATGGGCCAGTGGTTATTCCAGCCCTCCCCCAGTTGTGCTGTGCTTGGGGTGTGGGGGGACGATGTCTGTACTGCTGTATGTTCCTGTGCCCATCTGTGGCATGGGTGGTGGGCCCCTACCTCCCTGATTGTGCAGTTACATTGCTCTGCAGCTGGGGGACTCCCTGGTTGCGCTATGGTGCCTCTGGACTGCTCAGCTAAACATCCCGTGTTGCGCTATGGCGCATCAGATCTGCTCAGCTTCCCCTCCCTAGTTGCGCTATGGCACAGGTGGTGCGATATTCAGTCGTCGGCTGTAGGCGCAATTTGGCCTGCTCCGTTTTTGGATATCACGTCTCTTGCGCATGGGCGCAATAGACTTGTGCTTGCTCCTGCTATTGCGCACTTTTTGGGCGCAGTTTGAATATCTGGCCCCTTATTTTTTTATTAACCTTTATTGTAAACTAGCCTCAAGGAGGGACTTGGTGTGCCACCATCTTGCAGAGAGATTCCTCCGGGAAACCTTGGTTCCTCCCAGACTGCTTTTTAATTTTTCCCCTTACTATTTTTCTAATGTGGAATGGCAGTAAGCCTGGTGAAGATTTTCTCTTTAAACATTAATGGACTCCATAGCCCAATTAAAAGGTCCAGATTGATGCAACAGCTGAAAAGGCAGGCGGGCAACCTGTACTTTCTACAGAAATCCACCTATCAGAGGTGGAACATCAGAAGTTATAAAATGGGGCCAAAGATATAGGGTGTTTGCTTCCCCCCATTCAAGTGGCCGCAGAAGGGGTACGGCCATCCTAGTCCCAACTTCCACCCCCCCTAGAAGTACAAAGTACAGTCGTGGATGCTCAGGGGAGATACATAATCTTAACAGGCACATTATTCTCTCGAGAGTTCACTCTGGTAAACGCATACCTACCACCTCAGGCTTCCCTTTCAGTGATTCGCATGTTTTTTTAACAAAGTTATAGATGCCCTACAGGGAACCCTGATAATGGCAGGGGATTTTAATCTAGCTCTTTCCCCCTCAACTAGATACTTCATCCCCTCAGGCCTACAGATCATCTAGCACTCTCAAATATTTAAAGGCCATGTTATCTCACCTGGGTATAAACAACATCTGGAGAAGACTCTTCCCGATGGCCCCTGGCTTCTTTTACTATTCCCCTCGTTTCCACTCTTACTCCCGTCTGGACTATTTTTTCATCTCATGTGAACACCTCTCGTTAATCCAGGATTTAATTCTTGGCCCATGTATCTTGTCAGATCACCATCCACTTACTTTAAAAGTACATCTTCGTAAACCTCCCAAAATAAAATTCTGGTGATTGAATCCATTTCTACTCCAAGATCAAGAATACATAGATTACATGAATACCAAAATCCCACAAGTATTAAAACAATCAAGCTGGGATATCCGACCCCATAAAGTGGGATACCCTTAAAGCAGTAATTAGGGGGGAGACCACAGCTTTCTCCTCTCGGAAAAGGAGAAAGCTTGAGGCACCTTATAAATATTTAGTGGAGCAATTACATGTCTACCAACTCCTTTACAGAGAGGGGGATAAAATAATACAGAGAAAAATTGAGGAAACAAAAAAAGAAATACAGAAAATTATGGACCTCAAAGTAATACAAACTGTCACATATCTTAAACATCTAATTACGAAGGAGGGGCCAGGGGTGCCCAGTTATTAGCACGTAAACTTAGAAATAGAAAATGAACAGCAACTATACTCAAAATTAAATATCCGGTTACTAAGGAACTCTCCCACACAGATGACCACATTCAATTATCTTTTCTTTCCTTTTATCAAACACTCTGTGCTCGGCCAGTGGACACATCACAACTGGAGGAAAGAAAGGCTTTTCTTTCCCAGCTTGCTCTACCGAAGCTTACAGACACTTAGCGCTCTACCTTGGAAGCTCCAATAAGTTCAAACAAAATCTTAGACCATATTAAGCTCTTAGAGCCAGCTAAATGCCCAGGTCAAGATGGATTCACGTCTGAATGGTACAAGAAATTTTCTGGACTTCTTCTTCCCTTTCTTCTACCTGCCTTCAGGGCCATAGCTGAAGGTTATCCTCCCCCTCCGTCCTGGAACTATGCGATAATTGCACCTCTTCTTAAACCAGATAAAGATCCCACAGACTTAGCCTCATATCGCCCTATCTCTATTTTAAATGTTGATTACAAAATCTACATGGCAATCTGGGCTTCCAGATTGGAAGCACTTCTTCCAAAGCTTATTCACCCAAACCAAGCTGGTTTCATCAAACGCCAGAGTATGTCAGATAATATCAGGCATACCATGCTCCTATTAGAACACATACACTCCAGACAAATTCCCTCGGACATATTAAGTCTAGAGGCCAAAAAGGCATTCGACTGGGTCTGGTGGGACATATTTTGGGACACTCTTTGGGCTTTCTCTTTCCTGGAATCCACTCTTCAGTGGCTCAAGAACTTATACCTTCAACCTAAGGCATATATCCGAATCAATGGGGCACTCTCTTCCCCACTCACAGTCAATCAAGGAACTCAGCAGGGATGCCCACTATCTTCTCTTCTATTTGCTTTATACATGGAACCCCTAGCGCCAGCTTTACGGCTACATCCTGGTATAGAAGGACTTCCCATGGGTCAAAAAAGGTACAAGGTCTCGTTATTCGTGGATGACATCTTGTTAACTCTCCTTTCCCCAGAAACTTCTATACCAGTGGCATGGGAAGTTCTATGGAACTATGAAAGACTAGCTAACTTTAAACTAAATGTTGCCAAGACAGAAGCCTTAATGTTTTACTTCTACCCTTCCAACACCTTGAGAGAAGCTTGCCTACTAAATGGCGTGGAACTAAAATCAAATACCTCGGAATTCACATCCCTTAAAACCTGATACACCTAGATCTTGTTAACTACGAACCCATCTCTCTTCAAATTCAAGGTGACCTATCTAAATGGGGACGATTAAAGCTATCATTCTTTCAACTAATCGAAACCATTCGTATATCATTTATAATTCTTCCAAAACTTCTCTGTATTTTCCAAAATATCCCTACATTCCCAGCATCTTTCTATTTTAATTCTTGGGAAAAAATAATTACCTCCTTCATTTGGGATGGGCAGAAACTAAGAGTGCAATTGTCTCTTCTATATCTTCCACTGTCTCAGGGCAGGGTCAACCTTCCTAAGCTAAGGTTTTATGCTTTAGATTCTTTTCTGAAGCTCTTTTTCCTATGGCTTTCCCCAAATACCCACAACATCTGGAAAGATATTGAGTTCCAAATTAATGATCTACACGATATAGAGAAAATCACATTCGCCTCTAAAGAAAAAGTCCCGCCTCTTCGAGATTTTACGAAATTCTCGGCCCAAATTTTAAAAATATGGTTTGCCTTAAAACAAACTGGCCAAATTTCCCTCATTCACTAAAAATACCACCAACAGCTTAATCTGATTCAAGGTCAGCTGGCATTCATCTGTATCCCCTCCCCCGGGTCGTGCCTGAAAATAGGCAGGATTTGTCTAGTGCACTTACCCGGTCAACAAAAACTAACTAAATAAATAAATAAAAGCCTTTAAGCAAACCATTTTTTTCTTCACATTACTTTCACTGGATACATGCTTTATTCCGGCCAGCCTTGACTCTACTTTTTGCCCAATGGCAGAGGCTGGGACTCGACTACTATCATCAATTTATTAATCAAACATGCATTATTTCTTTCGACGAACTTCAAATTACATACTCCCTCCCCGACCAAGATATGTTTCGCTATACCCAGGTAAGAAACCACATTCTTCAACAGAAATAATTTACAGCCAGCCACCTGGACCCTCTCCCAATGCTCTGGGCTTTACTAAGAGACTCCCTGAATGGGAACCCTTGGAATTTTCTACATATAGACTCTTAAGGGAGTCCCTCAGAGATTCCTTCCAATCAGTTCTAGAAGCATGGAATAGAGACCTGGAGCTGGAGGTTCCCTCCCCGCAGTGGGCAAGTGCGGCCTTAAGTGCAGATAAAATGACTTCCTCTCACATCTGGAGGGAGTTCACATGGTAGTCCTGCTCAAGATACTTTAGATCCCCAGCTATTTTAGCAAAATACCTTCCAGCCATTTATGGACACTGCTGGAGAGGTTGTGGTTGCACACTAGTGGGATTGGGACACATTTTCTGGTTTTGCCTTAAACTAACACCCTTTTGGTGCTCCCCTCCAGTGAGAGCTGAAGGAATGCCTAGATGAAGAACTAGAACTAACGGCTGAAATAACCATTCTCTCCATCTGTCCCCCCACAGACCAAGATGGGAGCACACCCTATTACCATTATATATATTAGCAGCATGAAAAACCATCACATGCAAATGGATGTCCACTGCTATACCATCCGTGGTGGACTGGCATCAAATAACTTTGGAAATATACAAACTAGAACACCTAACCCCTAAACTACATAATAAGCAAGACTCTTTTGAAGTTAAATGGCGTAAATGGATAATGTACTTAGCCTTGGTTGACCCAGAGTTTGTACCATGAGGGAGGAGCTAGGCTGGGGCAAGTTAAAGTGGTAACAAAATGAAAGGTGAGGTATTCCCTGTTTTTTCTTCTTTCTCTCTGGGATAGGAAGGGGAGGAGGGGTGAATTCAGGGCCCCAATGATTAATCTTTATTCTCATGGGTGGGGTTGGGCCACCTGCTTTACTGGCCACTCTTTGGCAGGGCAATGGAGAGCTAATGTCCTTCTTTGTACCGGATATAAGTAGAAGGTGTGCATCAAATATGAAAAGCAAATGATTTCATATTATGATACTAAATGTACATTTATGTTATAGAAGGCATATTTTTGTAAACGTCTAATGAAATCAGTGTTCTGTATTGACTGGTCTCACGCAATAAAAATGAAATAAAAAGAAAAAAAAGAAGCAGGTGCATCAAACTACGGGAGTTTGGTGTCAGGACCCTCCCATTTGTGAATCAGGTGCAGGGTCTCTGGCACACCGGCGATCAGCACAAGCTACCATTCGCCGCAGCTTGCGGCGATCTAAAGGAGGCTTAGTGAATCAGGCCGGTAAGTCTGGCTGCCATTTAAAGTAGCTACTATACTCTTTATTTTTAAATCTAGGCATTTCTCTGTCTGTTACCTGATGCCTTGTGTGTCGGTGTTGGAATTACACTTTTTGAGCTTTGGGAGCTGGGGGCCCCATAATGGCCCTATCTTTATACTGAGCCCCACTTTCCATTATAAGTCAATGGCTGTGATGCATGAGCTACTGAGGCTCCCTTCAGAGCTGAGCCCTGGTGAGCCCCTCTGTAATTCCAACACTGTTGTGTGTAGGGGAGATTAAGAAAAAAAAAAAAACAGGGTAGGGTTCCACCCTACCACAGGCATGCCCCTGTTATCTCCTCCCCTCCCCCCAACTTTGTGGTTGCTTCCACTTCGTCCTGGGCAACATCCCCTGTGAGTCAATAGGAAGGCTATGCCTGAGGTTCAGTGGGTGGAGCAACAACATCACTCCCCCATCCAGGATTCATTTCTTTGTTGCGGCCGGAGGCGCTGCTCTTCCTGCTCCTAATGAGTTTCCCTGTGTGCCTGTGGTTGCCTCCGGCCACCAGCTTCCTCCATCCTTTACTTGTTTTGCGGTATTTTTTCTCTGCTCATCCCCTTCTGCTACCCTGCTTCTGCCATTTTTTCCCTGTGCCGGACTGCTTCCGGACTTCACTACCGAAGACATGGCTCAGCCCTGCCATCCCCAGAGTTCCTTTCACTGCTGCCATTGCTTTGTCAGGCCCCCTCAGTGGCACCTCGTTCCTGCAACCCCCTTGGGCCTCTCTGACAGCTGCCTTGGTCCACAGCTCTGTTCCGCCCTCCCAGCCTTTCGGCTCCCTGACTCTAAGCTGTGCTGCTCTTCTCAGTGCTCGTTGACTATGGCAATTAGCTGCTCTCCCCATCCACCATATTTAGTGGGCCGCCCTCCAGCTGTACATGGCTCCTCTTCTTCCGAATGCCCTGTTCTGCAGCTCGAAATCTGCTCCCCGATTTCCGCTCCTTTTCCGCACTTCCTCTGCATCTTGCTTGGCCATTCTTGTCTCACATTACTGCTCCTGTGTCTCTGCAGCTCCTCAGTAGTGTGCCTTGGCATTTTCACTCCTTCCCACTGTCAATTTCCTGCCCGTCCCTCGCCTTCTTCTTCCAGGTCTCTGTTTGCCCCATATGATCCAGAGCAGCATTTTTTCTTGTTTCATTTTGCTTCTGTATTATGTTTTTCTTCATGGAGAGAATTAAGAACAGCTACTTAAGCCCCTAGTTTTCATCCATCGCTGATTTACTTAATTTCTGGTGGCACTGATGGTTGCTAGACTTCCTGTGGTACCAGTTAAATCACACTAATTATCTTCACTGCCCTCTTGAGCTCGGTATTTGGTCTGGTTTCTGTTGTCACTCTGGCTACTTCTTTGGTGCCTTCACTCTCCACTGTTTCCTCCACTCGCTTTCCCTGTTTTCTCCCTTTGATTTTCTCTCTGGTTTCCTTGGCCTTCCCATTTCACCCCATGGTCTGTCAGCCCACTCCCTCGACCCTCGCCTCTCTCCTTCCTCATCCAGTGCTCCCTCCACCGTTGTCCTGCATCCATTTCATAGTTTACCCCTGGCTGGGACTGTACCCTGCACCGCCTGCCTTCCATTGCGTGCCTTTCCTGCCCTCCTGGTTTCTCCCATGTCCCTGGTGTGTCAGCCTTGGCCAGCTTGCTGTCCATGTTTTCTTTTGGGAGTTCCTGCCCTACTCCTACTACTCGCCTATTGGATAAGCCCCTCGCTTCATTCATTCCCATTCATTTGTCCCTGCCAGCCTTCAGGCCTTCAAGGCTTCTCACCATCATCGTACATCATTCATTTCATGCCTCACCTTACCCGTACCAGCCTCCAAGGCTTCACTCCATCATAGTACATCATCCATTCTATATTTCACCTTAAACTGTACCAACCTTCTAGACCTCATTGCATAATCGCACATCGTCCATTTCTTTCCTCACCTTAAAACGTTCAAGCCTTCAAGGCTTCTGTCCATCATCGTACATCGTACATTTCGTACTTCTCCTTAACTGTTCTGGACTTCAAGGCTTCTCTCCATCATCATACATCCAGAGTCCGCATCTAGAGCATGCAAAGTGAAGAGCTGGGTCCTTCTCCCTGGCTCATAGTGAGAATGTCTTCACTCCGGGTGGACCTTCAGTCTTCCCCCGTTTCGGCGACACCTCTGAATATAGAATTTCGGACTTCAGACTGCGACAGGTGGCGCTCTCATCAGGGCCCCTTTTGCGGCCCTAGTGAATTCGAAGGCACTCTGTACGCCATTCTTCATCTGACCATCTCTGGTTCATCTGGTCTATCTCGTAGGCTCGTGTAGGCCAGCTGAGTGCCTCGGCAGTCTTTTCTCTCCTCCTTTGCTTTTGGGCATTGAGTTGCAGAGCTGTCACTCACAACCCTCCACAGCATTCCTGTTACAAGGACATAGTGAGTGCTTCATCTGAATTGGAATCCTTTCCTATTCCCCAATATCGACTCTAGTTGCAGTAGCTGAGCCATCACTAATCAAACCGTCCTTCAGCCTGGAGGGAAGGTGACCCAGGCCTTGTATCCCCAGAAGCTTCCTCCTCAAAGGGGGTTTTCCTTTCCTCTCCTCCATGCCAATGGTCATAATATTAGACAAGGTTAGTGCTTTCATAGGTTCCGTAGTTAAGGTCCGCTGTTGGATGGAGTCGGATGGTGGCCCCAGCTGTTCCCTCTCTCCTTAGGAAGTCCGCCCTTCTGCATCTTGTCAGCTTTCATTTCATTCATTGTCCTTGTCCTATCTCATTCATCTCCTGTTCTTCCCATCTACATCTATCTTCTTACTTTCTGGTCTCGACATATTCTGATTTCTTGCCTCTTCGATGCTGACACCCTTTTGGGTATTCTTTTTGGACTTCTTCCTAAGCTACCTTTAGCCGAGGGAATTATTCCAGCAGCACCTATGGGAGGACCCTCCTGTAGGATTCCTTGCCTCGTACCCCCTACAGGGTGGTATATCCCACAGATAGAGAGGCGAACAATCACAATGTATCGAAGTCACACAAGCATACATCTCATCCAGTTGCATAAGCACAATTGAATGGGAAGGCTATGCCTGAGGTTCAATGGGCGGAGCAACAACTTCCCCATCAAGCCTTAAAAGGCCACCCCTCCTGGACTGTTCCAGGATTCGTTTCTTCGTTGCCCCACCATCCTCCCCTCCTCCTCCCGCAGCTCATCTCTCTCTTTTCCTTGGGCTTCTTCCTAAGCTACCTTTAGCCAAGGGAATTATTCCCAAGGCACCTATGGGGGGGAACCCTCCTCTAAGTTCTTCTTGATGCCTACAGGGTGGTATATCCATGGACAGAGAGGCGAACAGCCACAATGTATCGAAGTCACACAAGTGTACATCTCATCCAGTTGCATAAGCACAATTGAGTAAAAGGTTTTAAGGTTTATTTGCTAGAGAACAAATTGAGAGGAACACTATCTGTTTTTGTGTCCAGGATATGTAAACACAGGTTAAAAAACACAAGTTAGAAATGCACCCTAAATATACATTATAAATATACATTATGAGTATGATTGGTCAGTTACTATAGCAATCTGTAAAGTTACAGTACAAAACTGCTCCTGATGCCATTGTCCAGTCCACGGCTGGGTCAGGACAGAAGGTAAAACTGCAGCCAAGATAGGTAGGTAGCCATCCTGAGGTATAGAAAGAGATGACTAAACACAAAGCTTCCACAGCACTGTGCAAAAAAAAGGAAAGGACAGTCAAAATGGTTTGCCAGAATTACCGCAGTACAGTTTGTGCACTGCAGGCATTGAAGGCATTACTTTGTAAAGCAATCTGAGTTACAGTGTGTATAAAGGCTGGTAGAAATGTCAATTGTAAGTGTAACCGTGGTCACTGCTGGCAAACAGCTGCACTGACTTCACAAAAGTGGTAAGCATTGGAGGGGTGTCCTTTGTCCAAAACTGGACACAGCAGTGGTTTCAGGTCTGGTTAGTCCTTTCAGATGTGCATTTGACCTGAGCAAACAGCTGGAAATCTGCCTAGTTATGCTTTTCTAATGTGCATTGAAACAGATGTTTGTAAAAAACGAGGGATCGGGGACTGAAGCCCTCTGTTTATCCTGAGGGTAGTCACACACACACACACACACATACACACACACACACTGCAGGCAGGTGCAGAGCAGGTGTTCTTGTGCTATTATGCCTGCATCCCCACCCTAACCCAGAGCTCTCGGGGGCATAGCTCAGTCTCTTATTCTGCAAACCTAAGCCTTACAGGTCAGGCTGATGTGTTGGCTCAGTGCATTTGATTGTTACCACAGTGTTCCAGCTTAGATTTGCAGAAAACCCATCCCAGAATAGGGCACAGGTGGGCGTGGGGAGGCAGAGTGCCATCATGTCAGATTCTGTTACAGAGCTTGCCGTCCACATGGGATGGAGCTGATCTCTGTAAACTCAACTTCTGACTTCATGCAAGCATGAAACCATGCTTCCCAGAGCTGAAAGGTGGTTTGACTTACTTGCTGCAACATGCCTTTCTCTGAGGTGGTACTGTACCTCTCATTAAACCCTGAGTAAACCCCTTGTGCCACTATCCCAGAGTGATCCTCTTGTTACACCTGTCCCCAAAGTGGTGCCCTCTTTACATGCTGAGTAAACCCCTTGTTACCCTCTTCCCTAGGTGGGCCCTTTATTACAACCTTCCTGAAGTAGTGCCTCTCATTATACGCTGAGTATGCCCTTCATGCCACCCTCCCTTAATACAGAGACTGAGCTCTCCAGCGTGCCCCATTGATATCAATGGGGCAGCTTTAAAATTACTTTTTTATGTATTTTAGAAGTCCACTGGGATCAAATCAAAGCTGCCGCTCAGCTAACAAGGCCCTCGTTAGTTGAGCAGTGACTTTGATTTCACCGTAGTGGTCCTCGAAAACATATAAAAAAATAATTTTAAACCCGCCTCCATTGATATCAATACAGTACCACCCCCCAAGTTTCCCCCAAGCTCCACAAGCTACTAAGTCACAAGACGTAAGAGTGCAGGTGTGGCATGGGGATGACCCATAGAAACATTTGTACTATGGATTGTTTAAGTCCAAAACAGGTAATGTACCAGTTGGGGGGTAGTGTGGGGACACGACTTGATAAAACCACCCAAACTGGTGCACTTTAACACTCTAGCACCAATCATGTAATGTAGACAGTGCATCATTCGGGCACCCACACATTCTGCTGGTTGGCAATAAGAAACTACAGGGCATAGGGACTACTGGTGGATTTTGTGTAGAACCAGTGTGTGTAAAGGGCAAGAATGAAGGGTAACAGCTCCATGACCTTCACTATGGAAAAAAAAAAGCCAAAGAAATCTCTGGATTGTTAAAATATTCCCAAAGGACGGTAACAGCGCTTTCTGTGTTTCTATTAAGAATCGTCATATCAGGATCGGCTCCAATAGCCCTGATGGCCTGGGTTCAGAAGCTAGCCTGAGAGGTCAGATCAGGAGGCAGACCAAGGTCGAGGCAGCTGCAGCTCGGCAATACATCTCAGCCGGGGAGGGTTGATGGCAGGTTCTACCACCACAGCGACCTCGGCGCCTGGGCCAGGGAGCTTGGTCCTGCCGCTGGGGGAGCTGTGGCTCTGTGAAGCCGACAGTGGCACTGCCCCTGTCAGGAGAGAAGGGTGAGAAAATTGGAGGGAAAGACCTCTGTAGCCATCTAAATAGCGTCTGGGTTCAGCTTGATCAAGGTATATCCCTGTGAACGGGGTATATCTCTGAGACACGCTTCTAGTCAGGGACAGAAAAAGTTATACATAATAATAACAAAAAAAAAAATTTGTCATATCAGCAGATGACTAGATCTGGTTACAAGGCTGCTGAGCATGTCTGCCATGCAGTAGATCAAGATGGGTATATCGCAAGGCAGCTGGAGTCTGTTTGGCCAACTTTGGATCTGCATCATGCTTCTGTTAGAATTCCTGTGGAACTGGATAGTGTAGATATATAAACCACTTTCAGGCCCAGCCCCTGCAGACACCCACATACCAACCAGCACCGATTATTTCAGAGTTAAGGAGAGTTGTTTGTTTTTCCCCCACCCACACTCCTAGGCGGGGTCCTCCCTAAGTTTCGGGTGCAGAAAATGAACAGTAGGTGCCCTACCTTTGAGAGAAGGCATGTCTTGTTGGCTGATTAATCCAGTTATAATTACCATAGGAGAATATCTTGGAAGCAAATACCTGAAATCATGCTGGCCTCTTCTCATTTTTCTCCTCCTTACTGTTACATACATGATTTTGAAAACAGCAGCATTCACCGGCATGCCAGCACAGCGGTTTGGTTTCCACCTGCAACGCCAACATCCCGGGTTCGGGAACGGACTCGGGAGTCAGATATCTAGCCGGTGGGAGGAGGATTGAGCACCCTGTGGCTTGCTCTCCATCTCTAGGGGAGGGGGGGTTGTGTGTTCAGTGCGTAGAACCCAGCATAGAGTGACCCCTGGCAGAGTGCGGGGGTGCAACAAGCATCCAGCACCTTGATGTTATGGAGGTGGGGTCAGAGAGCGGCATTTATGCCACTCTGTCATTGCACACTCTGCCTCCATCCAGCTACAGAAAAAAAGACAACAATGTGGCTGTGCAGGATGCCGCCCACCCGAGTCGGTGGTCCCATGTAGCCTCCCCCATGACTCCACTGGGGATGTAACCTGTCTTCTGCTAGGGGGTGGGCCCCCTCCCAAAGGCCCCACCCCTTGGGGGTAAGCCAGGGTTGTACCCCCAGGATGGTTTCATCCCAGGGCCATATCCCGCTGTTCAACGGCTGGTTGGATTCCCTCCTGTGGCCCCGCTCTGGGGGGTAATCCAGTGCGTTTCCCTGGTGGGGCTAGCAGTGGCGGATGAATGACAGGATGAGACTCAGGGCAGGGTCGATGGGGAACCGGCACAAAAAAAGCACACTAAAGAAAAAAAAAAAAATCAGCAGCATTTTAGCTGGGAAAGATCTTTCATCATAGAATGTACTTTGTTTAGCAATAGGTTTCAGACATAATCTGACGTCTCATCAGTATATTTGTCTGATATTTTTACAACTGCTTTTATTGCAAATTTTATAACTAAAGAGAAACATTCATGTGCAGTGGGTGATATTATTTGAAAGCCCACGAAAAGCTGTATCAAAAAATATATAAGGCTCAGCTGTAGCTGGACGCACTCCTGTGATACAAATGACTGGGTCTGTTAAATATTTATAAATCAAGAGAGCGCTCCCATCCAATCGGAGTGCTCCTTTCCTCTGTGAGTGAGACACTCTTATTCTGCCAAGAGTGTCTCATACCACTGCCCTGGAAACAGACACATTTGGTTTGGGTAAGGTTTTTTAAATACAGTATTTAATATATTATTGACCATGCTGAATCAATATTAATATGGCTGACTTACATTCTTAGGGTATCAGAACCACTCTCCTTCAGTTCCCGCTTCTCCTTCCCTAAGAATACACGTGAGATCACTCTTACAACCGTAACAGTGGTCTTGTTAGCCATATCAACATACATAATTCTACACTGCAGTCATATTTTTACGTTCACTTGTGCGCATGCGCAAGGAATGTCTTGCAACAGTATGACTTTTGGAGGTGTGTGACCCTCCTCCCCAATGCAGTGCTCAGTGTAGCAGGCGCTACCCTGCCGGACCAATACACGCCGAGCTGTGTATGACAGCAGTTCGGCTGTGTTGGTCTTTACTTCTAAGAAAAGGTCTGTTGCAGTCAGCGGTGGTAGTGTGTATGCAATTAGCATACTATGTCAGCCAAACTGCTGTCATGCACAGCTCGGCGTGAAATCCCTCCCACTTCCTCCCTCTGCTAATGTCCTCCCCCTTCCTCCTCACTGTTCTCCCTGGCCCCCCCTTACGTGCTATGAGGTGCCCAATCTATCAGCTGCAGCCTCCCCAAAAACCAATTGACACGCTGAGGCCCACCCATCCGCGCTCATGCTCCCCCACACTGTATAGCGGTGGAGGTGCTCGTGCTCAATCCCACTGACTCCACTCCCCCAAAAACATGTAGGTGGTATGCTGGGAGCCCACCCCAGGTGCTACAAAGCGTCCATTTTCTTTTTCGGTGAGTCCCTGGCCCTTCCCCGTCAACCCGCACCCACCCTCTGCGCACCCACCTCCCCACACACCGTCTCACCCCATACTTACTTCCAGAGCCCAGCGTGATGATCTTCGGTGGATTGAGAACACGTCTGCACTCTTCAAAGCCGACTGCGAACTGAAGAAATATCGGTAAGCTGTATAATGACATAAATTAATTTTTTTCAACTTTGGTGCATATCTTAGCCATTATTTTGACTTTTGGCACCAAATTTTCAACATGGGGATCTTGACACCCCTTCGCATGAATTCAGTCACTGTCATGGCGTTCTTCGGTCCTGAAAGCTGATTTTGCGGTCACTGCGTGGAATCACCTTTCAGGACTGATTAACTAAATGACAGCATTGGTGTTCATGAGGTGGGCTCTCAAAAATCCTGTGTTGCAAATTTGGTAAAAAATTCAAAAATTACTGTTTTGATGAGCATGCGCTAGTAATATTTTCCACGACACCGTAAGCCTCGCCGAATTTGTAATATTTTCACTCCAGATTTTCAACATAGGCATATTTCCACACCTCCTTATGAACAGTGCAGCTGTCATTTTTCACATCCTGGCCGAAATGTGTTTTTTAGAGCATGTGATGTCATCGTGGAGCAAGTTGTGCCTAACTGCACTGAGTTAAGCACAGCTTCTTCCTCGACGACATCACAATATTCTTCAAATGGCTGCAGTCTAGTATTAATATTGATCAGACTCCGTCATCTATTTCTCTAGACTCCTTCCAGCTGCAGATGAGCCCAATACATTATTTGAAAGAGTTTTTCTTGGGCTTTCAAACCATGCTGGCTACTGGCCATGAATATGTCCCTTTAATGACTCAACTCAGTAAAGATGACCGCCACCAGCAATCTTAGAAAATTCCTTCCCTCAAGGCTATTTTTTGCCTTTATATGCTGGTTTCATACTATGAATGTATTAGGAGGGTGCCAGCAGCACAGATTTCTGATGGTAAACAGCATAGCACCACACCAAGATGTTTAATTTATTCATTGCGGGCATGGCTAAAGAGCAGTTACATTTAAAATCTTCAAAACACAGCATTTCAGTAATGGAATAAAATACAATGAAAAGAAAAAATAATATATTGTTTTTGACAGAAGTACAGTATTACTAAAAAAAAAAAAAACTGTGATTTTTTTTTTTCCGCAAACAAATGCTGCTGCTTTAATTCTGGGCTGGAGATCCAGTCTTCCATTCATGTCTCAGTCACCGCATATCTTTACCACCTGAGATAACCCTTCCATGTTGGTGCCACTGCTGTCCTGGTTAGCCTTTATTCCCCTCCTCCAGGGCCCATAGCAAGCTGACATCTTACCCTCTCTCCTGGTCTCTCTGCAGTGGGCCAGGCAAGTTCAGTGGTGCGTCCACGTTTGACGGCACTTGCTCCTCCTCCCAGTCCCAAAAGGGGTGGAGCTAGTTCCTCTCCAACTGACTTCATGCGCCAATGAGTCACGCTCCCCCAAACAATGGGGTGGGGCTGTGGGTCAGAGCAGCACTATGAGATGTGTGGTTGGCCAATTGTTTCATCTTCCTGTGTACCTCCTAATTTTTTCCTAGTCCTGTGCCCCCCCCCCCAGACACAGAGATGTGTGCATGTGTCCTTCCCACCCATAAGCACTGAGTGGTTGCACTGCCACCTGTGGTGAAGGTAGTCATATAGTGGGAGTCTGTTCCCATCCTGGAGGAGGAGAGCATCCCATGGGGAATGCGCAGTTTTGCTCCTGCCAGTCTCTCTTCAATCAATCAATCAATCAATCAAATCTTTATTTATTCAGGCGATCATCATTGAGCAAGGCTCATTTACAAGATGGACCTGATAAGGTCGAGGTTCGAGTTGATGCACAGCAATTACATCACATACTTATGAGACAGTTATACATACAGAAGAAAGGAAAATGTTATTTATAACACAATAATATACAGAGAATTCACATGTTAAAGCTTGGCTAAGAGAAAGTTAAACTAACATCTACAATATGTACAGTACATATTCCCTTGCGACTCCAGGCTTGGGAACACAAGCCCAGGTCACCAGCATTGCAGGGGGGTGCTCACTGCCACCACAGCAGCAGGCCGGAAGTTTTTGTTGTGTATTCTTATTTTTGTATCTGGGATCGTCTAAATGAGACTCAACATTTAATTTTCAGTGGGTGTCCTACTTTTGCCCCAGTGTTGCAGCTGGATGGGCCTGAAACACGGAGAGGTCAAGTATCTTGTTGCAGATCACACAGTGAGTCAGTAGAAACAGAGGGATCTGAACTTTTGACCTGCTGTTTCACAGCTTAGTGTTCTAACCACAAAACCACAGTGCCTTCCCTTCTTGTAGCCTGGGCTACTGTAGTAGGCAAGATAAGGCAATTTTATTCCTAGGGTGCCCTGAGGCCTTGAGCACCTTATACAATGCAGAAACAGTGTAAACATCACAGGAGAGTAGAGATAAAATCAGTATATAAAGTTACAATTACTAGACACGTGACACAGATTACTGTTTTTTGAAAGGGTTTAAAAAGCGCCAATCACGCTCATTTCATTTTATTTCCCAAAGCCCCTCACTGGTAGCTTATCTGCACTACAGTTTAACTGTTGATGTTTTAGAATTTTTTGTTTTCATATTTTGTGAAGCAGAAGGGATCGTAAATGACAGCTGGCCACCGAGTCCCATCCCCTTCTTGGTCCCAATGTAGTCAAGTGCAGTCCAACTCTTCGTTTTGTGTCGAAGGAGTTTGTAGAGCATGGGGCGCACTCCATGGATAACAATGGGAGCATAATTTAAAACACATATTTGTATATTTTAGAGGTCCATTGAGGGCAAATCAAAGCCCCAGCTCAACTAACCAAGCTCTTGTTAGTTGAGCTGTGGCTTGGTTTGCTCTCAGTGGACCTCTTAAATATACAAATACTCATTTTAAATTACGCTTCCATTCATACTGCTCAACCTTTTTTCCCCCAAATGTGTGTAACCCCCCCTACAAATGGGGGTTCCCAAAAAGTCTTCCTCGGGCTTGCCTAAATGCTCACTGCCAGGTTGGTGTCCTGCGTTTTAGCAGTTTAAATATAATTGCCAGAGAGTGCCTGTATAGCCTCTGTGTACTGTCTCTTTAAGAGCTGCCTGGATTGCAGTCATAAGTAATCTGAGAGGGAGCTCTGTTGAAAGATGTAACTATTTGTTGAAAATCATTTAGAAGTGATAATGATAATGTAGTTTGTCTAACCTGCCTTCTTTGCAGCAAGGACTTTTTTGTTTATCTCCACTATCTTGGTCCTGGACTGCAAATTGGACCAATCAGTACTGGTGGGACCTAAAATGAAGCTGTACTACAGGAGCTGTCTGTAGTCAAAATCTGTAGGAATTGTAGTTTTGGGCTTTTTGCGCCTTTTTGTACCTGAAGGGGGCGCCTTTGTTGTGACTGATAGGAGGATCAGCCAACCGAACCTTTTGGATCTTGGGGAATTTCCCAGGCTGCTGCAGCTAGTTTCAGTTTTGAGCTGAGAAGTAAAGAAGTATCAGCTCAAGTGATTTTTGAGCTGCAGTTCTGTGTAGTTAGTAGTTTTGCATGGGAGAACTGTGAAAGGGCTGAGTTTTTGGCCTGCCTGTCTGCC
Organism: Neoceratodus forsteri; assembly: GCA_016271365.2. Classification (NCBI taxonomy): domain Eukaryota; kingdom Metazoa; phylum Chordata; order Ceratodontiformes; family Ceratodontidae; genus Neoceratodus; species Neoceratodus forsteri. The sequence goes on along the minus strand of JADMNL010000031.1, from coordinate 133,206,214 downwards.
TGCTGTCCCTGAGAGGGAAAATAGAGTTTATTCGGACTGAATCCGAGTTGTGAGGACAATTTAAGCCACTGAACTGTGACCAGGCTTTAACATGAAAAAGACTGAAGATTTGCTGAATACGATCGGTCTGTCAGGATTTCTAGCTGCTTTTGAATCCCTGGTTTGTGTAGAGACTTTGAGATCGTGACTGGAGAGCGGTTTGCCTGGTGCAGTAGAATTTCCTTACATGTAAATGTGCTGTGTATTGAAAGTGGATCGTGATTTGGTTCCCCACTGTGTGAACTGTGTTCTGCTTGCTGGTACAGTAGAATCCTTTACATGTAAATGTGCTGTGTATTGAAAGTGGGTTGTGATTTGGTTCCCCACTGTGTGAACTGTGTTCTGCTTGCTGGAAGCTTTATCCAGCCTAGTCGGACTGAACTGTGATTCATCTCCATTCCGCCTGGGCCATGCCACGCTGGCCCTGCCAGACTAACCCACTGCACAGAGAAAGCCACCGACGTGAGACCTGCCTGGGGATCAGCCCCCTGCTCCATGCTTGAACAGGAACGACGCCTCGGCGAATCATGTGGGCCCTGCTTCTCCTGGCACTCCAGATTAACCACCTGCTGTCTCGATTTTCGTCCAGCCTGTGTCCAGTCTTGGGTATCGTAATCATCAGGGCAGTTCCCTGCAACAACAGCCTAATCTAAAAGTGTGTCATCTGATTGTCTTGTTTTCTTTTCACGAACTGAGCCCTCCAGCTCCAGATTGCAAATAGTGTGTGTTGTGCATGTTGTTTTCTTCCATCTCAGGGCCCCAACCAGTTGCAATGTTCCTGGCTAGCCCACCATTCTCCATCTGGGTACCCAGAGTGTGTGACTGTTTATGGACCCTGAAAGTGCATGTATAACTGTTTCATTGATAGAGCCTTTAAGCAAATTAACCTGATTATGCCCCTCTCTTGTTCAAGACCCTTAAATAAATCAGATCTAACTCTTTTTTGCATTTACCCTGACTGTGGTTCCAGTTTGTGCAAGAGTACTGTACTGCTGTTATTTGCTGTGTATAACCTTGTTTTACAGGGGGTCCCCAGGGCCGGGCCAGAGGAAAGCTCTGGTGGTAAGTGCAAACAGTGTGGGTACTTGTGTGGTGTATCAGGGTATTGTGAAAGTGATTATTGTGTATTGTTCTGGCCACTAGTAAGGAAAGAGGGGGGGTTACAGTGTCCCGGATGGCTGTGCCCAGGTTAGCTTGACCACTACCAACCCTGACCTCCGGGTGGAGGCACCCGTTTCAGAACCCAGGCCCCTTAACCTGCTACTAGCCAAGCAGGCAGGGGTAGTAGCCCTTGGGATAGCACCACCTAGGGGTTACATGTGGAACATTGCCTCACAAAATGTGGAACAAATGGGCAAAATGTGGAACACTTAATCAAATTGTTACCTAAGAAGCTCAGAACACTGTTAAAATGTTTGCAGTTATGTTTAGAAAGTCTGTTGTTAAATGAATAATATATTATTTGCATCATTTACTATAGATATTCACTTAAAAATGGTAACATTGAATGTGGGACAAGTCCTCACAATGTGGAACAGGGAGCTTTTGTGAAGCAAAATGAGGAACTGTTCCTCGTAATGTGGGACAGCTGAGGGGTATGCTCCCATTGCTATCAATGGAGCACACCCCGCGCTCTACAAACGCCTTTGTCACAAAATGTGGGAGCACAGGGGTGGCAACGATGGACCTCAGGACCAGAAAGGGGAAAGGACTGAGTGTCCAGTCCTCATTCATGATCCCTTCCCCTTCACAAAATATGAAAAGAAAAATGTCAAGATAGAAACTGTTAAACTACCAGTGGGGGACTTCGAGAAAGCATCAAAACTGGTGCTGTTTAAGAAATAATGACCGAACTGCAGCTCATTTGCTGGGGTTAACGACTGGCTGGGGGGAGGGAGGCCCAAGGTGCAGCTGAGGGTCAACCCTCTTCAGCCTGTCATTAATCCCCAGGAAACGACAGACCGCAAGGTCTTCATTGGGCTAGTACGTCTAATCACATCAAAAAGGGGAAAAATTGCTTTAAAAAAAGTTTACAAAACACACATGCATTTCTAAGGGATTAACTCCCAGTACAGCAGCCAATCAGAGTGTGCATTTGCAAAATGAATAATTAATTAGACTTATAATTAAAAGTGTCAACTGATGGGCCCTGTCACACATGCAGAGGTACTGAGGTCCAGTGCCCAGGGGCGATGACTCCAAATGCTCGATCTCCAGAAGATTTTAGACATGTGTACACTTTATAGGCTGTTATAGTGGGTTCTTGGGAATCTGTGGGTGATCTGAGCTGCTGTCTATATCTGGCCTGTTCAGGTGAGGTAACATTCATTACCCAAAACCTGTTGACATCGCTGTGGGGGATCGGAACTGCCTGTTCAGGTGGAGGTAGCATTCATTATCCACAACCTATGGACATAGCTGGCATAGCCATGGAAAGGAAGCGCAGCTGGAGGGGCAGCCAAGGGGGTGGCCTCTTTGGTAGAATGGTGGGGTGTAGCGAATGTGGAGTGGTCATGGTACTAAATTGGGCTTGGAGGATGGGAGCTTGCAGGGTGTGTAAACAACTCACACAGCTAAGGAAGGAAATAGGGTGGCTACGATGGGCACTGTGCATGGTGTCTGACCAGTGGAATATTTCATACATTTTAAATGACAGCTCTGTTGTGCTGTGTGACAGCAGCATATTAACAAGCAATCATGATATGTCCACTACCACTGTGATTCCAACACTAGTTTGCAAAGTCAGTAAAAGTGCAAAATCCGTGAAAAGTGTCAAGACACAGATGGATAAAATGTTACAGCATACAAGAAGAACACAGACATTATTGCCACTTATTGCAAAGAAACAGACTTGCACCATGGTGTCAGTGGGAACACAGTGTGACATTCAACAGGTCATGGAACAAGACACTGCAAGAAAACATTATGGCACTGATATTGATTACGAATATTCAACCAGTGACACTGACTCATCATTGGATATCGAGTCGAGCAACAATGATGATGACTATGACTCAGCATGTGCACAAAGCACAACAGAAGGAAACCTAGCCTAGACACAGACAAATCAGTTCCACTTCGAAGCAACACCACACCTTCAGATGACAAGTACTTCTTGGTGTTGGAGACATGCCTGCAATTGCTTTTCCAGACCTGTTATATATGTAGGGCTGTAACAAGCACCGTCATCAAACAAATGGTTGGCACGATGATCGATGTTGTGTCCACCTGTGCCCGTGGTCATGTGTGAACATGGAAGAGTCAGCAGATGCATGGAGGAATGCCTATGGGAAACCTTGTGTGTTGTATATCTGTGTTCACTTCTGGAATACCACCAACTAAAGCTCCTTGGCTGTTCAGTCAGATGCACATGCCGGAACTTTCACTAATCACCTACCACAAGGTTCAAAAAAGTTACATAGTGCCTGCCATACAGAATGTCTGGCACCGACATCAGGAAGATATTATTCAGGACATTGGTGAAAAGCCATTGATTCTGGGGGAAAGTGCACACTGTGATTCTCCCGGACATTCAGCCAAGAATGGCCTATACACATTGATGGATCTACAAACAAAAACGGTAGTGCATATCAACTTGATACAGGTAGTATTTCACGTTTACCACTCTTACTGATGACGTTGGTTTGCCATTCATAAAATCTGATTCAGTTTCTCATTATAGAGTTCACAAGTCAAAAACTTCACTGCTATGGAGCTGGAAGGGCTGACTAGAGGCCTTCAGTTCTTATTGGGTCATGGCTGTCAGATATCGGAACTTGTGACAGACCAGCATGTTCAAGTGCATGCATTTATGAAGAAGTCACAGCCACAGATTAAACATCTGTTTGATGTCTGGCACATGTCGAAAGTTAAGTATTCTTGTTATAATGACCTTCAACCGTTTTCAAAGAGCATTACTCGTAATACTGTATGTAAGCAATAAGGCACAATGGGGTCTGTGTAAGCCGCATTTCACGGCACCGCCAGTGGTGTAGTAAGGCAGGAGGACGAAGGCAAGGTGACTTCAACTGCTGGCCGTGCTGTGAAATATGTTTGTTTGTTGAATTTTGTTGACCCGGTAAGCCCACTGGGCCTAGAAGTCCCTTTTCAGGAAGCGACGGGATACAGATGGTAAGCAACTGAATTTGAACCAGATTAAGCTGTTGGTGGTATTTATAGTGAATGAGGAAATTTGGCCAGGACACTCGGGAAATTCCTACTCTTTCGATAAGTGCCATGGGATCTTTAACATCCACCTGAACTACCACCAATCCAGGCAGATGGGACCTCGGTTTAACGTCTCATCCGAAAGCCGGCTGGTGATGGAAATATGGTTAGCACACACCGCTGACTGCCTTACTGCACTTATGATTTTTTTTGTTTTTCTTTTGACCATTGGGAAACGCATGTTGATATGTCAAAAATAGATTTATTTGTGTGCATTTCTGATACCGCCCACTGCAAGTGATGTCATTGATTATGTCACTGTATCATTGCCTACCTTCTTCCTTTTTTTGTCTGTTGTTCTTCACATTAAAGATATGGAATGATTACCATGGAATACATGCATTCTAAAATCGGTTGATTCCACCCAAACCAACCCAGACCTTTGGGTGGAGGCACCCATTTTAGAACTCAGGCTCCTTAACCTTTTAGTAGCCAAGCAGGCAGGGGTAGTAGCCTTTGGGATAGCGCCACCTAGGGATTACATTGCTCTCAGAACCGGCAGCACCTCCAAAAACATAAGTGACTTAAACCCTACCCCACTACAGAACCTGGCCAGCACCTCGAACCTAGCCGGCACCTCCATTACACTATTCCCCGCTAGATCATTCATCCCTAGATGGAATAACAGGTGTGTATTTTTGTCTTGGGTTTTCCCCCAGGACAGAATGTAATGAATAACTTAATTTGCCGTCATCCCTGGTAAGCATTCAGTCCATATACCCCTACACTTTTTTACCTTCCCTCCCCCCTTCCATGCCCTTTATTATTGAGTCCCCCACTATCAGTACTTTCTCCTCATCAACCATCTGCTGTGCTAGCTGTCCTCCTTGCCTGACTTCCCCAGTCCTCCTGAATGAACCTCTACCCTCAGTTTTCTCCCTAATTTTACCACCCACTCCCCCAACATATCCCCCTCCAGGGGACACCCCCCCTTTGCATGGTCTTCTGTACTCTGCCACCTTTCTCCGTTCCTATAACCCTCACTTCTCTATTACTCCACCACCCTTCCCACCTCATCCTTGTCTACTGTGGGACCTGTAACAGACTCCCCCACCTCCTGCACAGTCCCCCCTTCACCTCCTCCCTTTCTGTCTGAGATGATCCCCTCTCATCAAACTTGCCATTTCTAAATTTTGTGTGCACTGTGGCCCCTAGAGAATTTTCTTCCTCTGCACTTGCTCTGCTTGCATAGGTCCCTGCACCCCCATGCATCTCCCAAATCATGCTCTACCCTTTTCCCTGCCCTTGCTGCTCTCTTTCCATTTATTGGCCCTGAGGGCCCCATCCACGCACTTTCAATTCCTTGCCTTAGCTCTTCAACCATAGACACCTCGCTGCCCCCGGCCCAGGCTCCTCTAGTACCTCACCCTGTGTCCCTAAAGGGTCCCTCCCCTTTCCATCCAGTGTTACTGCACTCAGGAGATCATTCTCTGTGTCTCCCAGCTTCTTTTTCCCTGCTTAACCCTTTGCTGGCTCCTCGCAGTCGCTCTCCTCCCTTACTTCCTCTACTAGAAGACCGAGGGGTGCAAATCGGTTTTCTTGCTCTGCTCCCATGCTTTCCTTTTTTGTTACCTGTATAGGCCTTATTTGAAGTCTGTCCCCGATTCGCAAGCCTCTGTCTTCCTTTACCTGGTCCTACTATCTTCCAAGCCTCCTTTTCTCTAGTTGCCTCCTTGCCTCCTTTCTCAGAATTCCTCATCTCACCTGTACATTTGCTATTTTCCTCCTCTAAATTTTCTGTTTTCTTTGTATCACCTCTACATTTGCTATTTCCCTCATCCTGCCTCTAAATTTGCTAGTTTCCTCCTCCTGCACCCTATTGCATCCACTTGTCCCCCTTCCTATCCTCCTTCCTCCAAGCCCCTGCACTCTCAAACCATTTTCCCAGACCCCCGGCACATCCCCCTACTTCCTCCCTCTCCATTCCTGGCTTACACTGACCCTCCCCTGGCTCCCTCCCTTTCCTCCCCTGCACAGTGCCCATCGCAGCCACCTCTATTTCCTTCCTCAGCTGTGTGAGTTGTCAGCCACCATGACAGTCTGTGCACCGTCTGTGTCTTCGCTGTGCTGTGCCTGTTTTTCATCAGGGTACATTTCCATGGTGTCCATTGCAGATACTGAGACGTCAACACCAACGTGGACATTGTCTACATCAGAGTTCTGTGTGACACATAGTGTATGAACTGCTGAAGGTGGTGCAGAAGTACTTGGACCTTCCTCGTTGGTATCCAACATTTGGATTTTTGAAAGTGCAGATTCAATAAACTATTAAAAAAAGGCAGAAAAGGGATGTAAAAATGGGTACAATGACTGACTGTGCAACATATATAACAGTGACATAAATGATCATATCATTCCACAGTGTACCACAATATATCAACGGTGTTGTGGTACATTGCAATAATATGAGAAATGATGGATGACATTCAAACCGTCGCACTCAGCTAATTCAATTGTATGTTGTTCTGTGACACTTCATCTGCAGACAAAAGATGGTAATTTTATTGGCCTATAAATGGGACAGCAACCTCTACATCAGTATGACTTCACTCAGCTTTGAAGTGTTAATGGAATGCAGCAGGAACAAGATATCAGAAAGTTCCATAAGGTCAGCAGGGAAGATAGTAAGACAGGTAAAGGAAGGAAACAAGGAAACACTAGCAGGAACAGTAAAAGAAGGGGACAAGACTTTCTATATATACCTTACTGAAATAAGAAAGTCAAACGGGGTATTGCAACGATCAAAGGGGATAAGGAAGAGTGTGTAGAAGTGAAGAAAGGAAAAGCTTCAATCCAAAATAGATACTCTGGCTCAGTATTTACCGTGGAGAAGTTAGGGCAGGGCCCACAGCTCTGCACCATGTACACAGGGTGGAGGGAGGTGTGCACTTGTCCCTTCAGCAAATACAGGATTCCACAACAGCTAGTTAAGCTCATGGTGGACAAGCCAATGGGACAGGATGGCATACATCAAAGGGTACTGAGGCAGTGGCTAACTGCTGGGTGGAAAGAAAAGAAGAGTGGTGGTAAATGGTATACAGGCAGAAGACATGCAATACACAAGTGTGGTATCTGATGTGTAAGTACTAGGGGCAGTATTCTTCAATATATTTACCACTGACATGTCAGATGGACTTCAGGCTAAGGATGGTCAGTTCGAACATCACACCAAGATCTGCTAAACATTAGATGACACAAATGGGTTGTGCAGAATGAGACAGAGGGATACAGATAAGGAACACATGGGTGGGAGATGAACGGTTGATTAGGACGTGGTAGTATTCGGAGTAAACGGTGTTGTTGGTATTCAGGTGTAAGGGGTTTGGCAGAGGGTTCATGGAGTGGTGAGGGTAAGGGTAATGTTGCAGTGGTATGATGAGTGAGTGTAGTCCACCACATACTCAAGAAGGCTGTTCCATGCATCCAAAACCCTCTCGGAGAAAAAATACTTCCTCACATTACCTACGAGCCTTCTCTCCTCTATCTTCAGAATGTGCCCCCTTGTTCTTGCACATCCCTTTCTGTGAAATATGCTACCCTGTTGGACTCTGTTGATTGTCTTGAGGGTTTGATGTCAGTAGGGCAATTGCATAACAGCTTCACAAGAAAGTCTTATTGCTTCTGTGATGTACGTTGTGATATTTTGCCAATGTTGCTCTGCACCCTATTTCTTAACTGTTTGCTACTGGGGTTATGAGGCACTGTCCCATTTTGAGAAAATCAGCACTTTTGAAATGCAGTACCTTCACTTTTGTAGGACTTGACTATACAGCATAGTGTATCGTGAACCCATTTCTATATGTGAGATCCTGTCTCCGTAAACATTTCAGAGTACCAGGTCTAACATTGCTCCCTCTTCAGTGGGTTGAAACAGCAGCTGTCTGAGGCTTGCAGCCTGTAGGGCAGCAAGAATGGTCCTGCTCAGGGATGTGGTTACACCAAAAGTGCTCCACTTAACATATGGCATATTCAGGTCCACCATCAGCAATATCTGGACCCTCAGAACCATGGGTGTGTAACGAGGCCATGAACCAGTAATGCATCAATGTGTCTCCTGACCTCCATTCCACTCCAAAAAACCTAGAGGCAAGCCATCCTCTGATTCATCACCATTCTGTACCTGTCCCACCCTGTGCTGAACCACACTCCCTACAAGCCAGAGCCAAATCACCAGGCAGTGCATTCCACGATTCCACAGCTATGTCACTCAAATACCTCCTCCTCCGCCTTTCCACCATTATCCTTCCCCCTTCCAGCTTCCATCTGTATCCTCTGGTGATTCCACCTTCCTTTGGCCTAATCATCAACTCCTGATTTACACTATTTATTCCCTTGCGGTACTCGAACACCTCAATCATGTCCCCCTGTCCATCCTGTCCTCCAGTGACAATAGGCCGAACTACTCTAGTCTCTCCTCATACGTGAAATCCTCCAGCACCCAGATCATGTATGTCACCCTCCTCTCAACCCTTTCTATAACCTGGATGTCCCTCCTCAGGTGCAGCCCACACTACTTCACACAGTACTCAAGGTATGGTCTAACTGGGCCATTGTACATTTCACTTTTGCAGAAGTCATGGTGGACTCCTAAAGTCCACATTTTATGAACTCCCATGTCCCTTCTACATCCATCCTATGTGTAATCCCACTCAAGTGTTCCTTGAGAATCTCTCCTATGCCCCTAAAGTCCGCTCAACTCAAATCAATGGCCATTGTCCTGTTCCTATCCCCCTACCCCCAAAAAACGTATCCTCAACCAGATAATATCATAGACGCTCCCTGCCAGGGGATCGTACACTGCCACATCCACTACAAGATCACTGTCAGCCAGAACAACGCCCAGTACGTGAACATCCCTTGTACGCTGAAACACCTGCTGACTGAGGATCACAGCCAGGAAATCATCCAGCAACCTCTGCCCCTTTGCCACCATGGAATTCATGGTTCCCCAGTCAGTAGCTGGCATATTTAGATCCCCATCAACACCACTACCTCCCCTTTTCGTACACAGGGTCACTTAATGCTATCCAGCAAACAGTACTCCACAACCTTAGCCATCCCTGGCAGACTATAAACCACTCCCATCTTGATCTTTCCTCATACATGGGGTTCGCAGGTCACCCACACGGTATCCACATTTCCATCTGCTTCCTCCACCATAATAATCTCTATGTTCTGTATAATGCACATAGCCACTCATCACCCTCAACCCTCTTTTGTATCCTTCCTAAGCACCATGTATCCACTCACAGTAACACCCCAACCATGCCTTGGGTTAACACAGGTTTCTGTGACCAACACCACATCTACCCATACTTCCATTGGCATGGCCTGGAACTGTGGCATCATTACCCATGCTTCTGGCATTTACCAACACCACCCCCAACCCTTGTCCCTACCCCCTTTACCATGCCCCCCGTATTTCATATACATCCACCTTCCTTACTCGTCTACAGTACTATCCTTCCATAGACTTTTACCGGACCCCTCCTGTACGATCTGAAGGCCATGCCCGTCCTCAACAGGTAAGGCGATATGGTCAGCCACCCCGTTCCCCCCCTCACAAGTTTAAACCACACCTAGATTGAATATAGTGTGCCATCCCCTATTTTAGGACTTCCTTCCCAATGGGATTAAGGCGAAGCCTAGGTGTGAGACTTAGGCTGTATAGCATGAATTCACTTACTGTGGCAGATAAATATGTTTAGATTGCTTGAAACTCGTACCCTTACTTGTAACTGTTAATAACAGCTGTGGACATGCGTCAGCTGTCCTACATAATGAGTACACCTGAGACACCATGAGAAAAGACACGGCATGATTACACAAACTGTCAATGTCATCCCACAACAACATGCCACAGAAACGGCAGTTGTGATGCCATGACACAAAGTAGAATGGATAGGAAATAAAACCAAATGAAAAAATTATTACATATATATATATATATATATATATATATAATAGTAAAATAAATCCCCTCATGTCTTCAGCGCTTCAAATATGCTGACCTTTTCTTTGGAGAAGATGTTGCCACTAATGTTGATGTAGTGTTGAAAATACTGGGTACAGCGTCAGGTTTCAACTTGGGCTTCACTCCAGTCCATCCGAGAGCCTCAAACTTGAGTGGGTCACACTCATATGCGGAACGCTCAAAATGTACTGAGCAAACGCAGCTGTACTTAGATGGCGTAAAATTTTGACGACGACAAAAATGAATTCATGCCTTACACGTAACTCTGTCATGGGGGAACTTGAAAAAATGTGTCCCACAGCCACGGACACTTTTATTCTTGTATCCAAAAACAACACAGTATGGCATGGTCAGAACAATTAATAATGAGCACACAAAACATTAATTTAAAACTGATAGTTCACTATTCAACTTAGCTGTCATCAGTCAGACCTCAAATGGCACTTTCCCTCCTTCAACTTATTTTGTCTTCATTTTCCCTCCATGACAAGTGATACAGTAAACATTCCATCACTGACATCCAATAGGAAGCTTGCATAAACCAATGTTACCTAAATAAGACTGTAAGAATATGTAAAGCCACATTTATGGTAGTGAAGAATCACACAAAAAAAGGAAAACACACAGTAAATATTATTTTTAATTAATTTATTAACACAACACATACTGAAACATATTGAAGATTATTGCGTGAAAATGACAGGTTGAGGCAATACTGCATAGCATACTACTGTTGATGCTGGGGGGGGGGGACGCCATAATTGTTTTCTTTTTTCCCCACATAGCTGCAATAATATTTCTGTCATTATTAAGCCCAAAACTGCTTGCGCTCACATTCACAATCCCACACAGGGACTGATATCGAACTCCGACTTGCAGGACCGTGCAGCAACAGCATTCTTCAGCCAGCTGATGACTTGCTACTGTGACGTCATCGCATTTGACGTCGGGAAGTAGGAGGCACGTGGGTGGAGTATGCAGACCGAGATTACCAGTCAAAACAAACGCTGGCATACTAAAATCACAAGCATAATTGCGAAAAAACAGAAGGACGAACAATAATGAACCTTGGCAGGATTGTAAGGGACACCAACACACAACGATCAATCAGGAGCAACAGGACCTTCAAGGTACAGGAAAAGGGGGGTTTATTTGTCCTTTAAACAAAAGTTGCAGTGAGCTACCCTGATTATTCACGATACCCAGGCTAAACACAGGAGGGCTGATGGATGAACTCTCTGGATTGCCATAGGAAGCTTGGCCCCTTGATGATGGATCTTTCTGTGCAGCAAGGTAGTGAGGCAAGACCCTCGTGGCAGGGCCTGTCTGCACCAGGCAGCTCAGATTCAGTTCAATTCTTGCTGGGAAAACAACTTCCAGCACTAGCACACAGTCTACAGCAAATGGGGAGTTCCGATCGCGATCCCGTTCCAACACTTAGCACATTCATAAGTAAAGAAAGTTTTACTGTACCAGGCAGGTGACTCCTCGGTCCCAATCACAAAATACACTGCAATTACCTGGGAGCACTACGGTAGCTAAAGTCCCGACAGGCCGATCACTTTCAGCAAAATCTTTGGTCTTCTACAGGGTAAGCCTGGTCTCACAACAGCAGCAGCTAGCTTTTTTCCTCACAAATTCAGTTCAGTCTGAAAACACATTTTCTCTCTCTTCTCTTCCTCTCACAATGGCAAGCAGGTCGAGATTCAGGCCTCACACGCAACTCCCGCGCGAACTACCACGCCGCTCACATAGAGCAGAGCTGAGCTCCTTCCCTCTTCACTGTCAACTCGAATTTGGCTTCCCAACAGACAGCCCAGGGTCTTTCACTTAGATCCAAAAGGTTTAGTTGGTCAGTTCAGTTGTCAATCATAGCAGTGCTCCCTCTATAGGTGCAAAAAGGCGCCAAGGATCCAAAACTACATTACCCAGAGGCACCTTCCATACAGTCCCATTTCCACCGGCTCTAACTGAGAGTCCCAGTCCCGATTGGCCCAAAGCAAGCTCCATCTTAGAGTCTTCCATGCTGATTGGTCCAATTCAACAGTCCGGGACCAAAATGATGTAGCTAAACAGAAACAGTCCAGGCTGCAGTAAAACAGGTTAGAACAAACTGCAATTTTATTATCACTCATTTAAACAATTCCCAGCAATTAGTTACATCTTTCAAAAGAGCTCCCTCTGCACACTTAACGACGGCAGAAACGGAGCAATTTAGCAGCAGCTCGAGCGAGACTCAGGCTTAAACACACACAGTCCCCCCCCCCATTCAAAGTAATTATGTCTGCAAGCAGACAGCTCTTAAAGAGACAGTACTTGGAGGCTTTTAAAAGTGCTCACTGGGAATCACATTTAAATGGCTTAGACACCGAACACCTCCAGGCTCTGAGCAATTAGGCAAGCTTTTGGAAGACTTTTGGGAACCCCCATTTGCAGGGGGGTTACAGCAAGTTCTGACAGGAAGCAAAGAATGAGGAATTCAACGGTTGGCTAAAGGGCTGGTGTGCAGAGAGGGGGTTCGGAGTTCATGGAGATTGGGGCAATACGTGGTGGGATGAAAGTCTCTTTGCTCAGGAGAGGCTTCACTTAAATCAGGAGGGAGTATCAGTGCTTTGATGCAGGATGGAGGAATTCCTGGAGGGTAAGCTAAATTTAAACTAAGGCGGGGGGGGCAGGATTGTACAAGTCTCTGGCGGAGGTTTGGGGAGGCAGACAGCACCCCCCAAAAGCATAAGTCAAAACAGCTATAGATTTAGGAAAATAATATATATACTGGAGGGGAAAGGGAGGGGAAAGATAGAGGGCGATCAAGGACACAGGAAGATAGGAAAGTGGAGAGGAATGTGCACAAATGCACGGAGCCTGGGCAACAAGGTGCCAGACCTGACAGCAGTCATGGCTGAGGCAAGCCTTGATCTGGTGGGGATAACGGAAACGTGGGGTCATGGGGACCAGGACTGGGACATGGAAATACCTGGGTTCGCATTGCTCAGGAAGGACAGGGAGAATAGAAGAGGAGGGGGGATAGCACTAAATGTGAGGGAGGGCATCAGGGCAGTGGAATTACAGAGTAGAACGGGAGGAGTAGAGTCCATTTGGGTGGCAGTGCCTATAGGGAAGGGGGAGACTGTACGTGTTGAGGTGATGTACAGGCTGCCCTCACAAACTGACTTAGAAGATGAGGCAGTGTTGGAGGAAATAATGAGAATGGTTAATAAAGGTGAGGTGCTGTTGATGGGGGATCTAAATCTACCTGACGTGAGTTGGGACACTTCCTCGGCCAAGTCAGGGAGGATAACAGGGCTATAGTGGATTGTCTGCAGGCAGCCCTACTAAGGTAGCTGGTAAGAGATTCCATCAGGGAAGGGGTCTTGCTGGAGTTAGTCCTGACAAATGGCGACAGGGTGGGTGAAGTTGAGGTGGGAGAACACATTGGTTCAAGTGACCACAGTGTTGTCTGGTTCACTGTGCAAACATCTGCAGTGGGTGCTAGAACCAAGGTAAAAGTGCTCAACTTTAGAAGGGTAGACTTTACCAGCATGGAGGACTATGTGCAGGAGGTGTTAAGGGGGGAGATCTGCAGGAAGGGGTGGATGGTATGCGGGAGGGTATCAAAGAGGCCATAATTGGGGCAACGAATCTCTATGTCAGGAGGGTTCATAAGACCAGGAGGAAGAGAAAGCCTCTTTGGGTTAGCAGAGAGGTGGCAGGCAGGGTTAGGGAGAAGAGGAGGGCGTTCAAGAAATTCAAGACAATGCAAAGGGGGGAGTACTGGTAAATATACCGGAGGAGGCAAAAGGAGGTAGGCAGAGAGGTGCAGAGAGCAAAGGCCAAAGCAGAAGAGGAACTTGCCAGGTCAGTCAAGACCAGAGACAAAGCTTTTTTGGGGTATGTCAGTGAGAGGAGGAAAACTGGTAGGGGGATAAACAGACTTAGAAACAAGGAGGGAGTCTCGATGGTGGATGATGGGGATAAGGTGCAGTTATTACATAAATATTTTTGCTCAGTATTTGGGGTAGAGTGGAGGGAGATTTTGCAGACATCGGTACAGGAGTTAAGGCAGAGATAGGGGTTGATACGAGCCCGTTCAAGGAGGGGGCAGTCTTCAGAGAGTTGGAGCAGCAACGAGTGAACAAGGCCATGGGGCGAGATGGGGTGCATCCTTGGGTGCTGAGGGAACTTAGGGATATTCTGGTGGCTCCCTTAGCAGCTCTTTTTAGTAGGTCTCTGGAGACAGGGGAGGTCCCAGAAGACTGGAGGATGGCAAACATCATCCCTCTTCATAAAAGGGGTGATAGAGAAGAGGTGCGTAACTATAGGCCTGTGAGCTTCACATCCATAGTAGGCAAAATTATGGAAAAGTTACTGAAGGGCAGGATTCAGCAGTATTTGGAGGGCAATGAACTTATCGATAGGCATCAGCATGGATTCACTAAGGGGAGGTCCTATCAAACAAACTTAATAGAGTTCTTCGACGGGGTCACTAGGGAAGTGGACCAAGGGAGTTCAGTGGATGTTGCGTATCTTGATTTTAGGAAGCATTTGATTCTGTTCCGCATGGGGTACTAATCTATAAATTGGATGAACTGGGACTGGGAGGTGAGGGTAGTTAGATGGGCGCAAAACTGGCTAATGGATAGGAGTCAGAAGGTAATAGTAAATGGTGTCACCTCATGGGAGGGAAAGGTCACAAGCGGAGTTCCCCAGAGGTGGTTTTGGGTCCACTGCTGTTTAACATATTCGTGGCAGATATAACTGAGGGTCTAAGGGGTAGGGTGTGTCTCTTCTCGGATGACGTGAAGATCTGTAATGGGGTGGAAAACCAGGAGGAGAGAGAGAATACGCACAGGGACCTAGGATTATTGGAAGCTTGATCCAAAAGATGGATGTTGGCCTTTAACGTAAAAAAGTGCAAAATCATGCAATTAGGGAGGAGAAACCAGAATGAGACTTACTACCTTGGGGGTCTGGCACTGGAAGAGATGGAGGAGGAGAGGGACCTGGGAATTATTGTTTCCAGGGTAGCTAAACAATGAGGGTAGGTGGTAGCCAAAGCTAGTAGGATGTTGGGCTGCAGTGGGAAGGGATTCACTAGGAGGAAGAGAGAGGTTATCATACCCTTATATCAACAGTTGGTTAGACTGCATTTGGAATATGGGGTGCAATTTTGGAGACCGTTCCTGAAAAGAGATGTGGACAGGCTGGAGGGGGTGCAGAGATGAGTGACTAAGATGGTAACGGGGGTTAGTCACCTGACATATGAAGACAGATTGAGTGAACTGGGAATGTACTCCCTGGAACACAGAAGGGATAGGGCAGATATGACTGAGACCTTTAAATATATTAAGGGGATAAATAGAACCAGAAGTGGGACTTTTTAAACTAACGCATGCGTTGGAAACTCCTATTATATGCTGATGATGCGGTACTATTCTACACCCACCCTGACCCTACCACACTACGGCAGACCCTTCAAAAATCTTTCACAGATGCTGAGTTGTGGTTTACTGACCATAGGCTAGTACTAAACTATAAAAAAAACTAAGTCAATGTTGTTTGCTCATGCCCAAAACAAGCGACACCCCCTACTCATCAAAAAATGCCCATAATGAAACTCTGGAGCAAGTCAACTACTTCAGGTACCTTGGGGTCACCCTGGACTCAGGGCTTATCTACCATGAACACATCCGCCTCCTAAGCCCTGTAGTCAACATATGCATTGGGCTACTACACCGCTACAAACACTGCCTTCCCCCTGACGCCCTCAACTAGCAGTCTCCTCGTCTGTCCTCTCGCTAATCGATTATGGAATCTTGATCTATGGCGCAGCTGACAGCACAGCCCTCAATAAGATCAGGACTGCCCTGAATAAGGCCTGTAGACTGACCACAGGCTGCAGCCATCTAACCCATATATGTATGCTTTACGACCACACCGGTTGGTTCAATTTTGATGGGCGACTGAAGTACCAGACCTGTCTCTTTGCTAAAAAAATCAAGGCCGGCCTAACTCCCACAGGTCTCACATCGCTACTGCAACCAGTTCGATTTGCCAAATACACACACAACTCTGAGAAATCCCCCTTCCATGTCCCTCTCTGCAAAAGCACGATGGGGCAAAGAACTTTTCTCTACCAGGCACCTCTATGGTCTAACGCACTCCCCAAGACCTTACTCACTGAATCCAAACAAGGCCATTTCAAATCTCTCCTTTGGGAACATGTCAGGCTGGAGACTACCTGTGACTGTTTCTGATCCCCCCAGCTATCATGTTAGGCCAAATTATGACAAAGGTCCTACTACTTATGTTGGTCCTGCCTCAAAGACCTACTGTTAGAACCATGTTTCATCTAGGCCCTACTGTTTGCACCAATGGCCTATGTTAATACAACTCTGTCTTGAACTATTAACAATCGATGTAGCATAGTGTTTGCCTAGTATCTATGTCTGAAAATTTTGTGCTGTATATACTGATAGTTTACTTAATTACACCTTTGTGTGCGCTGTTTAACATTTGTTGACCTGTTGTCCAGTCTGTATCTATACTCTGTAATACCCTGACGTGGAGCCTTTGTAAAGGAGTCTCTGACTCAAAGTTTGTAAATTCCGATACGGTTCAATAAATAAATAAAATAAAGGGGCACAAGAGGAACAGGGGGCATACGCTACAGATACAGGGTGGCAGGTTTAAGGGAAACAACAGGAAGAACTTTTTCACTGAAAGGGTGTTGGAAGAATGGAATGAGCTCCAGGAGAAGGTGATAGGGGAGGTCACCGTAAGGGGCTTTAAGAGAGGATGGGACGGCCACATGGGTCTGGTATCAGGAGCGGGAGGTGGGAGGGAACGAGGGCGCCACAGGAAGAAGTAGGTTGCTGGAGGAAGTCCTAGCCCTCTGCTACATGCCTTGGGCAGACTTGGTGGGCCAGGCGGTCCTTTTCTGCCATCATGTTTCTATGACATCAGCATGGAATGCATAGGAGGCCGCACTTGAAGAAATAATGAGAGAGGATGGGAGGGTATACAGTTAGGAGGCCTTTGCAGTAGCTAGGGCCCATGTTGTGTGGGGCTTTGTATGTCAGCAAACCTATCTTGAAGGTGATGCTCCACCAGAACTGTAGCTAGTGCAGATCTCATTGCAATGGCATAATATGCTCAGACCGGGGAGTCCCAGCACTCAGCCAGGCTGCCATGTTCTATACACCAGCTGCAGGGGATGCAGTAACCTTATGGATAATGATAGGTAAGAGGCGTTGCAGTAGTCCAGTCCAGACATAACAAAGGCATGAACCAGTGTTACCAGGTCAGCTGGCATGAGGGGTCCAGCTGGCTCTTCAGGAAGAAAGAGAGGTATGCAAAATCTATTTAATGCTGTGTTCTGAACAGCCAAGTCTCTGCAGATGGCTTGCAATCTGTGGAACAATGTAGAATTTTGCAGAGGGCAGTAAATAAGCTAAGGCCTGAGGTAAAAGAAGCTCTTGAAAATGATCAAATTTCTTTAGGCCCCCAGAACAGGATGAACTGGGGGGAAGGCGTTTCATGAAAGCGAAGCATTTGGCTCATGGGGAGAGAAGGCATGGGCTGCCTGGCATTGATGCATATGTTCCGGACAACCAAGAAGCCGCACAGTGGGCATCTACTTAAAGACAGCCACTCACTCATGCCCCATGCCCCAAGCAGCCATGTGACCATGGTGGTCCCAAGAGTCGGAGTGCGGGACACTGTAATAGGGGCAGAAAGGGAAAGAAAATGCAAACAAAAAACCTGTAACACCAGTGGTGTGGGTCGACTTATGGAAGGACTTATGTATTCCCACTAACTGCTCGTCACGTTGCCACCGGTGAATGTTTTTAACATGTGGCTAAGATTTCTGAAGTTACCTGTGCCACAGAGGTGAAAACCTTCTGATCATGCCTTTTTTAGCAACAGTATAGTACATGGTTAGAATAAATAATTTGGCAGCGTATATCTGTGGCTCATTCTTTCACATAGTGGCTAAGCAGTTTGGGGTCACATTAGCCACAGTGGCTAACATTTTCAAAATTCTATGGGGAATGGAGGATTTGGCTTAAATCTAGGCGAAGACCCCGGTCCGCTTCCCCACACCCAAGATGTGATACCAGCAACTCACTTAGAAGACAGCAGCTGTGGGACATGGAGGAGAAACAATTAAAAAACATAAATAACAAGGGCACATACACTGTGTCATCTATTTAAAGGGATTAGAGCCAGGGTCTCCTGATTCAAAGCTCTTTGCACCACCTACCAAATCCCACAACCTCTTGCTTTGGTCAGACAGGACTTCTCTGCTGTATTTGATCCACGGCAACTGAAGAATCCTGGTAGAATTACTGTCTCTTTGGCACACAGTACTAGCATGAAATGGCAGCCAGTGCCTTTTTGCAAGAAAGGCAGCTGACATCAAAACTTGCTTAAAAAAAAATACTCTGTTAATAACATGATCTGGAACCAAGTCCCTCTTAGCACAGTTTTCTGTAGGCCAGGTGAAGCAGTGCTCAGGAAGCAGGGCAGAGGAGGGCTGGGGGTGGCAGCATTGATAAAACTCCAGTGTGACACAAGAGTTCAGTCAGTTTCAGGCAAACTGCCTTGCATTTTCTTTCATTACTCCATGTATCTGCTTCCTAGAAAGACAGCGCGCGTAAGTGCCAAGAGACTGCAATTAACCTTAATTAGGAGAGGAGCTGAGTGGGATATAGCAATCAGCTGCTCTGGCAAAGAGGTCAACAGAGCCAAGAAACAGTTTATTGGGTCACTCAGTTGTTTATCTAGTTCACTGAGCTACTTGTGTGGTTCAGATTAACTGTATCTGGGTTAAAGGGATTTTGGTCTGGCCCAAGGGGGCATGGAATAGGGTGTATAATTATAGAGTGAGACTGCAGTGTGGCGGAAACCAGGGGAGGTCAGTGCTGACCTAGATGTGTGAACTGAATGTAATAATGAAATCTTGACCCTCCATGGAGAAACCATTTCAGAACAGATGCACTTTCTTAATGATCTAAGCCTTTATTTGGCAAACAGGTAGTCCTTTCTTTTCCCCCCAGACAGAGTGGAGTAAAAGACCCACTTACCAATTCATACAGTTTTAAATAGTTAATTTTGGTAAAAAGATAATTATGAATAAACCATGGATAGACCAACATTTTGTGACATAGGTCATTTCATAAGGGTACCACATTCAATTTTTAGCATCTTTTTGTCCCCTTTAAATACACAGCTTTATTTGTTTTTTCCTCAGTTTTTCAATACCTCATTTTACAGCTTTGACTGTTCTCTAAGATCAGGCCGATTCCTTAAACCCAAATAATAGGGCTTCTTAATGGTGCTGTTGACAGGGCCACTCATGGCTCTGCGCTTCAAAGTAGCAACCCTCCTTGGCTCAAGAGGTCTTTTGCCCCCTCACCAGCTCTGTCCACATCTGCCAAGATACCTCTGAGTCCACCCACTGCCCATCTCTGTCACTCACTTGGTCCCTCAGGGGAGTCCATGGAAGGCATTTCCTCACTCAAGACCATTTTTCTACATGGTGGGTTCCCTTGGGGATGTCGACAGCTAAGATTTCCCTTCAGCCCATCTAATGTGTGTATGTTGGGGGGGGGGTAGAAAGTGGGAAGTTGGGAGCAGTGAGGCCCGAGACTGCTGGTGTCATGCTGAAGCCCATCAGGGCTTTTCCAGAGTTGCGATCCTCATCCTCGGAACACGAGTTCCAAGAGCACCACAGTACCCATGCATGCCCACACACGGCACTAGTCAATGTCCTCCCTCCCGCTCGCAACTCCTACTACACTGCCACCTGTAGTAACCCACCTTTGAAAAAGCACTACGAACAAAACGCGTCAGGTGATGTGGTACGTGCTTTGTCACGTTACAAGGAAGCTGGTTGTTGGAGCTTGGTAGCGTTCTGGACTTTTATACAGGCATTTTTTAATCAAATAAGAGATTTGGATTTACATTCAGCTTCATGGATATGCTTCATCCTTATGCCTGGTGAGTCTGAATACTTGAATTCTTCAGTGACAAATTGTTTTGTATGGCATAGTCCTGGCGTGAGGCAGTGGTGCTGGTTTTTATTCTTTTTAACCCAAGTGGCAGTAGAGCTGTGGAGCCTGCTGCCCCCCCCCCCAATGTTCCTGCCTCATTCCTGAACAGGAAGTTATTCTTAATTGCATAGGAAACATCCAGTAAACTTCTAAATGTAGTGTGTTGCACCTTCTTTTCCTTCCAAAGGCACACTTGTTTAAAAAAAAACCTAGCCTCCTCCTTGGCACTGACTGATGGGGGGATTGCTGTGGCATGCTGGAGACCCAGGTTCGCACCTCAGGTCTGGGACATCAGATGCCAGGGATGTCAGGAAAGGTTAAGAGCATCCGGATACTCTCCTCCCAGTGGGGAGGGTGCACACTGCACTGTTCCTAAAGTGACTGCTGCTGATGGCGTGGTGGAGGTGCCACTGACAGTGTGGGTGACCACATGACATCTGACACCCTCCCAGGCCAGTCATAATCATGTAGAAATGTGGGGAGGAGGGGTGGGAGAAAAGTTGCAGAAATGCCACACGGTGCGTTGGATGACAGCCAACAGGAACACCGAAAATGTCAGCAGAAAAAGATCATTGGTCCATCCAATCTGCCCGGTTTTACCCTGTCCTACCCCGGGACCTAATGCCAAGTCGGGGTTGTAAAATGGGGTATGAAAAACTGACCAAATTGAACAACATCATTGGTTAAATCATAGCACCTGGCTGTTTATTATTTACCTAGAAACTGCACAGTTCATAACCTGCCCTAATCTACCCAGCAACAACCCAACTAAATGAAAATAAAACCATTTTCCATCGAAATATTTTTTCCCACTTTTTAAATACAGAAACCCACAACAGGGCATAGTTTTCTTCAAAATAAATGATACATAGATACATAGATACATAGACAGTGTCAGCAGATAAGGGCCTATGGCCCACCCAGTCTGCCCATTTGAGCTTATAAGTTCAGTTTGTTTTCCTAGAAGTCTGTTGCCCCTTACCCCTGACCTCCAGAATTCCTTTATGTCTATCCCATGCATTCTTAAATCCCATGATTGTTTCAGCCCCCACCACTTCCTCTGGCAGGGTGTTCCACTTGTCCACCACCCGTTCTGTGAAGAAATTCTTTCTCATGTTTCCTCTGAATCGTCCTCAATCCAACTTCATCCCATGCCCTCTAGTCCTGGAACATCTTTTAGCTTAAAATAGTGTTTCCTGCCCCTGTTCCTCCCTGTAAGATACTTGTATGTCTCTATCATATCCCCTCTCCCTCCTCTCCCCAGGGAGTACATGTTCAGTTCCTTCAACCTGTCTTCATAGGACTTGTGATGCAATCCATGCACCATCTTTGTTGCCCTCCTCTGAACCTTCTCTACACTGTCTATGTCCTTACGTAGGTATGGTCTTCAGAACTGTACACTGTACTCCAGGTGGGGCCTCATTAGTGTCTTGTATAGCGGAATTATGACCTCCCTTTTCCTGCTGGTGATGCCCCTGCCTATACATCCCAGCATCCTATTTGCTTTACCTGCTGCCTTGTCACACTGTTTCCCTACCTTGAGGTCGTCAGAGATGATAACCCCAAGATCCCTTTCCTGCTTGGTGCATGCTATATCCTCACCCCCCAACTGATATATTGTGCCAGGGTTTTTGTGCCCCATATGCATTATCTTGCACTTCTTTGCATTGAATGTCAACTGCCAAACCCCTGACCATTCTTCAAGTTTCTGCAGGTCGCTTCTCATTCTTTCTACAAAATGCAGCTTCCAAGTTTATTTAAAGTCACATGGCCTTTGTTATCAAACTCACCTATTCTACCTGGAAACAGGAAAATAAACTCTTTTTACATTAAAAAAAATCAATTTTATAACTGCAATAACATACTCCAGGGCTGGGTCTCTTGAGAATTAATGCGCTTCCTGGGTGCGTTAAAAGTCACTCGATCATTGGTCTTGTGCCTTCCAGGTCATCTGGGGCATGCATTAATTCTCTAGAGTAGTAGTGCCTGATGATTGGCTTCAAGCAATAGTGGTACCAATATTTAAAAAGAGGGATAGTAATAAAGTTTCCAATTACTGACCAGTAAGTTTGACCTGTATCTTGGGTAAAGTAATGGAAGGTATAATTAAAGATAAGCTACAAGTTGAACTTGAAGTGAAGAAACTGACAGATGTCACTCAGCATGGTTTTAAAACTGGAAAGTCATGACTTACTGCTAATTTAGTTTTTTATGAGATTAGTGCCATGATGGCAAATCATAAATCTGTTGAGATTATCTTTTTGGATTTATGTAAGGCATTGGATAAGGTGCCAGATGACGTTTTGTTAGATACATTGAATGGGCTGGGGTTAGACTATAAGCTTATTAAATGGATTAAAGTCTGGCTGAGTGACAGAAAACAGGTATTTCGAGTCAGGGGATTTCTCTTTGATATGGGTAAGGTGACTAGTGGAGTGCCTCAGGGCTCAGTCCTGGGGACTATTTTATTTTCCATTTTTATTTCTGATTTAAATGCAAATCGTAATCATTTTTCTATTAAGTTTGCTGACAACACCAAACTGGCAGCAGATGTTAGTTGTCAAGTTGGCCAAATTAAATTATAGGAAGACTTAATAAAATTGGAAAATTGGGCTCAAATGCATGGTATGTCTTTTAATGTTGAAAAATGTGTTGTTACACATTTGAGAAAAAACAATCCTTGTACTAATTACTCACTGAATGGACAAGGTCTAAGGCCCGTCACTAGTGAGAGAGATTTGGGAGTTCTCATCAGTAATGACCTTAGATTTAGTGACCATTGTACCGAAATAGTGAATAAATCTGCAAGGATTATTCATTGTATAAAAAAATCAATTTCTAGTAGAAATAGGGCCTGTCTTCTCCCAATTTACCAGCCATATGTTCTGCCTATACTGGATTATTGTTAATCCATTATGGAGCCCCTATCTACCGGAGAGATGTGGATCGATTGGAGAGGGTGCAGAGGAGATTTACTAATATAATTGATGGGGTGCAGAGTTTGGACTATGAGGATAGATTAAGAGCACTGGAGCTCCATCCCTTAGAGCTTAGATGCCTCAGAGGTGATATTTTATTGATGTATATGATTCTAGAGGACCAAGCTCTTACTTATGAGTTGTTTTTGGTTATAAATCATAGAGCAGCCAGCCTAAGAAGTCATCATCTCCAACTTGATGCTTACAAATCCCAAAGGTCTTCATAGGTGTAGTTACTTCACCCAGCATATTGTTACTTGTTGGAATGGTTTGCCTAGCTCAGTGGTGCATGTACATTCTTTTGATTTAATTAAGAAGGGATTGGATAATCATTTATTAACCCTTGCAGAGTCGCAGACTGATATACCAGTCCAGAATTCCTATACGTTCTAATTCTGTTGGCAGCCGAAGGGTTAAATCACTATATGAATAATGGGGCTTATTAACCCAATTTTGGGAGGAGTACATTATGGGCTTTTGGCCTTCTGTACATCCTATGTAACTCCTAGTATGAAATACATGCCCTGTTGGGGTTATTACTTAATTATTACACACACACACACACACACACACACACACACACACACAGTAGTGCAAGTGATAGACAAGAAGTACAGGAACTCAGGCATTGACAACTATGAAATGCAGAATGAAGATCCTCAATCTGAAGGATGGCTTTGTGAAGACACATCTATCTGTTTAGACACTAGTAGATTATCTTAGAGATACTGAAGTATTTTTAGGAAAAGAGCACTTCTGTACAAGTCAAATGTTGTTATGGAAAGCCTGATTTCAGGTCACTGGTCCAAAAACTGTCATTGTGTTGCTGGTTTAAGAATTTCAGTTCCAGTGTTAGTGGGAAGAAGTACAGGAACACCATTCCTGCTGAAAAAAAAAGGTACAGGAACTGAGTTTCTGTGCGTTCCTGTTCACTTTCATCACTGCACGCCCTGCCCCCTGACATGCTGCTTTTCCCCTGTGTAACTATTGAACTTTTTACTCGGTCCTAGCCATGTTTGAACCCATTACTGGTTCTTGCACCCAACACCTCTGCTGGCAGGCTGTTCCACGTCTCAACCACTGTCTCTGTAAGATACAGCTTTCTCGTGTAATCCCTAGGTGGCACTATCCCAAGGGCTACTATCCCTGCCTGCTTGGTTAGTAGCAGGTTAAGGGGCCTGAGTTCGGAAATGGGTGCCTCCACCTGGAGGTCAGGTTTGGTAGTGGTCAAGCTAACCTGGGCATAGCCCTCCGGGACACTGTAACCCCCCCCCTTCCTTACTAGTGGCTGGAACAATACACAATAATCACTTTCACAATACCCGATATACACACACAAGTACCCACACTTTTGCACTTACCAGCAGGATTTCCTCTTGGCATGGCCCTGGGGACCCCTGTAAAACAAAGTTATACACAGCAAATAACAGCAGTACAGTACTCTTGCACAAACTGGAACCACAATCAGGGTAAATGCAAAAAAGAGATCTGATTTATTTAAGGGGCTTGAGCAAGGGAAGGGCGTAATCAGGTTAATTTGCTTAAAGGCTGTATCAGTCAAACAGTTATGCATGCACTTCAGGGTCCATAAACAGTCACACACTCTGGATACCTAGATGGAGAATGGTGGGCTAGCCAATAATGTTGCAGCTGGTTGGGGCCCTGTGATGGAAGAAAACAACATGCACAACACACACTATTTGTAATCCAGAGCTGGAAGGCTCAGTTTGTGAAAAGAAAACAGCAAGACAATCAGATGACACACTTTTAGATTAGGCTGTTGTTGCAGGGAGCTACCCTGATGATTACTCACCATACCCAAGACTGGACACAGGCTAGACAAAAAGTCAAGACAGCAGGTGGTTCATCTGGAGTGCCAGGAGAAGCAGGGCCCACACAATTCACTGAGGCATCGTTCCTGTTCAAGTGTGGAGCAGGGGTCTGATCGCCAGGCAGGTCTCTCATTGATGGCTTTCTCTGTGCAGCGGGTAGTCTGGTTGGGCCAGTGTGGCAAGGCCCCGGCCAAATGGAGACAAATTCGGATAGTCTCTTTTGGGCTGGATACAGCTTCCAGCAAGCAGAACACAGTTGACACAGTGGGGAACCAAATCACAACCCACTAACAACTCACAGCACATTTACATGTAAGGAAATTCTACTGTACCAGGCAAACCTCTCTCCAGTCACGACTGCAAAGTCTCTGCACAAACCGGGATTCAAAAGCAGCTGGAAATCCTGACAGGCCGATCGCATTCAGCAAAATCTTCGGTCTTCTTCAGCTAGGAGCCTGGTAAAAAAATCAGTGGCTTACTTCGTTCTCACAAACTTGGATTTAGTCCGAAATAATTCTCTTATCTCCCTCTCAGGGGCAGCAGGCAGACATGCAGACCACAACTCAGGCCTTTCACAGTTCTTCCATGCAGAACTACACAGAACTCTTGGCCAAATCACTTGAGCTGTTCTTCTTCACTTCTCAGCCCAGAACTAACTGAAAATTGCAAGCAGTCTGGGAAATCCCCCAAGATCCAAAAGGTTTGGTTGGCTGATCTGTCTGTCAGTCACAACAAAGGCTCCCCCTTCAGGTGCAAAAAGGTGCCAAAAGCCCAAAACTACAATTCCTACAGATTTTGACTCCAGACAGCTCCTGTAGTCTGGCTCCGTTTTAGGTCCCACTAGAACTGATTGGTCCAATTCGCAGTCCCAGGCCAAACAGTGGGGATAAATAAGACAGTCCTTGCTGCAAAAAAGGCAGGTTAGACAAACTACTTTATCATTATCACTCTAAATGATTTTCAGCAAATAGTTACATATTTTAACAGAGCTCCCGCTCAGATTACTTATGACTGCAATCCAGGCAGCTCTTAAAGAGACAGTGCACAGAGGCTATACAGGCACTCTCTGGCAATCACATTTAAACTGCTGAAATGCAGGACACCAGCCTGGCAGTGAGCATCTAGGCAAGCTCAATGGAGACTTTTCAGGAACCCCCATTTGTAGGGGGTTATACCCGCATCCCTTCTGAATCGTCCCCCTGCCAGCTTCCACTCGTGTATCTGCTCTTGATTTGCCAGTCCTACTAAACATTTCCTCATAATCTACCTTGCTCATTCCTTTCAGGAACTTCACCATCTCTGTCATATCTCCCCTCTCCCTTCTGGTCTCCGGTGGATACATGTTTAGGGCCTTAAGCTGATCCCCATAGGATCTGCGTTGCCGGCCTAGAATCGTTTTGGTTACCGAACACTGTACCATCTGTAGCCTTTTTTTGTCTTTTCTTAGTTGGGGGCTCCAGAACTGGGCACAATATTCCAGATGTGACTTCACCAGTAATCTATAGAGAGGAAGTTTCACATCCTTCCTCATGCTGTCAACCCTCCTTCCGATACATTGGTTGCCTTGCTGTAGGCCTTGTTACATTGGTTCGTCTGCTTTAGGGAGTCACTTATGATGACTTCCAGGTTCCTTTCCTCAGTGGTAGTGCCCAACATAGCCCCTTTCCATCTAATATTCCGTCCTGGGGTTCTTGTTCCCTATATGCATCACCTTGCACTTTTCTGTATTAAATTTCAACTGCCAGACTTTTGCCCTTGTCCTCTTCATGCCAGCAGCCCTTCAGTGTGCTGTCTGGACACTCCAGCGGGCTCCAAATGTTAGTTGGTGTTTCTCCTCTGTGCCAGGGGACACCCTTGGCAGGGACAAGCTGGCCAATGAGGAAGTTCGGCAAGGTGCTTAATACCTCCACTAGGCCAGAGCAGGCCCCCAGCAGGGACAAAGTCAGTCCCATGGCATGCTAGAAAAACTCTTTTTTTTTGTCAATCAGATTTTTATTAAATATATAAAAATTACAATCCCATGTGGAAAATACATTACATCAGAATCATGTAAAGTAAACATTCAAAAGCAAGAATTATGCAAGCAAACTAAATGCCTTGAAGAAAAACAAGCTGATGCATCTCTAAACCTAATAAACATTAAATATACCTGCACCATTCTAAATAATTCTTTATAAATATCAGGAAATGTCAAACCTTAACAGGTAATCCAAGAACACATATTTACAGAGTATGATCAGAGGATGTGGCACAAAAGGAGAAGAAGAAAGTGGAAGGGGGATGGTGAATCAAGAAGCGTAATGACATCAGTCCAGAAAAACTGGAGATAAATTGGTGCCAAGGTGAAAAGAAAAACAACACTTGAGCA
Source organism: Neoceratodus forsteri (assembly GCA_016271365.2). Taxonomy (NCBI): domain Eukaryota; kingdom Metazoa; phylum Chordata; order Ceratodontiformes; family Ceratodontidae; genus Neoceratodus; species Neoceratodus forsteri. The sequence continues at coordinate 133,178,741 of JADMNL010000031.1, read as the reverse complement.
ACTTGCTCCAGCTTCCCATCTGCTTCATTCTCAGAACCAAAAGATAAAGTACCCGAGCTGCAAAAGAGTATGCCGCCCAGTAAAGGGTTGCCATTTGAGGTTGCAGGATACTAGGCTCACTCCTTTTTTTTTTTTCATATACATTTTTTACTCCTCCTTCAGAGCTGGCAGGTGGTTACGAGCCCTCCCTTGGAGGGAACTTATCTCTCTGGCGGACTTTCCCCGCCTCTGCCCCAACCGGCCATCCCCCACGGCTCCCCCCCCCATGACAGAGCCGGTGGTGATGGGGGGCTGGCCTTCCCTCACCCCTGGAAGCCAACTTCTAGATTACTGGGGGAGGCACAGGTGCAGCCCGCCATCACTGAGCCTGCCAGCTCTGATCCTTTTTCCATTTTCTCCCCAGACCAACACACATGCGATGGGCAGAGTGACTGTCTCCACCTCCACAGAGGCAGTCTTACGCCCTGTGCGTGGGTCCACCTCATTCTAGCATTGTGCCTGTGCTGACACTCAGCGTCCGCTGGGTGTCAGTCTGCAGCATGGTGCTGAGTCCTCCCACACCCAAGGAAGGAGAGCTGTCGGCGGATGCTCAATCCTTTCTAGCTCTGGTCGACCCCCAAGCGACCTGAGTTGTTCCTGAACCCGGATTGCCAGCATAGGTTGAGGTAAGGCGTCCAACACCTCAGCCCTCTGCGCCACCCGGCCAGCTAGGCTCATTGCTTTTATGAAGTAGAATACCTTGGTCACTTCCATGGCTTACCCCCCATATGCAGCTCTTTTCATCAGGGCTGGCAAGCTGAGCCCCTGGAATCATCTTCAGCCAGCATTTGGAAGACGGGCACTGCAGCAGACAGTATGGTGCCTGTGAGTGGAGCTGCATCTTCTTGACATAGCTGGATAGGTTTTCCATGCATTTTTTTCTCTTGTCCCTTTGACATCGGCATGATAGAAGCTCATGGGGATGGGAGTGCGCATGATGGCGTGTCATACCCAAACCTGATCAACAGTCACCATCTCTCTCTCTCTCTCCTCTTAGATTCTCAGTCTTACCTATTTTCTGAGCCACATAACTGCTCTTTTTGAGTATTTCCCTTGTTCTTAGTTGAAGAACATTCCATGTTTTTGGAGGTTCTGTGTCATTTTTAACTGGTTCTGCCTGTCTCTGTTTTCAAAACCAGTGCTGTATAGTATGGCACCAACAAAGTAACTACCTTCTCTAAGGAGCTTGCATTGTCTACCAGCAGCACTCCATGTGTTCCAGTACCCAACTTTATTCCTCTCTCTCGCTCTCTCCCCTCTACCCAGTGACACCTCTTCCACCCCTATAACCAAGGCATTTCCTAGTTTGAAATTTCTAAATTACAAGTGAGAAGCTGTTATCTTTATGTAACTCCCCTCCAAATGAGGGTTCCCAAAAGTCTTCCTTGGGTGTGCCTAAATGCCCACTGCCAGGCTGGTATCCTGTGTCTTAGTGCTTTAAAAGTGTTTGTGTGAGAGTGCCTTAATGCCTCTGTGCTCTGTCTCTTTAAGAGCTGCCAATAACGTGGCACTTATTTAATCTGGGAGGGGGCTGAGTGTTTCTATGATCGAGTTCCACCTGGGCTGCCAGATAATCGCTCCATTCTGCCATCGCTATTTGCACAGAGGGAGCTCTGTTAGAAGCTGTACTTATTTGCTGATTATCTGTTAGCATAGTAATGATATTGTAGTTTGTCTAACCTGCCTTCTTTGCAGCATGGACAATTCTGTTTATCACCACCATCTTGGTCCTGGACTGCCAGAATGGGCCAATCAGTACCTTTGGGGACCCTAAAATGGAGTCTGTTCCCAGGGGTCTTGTGGGAGGAATTTCTGTAGGAACTGTAGTTTTGAGACTTTGGTGCCTAAATGCACCTGGAGGGGGAGGTCTTGCTTTGACAGACTGATGGATCAACTAACCAGAACCTTTTAGACCGAAGAGAAATTCCCAAGCTGCCTGCTGAAGTCAGTCAGTCTGGAGTTAGAGTTTGCAGAGTAAACAGCTCGATTGATTCGAGCAGCAGCTCCTGCGTAGTTCGCGGGGGAGATTGGTGGAAAGGCTGAGTCTGGCCTGTCTACCTGCAGTCCCTTGAGAGGGAATCCTTTGAAAGGCTTAGTAATCGGACTGTATCTGAATTGGAGTGTGACAAAGCCACTGAAGAGTGACCAGATTTGAACCTGAAGAAGATCAAAGATTTGCTGTAAGCGATTGGCCTGTCAGGACATCCATTTAACACAGAATTCATAGTTTTGCTCAGAGACACTGATATTGCAGCCGGACTGCCTTCTGCATTGTGGTATGGTGACTGCTTTACTATAAATGTGCTGTGTGCTGTTAGTGGGTCGCGATTTGGTTCCCCAGTGTGTAAATGTGCGACGCTTGCTGGTAGCTGCATCCAGCACTACCGGACTCAAAATCTGAACTGTTCCACCCAGCCTGGGCCTTGCCACCTGGCCCAGCCAGCAACTTCAGGCACAGAAACCATAATCGACGAGAAACTCGCCTAGGGATTAACCCCCTGCTCAACCATCTCGAACAGGAACGACACCTCAGTGATTCGTGTGGGCCCTGCTTCTCCTGGCAAACCATTCATCAACCTGCAGTCTCCATTTCATCTAGCCTGTGTCTCGTATTGGGTAGTGTGAGTAACAATCAGGGTAGCTTCCTGCAACAACAGCTAAATCTCAAGTGTTGTCATCTGATTGCATTGTTGTTTTTCCCTTCACGAACTGAGCCTTCAGGCTCTGGATTACAAATTGTGTGTTGTTGTGCATGCCTTTTCTTTTCATCACAGGGCCCCAACCAGCTGTGACGCTGGCCTACCCAGGGCAATGTTCCAGGCTAGCTCATCTTGCTTCCAACTGGGTACCCAGAGCGTGTAACTGTGCAGGGACTAAAAGTGCATGCGTAATTACTTGCTTTCTCTAGTGTTGAAAGGTGGTTCCTGGATAGTAAACTTGTGCTAAACCACAATAAAACAAAAGCCATGCTCTTCTCCAATCACCGAAACAAAAATAGGCATACTCCACTCACCATACAAACCTCTGCCGGAATTACACTGGACCAAGTAAATACTTTCAAATACCTTGGCATCACTTTTTGACCAAGGGCTCACCTTTGCAACCCACATTGACACACTGCGAAAACAGTGAACCAACGCCTTGAATACTATTCCATAACCGTCAATTTCTAAATCAAGCGGCATTGAGAATAGCTATACAGAGTTCCATAATCTCAATCATTGACTATGGCCTTATTATTTATGGCTCAGCTACCCCACTGCTCTAGGCGTATCTCAATCACTCTAAATAAGGCCTGCCGCTCCTCATGGGGGCTCAAAGACTGACTCACCGTGTGATCTGTACTATGAATCAGGCTGGTTGAACCTATCAAATCGTCTTATTTATCTCACCTGCACAATGGCAAAAAATCTATCTTGGGACTGACTCCATTATGTATTCAAAACCTACTCCGACTGAATCCTGGCTCACGACCCTCCACCAGATCTGAGCATAACCTTTCCTGGTTCGAGATGCGGACTGCACAGGGACAAAGATCTTTGCATACAGGGCCCCGACATGGTTCAATGCGCTTAGTCCACCTACTCTATCCTCAACCTCGCTTGAAGCTTTCAAATCCATGCTCTATGCCCACCTCACCACCACTAGCAACTGTGACTGTGCTAGATAAAAACTACTACTCCTCTTGTCCATCCTCACATCTGAGGCCTCTTCCTCCCTGACTAATGAACCCTCTGGTACCTCTACTACTTCCTGTCTCCCACCCAAACTCACCCCCTATTTCCTGTCCCCTCTCTCTTACTCTCCCGCTCACCACCTTTCCCTCCTCTCTAGCCTCCTTTTGGCGCCTAATGATCACCCTCTCCCTGGAAGTTTCCTTAACCTCGAAATTGTCTACTCGCTTGAACCTGTTATAGCTTATTTTCTATGAAACTTAAAAACGTTACTGCCTTAAACTGTTAATAGCAAATTTATGATGTAACTTTCCTCTCTGGTTTTACCTGTAATGTGTATCGTGCTTTGTTAAATGTTCTTTGTGACGTGGAACCTTTGTAAAAGAGCCCTGGCTCAAAGGTATTAATTCCTAGACTAATAAACTAAACTAAACTAAACTAATTGCCTGACTAGATCAGTTTTAGAATCAATCAACCTGATTACGCCCCTCCCTTGTTCAATTCCCCTGAATAAATCAGATCTAACTCTTTTTGCATTTAATCTGACTGTGGTTCCAGTTTGTACCAAAAGCACTGTACTGTTGTTATTTGCTGTGCCTAACCTTGTTTTACAGTGGGTCTCCAGGGTCAAGCTGGTGGAACCAGCCCTGGTGGTAAGTGCAAACAATGTGAAGATTTGTATGCTGAATACGGGCTACTGTGAGAGTGTTTGTTGCTTATTGTTTAGGTCACTAGAGGGGAAAGATGGGGGTTACAGTGTCCTGGAGGGCTGTACCCTGGTTCTTGCTACTAGCAACCCTGTCCTCCGGGTGGAGGCACCCATTTCAGTACCCAGGCCCCTTAACCTGCAACTAGCCATGCAGGCAGAGGTAGTAGCCCTTGGGATAGTGCCACCTAGGGGTTACATCTAGTTTCATCTTCCCAGTGATTTGAATTAGCCTGACCTCCCCACTCTCAATGTGACCTGACCTGACCAATTCACAACAGTCTGCTCCACTTTCCAGTGGCAGAGTTATGCCTGCTCCCCCTCAGTGCAAGCACAGCTCATACATGGCTCCAACACTGGTCAGCTGACTTGGTGTTCATACTGTGGAGCTTAAGCTCTGTCAACCCTGCCAGGCAAGATCCAACAGAACTTCATCAGCACAACAACTGCACAGGTTCTTCCAGGGCAAGCCAGCACTCAGTGGGGATTTAAAGTAGAGTTTAAAAATAAAATTAATAGAAGCCCTGAGTGATGGGAGAGGTGCTGGGAGAGTCATGTACGCATGGCCTGTAAGTATTTCCTTCGGTGGCCAGATGTGTGCATTTGTGACCGCCCTTTTTGCCAGTTGCTTATTCACAATGAGGAGAGATGTCAGCCTGTTACCAGAAAACAGACATCTCAGGAGTATGTGAGTCAGCCTATAAACAGCTGTTGATCACTGCTGGCAGCATGAGCTGTTTTTAGTGTAAGTCTGGTATTATTTTTATTACTGTTTTGTTCTGTTTATTCCCCCCCATTTTTCACTCCTAGTCCCCCCACCACCACCACTGTGGCTCCCTCATTGTTTCCTCTGTCTCTCTCTTCTCCTCCAAGGCTGTCTCCGAGCAGCACCGTGGATCTCCATGCCTGACCACCACAGACTCACCAGCACACCTCACTTTATGGCCTACTACTAACCCCAACCACCACAGGGACACGAATCTTCCCAAATAGATGAGAGTCAACGCTTAGTGCTGGGCAGACATTGATAACACAGTACCAATGAGATAGGAGGAGTCTGTGGACATTGCCTACCCATCCCCTTGGACTACCAAAGGGCTAGCACATCCTGTAGAGTACCACCTACCCCTCCCTGAGAGAAAACCCATCCCACCCGACTACACCTCTCTTTCCTACATAACTAAGACTCTGGGATGAGGAACTCCCAAGTCTTCATAAGGCAACCACTGAACTGCTGGCCAGGTTCAGCCTCATAGTACAATTACGTACAAAAACAGTGAAAGAAATTTGGCTTCCCCTGGCCTTCAGAAGTGGAAAACAAAAGCCAGTTAATTCCCCCCAGGATTCCCTATTGTTTTCCCCTCGATTCTGACTATAATTAAGCAAAGGTTCCAGCATTCTGCAATGGCTTTCATGGTCCTTATTGTCTTCAAGATGACTGGATAGCTTTGATGCACTCACACACCCACCCCCTGTGACTCTGTCCCTGGTGTGTGGTGATGGTTTGTTATTGTTAGTGTGATACCCTCTGCCCGCGCAGACGTGTGTCGTTTTCAGCTCCCCCTCCCAAAAGAAAAATGAGAAGCAAAGCTGGCCAGCAGGTGTTTCATGAAGTCGTCTGAACTTCTGTTGTAGGATCAGAAATTACCATAAATCCAAGACAAAGTCCTAGTCGTGTGCCTTACTGCCCTACTCCCAGCTGGAGTTGGAACAGTTGGCTGCCTGCCAAGTAAACTTTTTTTTTTTTTGTCTATTCAACCCCACTTGTTAGCGGGTGAAATGTACACAAAAGGGTTTGTGTGGATAGTCATGTAAAAGTACCTTCACTGCCCAGAGCTTTCTTGTTTGTTTTTTTTTGGTCTTTGTTTTTTTAATCAGAAGTTTATTGAGTTTTGTCAAGATATAACATACAGAAGAGGCACTGTATAACATCATGCAGTGGTTATGGCAGTAAATTACATGCAAAATTCATACACCAATTTCAATGTAAACAATTTGCAGCCTGCAGGTGGATAAACTTGCCCGCTTTTGTATTCTCCACCGTCTGTTTCTACCTCCCAGAGTTATAATACATTCTGATGGTCCCATTAGTAAGTGTATTCTTATTCTCTCTCTCTCTCTCTCTCTCTCAGGTGCCGGAACCGGGAAGAGGGGTGGTAGTCGCTCCTCTCCTCTCCCTTCTCTCTCTCAAACATTGAATAACTAAGGGCCGAGCCAGGATCCTAATGACCTTGTGTCTGGAATTTAGTAAAAAGAGATTCTAGCTGCATTGGTCCTTGGAAAACAGGAGATGCTGGAAGGTTTGATACCTTTTATTGGACCAAAAAGATTCTTGTACAAAGATGGGATTCTACACAAGCGTTTGGGGCCCCACAGGTCCCTTCCTCAGGTGAAACTTCCTGGCACTCCTATAAGAGTCCAAACATTCTATGCTCAACCTTATTCAAAAAGTCTGCCAAGGACTGCACGAGGGAAATAATCAAATACATAATACACCAAACCAGAATACTTATTCTGTACCCGTGACATAAAGTTTGATATTGTATGTCTGCTAGTTTGTTTCTAAGTAGTTCTCCTACACTGTAACTGATGCTTCATACACAGAGCAACTTTGAAAATAGGGCTCTTCAGGCCTAACAGTTCTATCCTGTATAAAAATAAAGCATGTTGCTAGCACTTTTACTACATTCTCATTTCATTTCATCGGTGATTAATGAACGCCATTAAACGGCAGAGTCTTGGTCTGCTTGGCACCCGAGGACTGAGAGCAGAGTTTCCCCAGGAGGTATTTGGTCTTAATCAGGTGCCCCCCTCCTTTTTTACCATTGGGTGTCTAGAGAAGAAGGAGAAGGAGGAGAAGAAGCATTTATATAACGCTTTTCATATACAATGTATCCCAAAGCACTTTACAAGCAATGCTAGACTGGTAGTGCTGGGCAAATAACTCTGTAACTTATTTTTGGTCTTTGTCCAATGGTCTGTTTAAATATTTCACATTAACAAAAACTTGTTCTGTTGTCTGTTTCAAAAGCTTTTAACTTACTCTTCATAGAAAAGTGGGCAAATATACTGCAAAATCTGGGAAGGGAGAGATATTTTTTTTAATCTACAGTGCTTTTCCCCTGTCGCCGACCTGCTGCTCCATCCTTTGCTGTCTGTCCACTCCTGTTGCCCTGCACCACTCTCGTCTGTGTTCATGGTTTCCAAACCTGACCATTTTTACACTGACACCCTGTGGGTAACCCTCTCATGGTGGTACCCCTGAGTGACCCAGGACCTAGAGATGTTCTGCACTGGGAGTGTAACTGGGCACAGTGGCATGGTGGGTGGGGGTCACCTCAGTAGGCTGGGTGATTTTCTTCTCTGTTTTTTTTTTCTCCCAGTCCTCCCTAAAATCTAGCCTCTTCTCATCTGCTCATTCCAGCCTATGGGGGGCGGCTGACACTGTGTGGTCACCCATGATGTCAAGCCCTCCCAATGGCCACAAAAGACCCTAGTAGACCAGGCAGATTCTCCTTCCCCTCCCGGAGCCTGAACGTGCGACACCAACAGCATGCCAAGAGCTCCACCCAGCCAGAGCATAGGGATTTGCACTGGATACAAACCAAGGTCTCCCACATAGGTGTGTCATGCAATCTACCAGTGCCAGCAGGTCAGGTCATACAATAGAACATTTAAAAAAAAAAAAAAAGAGCCAGCCTATAGACACAGCAATAGGGCTACCGCTCACAATGACAGCAACTGGTGTTCAGGGACGAGCCTTGGCCACTGGGAGCAAACCAGAGGGAGAGGGATCAAGCCTCCCAGTGGATGCTTTCCCTCTCTAGGGTGAGAGAGGCTGTGTGACACCATCACAACTGCATCACCACAGATGAGATACTGGTCGGCACACTTTTGGAGGAGATGCTGGTCGACCCCATGTAGCCATGCACACACATGTGCAAGGCACCCTCCCATATCCAGCGTTTCAGGGGAAAGGGACTGAAAGAAAATGGCCTTTGATGCCCAAGGATGATGGACCCTGGGATATCCAGGACCCACACCTCTGCTGTACAATCATCTGGCTACAAGGATGCTGTGAGGGGTACATCCCCCTTACCCCACCCCCCAGGGGTGCATTCCAAGGCAGGACAGAGGAAGGTAAGTGCAGGTCAGAGAAGTTTGAAGAGTCCAGGTGTGCACCGGGGCTCCTGAGAAAGGCAGGTGCTGGGGACATGGAGAGGCAGACATTCAAGAGGGAAAAAAAAAGCTGTGACCCCTGGTAAATCGTGATAGCTAATTTACATAATGTGTATGATAGTACATGCGGACATGGGCATCAATTCTTTTAATGAAGGGTGGATACTATTTTATGCCTCAGTTAGGAAACTTGGATACTTTTTTGTTTTTTTACAAAAAGCTTAGAAAGCAAAAAGCATTTGTGCTTCCTTGAGTGTGCAGGCCTGTCTGATTATTCAAGCTGCTGAAAGACAGGACTCCATGTGAAAAACAACAAAGATGGGCAGCAGATTTCAATCTTTCACCAGGAGATGATGAAAGATGACATTTTCAAAGACGAGGCAAACCCATGTCAAATGCACTAACATCTACATTGCCAGTAAAGAGGAATCTGAAAAGGTCGAGTTTCCGTCCAGTTGTGCCCCGATTGGTTGTATGACCCACAATGCGCATGCATGTCCACCTTGTGTTACTGGTTCCCACCACTGCACTGAGACCAACAAAAAAATAGAGGGCACAACCAAACCAGAGCAGTAGGTAGATGGGAGGAGGTTATACTGCTGCTGCTGTACAGCACTTGCTTCAACTGCACGGAGAGTATAGTGTGCAATACTGGAAACCCTACCTGAAAAACATATTAACATGTTTGAGGCAGACCAGAGGAGAGCAATAAAAATGGTCCAGGGGCAGCAGGGTAAAGTGTGTGAGGATAATCCGAGTGACCTCAACATGTACTCGCTCGGGTGGGGTCACATGATTGAAACCTTTAAGTACCTGAAAAATGTCAACATCATGGATACAGAAGACCTCTGTTGTCTTAGTGGGAACAAGACCACAAGAGGACACTGCTGTAAGCAGGTGAGAAAGGTTCAAGAAGGAAACCAGGAGACACATCTTCACAGAAAGAGTGATGATGGGGTGGAATGTACTACCAACAGAGGTCATCTCTCAAAAGACAGTGGATGGATGGATTCAAGAGGGGTGGGACAGGGTGAAGGGGAGGGTCAGGGTTGGCAGGGGAAGGTAGCACCCACAGTAGTTGCTGGAGAAGGGGCTCTGCAATTGAGCGGACTAGATAGACCACTATTATCATTCTTCTTCTTCTTTGGTAACCAGGTAAAGCCCACTAGGCACAAATGCCTGTTTTCAGGGGTGACCCGGGAGCACTGGGGAGGTTACGTGAGTTGCTCAGAATCACACAGTATGCAGGTGGAGGTTGTGGGAATCAAACCCAGATCTGTTGGATGTATCAAGCTCATTCACAGCATGTTATGTTAACCTGTAGGCTATACTGCCAGCCCCAAAGGGGCAATAGGCTTTCTTCTGCTGGCTACATTCATATGTTCGTAAACTAGATTACTGCAGGTATGTAACCTTCACTTTTTTAATTACTGCAGCCCAAGTAAAGTTTTTGGCCCTTACAGAGACAGAGCAACAGTAGGACTACCACACTGAAGCCCAGTGGCTTCATGTCACTCTGACACTTACTCGGAGGGGCTTTCCTTTCCCCTTTGGAGTGCTTAATTGATCCCCCCCCCCACCAAGGAACTACCAGAGCAGCACAGAGCTGCTGGGGTTCAGTGGGTGTCCTCCTGTTGCTTTGTCTCTGTAAGTGCCATAAAGTTCATTTGGGCTGCATTAATTAAAAGAAAAAGGTGGAAGACAAATACCTGTGATAATCAAATTTATTGCTATGCTTTGGCTGTGCCCTTTATTTTTGTTTGTTTTTACTGCCAGAAAGTTGGCCACTTTGAGATACGGATGTCTGTCTCCCCCCCCCCTCCCCCAGAGAGAAGAGAAGAGAAGTCCCTGTAGGGGATCAACCCTGCAATTACTATTAACCTAATACGGGCTGCACAGAAGGTGATAATCCCCACCATAAAAGGATGGCATAAGATACTGATGGAGATCTTCTCACTGGAGACATTGACGTATACCCTCTCAAACAAATTTGACTTATTCAATGCCCGATGGCGTACATGGATAATGTATAAATTTGATACTTATACTGACTTTATACCATAAGGGCTCCCCCCACTGTCTCCTTCTCCCTTGCTTTTACCTTATGGCTCCCTCCATTCCCATCCTCTAGCTGAGCCATTCTTTTTTCTTACATCTGAAACTGTTCTTTCCTTTTTCCTTTTCTTCCATTTTTCATATACTAGTTTCATTATGCTGCGATACCTGGAAACTGTAGTTTCTTTCCCTTTTGTACACTGTGGGCAAGAAATCACCTTGTTTGTAACCCCTGCTCGTAATGATAAACTGCACCCCAAGATAACCTTCTATATCACTTCTATATCATAAGTGACCAGAGACGCACTGCATACAGCTTGCAGCGATGATGACTAACACATCCCGAATGCAAAACCTTCCAGCACCAATACATCCCTTTGGCTCTCTGGTTGAAACAACGGACACTGGACAGTGGGGCTCTGCCAAAGATGCTTTACTCGACAACCAGTTTCTTATTTATGTTTAACACAGCATAAATGACTGCGTACCGACTCTGGATTTTACCTCTCTGATCTGCACTGTCATTATGTTTCTTGGAAAATGTAATAAAAATAAAATTTCAGAAGTCTGCCACCTTGAGAGGAGCATCCTCCTCCCAGCACTGAGCACACACAGCTGCAGTTGTTGGTTTCTCCCACCACTGCACTAACTGGGTTCAGTCTGCAAAGGACCCATGTGCTGATTAAAGCAGTCTGGCCCTTGATTGTTAATGTATGTAGAGTTGAGCCTCAGCCAGTATCAGGCTCTATAAATGCTCCAGCCACCCTTAACATACCCATCTCTAAACAAGCAGACAGACCCTCCCCATGGTACATCAATAATTATCATCTGTCTGTTTCTTGCATCCAAGTTTTTATGTCTGTGAAATTCAAAACCTGCTTTATAGACAGATCCCCCTGGACCCAGTAACTTGAACACAGTGCCAGGGGGAGTCCATTGAGTCCTGGAATGCTGTGCTTATTAACATACTGTCTGAAATGCAGTGTCTCGGCAGTCATTGTGTAAGCCGATGTGTAAACTGTTAACTGTTGCTACTCTACTGAGGGTGAATTATATGCCCTCTGAAAGTTCATTTGGCACATGTCGACAGGATTGCTGACCAGGACTGTTGGCATCCTCTGGAACCATCTGTGAAGTTAAATGAGGGTCGACACTGAACCATTTCTGTTTTTTAATCTTATGTTTTTATCACTTGAGCTGCCCAGCCACCCTCATCAGACCCCCCCCCCAAGCCCCGTCACCCGGCAACTCTGGAGTTTACCTCACTCTGCTCACCCTCAGCCAGAGGGTCTCTTTGGAAGTGCCTGGTAACCGGTGTGGGGCGATGGATGCGATGTGTGCGCTCCGCCTCCATGGAGATTCCCCACAACTTCCTGCATGCAGTCCCTCCCCTTGGTGTGACACTGCTCCACCACCATCCAGATTCCTCTGGGTGGCAGACAAGCGGCAAAGCACCTTAACCCCCCCCCCCAAGGGAGGAGAGCTACCCTGGCGACATTCAGTCCTCCCTCTCCGGTTGGCTCCCAAGTGACTCGCATCCATTTCCGAATCCGGTTCACCGGCATGGCAGGAGGTGAGACACCAGCGCCTCAACCCTCTACGCCACAAGGTTGACTTACTGAACCATTTTCAATACCCCCAACCTGGCCCATTTTAAAAGTTAGGGCTACAAAGATTATCCTCTAATCAGTTTGCAGAGCTGACTGATGACTTAGCGGTAGCACATTATGCTAACAGGAAGGTGACTTGAGTTCAGGCGCAAGCCTGGGATCTCAGCGAATGGGTTGCTGATGGCAAGCAGGGCAGCTGGTGGTATATGCCCGCATTCGTGGAAGGGATGCACTACATTTTATGACAATAGTAACCCTTGAATTGGGTGAAAGAGGTTTACCCCACTCTGTAAGGGAAGTTACATAGCAGCAGGCCCCCTGATGAAGCTTTAACGAGCGAAGTACTGGGCACCTGGAGCGATGGTGTTATTTTCTGTCTCACAAGTGCCTAGAATTGTTGTCTCTGGATTTCCCAATAAAATCAGTTTGGGCACAGTATACTTGGAATCTGTTCCTTTTTTATTTTCATTATTGCAGGTCTAGTGAGTGCAGTACGTTTTCTGTCTTTGAAAGCGGTGAGGTCCGTAATGGGCACAGTGTGGCACAGTGTTACATGTGGGGGACTGAGGAAGAAAACCACAGGAGATGTGCCAAGAAGTGCAAGGGGATACACACAGTGGCAATGAATCATAACACTGAATATGTAATGGAGGGTGTGTGGGGGATAGTACAGGATAGCACAGCAGCAGAGGAAAGGGGCATGGAAGTAATACCATCAGCCAGCGTGAAGGCATCAGCACAGTGCAATAGTGCGGTGGGTAGGGTAAATAGGATGTTAGGGAGCATATAGATGGGAACCCTAGCAGGAGAAGGGAGGTGCTTCTACCACTGAATATGTCACTGGTTCATCCTAAGCTGGAGTACTTTCAGTTTTGAATGCTGTATTTAAAACAGGACAGGGACAGAGCTGAGGCAGTGCAGAGAAGGGTAAACCAAAATGATCCAGGGACAGCAGGAAAGGGCATACTAGGAGAGATTGGCAAACCAGCTTGCCCACCCTTGAACAACTGGAGCCCTGAGAGTGTGTGTTAGCTTGGCTGTGTTTATCATGCTTGTTATTTAATAAAAGCTTTTTTTCTTTATTTTGTGGTGCCTAGTGTGTGTACAGTTTTTTCCTTTTGGCCCGCTGCACTACTGCCTCCTACAGGTTGCAGGCTGGCTTGACATTGTGGGTGACCTCAGAGTGTCGACCATTCCTCCCTCTGGCCGGCGTACAGTAGAGGATGCATGAAACCGCAGCGGGAGGTGGGAGGGGAAACACCAAAGGCTAAAAAAATTAGCTGCCCAGATCGCCAGTGACGGCTGGCCCCCTAACCCACTTCCAAGCCCCTGACCAGGGGCGTTTCTAAGTCTGAAACGATTAGGAACTTTTATTTATTTAAAATTGGAAAAGCACACTGAGCCGAGGCTCATTTCCAGGTGCGACACGGGTACAAAGAAATTCACAGGAGTAAAACATTTGTTACAATTCAATTGAAAAAGCAGAACTAGAAAAGTAGGACTTGAGCCACCCCTCCATCTGCTGGGAGCCTTACTTCCACCCCTTTATTTTGGAAGCTTTTAGCCATACTTTTGGAAGTCAAAGTCCTATCAGTTGGATTTAACCAAAGCATTTACAGTTAAATGCCTAAATTAGTCTGCATTGTTCCTTCCATGTGAGTTCTGGGACAAGATCTTTTTTTACCTCAAATTTCCTTCGCAAGCCTGAAAATAAGCGGTGTGTTTCGAAATTACTACAATTGAGAAAGCTCCTGACTCAGCAGGCCAGCTCTCTTTCTGCCTTTGCCAAGCAGTTCCTGTAAAGCGACCATCCAACTGACTGATTGACGAAGGAGGCCTCAGCCTGCTGGTTGCTAAACCATTCCCGGACCCCTTCAACAGCAGCATTGTGCAAGAAGTGAAACAGAGGCCAGAATCCCAGAGAGTAACTCCTGCAGTTAAACACAGTTTGTTATTCACAAGCAGGCTGCGTGCTACAAGCTACCTTTACAGTCAGTGAACTTTTATTTGGGGACGAGGATAAGGAATCTGCTTGTATGATAAGACAGGCAGACAGGCAGATGACGATAGCTAGATAGTGCTAGATAGACAGATAGATAGATGCTGGCTGTGGATAGACAGACAGATAGATAGGTAAGGGGAGGAGCAGTCAGCGTGCTTTGAAGGAAGGAGGAGGGGGGCAGCTAGAGGGCATGGGTGGAAGCTGGAGGGGGAAGATTCAGGGGAGAAAGGAGGAGGTGCTACTTCACTGAGAGGGTGGTGGAGCCATGGAATGCACTTCCCAAGGGGCTGGTGGAGGCAGAGACGGTGGAGGGATTCAAGAGGGGGTTGGACAGGTACAGGGGAAGGGTTCTGGAAGCAAAATCCAGTGCAGCGAGAATATGCAGAACTGAGAAGGGAGAAGCCAGAGAAGGCGAGGGGGGCAGCAAGGTCAGCTCCCAGGGTGGGGGCTGACCAAACGAGCAGACACAAAAGACCATTAGGCCTATTCTGCTGGCGCTTTAGTATGTTAGTAACAACATTCAGCAAGGTGTCCGGTCATGCAAATTATACAGATACTTTAGGTGTGCTTCGAAGCCTAAGACAAAGCTGGGTGCTTTCATCTGTCTATGAAGCCCATACAATCTCCATGACTGGAAACCTTGAAGGGTGTTATTGCACTTAATAAACAGCATAATTATAAGAAGAACCTATAATGAGGTAACAAGGTCTGTGCTGTCCTGTCATGCAAAATACCTTGACTGCATGTGACCTGACTCAGTCAATCACATCACTAATTACATGCCATTGGTGGGTGAGAAGGCAACAACCTACACTGACTGTCATAGTGCTGTGCTTTGTGTTCACCCACTCACCCACTGAAGGAGGGGAGGTAGAGCTCACTCATGAGGCAGCCTGTGCCCTTTTCTCTATGTCTCCTGCACTAGTGAGCAAAGTACACCCACCAGGGTGCACTCAGTCCCCACTGTACACAGGACCCATGTAGATCACACCTGCATATCTGGTCCTGCTGCTGAGCCACCAACCAACAATGTTCCTCACAAAAATCAGCAGCATGACATCTCCAAATACTTAAAATATATCAAAGATGGGACACCTCTATGACTCAGCGGTAGCTCATCATGCTACCGTGCAGACAACCAGATTTCTGGAGTGAACTCCAAGTCAAAGCATCGGGAGGCAGGCCAGACTGAGTGCAGCGCGCCTCAGCTGGGGAGGGCTGGCAGTGGATTCTGATGTGCCGTGACCCCTGTGTGTGGTTCAGGTAGCTTGCTCCTTCTGCAGGGGCATGTTGCAATGTTGAGGCTGATGGGTATGTCTCATGCCAGGGGAAGGAGGGAGGCAAGGAGGGAGAAAAATAGGGGGGGAAACAGTCGTCTGCCACACGACTGACTAGGAAATTGCCTGAACGGATTATACCCTGGGTGATGGCAGGAGCAGGGATAAAAAAACTATATGGAAAAAAGAAATATATCAAAGATGAAAACTGAAAAAAAATTTTGCCGCGCCAGCACATCGCAGTGCCATCTGGGAAACCAGAGTTCATGTATGATCTTCAGAATTTCTCACTGGAGTCGACTGCGGGCCAGATACGTCGCAGTGGTGAAGTGTTTGACTTCCTTGAGATGAGGGGCACAGGCTCTCTGACGTTTGTGCGCCTCCTGTTGGTCGTTCATGGAGCAGCATCGGCATTGACTGTGAAGGCAGCTGCTCGTGCCCCCGAGGCAGGCTGCAGCTGTGACTGTGCCATCAGCAAGGTGGGGGATAGGAGGAATGTGACTTTTGCAAGTTACAGTTCTCGTCTGAGTGTTTTGTTCAGTTTCTATTTTTGTAGGGTCTTTCCTGGCTTCAGAGCACTGATGAAAAGCTGGCACAATCTTTATGACCAGTCCAGGGACAGGGGAGGAATGCCATGTCTACTATCTTTTATTTTTTTTGCTCTCATTGTCCAGGCACCTACTCCTTCAGACACCCCACAAGGTACACCCCCTACTGCCCGCTGGACTCACCCAACTCTACTGGTCCTGCTGCCAATACCCTGAGTCCTCTAAGGATTTCAACCTATTCCCTGTTGGACAAGGGGGCATTCCTGCTTGCACCAGGAGAGAAGTGCTTTGATCATCCTGCCAACGGTGGGATTAGTAGGCCAGATCCCTTTGGGGGCCTGGTGATGTGGCCAGACCGGCCATCAACTATTGTACCTGGCAACATCCCTTTTTTCCAGTTTCTGGGCCCCACCCACTACCCACATGTGCATTACCATGTAGCGTCCTGGAGGCAGGGACACTAGACTGCACATGTTCACCTACGCCACCAAAAGCACCTCGGCAAGGCCACCACTAGGAACTACTAGACAAGCGCAGCTGTGTTATCCACCAGGAGAGGAAGTGTCTGAGGGACACTCTGAATCCCTCCCTGCTGGCATCCACTTCTGAAGTTCCAGGCTCAGGGCATGAAGCTGGATCAGTAGCATGTTAGGGTGTTGCCAAATTGCTCAGCAACATAGAGCCGGCACATCTACCATCTCAACAGCTGGTCTGATTAAAATTTGTGGGATGGGTCAAGGTTTTTGGAAAACTTCAGTGCAGTAAGTATTAGCCTATTTAATGGGCTCATAACTCTTTTAAACCTTATGGTTGAAAGAATGGTGCAGAAATCAAGTCAAGTCACTTAACCTCCCAGTGCTCCAGTCCACCCAGTTGCAGAAATGAATAGAAGCAGGACCCCACTGGAAACGAGAAGTTGCAGCTCAGCTGGACTATCCTGAGTAAGTCAATAAATACTGGGAAATCCCCTTCAGAAAATGTTAAAAAGTCAATTTAAATCAATGGGCGGACTGTGTTTTTGTAGTGGGAAAAGGTGAAAGTAGTCACTTTAAAATCGCCAGTCAAAATATGCCTGGTGTGTGTGTCACACTCTGTGACGCAGTCTGAGCTGGCAGGCTCTGTGTTGTAAGAGTCCAAGGAGTGCAAAGGTTTTCCTGTTCAAGCTGATCATCACCAGACCAGCTAGAGCTGACCCTGTCACTTTTGCAACTGCATAATTCCGTTTGATTTTATAAATGTAAGTTATTGTTGCCCCTAGACTGTGTCTCTGATAAAGAGCAGTTTGTCTCTGTCAACCCAGCGGGAGTGAGGGACAGGTTGATTAACACCCTTAGACTGTCTTGACATGAGTAAAAATTGTTTGGGGTTTCTACACAAGCAGACAGAAGGAAAAATTACATGGGAAGTGCACTGGGTTTATTATGCAAAACGTGTCTTTTTTTTTTTTAGAAAGTCTGTGCTGCTCAGTCCCAGTGGTTCAAATCCAGACATCAGACTGGTGGATCCAGGTTATAGTTAAAGGGAACAAAAACATTTTTTTTCCTGTTAAACATAATTAGAAATGCAGGCATGTGTGAAGTTTATTTAATGACCCACCCCCTAGTGTATTGTTTTGTCTGCTTCTTCTGAAAAAATCTTATTTTTTTCTTTCCATGCCTGATATTTATTTATTAATTTCAAATCAGTTCCATAACCCAGTGACACCAGCTGAACGAAAGCTTAGAGGGAAGCTTTCCGTGTAGGGCTTCAACCCAACTGATATCACCGGGTTTCAAAACTCATGTGTATTTTAAAAATGAATACCTGAGGGGGGAAGGGTAGCAACATTAACAAAGGACACTAAATAAGGGGAAAACATAGGACTGGTTTAAAACAAACACATGAAACAATGACAGTGACGCTTCTCCAGTGCCCAAGTCGCCCTCCAGGCATTGGCCACCTTAGCCCCGCTCCTCTGCTTTCCTCCAGGGCTTACCTTCACACTAAGTGCAGTGCTGCCTGGATGCTAAACGGGGTACAGGGCTACCAGGTGGCCAGGGTCAATATCAGCTGAGACCACCACTTTCTCCTTTTCTTTCCTGAAAGATGTCGTGCAATGCCACCCAGATGTCCCCACGCACGCTTCCATATGTGTAGCATTAGCAGCTGCCACTCTCTCCCCCATGCCAATAGCCATGGCCTGCCTCACCCTCCCCCAGCCAACGCTAGGGGTCAGAGGAGTACTGGGTATTGAAACCCTCCCTCACCGGGAGAAGAGAGCAGTTCTCTGGGTGCTCAGCCCTCTCCCTTCCCGGCCGACCTGTGGCGACCTGAGTCTGCATCTGAACCCATGTTGCCGACATGGTGTGAGGTTTTCCATTCAGTGCCTCAACCACTGGGATGGCTCACAGTTCGCTTACAGAGGAAGATTAATCAGGAGGGGAAGTCATAATCCACTGCTTGTGACATCACAGTCTGTTGCTGTGGAAATGATTGTGATGTCACAAGCAGGGACAGTAGGACTTCAGTTACATAGAAAGTGATGGCAAAAAAAACGGATGAGCAGCCCACACAATCTGCCAGCCCTACCTAACTACACCGTGAAGGCCCAGTGTGGCCATCCCTCTACTTACCTCTGCTTGCCTCCCACTTATTTTAGCCATGTACTTGTCTCCCCCCACCTAGAACAGCCACCCCACCAATCTGCCTGTACTACCCCTTCGGGCAGCCTGTTCCACTTATGCACACCTCTTTGGTGAAAAACTGTTTGCTGACATCTTTCTTGAACTTACCACCATGAATTCCCCCTTGTTTGTGTGTTTTTGCTTAATGTGAAAATGCCTTTGACATCCACCTTGTGTATCCAGTGCAGGCACTTGTAAGTTTCTATCGTGTTCCCTCTCTCCCTGCTGGTTTCTAGTGTGTACATGTCAATGTCTTGCAACCTCTCTTTGCATGCCTTTTCCTTGAGCCAGTAAAACAATTTTGTAGCTCTTAACCTGCCCCCCACCCCCACAGTCCTCCAGAATAAGCCTCAGCTGTAGATGGTCTGTTAGGAACAAAGCCCCAGTCTTCATGTCACTACCCTCTGCAATGAAGAAATAATGCACTGAAGTTTATCTCCTCTGATGCCAACTGTTGGGGTTTCTAGCTGGTTGCTGGACCCCTGTTTAAATTCAGACTACGCTGAGACAGCTGCTGCCGGCTGGCCCGAGGGGGTAGCGGGAGTTGCTTCGTGACACAGCTGGATCCTCTCATGGATGCTACTGAAACAAAAACATCTATTGTGGGGAGATGCAATCTCTTTGTCAGCTGGGGTCTGCTCCGAGGTCCAGTAATGTGATGTGAAACTGCAGACCCCTCGGCTACATCAGGAGCAGGTGGCTGCAGGGCACCTCTGTGGCTTCTTCTGCTGTGTTCAGAAACTGGAGGCTATTTAAAGAATAATCAGTACCTAATAAATAGACAATGGAAACATTTGAGTATAGGATGGGGGGGTATTCTTGAAGCCTGCGTGATAAATTGAGCGTATTATATAAACTGCTTAAAAATGGAAAGTTTGGCAGATTAAATCTTTTATCATGGTGAGAAAATGACATAATATTACGTAAGTACAGGCCTATTTAGAAGTGCAGCGAGCACATCCTTCATCCCTGTCCCCCACGTTCCTCAGGCCTGATTTTTGTTTCCAATTCCAGTGCACCCCATCCCTGGGTTTCCTCCTCACTGGATAGTATGGGCTGGTGGGTTGGTCCTTCACCAATGCTCCGCTTGGGTTAGGAAAAGGTCTCTAAAGTTTGTGTGGAATACAGTGCCCCCGCCACAGACACACACACGCATCCTTCAACAGGTTTATTTATTTATTTATTTTTTTTACACACCTGATGGCTGGTACTAGACTAAGAAGAAGAAATGTGTCTGTGGAGGTATCAAAATGGAAGCACTGTGCTTTAGTAGTTAGAACCCAGACTTGGGAATCGGGAGATACAGGTTCAAATCCCATGATAAGTCTGGCTGATCAGCTCTCCTGTTACATGTCCTTTGTTACTGACTGAGCTGTATGTTTGTACCCCTAATTTATTCTGCACCTTATGCACTTTGTTTTTTTTTAAATAAAAATACCTCAAATGCAGCTTCATTTCTACTGGTCTCATGTGCAACATACGTTGTTTGGGGGTCAACTCCCACCAATGACATTTACCCACTGCATGACCCTGAACAAGTCACTAAACATCTCAGTTGGTAAAACTGGGTAAAACCAGGAACCCACTGAAAATGAGATGTTCTGACTCAGTTGGGCTATAATGGGCAAAATAAACTGTAAGGAAAAGAGAGGGAGAGCAAGATCATGAAATTCTTGGTGTCCCTCGTGATGGACTTATGTATTAAACAACCCATGTTTTCAGCTTCAGCACTGTCTAACATTTACCCCCCCTCCAAGAAAAAATATCAATTGGAAAAGGACGATGATTAAGACTGTGTAATGCTTTTGCCTCCAGCTGACTCACTCAGAAAACCTGATTAATCACAGCAGAGAAAGGAATTACCGGAACCTTTGTGAGCAGTTCAGCCTTTCCACACCTCAGCACACTATGCAGAACTTCACTGCCAAGCCTGGCAAAGACACTATTATCATGCAAATTGTGGCACATGCAAGCCACAACCTTGCAGCTGGCTTGAGTTGGGGGTCTGCACAATGTTTCACATTATTAGTTTTCTTCATATTATGTCTTTAAAAGATGCAGTTCTGGGGAGAGGATTTCTTAGTAGTCAAGAAAGTGGAGAAAGGAATAGAAAAGTTTGCACATCAAAACAAGAAAATCTGTTGGAAGTTGTCTCAGACTTGAGTGGTCAACAGCATGGGGTGTAAGGTTGAAACTTCAAGTTGTTTTTTTTAAATACATTTTAAAATATTTAGTTTTTTTTTTTTTTGAGCTGGCTCAGTGGTGCTGAGGGTTGAGGTGCTGGATGCCACACCTTGCGCCGCGCCGGTGACCCAGGTTCGAGAATGGACTTAGGTGGCCGGGGCTGGTGGGGGAAGGAAGGATTGAGCTGCTCTACTATGGGCCTCCCTTCCTCGGGTGGGGTTGGGGGGATATGCGCTGCATCAGTGACACCCAGCGGAGGCTGGGTGTTCGCAGGTGCGGGCATTAACATGGGGAGGGAGAGCTGGCAGATATCTGCACATCAGTGCATTGACGTCATTGCACGTCGGGCTCTCTAGAGGAAAGGAGGAAAAACATCTCCCAAGCCTCCTAGATGATGACTGCCATTGCCTGCTTCGCCACCCGCCGACTAATAAGGGGCAGACTCTGCTCTGCGCAGCTTGATCACTCAGGGATAGAGGAGGGTTAGGAGGGTTCCCTCCTCACCCCGCCCAGGGGGTAATCCAGGCCATCAAGGGACCCCGAGTATTCGCGAGTGTGTGGCACTCTAGGAGTAGACTCCGGGGTAGTCGGTAGGGTCGGGAAGCAGAGCACCTTGGTGGCCTGAAGGAGTGGAGGTTGGGAGACAGTAGAGGCGCAGAAAAATAGAAAGTAGGAAAAAAAATGTTGTTTTTTCATTAGTAAATGTTTATCTCCGGGTGCAGGCTGATTCCCTCGGCCCGTGCCTCCCAGCCCTGTCACCCGGTTCCTCAGGGACTTACCTTCTATTCTAGATGTGTTCACCATGGCCTGTCCCCCATGGCAGGAGTCGGCACACTCCCTCAACCTCACCAAAAAAAAAACAACGATCTAGTGTTGCCCAGGAGAGCACCCTGCCACCCGTGCAGGGCCTGCGAGGGTCAGGTCTCCCATACTGCACCACCCAGGGCCCCCTGTTACTTGGAATGCTGACTTGGTGGCGTCACAGGTCCACGCATGCACGGGGAATGTGATGCAGTCAGGTGTCCCATCCCCACTTTCTTTGCCATCCCATATACACTGCCAGCTGTGGTCACCCAGGTGGCAGTGTAGCGTCGGGACCAGCTGCACTTCCAGAGGCAAGTGAGGGTGTCCTCTGGATACTTGCTCCTCCCCCACCAGCCTCCTCAACAATTCAGGCTTGTTTCTGAACCTAGATCACCAGTGTCACAAGACAGGCTGTCCCTGTTTTAAAAAATAAATGAAATTAGGCTGAAGCATGTCATGAAAACGGACCCTGCTTTGGTCACTCATGAACATACTGTTGTGATTCCCAAAACCACTTTCATGAAATACAACCCCACTTTTGTGGTACCGTCTCAAAACAAGAAAAATCTAGATGGCTTTGTAGGGCCACGTCTGAACATGTAGCTGAAGTCCAATACACATGCGTCTGCTTCATGAGTGCAGAGATATTTGCAGAGCGAGCTACAGGTCTGGTGTGATGAGTGTCACTACACAGCTGGTTCCTGAGTGGCCCCCCAGGATAGGTTCCAGGACAAAGATAACACTGAAATGTTTTGTCAAAGCTGTAGAACTGGCATCCAGTACTTCTGATTGAATGTGTTTAGGTAACAAAATTGAAGATCTTATGACCCTCATTGCCAGATCACACGCTAAATCATGCTAAGTTTCCACTTTTTACACAACATAAAATATGAAGCAGTCCCATTGGTTTCACCATGAATGATGAATTTCACAGTTTACGGTTTTTATAGGGTAACAGGCCCCTGCAGGGTAACTGCTCTGACCCAATACTTTATATACAGTGGAACTTGTCTATCTGGGGCCCTGTCAGGACCAACAGATCTGTCCTTCACAGCATTTTGTCCTTAATATGCAGGTTTGCACTGAGGATGGTAAGAATTGTCCTTAACATTGTAACTTCCTTAATATGCAGTGTCCATAATAGGCATGTTTCACTGTGTATATACTGCAATGAAAGAAAGAAAGAAAGAAAGAAAGAAAGAACCGTCGCTAGAAATCTATCTACAGACGGGATCTGTCTACACTGTCTACAGATAGATAGATAGATAGATAGATATAGATAGATACTATCTGTAGATAGATAGATAGATAGATAGATACTGTCTGTAGATAGATGGACAGACAGACAGACAGACAGATAGATAGATGGCTGGATAGACAGACAGACAGACAGACAGATAGATAGATAGATACGATAGATAGAGAGATAGAGAGATAGATACTGTCTGTAGATAGATAGATACTGTAGATAGATAGATAGATAGATAGATAGATAGATAGATAGATAGATAGATAGATACTGTCTGTAGATAGATAGATTCTGTCTGTAGATAGATAGATAGATAGATAGATACTGTCTGTAGATAGATAGATAGATAGACAGACAGATAGGTAGGCAATGCATCTTTATTTACATAACACCTTTTCCCAAGGGCTCGAGGCATTTAACAAACAATACAGACAAAGCTATATAGATATAGATAGATATGCCATGGGCTGCCTCAAAATAAAGGATTTATATTTAATTTCAGGTTTTGCCCTCTTGACTTTACGAGTGGCAGATCCAGGAGTGATGTCTATAGAGGTCATACCTTGAGACATAAAAAGATAAATTGCTAATTCTGAGGCAGAGCATGGCATATGTTAATTATCCAGTGGCATTGCCTGGATAGGATGGTAAGGTGATCTGCAATGTTGAAACCTGCTGCATAATTGTAGGAACTGATACAGCCCGAGGTTAAATATCTGTTGTTGAGTTAATTGGAGTGAAAATAAATGATTTATTTCTACTCCACCACTGTATGATGTGAAAATAAATGCTTCATTGGATAATTTATATTCTTGCAGTCATTGTGTACTGTATATGTATATACATACATACATACATATGTAACCCCCCTGCAAATGGGGGTTCCTAAAAAGCCTCCTAGGAGCTTGCCTAAGTGTTCCCATGCCTGCTGGCGTTCGGCATTTAAGCCATTAGAATGGCACTGTGAGTGTTGGTAGAGCCTCCACATACTGTCTTTTTAAGAACTGTCTGCTTGCAGACATAATTAATGCTTTTCCAAGGGGGCTGGTGTTTTCCTGCTCGAATCCCGCCTGAACTGCGAAGTAATCGCTCCATTTTGCGGCGGCTGAAGGTGCAAAGGGAGCCCATCTGAAAGATATAAGTGTTTGCCTGTAATCATTTAAAGCATTAGTAATATTGTAGTTTGTCTAACCTCCCTTTATTGCAGATGGGACTTTGTGTGTGTTGCCCTTCCATTTTGGACCTAAACTGCTGTGCTGGACCAATGGGATTAGGGAAGCTATAAAATGGAGACTGCTTGGACCAACCAGAATTTGGACTGTCCCTGGAGCTGGCTTACAAGGGGAATGTATAGCTAGTAATTCTGGGAAGTGTAGTTTTGGACCTTGGCGCCTTTTTGCAACAACTGAGAGAGCTTTGGAGTGATTGACAGCTGAATCCACCAACTGGACCGGGTGGCGCCCGAAGGGAATGCTCTGCCCTGCGACTGGGAGGTCAGATCAGTTGTGATTGTGAGGAGAAAAGGAGCTCTGTGCTTCTGCGGTGAATAGTTTCACTCGGGAAGCGCGTGAGAGGCCCTGAAGTCAGTCTGTTGCCATCGCAAGCTTAAATCGGACTGAATCCGGGTGGCTGAAAGTAAGGAAGGCTGAAAAGTGGAATCCAGACTCACCCTGTAGAAGACTGGAGAAATTGCTGAATTGCATTCGGTCTGTCAGGAACTGAAGGTGCTGTGTGTACTCCCGGGTATCTGCAGTAATTTCGATCGGGACCTAGGAGCAGCTGCCTGGTATAGTAATTTCCTTTACATATAAATGTGTTGAGTGCTTGTGGGGGATAGCTACTCCAATTCTCTTTTCATTGTGCGTTGTAAGCTGGAAGCAGAACTAAATTTAATCGGACTAAATCCGTCTGCTAGTCAAAGCAGTTGGGCCTGGCCAGTAGAATCTCATCTCCATGCCTGGCTCATCTGGCAATCCAGAACAACCATCTTCATCAGGTTCTCAGCTTGGGGTACTGTGAGTACAAATCAGGGCATTCCCCTGCGACCTGTTAACAATCACAAGTGTGTCATCTAATTTTCTTTGTTTCATTTCTTCAAGGACTGAGCCATCCGGCTCCGGATTACAATTGGGTGTTGTGCATATATTTTTCCACAGGGCCTTATCCATCTGCACCTGCTGGCCAACCCCGGGCAACGGACCTGGCTAGCCCCCCCCCCAACCTGGGCACCCAAAGTGTGACTTTCCAGACCCTGTATGTGTGCACAGTACTGTGATTTACTTTGGCTAATTAACTTGATTTCTCCCTCCCATGTTACAGTCCCCCTGAATAAACCAGATTTGATGTTGTTAAACTTTAAACTGTCTTCAGTGTCCATACCTTCATGCCAAGCACTGTATTGGTTTGTGTATGCTATTTAACCTTAATTTTCAGGGGGTCCTCAAAGACGAACCTCCGAATCAGTCTTGAAGGTAAGTGGTACCTTATGATTGAACAGTGTGTACATGTGGGGCATTGGTACTGTAACTCCTGTGCATTGTGTGGGCCATTAGAGAGATTAGAAGGGGGTCTCAGTGTCCCAGAGGGCTGTGACCAAACTAGACCAACCATTACAAACCCTGACCTCTAGGTGGAGGCACCCGCCATAGAACCTAGGCCCCTCAACCTGTTGGTAGTCCAGCAGGCAGGGGTAGTAGCCCTTGGGATAGTGCCACCTGGGGGTTACACATGTACATACACACTCGTTAGAATATTAAACTCAATAGTGGTGTTGTCAGTTATTGTGGGGTTTTTTTTGGGTGGTGGGTCTTATTTCTTTAGTTTCTACCACTATCCCTACCCTCAAATATGGGCCATGCAATACTTGTCCCAAATTAATACGCACGTGCACAAACCAATCCTGTCAGTTCCAAAGTTCCTGTGATAACCCCATCTGTGACAATAAAGTTTCTTCGGATCCCTGGTCAGGTGCCTTTCTTTTAGTAGGCTGCACCTACATTAGCTTTCTGTGGCCAATATATCACTGTTCAGGGCTGACCTCTACAACCTCCTGACCCCGGGAGTGCCTGTGCTAGCAACCTGCACCATATGGCTGGTAAGAGGGGATTCATTCTCTGCAGAATGTAAGGCAATGAGGCCTTTGAACAATGAAAGGGACAACATCATTTGTATGGAAATTGGCACACGCCACTGTCCAGTCTTCAACAGATGTTCAGTGCAAGACTGCAGTCAATAGTGGTGGGGGGAGGGTGTGTGTGTGTCCTGATAATGTGAAGGAACTATATACAACAGCACTCCCTTAAAGGGACACCGTTAACCCTTTTTGCATCATATTATTTTTGGTTGCAAACACACATTTTATGATTGTTTACCATCTCTAAAATTCATTGATGATGCTGGTTGTTTCATCTGCTTCCTTTCTTAGTGGAACTGAAATGCATGCTACTGGTGTAGTTATACCCAGTCTTGTTTTGTTTCCAATCCTTGATCTACTATTACTGCATACTCATTGCTTCCTGAACAGTGAGTCAAGTTGCAATAGTCTCCTCTCTTCTGGCTGCATCATGAGTGGCTTGACTCATTGGTGCCAGAGCAGTCTGAAAAGTGGAAGGGCCCAAGATGTAAGTGGCAAATTCTCCCTCAGTAATAATGCAAACACTGATGGGGCCAATTCTGAAAGTGGTAGGGCCATGGCCCTAGTGGCCCTCCATTCCTGCCCTATGACTAGGCTGTGCTGGGGGTGTTCCCGAGTCCAGGAAAGATGCAGTGGGAGTTGATCAAAAAGTGTAAACAAACCTGTTTTGGTGTGGTAACACCAGTATGGTGGGCAGTCTGTTTTTCACTTTTTAAAAGAAAAAAGGAATCAGAATTAAACTCTGATATATATGAGCAGTCTCTGCAGAATGTGACCAATCATAAAATGTGTTTTTTTTTAAACTTGGGACACTTTGAGGCCTAAGGGGGGGTTGACCGTGTCCCTTTAACTTTTCCCCAACATACAAACATGGGGCCCTATGCACGATCCCAATGTGCCCGCGGAAATTGGGCGCGCAGGGACCATACGCGGGAATGCCGCAGAGTGGGGCCTGCACAGCATGCACCATCGGGGCATGCAATGATTACACACTGGATCCCGTGGCCGCGTGGAAAGCAACATGCTGGGGGCGGGCAGAAGGCATGCCAGGGGCGTCCCGGCACTACCACCATTCACAAAGGCACTTAGTGCAACCTGCAGGGGTGTGTAGAAGGGTGCAGGTTATTCCAGGGTGGACCCTGCCATAGCTGCAGTATGCACCCTGCCCTGCTGACACTGGACCCCCGGCAGCAGACTGGTAGCCCCCCAAATGGTACCGTACCCCTGTCCCATGCCCGTAGGACAGCCCCGTTCCCATTGTTGCGTAGCAGAACCCCCCCACACACACACACACACACACACACACACACAGACTTGATGTTCCGTCCCTGGTGCAATACGGGCAACCCCCGGCCAACACAGAGGAGCTGTCCACTGGACACCAACAGGTGATGGGCTACCATAGCCCAGTATGCCGGTCTTGGTGCTGCCCATGCCATATGGGGACTGACAGATATGTCCCCAGTGCGAACACACCCTAAACCCAGCTCCCAGTGCCAGCATCAGTGGACAGTGCCCCCCAACCTGATCTCAGCACCCCCACCCCGCATTGGTAACCTGTGGTCCCCCACAGCACCAACACCCTCTGTCTCCGTACCTGTACCTTGCCGCCTGTGCCACGGCCTAGGATGGCCAGCAGTACTGCCCTCCTCACACCTCTATGGCCACCAGCCATCCAACATCTGCAGGGGTGCACATCCAATGCACGCCCTGCTGTGTAAGGGATCCACTGAGGGTCCCAGGAGGGACATCCGATTGGATGCCTGCCTGGGTCCGTAGCTCCGCCTCCATCCACCCCGCGTGAACCTGTGCGCCTGGGTGGCAGTGCTGTGCACAGGTGGCCAGTGGTCATGAATGCCGCCAAGTGCACACCTGTCTGCAGGTCCAGAGCTCCACGGGTAGGATTCGTGCCTTTGACATGTACCTCCACCCCATTCTTGCATAGCGGCCATGGACAGTTTCTAATTCATAAACAGAGGTGCGCCCAGAGGGTAATACTAACTAAATACTTGTCAAAGCAACTACCAACAACCCCTATCAACTGGGAGGATAAAGGGTTTAATCTTTAGTTTGTTAGCAGTATCAGTGGCTCAATAGGTTGCATGCTCACCTCTAGGAGCATGAGGCCGTGGGTTCTAGTCCCTTACCAGGAACTTGGGCAAATACATAATATTGACACTGTAGTACAGCAAGTTGAGAAGCCACTCTTCGGATGAGCTTTAAATCAAAGTCCCTTCTGCCAATCTATGGTGTCTGTCCTGGTGGAAGTTAAAGATCCCACTTAGCTTAGGGGTAGGGGATTATCCCCATTGTCTTGGCCAACATTCCCCCTGTCAATAAAACAGGTCTATGTAACCTACCCCACAGAATACACCTGGAAATGGGCTGTCACAGTGCTGTATGCCTTTCCTGCTCAAAAACTGTAAATATATAAATATTCCACATTTAAGGCTTATGCTCCGCCTCAGCGCAAGTCTAAAATGAATACGCTATGATGCACTGTACACCTGCATACCTGTCAACGTCATCTCACCCATAATGTGGGACACATCATCATTTGGTAACAGTGGCTCAGAACGCAATGGAAATTAACACTTTCACTGTCATAACGTTTGCTGTTACTTAAACAGTATGGTTCTGTAGAAGTTACTGCTCAGTGTATTAGGTGAGACAATGCTTCTTCATGTGGTACGCAGAGCTTCTGAGAGGTAACATGAGGGATGTTGAGCGGGAGAATAGAGGGTTTTTATGAGATATTTTATATATATATGGGTGAATATAGATTTTAGAACTACAAAGTCTGAGTGAAAAGTAGCAATGCCCTTACCTCACCCCATAAAATCAATGATTTGAAGCTTCCATAATAAGACTGTGTTCTAAAGCTGGGTCGCCTTTTAACAAGATAACAGACCGGCAGTTTAAGAAGTTAAAAAAAAAAGAAGCAAGACTTGAGGGAGGGGTTGGGAAGGGGTCTGAAGGTGCAGCTGACAGCTTTGGCTAAATCTGATTCCCCAACCTATTGTAAGAAAAAGGGCAATGAAGCAAGTCTTTGCCTTTTCTTTCTTGCATCACTGAACAGTATTAAGATTAAGGTATGTCAGAGGGATTACGCATTTCCATGACCTGCCCATTGTTATGTAAAGTGCGCACACGCTGAGGCTGTTGCGAGCAGATGTTGGATGAAGGGGGATCATAGCAATGTGGAGGAGTATTGTGATGTGTGACCTGACCTTGCAACATGTGCTGATGTGCACCCTCTCCACCCACCCCAGCGGAGGGGGCTGTCTTACCTTTGCATGTCATGTTTGAAAAAAATATACAATTAAATAGCATTCTGGCCATTTGTGTTACTGACACTTTGTCACCCCGATTGAAAATGGCATGATAGATTGTTAGACCACAGGCTGAAAATGCTATGGTGTTGGGCTCCACTGGGGACATAATTGAGATCCAATGAATGTTCGCTTCATAAAATGTATCTACTGGACAGCAGATGGCTGGACAGGCTGTCACAGGTATTTCCAATATTGTAAAGTGAGTAAAGTCACTCTGTACCTTTTAGGTGCTATTGTTTCCTACAAGTGAGGGAAGATTTCCCCAGATGGTGACTTCTATATAGCCAGTCTATGTATGGAAATGTAACTAATTGTTTTTAGCAGTTGAAGAAAATAATAAAGTTTTATAAAAGTCCATCTCCTCTGCTGTCCTAACAGTTGCCTCCTGCTGAGCGGAGGCTGGCAAACTCACTTCACTAGTGGCCAGAGCCAGGACTCAAATCGTCTCTAGTAGAGAGAGAAGCTAATACATTAGCTACTGCTCCCCCCCTAGCGTCCGCAGCCCCATCCACCTGCATTTTAGAGCCCAGACTAAGGACAGATGTAAGGGCACTCTCTTATCTTTTCATCGCATCCCCTGAACATCTGAAGCTTGACCCTTTTTTTGCCAGAAGGCATCTGCTATTGTCATGTAGATGTGGCACGGGCCTGGCAGATGTCTGTAGAAGAAGAAGGCAGTGCCTCGCATGACCTGACCCTTCGTACACCGAACAGACCGAGGTGCACAGAAGAGGCTCATGTCTTCCTTTCCTTACAATGCCCCTCTGATGATTAGCTGTCCATCCCAGCTGCTCCATCGTTACTTAGAATAACAGCAGTTCTTTTATTAGAAGGGTCTTTTTTACATGAAGTGTGCCGTCGAATAATTTGCTGCACAGTGCATAGTGACACAGTACGTTACAGCACAGCAGGTTTTTGAGGGTTACCCAGTTTTCTACCTTCCTCTGAAAAAGTTTGGTTTCTTGCAAATCATTTTTATCTGAGAATGCTATTGTAAGGGTGAACATCTGTTCCAGGACCAGTGCAGTTAAGGATTATCCTCCATCCTTATCCTCATGGGCAGGACTAGCAGATTCTTTTTTTTTAAACTTTATGTTTATTGATCATTCATCAAACATTCAGTTACATTTCACTAGCATTTGACACTCATAATAATAAAATAATGCCATGAGGGCGCCACTCCTCTTAATACATTCAAATGGTCTGCAAATGCTAAAAGATACGACATTGGAGGGTATCACCAATAGAGAACTTAGTAAATTGTCCACATAATATAAGCTGCAAACGAACCCATGAGCTGCATGGTATTTAATGTGTATGTCCAAAGTCCTAAAATTGCAGATATTCAGGCCCCTAAAATAGGGGAAGTTATACCACCATGCCTTTTTCTAAATTAATGCACTAATATGTGCAAACCTCATTTTAGATAGAGCTTAACGTAAATCAAGCAGAAAAAACTTTGCTCCATGTACTTATTTGAAAAGCAAGTCATCACAACATTGGACTATACATAGCTTCACTTATTAACATTATTACCCATGAACAAGCTAGAAGCGCGGCTGATTGAACATTGTGTAAAAAAAAAAAATATTGTAATGGCACAGTTAAAATATAATCCAGGAACATCAGCTTTGATAAATTGTACCTGTACCCTAGCCACATTAACATTTAGAGTATAAAAAGTTGAGAGGAAGGAACATTTCCAACCCAAGGTTATAAAGGGGTCTGTTTAAAACTAACAACTACAAGCCCTCCTGAGTAAATAACCTGGGTAAAAATAACCTCTTCCCTCCCCATCAAAAACAGAGCTTTTATTGTCCCGATTACTTATCGGTGATTCAGGTTTCCTCTTCGTCAGATGTAAAATCCTCTCTGGTCACATCTCGAGGGCGAGCTGCAACATTTCTTTGACACCACTTGAGTGCCTCCGTGGGATTCGAAAAAATGTAAACTCTGCCCCAAGACACTATTCGTAGCCGGGCTGGAAAAACTAACCCGTGGGAGATGCCTGCTTCTCTCAAAATTGCACAAGCACCTTCAAACTGCATGCGTTTTTGATGCGTGGCGTAACTTAAGTCAGGGAACACATTAACAGCCTGGCCATCCTGTAGTAACATTTTCTTGCGCCGAGCAAGCGCTAGCAGGTGGTCTCTGGAGCCTACCCCATCAGTTACCACCACAACAGCCCGTGGTGCTTCTGGATTATTAGGCCGTCCTCTCGATGTGATTCGATATGCCTTCTGAAACCTTTGCACTATAGGGCTAGCTCTCGCCCTAATTGCTGAACTAGCCATTCTTGTAGGTACAGCAGCAAATGATCCCCCTCACACTCCTCCGTTAGTCCGAGCAGTCTTAAGTTGTGAGCTCGAGCTTGGTTCTCCAGGGTTTCAATTCTGGACTTCAGATGTGAATTTTCTTTCAGGACTGCCGAAACAGCTCCCATTGCTGCGTTGCCCGCTTCGTAACCTCAGCTGTTGCTGTCATGTTGGCTTCCACAGTAGCTTCAATGGCCACAACTCTATTAGTTAGATTATCAAACTTATCTGACAGTCCTGCCACCGGTTTAATTAACCAGTTAAGTTTAAGACCAAGCGTCTGCAATGTTTCCTCCGTTCCTTCCTCAGCAGCTTCGGAGATGTGGCCTAGGGTGGACCGCGTGGTCTGGGGTCCTGGAGGATTTTTAACTTTAGATCCGTCTCCCGTTGATTTATCCTTATGGGGGTTCCCCATCCTTATCACCATCCTTTCTAATATGTTCAGCTATAAAGATGCACTGATTTTCTTTACAAATAATGTACTTTTCAGACGTTTTAGGGAGCTATATTCGAGGAGCTCTATCCTCAGGCTTCCATCTTGTTTGAGCTCCACAGCGCCCCCCATCAGGACTAGCAGATTCTATCACATGTTTTTGGGTGTTTTATTTAAAGAGAAAGGGGTGACAGGGTATTTTTACTGAGCTAGTGGGAGGGAAGGAACTCAGTGGATCAAATCATTTTCTTTCCTTCTTAAATCTGTATGCATCCATTTATAATTTTTTTTCTTCTACAGAGCTTTTCTTTTATTCTTCTATTGCCCTGCCAGCCACCATCCGGATGCCCCCTCCAGCCCAGTCACCCATCATTCATGTGTCTTATCCCAGAAACTCCCATAACATACATCTCATGGGAGGGTCGGAGGGGCTTGTCCTTGCCCCTCCGCAGCAGGATCTTGTTGGGTGCCCAGTCAATGGTACCACAGCTGCAAGGAGCTGTCCATCATCCCACCCGGTAAGAGGATTTTCTCAGGCCTCCTCCCTTTTGTTGACTGCCGCACAGTGACGCAATACATCTGTTGGCATCCTCTGCACTTCTAGACCACCTGACTGCCATGACACCCAGCCTCCGCTAGGTATCAGACACACAGTGGGAGGTGCGACTCACCCCATGAGAGGAGAGCATTCTCTCGGATGCTCGATCCTCTCACCCCCAGATGACACCTGGTGACTTGAATCTACTCCTAAACCTAGGTCACCAGCATAGAAAGTGGTAGCACTACCAGGCCAACTACATTAATTTTTTTCTTTGCAGCGTTTTCTCCAGGGTGACATGTGAGCAGGTTTATCAGCCCTGTCTCCACTTTTCCTGACCAGCTACCACCTCTCCAGGGGGATCTCCTGTCCGGAATTCTCCCACGGAGTGCCCACTGTTGTGGGGCCAGGAGGAGGAGGAAGCTAACACCATGCTATGGGGCTGGCCTTTATCTGTTTTATTTTTTCAAGAATTTACTTACCAGGGATTGCCTGGCTGAGACTTAATATCTGCACATGCCTGTCAATAGTTACACCTTCAGCACAAGACACACATTGGAGAAACACCTCAAGTTCTTAAGCTGCAGGTAGGACACCTCATCCACTACTGAGGCACTGAAAAAGAATGGTAACATTTTGATGCTGAAAACAGGGATTTCTATTTCTTTAAGCTGTTGGTGAGTTTGGAATAGTCCAGCACCGTCACATGAGGTTGAACCGGCACTGGAGAGGCTTGCACACTGCAGACAGTAGAGAGGAAGGAGACTAGACTGAAATCCACATGCCCAGTTGGAGCAGCACCCAACCACCTGCCCCCACATATCTCACGCATTGGAGCTGCTGATCTGTGACAGCTGTGTTTACAGTTGGGGGTGGGAGTCCTGCTTCCATTATGTGTAATTGGAGGATGGAGGCACTGGGAGGTCAGATGACTTGCTCAAGGTCACACAGTCAGCCATGGCTGTGGTGGGATTTGAACGTGTGACCTTGTGTTTCCCAAGTCATAGCTCTGACCACTAGCACCCCCCATACCTTTCTAATTTTTTGACATGGAAGGCATAAAAGATATAACTTGTTTAAAATACAAAAAAAGAACAGTACAATCTGCACTGATTTAGTATGGGGATCATCAAACTGTAAACACACAGTACCTTAATGGTTCTGTGGACCATCTGGATCATAAAGGTAAAGGTTTCAAAGAAGAGTACCTCTAGCTCTGAAGGTTAATATAAACAGCGCCCTGGTCCAAGGGACTACGGGTGCCAGACCTGTGCCAGCATTGCCTCCTGGCACTGGTGAATATGTGTGTAACCCCCAGGGGGCACTATCCTAAGGGCTACTACCCCTGCCTGCCCTAACTGTAACAAGGTGAGGGGCCTAGATCTGTTGGCGGGTGCCTCCATCCAGAGGTCGGGGTTAGAACGGTCGAGGATGACTTGGTCACAGCCCTCTGGGTTGCTGCAACCCCCTTTCTTCCCACTAGTGGCCCACAAAATTCAATTACAGTGTCCTTACCATATACACTTACCCCCCCGGCTCGAACCAATCAGCTTGCTCCGGGGAACCCCTGAAAAGTAAGGTGCAGTTACACAACATTCACTGTGCAGTAATTCACCATTAACACACAAACTAGCCAGTGTACCTTTGCAAAACAAGCAATCTGATTTATTTAAGGGGAGATAACAAGGACCGGGGGGAATCAGGTTGATTAGCGTATCACTACAATATATGAGTATCTACCTAGGGCTCTGTGCACAGGCCTAACCTATAAGTTACTATCTATGGGTACCCAAGCCCTAAAGGCTAGTTCCTCGATGCAGCTGGTTGGGGCCCTGACACAAACGAGCATTTAATTCCTATGAAGATTAAATGGAGCCAGCAGACCCAGATAGTGTCACCAGTACAGAACCCAAACCGTCCTGCCCTCACTAGGACCATCGGCCAGGGAGCTACCCTGATTTAGTACTCACGACTCCAGTAGACAGAGCGCTCTTTCACCTCTCTCAGAACCGAGCCTGTACTTCAAGCACTTCTCCACACATTTATATGCAAGGCAGAGGGGTACCATACCAGGCAGCTGCTGTCCTTTTCGATCACCTGCCCACCATACACTGGGCCCAACCGATGCAGCTTCACTATTCCTGACAGACCGAGCGCGATTCAAGCAGATTCTCCAGTCTTCTACAGGATGAGCCTGGTAGGTAGCCACACTCCTGCGCGGCCTCCTCTGACTGCTTCCCAGCGGATTTAGTCCGAAAATTACTGACGTTAAAAAACGACCGACGCTGGCCTTAAACACGCTTCCCACGCGACCGCTCAAACGGCACCGGAGCCCCGAGCTCCTTACTTGCTCACAGCCACAACGTCGCTGACCATTGGACAGTATGGGGCAAGACTCTGTTCAGGTGCCACCCGATCCCATTGGTGGGCTGCTGGAACCAACCACTAAGTTCGCCCCTCATTGGTACAAAAAGGCACCATGGTCCAGAACTTCACTTCCCAGAACCTCTAGCTGTATCCCCATTGGTCAGCTGGCTCCATTGAGAGTACCAATCCTGGTTGGTCGCCAGTTACTCCATTTTAGATACCCCCTGCCCCTATTGGACCCTTCAGACTGGTACAAAATGGAGGGGTACAGCACACAAAGTCCAGCTGCAAGAAAGGCAGGTTAAACAGCTTACATTCCCACGACCAAATCTAAAGGTATGGGACAAACAGTTACACTTTCTGGAAAGTGCTCACTCTGCCTCTTCAGCGACGGCCAAAACCGGAGCAATTAGTCAGCGGCTCAAGTGGGACTCGAGCAGGAGAACACACAACCCCCCTCTTAAGCAGTGAATATGTCTGCAAGCAGACAGCTCTTAAAGAAACAGTACGGGGAGGCTCTACAAGCACTCACAGAGCCATTTAAACGGCTTTAAGTGCCGAACGCAGACCACCAGGGGGGACAATTAGACAGCTCCTAGATGGCTGTTAGAAACCCCCATTTGTACGGGGTTACATGTATTTATTTAATTTTTGTTTACTAGGTAGGTGCACTAGAAAATACAGTGCCTATCGATATTTTCAGGCACAACCCAGGAGAATACAAAGAAGTCCTAATGGTTTCACACTACGTAATAATAAAGGCAGTGGTTACAAGTAAGCATGTGATAAGGATACAGAGACAGTTATCAAGCATATTTATAATGTCATAATGAACACTGGAACTAAGTAAGCTGCAGGCAAAGGCTACTAGAACCAGTATGGGACAAATACATATACAGGCCGGCAAAATATGATTCAGCTCAAAAAAATATGCTTATGCGTAAGTTGTGACTGGATGAAAATAGCCGGCCACAGGTTTCAGAGATTAGAGCAGACCTGGGGCCAGATTTTCAGAAACCCTACAAACTGACGCAGGTGCAGGAACAACTTGCACAAGTTGTTCTTCATTTGACGAGACACAGTTTTCCCCACATGCGCCACAATTTATGGCAGCTTGTAGCCTTTTTTGGCTTGGTTGGACCAGGCGTAATATCCTGTGCAGCTGCACTTTCCACCCGTGAGAAGCATGGGCTGAAAAAGAAAATGTTTGCTGGTGCGGAGATGGTCCCCCCCCCCCCCCGCACTAGCGGCCATGGAGTGGGACTTAGTCCCGGAATGGCTGAAAATCTGGCCCCTGGGCTCCAAGCTTCAAATCTCAAAATCTAAACTTTACACCTTCTTTTTCAATGCAAGAGCGCCATGCATTATACATACACCAGTATTTAATACAAAGGTTGTGCAAGAGGGAAAAAAGATGTATGTGTGGTGGGGGGGTCTTTTGTGTCACTTTTTTGATGCACAAAATACTGACACAACACTCAACAGATGCACAACATTATCTACTGCAAAGAGTAATTACTTGCCGCACAGCCCAAAGTGGTCAACATCTGGATCCATCCCATCAAAACACATGATAGCTGCTGTTCGTGTGTGTGTGTGTGTGTGTGTGTATCTATTGCTATAGTGCTGTGTTCATGCTAGAGGACACAGTAACAAGCTGTGAATGAACTTGGTACATCCAGCAGACCTGGGTTTGATTCCTACAACCTGCACTTTCATACTGTGACTCTGAACAAGTCACCTAACTACTCTAGTGCTCCTGAGTTGCCCCTGAAAACAGGCACTTGTGCCTAGTGGGCCTTACTCTGTTATCAAAAAGAAGAAAATAAATAAAATGTGTTTGTCTGGGTGTGTGGTGCAGTTATGTGAGCATAGGTAATAGGTATAGTTATAGTGGGGGTAGACACCCAGTAGTTGTGTGTGATTCAGACACTAAAAGGGTCTCCTGCACACACTTACTGAAGAAGGAGCTTTATTGGCTGAACGTGGCTGACTCTCCCAAAACACATTAGTTTCCGTGATTGACGAGTGTGGCAAGCAATTATTATTAGAGCCTTTAGTGCCCCCCACTCCCAACATGAAGAGGTGCAAGAAAAAGACTGAACTGCTTGAAAAGTAGACATTTGCAATTAAAAGTAGGTAGGCCCAGCTGTAACGAAGCAATTAAGGCATTGCTCAGCATCTTAGTGCGCGGACACTTAGACCAGTCAGGCCAAAGTTGCCCCCATTGTCATGCAGATCCGGCACACGCTGTCTGCTGGAACCCCCCAGCAGATGTCTAAAGGAGACAAAGCTGTGCATGGAAATAGTGATGAGGTGAAGTGACCCTTAAAACGCAGGGCCCGTGCGGAGATATTTGTGATCCTGTTGCAAGGAAAGGAGGACAAGTGTTGATTGACGAGTCAGCCTTTGAAAACATCGATTGGGCAAAGGAGCAACTATCACTGAAGTGTCTACTAATCTGTTCTGCCTGGCAACAGGATTATCTCTCTTAAAGGCACCCCCTTTATGTTAGCCCGCTAATGCCGCACTCGCCGCCTCCCTTCTGCTTTAACCTTCCCTCATGCCCTACCCTTTTTCTCACTGTTTGCTCTACTCCCCCCTTTTCTCTCTCTCCCGCTTTACCCATCCACCTGTCCACTACCACCTCACCCCCTAGTTATCAACAATGAATACATGTATGATGATTCTCAATTGTTATGCTTTGACTACACTGTATGACTTTGTCCTTTCCCAATGTATCTTGCCTTTGTGTAATTTTTATGTATCACTGTGTTTTGTAACTGTACCTCCCGGGTCGTGCCTGAAAATAGTCACATGATGGCTAGTGCACTTACCCAGTCAACAAAAACTAAATAAATAAATAATATTTAATCATCACAGTTTATGAAGCAGGGGGGTTGGGGATGAAGGACCTAGAGTCCCTTTGGACTGTAAATTGCTATGTTACTTAAGTGATATAAGGTAAATGATGAGTTTGTGTTTTTTTACTGTTGTTGTGTTTGTCACCAAGCTTATTTTTGTTTATTTTGTTTGTTTTACCAGGAAAGCTCCATTGAGCAAGCTCATTTGCAAGGAGGTCCTGGTCCCAGTCTGCTCAGCACCTTGCCAAGATACACAAAGTCAGCCTGGTGTTGTCAGCGTCTCACCAGGCAGTCCCAGTACGGGTATAATACACAGTAAGCATGTTTTCTCGCTGGTTTTGAAAAGTTGTCCTTCATGGTGTAGAATGTTAAGAACAACTTCTCTCAGCCAAAGCGATCAGCACACGGATACGTTTATGGGAGGCAGTACCCAAGTAGCCAAGTGCAGGGCCTGCTGGTAGGTCGGCATCAGAAACCGCTCAAGGCAGCGGCCACTTGGCACAACAGTAGCGCAATTACTTCATGCCGATGCCCTGGGTTCGGAAATGTGCCTGGGGAGCCAGAGCTGGCTCGGGAGAAGGCTGAGCATCCCTAGAACCACTCACCTTCTCCTGGAGGGAGGGAGCTCTAGGTCAGCACTTTGCCGACCTCAGGCGGAGGCCTGGGGTATAGCAAGCATCTGAGTTGCTGGGGAATCAGAGTGGTGGATGTCAGCGGTGACGCCTTGATGTCTAGGGCACATGCCACATAACAGAAAGAGAAAAACAGGTCTCCGGGCACCAGGTAGCTGGAGCACCTGGTGCAGGCCCCAAAGCTCCCATCTGCCTCTTCCGTGAGCAGACCCAACACAGACAAGAAGTTCAGGGTGTACGGACCCCACCTCATCCCTTTCTGAAGGGTAGATCCATGACTACATGGGGGTCAAGCACGGATGCAGGTAAGGCGAAGGAAGCAGGGGCAGACACCATTGGCGTCTCCTGAAGATGCAGTGCTTGGGGACTGGGGGGGCGGAAAAATAGAAAGTACAAAAATAAATAAACTGCTCAAGGCAGTTTTTCTGCATTTTCTCCCATTCCACCAGGACGTCGCTGTAAGGGTGTGCCAAGCACACATGCATGGAAGTGAGTGCTGTGTGTTGCCCGTTGACACCCTTGCACCTCCTCACAAGCCGCCTCAGCTACCTGTGGTTACCCAGGTGGCAGTATCGCAGCAGAGCTGGCTGCCCTCCCTCCCTGGAGGAGGAGGAGGAGGAGGGCATCCTCTGGGATGCTCGATGCTCCTTCCCCCAGGCTGGCCTTCGATGACCCAAGCTCATTCCCGAACCCGAATCGCAAGCAGTAGCACTCTGGCTGAGCCGATGGGTCGGCCTCTAATTCTGTATGTTTCTATATGTTTAATCACTTTCATGCTCCAACCTTAGAAATGATTGATGTGCAAACTGAGCTACCTCCCACACACAGCTGTGCTAACTTGACTCATGTGCTGCTTCAAAATGGCGTCCTAAACTGCCTCATACAGAAAACAAAGCATTACGAGTCAGTCTGTAAAGGAGAAAAACTTTGGGGAAACATGCTTTCTGATGTATTATATTGAATAAAACCCCTAAGTGTTAAGAACATACAGGTTCTCCACACGTCGTTAGTGTGGAGACATCATAAGGCACTCAAGCTTCGCTCTCATGCTAGTGATGTCACCACACTAACTCGGTGTGGAGAACCTGTGCATTCTTAACACTTGGGGTTAGTTATTCTCTTTTGATGAAGACATAAATAAAGTCCTGATTCAGAAGCTGGTTGGGTACAACCTTAAGTATCTATTGCTACAAACCACTCATGGCTGGCAAGAGTTGAGCTCACAATGAAAAATCT
Source organism: Neoceratodus forsteri (assembly GCA_016271365.2). NCBI lineage: Eukaryota > Metazoa > Chordata > Ceratodontiformes > Ceratodontidae > Neoceratodus > Neoceratodus forsteri. The sequence continues at coordinate 133,138,898 of JADMNL010000031.1, read as the reverse complement.
GGTCTGATTGCTGGGGAAAGAATCTCAATAGCACACCTGATGCTAGTTTGGGAATAAGGGAGACTGTCTGAAAATAAAGGAAGTTCCCCATGAGGCAGTTGGAGACTTGGCAGGTGAACTGTTGCCCAGTCAGAGCTGCAGAAGGCAGTGGGGCCCCTTTTTTGTGTATGTGTCGACACCTTGGAGATCAGGATTCGTAGATGAGCCCCAGAATCGGCTTGCATGCAGTTTTTTGTTGAGCTGAGATTTTGTGCGTGTTTTCAATGTCACACTTTAACAAGTGACCAACACTTTTTTTTTTTAATTATTGAATGACACGGTATGGTAAGTATATTTTGTTTAATATTCAAATAAAGGGGGAGTGGGGGCATAGGACTGCTACCAGGCAATCTCATCTGTCCAACTGAGTCTCAGACACTAGTACCTAGTGGTGACACATTTATTCCCTAGGCTTCTGGCATTCATAGACATTATTCTCCAAACCGCCTGCTAGCCTTTCCTTCTTAACTGCTCCTTACCTTCCACTCCTTACCACCATGGTGCCCATGCTTGCTGCCTATCCTCTGCCACCACCTCCCCCTGGGGTCCCATGCATACCTTTTTGTCCCTTCTGATTTTCCCCCATCTCACCCTCCTTCCCTCCATTTGCAGTGTTTATCTTTGCTCTGTTTGGTCCTTTTCTGTGTTGGGGGGCCTCCTTGGCCCGCCGTTGCTTGTGCAGTTGTGCCTAGCCTCGTCTGGACTGTCCCTTTATTTCTTTTTCAGTACAAAACAATAGCCAGTATTTGTATCCTTTGGTGCACCAGTATTTACACATGGGTGAACATTGGTTGTATTGTTATGTAGATGCCGGCACACTTTTCCAGCCAGTTGACAGCAGATGTCTCTGTGGGGGGGGGGCACTGCTGATAGCCATGACCCCATTCACAGTCCTTTAGTTAAGCCCCTGCCATAGTTTTTTTCCTAACCTCTGATTCATAACTGATCAGTAGACACTCAGTACTGTTTCCAGCTGACAGAGATGAATGGGTCTGAAGTCTGCAGGCTTAACGTCTGCTACATGGACGGCATCATTCACTTTCTATGCTAGGACTGAGGGGGGTGCTGCGAAGCCTTTAGCCAGATCTGTGGACTTTTGCAAAGTCAAATGCTATAATTGCAACTTGCAAGTGGTTTGTGTGTGTGTGTGGGGGTGTGTGGGGGTTGCTAAGACCAGGAGCTCTTTTACACACTACTTTCATTAGCAGGCACTCATTTCCAGGTGCAACTCAGGGTTGGGGGTGGAGGAGGAGGAGGAGGGGGGAAGAAATAAGATTTACAGTACACAGACGGTGAGAAATGCAATGCACAATGCTGAATAAAGTGGAAAATGCAGTGTATAACACAGATTATACCATGGACCTTGGACACCAACCAATGAAAACGGCAGGCTGGCACCTTACCTCCGTTGTAAATCCTCGGATAATTACCGCAAAAGGTGCCAGCCAGCCGCATCTTTAAAACAAAACAATCTGCCAAAATCACGGAACTGCGACTGCCATCTTGTTTCCCCACTAAGCGGAGACCATAACACAGCAGCTCTGTACATCAGGGAAACAAAACAAAATAAAAACACTGCTTTAATATGGAGTGGCTTCTTGCGATTATACCAAGTACTGCTTTTTTTTTAAATAATAAAAAGCAGTACCAGTATATCTCAATAACTCTCTTCGGCGGAATATGAGTTATCGGAGATTTACCATGGCTGCGGATTTACCCACTCAACTGTGCCTAAATGGGCAAACCACTCCAGCCATGGTAAATCCCCGATAACCTACACCCCCTCGTGGCTTATTGCTTAAATATCAAACTATGCAAGGTGCAAAACTGAGAGTAACTGCAAGAATTTAGAGAGGCAGAAAGTGACAAGTGTAGTGTGCGGCACAATATCAGACAGCGCAAAGTACATAAACATACAAAAGTACTTATTACCCATCTTTGGCGAACCAATAGAACCCCTACATTGGATTTACAGCATACTGTGATGGCTGAGATATACTATCTAGAGAGAACAATAGCCAAGAGAACAGGAAGAATTAAACAGTTTGAACTGGCATGGAGACCCTGGGGGTGGGATATTCAGAAATGCTCCAGAGGCAGGCGCAGTAGCCACGCAGCGCAAGTACACTGCACCAGTGCACACCGAATGCAATATTCAAAGGTTGCACATGATGGCATGTGCCAGTGCAACATGACTGAATATCGCAGGGATGCGCCATAGCGCAACCAGGGCTGCACCAGGGAGCAAGACAGCAAGCTCCATAGCGCAACCAGGGCTGCGCAAGGGTCAGAGGTGCATGGGCCAGGACACAGGACAACAGACACAGCAGGGAGCATGCCACCAGAGCAGGACAGACCACCACCAGGGTGCAGAGGATGCCAGGAGGGAGGCATGGCAGGCGCACAGCTGCAGGCCCCCAACCACGTGCACCACAGTGGCGCACGGAGGCAGTGTGGCACCAATGTCCACTGGCAAACAGCCACGGGCAACACCCAAAGGAAGGCACGGACATGCCACCTGGACCATAGCTGACAACACACATGCCAACAGCACACAACACACAAGCCACACAACATGAACAGAGTGCACATGTACGCCCCAGGGCATGCCCACCAGCCACTGGGCACAGACCACCAGGCACATACCCCAGTCAACCCCAGATGTACCACTCGGCCACCATGCACACTACTGCAGCAGGGCTCCACACACCAGCTGCAAAGCAGACACAGACACAGATGGCTAACAATAGAAAAGTGTATTAAAACAAAGCAACAAAAACTATGTACAGATATACAGGAACAGGGAGCAGGGAATGGGGAGGTCACAAACAATACGGTAGGCCGGGAAAGGGAGGCAGGGGGACAGGGGACATGGCTGGGTAAGGGTACAAGGGAGGGAAAGGGAGGGAGGGTCAGGGAAGGGAAGGAGGTGCAGGCCAACTGGCCCCACGGGCATCCACGACCTACCGGTGCCTGGTGCACCATCTCCTCTGCAGCCTGCACAGGGCCTGCTGAATTAGTCACGCCACCTGTAGCATGGCTGTGGTGACCCGCAGTATCCTCCGAAGGAGCCTGGTGTTCACATCATCCCATTGGACACCTAGGACAAAGGAAGGGACATGGTATGAGTGCATGTCCATATGACCGTAGCCCACCCACCGTGCATAGCGGACAGCGGTGACATGCACCCTTGAGACAGCACACAGCCTCCAGCAGTGTGTGTGCCCACACAAGCCACCATCCCGACCATCCACAGCCACGCACAGCACTGCACACCAACACCACCCACGTGCCACACACCACAACCATGGTGGCCAGGCAACAGGGCTAAGCGGCAGGATGACAGTGGCACGACTGGAACCCGGGTGCACCCACAGCCCACCTGCAGCAGCCACACACATGTGCAATAGCCACGGCATGGTGCAATAGACCCCTCCGGTGGTGCACAGCTGTAATGGCCATGTGCACAGGGGGCTGTGGCCCATCCCCACCCCGCACAACAACAAACCCTGATAGAGTGCCTACCTGTTTGCTGTGGTGCAACCAGCGCCTGTCCAGTGGCACTGCCCATACGACCTGCAACCCATGCCTGTGCCCCAGCATTGGCCTGCTCACATCTGCCTGCAGCACCTGCCATCTGGGCTCATCGCTTATCCTCAGGGCCTAGTAGGTAGACAGTGAGGAGGACACATCAGTACCTGGCAACACCACACGCGCTCCACCTCCCTCCAGCACAGCATACCCCCTGGCCCTATGCAGTGGTGTTGTGGTGCAACAGCACACCCATGGTGCGCTGCCATGGCCAGCAGAGCGCGCAGCCACAGCCCCCCCCACAGCATGGTGTGACATCCTGCTGGCCCCCACAGGACACTGGAATGGCAGAGACATGGACGTAGTGCACTCACCTGGACGTCGCACGGCGCCCCCGGATGCATGCTAGCAGTGACCTTAGCCTGTCAGAGTCCCTCCTCTGCAGGTCTCCATATCGGTGGCAGCACTGCTCCCCACTGCGCTGAGCCCCAGTGGCCTCCTCCAACCCCCTCAGCCACCTCCTGCCACACCTCTGTCTGAGGCTGATACAGGGGCACCTGGCCATACAGGGAACCCACATGTGGCACCACCAGGTTTACCAGTTCAACCTCACTCCAGTTTGGTGCCCTCACAGTGCTCCAGCGCGGCATGCCTGATTCTGCAATGCAAAACCAAAATGGTACCCAGCAGCACACAAGCTGCACGTGCTGCGGGTGCGTGACTCGCTTGGTGATGCGCTGCCATCCCCAATCGCACATTCCCCAGTGATGCGCGATACAGCTGGTGCAGCACTGGCACATGCCGCAGGCACTCGGAGGTCAAAGGACACTCGTGGGGTCATAGGTCAGCACACGCACTATGCATGACAGCGCGATAGGGCACGCCATGCATGGTGCGCAATAGGAGCATGTGTGCCCCATGGTCCATGTGCCAATCGTGCACAGGCACCATAGGGCATACAGCGCATGAGGGCCACATGCCCAATAGCGGCAGAGCGCTGCACCACATATGGCGCACTATGCGTAGGATGCGCCATCGACGTATGGTACGTCAATGCCAGGCCTAATGCACATGTCATACAGTTGCGCCATGGCTTGTGCATGCGCATCACCAATGCGCCATGTGCACATTGGTGTGGCGTGTCCATTCCAGGGACATGTCATCCATGGACCACGCCACACACCCACCTTGTGCACACCCACCCAGACACTGGAAACTGTGGCATGTGCATGATGATGCCAAGACAACACCAGCCACTACTTTGCACTGGTGTGCAGCATCTGACACATGTCCGTTGGCGGCCTCTGGGTGTGCGCGTGTGGGTGCCCATGTGCATGTGTGTGCAGGGGTCTGTGAGGGTGTGTGAGTGAGATCTACAGTGCTGTATAGGGTGCTTCCATGGAGTCCAGTTCCATGCCCATCCACGCTACCCTCCGGCCGTGTCTGTCATGGGGCCCGGCCTTCCATGCCTGTGTACTGTGCCATGGTCCCTGGGACTTGCGTGTGGTCAGGTACACCTACCTGCATGCACTGTAGTGCTCCTCTGCAATTATGTCCTGGTGCTGCTGGGCCATCCTGTTCAGCCGGGGTTCCCGTCGTCCGGGGGGGGCTGCCCACCACCACCACCTAGACCGGCGGCCACGTCGTCCCTACTGCTGTTCCCCTCTTCGACCTCGACAGCTATCCCACAGTCGGTGGCCATGTTATGTAGCATACAGTAGGCCAGGAATAGACCGCAGACCTTTGAGGGGCTGTACTGTAGGGCACCACCAGACCTGGACAGGCAATGGAACCGTGCCTTCAGCAGCCCAAACACATGCTCGATGATGTTCCGTGTGCTGGCATGTGCCTCATTGTATTGCTCCTGCACTGGGGTCAATGGGCACTGGTATGGGGTGAGCTGCCAGGGCCGGAGTGGGTATCCGCTGTCACCTGTGTGTTGACATGTGTGGTTAGCATGGTGGTCTGTGTAGCTGCCCGCCCGTCTTCCCTGCCACACCCTCTGATGTCCCATGCCTAGCGCCCCCCCACGCCCCACCCTGTTGTGCTAGCCTGCCCATTCCAGCTGCATACTCACATACTAGGTGGCCAGTGGGGATGTCCCCGCTCTCAAACCTGTGGCAAAGTGCTGACTGGTGCCAGATGAAGGCATCATGTGCTCCACCAGGGTGTGTGGCACAGACATTGATTATGCGCTCCCTGGCATCACACGCCACCTGGCAGTTGACACTGGGCTAGCCCTTCCTGTTGATGTAGGCTATCCCCTCCAGCCCTGGTGGTGTGCGGATGCCTACGTGGGTGCAGTCGATGGCCCCTAGCACGCCAGGCATACGTGCCACCCTGTGGAACTCCTGCATGTTCACTGTACACTCTGCCTGTGTGCTGGGGAATTTGATGTATTCCGCAGCATGTGGCAGCAGTGCGCTGAGGAATTGTGTGAGGAGCCATGACACGGCTGACTGGGTTATGCCTGTGGTGTCCCCTGTTGGTCTCTGGAAGGTACCCGTGGCGAGCAGGCACATGACAGCCGTGACCTTGGTCTCCACTGACAGGGCGTGGCTCCGTCTTGTGTGTGCCTGCATCTCATCACTGCACAGCTCGCAGAGCTGCCTCGGAACAGCCTGGTTCAGGTGGTACCGGCCCACAATCTCGGTGTCACTGTACTGTTCATAGGTGGTGCTGGCATGGTACCACCTGTTCCAGGCATACCGCCGATGGGCCCTTCCACAGCCGCGCCCCTCTGCTTCCTGCCTCCTCGCACCCCTCATTACTGCCTCCATCTGGAAGATGGCACTGGCCATGGCCTGAGATGTCCTGCCCCCCTGGGTGGATGTCTCCCCTGGCACCTCCGGCTGTGTGCTGCTGCGTGTGATTCTGCGCTGGGCACACACCTGTGTTGGGGTCCCTGCTAGTGGCCTGTTGGCTGTGGCCTCCACCTCCCACCCATCCGGGTGCTTTCACTGCCACTCCTGTGACCAGGCTCGCAAGCTCATGCTGCAGTTGCTGCCCCCACTGCTGTCTCACACACATACACACACACACGCTCACACACACTCACACACGCAGGCACCTTCAGGGTCACACGTCCTGTTCCACACTCTGTGGCACTTCCTGCCTCTGTCTTGCACCCCTCCTGCTGTCCTGCCTGGCCAGTGTGTGTGTGTGTGTGTGTGTGTGTGTGTGTGTTCTCTCTCTCTCTCTCTCCTGCTCCCCTGTGGCGCAAGCCTCCGTCCCTTGCTTGCTCCCTCTTTTTATGGGCTCAAGTTTGCTCCACGCATGTCTCTATTGCTCCGCGTTTGCGCCATCAGCTTCCTGTTGAATATCGCACTGCACCGCTTATTCATGGCTACACCCCCTGCACTTGCACATGCATTCATTAGGGTTGCGCATTGGTGCACTGCGATTTGAGCCACGCATTTGCTCCCACTGAATATCGCTTTTTGGCACACTTCCGAACTTGCGCAGGCGCATCTCTTGCACAACTGCTTTGAATATCCCACCCTGGGTATTTTATATATCCCCAATAGATGAATCATTTGTCCCTTGATTAAGTTTAGAGAGCCAGATTAAAAGGACAAAGATGTATAGTGAACCATAGGATATATTTACTTGATGACGTGTCTGAAATCTCTCTGTCTCACACGGTTATAATGGACTACGTAATGTGATGAATGTCTTAAGCATTTTCAAAATTGTGAAGTGTATTCCTGCTGTCATGATGGTGGATAAAAAAATAAAAAATAAAGAATATATTAAAAAAAAAAAAAAAAACATGCAAAAGTACAAAACAATCACAGTGCTAATGGTTATACATCATTAAATCATTTCATTAGTGGAAATATTTGAGATGGGGTACAAATCTGCAAAAATGCAAACCAAAACAAAATATAAACATTTTTGCAGTGTTAATTTAGGCTGCCAGTTGATTTAGAACCTTTAGGAAGAATTCAGGCTGTGTATAAAGTCAGTGGCATAGTAAGGGATATTATAAACAGTAACAAAGTACTGAAGTAGTGGAACAGTGTGAGAGGTGCAGTGGTGGCCAGGGCAGGTTAATGCACCAGCCCGAGACTGATGTGAGTGACTAGCAGCAGGAGGAGTAACAAGCAGTAAAAAGACTGACTGCCTCACTTTTCTGAAGAGACTCGGGTAAATAGTTTTTTATTTTGTTTTTGCCCTTCCTCCTATCAAGAGGGGTTGCCTCAATAACACCCTCCCTCACTTCTATGGGGTGTGAGAAGCAGCATGCACAGTCAAGTCAGATGCTGTCCCATGGTCATCCACAGGGAGGGGTGCATGAATGCCAGGGAGCCTGCACTTTCTCTGTCCCAGAGAGCTGCGCGCTTCCCTGCTGTGGTGAACTCAGTCCCCAGTTGGCAAGGCTGTGATAGTAGTCAAAGATGGCAGAAACTCGGATTCCCAGCTCTACTTATAAATCGTTTTAGGATTTTCTGTTCCTTTGATTCCTTGTATTAAAGTTCCTCCTTTAGGCTGGCCCAGTTGGCACACCAGTGACCCGGGTTCAGGAGCGAACCAGGGTCATCAGGGGCTGGCTGGGGAGGAGGATCGAGCACCCAGGGAACACTCTCCTTTGGGGAGGAAGGGTACCCTTCCTTGCCATCATACTGCCACCTGTGTGACGAAAGGCGGTAGGGCAGTTGGAAGGCCAGTGGATGGGTGGGATGTTGCTGATGGCGGTACGATGGCACGCACTGCATGCACTTGCCATAGACATCCTTGCATGTGACGTTGCATGGGATAGGATAAAACACTGGAAAAGGTCACAGCAGGGAGGGAGGGGAAGCTGGGGCCCCCATAAAATTCTTTTTTTTTTTTTATTTTATTTTTTTTTTTTATTATCCCAGTGTTCTGGACCAATAATGACATTTTTCTATCAGCTAAGCCTTCATACTCTTGGTCTGTAGCCTCTTTTGCACTCACCAACCAGTCAGCTGAGGAGAAATTAGCATTCCAGAGGACTCACATGCTGTGCCTGGGTGACCAGAGGTGTCAGCACAGCTGAAGGTAGAGTGGATGGGAAAGACGTCAGCCAGGGCTGCTGCTGGGGCACTGTCATGCATTCCCCCATACTGCTTCCCCAATGTGCCAACGCCCAAAAGGGCTGGGAAGCAAATGGAAAAAAAAACCCTAGTAGCCGCGATGATGCACCCCGGTATATCCAGGCCAATCACCGCCACTAGAGCCCCACCTGACAAGACACTGAAGACTCGGGGTGGGGCAACCGAGTTTCTGGAGGACGGCAGCCACAGATAGGTGGGGCTGGGGATCAGCTTTGGTTTCCCACCTTGCTTAATGTGTCACACTTGCTGGAAGCTGCATCCAGCATTTCACCGGACTGTATCTGAACTGTTCGTCCGTTCTGGGCCTTGCCATCCTGGCCCAGACAGCCACTCACGCCGCAGAGACACAACTTATGAGAGACCCGCCTGGGGATTCGGCTCCCTGCTCAACACCAATGAACAGGATCGACACCACGGTGCTTCGTGTGGGCCCTGCTTCTCCTGGCAATCCAGTTCTTCATCCTGAGGTCTCCATTTCGTCCATTCTGCATCCTGTACTGGGTAGCTCCCTGCAACAAAGCTCAAATCAGAGAGTGGCAGCCTGGGTCAAACATTGGCTGGACAACAGGACACAGAAGGTAATTGTAAATGGAGTCCACTCGGAAGAAAGGGGGGTTACTAGTGGGGTACCGCAGGGTTCAGTATTGGGTCCAGTCCTTTTTAATGTCTTCATCAGTGACATTGCAGAGGGGCTGGAAGGAAAAGTATGCTTTTTGCAGATGACACAAAGATCTGCAACAGGTTGCTACACAAGGGGTGTGGAAAGGATGAAAGGGACTTGGCAAGGTTGGAGGAATGGTCAGAAGTATGGCAACTAGGATTCAATGCAAAGAAAGTGCAAAATAAACACACCTGGAAACAAGAACCAGGGAAGAATACACAATGGGTGGGGAGGTAGTAACAACAACAAAAAAGGAAAGGGACCTGGGGGTAATCATATCAGATGACCTTAAGGTTAGCAAGCAATGTGAGAAGGCAGTAGGGAGGGCTGGGAGTATACTGGGATGTATAGGGAGAGGCATCATCAGCAGAAAACAAGAAGTTGTTATCCCTCTGTACAGACAGTTGGTGAGACCCCATCTGGAGTACTGTGTTCAGTTCTGGAGACCCCATCTCCGCAAGGACATAGACAGGATAGAGGCAGTCCAGAGGAGGGCAACTAAAATGGTGCAGGGTCTGCAAGAGAAGCTGTATGAAGAGAGGCTAAAGGAGCTTAATATGTATACCCTTGAGGAAAGAAGGGAGAGGGGGGACATGATAGAAACTTTTAAGTACCTCAGTGGAATCAACAAAGTCCAAGAGGGTAGCATCTTTCAGAAAAAGAGACTTACAAGAACAAGGGGACACAATTTAAAGATAGAAGGAGGGCGGTTCAGGGGCAATGTGAGGAAGCATTATTTCACAGAGAGGGTAGTGGATGCATGGAACAGCCTTCCTGAGGAGGTTGTGGGGTCTAAAACTGTGGGAGAATTCAAGAATGCATGGGACAAACATAAGGTAATTCTTGTGAAGGGTAGGAAGAAATAGGCTGTTGGTTAACTAGGATCTGCGGCCTATCCTGTAGGTAGGGAAATGGGCAGACTAGATGGGCCTAGCGGTCCTTATCTGCCGTCAAAATCTATGTTTCTATGTTTCTATGAGTGTCAGCTGATTTAATTGTTGTTGCTAATCATTTTGGACTGAGCCATCCGGCTCCGGATTGTAAATTGTGGGTTAAAGTGCATGCATGTTTCTTTCCATCACAGGGCCCCAACCAGCTGCAACACTGGCCTACCCTGGACAACGCTTCAGACTAGCCTGTAGTTCCAACTGGGTACCCAGGTTGTGTGTGTGACTGTGCTACAGGGACCTTTAAGTGCATGTCTTATAACCTGAATCTTTCAGATCTTGAATCAACCACTAGATCTTGCCCCCTTCCTTGTTACTGCCCCTTAAATAAATCAGATCTAACTATTTTTGCATTGAAAATGGTTGTGGCGTACCTCTGTACAAACAGCATTGAGCTAGTGGTTGTTGTACTAAATCTTATTTTACAGGGGGTCTCCAGGGCCGAGCCAGCTGAACCAGCCCTGGTGGTAAATGCAACAAGTATGGGGTTAAAACTATTGTCGGGTGTCAATTGCAATTGTGTATTCTGTGAACCATTTAGGCCACTAGAGGGGATAAAAGGGGGTTAACAGCGCCCCGGAGGGCAGTACCCAGGCCCCTCAACCTGCACCTGGTCACGCAGGCAGGGGTAGTATCCCTTAGGATAGCGCCACCTAGGGGTTACACAAATAAAAACGAAAAGAAAAAGAAGAAAAAAATTTCCAAAGTCGCTCACAGAGCTGAAAGATTTTACAAAATGATGCAGTAACAGGCTACACTGACCTTAGAGATGGGTTTGATTTTTGTTCTAGTCTACAGTGCTTGGTAATAATCAAGTGGGCACAAACCAATAGTTTAGTATCGCAGGTCTCGGCTATGAGAGCCCAGTTCAACAACCACAGGCGGTTGGTGCTAAACTGTATTTGGTTGACCACTGGTTCAGAAACCGCTGTGCAGGCCAGCCAGCATCTAACAGCCTGTTGTAAAACGGTTCATTTGCATATTGCAATCTGATTTGCCCATGAGAATCAGAAGTATGCGTTGGTAAATCCCACCACGAGCCATGGACTGGAATGTTGCATTGTTCTTGCAATTTGGGAAGTGTTTTGTCCTTTCTCTAACAAAGATAAATTTCTCTTTTTGTAGCCTTTTTAAAACTTATTTTTTTTAAAACTGGAACTAATTTTGTAACTGCAGTAAGGTGCATCAGCGTAAGTGTTGCTGTGGGATTTTTAGCAACATCTCGTGCGGTGTAAGGTGCTCAGCCACACTACATGAGGTAAGGCTAAATCCAACAGTGGCACGCCCCCTGTTGTACCTTACTGCCTAATACTGGGTCATGTTTTGGTCCTGGAGAAGCCTTGACAGCAGCCTGCCCTATGTAAGGATCTTCTTACCCATGATGTTTTGCGCTGGGTTGGGGTTTTATTGTACGTGTGTAATTCAGAGAGAGACGCACAGGAGCCAAACAGTGTGAGGGAAACAAGGGCTTTGCACAAGTATACGTTAGCTGATCCAGCTATGCAGTGAAGTCACACCTACCCCCTCAGGGTAGAAAACAATAACTCTTTTTACTTAATTTGAGTTTAAAAAGGTAACATTTTATATTTTTCTAGGAAACTCCTTCTACTTTAGCAAAACTGCTGCCACCTTAGGAAAATTCTAGATCTGACCCCTGCGAGCAATTTATCATAGCACCAGTGACATGAGAGAAATAACAGGCTGCAAAGGTGAGTCTTTCTTTCTTTGGTTTCGGACAGCTAAATTGCTTTGACTCACTGGCTTCACCGCAGGCCTGAGCTGCAGTAAGTGGGCTACGGCTGTCATTTAATAGCATCCCTTAAGGCGCTTATTAACCAGCAGCTAAATTAGAGCTTCCAAGGGTAACATGAATCATAGAAACATGGAAACATAGACATTGTCGGCAGAAAAGGACCTTTAGTCCATCCCGTCTGCCCAGCGTTACTCTACCCTACCCTTCCCTACCCTACACTGTGACCTGTTGTCTAGATGGGTTTTTCATCCTTGCCCCCCCCCCTCGCTGCCTGCCTTATTGCTACCCCCTTGAGTAACTGTTAAGCCCCTCACTCTGTCCCAGCCATGCTTAAACCCATTACTGGTTTTTGTGCCTATCACCTCTGCCAGTAGGCTATTCCATGACCCTGTCAGCTAGTGGTGAAACCATACATGGCTTTCGAGCTGAAGGTTCGATACCTCCATATCCGACCGGCACTGTTACTGTAGCCCACTTGGATACCTGGAAGACAACTTCCCATCTTCCAAATTCTGCCAATCCTTTCATATATAGTGTAGTCTATGTTCTTCTTAAATTGAATTTTCTGATCACTGCGAGACTTTAAGATGCAAACACAAAGTAGAGTGCTGATACAATAAGGCTGGCAGTGTAGCCTAGAGGTTAGAGCAACAAGGTGTGAACAAGCTTGGTACATTCAGCAGACCTGGATTTGATTCCCACAACCTCCTCTTGCATAATGTGTGACCCTGAGCAAATTTCTTAACCTCCCTGTGGTCCCAACATGCAACTGGAAATGAACATTGACTCATTGTGCCTTTCCCAGCCACAAATGGTAAAATAAAATCAGTGTGAGTGCACCCCCCCTTGGCCTCCCTCCCATTCATCTACCAGGCAGTCTGACCCAGTGGCCTCAGCAATACTCTGACTCGGGTATGGCCCTTGGTGTGTAAGAAACCCTGTTTAAATAGATTGTGGGTAACATGGGGGTAGGGCACCACTTAGAAAGCAAAGGGTAGCGGTATTTGTTTTTGGGACAGAATCCGAATGACCAAGACCATTTCTGTGGACCATGCCCATATTAATTTGACCAAACACAGTCACTAGCCATGTGAAACTAGCCAGAGTAGGCTGACGTTCATATGACCACCACTAGCTGTCACCTGCAGTAGGACGGAGGCCAGGCAGCCACTGCTGTGGTATCAATCATTCTGATTTCTTTCCATTGCCGAGGATACCAGTTTACCAAGTGGCAGCACTTCCTGTTAGCAAACACCTTGGGGCTGCTTGTGGAATGGGCCTAGTATTAGTGGCAGATATAACTGCATTATTTTTGCCATAAGAATTAGTGTACATTGAACTCACAGCAATATTTTCCCATTAGCTACAGGCTCAGCTTAAGTTGCAGGTTGTTTTTTTTGGGGGTAATGAAATTCTAGCCTGTGACACCATTACAGACATTCGACAAAAGTCCTGAGTTGAATGGTTCCTTAGAACATTGGCCGCAACAAAATGGGGCCTGTGAAAATGGTAATTTAGAGACTATTTCTTCAGAAAGTCACAAATTGTAGTGAGAAAGAAATAATGTGACCTACTAGGAATTGAACCTAGGCCCTCAGAATGCCATCCCGGTGCTGTAACCATGAGCTACAGGCTCACATGGTTGAATCTGACTCTTCCCAGACACACTTCTTTTCTCTGGTATTGCAAATCCTGCAACTAGGAACAGCCAAGATGACAATTAGATGTTTTTGATGCAGTATTAGCCACTGCAAAGTAATTTAGATCACAAACTGTAGTGAGAAAATCAGTCAGTGATGCGACTGGAACTCTTTCAGAATTCTGTGCAGGCCACCCCAGTGGCCTGGTGATGGAGAGTCGCACTGCCATGCGGGTGATTCGGGTTTGGGAGCAAGCCTGAGTCGCCACATCAGGAGGCAGGCCAGGCTGCGATTGTTGCCGCACAGCTGTGTGCCTCACTTGGGGCTCTGACCCCACAGCAACCCCCTACAGCTGGGCCAGTGAGCTTGCTCCTGTCTCAGGGATGGGCTGTGCATGTGTAACCCCTAGATGGCGCTATCCCAGGGGCTACTACCCCTGCCTGATTTGCCACTAACAGGTTGAGGGGCCTGGATCCAATGGCGGGTGCCTCCACCCAGAGGTCAGGGTTTGCAATAGTTAAACTAACTTGGTCACAGCCCTCTGGGACACTGCAACCCTCCTTTCTTCCCACTAGTGGCCCACACAATATATCAGAATTACCTTCACAGTAACACTTACCCCCAGGTCTGGTTCTGGCACTGGGACCTCCTGTGAAATGAGATACAGTGCAACAATCACAGTACAGTACTTAACATAGACAAATACCTCAGGCAGTATAACTTTGCTGAAACAAGCAGCTCTGATTTATTTAGGGGATATAACAAGGACAGGGGAAATCAGGTTAATTAGCTTATCACTCTAATAATCTACCTATGGCTCTGTGCACAGGCCTATCCCTATCAGTTACTGTCCCTGGATACCCAAGCCCTAGTGGCTAGTCCAAACCGTGGCAGCTGGTAGGGCCCTTTCACACAGAGAAAGGAGAATTAAACAGTCAGCAGTACAGTAATTCCATTTGGATTTAATGTGGCAATTCAACAGGGAGCGACCCTGAATTAGTACTCACGACCTCCAAATAAGATAGGGTCCTTCAATGTCAGCAGGGCTCACTTGAGGTACACAAACCTCTTCACACATCCATATAAAAGAAAGCACTATACCAGGCAGGCTGCATCTGTATCCCGATCGCAATTACTGCACAATACCCGGGAGAACACACAGCAGATTCAGTTCCTGACAGACCGAGTGCAATTTTCAGCAATTCCTCCAGTCTTCTACAGGGTGAGCCTGGTTTCTACTCTTCAGAGATCCTTTGATTCTTTTCACAGGACGATTCAGTCCTAACAAGCTTTACACAAGCTGCAGACCGAACTCTGGGCCTTATACACGCTTTTTTGACTAAAACTGCACACTGAAAAGCACAGGGCTCCTTCCTTCTTCACTGCCAAAGCTCAACTGAAACTCCAACCGACAAAACGGGCACTTCCTTTGAGTTCCTCCCAGTTCTTGACTGGATTGGCTGTCACTCACAATAGACTGCTGCTGTTGGTCCAAAAGGCACTGAAGTCTAAACTACATCTCCCAGAGTCACTGCCCATACAATCCTCTTGTGGCTGGCTCAGATTATGAGTCCAAGTTCTGATTCGTCCAAGGCACCATTTTAGAGCTAGCTTACCCACACTGATTGGTCCAGTTCAGCAGTTCAAAACTAGAATGGGGAACTATAGACACAGTTCTGACTGCAAAGAAAGCAGGTTAGACAAACTGTAATTTCATTATTACTCTAAATAATTTCTGGCAAACAGTTACATCTTTCAGATAGGTTCCTTTGCACTCCTAGTGACTGCAAAATGAAGTGAATTTGCAGCAGCTCGAGTGGTACTCAGAGAAGCACACAGTCCCCCCCCCATACAAACTAATTATGTCTGCAAGCAGACAGCTCTTAAAGAGACAGTACCAGAGGCTCTAAAAACACTCACTGATAAATGGCTTAAATGCCAAACACCATTCAGGCTTGGAGCATTCAAGCAAGCTCCTGGAAGTCTTTTGGGAACCCCCATTTGCAGGGGGGTTACACATGCACAATTCCACCTAGAAGGCTGCTTTCACGTCAGGGGAAGAGGCAGGAAAATCAAAGGGGGAGAAAATCCCATGTCATGATGCCTGGGACCCTGGATTCCCCTGGGTGCTACTACCTGCTGGTACTGGTTGCTAGTCCACACAGTGGCCTGCCTCAAAAAAGGGGGGAAGAGACAGCATCCCCCCTCCTCCCCGAGTTCCTGCCACCCACAGGAAGCAGTGGGAGTAGTCTGTGGTGCACTGGTCCTGGGGAGACAGGGGCCGTCAAGCCTCAGCAGGACATATCCCTAAGAATAGGGTATATCCTTGGAAAAGAGAAGCGTAGCCAGGAGAAAAAGATGCATAAAAAAAGAATTGTGTGCAGGATGGTCACTACTCCTTCCCCCACCCCGCCCAGAATTTTGTGGTTGCAGAAAGGCGAAGGCTTTGCTCCTTTTTTTTGTGTGTGTGTGTGTGTGCAAGGTTAGGTTGGGGTGGAACTTAGGACAGTCAAGCTGAAATGCAGCATCTCGTTTTTTAACGGAGGTACTGCTTCTTTTCAAATTTTCTGTTCCGAGAAACTGAAGCACAGGGAGGGTCAAGGGGTTTGTTTAGAGACAAGTGGTGTATTTGCACTCTTCCCGGAAACCAGTTTTAGTTTTTGTGGCTTTTTTGAGCAGAAGCAGAACTGTGAATGAAACTTTGATGACACGCCAGCAAGTCACAGTTTTGAAGGCCAGATATGCAGTTTTGGATGGTGAAATGACATCCTAGTTTCGTTCCTCAGTAGCCTCCCTCTCAACTGCGCGCCCCCCCCCATTACGAGAGATGCTTCTCATTGTGCCACTCACAATTGCTCCATCCCACCTGAAAGCGGTGCAGCCCACATGGAGAAGTTGCTGTAAACTTGCAGAAACTCCTAGTACTCCATGATGCCATATCAAAATGAAACTTGAAACAAAGGCAGCAGTTTCTATAGTGTACTGAGAATTGCCTCCACACTTTGAGTGTCAGTGTCCCACATTTCAGTGACAGAAGGTTGAGAGGTATGCTTAGCGGAGTCCTGCTGGTATTTTGTTTTCACTAGTTTTTCCAGTCTCACTCACACACACACACACACAAACACACAAGTCTGTGTGCAGAATCAGCATTTTCACTGCATTCTCGACAGGGTTACAAGAATTCGGAGCCATTCACCAGCTGGTTGGGGACCAGGTGTGTTGCAGAGTTGAGGTGGTTTCTTTCCCACAAGAGGAGGGTGCACCCAACATTCATTTTTTGTTGTTGCTGTTATTCTTTTCTCATCTATAGCTTTAGCGGTATACACCTCATCTGCCCCTGAAAACTTAACTTTTAACTGTATACTACACCTCACCCACATCATGACTTCTGCCTTGTGTTGCTGACCTTTTTGGCCCTGTTGGGACACCATTCACAGTTTCAATTTCTGATCTCCCTTGCAGTACTTCCTGGTTATTGGCAATTTGATCCACAGAGTTCTATAGGTAGATGGAGGGAGGCTAGAGTGTGGAGTGATGCTGGCTCCGTTGAAGTTGAGCATCCATCGTATCACCAGAGTATTGAGCTGCCGGAAGACAGCAGGAACCGCATGGTGTGCAGTGGGTGAGAACGAGAATGCTGTGGCCGGAACCCAGAGGTAGGCTGCTCCCGTGACTCGCTCCTTCTCACCCAGATCTACAAGAAATTGTATTGATTGAAACTTAGATAATCGGTTCCAGCACACTGTTCTGACACCAATCCAAGTAAGGCACTACTTACAGAAGCAAAAGAAAAACGAGAATTCCTTGTCTTTTCACCACAACGTGCATCTGCTTCATCATTTCCGTGCTTGTAGTGCGTTACTTGCAGTGGTGTCAGACCAGTGTGCCGGTGTCGGCTACCTAAGTTTCAATTAATGCAATTTCTTGTGGATCTGGGTGAGGGGGAGCGAGTCACGGGAGCAGCCTACCTCTGGGTTCTGGCCACAGCATTTTCACTCTCACCCACTGCACACTGTGTGGTTCCTGCTGTCTTCCGGCAGCTCAGTCCTCTGGTAATATGGCGCATGCACGGCTTCAACGGAGCCAGCATCACTCCACACTCTAGCCTCTCTCCATCTAACTATATATAGGATAGTGCATGGGGAACAGTTGACAACAGGGCTATTCTTTCACCGAGTTGGCACTATGACAACGGATTACCTCGAGAGCACAGCTGGGGAGGTGATCCATCGTCATAGTGCCAGCGAGTGAAGATGCCTGTTGTCAACTGTTCCCCATGCACTTTTCTTTGTAGTGCATGGTGGAACGTTGCTTTTTGGGGAAAAAAAATGACTACAGCATGTTTCTGCTTCAAAACATTTTTACTGGGTTTCTAGAAGGAAAAAGGAACTTTACATTTTGAACATTTTCACGCTTGACATTTTAACTGTTTAAGAACTTTACATTTTGAACGTTTTAACGCTAAACATTAGTACTGCCGCGACATTGCTGCTTTCGCTATGTGTCCTGTCTATGGAGTCAACCCTAACTGTCAAATGCTGCTCGAGGACACAGTGTGTGACCTTCGCAGTGCAGTAGAAAAAATCGTTCTGTTGCACTGCGAACGTCACTAGTGTGTGACTACAAGGTTTCGACAACGATGGATTTTGGTGAAGAACCACATTCTACCATACACTATAGAACTTTATGGTTTGATCTCAGGCAGCAGTTGGAGCTCTCTGTTTAGCTGGCCAGGGCTGGCAAAATAATCAATCTGTTTTTCTATGTAAGAGAGTTCCTCATTTATAATAACAGTTTGTTCATGTTGCAGAAATGTGGCAAACTCTTTCTAGGTGTGCACGTTTTTTACGTGTGCGCCTTTGGGAGAGGAATAGAGATCTGTACCTCCATAGTACTTTTCTTTGCTTTCTGTAAGGTTCACTATCTCCAGCAGCAAATGTACAAAAGAAATATTTTTTGAATGCTGTTCCTGCAGATACTACTCCATATATATATATATATATATATATATATATATATATATATATATATATCTAGCTAGCTAGATAGATAGACAGATATAGATACAGATACAGATATAGATACAGAAAGGGAACATAAACAATTTTACATGTCTTAATATAATTGTAAATTTGGGCATGTGTAAAGTTTGTTTTATCACCCCCTTTGAAATGGTCATTTTTTTCCCCCTTATTTAGGACCCCATATTAATGCAGCATGTTTCCCGCCCACTATCCTTTTTTTTTAATTACTTAGTAGTTCCAGAACCCAGTGACATCCGATGAGCGGACATTGTTGTGGTGGTAGATTGTATTTCTTTATGGCACCCTTCTCCGGAGTCTCAGGGTACCAGTGCAATAAAATAGAGACAGCAAACACAAATAAAAAATGCAATACCAATTAAAATAATAACTATAAATATCGTTACAATATACCAAATACAATTTCCCACAACTATCTGAAATGTACTGCACAGCAGCTTACTGTCTCAAACCATAATAACTCAATGTCACAGGGTTCTGCTTCAGTGTAGTCTTCAGCTCAGCTGATGTCACTGGGTTCTGGAACTGCTAACTAGTTGTCAGTGGGTTCTGGAACTGCTAACTAGTTGTCAGTGGGTTCTGGAACTGCTAACTTTTGTCACTGGATTCTGAAACTGCTAAGTAATTAAACAACAAAATAGTGAGGGTTGGCCCGACAGCGCAGCAGTTGGATTTCCACCTGTGACGCCAACAACCTGGTCTTGGATGCGAGCCCAGGAGGGCCAACCCAGTGGTAGGAGGACCGAGTGTCCGATGGACTGCTTTCCTCCTCCGGGGGGGGAGGGTGTGGGATAGCACATGGTGCTTGCCCGACCCTGGCAGAGGCCGGGGGTGTTGCAGCCGAGGCTTGCAGGTCCTGGGGGAGCGTGTCAGATGTCGGCACATGGCACCTCTATGTCATTTGCATGCCACACCTCCCAACAAAAGGGGAAAATCCTGGCTGTGGCATGGAGGACATCCACCTCTCACACCGAGCCCCACGCAGCTGTCTGAGGCATTCTGTCACTGGATCTCCATTTGGCACTGTTCGGGGAGTATCACAGGGGGACTCCCCAATGGCCCCGGCCTGAAGAGCAATCCAGGGAGCACTCTGGTGGCAGCAGGTGAGTCCCGGAGGGTGGTGTGAGGTGGTAAGGATGGCAGATTAAGTGTGAGCCAGCCGTGGAAACAAAAAAAAAATTGGGTGGGGGAAAAAGGCTGCATTAATATGGGGCCTTTAATAAGAGGACATTAGTCGGGAGGGAGAAACGGCTGGGTGGGGGGCAATTTCTCAGTAGACACTGAGGGGTCTGCAAGCTCAAGCAGACATGATAATCCACAAGGTCTTTTTCTGCTGGCTCTGTCATCTGTTCGTATAAAGAACAAATAAGACTATTTCAAAATAAATGCACAAAACAGTACCCCGGGGGATTAAACAGACTTCACATACAGTATGCCCAAATTTGCAATTATATTAAAAAATGTAAACAGAACAGTTTCTGTTGCTTTTAATCCAGGAATTCCTAGTTGTTTTGCCTATTTGTGTAATGAGATTGGGTGATAAAGAGGTAGGGAACGTAACCAACTAGTAAATATTTTTTCTTTTGGACAAGCTCTCTGCCCTGTATTTAGAGTTTCATTTTTACAGCTACACTGACCAAATGGATGTGTGCACCTTTACTACACCTTTTAACTACCCATCAGGTCGAGCGAGGCCTGCACCTCACCAAAGTGCACCTAATTAAAATTTTTTAGACACACATCAGCTACACCTAAATTGCACTGTAATTGCTCTGCTGTTGAACCTCATGCACACCTCTCAGACTGTAGTGCAGTTGAGGTACATACCTCGAGGTATACAATAACATCTAATCCTTAGCTACTACACAGCAGTTGGGTCAGAGTTCTCTTATGTTCTTCGGGCGCCAGAACAGCTCGGCCTTAGTTCGCAGTTCTGTCACCCAATGAGTGCACATGGTGGCACTCGTTTATCCGTAAGAGACTCTTCTAGTGCCCCATAATTGTATAGTATGTACAGAGCCACAAAACTCTTCTGCAGCCTGCTCGACAGATGCCCTCACCATTCATATGAATTAGCGAATCCATCCTGCCTGCAGAATTATATTGCCCCCTTCGTAGTCAGGTCTGTACAAGACAATTCATCTTCAGTTGTCTAAAACTTTGGTAAGAAGACATAGAAACATAGACAAGGCCTGCAGAAAAAGATCAAAGTTCTATCTGGTCTGCTCAGAGTTCCCTATCTGTCCCGGGACCCATTGTCCATATGGGGTTTTATCCTCCCTGTCCACCCCCTACTCCCCTCCCTACTGCTACTGACCTGAGCAACCACTAAACCCTTCACTATATCACAGCCATGCTTGAAACCGTTTAAAGCCTTGGCGCCCACCATCTCCGCTAGAAGACTGTTCAAACTTTAAGCACAGCTCAGCATAAAAGTGACACAGTCTATAATTAATGACTCCCTGTCTTTTTTCATAGTTGTTGACAGCGTCTCCTTTTTCGAAATAATTATGCTCATTACCATAATAAATAGGATTCCTGTCCCCTAGACGCCATCAGCTCGGGCTTCTTGTCCAGAGCTAACATCCCAATCCCCTTCCTGTTCATGACATTATTTTATTTTTTTTATTTATCTGTTGAATTTTGATGACCAGGTAGGCCCACTGAGACTGAAAGTCCCTTTTTCAGGGGTAACCCAGAATTAATTACATGGAAATATTAAGCAATACAAACCATAACAATGACATAGATATAATCACAGGGTTACAGAGTTCTCAAATGTTGGTTCATTTACAACAGATAGCAAACATACTGACAATGCTTACATTATAGTGCAGCGACGTGACAGTTTGTTATTGTGGTGATGATTACAATGTCATAAACAGAGAATTATGATGACAGGTGTAGACAAGCAGCCAGAGCAGATGACATCTAGGGGTCAACAATCCGGTCATCATACCATCGTAATGTGCACTGTACAAGTGATAAAATGGAAGGGGATGTTAAATAAGAGAAAATGTAACTTTATCTTGAACTCTATCTACACTTTATACTCTGCCCACATTTGCCATGTGATGTCAGTGGCTCTTTAAGAAAAACAGGTGCAAGGCCACCCGATGGCACAGGGGGTATCACGCTGCACTCCCATGCCAGTGACCAAGGTTCAGGAGCAATTCCAAGGTGCTGGTAAACAGACAGCAGTGGATTGAGGAGTGCTGTCAGTGCAGTGTGTCCTTGATCCAGTGGGACAGCATTGCACTTTTGCAGCCTCAGTGACCCCTGTGGTCAGGCTGTGGAAGATACACCATCCAGTTGCAGGGGAAGATGTATGCCTGCGAGGCCACCAGAGCCTATGGTGAGCACTATGGGGTGGTGGGAGGCCAGCATTGCAGTGAGGGGGAAAAAAAGGCAGGTTGCATCTTAATGATGGCCGCTGGCCGGCACACTTGGGCCCCTCTCCCCAGCCCCTCGCCAGCCTTGGGATCCTGATTGTGTCACTGGGGGAGGACAGACGAAAGACCCCTGTCACAGAGGGAAAAATGTGGCAGTTGTGATGTTGTTGGTGACTGATGAGGCTGGGAGGTTGCCAGTGGACCAGAGGAAGGGTGATGTGTGCCTGGTCAATGCCAGAAAAACTTGATTAAAGACAAAAAACAGGTTAGTTGGCACGGTGTTACAGTGGTAGTGCTTTGGCCTGCCACACCAGCAGCCCGGATTTGGGAGCTAACTTGGGTCATTTTGGGTTTGACTGAGGGAAGAGATGTTACAAGCCTGCAGTTGGACTGCCTCATCAATGGGAGAGATGCCCTCAGACGCTGATGTGCCACACATACGTGAGGTACATCATTGCATGTTGGTGGCTTTGGTGAGAAAACGCTGGAGGAAAAACCCCAACCAGCTTGGTGACTTCTGGCCCTCTGTGGGCTCCAATTCACACCACTGACTGGGCAGGGCTCCGAGACTTTGGATTGTGCTCTGTGGGAAGGGATGGCCTCCCCCTTCCCCGCCCTGCCACGGGAGGAAATCCATTGGGACTTGCCCAGAGCCAGAAAAGCCCAGAGATGGTGGGTGTTTGAGCTGATGGAGGAGAGGATCAGGGATGATGGTAGCCAGCCAGCAGAGGAGAATAAAGAAGTAATGAAAAAAGGGGCGAAATAATAACATGGTAGCACTCATATATGCTTGCGAAACAAGGATATTACACTCCCCTAACACAGAAAGAAGTCTTGCAGGGTCTTACTGAGTCTTACAAGCCAACAAGACTCAGTATGTGCCAGATTGCAAGGGGTTATTTAGAAATTATTGTGACTGAGCCTGGTGGCATGGAGAGCTGAGATGCTGGCACCTTACCTGCTGCTACGCTGGTGACCAGGGTTTGGGAATGGATGAGGGTCACTCGGGGTCAAGTTGGCTGGTGGGAGTAGAACTGAGTGTCCCACAGAATGCTGTCCTATTCTGGGGAGGGACAACACTGGACTCCGCTGTGCAACTGCCACCTGTGTGACCACAGGCGGTAACACAGCAGAGTCATATGGGGCGGGGGCACCGCCTGGCTGGAATGCACATCTTGTGTCGTCCACTCAGTCCACACTGATGGGGTAACCAAGGGATGCGAGAAAACAGTGGGAAAAAGCAGATGATGTGCGGAATGACACTGAACTTCCTCGCAGGCCCTGCACCATACACTGGACTGCCCGCTGTTGCACATTCATTACTTAACCTCCTCCTGGGCTTGGGGAACCCAGAAGGCCCTACCACGGGGGGGGGGAATCTGTGGGGCACTGGACAGCAGCAGGGGGAAGTCCCAGAGACAACAGGTGACAGAGTGGGGGGATTCCAAGCACAGGCAGGGCTGGCCAAGGAGGAGGGGGGAAAAGTAGAGACATGACTGTGTCTGTTTAATAATCAGATTTAGCAAAACAACATTTCATAGTTACATACTTTTAAGATGACTGAAGGGACTTTTTTTTTGTTATATTTCAGGTCCATCTTGCCAACCACTCTTGCTGCATGCCAGTGACCACACCCAATATGACTATGAACAGCCTCAGACAAGACAACATCTTAAGCTGATTACAGAATATGTGTACCCCTTGCCCCCCTTATGCTGACTCACTAAAAAACTGATAACTGCCCAACCTCAGCATCCACATCCAAGGTAATGTCCACGTATGCCTTGCATTACATAGCTGAAAAACTGCTGTTGTTTTGTTGTGTTGTTTGATACCATAATTTGTTCTTTACTGCTATTTCAGCCCCCCCCCCCCAATCCCGAATGGAGGATGGAACTAAAGCAGAACAGGGTCTGGAGGAATCAGATTATTTCTTCACAGTTCTCAGGTACGCTACTACAAACTGATTATGCATGTTTATTTTTACATGATACATTTTATAAAAGAAAGCCGAATGGACAAGTTGCGGGACTCCTGGACACTGACTCAATGACCCTTTTACTCCCCAGACCTTGGTAACCTAGCACAGTATTGTACTAAAGTATGTTTTATTCTGTCTGGTGCCCTGCCAAGTTCCCAGTAATAGGTAGGATGTGGCTGCTAGAACTGCTAGGTGTACGGCCCTTACTATTCAGCCCTGTGTATGGATATTCTTGCACTGGTGGGGGTTATAGTTATGTGATGACCCCTTGGGTAAGTACTCTTTGCAAATTGCTTCTGACATCTGCTGTTCATTTGTATCTAAAACTCTAAATAGCTTAATTTACAAAAATGTGTAAAAGCGCAAGAAGTATTCAAAATTTACGGGGGGGGCACACATGATGGCCCTAGAGTACCTTCTGACCTCATGTTGCTATGTTATCATGAGAACATTTACAACCGTCAGGCTGTCCTGCCATCTTAGTGCTAAGTGTGTTCACTCACAACAGATGGGATCTGGGTTCAAGTACAAACTCTGGGGTCCTAGATGGGCCCACTAAGATTCCAACACAGAGGGATGACGACACCTACCTTGCTGTGACTGTCCTTTGGTGGGTCACATGCAGTACAGTCCCTCTTAATGCCCCCCCAATGTATAGTATGTGGCGTTGACATTGGTAATCCATATTTGATTGCTAACACTAATGTTGTGTGCTAACCTGATGCTGGTGTACCTCCCCAAATTCAGTAGCTGGATGGGTACTCCCCCCAGGTGCTGCTAGGGAGGGGAGTATGGTTAATGACAGTTACTCAGCTGACCACTGCAGAGATACAGTGGTTCCCAGAAAGGGGAAAACAGGGTGGGACATGTGATTGAGGGATAAAAAAGGTAGAAATGGGGTTGCCCATGGATGCCCTCCCAGCAACTTAGATTTGGGAGCAGGCTTGGGATGTGTGAGTGGACAGCTGGGGTGGCCATTAATTTCCTGTTCCTGTGCCTTGCCCAACACCCCCCACGAAAAAATTAAATATCTTGATACAGTGCTGTGCTATTTAACATCCAAAACACATGCTAGCACCATCCAAATACATCCACAGTGTGAACCTGGTATGTACATTCAACAGGTAACCTCAGCAGAAGAAATTTTTAAAAATTGCAATTAGTGGACTGAGCATCCGGAGGACGGCTCTCCTCTCCCTGGGTTGGGTTAGGGGCTCCTTGGCACAGTAATGGCCATGGGGACCCGTTGTACTGTCTGTGCCTGGAGCGTGAGGTGGAGGGCGTGGTGGATGCTACGACTACCGATGCAGCCATCACTGCACGTCCGGCTCCTGGGGTAACCTAAGGAAAAACCGGGCCGAGGATGGCGGCGCCTCAGTCTCACCACACTCCACTATCAGACTCGGTTTCCAGTAGGGCCTTCCGACACCTGCCCGGCGCATTAGATTGTAGATAGAGCGCTATGGCAGGTGGTCCCACCTCGTGGGGCTCAGAGCCGGGGGATCCGCTGGGCAGGGTCGGTCTGGAATACCTAGCTTCAGACCAGGAGGTACAGCCAGGCTGGTAAGGTTGCTGGAGAGAGTTCCTCGGTCCTGGAGAAAAAAATAAAGTAAAAAAAAAAATAGCTGAGAAAACTAAAAATGCACCAAGTATGAATCTGAGGATGTCAGAAATACATTTTTTCTCACAAACTATATGATAGCTGGCTCCATGGCACTGAGCAGTGGGACACCCACTTGGTATGCTGATGACCCAGGTTCGAGCCCCGAGGCCAGGACATCAGGAATGGAGCCAGCAGGGAGGGTGATAGAGCGCCTGCATGGATGTTCTTCTCTAGGGGAGGCTGCTGTGGAGCACCGCTTAGATAGTGACATCTGGTGTTGTGCAGCAGCCTTGCCGGCATGGATGACCACACATCGGCTGGCTCCGCCTCCAGGGTATCATTGTGGTGCACACTGTTGTGGTGTGATGTGGGGCACAGAAAATGGAAAAACTGCACCTGACTCGGCCTGCTGGATGACAGCTGCCTCGTCCCCCACACCACAGCTCCCCCAGCGCACTACTCTGGCCTCCCCCAGCCCTGCATACTGCGGAGGACCCCGCCCATGAATGCAACTCCCCTTCCTCCTAGGGAGGGGGGGGCCATCAGCAGGGATAAACTTGACCCCCTGGGACATAGGGATAGCCTGGGGAGCCAGGTGGCAGGAAATGGCAGCGAAGAATGAGACTGGCAGGCAGAGCAGGAGAATGAGTAGCCATGAGGAGTGGCAGGTCAGGGGGCACAAGGGAGGAGCAGAAAAAAACAACCATATGATGACATTTTTTGCAGACTAACAAATACTGCTGCTTAAAGCTGCTTTTACCTTTCACAGGTGGGTCTGGTTACCTGATAAGCAGCACGAAATCTGACTTGAACCTATGTTAGCCAAGAGGCTGAAAGCAATATGAAAATTGCATATTCTAGTGGTTAAATTGGAAATTTTTAGGTGGGGGAACTCTCACATGTAGTTTTCAAAGTGTTGAAACAGTCACTTCTAGATGGTGGAACTCTCCTATGGTAGTCAATGAAGAAAAGATAACAGAGGTGGTGGAACTGCAATACAGTTTTTTTTTTGTTTTTTTTTAAAGAGGTGGTGGAACTGTGTTCCTGTGGGCTCCAGCCCAGTTTAACCCCTGGCTCATTCCCAGGAGCTGTGCTCAAAAGGATTTCCTTCTGAACAGCCACAGAAGGGAGAATAAGCGCTCAACTTGTGCGGTGCTCAAACATCAGAGAGGGACAGGAAACACATGACGAGAACGGCAACAAGTTCCCTTGGTTTGCATATGACAACTGTCATGGGTTTCGGCCTGTATGCAAAGAAACCTTTCCACTGCGCAATGGCCACCTTAGCTGTGGGGGAAGGGGAGATGTAGGGGACCTCCACTTAAGTACGCAGCTTTCGCTTTGCCTTTTTCGTGTTAGACAGGATTCCCTTTCACATGGAAATCATGACGTTGGTTTATGCGTTGCATATCATTTGCTGCTGAATGTCTTTTTGGTTTTAATAAAGTTTCAAGTGAAGTAATCAAGTTAAAAAAAAAAATCATGACGTTTATGAATCGAAAAAAATTTCTTTCATTTTCGTTAGATGAGTTTTCTAATTTTTCGAAAGGTATAGTCCTTAGAAAGAAAGCAGATATAACTGTGACTACTGTACCCTTTCGGGCTGTTTCCTCTCAAGCAAACTGTATTCTGCAGTTTGAGAACCTGCCTAAGGAGAAGCTGCCCGAAGCTCACCTGCCAAGCAAGGTACGGGTTGGAACTCTGAATTTTGGCATCTACTCCTGGAGGAATCTCTCTTGCTCCTGTTTGCCAGTGTTACTCACACAAAGTGCAGCAATCCAGAAGTCTTCTAGAAACTGCTGCCAAGAAATTAATGCTAGGACTAATCAATGTTTTGTTTTCTCACTTTAAGTAATGTTTAGTCTGATGTAGAGATTTCTTAGAGTTGATATAAGTTTTGAGAGAGGTTTTTTTTTTTCCATTTGCAGTTTATACTGATCTGCCACTAGAGGCATCTTTTTTTTCCTGTTAATCCTCCAACCTTGCCTCTGCCTTTTTCCTGTTCTAATCACCGTTATCCCCTGCCCTGTCCTCACTTTTAGCACACTGTACTACTCCACAACGGCAGTCACCCACGGAAGGTCAGTTATTCCCCATACCCCCCCAATAAGAAATAGCAATGGGCACCACGGCGATCATACTCAGCCTACTCATGGTTACCTTTCTTGCTCTGCCCATGTCTCATCCTGCCCCGTTACCCTCCACCCTGAGCCCCACCCCCCTCTACCACCCCACAGCAGCCAACTGCCCCTCCCTCCCTGAACACCCCTATTTCTCCACGGCACCCACCTCCAACTAATACCCCCTCCCCCCGGGACACCCTGGGCCCACCTCTTCCTTGCCATACCTACCCTCCACTCCCTATCCATCCCTTGTACCCCCACTAGTAGAACTTCACATCAGTACCTGGCTAAGGGTCCTGGTCGCCACAGACTGCTCATCAGATTAATTGCTCTACTCCTTCTGCTCTCCGGGAACATACACCCCAACCCCCGGGCCATTGTCAACTAGCCATCCCACACTCCACTCTGGTACTGGCCTCAGCATTGCATCCATGAATATTTGCAGCCTCCTAAAAAAAATCTGCCGCTCTCCAGTACTGGGCTGTACAACACCATCCTGATGTTATAGCACTAGTCGAGACCTGGCTCTTGAGAAAAACTCCCAACTCGGTTATCTCCCTCCCTGGCTACACTCTGTTCAGGGAAGACTGTGTAACCCCCCTGCAAATGGGGGTTCCCAAAAGACTTCCAGGAGCTTGCTTGAATGCTCCAAGCCTGAATGGTGTTTGGCGTTTAAGCCATTTATCTGTGAGTGTTTTTAGAGCCTCTGGTACTGTCTCTTTAAGAGCTGTCTGCTTGCAGACATAATTAGTTTGTATGGGGGGGACTGCGTGTTTCTCTGCTTGAGTACCACTCGAGCTGCTGCCAATTCACTCCATTTCTGCAGTCACTAGGAGTGCAAAGGGAACCTATCTGAAAGATGTAACTGTTTGCCAGAAATCATTTAGAGTAATAATAAAAATACAGTTTGTCTAACCTGCTTTCTTTGCAGTCAGAACTGTGTTTGCCTAGTTCCCCATTCTAGTTTTGAACTGCTGAACTGGACCAATCAGTGTGGGTTAAGGTAGCTCTAAAATGGTGCCTTGGACGAATCAGAACTTGGACTCGTAATCTGGAGCCAGCCACAAGAGGATTGTATGGGCAGTGACTCTGGGAGATGTAGTTTGGACTTGGCACCTTTTGGACCAACAGGGGCAGTCTATTGTGAGTGACAGCCAATCCAGCCAAGAACTGGGAGGAACTCAAAGGAAGTGCCTGGTTTTGTCTGCTGGAGTTTCAGTTGAGCTCTGGCAGTGAAGAGGAAGGAGCCCTGTGCTTTTAGGTGTGCAGTTTAGTCGGGAAAGCGTGTAAGGCCCCAAGTTCGGTCTGCAGCTTGTGTAACTGCTTGTTAGGACTGAATCCGTCCTGTGAAGAGAATCAAGGATATCTGAAGAGTAGAAACCAGGCTCACCTGTGAGAAGACTGGAGAAATTGCTGAATTGCGCTCCGTCTGTCAGGAACTGAATCTGCTGTGTGTTCTCCGGGTATTGTGCAGTAGTGCGATCGGGATAGAGAAGCAGCCTGCCTGGTATAGTACTTTCTTTTACCATATAAATGTGTGAGGAGGCTTGTGTAGCTCAAGTGAATCCTGCTGCCATTAAAGGACTTTTGCCTGTTACTGTTTACCATATAAATGTGTGAGAGGCTTTTGTAGCTCAAGTGAATCCTGCTGCCATTAAAGGACTTTTGCCTGTTACTGTTTACCATATAAATGTGTGAGGAGGCTTGTAGCTCAAGTGAATCCTGCTGCCATTAAAGGACTTTTGCCTGTTGCAGTTTGTCATATAAATGTGTGAGGGCTTGTGTAGCTCAAGTGAATCCTGCTGCCATTAAAGGACTTTGCCTGTTGCAGTTTGTCATATAAATGTGTGAGGAGTCTCGTGGAGCTCAAGAGTAGCCATGCTGGCGTTGAAGGACCCTATCTTGTTTGGAGGTTGTGAGTACTAATTCAGGGTCGCTCCCTGTTGAATTGCCACATTGAATCCAAATGGAATTACTGTACTGCTGACTGTTTAACTAATTTTTCTTTCTCTGTGTGAAAGGGCCCCTACAGCTGCCACGGTTTGGACTAGCCACTAGGGCTTGGGTACCCAGGGACAGTAACTGGTAGGGATAGGCGTGCACAGAGCCATAGTAGATGAGTAAAGTGATAAGCTAATTAACCTGATTTCCCCTGTCCTTGTTATATCCCCTAAATAAATCAGAGCTGCTTGTTTCAGCAAAGTTATACTGCCTGAGGTATTTGTCTATGTTAAAGTATTGTACTGTGATTGTTGCACTGTATCTTCTTATTTACAGGGGTCCCAGTGTCTGAACCAGTCCTGGGGTAAGTGTATACTGTGAAGGTAATTCTGATATACTGTGTGGGCCACTAGTGGGAAGAAAGGGGTTGCAGTGTCCCAGAGGGCTGTGACCAAGTTAGTTTAACTATTGCAAACCCTGACCTCTGGGTGGAGGCACCCGCCATCGGATCCAGGCCCCTCAACCTGTTAGTGGCAAATCAGGCAGGGGTAGTAGCCCCTGGGATAGCGCCATCTAGGGGTTACATCTTGGAGGCTCACCGCTAGGACTGTGTGTCCTCTAGTGGCCATATTTACGAACCACTGTTAAGAAAAAAAAATGTGTACCCGACAGAAGTGGCTGTGCATCGGCTGGTGGAGTGGAGTACTGGGGAGGAGATCGACGCCCAAAATGCTATGCTTATCCTGGACATCCCCCTGGGTATCAATACGGACACTGGCAGGGAGTACTTTCCAAGGTGGAAGGTTTACAAAACCCTGTGGTGGTGGGTCGGCATGCTAATCTGCTCACCCACACTTTCCTGGCCCTAGTAGAGTGTAAGGATCCCATAGATAGCTCCAAAGTGCCACAGACCATTACCCCAGAGGGAGCCCTCACTGCCTGGAGAGTGATAACTAAGGACAGTAAAGACCGAGGGGAATGAGCCCCCACCACTGTCTGAAACTTTTGAGGAGAAATTTGCTAAATGGTTGCTGGGGGAAGGGAAAACTGTGGAGGACTTGAAGAAACTATTCTTGCCACCTGGGGGTGTTCCTCCCCAACACCCTCTCCTGCTCCAGTACCCGTAATGGTGGCTGAACCAATGCAGACTCCTATTTCTGCACCTGCCATAGTCACGACTCTTACGAAGGTTGAGGATCTTCTCTGGCACCCTCCCGCCCCCAAGGGAGGATGACTGAGAGACCTGGATAGACTATGTTGCCCCAAGTGCTAGAATGGCAATGCTTGGAAGCTGAAAAGTGAAAGAGGGTTAGTGAGAGCCTCAGGTCCTGCCCTGGCTACCATCTGTGCTAAGCAGGGCCAGTAACCCTGAAGTGACTGCACAGGCCTATCTTGAGGCCTTGGAGAATGTGTATGGAAGCCCAGATTCTGATGAGGACCTATGGTGGAGAGTAAGAAATGCACAACAGTACCAAGGGGAGTTGTTGTCTGTGTATGTATCTCGGCTGGAAAAATTGTTGCAAGAATGCCTCAGAAAGGGTAGTTTGCCAGCAATTGAACTGGACCGAACCAGGCTGGACAGGATCCTTAAGTCTGCCCCCTTCTCAGAACTGCTCTTGCTTCAGTTACGCCTGGCAAATCGACTGGAATCCCCACCCTCCTATGATGAGTTAATGAGAGAAATTCGAGGAGTTGAGAAAAGGCGACCTCGAGAGGGACCTGCACCAATAGCTGCGGCTACGACCCGAGTGACTGAGGGTGACCCATCAAGTGAAGTTCAGGGGCAGAGGTTGGCAGTCAATGAGTGCTCTGACAAGGAAAAAGATATGCCACAATGGGGCGAGAACTGTTGAGAGAGATCCGGAATTCAAAAACAGTCCCTTTATGAGAGCCACGCCTGCAAATACAGGCCCGACCTATATCCGACTGCATCTGCTATGGGGGTTGGGGTACCCACCCATGTATCTCCTACTGATAACAGCTCCAAATTCAATTCCTTGACCATGGAAGTGGAGAAACTGACGAGATGTCTCTAAATGCTTATCACGCCGCAGACAGAGATGGCACCAAGGTTTCCAGTTAGTAGTACCCCCGCCCTGGCTCCCAGTGTGGCACCTCGGCCAGCTCAAACTCCACAAAGTATGTTTGCTATAATTGTGGAAGGATGGGCACCACGAAGAGGAATACCGGTCCCCAAAGACACTGACAAAGTTGCATATAGGCTACAAGGAGAGCTTGGAGAACAAATCAGTGGTTAAGAGGTGCACAAATGATCCCAGTGAGGGCACCAAAAATGCTAACTCACGTCCTTTTGTGGCAAGGTCAGTTGCCCAGGCACCCACCACGCCTCTCCAGACTGGTCCAGAATAGTGGGTCCTCCATGGAGACCACTGTAAAGGTGAATGGAGTGTCTACAAGAGCTGTATTAGACAGTGGCTCCCAAGTGACAATTATGTTCCAGGATTGGTATCAGAAGCATTTGTCAGACGTACCCTTACAACTAGAAGGACTGCATGTATGGGGGTTAAGTGAGAAGGCCTACCCCTATTCCGGGTATATCCGAATTTGGCTGTCTTTCCCCACCTCCGTGGCTGGAGTGACCGGACAAAGTAGAGACCCTAGCTTTAGTGTGTCCCCCCACTGGACTGTATGATGGTGTCCCTTTGTTGATTGGAACAAATGCTCATATGTTCGGAAGGCTGGCACAGTTGTGTTATGAAAAACAGGGGTCAAAGACTAGTAGAGCTTTAAGAGTTCTGGCTTTAACTAAGAAGGCCTATGAGGCACAGAGAGATGCTGAAAAATAGAACCAGAGGAACCGGTCGAATTGTATGGAAGAGGATCCTGAGTCTCTGATCCTGGCGCAAATGCCCAGTGTAACTTACAGGAGAGGTCCTATCAGAAAGGATGTTAAGAATAAAATATTAATGTTGGATGCACCAGGCGATGGAAAATTGCCAGAGGGACTGCTGGTCAAGCCTAGTATTTTGCCGCTGGAGCCCATGCTTATGCCAGAAGGGTAATGGTCCAAGTTCATAATGTGTCTGAAGAGACATTCAAGTAAATACAGTTTGCATCCTGGCTAATGTGCATTGTGCAGACACTGGAGTGCTACCCAGCAGCAAGAGTTCGAGGAAGAATGACAGAGTAACTGACTTGTTTGATTCGGCGACTCCCGTTGCCAGCTGAATGGAAAAGTGAGGATCAGTGAGAAGCTTGCCCAGAGAGACCAGGTGTTTTCTTTAAAGGAATGGGGCGTGGGATGCATGCAAGAGCTGAGCACAATATCCGCTGCATGACGAAGACCATTTCGTGAGAGGTCTCGACGCCTGGCACCTGCTGACATAGATGATGTGAGACGGCATCTGCAAGCGATGTTAGCTGCTGGTGTAATACAAGAATCCAGAAGCCCTTATGCTTCCCCCATTGTGGTAGTGAGGAAAAGAATGGGACAGTAAGGATGTGCTTGGATTATCGCACCTTAAACCGGCGGACTCTCCCTGATGAATACACAATGCCCTGCATTCAGGATGCTTTGGACTGCCTAAACGGGAGCAAGTGGTTCTCTGTGTTGGATCTCCGCAGTGGGTACTACCAGATCCCGATGGCCCCAGAGGACCATGAGAAGACAGCCTTTATCTGTCCGCTTGGCTTCTATGAATTCATGAGGATGCCTCAAGGGATTTCAGGTGCCCCAGCCACTTTTCAACAATTGATGGAGCGTGCAGTGGGGGACATGAACTTACTAGAGTGCCTGGTATACCTAGATGATGTTATTGTGTTTGGCAGCTCACTGGAGGAACATGAGAGCAGATTATTTAAGGTATTGGACCGACTGGAGGACTTTGGCCTTAAACTGTCCATTGATAAGTGTCAATTCTTTCAAACATCAGTAAAGTATGTTGGGACACATAGTATCCACCGAGGAATAGAGACCGACCCAAGTAAAGTTGAGGCCTTGACCACCTGGCCACAGCCCAAAAATCTAAAAGAACTGCAAAGATTCCTGGATTCTGTGGTTATTATCGGCGTTTCATCAAGGACTATTCAAGAGTGATCCACCCTTTACTTAACCTTACTCAAGAGTATCCCCCAACCCACAAAAAATACCAAAAGTCAGCGTCCCTCAAGACTGAAAGAGTGTATTTTCATCCAAGTGAAGTATTTGGGGCCTGCAGGACTCCTGATTGTGAGACTGCTTTTCATGAGATCATATATCAACTTACCCATGCTCCAGTGCTGCCCTATGCCAATCCAAGAAAACCTTACGTCCTGCACACTGATGCTAGCTTGCAAGGGTTGGGGGCTGTGTTGTACCAAGAGCACGAGAATGGCCTGAGACCAGTGGCCTTTGCCAGTAGAAGCCTGACCCCATCCGAAAAGAACTATCCTGTACATAAGTTAGAGTTCCTAGCTTTGAAGTGGGCTATTGTTGACCAATTCCATGAGTACTTGTATGGGGCTAAAATACTAGTAAAACGACAATAATCCTTTGACCTATGTGCAGACCTCAGTAAGTTGGATGCCACTGGCCATAGGTGGCTTTCTGCATTATCTACATACGACTATGCTCTCAAATACGAGCAGGTCTGAACCACATAGATGCTGATGCTCTCTCCCAGAGGCCTGTTCCCCAGAATGATTGGGTCAGATTGGCAGAACCTGACATTCGGGCACTCTGCCGGAAGTTTGACAGGGAGGAACAAATGTCCACAGACGCAGTGGACTGCATGGTGGATTGCTTGGGACCCTCTGAGAATTGCATACCTGCTGTTTATTGCCACTTTTCTGCAATAGACATTGGTGCACTGCCTCAGCTGGACAATGACAGTATTCGGAGGGCTCAGTCCCGCGATCCCATGATCAAATCAGCTTTAGAAGCCCTCTGTGCAGGAAAAGATGTGTCCAAATTACGCTCCACTGATTTGAGAACTGCACTGTTATACAAAGAAGGTCCTAAGTTGAAACTGATCAATAAACTGTTATACAGAGAAACAGTAGACAGAGGGGGACAAGTAGACAAACAACAACTAGTGCTGCCCACTGCCTTTCGAGACTCAGTATTGAGGTCCTTGCACAACCACATGGGGCACCTTGGTATAGACAGAACACTTGACTTGGTGAAATCCAGATTCTATTGGCCTAAGATGGGGGCTGATGTGGAGCAACACATTCAAACTGTAGTCGCTAAGCTACAGAGGAAAGCTTTGCCCCAGAGGGCTTCCCCTTGTTAACATCACCACCAGTGCACCCATGGAGCTGGTCTGTATTGATTTTCTGAGTTTGAGTCAGATCAAAGAAATATCAGTAATGTGCTGGTGGTCACTGACCATTTCACGAGATATGCCCAAGCTTTCCCCACCAAAGACCAGAAAGCATCCACTGTGGCCAAAGTACTTGTAGAAAACTTTTTGTTCACTATGGGCTCCACAAAGAATCCATTCTGATCAAGGGAGAACTGAGTCGTCTGATCAAAGAGATACTTTCTCTGTGGGGAGTGCAAAGTCCAGAACCACTCTTACCACCCCAGGGGACCCACAGCCTGAACGTTTCAACCGCACTTTGCTACATATGCTAGGCACCCTGCACCCAAAAGACAAGCCTAGATGGAGCCAACAAATTAGCACCCTGGTACATGCTTATAACTGCACCAAAAGTGATGCCACTGGATTCCCCCTACCGCCTGATGTTTGGAAGAGAAGCTCGACTACCGGTAGATGTGTGTTTTGGGTCTCTCCTGATGGGGTTCAAGCTGGCAACTATTTACAGTATGTGCAAAGTTAAAGGCCCAGCTAACTCAATGCGTACTAACTGGCTCAAACCATGGCTGCCAAAGAAATCTGGCCAACAAAGAAAGGTATGATAAAAGGTGAAAGCACAGAACTCCAGGAGGAGATCGGGTTTACTAAGAAATCTGGGACTGCATGGCAAACACAGATTGCTGACAGACGGCACCATCTCCCTCACATTGTAGTGGGCAAACTAGATGATCTGCCAGTGTACAAAGTAAGGCCTGATAATAATTCAAAAGATGTAAAACAATGCATAGAAATCATTTACTTACCATTGGACAAATCTTGATTGAGTCTGAGCCCCCAGAAGATGCCCCTCTGGACCAGTGACTAGAGCTGCTGGTAAGAAAAGATCAAGAAAGTCTGCACCTACAGAAGCAGAGTTAAAGTGTTCCCTCCACAAGTCCCAGTTGAGCATGACTGTCAGTCCATATCAGAAGAAAGTGAGTGACTTGGAATACTATCCTTCTTCCAACTGAGTCAATTGTTTGGGGCAATCCCTAGTCAATACTGGAGAACGACTGGGCCTTCTGGACTGTCTAAGCCTCCAGCTTCATCCCTGGAGCCAATGCTCCCAGAAAGTGAAGTGCAAAGCATCAGATCAGATGAAATGGAATCATTGTGCATGGTTGAACTGTTTGAGCTTAGGAGGAAAATGATGGACTGGGGCAGACTGCGTGATACATCAGAACAAGAAGAGTATTTTGAGTGCCTGACAGTCCACTGCCAGTGTCCGAAAGCTCTCCATGTGAGCCAAATGTTGTGGACTCAGAAACTGTAACTCCTGGAGCTGAAAGTGCCCCAAGCTCTAGCCTCTCTACCCCCATGGAGACTCCCCTGACAAGTGAGGACAATGCTGAAAATGAGGTTCAGAGTGCAGAGACTGTAACAGTTCCCCCTAGAAAGACTGGTCGAGCTGTAAAGCCTGTGGTGCACCTCAGTTATGATTCCCTTGGGAGGTCTGTGGACTTGCCTCTCAATGTTGTCCATAAAGGAGTGTATGTGTCCCCCGAGCTCATTGCCCAAACTGAGCGTCAGTGCTAACTCCAAGTTACTTGTGTTGCCCTCTAAGTATGGTGCCCTTGCCCCGTCCAGCCCCAAGGTAACTAATAGGGAAGGGCCTCCTCTCTTCAGGTTTCATGTACAAGAGGTAAAAACTTGAGTTATGGTACAATGTGTGTGTAATACTGTGTAAAGAGTGACGTACTACAATGTTTCAGAAATGTGTTCTTGGTAAAATGATATATTGACTGATGATTACATGTGTGAGCCTAATGCAAATGTATATGGTTGCAGTTGAAACTTACGGGGTACTTGCTTGATGCGGACGTCAAGCTTTCCCAGGCCATGAAGGGTGTAACCCCCCTGCAAATGGGGGTTCCCAAAAGACTTCCAGGAGCTTGCTTGAATGCTCCAAGCCTGAATGGTGTTTGGCGTTTAAGCCATTTATCTGTGAGTGTTTTTAGAGCCTCTGGTACTGTCTCTTTAAGAGCTGTCTGCTTGCAGACATAATTAGTTTGTATGGGGGGACTGTGTGTTTCTCTGCTTGAGTACCACTCGAGCTGCTGCCAAGTCACTCCATTTTTGCAGTCACTAGGAGTGCAAAGGGAACCTATCTGAAAGATGTAACTGTTTGCCAGAAATCATTTAGAGTAATAATAAAAATACAGTTTGTCTAACCTGCTTTCTTTGCAGTCAGAACTGTGTTTGCCTAGTTCCCCATTCTAGTTTTGAACTGCTGAACTGGACCAATCAGTGTGGGTTAAGGTAGCTCTAAAATGGTGCCTTGGACGAATCAGAACTTGGACTCGTAATCTGAGCCAGCCACAAGAGGATTGTATAGGCAGTGACTCTGGGAGATGTAGTTTGGACTTCGGTGCCTTTTTGGACCAACAGGGGCAGTCTATTGTGAGTGACAGCCAATCCAGCCAAGAACTGGGAGGAACTCAAAGGAAGTGCCCGGTTTTGTCTGCTGGAGTTTCAGTTGAGCTCTGGCAGTGAAGAGGGAAGGAGCCCTGTGCTTTTTCGGTGTGCAGTTTTAGTCGGGAAATGTGTGTAAGGCCCCGAGTTCCGGTCTGCAGCTTGTGTAACTGCTTGTTAGGACTGAATCCGTCCTGTGAAGAGAATCAAAGGATATCTGAAGAGTAAAAACCAGGCTCACCCTGTAGAAGACTGGAGAAATTGCTGAATTGCGCTCGGTCTGTCAGGAACTGAATCTGCTGTGTGTTCTCCGGGTATTGTGCAGTAATTGCGATCGGGATAGAGAAGCAGCCTGCCTGGTATAGTACTTTCTTTTTACCATATAAATGTGTGAGGAGGCTTGTGTAGCTCAAGTGAATCCTGCGGCCATTAAAGGACTTTTGCCTGTTACTGTTTGCCATATAAATGTGTGAGGAGGCTTGTGTAGCTCAAGTGAATCCTGCTGCCATTAAAGGACTTTTGCCTGTTGCAGTTTGTCATATAAATGTGTGAGGAGTCTCGTGGAGCTCAAGAGTAGCCCTGCTGATGTTGAAGGACCCTATCTTGTTTGGAGGTCGCAGTACTAATTCAGGGTCGCTCCTGTTGAATTGCCACATTGAATCCAAATGGAATTACTGTACTGCTGACTGTTTAACTAATTTTCTTTTCTCTGTGTGAAAGGGCCCCTACCAGCTGCCACGGTTTGGACTAGCCACTAGGCTTGGGTACCCAGGGACAGTAACTGGTAGGGATAGGCCTGTGCACAGAGCCATAGGTAGATGAGTAAAGTGATAAGCTAATTAACCTGATTTCCCCCTGTCCTTGTTATATCCCCCTAAATAAATCAGAGCTGCTTGTTTCAGCAAAGTTATACTGCCTGTGGTATTTGTCTATGTTAAAGTATTGTACTGTGATTGTTGCACTGTATCTTCTTATTTTACAGGGGGTCCCAGTGCCTGAACCAGTCCTGGGGGTAAGTGTATACTGTGAAGGTAATTCTGATATACTGTGTGGGCCACTAGTGGGAAGAAAGGGGGGTTGCAGTGTCCCAGAGGGCTGTGACCAAGTTAGTTTAACTATTGCAAACCCTGACCTCTGGGTGGAGGCACCGGCCATCGGATCCAGGCCCCTCAACCTGTTAGTGGCAAATCAGGCAGGGGTAGTAGCCCCTGGGATAGCACCATCTAGGGGTTACAACTGTATAGGCAAATGTGGTGGC
The DNA here is from genome assembly GCA_016271365.2 of Neoceratodus forsteri. NCBI lineage: Eukaryota > Metazoa > Chordata > Ceratodontiformes > Ceratodontidae > Neoceratodus > Neoceratodus forsteri. The sequence goes on along the minus strand of JADMNL010000031.1, from coordinate 133,100,194 downwards.
AGGTGTGCAGTCTTTATGCATGACACACTTTTAGGTCATGCTGTCCCTGCCCCCAAGCTCGGTTTTAGTGCCCAAGCCTTCACTCTTAAGGTTATCCCTGACCCAACCAGGGGCCCCTCTTTTTCTCGCAGTCTCTTACATACCCCCGCGGGACCAGGGACCAGCTGTCCACTCCCTCATTTATTACCTCACCACATTCTCACACAAGGCGGAGCAGCTCATCCTAGGTGACCTTAATGTCAATTGGCTGAGTACCACTGCTCTCCATATCAGGGACTCCTTTGCTGCCCTAGATATGACCCAACCAGTTACCTCACCCACTAGGTTTCACTGGTCAGGCGGCTCAAGCACCCCACTAGATGTAATTCTGTCGAACCGCCCAATAAAATCAGGGATATTAATGTACTACCAGACTCTCTTAGTGACCACTCTCCTTTCCTCTGTCACTGGTCATCCCCCACACCAAAACCAGTGTCCCAGGTCACCTCGCGCCAGTGCTTTCAACCCCGGGGTCTCAGAAAGCTAAAAACGCACCTAGCCCAGCTTGACAGGTCCCCATTCCTACTCGCAATGGATATTGACTCTGCCCTAGCCTATTTCTCCAGTGCCTTCAGCAAGGCCTGCAACCTTTTCGCCCCCTTGACCAGAATCCGTACCAGGAAACACAACGCCCCATGGATCTCCCCCATCCCTCATCCAAACACTGAAACAAAGAGATAATCTCTGGCACATTGCTGTCGAGACAGGCAAACTGGCTGACAGACAAGTCTATAATGCAGCATGTAACAAGTGCACCTGGGCTATAAGGCAGGCTAAGGCCAGATATTATCAAGCCACCCTTGAATCCACTTGGGGCTCATCCCGTGCCTTCTGGGACAATATGAAAGAGTTCAATGGAAAGACCCGCTTCCCCCACCATCACTACTCTCCATAGATGGTACCATCACTACTGATCCTCCCCGCATAGCTGAGTGCCTCAATATGGCTTTCTCAGATCTAAGCTCTGTTCTCCCCAACCACTTTTTCGACCCTATCCTGCCTCCACCCCCACCCTCCAGATTGCCCCTTTCTACCTGCATGTCATATCACCCCTTGAAGCCAGGCCTCATCTGCAAAAAGCCTTAGCTAGCAACAACCCCAGCTGTGATCCCCTGGACTCCAGGATTCTCCATTTAGTCCTAGATACTGTACTAGCCCCTCTCACCAGCCTTTTAAACTGGTCACTATGTCTTGGTCAATTTCCCAGTGCCTGAAAAATTGCAAAAATCACCCCTATCCATAAGAGTGGAGATAGAACCTCCCCTAACAATTTCAGGCCCATCTCCATTCTCCCCCCCCCTCTCCAAAGCACTAGACAAAATAGTGACCATTCAGCTCTCCGAGTATCTGGCCAAATACAACCTGCTGTGTCCGGAACAACATGGATTCCGCCCTGGACACAGCACCACCACAGCCCTCCTGGAGTTCTCCCAGCACCTCCACTCTGCTCTCAACTCTGGTCATGTTGAGGGTGCAGTGTTCATTGACCTCTCCAAGGCCTCTGACACTGTCTGTCACCCCCTCCTACTTGACTCCCTCCACCAACTTGGCTTCTCCCCTGGCCCACTGGCTTGGTTCACCAGTTACCTCTCTACCAGATCACAGCAAGTGAAGGTAATCAGCACCCTGTTCAATACCCTGCCCGTTCACTTGGGGGTTCCCCAGGGTTCCATCCTGGGCCCCGTTCTGTTCAGCCTATTTCTCAATACCCTCCCCAGCTCCTGCTCGGGCAATATGGTACTCTATGCTGATGAAGCGGTTCTCCTTGCCTCCCACCCTGACCCTGCATCTCTACAGGAATCCCTGCAGCACACATTCAACCAAGCCAAAAAGTGGTTCCTTGACCACTGGCTGGTCATTAACCTCAAAAAAAAACAAATCTATGCTTTTTTCACATCACCAGAATAAGGCCAAAAATGCCCCCCTCTGCATTCGCACCAGTAATGCTCACCCTCTCGAGCAGGTGTCGTCCTACAAGTATCTGGGCATCACCTTCGACTTGGCTCTTACATTCCACACCCACATCAATACCTTGTCCTCTGCCATAAACTTTCAGATTGGCCTTCTCTATCACCACAGAGATTGCCTCCCCCAAACCGCCCTCCAACTGGCCATCAACTCCTCTGTCCTGTCCCTAGTGGACTACTGCCTACCTATCTATGCTGCAGCCGACAATACCACCCTCACCAGAATCCAGACCTCAATAAACAAGGCCTGCAGGCTCCTAACCAGCACATCCCTCTGCACCCGTACTTGCCTGCTGTATTCCACCACCAACCTGCTCACCTTGGAGGAGCACCTGCACTACCAAACCTGCTTACTTGCCAAAAAATCCCTGCTAGGACTCTCCCCCCCAAGGGTCATCGCGTCCCTGCGGCTTGCATCCCCATCTGTTGCCAACTGTAGCTCAGTTAAGGCCACCTTTCTGGTGCCCCATACCAAGACCTCCCTAGCCCAAAGGTCCTTCCACTACCGTGCCCCCACATGGTTCAACTCTCTCCCGCCCTCTGTCACTAAGTCTAGCAAAACTGGTCCCTTTAAAGTCACTCTCCATAACCACCCCTTTGGCACCCAAAGCTGTAGTTGCCCTTAATCAACCTAATGTTGGGGTCTCTCCCCGTTTCTTGCCCATAGCCTTGACAATGTCCGTTGGACTGCTTCCCCTCTCCTCCCCTCACCCTTCCACACATGTATTTCCCTGGTATGACCAGGGCTGTGACTTCTACTATTGTTATACTTTATATGATTGCTATTTACTGCATGTAACTTTATTCCGTAAACCACTGTTATATTGTGTTCTTTTGTTATCTGTATTGCACGTGTATGTTACCACTGTTGTATCTCACACTGTAACCATGTCTACCCTCCCTGCGACGAGGTGCCTTTGTAAATGAGTCCCTGACTGAAAGGTTGTAAATCCAACTTTCAAAAATAAATAAATATAATATTGTCGCCCCCCCCCCCCCGGTGTTTTTTTGTGTGGTAGTTTGGCAGTTTTAAAGTGAAGCTCAATGAACTTAGACCCACTGCAAATCTTTGGCTTCCTCGTGACTGCTGTACCCTGCCATCTAGATAAACTAGTTCCGACAATTCCTGTCCTCTTACATCTGAATCCAGAATCTATATACGTTAAAACATATTCAGTTCTCAAAGAGTTAATCCAGGCAGGCAAGTGAGGTAAAGGGCAAGAATCTCATTTCTAGCTGCGACCTGGTGAAGGTTGTGGAAACGTGTGCTGTTCAGGCATTCAGATCAGGACTAGACAGATTCCTGATAGAGAATGGCACTGAGCTCAAAAGGTTATTACTTGTAAACTGGGGCACTGACTCTTCTCCTACATTTAATGAATGGTTACCATACACGGGAAGTCTGGCAGTCAATGAAAAACTAACTTTCCTGGTGCTGGATAATCTTGCACAGAACGCTCAAATATGGGATACTTTTCTTAACAAATAGTTTGCATCTGAGTTTTCCCAAGCCATCCAGAGAACAGTATTCTAATGGTAAATATTAGATAGCTATCTCTTACAAAGGTAAGCATGTATAAAACAGTTCTGTGTGTTATTGACTTTGTGTATCTGTTCTCAGAATTCATAAATTGTATTATGTATTGTTTTTATTTGAAAAACTTTAAATTAAAAGTTTAAACGCAAAAAAAAAAAGAAGAATGGTGTTGAAGATTACATAGCACGAGCAGGGGTAATACAGAACTACACAGATTCCTGGGGGAGAATGGCAGAGGGTTATACAGCATGAGTAGGGGTAACACAGAACTTGACAGATTCCTGGGGGAGAATGGCACTGAGGGTTACACAGCATGAGTAGGGGTAACACAGGACTAGACAAATTCCTGAGGGAGAATGGCACTGAGGGTTACACAGCATGAGTAGGGGTAACACAGGACTAGACACATTCCTCAGGGAGAATGGCATTGAGGGATACACAGCATGAGTAGGAGTAACACAAGACTAGACAGATTCCTGAGGGAGAATGGCAGAGGGTTACACAGGATGAGTAGGGGTAACACAGGACTAGACAGATTCCTAAGGGAGAATGGCATTGAGGGTTACTCAGCATGAGTAGGGGTAACACAGGACTAGACAGATTCCTGAGGGAGAATGGCATTGAGGGATACACCGCATGAGTAGGGGTAATACAGGACTAGACAGACTCCTGAAGGAGAATGGCATTGAGGGTTACACAGCATGAGTAGGGATAACATAGGACTAGATAGAATACTGAGGGGGAATGGCATTGAGGGATACACAGCATGAGTAGGAGTAACACAAGACTAGACAGATTCCTGAGGGAGAATGGCAGAGGGTTACACAGGATGAGTAGGGGTAACACAGGACTAGACAGATTCCTGAGGGAGAATGGCATTGAGGCTTACACAGCATGAGTAGGTGTAACACAGGACTAGACAGATTCCTGAGGGAGAATGGCATTGAGGGATACACCGCATGAGTAGGGGTAATACAGGACTAGACAGACTCCTGAAGGAGAATGGCATTGAGGGTTACACAGCATGAGTAGGGATAACATAGGACTAGATAGAATACTGAGGGAGAATGGCATTGAGGGATACACAGCATGAGTAGGGGTAATACAGAACTAGGCAGATTCCTGAGGGAGGATGGCACTGAGGGTTACACAGAATGAGTAGGGGTAACACAGGACTAGACAGATTCCTTAGGGAGAATGGCATTGAGGGTTACACAGCATGAGTAGGTGTAACACAGGACTAGACAGATTCCTGAGGGAGAATGGTAGAGGGTTACATAGCATGAGTAGGGATAACACAGGACTAGACAGATTCCTTTGGGAGAATGGCATTGAGGGTCACACAGCATGAGTAGGGGTAACATGCTGGCTGTTAAATGTGGGTGTTTGTACTCAAACTGGGTGTAGTTATTGTCACTGCTGTGTGGCAGGAGGGATGGATATGATAGGAGCGAAGTCCCTTCCTTCATCACGTTACTACGTTATATATAACATATATTGTGGCAGCATTCCTGAAGTGTTATTACATGCTTTCAGATAATCAGCAGCAACAACTAATGACGTGACATAGCGGGTTAAAACACAAACACTGACAATGCCCTTGTAAAATGCCACCAGCACACTGTGACCTTTCTTCACACGAGCATGTCTTCCAGGGATAGTCTCTTAAATGGCAACTCCCCTTTAGGTGAGGCTCCCAGGTAAACAGCAGTTCAACCAGCTTGAGCCATTTACTGGCTAATGTACTGACTGTGGTCTTCCCCAGGGTTTGCAAACAATACATTTCTGGCAGATTATTCAGGAAGTCTGCGTATGAACTTGGGTGAAGCGATTTTGATTCATCAGGGAGTTCATTGATGATGTTGCAGTGCTCTCCGTGACGAGCAGCAGTGATGATGTCACAAAGAGGACAGGACAGGCCATGTGTTGACATTCATATACTGTTGAAGTATGTAGAGGCTGGTATTGAAAACAGTGACAAACTGCATACATGGTGTGTACGCTGTATTACCCCATTGAGCTCAGCTGGCTTTGTATGGTCTCTTAGAATAACACACATTGACAATCATGAGAACTTGATTGGTGGCGTGCTGACTCAGCGCTGCAAATAACATTTGTCACAGTATGCGATTGTCTTGAGAAACTAACTTGGGCCATAAGTCTGAGAAGCCATGTGCCCAGTAGCCATGGGTTCCAAGTTATGCATTTCTTTTGGGGGGGGGGCACCATTCTTGGCCCTGTTGATTTTGGTTACTCCCACCGTGCCCGACACACACACACACACACACACACACACACACACTACTGATGTTTTATGATTGTTGTGCTCTGACTGACGGAATTATAATGCTAAAAAAGTTGGGCCAGCCCTGTGGTAAAGCTACCACCTGCCACACCTGTGACCTGATTCAGAAGCAGACTCTGGATACAGAGGGGTCGGCCAGAAGAGGAGGATTCCACATCCCACAGACGCTGTCCTTCTTCAGAGAGGGAGGGCAGTCAGCCCCAGTGGAATGCTGCCACCTCGGTGACCACAGGTGCAGTGCACACGGGGATAGCACAAGACGAGGGAGAGAGGCTGCCAGAGATGTACTCCAATGCTTGCATATTCAAGTTTGCATCACCTTGGAGACAGCATTTTGCAGGGGAGAGGAACGTGGAACAGGGACAATACCAGGGAAAGCATAATGAGGGCACCGACCCTTGCAATCCGTGCACCAGTGACAGAGCCCACTCCAGTGCACAGGTTACATGTTTTGGTGGTAGAAGGTCATGCTGATCCCGCCACGAGGGGTGAGCCATGGAAGAAGTCACTGGATTGAGCTAAATCCCTGAGAAGCTAGTTAGGAGGGCTGAGCGGTCACATCAGGAGGATGCAACCTACACCATTGTGGAAAAAAAAACCAAAAATAATGATACTAAAGGTACTAAATGTATTAGCCTAAACACTGCTGTCATTTGTCTGCATGTGATAAGCACTTACAGAAGTACAGCATGGGGTGTACAAGTGGACAGACCAACCAAAAGGGCCATGTACATAACTGTGTGTATGTGTGTGTGGGGGTGGGTCTCAAAGAGGATTCTAATGTAGAAATGTTAATCTCCTAGCTACACCACTGACCTAGGCTAATACAATTTTGTGGTGAGTCAATAAGCATGCTGGGGTGGGGGCACTAGAGAGCCACACTACAGAACAGACATTCTTCACATCAGCTCTTACTTCTTTACAACTCCAGCAATCTAATTTAATATCTAATTTAAGTGACTTCTGAACTCTGAGCACATAACGCGACGCTGAACACTCTTGGTCATCTTTGGGTAATTTTTTGTAAGCAAGGGACATCCTAAAGAAACTGGAAGAGCAACTCAAAAATCCAGAGGAACAATGCTACAGGCCCCAAACAAAGCTCTGAAAAACCTCCAAGTCTACCACTGCACAGCAGGTGGGTGAGTCCCTGCCTTGGGACTCCGTCCTTACAGCAGTTCAGGAAATGGACAGCAAAATCAAGTATATCTTGGAGAGAACTGGTTCTCAAGATGCTAAAATTGAAGTGGCAATCACCTCAGCCAAGGAAGCTGATGACTGATCTCAGAAAACTATGTCAGTGGTCTCCAAACTAACTCAAGAAAACTCCCATCTACAGACCCACCTGGAGACCCTCGACCCTGGAGCCCGAGCAATGAATATACACCTGATTGGTCTCCCCGAAGAAGCAGAAGGGGATAATATTTTGTTCTACATATGTACCTGGCTGATGGCAACTCTGCAACTCTCTGACCCCTAGAATGAAGCGGACCTTCAACAGGCCTACCGCATCAACCCTCGCACCCCACATGCAGTCATTCACAGCCACACACCATCATGCTGATCATAGTGGGGCCAGAGGTACATGACTTCATACTGGATGCTTCAAGGGTCTGACATCCACTAAAGCATAAAGGGTCAGGACATCCGTATTTTTCCAGATTGGGCATATGCCACGCGGAACAGGAGGAAGCAGTTCAATGCCGTTAAGCAGCAGCTTTGAGATCTGGCAGTGGTGCATTCACTGCTAGCACCAGCACAACTCCACGTACAATACGGTGGAAAGACATTTCAATTTGGGGACCCTAAAGATGCCAGCAAATGGACCCTAAAAATTGCAGCCGAATTTCAAAGAGCCCCAGAACATCAGTAGTCTGAAGACTTGGATGCCTGAGAAGCAGGACTGTGAGTACCCACCTCGTGGCATTTGGAGGTGCTGACACTGACAATGTGGTTAGGGCTGCATTCTGATTCAAGCAATCATCAGTTGCCTTGAGGTTTTACAGCCAATGTCTCCTACAGGTGGCTCCTGTGTTTATAAATGTTTACAGTGTTAAAATGTGTTCAATAATGAAACTGAACAGTAAACAATGTTAAAATGTTTGTAGTGTTAAAAATGTTATTACAATCGTATGTTGGTTCTCAATTTCAAATATCTCTCACCAGCCGGTCCGGTGGCACTGAGGGTTGAGGCACTGGATGCACACCTGTACACACAGCTGACCAGGTTGAGGGCGGACTCGGAGTCGGCGGAGGTCGGCAGGAGGAGAAGGATCAAGCGCCCGATGGCTGCTCTCCTTCTCCGGGGGGGGGGGGATTGTACTCTCTGCTGCATTACCGCCACCTGTTGGGGGAACCTCAGAGCGGTCAGTGCAGCTGGGAAGACACTCTATGCAAGGGCAGATGTTGGCAGAGGACCGGCTTCGACGTGCGTCTCTGCGCACGCCGGTAGCCTTGTCCTCATTGCATGCCAACGTAGGGGGATCCACCAGAATACCAGAAAAACACCCTGCCCTGATCTAGGTGATGAGCCTCAGCGTGGGTTCCAAGGCAGAACCTGAGAAGCGGACTCCGCTATGCGCGCTCCCAGACAATGCTTAGGGGAAGATGGGGGGATCTCCTCCGCCCTGCCTGGAGGGTAATCCGAGGCCCTGAAGGTACGTGGGTAGCACTAGCACTCTAGGGGCAGACTCCTTGGGGCTGCAGATTGGGATCTATGAGGTGAGCTCTGAGAGAGGGATCAGTGGCAGTAGTAGGAGGATAAAAAGAAATAGTAAAAAAAAATAAAAAATATCTCTCACCACATGTTATAAAGCTTGGGAAGAGAATGTGGTTACTACGCAGTTGTATTACAGGGATGTTAAAGCAGGAACTCTCAATGGCTGTGGAGGTCCTAACCCTTTACCTCCTTACACATAGCATAGCCTATCTTTATGGTTCAATGACCTACAAAATACATATATTTGAAGTCACTTTTTTTTGATAATTGCCTCTGAGCTTGTGCTTAGGGTCGCAGTAGATACATTTGGATGAGTTGTAGGAAGGGGAATTAAGGTTGTGTAGTACACAGATCTATGTTATGTACAAAGCCTTCTTGCAGGTTGTGGACACAGTAACTCTTCTGGTTACACAAAAGTTTCTTGTTGTCCTCTTTATTCTGTTGGAACCACACATCTTGCGAGGCTCAGCTTATGTGAAACACATCTGGGGATTTGATCCTGTGAAGAAAATGTAAGATCCCCCCTTATGTAGTATCAACACTGTATATCAACATATCCTGATGCTAAAATGAGATGTATATTACTGCGTAATGTAAATTATATATATACTGTATATATAGATGCATGATGCTTTGTAGCATGTTTTATTGAAAAATCAATAAAGGCAAAGTAAAAAAAAAAAAATAAGCATGCTGAGTTGGACCGCCCCAGTGACGTGGAGTGTTGAAGTGCTGAACCACACCTCCCACCACACTGACGACCTGGGTTGGCTGAGGAGGGAGAAGCTTGAGCGTTCGCATGACTGCTCTCCTATACTGGGTAGGGGGAACATGCCACACTGCTCCTGTACTGCCATCACATGGAGGCATGGTGGTCGGGCAGTGGGAGTGACTTTCAAGGGACTGGCGGGCAACAGGATTCCTAGTGCATGCATGCCTCCACGTGCACACATGGCCATTGTCATGGCACACTGCCGGTTGGGTTGGGACAGAAGGGTGGAAACGCTGGGAGCCGGCACATGAAGATCCACCCACTGACTCTTCCCGCGCCACCGCTCAGACCCCCGTCGCCATCTGGATGTGTATCTCTTGGGTGGGGAGAATGGCCCTTCCCAGCCCCACCACTGGGGAGCAATCCATGGAGGATTCTGCAGTGGGTAGGTTCCAAGGGAGGTAAGAGGTGGGCAGAAACTGAAGAGCCTCCTGTGACCAGTAGTCTAACCAGCAACCCCTTCCTTTGGTCCATTATGTGCCCTGCTGTACATTCAGACCCACTTTCTTTTAAGGGCAGGTTCATTTCTGTTCTCTGTTTTAGAACCGGTCATGTTCTGTGAGGCAAGGTTTGTTGATTTGTTTGTCCTTTTTAGAAAGACATTACCCATCACTGGCATCTCCAGACATGAATAAAATGAATAGGCCTTTTACAGCATTAATAGCTGCTGATTGCATTCCAAAGTCCCAGCACTGCCGTACGTACTGCAATGGCCCTGCAGGACCAGCTTCTTGGCATCCCGCCACTTGAATGCTGCTCCTGATAAAAACATCACCCTCAGGCAAAAGAACTGAGTGTACTAATCTTTTCTGCAGCGTCAACCTCCATTACAGAAGATCCAGCCACGTCACTAGATTGCTAAAGCGTAAGGTGCAGAGACAGTTGAACCAAAGTCATTAAAGAAAAGGCACCTGCTAAAAGAAAAAATGTTTTCAACCATTACATTCACAGCTGTTGAATCTTTGACGTCCTCTAGGTTTTTCTATTTTTGTGGCATTATTAATCAGTAAAGGAAATCCTGATGTCTCAGAGGTTGCACTGCAAAAACATTTTTAGACCCATTTTAGCTGACGTAGTCAGCACTCAGCTACCTAATCCCACCCATTCCTGTTGTCTTTGATGAATGTCTGAGTGTGACCGTTATCTGGGTATGCATTCTATGACAAACGTGGCAAAAGGTAGACCAAACGCTGATGGAAAATTTATTTATTTATCTAAACATTTGATAACTGGGAAAGGCACACTGAGCCGAGGCTCGTTTACAGGTGTGACCTGGGGAAGGGAGAAAGGGATATAAAGCAAAAAAAACATGATACATGAGATAAATCTACAGTTGCATAAGTTATACAGCAAAGTATTGTACATTCAGCTGGAGTTGCTGGCAGTCACAAGGGAAGAAAGACTTGGGCATCATCATCACAGATGACCTGAAATCATCCAAGCAGACCGCTAAAGCAGTAGGTAAGGCTAGGGGGATGTTGGGGTGTATTAGTAGGGGTATCGCAAGTTGTAAGAGGGAGGCAATAATCCCTCTTTACAAGACACTGGTTAGACCCCATCTGGAGTACTGCGTGCAGTACTGGAGGCCACACTTTCACAAGGACATTAACCAAATTGAGGTAGTCCAGAGAAGGGCAACCAAAATGGTGCAGGGACTGCATCAGAAAACATATGAGGACAGACTAGCGGAGCTCAATATGTATACCCCATAGCAAAGGAGGGAGAGAGGTGTTATGATTGAAACATTCAAATACCTTAAGGGCATTAACAAGGTGAAAGAGTCTAACATGTTTCAGTATAAGAAAAATAGCAGGACAAGAGGACACAGCATTATATTAGAGGGAGGCCGATTAAGGCTTAATGTAAGGAAGTTCTTTTTCACAGAAAGGGTGGTAGATGCATGGAATGGCCTACCTCAGGAAGTGGTGGATATGAATACAGTGCAAGCTTCAAACAGGCATGAGATAGGCATAAGGGAGCAATACAGATGAGTATGAATAGATAGGTCATAGACAGAGCAAAGGTCAATGTCACATTCATGAGGTAGAAAAAGAAATGGGCAGACTGGATGGGCCTTGCGGTCCTTATCTGCCATCAACCTCTGTGTTTCTATGTAATATACAGATAGTATCATACAATTCTGAGGACGAGAGTACTAGCCACAAAAAACATTTGGCATGAGGCTGGGCCTGTGAGTGGCTAGGAGAAGGTGCTGGTGGGGAGTGGAAGTTGCCGGATTTGGTATTTGAAGCAGTTGTGAGAGGGTGAGTTGGTTCCGTAAAATGAGTTTGTCAGATAAGTAAGATAGAGATTACTCTTGTCTTGTCCCCATACCCAAGGGTTCCAATGTAACTGGACAGGTGCCGAGGTCTTCCCTGACAGCTCATCCCACCTTGGCAGTGTTATGCAATGCCAGATCAATTAAGAACAAGACAGCTATTATTGTTGATCTTGTTGGATCAACTGATCTGGCTTGCATCACCGAGACCTGGCTGGATGAAAATCCAGGCCCTATATTGGCCTCGGCAACTCCAGCTGGGTTCTCGGTGATACACCGTCCAAGGCTGGATCATAGGGGCGGGGGTGTGGCCATTATGTTTAAGTCTGAGCTGGGCTTTGTGGATGTGCCATAGGGAAACACCAGATCCTTTGAATATATCCTGGGAGAGGGTGTAGGCTGCGGGATTCTCCTCGTCTACCGTCCACCAGGTGACGGTGGAGAATTCTTGCAGGAGACAGCAGACTTCATCGTCGACCTGGTGTTGAGGTTTCCCAGACTGATAGTTCTGTGGGACTTCAATGCCTGGGTTGGCAATGAACTCTCTCACTTTGGTTAAAATCTCCTCCAGCTGATGAATACGCTGGGCCTGACACAGGTAGTTACCTTCTCGACCCATATAGGGGGTCATTCATTGGATCTGGTCTTTCTTTTGGGTGTGGAGATAGCTGATTTGGGGATGGAACCTATCAGTTGGTCTGACCATTACACCATAAGGTTCAGTCTCAGGGCCCCCCAATAGGTTTGCCCCTATGGAGATGGTTTGGTACCGCCCTTTAAGGGGTGTTAACCCCAATGACCTAACGGCAGTACTGGACCTATCGAGCTTGTCGGGTGAATGCATGAGTCCAGATGATCTTGTATTAGCCTATAATAAGGCTGTGGGAGATGCTCTGGACAAAATTGCTCCTGTTTGTGTTTCGGCCTCTCGCCCTCTGTCCAAGGAGCCCGTGGTTTGATGGCTCCTTGAAGGAGTAAAGGCGAGTTGGTCGAAGGCTGGAGAGAGCCTGGCGGAAGTCGGGCCTTGATGCTGACAGGCTTAGGTTGATGGCACATTATGATAACCATCAATCAGAAATCACTTGTAAGAAGGCAGAATTCCTGTCCAGAGAGATTTCTGCTGTACAAAATCGACCGGCTCAGCTTTTCCAGACCATGGACAGATTGTGCAATCCAGTCTGTCTTCAGCCCAGAGAAGCCTTTTCTCAGCTAAGATGCGAGGAGTTTGCTCAGTTTTTTGCAGATAAGGTTACCAGCATCAGGTCCGGCATCAGTCCGACCCCTCCTATGGGGGATTGCGGTGGTCGACTAGAAGTGGCTTGTCCTCGGTCTGTCTGGTTAGATTTTCGCCGGCCAGAATGGGACATTGTGAAGATCATCCAAACAATGCGACCAACTAGTTGTAGTTTGGATCCGGGCCCTACACCTCTTTTAGTAGGATGTGTTGAAGTTATCTACCCAATCCTTGCTGACATTGTCTGGAAGTCTTTGGAGAGGGGTTTTTCCTGACCCCCTTAAGGAGGCGGTAGTTCGACCACTCCTTAAAAAATCCTCCTTGGATCCAGATTGTCTAGTTAACTACTGGCCTATCTCTAACCTGCCATTTGATGGTAAGGTTATTGAAAAGGTAGTTGCATTGCAATTGGATGATCTTCTTGTAACTCACAATGTCTATGATACTCTCTAGTCTGGCTTCAGGAAAAGGCATAGTACAGAGACTGCCCTTGTCCAGGTATTGAATGACCTTCTTATGGCTAGAGATCAAAAGGCACATACCATTCTGGTCCTTCTCGATCTCTCTGCTGCATTTGACACTGTAGACCATGGAGTGCTATTGGAGCACCTGCGGGTCTTTTGTGGATTGTCTGGTACAGTCCTCAAATGGTTTCGTTCTTACCTCACGGACAGGTCTCAGAGAGTTGTCACCGGAATTTATTCCTCTGGCGCCACTCCCTGCCTTGTGGGGTACCACGGGCTCCATTTAGCCCCATGTTGTTTGCAGTGTATATGCTGCCATGGGAGAAATCATCAGGCGATACAGTCTGGATTTTCACTGCTATGCAGATGATACTCAGCTGTATCTGTCCTTTCTCCCCGGTCAGGGTAATGCACTCTCTGTACTTAACAACTGGCTTGCGGAGATCAGACTTTGGATGAGTTTGAGCTGGCAGAGACTCAATCCGGATAAGACTGAGGTATTGGTTGTGGATCCAGGTCGTCCAGGGGTGGGTGTGAGAGCTGGACAACCATCAGGTTTATTACTTGGTGGTGTACCGCTCTCTACCTCTGAACAGGTGCAGAATCTGGGCATTATTTTTGATGATGGTCTGACCCTGAAATCTCAGGTGTCAGCTGTTGTCAAATCCTCTTTTAACCATCTGAGGAATATCGCCCGGGTGAAACATCTGATTCCTCCGGTGGATCTTCCAACATTGGTCCACGCCGTTGTCACTACTCGTTTGGACTACTGCAATTCCCTCTACCTAGGGCTACCAGGGGTTGATATCAGTCGCCTCCAGCTGGTGCTGAACGCGGCAGCCAGGCTTTTGACTGGGACTTTTAGAACCAGTCATATTAGCCTGTGCTCTGCGAACTGCACTGGCTGCCTGTTTGGTGGCGGATCACATTTAAGGTTGGTTTACTAACCTTTAAAGCTCTACATGATCAGGGACCCAGTTACCTGAAAGATCTCCTGATTCCCTATTGCCCCCTCCGTCCTCTCCGTTCCGCCAACGAGGGATTGCTGGAGATTCCCAGGGTTCAATTAAAGTCATCAGGATCTCGTGCCTTTGCTTTTTTAGCACTAACCCTGTGGAATTCTCTACCTCGTTGGTTGAGAGAATGTCCAACCGTCGATAGTTTTAAGATTGCTTTGAAAACATATTTATTTAATTTAGCATACTCTAGTTAGTCGTGGCTGACTTTTAAATGTTTGGATTTTATTATTTTGTAATGTTTCTGTACAGCGCCTTGGATTTGAAAGGTGCTATATAAATAACGTTGAATTGAACTGAATTGAAAAACAAATGCTGACTGTATTTTTTTTTTTATTATTATTTATTTAAAAAGATTTACCGAGAAAGATATGTTGAGCTGAAATCAGCACTGGCCCTAGCTATCCAGGGGCCCTCTGCGAACTTCCTTGCCGGGGTCCTGTATCAGAAGTCCCAAAGCCCCAAATGAACACCCACATCCCTACCATGGCCTCCCCATAGTTTAATTTTCAGCTAGTTTTGTGCCATTTTTGCACTTTACTTGAATTAGAACATACAGGACCAAGGAGAAAGGAGGCCAACATCATAGCTGAGGCTTTTTGGGGGCCCCTCTGCTCTTGGGGCCCTGTGTGAATGCACAGTTTGCACCATGCTAATGCCAGTCCTGGTTGAAACAGCTCATTTCCAGATGTGTCCTGTGGGAGGGGGAAGAGGAGAGTACAGCATTAAGTTAGAACAGTTAGGCTACAATGGAGAAACAGTACAGGTTAACAATAAATA
The DNA here is from genome assembly GCA_016271365.2 of Neoceratodus forsteri. Taxonomy (NCBI): domain Eukaryota; kingdom Metazoa; phylum Chordata; order Ceratodontiformes; family Ceratodontidae; genus Neoceratodus; species Neoceratodus forsteri. The sequence continues at coordinate 133,085,083 of JADMNL010000031.1, read as the reverse complement.
GTAACAGGAACAGTTTGCACGATAATGTGCAGATGGCTGCAAAACAGTAGTGTGACCAAAGCACCAGCAGGTTCAGGAGTAACAGCAGATGGAGGCCACAGCTGTAGGGTAGGCAGGACACCTCTGAGTACAGCAGGTAAGGGAGAATGGAGGAATTAGTGGGGGGAAGGCGGAACCAATTAAGGCAGGAGCAGGGGCAGACTGAATATTGAGTTGTCCTAGGCCAAAAACATTAAAGATTTTCATTAGAAGAGCATACAGAGCTAAGAACAGCTCCTTTCCAGATACGTCATGGGGGTAGGTAAGCTGCATGGGGGGACTTGCTTACAAACCACACTCCCTTATCAGCTCTCTGTATATGGATAAGCTGGACAAGCTCTGTAACTGGTCGTTGCACACATGTTATTGGTTGTGTAAATATTATTTGCATTTGTATGTATTATCTCAATATTGTTTGTAGTTTGGCTCTATGTGACTGATAGTCTGACTTGATATTGAATAACCTTCTCAGTGCTTAAATGTGCATGGTGATGCACATAGGAATAAGACCCTCCCCGACAGAATATTGGAAGGGTGGAGTTAAGCTTGACACAACTACTGAGGAATGGGATGTAGGTGCCATCATAAGTGACTCCCTAAAATAGTTCAGTCAATGAAGCAAGGCCTGTAGCAAATCTACAAGAGAGGTTGGGGTGTGTCAGGAGGGGTTCGATAACAGAACGAGAGATGGGATTTTACCTCTCTATAGATCACTGATGAGGTACCATCTGAAATACTGTGCCCAGTTCTGGAATCCCCATCTAAAAAAAGACAAAGACAGGCTGGAGACGGTGTAGCATAAGGTAACCAGAATGATTCAGGCTCAACAGGGCAGATCCTGTGAGGAGTAGCTTAGGGTTCTGAATACTTACCCGCCTGAGACAACATGGGGACATGAATGGAAGCTGGGGGGAAGGGGGAAATTCAGGAAGGACTTGAGCCTACTAGGTATATTGCTGGTGGCAGCAAAAAAAAAAAAAAAAAACGCCTCACCAGGAACTGGCTCACCCCTATTACACCATGCTTGGAATTGAGACAAACAGTTAACCATATCTGTACAATGGAACGGATAAGATTTGGGCTTAATAACCCACAGGAAAAAGTTTGGTTGTGCTAGTTCGCCTGGATATTGTGTGTCTTGCAACACGCTCCACGTTTTATACCATGAGAATATTATCGGGGTGGGGGGGGTAGACTGAAGAGTGGAAATGCAGATGAGAATGGACATCCTGACCTAGGGCCCTCTTCACCCTCATTTACTGCTTGTCCCAGACGATAGTTTGGTGAATGGAGATTTATGAGCAAAATACAGAGGGGCTCAACATGCTGGGTAGAGCCCTGCGATATATTCCTGGGAAATGTTATTGGGCATATGAATAACTTACTTGCTGACAACAATGTTATTTATTATTGTGACACTGTTTAAAGCAGCAGTGCAAGAATGTGGTGACATTTTGATCTGTTCTTTTGTGTTCTATTTTAGATTGCCCCGTATCTACTGGCATGTATGACACCATTCTTTCTACAATTTGAGTCTGCTTTACTACTTTTTTTCACATCTGAAATAATAAAAGACGTGCTCCTTTTAATATGGCTTGGGCCAGGTTTTCATCAGTATTCTTGGCTGTTTTTATATACCAATTGTTTAAAATCACTTCTGTCGTGACTAAAATGAACTAGCATGCAGCAGACACTGCTCCCTGACCATATGGAACAGTAGGTGTTCAAAAACAGCTAAGAATAGTGATGAAAATTTGGTCCGAGCCATATTTAAAGGAGCGCTCTTTTTGTTATTTCAAATGTGAAAAAAGTAGACTCAAAACAGAGGAAAGAAGGGCATCATCATACAAGTCAGGAGAGAAAGCTCAATCTAAAATAGCATAGGTTAGACTTGTCAGTGGATTCATGCACTGCTGCTAACAAAAGAGGCAAATACATCTATGTACTGTTTGAAAAAAATCTTTAATAAAAATGGAGCCTATGCACGAAGCTGCGGAGTGTCTCCATGCCGCATATGTGCAGCGCAGAAACACTCCGCACTCAATGTACCCCCCTGCACAGGATGCACGATACAGGTCACACAGCACCTATGCACCCAATCCCCCACCCACATGGCCTGCAACATGCAGGGGGCGGGCAGGAGGTGTGCCAGCACAACGCACTATACACAATAGTGCATAGTGCTGCCCATGGGGGTGTGGAGGAGGGCACAGATTACACCAGGGAGAACCCTGCTGTAAGCCCCCTACGCACCCCATGCCTCTGTCCCTCAACAACAGGACCCCAGCACACATCACCACAGGCTGCCCAGGGCCACCCACCCCAGCACCTAGCTGTGCCCCCCACCCTCCCCGTGTATGCCGACCCCCTACGCACATACATGGGGGCACTGGACCCTGAACTGTAGACCCCCAAACTGCTCCACCTGTCCTCCTCTCCCCTGACCCCGGATCCCAGCCCCACCAGGCATGGTATGGTGGTCTGTGTTCACTCCCCCACCCCACCCTCACGACACTGCCTTGTTAGTCCAGGGGCATGGGATGGCTGATGGCACAGCCCACCTCACACCTCCACGGCCACTGGCAATGTGGACATCCACAGGGGAGTGCAGCCAATGCACCCCCCACTGCATAAGGGATCCACTGAGGGATCTGGGCTGGGCATCCCACTGGATGCCCGTCCAGGTGTGCAGCTCTGCGCCCATCTGCCCCGTGTGAACATGTGCATACCCACGTGCCGGTAGGGTGGGGCCGTGGACAGGTGGCCAGCAGTCATGAATGCCACTAGGTACGCACCTGTCTGTAGGTGTGGAGTTGCGTAGGCAGGATACATTCCTTTGGCACGTAGTTCCTGTCCCATCATGCATAGCCCTCAATACATTTACAAAAAAGGAAGAACTTGAAGAGTTTTTTTTTTTTACAGAGAGTGGTTGAGTTATGTGCAAAAACCATTAATGGCTGCAAGGATAGTCAAGACAGATTTAAGGGCTTAGTGTTTACTCAGGGGTGCAGTACTAGAGAAAGGACAAGGGGGGAGGTGAATGTAAGAAAGCCCATTTAGAAAATAGGTTTTAGGGTACCGATATGTAGAACGGGGGAGACTGGATGGCCCAGAGGACTTTTTTCTGCTGACATTGTCTATGTTTCTCTGTTTCTGTAGTATAGTATTGTTGCTACTGTAAGGTCAGGGTACTGAGCAATGAACCTGGTAACCCAACAAATCCTCAGTTTAAATCCCACAGCTGCCACTTGCATACTGCACTCCCAGGTCACGCCCAGAAACAAGCGTCAGAACAGCGGGGTTTTCCTGGTTAAAAATGCTAAAATGTATGGTCAGTATCTCTCCTTACTTCCCCTTCCTTCTACATGTCCTTCACCAAATCATAGTCTTCTACTGTTGACATCACACTCCATTGCCATGGAAATGATTGTAATGTTACAAGCAGAGGATTAAGACTTTGGCAGTAGACGAAGAGCAGTTGTAGGTAACTCTGATAGGATAGATGTCATGTTTCTTTACAGAAACAGCAGAAGGAAGGGGCTGATGCTGCCTCTATATAGATCACTGGTTAGACGTCACCCACAATACTGTGCACAGTTCTGAAGGCCACATCTCTGGAAGGACATCTACAGAGAGGAGGTAGTCCAGAGGAGGGCATCAAAAATGGTGTGGGGTCTGCATCAAAAGCCCTATGAGGAGAGACTAAAGGACCTCAGTATACATACACCCTGGAAGAGAGGAGGGAAAAAGGTGATATGATACAGACCTTTAAATATCTCAAGGCGGGGGGGTGGGATACAGAAAATAAGCATTTTTCAGAAAAAAAAAGGTGATTAAAAACAAGGGGTCATACTCTGAAGTCAGAGAGGGTCGATTCAGGAGAGATGTGAGGAAGTACTTTTTCACAAAAAGAGTGGTGGATGCCTGGAACAGCCTTCCAGTGGAGATGGTGGGGGAAAAACCAGTTGTGGAGTTCAAGAATGCACGGGATGGGGTTGGCGCTGTTCAGCCCGAGCAATATGGCCGCTAATCTCTAGAGCTCTGCAAATATCACAAAACAAATTCAGTTTTACAAGTACTTTAACTTTCAGTTATTAGACAAAGCTCCACACCAGGGAACAAAATGGGCAATCCCCATGAAGAAAAACAATCAGCTGATGGAGCTAGGTCAAAAACATCTTTGGGACCCTCCACTGCACGAGGTGAACTAGACCGAGATCTTGGATAGGCAACGGAAGCCAGGGAAGAAAACCTTCAATCGCTGGGTGAAAAGTTAAATCACCCAATTGCTTCAGTCTCGGGTCTATCTGACAAATTCGATTCCCTAACTAATAGTGTCACAACAGTGGAAACTTCTTTGAGTTCCGTGACCGAAGCATCAGCATCAGCTACTAAAATGGCCGACGCTGCTATGGGGACCGTGACCTCAGTCATTAAAGAAAACTCCCACTTGCGTTCCCAATTGGAGATGTTGGAGAATCAATCAAGAGCTTCCAACATACGCATGGTGGGGTAAGCGGAGCACGGTGAAGGAGACCATTTGTCTTTATTCCTTTCAGAGTGGATCATACAACAACTGGGAACCGAAGCTGCCCCAATTATGCAGAAGATCCAAAACGTCTACAAAGCTGCCTTTAGAGGAAGGCTGGACAATCCTGAAGCTCCACGCACTATTGTATTGGTGCTGGATGGAGTGGGATCGCAGGACTCCCCGATGGCTCTTGCACTAAGAAAGAAGATCCTTTTACATGAAGGGAACCAAGTTAGACTTTTTTCTGATTTATCTTATGCGACCTAACAAAGACAACATTTCGATGGGGTGTGCACCATGTTAGAGAAGCAGGCATACTGCATAGCTTAATATTCCCAGCCCGTTTAAGAATCGTGTACTCCGGCAAGATTTTCCTCTTCTCTGAGCCGGCTGAAGCACTCAAATTGTGCCAGAAGCATGCTCTTTCCGACAGGAGAGACCCAGTAGACGAAGTTTCATCCGGAAGAAGAAATTCCCTGAAAAACCTGTCTCACTGGAGATAAGTTTCTGCACTTTCTTTTTCTCCCAGTTGATGTTTGAGAGAGGGGGTATTTTGTTTAGTTTTAAAATGAAAAAAAAAACAACCTTGCAATATTCAGGCCCCAAATAAGTGATACTTCTTCTTTAGTTCTAATAAGTCGCAGCTGGTCTGGACTCTAACAGTGCGACGGGGTTCTGGAAAATGCCTCCCTTCTTCAGTGCATGTTATGGCTTAGACAGGCCCTTTATTTAAGTAATTTGATGTTACTTCCTTATATATTTGCAGAAAGTTATTTTATTTAAGCGCCAGTAGGTTTGAGAGCTATGTACTACATATGTAGATCCAGAAATAGTGATTTATTGTAAGGAGCTTGGGAGATTTTACTTTACTAACACTACATATAGTGTTTTGGTATGGGATAGCATGGTGTTCACTTTCCTAATATTGAGGAAGGTATGGACAATACTACAAATGTGGACTTGATTCTTTCTTTTTTTTAATGAACCATGCAACTCTTGGACTCTACTGCAGCAAGTGGATAAATAATTGTTTTATAATAGTACTGTAATCCTCCTATATGACGTATCATATCATTTGTCAAACTCTTTGTATGTATTAAGAGGAGTGGCACCCTCACAGTGTTATTCATCTGAATGCTCAAATGAAGGTGTATAAACTGTGTGTTTGTCCTATCAAAAGAATAGACATAATGTTAAAAAAAAAATGCACAGAATAAGCACAAAGGAATCATAGCAGAAAGGTGTGGGGGGGGAGAAAAACCAAAGATCAAGCAGAGTCTACGGAGATACTGTAGGCAGGGAAATATGGGCAGACTGAGTAGGGCCAAGTGGTCCTTATCTGCTGACAGACTCTATAATTCTATGTTTCTGTTTCACACAAATTCCTCTGATTGCAGACAAGTAGAGGAAGATAGCTTTATGAAATATCAGCTAAATAGTGTCTAAGTATCCTTGTCAGCCTGCCCCACATGGATTTACATACTTGTGATGCATTGCTCTGGGTTGGAGGCTTTAGAGGGTATATTGTACATGTGATGTGGGGGGAGAGATGGATATCAAACAATTTGGATATTTATTCTATCCCAGCATCCTTTGCAGCCGGGTCCTACACATTTCTCTTCTCTTGAACTTCCCCACAGTTGTGCTACCTCTGAGTGTACTAAGTATCTAGTATTATGTAATTACAGGTTAACCCTTATAATGCATTGATAGTGCAGCCTTCAAAACTACATAGTAAGTGTGTGTGCATTACTACCCATGTATAACGGAGCTTTGTCTTGTGTGCTGCTGTTCCAGTTTCAATTAGCAGGCAGAGGAGTAGTGCGCTGCAGATTTTTCAGCGGCATCAACTCTTCTCTAGAAAGAGGTATTAAAACCAGTAATTATAAAAAAAAAACTATGGGCAACTGTGCTACTGCACTTCATTCAACCCACTGTTGATGAGTATTGCCTGCACAAGCCATTTCAGTGTCACTCAAGTGGTTTATATGGCAACACACACTATAGGTGTGTAAACAAAAAAAAACTTGGACCCCACAGTCACCCATACTTTATGTATTATATTTGGGTGATCATAAGGAATCGGGGGAATCAAAAACTTATTATACACTACCATCATTCTGACATTAGATCAATAGTAGTATGAGATGGAATGTTCAGAGTTCAGTATATTACAAAAAATAACATATAGGAAACCAGCAATAACTAAGCATGTCATTCCATCTCAGGATTACTGTGATATCGCAAATTACCTGTGCCTCACTCTTGTGGTTTAGGGTGTCACCAGGATCCCTCGAAAGAATTACGTACAGGATAATGTATGAGCAGCCCTGCACAACAAGCCTGTGCTGGTACCAAGATGTTGCCATGGTAACCACTTAAACCTCGAGCGTAATGCTTGAGACATTTTAGTTGCCATGGCAACCTTGAGATAACACTTCAAGCTTGTTTGTGCATGGCTGCTCATATATTGTCTTTTATAGTGTATGAGCACCATGTAACAAGCCAGACTCAGTGTAACATTTTGAACAACTTTGGGAGTGGAGTTGGTGCTACCCCATTTCTGTTTGTCACCAGCTGTCATTCACTGCCCCCAACCCCCGCTCTTCAAATTGATGCTACTTGGATCTCTCCCCAGAAAACATACACACACACACACACACACAGTACATGCTCGAAAGATACTGCAGTCGACACTGGGAGAGAGAACAATGCCATATTGGGAAGAAAATATGGAGGGCAAGAAATTATCACCTGCAGATATATGTCATCATCCTTCACCGCTGTGTACTGAAAGGCACGCAGTCTGTCGGGGGGGTGATAGAAACCAACACACTCCCATGGTTCAGCTCAGGAAGAAAAGGGAGCAGGAGCAGTTTAAATAAAAAAAATTCCTTCATTGACATGGTTTCTGCCAGCTGTACAATCGTCGGAAGCGGCTTGAGGAAGGTGCCACGCGACAACACTGTGAGTGTTGTGCTGCAGTGGTGATGTCCGTACTGCAGCACAACAACATTTTGACATCACTGCTGCAGCACAGCAACACTGTTCTATACATGGATTTCCATGGACAGGCTGGCCTGCTGGCGCAGCGGTAGAGCTACTGCTCACGACACCGATGACCCGGGTTTGGAAGCGAGCTCGGGTGTTGGAGGACTGGCCAGATAGAGGAGGATCGAGCATGTGCAGGGCTGCTCTCTTCCTCTGGGGGGAGGGTGGGCTGAGCCCAGTGTTACTTCCAGCCCCTGGCAGAAGCCAGGGAAAAGGCAGCTTGGCCCAGGAAGGTTGGGAGGCGTGGCAGACATTGATGCACGTCATGCGGGAGCACGTGGAGTGCAGCATGATGTCATTGTATGTTGCACCTCCCGGGACAGAAACCAGAAACGTCCAGTGGCAGGATGATGAGGTGGGCCCGGAGGACCTGCTCCCGACCAGCTGGATATGCTGGCTCAAACTGGATCCATTCTCCAGCAGGGCTTGGAGGAACCCCACTGACCCTGCCAGGGAGGGGCAAGCCCTGAGGGAAGACAGACAGCAGATAAGTTCTGACAGACGTTGGGGTGACAGGGCTGGGGCGCTCCTGAGAAGGAATGCTGACCAGGAGGCATGGATTAAAAAAAAAAGATTTCCATTCACAGTAGCATTCCACCATGCACTATAGACTTTTTACTGATGATTTCCTATTATTTTATTTGTCATATATAGGTTCAGGATCAAAAGGGGAAGGCTGCCCCTTCCCCATTCAGTTCTAATTCTCCTGCCACCAACCTGTCCTATTCTATTCAGCCCCTTCAACCCTGTCACCCACCTATCCCAGGTACTTACCCCCTACCCTTTGCTTTCCCTTGGCTTGCCCCCCAAACAATGGGACTTTCAGGGTTGTCTTTATCCCTCCAGCATTCCAGATTCTCTGGTGGGAATTACCTGGTTGGTGTTGCCTGCAGAGGATGAGGGGGGCTGGCCATCATCCTGCGCAGGCGGAGTTGTTTTCCTTCGCAATTTCTCCCTTCCTCTGGGACTTCGCCATCGAGGCCGTTAGGGTGCCTGCACATGCTATGCTGGCTTGCGTGACAACAGAGAGTGGCATTCCCCTTCCCTTGTGAGTGACTCATACTGCACCACCATCCAAGGACACCTAGGTGGGGGTAGCATTGAGGAGTTCACTGCCAGCCCTCCTTCCCTCTTGATTGGCTGGCAGGGAGGCAGCTGAACTGAACAACCCATGACTCTTAATGTTCTAGGAGGCAAAGGGGTGAGGTACAGGGGAAATAAGGGAGGAACCACACAGAATAAATGATTGGGGGTTTCCATCTTGGATACCTGAGAAAGGGCCCCCCCACCGGAAAAAAAAGAGAGAGAGACCGTATTCAGCTTTCACTACCAGTGGTCAAGCTTATTAAAAGTAAAGTAAAATAAAAAGGCAGCAGGTTGAATGGTGAGCAGGAATTAAGTCTAAAAAAAACCATGACTATTTGTGGTCTTAAGCAGGAATCACTTTTGTCTGTAAAATAGAAAAAAACTGATGTCTGTTGAAAGGCTTTCCTCCTTCCCAGAACATCCTTCATACTGCTGACATTTGTAGCCAGGACTGTGCTGGTCTGGCGCTGCCTCTGACAGACCGATCCCTGTATCCTGCAGACTGAAGATTACAAGCCAGTGTACAAAGCTGGTTAAAGTTAGCAGCAGCAGGCGCAGTGCTAATTATAGCTCGGGAGGATCTAAAAATAGAATACAGGAACAAGGGAGTGGTTTTCAATCACTGCCCATTTTTTTTCTGACTTATTCCTCTGTCAGCAGGTTTTTATTTTTTTTTTCCTTTTCAAACAAGGAGAAGTTTGTGTATGGAAAGGCTTATGTTGTTTGCCTTGCATTGACGCCCCAACAGGGTACAGCCTCTCTGTGTGGCTGACGCACGCAGGCACACCTGCAGTACTGAAAGCCTGTGGCACTGATAAGGGCACCAGAGCACTTTGTTTTTATCTATTTCTGTATTCCTTGGTAAGCAGCAAGGCCAACCGGGCACAAGACCAGTTTACAGGGGTACCCCAGGAGCACAGGGAGGTTAAGTGACTTGCTCAGGGTCACACAGTAGACAAGTGGGACTGTTACTAAGTGGTCCCATATGCAGTCATAAAGAGCTGTCACTAAGTGGTCACAGTGACCCAATACAGGATCATGAGGGACTGTTGCTAACTGTTCACAGTGACCCTATACACATTTGCAATGTGCTGTAGCTAAGTGGTTGCAATGAACAGCACACACAGTCACAAGGGACTGTCACTAAGCAGTTGCAATGAACAGCATACACAGTCACAAGGGACTTTCACTAAGTGGTAGCAGTAGAACTGGCCCAGTGGTGTGGAGGGCTGAGGTGCTGGCACCTTGCCTCCTACCACACTGGTGACCCGGGTTTTGCAGCAAACTCAGGTCGCCGGGCATTGTCCAGGGTGAGAAGGGATTGAGCATCTCAGGGACTGCTCTTCTCCCCCATGGAGGGGACAGACATTGGCCCGGCCCTAGACTGCCACCAGGTGGAGGCCTGGTATAGTACAGCATGGGTGGCACGAAGGGAGGAGGCTGCACGAGTGTCATGTGTGTGTATCTCCACGTACATGCACCGACATCCTATAGCAGGGGCAGGGCAGAAAACAGTGATTGTGGAGCAGATTGGACCACTGATATTAGCGTAGTGCACAAGTTACACTACCTGCCCACTTACGGCATGCTCTGCGCCACATCAGCCTGTAGGTTATTTTATCAGTTTATTTGAGTTGGGGTGCTTCGCACCACACTCCCATATTAAAAAAGCAAGGGAGTGTGGACAGCAGAGCCCCCCCAACTCAAATAAACTGACAAAAAATGAAATTAACAGCAAGCATGTGACAAAAGTAGTGTAGTGCAGCTAGCATGTGACAAAAGTTGCGTAGTGCAGCTACAGTATAACATTAATTTCACTATTTTTATAGCTTTGTGCTACGCTACTAGCGTTGGTCCTGTCTTCTCTACTATCACCCAGAAAACCAGGGAAAAAGGTGTTGGGGGCTTGATGAAGCCCCATCTGTCCCCAAGTCTACAGTGTCACCTGGGAGTCACCGATGTTCTACCCTGGATTGTCTGTACTGGGGGATGGTCCTCTTCTCCTGACCCCTTCTCGAGGTGAAATTCATGGAGGAACCTCCAAACTGAGGTGAGGACCGGGGTGGGGGGATGGGGACAGAGCTGAGTAGTCGCCCCATGACAAAGGCATAGCAGAAAACCCTCTCTGGGAAAAAAAACCTTAAGTGGTGGCAGTGACCCTATACACAGTCACAAGGGACCGTCGCTAAGTGGTCTCCATAACCCCATACACTGTTGTGAGAGACTGTCCCTAAACAGTCACAGTGACCCATACAAAGTCATGAATGACTGTTGCTAACTCGTAAAAATGACCCCATACACAATTGCAAGGGACTGTCCCTAAGTGGTTGCAGTGACTCCACCGAGGGACTGTTGCTAAGTGTTAAGTTATTCCATACACAGTCACAAGAGTTCGTTGCAATGACTCCATACTCAGCCACAAGGGACTGTTGCTAAGTGGTCACAATGACCTCATACACTGTCGCAGGGGGCTGGCGCTAAGTGGTCGCAATTATCCCATACACTGTTGCAAGGGACAGACACTAAGTAGGGCTGTGCACAGGGCTGATTTTTGATATTTGTATTTATTTCTGGTCTTTGTATCTGTATCTGTATTTGTTTGCATATTAGTGTTTGCAATTTTGTTTTTATTTTAGACTTGTCTCAGTTGTTAATGATGGCACAAGAGCAAGGGTTTGAAAGGTTTCAATAAAATGTGATATCAATAAAATTGGTTTCCATGTTATGTGTAGTAGTAGTCGTGTGTGTCATACCAGTCCCAGTGAAGGTCTAATGCTACTTTATATGGTAAAATACAAATATTTAAGAGTGGTATTTGTATTTGTAAAAAGTGCAATGTGTGCATGTATTTGTCCCGAATAGTAATGGTTTTGCACAGCCAATATTCCATACACTATCGCAAGGGACTGTCGCAAAGTGGTTACAGTGACCCCACATCTACACACGGTGCAGCTGACAGACCCCAGTTATCCAGGTGAGGACAAGGGGGAACACAAAAAGGAGAAAGAGGGGAAAATAATAATCATAGAAAAAGGGATTTCTATACAGAAGAATGACATGCACCTCCCCTTCATTAATGGGGGCTCATTTCTGGGGTCAGAGTCTCACTTTACAGGGGCTGGGATGGCTGCAGCGTTCCCAATTTAGATCTATGCACAATGCCTCCTATTCTTCTCTCTACTTGCTTAGGTCAACACCTCAGTGGAAACAGACTGCATTGCTGAGCTGCTCCATGATCATCCATTTAGTAGCCAATGAAATAGCTGTATCTGCGTCTGGGGCCGCTCACTGATTGCAACAGATAACGTCACAGGTTGGACCACCTATAATGGCACAATGGAGAGACTGCACACTGAGCAGGTTTTAAAAATCAGGGAGACACAAACAAAATATGACATACACATATCCAGATAGATGTGCATGCGTGCGCGCACACATGCACACACTTGCACTCAGACACACACCTATATACATACATGTGCACACACATACACATAAAGGTAAGGCAAGGCAAATTTTATTTAAAAAGACGCCCATCCCGGAGGCTCTGGGCGCCGTACAGAAAACAAAACAATTGCAGAGAAAAATCAGCAAAACAACCTCATAATAAATACAACATATTAAATCACACAATTAAATTAAATAAATCATAAAATGACTGAAAATAACTAATAAATAAATAACTGAAACAGCCTGGGTCAGAATTAATATACATGCACATATATGCACATGTATGGTCAGACACATGTGAGCACACATACACCTGCACACATATACACACACATATGCACAGATACATGCACACAACCATACTCATACACACACACACACGCAGACACACACACACGTACATACAGACACACAGAACTCAGACACACACACATGCACATATACGTACACATATGCTCAGACACATATGTACACACACATACACACATATGCATGTATACAACCACACTCATTCATGCACACATACACATGCAGACATACACACACACACAGCAGGGGGTCATTAGATAAGAACTGGGGAGACTGCAGTGTTTCCTGCCCTCTAATATTTGAATTACTGTCTTAAAGTCTGGGAGCAGTCTCACCGAGCCCATCAGGATCATAACAGTCTTACTGTACATGACTCCGCATTAACAAGTCCTGTACTACAAAGTCTAGAGTGAGCCCTGGCAGCATCATGGAGTTTTGCACACAAAGGCAGACAGTGCTCTTAGGTTCATTTCAAACAGTACACAGCCTTGCATCGTCGTCGTATGGTGAGGCCTGCTCTTTAGGGGCTACTCGCAGGAGCCAAGCAGTTTCTGTGTTACAAAGGCAGGATTGTAATTGCAGACAGGCAAACTCTAGCTTTAAACCTGTGGTTAGGATGGTAACAAATAATTAGTGTGTGTGTGTGTTCATTTGTGTGTGTTGGGAGAGGGTAAAAGAATCCCCGAGCCAAAAGGTGTTTTTTTTTTTTTTGTTAATTTTAAGTAAGTCCTTAAAGCAGAAAGGAAGGACTGCAGCACTCCCTGTTAATAATTGTAACCCCCTGTTCTTTTTCTCTGTATATTTCTCTTAATCTTGTTTCTGCCTCCCGTCTGTAGGCAGCCTCCACTTTACTGTTATAGGGGCTTCAGCCAAGTGACATTACTTGCAGTCAGTGGCATTATTGGTGGTCCAATCCATGACATCATTAGCTGCAGTCAGTCTGTGGCTCCTAAGCTGATATCACTGCTTCCATGGGCGGCTCCAACTAATGACATCATCAGCTGTAACCAGTCATTGGCTGTATTGGTGGTCTGTTCCGTGGCATCATCTGTTAGTATCAATCTGTGGCTCCTGTACAGATACCATTGCTTGCAGGGGCTGCAATTGTGATGCAAATTGAGTGCATTGCAGAGCAGATCCATTTTCATTTTACAATTTATATTTTATGCCCCTTTCTCTCTGGTGTGGCCCCCTTCCCTAGATTGGGCCTAGCCCACATCCCCAGCGCTTACCTCCTCCTTGCCCCCCCCAGTTTACCCACCTGGGGTGGACTCTGGCCTCAGCCAGGCAATATCATTTGCTCCTACTCAGGTTTCTGGGGCAGCAAAGCCCATTATGAAGGAGAGACATGTAAAGGGAAGTGGGACCTAAGCATGCTGTGGGTCATCTTAGGCACTCTAGGGTATTTCCTGGTTTTTTGGTTCCCCGCCCACAGAACGCCTAGCATGCATAGGGCTCCAATCTGTTGCACAGTTGGTGTTCTCCCTCCCCTGCAGTACCACTGCTGCCCGTAATCCTCCAGATGGCAGTGTTGAAGTGGCGGTTGCACCTTCCGCATACCCCGAGCAGGAGAACATCCAATGGGACTCTAGATCCTCTCCCCATCCAGCCCCCAGTGGTCTTGGCTCTTTCAGAAACCTGAATCACTGGCCCTGTGAGTAACAACTCTACCGCTGTGTCGATTGGCCTTCAGAGCTGCTCCATTTTCATTACTGTAGTAGTCCATGCAAGTAGCAGCATTAGAGGCAGGAGCCACGGACTGATTCTAACTGATGACACTGGTTGGCAGATCACAGCACAGTGCAGCAGGGCACAATTAAAATATTAAAAGGACCAGCCTGGTGGTGCAGAGGGTTGCGGCACAGGCACCTTACCTCTCACCACGCCGGCAACCCGAGTTCGGGAATGGACCCGGGCATCAGAGGTCGGCAGAGGAAGGGGAAGGGGAAGGATTGAGCATCCATAGGACTGCTCTCTTCCCCTGGGGTGGGTTGGGGATGCATGGTTGCTCTGCAGCGGCCCCCAGTGGAGACCGGGAGCACTGCAGAGGGATCACAATAAGGGGGAACACCACAGAAAAACGGAAATACCGTTCTGGGGACTGGCCGGATGACAGCTGCAGGCCCAGAACACCTCTGAAGACTCCCAGGAAGCCACAAAAAGCCTCAGCAGTGCCCAGGACTGAAGGAAAGAAATAGTGTGCCGGTCTCCTCCCGCCAGTGCCTTCCCCCTCAGAGGAGAGGGACCCACCCGGTAAAGGGTTACACCGGGCTCTCATGAGGATGGCTGCAGATCTGTGGTAAGGTGGCTTGGGGGAGATAGCAGGAGGAATGTCTGTGGGTCATGTCGGCCCGGGGAGAAAATGGAGGAAAAACTCTCCAGGTGGCAGGATGAACAACCCCCCCCCCAACCCCGGAGGCCCTGCCCTGGTGGCTGGGCACAGCCAAAAGTCCTGTGGTAGAGGACAACAGCTAAGGTAAGTCCCGGGGGAAGCCGGGTGACAGGGCTGGGGGGCAGTCAGAAGGAGACCACCGGGGGAAAACCCAAGGAGATAAATAGATTATGAAAAAAATATTAAAAGGACTTTCTGGTTCCTTTTGTTCATCAGTTTGCTGCCATGTCACCAGCGACGTGATTCACTTAATGGCCCCATGACGGAAAACAACATGCCGCTGGCCAACAACTATACAGAGCCAACTTGAAGGACCAGGGAGACGGAACACAAAAAAACAGGAAAGAAGATAGGGGTATGCAAACATAAAGTGGAGATGCTGCAGTCCTTCTTTTAACCTTAAAGGGGAAGCTACAGCCGATACTAATGTTGCCCCTTTGTCTTGGTCAGTTCTTTTTTGTTTTGTTTTGTATCTTTATGCCCCCTGATACTAGCCATGCCCCCTTCCCTCTGGTCCCCTCCCAAGCCGGCCAGCCCCATCACCTGGCTTCATGTGGACTTACCGTAAACACCAAGTTTCCCACAACTTTCTCCCCATGGTGGGAGCAGTAGAAGATCCCCCCAACCTCCCGCCACAGGTCCACATCTGGTTTGGAGAGGCCACATCACCAGTGCTGGGCCTGCAGGAGGCCAGACCTTCATTCTACGCTGGTCAGAGGTTTACCAATTTCTACCAATCCCCTGGGACACCAACATTACAAGTGCACATGCTCTATGCACAAAAGTGCACAGACCACGTCACAGCCAGCGTCTCTCTCTCTACCTAGTAAGCTGCTCCGTTTATACTGCCACCTGTGATCACCCATGTGACAGTATTCCATGGAAGCTGATGCCTTCTCACCCCTGAGGTGGACAGCATCCTCTGAGACACTCGAAACTCCTCCCCAGCTGGTCCCCGATGGCCCAGGCTCATTCCTGAACCTAGACTGCTGATGCCGTGAGTGGCAACGTTGCTGCTGCACTGACAGGCTGGTCATTCAGGCCACTTCTGCCACACAGGAAGAATAATAGTGAGTGTCCACTACAGAAATTATATTCTGGGTTAGACAGTAAGGAACCCAGCACCCAGTCTGCAAAAGTGTCTGGGATTTGTTTCTGCAGAATCAGGTACACTTTCTGTTGAATAGTTCTCCAAAAGTTCAGGATTTGGGGACAGCTCCCCCCAAAAATGTTTCAGTGTGAGCCCGCCTCCACCTCCCATGTTGTCTCCAGCAGTCTGCAGTATTTGTGCCTTTGAAAAAAGGTTATTGTTGGTGTTCTGAAATATCTAACTAATATTCACCAGAAGTATTCTCTCCATGTTGTTGAGACGGTGGCCTTCCAACCCCTTTGTAATCTTCTGTTCCAGTCCTCTTCTGGATAGCGCTGGCCACTTCTGCATCCCATGCTAACCTTATGCCCTTCAAAGAGTACCCCTTGCATGTTTGTGGCAGTTTGTGTATGTGTGTGTGTGTATATCTGTGTTTCCCATTTAGGGACACCACCCCAGAAAATGGAGTTTTCCCATCATATGATTTGTCTGGTCAGTTGTTTTCTATTACCTGAATTAATAAAGTGCCTTACATGGAGGAACCTGTGAAAGTCCGTGTGTCCTATGCTAAATTTCTGTTTCAGTGCTTGAAACATCATGCAAGACCCATTTTCAAGCAGCTGAGAAAAACGAAACAGCCCTTTTCGTTCCCAGGCAGTATAACATTTATCCAACCTAGATGGAACAAAGTTTGATACCTGATGAGGAAACTTGGGCCCAGGTGGGTGCCTCAGAGCAGTCGTTTTCTCCCCTTTTTCTTTTTTATATCATTTTTAAGGTATGTTTGATCCATCTATTCGAAATATTTTTAGTATATTCTGGGGATACTGGGGTTAACGCCAGTGTGAATAATGGTGGCCCCCTGATTCTGCATTTTCAATGTCATACCATCCTGAAATATATTTTTGATTAGCCCAGGTACAAACTGATGCCATTTGGCCTGCTAGGTAATAATGTTGCAGATTAGGCAAAGAGAGCGCCCCTCCCCCTGTTCATTGGGTAACATCAAGATTTTTTTGGCTAATGCAAGCCTATCTGCCTCCCCATGTGACCTTTGTATCCCTTTAATCAAGAGTGTCCAGTGGCTTACTGGGAGAGGGAGAGGGAATGTGTTGAATAAACAGAGATGCCTCGGCAGCACATTCATTTTGATTATGTCAGTGTGAGCCACCAGGGTCGGTGGGAGTAGGGACCATCTGGCCAGGTTTTGTTGCACTTCACCTCATAGTTTCTGGTAGTTTTTTTTGGTTGTTCCTCCCAGGCTACCCTCCCCCCCCAGCCCCACTCCTTCAGGCTCTTGTACACTTGTACCCTCTGCCCGCCAGACTCAACCACCGCTGCTGCACTTACCTCCAGGCTCCCCAAGATCCTCTGACATCCCATGTGGTCTGACTTATTCCTGCCAGTGGCCCCCCCACTGCTGCAGGGAGAAAGCATCTTTTACGCTGGGGTTGTCAGTCTAGGTGGGGTTGGGACAGGTATAATGCACCGAGCAATCAGGTGACTTGGGGGGTCACAGGAGGCCATCATCCAACGCTACCAGGCAGGCCATTTCTTGTTTTTATTTCATCCCTCCGCCCCCACCCACATGTTGCAGCGTCCTCGGAATGACGCATGGCAGCACTTGGTCACCCATGCTGTCAAGTGCACCTCTGCCAGCTAAGCACCAGGAACCATTGAGGTGCAGTGCAGGCCATGCCCTTCCTCCCAGGGAGGACAGTGTCCACACAGTCACTTCTCACCCTTCCTGCTGGTTGCCACTCCCCTTATCCCTGGCACAGGTCACAAGCTCAAGTTGCCAACATGCCAAGCGGATGCCTCACCTACTTTTTAAATCAGGATGTGGAACCATCCATTTTAGGTACAGGGATGGTGTTGTGATGATGTCACTGTATCACCAGCCTTACCAATGTGCATTGCAGTGGGTAAGAACATTGGGCTGTTCTGACTGGGGTCCTACTACGCTGTGAGGAAGACCCTGGATTTTATATTTGGCATGGTGTAACAAAAGAATCCAGGGCTTTGTCCCACAATTTGACATAATCCCGGTCTGTAGGAGCAATCTGTTTTAACCTGCCTCACTGCACACTGTTAGAGCTGGTGAGGCAGTGACATCATCACAACACCCTTCCTGTCCAAAAAATGGATGCCTCCGCATCACAATTTTAGAAGTATTCTGTACTGAAGACATTTGCTGACTATAACCCAGCAGTTTGCATACTGGATCTATATAGTAACCTTTACAGTAACCATATAAGGAATGGTATGCATTCCCTTCAATTTAGGTTTAGATGCAAAAAGTCTCATTGTATGTGTATCATTAATAAGGCCACCCAGTCAGTGCAGAAGCAGGGTTACCACTCACAACACAAACGACACACATTTGGGAACAAGCCTGGGTTAGAGGGGCTGGCTGGCAGGGGGAGGTCGGAGCGTTCAGGGGCCGCTCTCCTCAAGGGAAGGAGGGAGGTTGAGAAACACTGCTATAGCAGAGCCACCTGGGTGACCAAGGTGGATCTGCAGGGAAGCATTACTTAGGAAGGGGAGATGTCAGCTGACGCCATACAGCACCACTCTCTGCATGAATGTTTTCACCTGCGGGTCCTTGCCACTGGTGTATCGACAGAAGGTGGGATATGAAAACAGGGAACCTCCTGTCTTGGCAGGATCAAGGAAAGAGGACAGGGGTATGTCTGAGGGAAGACATGACTGGGGCCACCAGGCAGAACTCCAGAACAAGGGGGACATAAATACTAACTCAAAACACAAATGTGTGCATCATTAATGATTTGGTAATAAATATTGATTAGCTATGATTATGCCCACATAACTGGTGTTTTATTTCCTGTTATAAAGAGAGGCACAAGACAGCTATTACAGCTGTCAGTCTAAAGCAGTAGTCTTGAGCCATGCTGAGAGTCTCGCTTTTCATCAGCAACATTGCCTCTCCAGTCTGCAAGTGAAAACTGCTTCCTGACACCACGGTTTTCTTTCAAATGAAAAACAACTCTGGTTGACTTAAGTAAAACCTTTTTTTTTTTTCATTTAAATTTTTACCCGGTAGTAGTGGCGATTAAAAGACCTGGTGGTTACACACTGAGTACCAGTGGTCATACATTTCAGGCATCTGACTCTGTATGTCACACAAAGGTGGTGATCTGTAACTATCAGACGAAAAGTACAGGTAGGGGTTGTATAATGAGATTTTACACACACACCCTTGGTGATGCTTTAATAAACCCCTCAAGTTTCGCTGTTGGGGTTTATGTAGCATCACGTACTTCATTACACACCTGTACCCATACATTATTCTCTAAATAATACCTTCAGTAGCTTTGCGTTAATCCCCACATTGCATCATCACTGTGCCAACTTTAAGACCAAAGTCTGGTGCTGTGCTTGCAGTCCTGTTGCATTATGATGGGGTGGAGTTGGGAGTCACATGATCCCTGCATTAGCAGTTGGTTCAAATGAGGTGAGTGGAGTGCACTTGACTGATACTCTACATTTGTATGATGTGTTCCTACCAGCTGTAACTGGATGCCCTGCTGCTCCTTGCACCTAGCAAGACCGTGGTTCTATTTGTACTTTACACACCTTTCTGCACTTGCTTTGTGTTGCCTCTGGTTACCTCTCATGACCCTGGAGAATGTAACTGGCAGTCACCACTGCCATTTAAAAGGCAGAACCAGGTGGCTTCCCAGTGGGCATATGGTGGCACCTTGCACTATCAAGTAAGTGACCCGGGTTCGAGACTGGACTTGGGTCGCTACCAGCTGGGAGGAGCAGGGAGGGTAGTGACGCACTCTGCTGCTCAGTGACCCCATGTGGGGCACTGTGGGGCTTGGTCCCACACTGGGGACTGCAGTGCATGGATAGAAGGCTCCCACGGGGCTGTGCATGATGCCAGCAGGGGACGTGGGTGGGCACTGGGAGAAAAGGGCCCCCACCATCCATATGACAGCCACTGATACTCTTGGGCCCCACCCCATAAATAATCAGCTGCATAGGGGTTATCATGGTTTGGAGGAGGGTCCCTGAGGAAGCCTAAAGGCATCAACAGCAGTGGAGCAAGGGTAAGAAGCTTGATGTAAAGATCTGAAGGTTCTGGGTTCTAGCCCCACACCAGGTACTTGAGATAATAACCATACCTGACACTGTAGTGCAGTACTGGGGGGGGGGGGGTACTGCACTGTTGAGGTACCAGTCTTCTGATGAAACATTAAGCTGAAGCTTGATGTAAAGATCAGAAGGTAGTAGTTCTAGCCCCACACCAGGTACTTGAGATTGCACCCATAATTGACACTAGTGAAGTACGAGGGGGGTTACTGCACTGTTGAGGTGCCAGCCTTCTGATGAGACTTTTAAACTGAGGTTCCTTCTGCCCATCTCTGGTCATTGTCCAGGTGGAAGTTAAAAGTCCCATGGAACTTATCGAAGAAAACTATGGGAGTTTTCCCAATGTCATGGCCAGCATTCCCCTATCAAAAAAAAAAGGTCCAGGTAACCCGCCCCCAGGACACATCTGGAAATAAGTTCACAGCTCAGTTTGCCATTTCCTGGTCGGACATTACAAAGAAATAAAATAATAAGGAAGAAAAAAAGGCAGAACCGGCTCGGTAAACAGACAAAGCCAATGCGTATTCTAAGAGTTATAATTCATGAGATTTCTGGGCTACAGATTTTATGAAACAAATGCAGATGCAGAGCTTCAAGCTGAGACCTGTGTGGTTATGAAAGTTCATGCGCTACAAAATCTATATCAAATGTCTCTGTTGAACCTGTAAAATGTCACCACAATATCTAAGGTGTTTTTATGTTTGTTTTGTATGGGCTAATCACATTTTCCCCCTCATATCTCCCATAACCCCACCCTAATATGAGGCTGCGCGTATAGTCAGAGGTTAGAGTAACGAGCTGTAAATGAGCTTGGTACATTCAGCAGACCTGGGTTGGATTCCCACCTCCTCTACTTGCATACTGTGTGACTCTGAACAAGTCACTTACCCTTCCCTGTGCCCCCGGGTCACCCCTGAAAACACTTGTGCCTAGTGGATCTTACCTGGTTACCAAAGAATAATATCAGGGTATTGCTGTTGTGCCTGCTCACTTCAGCCATGAGTGCAGGCAAGTGGCTGACTTCACAGCTGATGCCAACTTACCATGCCATGGACAGCCAGCTGGTGTTACGTGTTTCAGCATTGGTTCTGAAGTTCTCCATAATTGTACAACATAGCAAAAGAGAAAAGCCAGGTTTTTTATTTATTCATTTATTTTTTTAGAGTTTTAATTGCTAGAGAGCTGTGTGCAACCCCCCAACCCCGCCCCCATCATTCCCCTCAACAGTTACAGTCAGGACTGCCTGGTCTTTTGCTACATTAACCCCTTCACTGCTGAGTCACCCAGCATATTATGCAAGTATAATAGCCAGTGTACAATAAATAAGGAAAAAAATGTCATGGGGGGAAGCCTTTGCAGCTGGTACACTGCGGTTTGGGCTCATACCCTTTTGGCTCACCTTTGTGCCATGACTGGTTCCTGCAGGTCCTGGTGGCAGACACCCCGAGTCAGCTCACAGACTCAAGTCTCAGGCCCAGATGACTGCAACCATATTGCTGTGCCAGCCACACCCCCCCCCCCACATCCTTATCCTTTTTCTTATGCTTGTGGCACCAGTCTGTCCTCATCAGCCGCCCCCTACTCCCAGCCCTGTCACCCACCTTCTCCCAGACTTACCCCTACCACCTTGTTCCTCCATAGCTTACCCCAACAGGGTGGGGTTGGTGAAGTGAGCCATTCCCTGTCAGAGGTCCTGTTCAATTCCAGTGCCTAGGTCTGTGATAGGGGGCCAGTGGAGCAAGAGCTGGCTTCACTGTGCCCCGACTGGGGTTATTTCCACTTTCATGTTTTCCCAACCACCTGGAACAATGACTGGTCAGAGCTGTCAGCATGCTCATACAAAAATATGTGTCATGCTCCGTTGGCATCCCCCCGTCAGGAACACGACAATTCGCTCCCGACAATTCTTACCCTGACAATTCACTCCAGACTTTTCACTCCTGCTATGATCTACTCCTACAATCTTTGACCCCTGAGCCAATTTGCTCCCACCCGACGGTTCTTATTCCATTAAAAATACTAAACATTTAAGCATTTTCACTACTTTGAAATATATTGCGATATATATATATACAGTATCTTACCAATGTGCCAGATGTGCAGCATCAAATAGTGCAGTAACACACAGTAAATCCACACTGTAGTAGCATATGGTTTCCAGTAGCACATAGGTCCCAGAAGCACCTTGTAACCATAGTAACCTTGGTAACCATGCTCGACTTCATTCAGGGCAGGGAGATGAGTGAGAGTTAAAACATAACCTTTATTGCATGTAGCAGCACTTGAGTTGTTGTATCCTGTGTTGAGCTAGCCCATTCTTTTGCTGTGCTCACTGCTTTGTGTCTCTCAACAGCGCACAGATCAGGTGCATGAGTGTGTTGGGACAAATGATCACTGCTAAGTCACACTGCCATATCGCCTTATCATGCTGTCCTGTCTTGTGAAAGGTGTATATGCAGTTCTGATCATTGACCAGTTTCTTCTTGGACCTCTCCGACATCACAAAATGACCAGTCATTGTGGCTACTACAGGTATGTGACTGCGGGCTAATGAGGATTCACGATTATTCCATCTCAGAGCCAATCAAAGTTACTGTCACGTAAGCCTCTGCAAATTATGCAATTCATGCCAGTGAATAAGATGTGTCAGTGAATAATATTTATTTATTCAGATAGCATTGAATGCTCATTTACTGAATATAATGTAGTAAGGAGCTAATAGACGTGGGGGCGAGTTTGTGTGGGTGCGAGTGGTCGCCAGAGTGAATTGTCGGGAGTGAATCATCGCGGAGCCAAATCTCAGGAGAGAGTTGTCATGTACCACCACCTCCCCCCCATCTGACTACCAGCTCCACTTGAACCACTACCTGTGGTCGCCAAGTTGGCAGTTTCATAGTGGAGTCTGGGAATCCTCCCTTCCTCCAGAGGAGGAAAGTGTGCTGTGGGATGTGTAACCCTCCTCTCCTGGCTGGTTCTCTGATAACTCAGGCTCATTCCCAAACCCCCACATCCCTATCCTGACAACTAGGATCACCACAGAGGGTAGGCAAGTAGTTACCTCGCTCATCCAGTGGGGGGGGGCATCCTTCACCAGGTAATTGTGCGCCTCACCTCTGTAATGCATTTGGTCCCCATTGATCCAGAGTGCAGAATTCTAGGGCTTGCACATAAACCCAGTAGAAAAAAGGATTTTTAGTTTTGGGGGGTGGCACCACTCAAAACCCAATAAGTTATTACATATGTCACAACATGTCTTATTGCAGGCTAGAGCCTATCTAAAACAGAGTGGGATGTGTCACTCCCATCTCACACACCCATGATTTCCTTTTGTGCACGCACCCCTCCCCCAGTGCGTAAACTGAGGGCTTCCCTAATATTTATGGGGCAAGTAGAGCTTTGTTCCTTAACCCCATTACAATCACCATGATGTAATTGTGTGTTCCAGTGGCACACAAGGGGCCAGTGTTTGGAGCAGCTCCGCTGTACCTTGCGTTCTCTGCACCTTTACCAAACGTGCCTGCGTGGCACACTCCCTGCTCCTCTGTGGAGCTCAATGGGATGAGCTGCACATGTGCACATCGTGTAAGATGTCACGTCGTCACAGCAACTCTTGGGGTTTGGATAACACTTGCAAATCCTCTCTTATTACAGTCTGGTTAATGAGCTCAGAGCATTGCTTGCCACTTTCCTGAAAAAACAGGAAGTAAAAAAATAATTAAAAAAATAGTGAATAACAGTGAGTTTTTTTTTTTTTTAACAGGATGACACTGAAGACCAAGATATTGATGACCTTTCAAAGAGAATTGCTGCCTCTGTTGGAAGCTTTCTCACCTTTATTTATCTCATTGATGTAGAAATGATTACCCAGGAAAGCCCTGAGAGAGCTTAACCTTTTAAGCACAGAGCAACCAGAGAAACTGTTTGGTATCTCTAAAGTGTAATGCATCCAACTTCATCAGATAAAGCACCAAATGCTACAGAGACAGTTCAGTTTAGGTATAGAAAAGATACTGATGAAATTAAATGTCAGTTTTCTCAACTGGACATAAGTTTAAATGCTTATTGAGCACTCACATTATTGCAATTTCTTTCAATAAAAAAACTTGATTTCTTTGAAATTATTCCAACAGGGATAACCACACAAGATGCAGCATCTCATTTTCATGGGAATCCCAATGAGGATTGCAGCAGTCAGCAGATTAATATAGTCCAGTATGAATAGTTACCTGCATGTATAATCTTGTAAAAAAGTGTCTCATTTCCATAGTTTTCCTGGGTGGATGGCAGCAGGAGCAGCAGAAAATAGTTAACATGTTTAAATGCCGAGAAATAAGTCCAACTTTCAGTGCTGGTGAATAACTAGTTTTTTTTGTTAATCAGTAAAAGTTTATTGATATATACCAATACTTAGATGACAGGTCTCTATTGTAAGCCAATCAGAACATGGGAAAACTGTCATTTATTACTCCACAAACTACTACAGTCACATTGTAGACATGCCCACAATAGGTTATCCACATTTTACACGCACCCACAGTAAGTTGTCCACATTTCAGGCATGCCCACAGTAGGTTATACATTTACTCCACAGAAAAAAAGAGTGGGGGGAGGACGCATTCCACTTTAACTACCACTGAACTTTCAAAATCTTGGGATCAAAATTCCTAGTCACAGAATTGTAATAACATTCAGTTAACCAGAGTATACTTAGAATAACCGGCTTCTGTGGTTGATTAAATGCCTCAGTCTTCGGCATTGGCATTTAATCACACATAGCCAGGTTATTCCTTCCTTTATATGCACAAGACAACTGAATGTTAGCACTTAAATAACGACGCACAAAAACATATTAACAATGAATACATTTATCATCATCATAATAAAACAGAACAGATGAGAGAACAAACATGTAATAAAATGACCTTGTAGTATACCTTGATGACATGCTCTCCTTCACAACACACATTGAACATGTCATCAAAACAGCTAACACCAAACGGGGAGTTCTCTACACTCTATGCCCCTGGAGGCTCTTAAACTGGTTGCATGCAGCTCTGTGTTATCTACCATTGACTATGGGCTAGTGATCTATGGTGCTGGCTCTGACATCACCCTGAAGAGGATCATAACCCTCCTCAACAAGGCCTGCCGCCTGGTCCTGGGTGCTGACTATCAGACGCATACATGCACCTTGTATTTGGACACCGGTTGGCTTCCTCTCCATTACAGAATTAAATACCAGGCTTGTCTACTTGGGGGAAAAAAGCACTGCTTGGCCTTATGCCCGAGTCCACCTCCAGACTATACAACTTCACCCAATCAACTGTGAACACCAGAAGTGCTACCAAAGGAGTGTTCCTAGTGCCTTTTAAGCGTACCACACTCGCACAATGATCCCTCTCCTACAGGGTCCCTTGCAATGGCTATCGACCTACCTGTTGAACCCTTGGGTCCAGCAAAATCAGCCATTTCAAATCCAGACTCCACAACCTGTTGGCATGTGAGACCACCTGCAACTGTTAGCCCTTATCAGTTGCCACCTGAGGGTCTTCCACATTCCCCAGCACCCCATATTGGTTTGGACAGCTCCCTCTCCCTTCTCCAACCCCTCACCCACCCACCCCCACCTGACAATGCCTTCCTGGCTGCACCCCCTCCCAACTTATATTGTCCTTGTCCTGGATCTGTCTAGACCCTCTAATTCCCCTATGTGGCAGTTCCTCACTACCGCAGACAAGTGGTTGCTTTGCCATGCACTCTCTAATCGCTCTGCTTGTCTCTGTCCAATTGCATTTAGTAACCTGTATTTTTTGTTATGTAGCCACCAGCTGTTTCACTCTCACATGTTTATTGCTGTCTAGTGTCACCCTTGTTCCTCTCTCTGTACAGTGTTTTCACTGATGTAACTCAATGGATCTGTATTGTGTCACCTGACTTGGAACCTTTGTAAACGAGCCTCTGGCTCAAAGGTATTAATCTGAATCTTAAATAAATAAATTGCTACACAAACAGTGGTAAAGCAATAAGAATAAAAATATATCAGATTCTTCACTTCAAGTCCAGTCATAAGAAAAATAAAATCCTTTCCTTCATTTTTTATATAGCTTTTTGCTCCACTGCTGCCCTGCTCCTTTCATCAGACCCTGTGCCCAACTACCCCCAGTCCTGTCTGCTGCTCTCCCCACTGTCCAGTCAGTGGGGATCCACACGGTGTGGGACCCAAGGGTGTCGGATCCATCATACTGGTGGTGGGGAGACATAGTTTTTCCCTGTGTTCTCCCCCGTCCTGGAATCATGGCATGCGGCAGGTGCATACACGTGCAGGCGCGCATACCTTCTGGCCCACTTCTCCGTCCACCCTCCTGACGTTATGTCGGCCTTCACCTGTTTGCTCTGACACCCAGCCTCCACCAGATAGCAGTCTAGAGGAAGGCCAACCCACCACCTCGATCCAGGACAGGTGAGCTGCTTGGCGGCTGCTCAGTCCTCTCCCAGCCCTCTCCCTCTGCAAACCCCCAGTGATCCAAGCTCGTTCCTGAACCCGGGTCACCAGCGTTATGCGAGGTAAGCCACTTTCCAGCCTTCAGAACCACCCTGCTTTTCAATAGTGTCATTTATACCCAGAAGTTAAGAAAAAGAAGAAAGACCAGAGTGTAGCAATCAAGGGACAGGGATTGGCAGCGAACAGTAGAAGACGCTCGGAACCGACTTTGCCCCTAGAGGAAACCTTGCAACTATTGCAACAGTACCGGAATCTGACTGATGCCCTGAATCTGGTGATAATTGATTTCTACTCCCTGTTTATAGGGAGAAATGGACTTGCTGGTTAGTGGAGTCTGGGTTGAGAGGTTGTTGGCGGGCGGGGGGCTTGAGGGGCTACATGTGGTGGGAGAGCCACCCGGCTTGGGTAAATTTATTAACTGCTGAGTACTTTGGACTCTCAATGGTGGGGTGATCTGGACCTTAGCTGGGAGTCCTGAGTCTGATAGCGGACCTGTTGGCCTGGTGGTCCTGCCTTACCCATGGGTCTGCCTCCCTCCCTACCCTTACCGCTCGCACCTGTGCCCTGAAACTCATGCCAGTTTTTTGATTCAAGACAGGACTACCATATTATTTCATATAATGGAACATGGTAAAATATTTACATTGAGAGCCCCACAACAACATTTAGACTACATGGGGCAATCAGCCTAATAACCGAAGCATGTTGCTTCTTTATGTTTGAGGTCTCTCTATGACTTAACGTGGGCCTAAAGATTATGTTGGTGCCTTTGAAAAGCTGTACTCTCTTTTTTTGTCCTTCGATTGACATTGGAGTACTGCGAGCGTTCTACAATAACACTGATAGAAGAGCTGACTTAAAATGATTTAATTTACTCAGCAGAACTGAGTGCTACCAACTTCTTACCTTTTAGTCAAGAGTGCAAATGTACAGTAAATGTTTGGTTTTCTCCTGTGCTGCTCCCGGTCCTCTCTTATTGTTTAATAGGGGAACAAACCAGCTATTTGTCCCTGGGATAAGAGGGATCTTATGCCCTACACCGTATGTAATGGTTTTAATGTGGGTGGAAATGTGAACTATCAATTCTTTCCCCCCCTTTTTTTTCTATCCACTAAGGAGATATACTACATTTTACCCTCTCCTATATAAGTGGTGGATTGAAACTGGAAAACAAGGGTTAGGTGTGAGGAATCAATAGGGGGTTTATTGTTTTTGACCCCCCTTCTAGTGTACACACTTGACTTTCCCAGTTTTGAAGGTTCTTACTTCAAGAAAAAGTAATGTGTTCCACATCCTAGATGTAAAACAGGGAAGCTATAAAACAAATATAGGAATGCAGTACCCTCCCCCCCGGTTTTTTTTCCTCAATTGCCAATTTCAAGTTATAACAATGGTGACTTATTAAATATATAGGAATCTGACGAGAGAGCTTAAGTGTGAGGTCAGCCCATACATTAGTGAATATCCCATGGATGGTGGAGATACCTGGTTATCCTGTATGCTAATTATTTTGGGGAAATTGAGAGAGAGGAGGGATGAGACAGTGGAGAGGATTGATTTAAGTGGAGGTGGGATGAGGAGAGATGTACCTTGGGGGCTTCAGAATGTAAAGTGTTGTAGAAGGTGTAGGAAGAAATTACATTTTTTAGAAAGGGGGAGGGAGGAAGAGGGAGGAAGAAAGGGAAGGGGAAAAGAAAAGAGAAAAAGGGGGGAAAAAAGAAATCAAAGTCATATAGGGGGGCGATATATCATAGTGCCACCAACAATGGTTCTTTACTGTAATTTTTTTTAGCAGTATCAACCTTTACAGGGGTCTTAATGGCCCTGCAGGGGGTCAAACCCACTAACCCAGTGGTCTACACTTTTTGCCCTTGGGGAACTCTCAGAATTGGGGTTTCCCATCAGGGAGCCTGGAGGTGGCAGAATTTTCCCACCTCCATGTTGGAAGTCAAAATGTATATAGTTTTGAGTTTTTTGGGGAAGTTGTTAATAATCCCAAACTGTTTTTTTTGGGGGGGGGGGAGTCGATAAAAGAGATAGGGGGTGGTTGGGATACTGGATCAGTTTAGTTTCAATTTTTTTTTTAATTTTATATTTCAAGGGAAAAAAACGAGACACACACAGTTGTAAGTGTAACCCTAGGCTGGCCACAACTATCAGGTGGGAGTCTCCATGGGTCGGGCTGGTGGTATTTTTTGTGTTATTAGCGCTGTGCAGTGCCTCCATTATGTAACCCCCTACATGGAACCTGGGCTCGGGAAGAAAATTGTCACTCGGCATGTTGGCTAGGTTTGGCTACTCTGCACAGGGGCACCGAAGTATTCCGGACACAGGAAGGAATAACTGAATGTCCATACAAGGAGTTGGGATTCTAAAGTGTGGCTTTTATTCACAACAAAAAGGAACAATAAAGCATAGACAGACCCCCCCCATGGGGCTACACTCCTGGTAATGCAGATTTTCCTCCACAGACACACATCTTCTTAAATCTTAAACCCTCAGGTTTAGCAACACACAGGGCACTCTGCCCAAACTTGACTCTTCTATGGTTTCCCTGGCTCGGCTCCCTTGCCAGCCCGTTGGCTAATTTCCATTTATCATGGAGATTTATCTGTGGCTCCCTATACCACCCATGAGCACTTCTGGCTCCATCAGGGAATCTTCTTCAACAATCCCACGTCTGGGTACATTCCTCAGGCACTGGCCAAGTACCTGAGAGAAAGCAACAGGTGTCCCAAAGTGAACCCGTAGAGGTGACTCTGGTCACGTCAGATGGGGGGGGGGCTCCCAACTCTTGCTCCCATAAATCATACCCGGCCATTCCTCTGGACTTTAACACCTCATCTCTGAAAACACTTTGCTGTGTATATTCTCTTTAAATGTATGTCACATTTAATCTACTGTTTCTTCCATCCCACATGTGCTGAACTTGAAACATAATTAATGAGTGGTTGTGTCCATTTCTCTAGACCCCCACAGAGTTAAGCAGTCCAATTCCCACAACTTTTAAAACTGTACTTGGCTGTCTTTTCCTGACCCCACAGTAGCAGACGCTTAAATTCATCTTGTCCCAGGTGAAAACACATTGGCCCTTTAACAGAGCAAACTCACACCTTGGTTGCAGGTGCCCCACAGGCTTTTTCCCTTCCAAAACATAATGAAACTTCCAGGTGCCTCAGCACAAATCCTCACAGGCAGCTTCTTTTTCCACTAGCTGGGCCAAGAGAATTGCCCCTGGAAGCAGGCTGATTACTTTCCCCCATCCCCGCAGGGATGGGGTCCTGAAACTTTGGAAAGCGGTCTCCACCACTTCAAACAGGCACTGTTGTGTTCCTCTTGAGGTGAGAAGACACACCTAAACTAAAAATACAGCTATTTGGCAGAGCTAAGGGCTCTGAGGGCCTACAGCTGCAGCACACCTCTTCTCTCTACTGAGCCCACATACAGACTACTACAGACTCGCTTCAAAACCTCCCAACATTCTATCCTAACTTCCCTAGCTGCAACATTCCAAAGTGGCTTATGCAGCTGCGACAGCTCTAAAATGATGTCATCCCTCAGTTTCAGCTGAGACTGAGAACAGAGTGAGACAGTGTGAAATCCATTTAACTGGAATTTCACAAGCTGCCTTCCCTGCCTGCCACTAGGTCTAACTGTGATTCTTGTAAGCCCGGGTAACAGGGGGGGTTACACAAGAGTATTCAGGTTCTGTTTTATTTTATTTTTACAAAAACAAACAAAGCACACAAGATTAAGAATAGTCGCAGATTCTTCTCTATTTCAGATTCAGGAGGGAGTTCTCTTCTGCCACCGGGGTGGGGTGGTGGAGGAGGACCCAGACTTAAAGTTCCTTGTTGTCTTCCCAGTCTGCTGTGCCTAGTCCTTCGGGATGACTGGGATGGAGCGAGTGATGTATGGGCCCCTTCTGCTTCTTTGGCCGCAACTGGAGATATTGGGGTGGGGGGGTTCTCTCCGCACTTTGGAGGGCATGCCTTTCTTCAGTTCCTATGGTGTCTATACAACCTGTTAAAATTTTCTCATAAAACATTAACGGATTACAAAATCCCATTAAAAGAACGCATTTCATGCAATCCCTTAAAAAACATTGTACTGACTTGTATTTCATCCAGGAGACACACTTATCAGAGGCTGAACACCTCAAGTTAAAACGGGGACAGCAATATGAGATATTCGCATCTTTGCATTCTAGTGGAAGGAGGAGGGGTGCAGCCACACTGGTGCCTTCCACAACACCTTTAGACATCCAACTGTCCTATGCTGACCCGCAGGGAAGATACATTATCCTCCAGGGCATGCTATATTCCCAAGAAGTCACGCTGGTGAGTGTCTATTTACCACCGCAGACTAAACTCCATGTGATACGATCCTTCCTGTGTAAGGTCTTGGATATGCTTTGGGCTCGCTTAATAATGGGAGGGGATTTCAATATGGCCCTTTCCACACAGTTAGACTCCTCTAACCCGCAGACCCATAGGGCTACTAATACTGTCAAATACTTGAAGGGAACCTTTGCACATTTAGGAATAGCTGACATCTGGAGAAAGGTTTTTCCCTCGTCTAGTGGCTACACCTGTTACTCAGGGTGCCACCACACATACTCAAGGTTGGATTATTTTTTTCATGACCTGTGAGCATTTTTCTGTAGTCCACGATAATTCTATAGGTACTAGACTTCTTTTGGATCACCACTCCTTACTTTTGAAAATTGATCTGAAGAAAGTCAAAAAACGGACACTATGGCACTTCAACCTCTCTCTTTAATGAGACCCGCAATATATAGACCGTATTCAAAATCGTATCCCATAGATTCTACAGGATAATAACGGTTCTCAAGTTTCAGATACAATTTTGTGGGATACCCTGAAAGTGGTTATTAGGGGTGAGACAATAGCTTACTCTGCTCAAACGAAACATAACCTGGAGACAAAATATGATTCTTTATTTCAGCAACTTCAAACATAGGGATAGGGATAAAGAATTACAAATGTGAATCAGGGAAATTAAAACCAAACTCAAAAAAATAATGGATTTCAAAATCCACCAGGCCCTAATATATCTCAAACAAACTAATTAAGGGGGTGGAACTAGGGGGACCAGTACGCTGGCCTAGGAGTGTAGCCAGGAATTTCAGACCTGCACATCAAGTGGACTCACTGCTACCCCCCGCCCCCCGGGGTGAAGCCAGACAATATACAAATGTACCCCAGGACCGTGTTTGTTGCCTCATTTGGCACAATAAATACAACTTTTGTATTCTATGACAATGGTTGGTGCCATGCATGGGTAAATACAAATGTCATGCATTGCTCCCTAAGACACCCACATACCAGCCCAGAGCCTGTAAAGTTGCATTGCCCTTGGGATGCAAAGACAGTATTCGTGACCAGTCCTTCTAGTTTCAATTCCTATAAATAAAATTACAGAAAGGTTCAGCATTTTCTTTGTTAGTTTTCATGAAAAAGGAAGCATTTCAGAGGCTATTTTCTACCCCCCTTAAATAAAATTGCACACCATGGAGTGCTTGGAGTATGCCTGGCTACACCCATGCACTGGTTGACACCATCCCTACCTTGCGAGAGTTAGAGATTCCCCTGGCAGATCTGGAGGTGGAACAGCTCGAGAGAAAACTCATCACGGGGGGCGTGGAGCATGGTAGCTTAGGGACAAAGCCAGAAATGTGGGCTACCCGGAACAATACCAAAGGCGGCTACTGCAGACATAGCGAAGCTTTTGAAGTGAGCCAATCAGCAAAACCAGGGCAGAAACACAGATTCTTCTTTTACCAAATCCCCAAAGAGATTAACCACCGTTTAACATGGGGATTTGAGCAAACTTAATGGGATGGTGACTGTAGCATCTTTTTCAGACTTCCTTTACAGGACCGATGTCATTCGGCTGTAGCTAATACAGTTGATGGCTGGCCTTTGTTGAAACTGTTTATTAATGAAGCTTACTGAAGCCTCTTTAATGTTTAGTTCTGGGTTGTGCTAATGTTATATTTAGATTCAGACCTTAAAATGGTCCACTCATGTCAGTGTTGAGAATGGGACATTTTGAGATGTGGGAGGAAAGGGGGTACATGGTGGATTAAATAAAGGTTCCTGACCTCACTCCACTATAGGGGAGCTGGGGGGCAGGGGAGACAGTCCAGAGTAAGGGTTGGAGTTGATTGCTTTTGCAAATGCTGGCAGATAGGCCTGGGGTAGGCCTCATGAATGGTAAACTCCAACGCCGTCTTGGGCTGTTACCTGATGCAGCTTTTTATGTACACAAAGCCACCACCCCCCATGAATATTTACTTTACTGGAATGGGGGACGGCAGGCAAGAGTGAAGGGGAAAGGTAGTAGGCTTCATTGTGAGGCTTCTTACTAATAAAAAAACTGAACAAGGGGCTCTAGAGATGGGGGAGTGGAAACTCAGGAATTAGTCCACGCCAGTAGGAAATCTCTCAGCTAAATTGTAATGGGACCTTGGTTTCAAGAATATATGGGACACAGTGGGAGGAATGTGGTGGTGTGGAGGAGCTTCCTGGCTATAGTATACCCTATCCTAGTCTACGGTACTGGATTCTGGGATGGTGGGGACTGGTCAGGGGAAGTTGTCTCCTTCCCCTTTGCTACTTTTTCATTTTTGGGGCATAAATCAGGGAAGGGATTCCACAGAAACTGGGGTTTCATCTAAACTTTTCAGCTAACTTTCAATTAGAAGGTGATTGGTGATTAAGTGTGCGCTTGCTTTTCAGCAGGTTTTATAATAAGTGCCACTATCCCCTTTCTTCTCCATTGGAGCTACTTGTCCATCTCTTGTAGTGACCACCTGTGGCACTGTACTAGTTTAGGAAGTTTTCTCCTTTTTTTTTTACAATTTGCTCCTTGTTAAACTTGTTAACTTGTTTATTGTTGTTAATGTGGTTTAGCTGATGTTTGACAAATATGTTAAAACTATTCTTGGAAACCCAATCAGTGAATCTGGATCCATTTGAGAACACAGTAGTTTTGTTGGACATAATTGTGGGACAGGGCCAACTCTATTTAGAACTGGTATTAAGAAGCTATGATATTCAGATTATTATTACAATTGGGATACCATGGTGCACTTAAATGTGATATCATATAATGATAAAGGGATTAACCCCCAGTCAAACGTACCAGGTTGCTGATGGCATTAAAGCGCTTAAATTGAGATATAACTGATTTGAAGGAGACACAGCTTGTGGAACTCAAGCATGCCAAATTAAGACATCAGTGGGTAGGACAAGTTGTAGCTGCCTCACATTCGATTGCACAAAAGGCTGGTGTAGCAATACTTATTAAGAGGAATAGCTTGTTTTTGGTGCAGGACATAGAAGAGGTAGTTCAGGGCCATTATGTACGAGTGTCTGGTTCCCTTCGTGGAAAATGATACATCTTATTAACTTATATGCCCCAAATATTGGAACAAACAAATTTTTGTCAGACATTTTTCTTAAATAGCTGCTTTACCTCAAGGCCAGATACTGCTGGGGGGGGGGGGATTTTAACACTGTCCTTTGTCCCCGTATGGACCAATCCTCAGGCCAGGCCTCCACAAATAAAGCAGCCACTAAAAAACTTAAGCAATTAACAACTGAGATGGGTTTGAAGGATATTTGGAGGACTCGACACGAGAGAGAAGGGGATTACTCCTTTTATTCAACTGCACAAAATTCTTATTCTCGTATAGATTTATTCTTTGTGCATAAAACAGACCTCCACTCGATTGTTGCTTCCAAAATCCACCCCATCACTTTATCTGATCATGGTCCAATCTCAGTAGAACTTTCCTGGTGTCCTGAGGACAAGCAATCAGTGTGGAGACTGAATGTCTCCCTCTTAAATGATAAGATCCAGAAACAAATGGTTTGATACCTTTTATTGGACCAACATAGATATTACAAAAAGAAAATAATGTCTAAGCTTTCGGACCAACCAAGTCCTTCCTCAGAGACTTAAGGACTTGGTTGGTCCAAAAGCACAAACATTTTCTTTTCGTAACATTTATGTTGGCTCAATAAAAGGTGGCAAACCATTTGTTTCTGGATCTGTTCTTACAAGAACCAATACAGCGACTAATCTATTTCTGTATGTCTTAAGTGATAAAAATGTTGTTAAACAATTAACCCAGGCAGTGGTTGATCTAGCCAGGGACTCCCCAATTACAGACTGCTCCCCACTCCTTTGGTGGGATGCTTTAAAAGCAGTAGTCAGGGGCTACATCATTAGTTTTGCCTCTGCCTGAAAAAGACAAACAAATCTCCAGATAGGAAAACTCAAAGACATAATTATAACCTTAGAAGCTCTGCATAAGCTTAACCCAGAGAAAACTAAGGTGAGGAAGGAGCTGAATAAAGCTCGCACAGACCTTCAAGAACTAGAGAATGAGAAAGCTGAAGGCATGCTGCATTTCTCTAATCAGAAATATCGTGAAGTGGGGGTGGGCTTCCAAATTATTGGCATTTCACCTAAGGAAAATACAGGCGGAAAAATATGTGTCTCATTTAGCAGACAAAAAAGCATCACAGAAAATCTGGTTTAAGCACAGGGATATAGCTATGCAGTTTAAACAATACTATAGTATATTTTATTCAGAGGATAAATCTCCGCATGATGTGACAGAATGGACCAAATCTTTTCATAGCTCCTTGGAACTTCCCACTTCACCACCCGAGGCTCAAGAAGCTTTATCAGCTCCTATAACAGAGCAAGAAATCTCCCAGATGATTGCTGGGTTACCAACGGCAAAATCCCCTGGTCCAGATGGCTTTAGTGCTGAATTTTACAAGATGCTTAAGAAGGACCTTGTCCCCCAATTAGTAAAGGTTTTGAATGCTTGTCTTGAAGAGGAAAAGCTACCGGATTCCTGGAGGGAAGCCGTAATTACTGTTATCCCAAAACCTGGGAAACCTAGAATGCATTGTGCAGCTTATAGACCAATCTCACTGCTTAATCAGGACTTTAAGATCTTAACAAAAATTCTAGCTACTCATCTCCAAAAATACATCAAACTTCTGGTGCACCCCGACCAAAGTGGATTTATTCCTCACCGGCATATGTTGGACAATATTAGAAAACTGTTAAATATTATGGTCTTTAGATCCCCAATTTACACTCTCACTCCCACTCACTCTTATTCCCTCCCTTCCCCCTCCTTCCTAAATAACCATGCTCTTCAGCCTTACTCACTGCTACTGCTCCCCTCTCCTTCCCCCCACCCCACCTAAACCTCCCCCCATCTTCTCCTCCAACTCCTACTGTCAACTTGGCGCATCTCGCTTCAGCTCAAGTCCTGTTACTGGCACTCTAGTCTTGTTATTGGCACTTAAGTAATCATGTATTACCCTCGATGTGTTCCCATGATATGTATACCCTGTCCTTGATGTTCATGTTCTGCACTGTTCTCCTTATGTAAAAAATGCTAATGTAATCCCACCCAACTATGTACATTATCTGTATTGCGCTATTTCTAAATTCAACTTTTGTATGTATACCTGCCTCCATTGTAACCCCTCCCCCCAGGTTGCACCATGAGACGAGTATCTTTTTTGGTCAGTGTGCCTTTCCTGGTGAAACATTTTCGATTAATAAATAATTATAAAACAGCACAAATTGCAGTGTTTTAGAACCTGAAAAGGTGTTTGATCACCTTAACTGGGCATACATGCATGAGGTGTTAGAACATATGGGGGCAGGAGGCACCTTTCTCAAATGGATTTCTCTATGCTACCAAAAACCTACAACATGAGTCTGAGTTAATGGAACCATCTGGATTATTTTCCCATAGAAAGACTCGGGTGTAGGCAGGCATACTCCAAGCACTCCATGGTGTGCAATTTTGTTTAAGGGGGGGTAGCAAATAGGCTCTGAACTGCTTCCTTTTTCCATGAAAACTAACAAAGAAAATACTGAACCTTTCTGTAATTTTATTCATAGGAGTCGAAACTAGAAGGGACTGGTCACTAATACTCTCTTTGCATCCCAAGGACAGTACAACTTTACAGGCTTTGGGCTGGTATGTGGGTGTCTTAGGAAACAATGCATGGCATTTGTATTTACCCATGCATGGCAACAACCATTGTCATGAGATATAAAAGTTGTATTTATTGTGCCAAATGAGGCAACAAACACGGTCCTGGTGTACATTTCTATATTGTCTGGCTACACCCCGGAGGGCGAGGGGGGGAGCTCACCCTAACGGGAGGGGGTAGCAGTGAGTCCACTTGGTGTGCAGATCTGAAATCCCTGGCTACACCCCTGAACCAGTGAGGAAAATGTTTTCAGCCCTGATTCGAGATGGATCTTGAGTCGGGCAGGGAGGGGCAGTTGAGCGTTGATATCTTTTTTAATTTTTAAGTCTTTTACTATTGCTCTTACTCTCTGTCTCTCAGCTTGGAGGGCACTAGAAAAGTACTAGTCAAAATAAATAGAGGCTTCCTGGTATTTTAAATCTTTATGCCTCCATGCCTCTTGCAGTATCTGATCTTTGCTCTGAAAATAAACCATCTGATTATCCAGAAATGGGGATGAGTTGTTGAGTTGGATGGCTTAGGTCCCAAAGAGTGATAAGCTGTATCAAGCTCAAGGTTTAAGTCTGAAGGCAAGGATAATGTGGAGCTCAGCAGATGTTGAATAAAACTGATCGCTGTAGCATATCCTTCTTCGGCCCCCTCAGGCATGCCATGAATTTGGAAATTGTTACGGCGGCTCGGTTCTCCATATCTTTGAGCCGCAATTGAATCTTCCTGTTCCTCCGGAGCAAATATAGCATCAGCCACTCGTTGGTGTCTTGTACTTCTGCTTGCTCCATGACTTTTGTGGTGTCTGATTCTTTTTTGTCCAGCTTATTCACATCTTGCCGCAAGTCAGCTAGCAAAGAATAAATTTTATTCACCGTATTTAAAATGCATTGCAGAGTGTGAGCGGAGCCTGCTGGAAGGATGGACTCTTCGTTTTTAGGATCCAAGGAAGATTCTGAAGGTGAACACCCGCATTGCATTAAGGCCATGAAGCCCTCCATGTCTTTGACTAAGACAAGTAGCTTCATTTTGCTGGAGGGAAGTCTTTTTTTCAATTTTTTTGCACGAGGGAGCTTCACGGACATTTCTAAACAGATGGGGTTTTAAAACTGAGTAAACAAAATGCATCTTTGGCGAGGATGCAGCTGGATTACAGGGGGGTATCCATGGAGCAGAGATCAGCCTCCTGCCATAACAGTGACATCACCAGAAGTCCTAGCACCATTTTCAAGGTGCTAATGGCACAGTCTTAATAACCTGCTCTCACAAACAAGTCCCGAAATCACAGCCAAAGATTTTTCCACCAAATCCATGCTGCCTTAATATTCTTCTGCATGGTATCTAGCCGAGTTTCAGTCATAACGACCCCCTTATTAAATGTGACTAGCTTTTTTGTTTAAGTGTCTGTTAGCATGCTTAATTTCTGATTTTAAGGTCCTGGATCATCGAAGGTAAGGCAGCATTGGTAGGTTCTGTTCCTTTGATTGTCAGTAGAGGTGCGCTCCAGCCTGCGGCTTGTTGGATACAGAAGGCCTGGGATCCAGCTGCCACTATTTGTGTGGGTTTCCCATCTCCGATCTCCACAAAAATGGTAGACACCAACAGTTGTTGGGGTACTCTACTTCAGTATGTCTTTTGTTTTACAAGAAATTAGGTTTAATAACGTTAATTTTGTGTTAGTTCGGTCATCGAAGTGGAGCAGCACAAAGAGTGCCTGCTCCAGTCTGCCTCTAGCTCCACCCCCGCCATCATAAATGTTTGAGAGTAATTGGTAACTGTAACTTACTGCAAATGTTTGTGAATAACTGGTAACTTATTTTTATTAAAAGTGCTTGAAAGTAACTAGTAACTGTAACTTATTAAAAATCAATCAAAATCTTTATTTATCCAGGCGAACACCATTGAGCAGAGTTGTTTTACAAGATGGACCTGGTAAGAACAGGGTCAGGGTAACATCCATCATAAAAACATATAAATACATGTAAATAAGTATATAAACACAAACACAATGGTGCAGTAATAGGGGAGTCAAATGATAAAAAGGAAGACAAGGCAAGTCACAACAGAGTAGGATTCAAATACAAGGGGTCAGGTCCACCATTGAACCATGCAACTGTATATAAACCATGTTCTCTGTATAGAAGTACCAGTTAGTTCATTTACCAGGGGCAGTCACTTGTAGTAGCCATGAAAATGGCTTGGAGAACCACCAACTAATGGCAGATGGGGTACCAGGAGGGGTATGTAATATGTAAGCGAAGGATAAACATTGTGAGAAGTGAAGTCCCAAGGATAGGTCGGTAGAACTGATGTGGCAGTGGGGGCTATGGGGAGAGGGAAAGGGGAGGTAGGACTTTTATAGTATGATTGCGTGTAGATTGTGGATGAGTGCAGTATAGAGTTGTGAAAAGAAGGCTGGAGAAAGCGGGAAGATAAATCAGTATCAAAGGGAGGACAGAGGCATCAAGGTGTTACATGAAAGCATGATGACAGACCAGGGCCAAGGAGGAGACAAGCACTAGAAGTAATTCGTTCATGGTTAAATGGTACAGGTTAGCATGATGACAATTCATGGTCATAGAAACAATTGCACTGATAATTTCTGAGGCGTGAATATAAGAGCTTGAAAAGATGAGATGCCGATGGGTGACCTCAGTTTCAGTTTTTTTTGCAATTTATTCCACAAGGAGGACAGTGTAAAGCTTATAGCAGCCCTGCCAAAGTGAGAGTTAACTTTGGGAACCATCAGTAGGAGAGATTTGCAACTTCTCGGGGCATAATTGCCTATTGGTTTTATAGGAAGACAGTCTGTAATGTATTGGGGCAGTTTTTTGGAGATGGCTCTCAGGGTCCATAAGGCTGCATTTTTATCCCGCCTGAATTGAAGAGAACTCCACCCCACTGATTGATATAGGGAGCAGTGGTGAGTGGAATAAGGCAGGCCTGTGATGAACCTCAAAGCTCTATGATATAATGTGTCAAGTTTGGTGAGGTAGGAAATGAGACTGTAGAGGATGTCAGCATAATCTATCAAGGACAGAAAGGTTGATTGTACCAGCTGTAGTTTGGGATCTCTAGTTAAGAATCGGGCTATCCTAAAGAACAGGCCAAGTCTCTGTCGTAATTTTTTGAGTAATTCTTCAATGTGCTCTATAAAGGAGAGCCTATGGTCCAGCCATATACTCCCAGGTATTTGAATTTAGGGACAAATTCCAACTTCTGGCCAAGAATTGTAGTAATCTGCAGCACAGGATCTGATAGGGCTGAATTTACTATTTGGGCAGAGGGAGAAAAGAGCACTGCTTTTGTTTTCTTGGTGTTAAGTAATAGTTTTTTGTTTAGGAGTTGGTGTTGCAGAAGGTTGAACTCAGATTGAAGGTCATTACATGCAGATTGTAATGACTGGCGGCTTACATAAAGAACTGTGTCATCTGCAGACAGATGAATGTTGGTCTTAGTTATGCTTTCATCAATATTGTTGATGAATATTGCAAATAAGATTGGTCCTAAGATAGAACCCTGGAGAACACCTCTTAGGAGAGGTTTGAGAGTTGAGAGATCTCCTTCCGCTTTCACATGCTGGAAACGATCAGAGAGGTAGTTGTTGAACCACTGTAAAGATAATGGGTCAGCACCTTGTGAGGTCAGGGAAGAGAGTAGCAGAGAATGGTCGACAGTGTCGAAGGCCTTGCTAAGGTAATTAATTACAAATACGAACATACGAAGAAGCCAGCAGAGGAAGGTCATTTGGTCTATCAAGTCTGCTCGTAGTGCAGGGTCCACAGCTTGAGCTAATGTCCCTGTCCTCCTTCCCCACTCCTCCCATTCTCCTTACCTTCCCCCATGCCTGTCCCAGCCTCTCTTAAAGCTGCCCACTGTCTTCAATGAGATGACCTCTTCTGGTAGCGCATTCCAAGTGTCCACTACCCTCTCTGTGAAGAAGCACTTCCTGACCGCCCTCCTAAACCTCCCACCCTCCAGGGTAAGACTGTGCCCCCTTGTGTTATGGTTGCCACTCAGCTTAAAGAGATTCTCCTTATCAACCTTATTTATCCCTTTCAAGTACTTGAAAGTCCCAGTCATGTCCCCTCTCTGTCTCTCTCCTGTCTTCCAGGGAATACATGTTCAGTGCCCTCAACCTCTTCTCATATGCCTTACCCTGCTGACCCACTATCATTTTTGTAGCTGTCCTCTGGACCTTCTCCAGCAGGTTAATGTCCCTTCTGAGGTGTAGGCACCAGTACTGAACTCCATACTCTAGATGCGGCCTTACTAGTGACCTATACAAGGGCAGTATAACCTCCTCTCTGCTACTACTGATCCCCCTAGACATGCAACCCAGCATCTTGTTTGCCTTTGCTGCTGCTTTCTTTCACTGCGTGGAGTGATTCAGGTCATTAGTGATCATCACTCCCAGGTCCTTCTCCTCTGATGCAGTTACTTGGAATCCACCCAGGTAGTACTCTGTCCTGGGATTCTTGGCTCCAATATGCATAACTTTGCATTTCTTGGCATTGAAGCCTAGCTACCAGATCCTGTACCACCTCCCCAGTTTTTCCATATCTTCGTGTAGGTCCTGTATCCCTTCAGTTGTGTCCACTCTCCTGCAGAGCTTGGTGTCATCCGTGAATAGGCACATTTTGCCCTTAATGCCATCCCCAATGTCATTGATGAAGACAATGAACAACACTCTCTGATGCCAGATAACTCTCACCCCACAACCAACCTCTGGGTTCTGTCCCTCAGTCAGTTTTCCACCCATCTGGCCATCTTTTCCCCAATCCCGAGATCCACCAACTTCCTGGTCAACCTTTTGTGGGGCACAGAGTCAAATGTTGGAGAGTAACTAGTAACTGTAACTTAATGTACCGTTACCCTTTCAGTTCCAACCAGGTGGCCTCCCTACTGCCAGCGAGGTTGCACTCTTGACATCTGGAGCAATGGTCAAGAGTTGGAGGGGATGCGCTGGGGAGAGGGAGGGTGGCAGGTGGAGGGAACACAGAAACCATTATCTAGCATACTTTAGGTGGCCATTTCCCATGTTCTCCTTCTGCCCACTTCCCATGAAAGGGTAGGCACATTGCAACATCCTGGGTGCATGTGGCCACCCACGCCACCAAGTGTGTCTCCTGTGGTGGCCACCATGAGCCGCTCTGGGAGTGGTGAGTGCCAGCTTTCCTCCCTCCATCCTGACTAGTAGGGTGTCTGCTCCTCACCCTCCCTGTTAACCTCTAGGCCAGTTAATCTAGGTGTGGGGTAAAAGCCCATATTGCCAGCGTGCCGAGTGGAGCCAGCTTGATATTACATTTTTCAAAGTATTCCTGGTAACCTCCACAGCTTTTTTTATACTTTAATTATTATTAAAGGTTTTTGGTAACTTAACATTTTATTAATTTTTCAACAACAGAGTACATATTGGCAAACATGCTGCATACACTGTTCAGTACATATGATTCATGGCTCTATGTTTGTTTTTTACCAAAGCAAAAATAATAAAAAAAAGACATAAGGCACAGAATTGCAGTATATGCACTTTTCTTATGTAGTATCTCCCTTTCTCTTGTAAATCCCACAACCAATGGGTCAGACATGAAATACACTTATTGGGACTAGTCTATCTAGTGCGAGGGTAACAGATTTGATCTGGGTGGGGCATATGTCTTGCCAAAGCCATGGTATTTGCACCTGAATGGGGCAGATTTGCCCATGAAATCAGTTTCTATGAGTCCAGATAAAGCTTTGTCTTGTAGTGAAGGTTATCCTTGAGGTAGTTTACCAGGTTTATTGACGTTTGTAATGCCAACATAGAAACGTCACCAAGCGTGTCTCCTCCAG
Organism: Neoceratodus forsteri; assembly: GCA_016271365.2. Lineage (NCBI taxonomy): Eukaryota > Metazoa > Chordata > Ceratodontiformes > Ceratodontidae > Neoceratodus > Neoceratodus forsteri. Next base: position 133,042,627 of record JADMNL010000031.1, on the reverse strand, counting down.
GCCACTTAACTCCCTAGACAGTCAAAGTGTTTTCAAAATCTGCATTCAAGATCTTTGTTCATCACACTGTAGTTCCAAAAGGACAGAGAAGCCCTAAAATAAGAAGGTTAAGGTGAAACACTTGCTTCATGCCTTCTCTAGTAAGAGGAGGAGATCCTACACCCACCTATGGAGAAAAAAGGTGTGTTTTTTTTCTTTTCATTACTCTAGAATAGATATTAGTTAAGATTCCAAAGGAAAACTGCAATAAACTCTAGGCATGTGTAAATAGTTTGGGAGTTTATAAAGTTTAAGTTAATCTCTACAAGGTAACAGGTAGGGAGACTGTCATTTACTGGAATAAAGAGTAAAGAGTGGTATTTAGCTAGCGGAGTAAGGAAACATCAGTAACCCCTAGAGGGCAAACTGGAAATAATACTGTTTTAATGTATTAGTAATACTTATATTCAGGGCTGTATATCAACTCATTTGTAATTTGGATATGTAATGACAGTCAGGTGATTTTGTTGTAGGATATGACTTTACTTGAATAAACTTGAGTTACAAAAAAAGATCTTTGTTCTGAGCTCTGCTCGAGTGGCTGAATAATGTGTCTACATTTGGTTAAACTTGATTCTGTTACTGTCCTCTACAGTGGTTTGTTTTTATTTTTTTCAGCCCCCATCTTCTCCAGCCCCTCCTATGCCTCTGGACCTGCCAGCCTCCTCCCAATGCCTCAGCCTCCCCAACCACAGTCACCTACCTTCATTAAGCCCTGGATGTACCCACCAGGCAGGTTCAGGGTGGGGGGGAGGCTTTACCCCCAAACTCTTGCATCTCATCAGGTGGTGCCGTGCGCTTGGGGAGGCAGAGTCCTGGGATGTACTGCAGTGTCCCAGGATGTACTGCAGCCACCATTGCAAAGATGCAGGGGGTAGTTTTTCCTTGTTCCTCCCAACACCCCTGAGGATGTTGCCTGCATGGACGTCAATGCGGGCCTTCACATGCTGTACGTGTATCCGTCTGCTGATATCACTGATGTCCCACCCTCCCTTCAGCCCACCAGCCACACTACCATCAGTGGTCACCCAGGTGGCAGTATCACAGTGGAGCCTGGAACCCTCCTTCTCCTGGCAGAGGCGAGCATCCCCTGGGATGCTCAATCCTCCCCCCCCAGCCGCAGCATCCCAAGCTTGTTCCCAAACTTGGGTCAGCAGTTTCACAAGTGGTAGCACTAGCACTACCACTGTGCCAACAGGCCGACTCTACTGTGGTTTATTTATAAGTGGTGTTGCTCATATTAAGTATAATATATTGTTACTATTACTCTTGAAAATGTCTGCTTGTCTACTGTGTTCTTCTCTGACTGTATCCCTGTGTGCAGTTGTTTTGTACCTTTGAATCAAACTGTATCCTATTGTAAATCGTTGTTGTTTGACTTTTTATGCTGTCCTACCCAGGACCTCCTTGTAAATGAACTTGTCCAATGGAGCCTTTTAGGGAAAGAGAACATTGTTTAAGTAGGTGTAACACACTAAGCCAAAGCATGTTTCCAGATGTGACCTGGGAGCACAAGAAAGTTAAGTGACTTGCTCAGGATCACACAGTCTGCACCTAGGCTGCTGTGGGATTCAAACCTAGGTCTCCAGATCTGCAGCTCAGAGCCTTAACCCACCGTGCTATACTGCCTCCTATAAGGAAAGGGAAAGGGAACATTAATATATTTCCTGGTGAAATAAATAAATACAAAATACAGATGTAAACTGGGATACGTCCAGGTATCCATATGACAGTAGTACAGTTATACTATCAAGTATACCAATACATCCTTCCAGATATAACACATTGTATGATAAATTCAATGTAATGAATACACACCAGTGTATAGGACTCCAGATTTCATTACTGGTTGTATCCGGGGGCATTCCATGCTGTACTGTAAAACTTCCCAATTCAAAAGCACCTCCATCTCCTCCCCACCTCACTTTTTCAGATCAAGGAACAAACTCTGGTCTGTGTTACTTTATTTAGCATTTGTTAATCTGGCAAGTTCACTGGACAATTAAATGCCTTATAATTACTGGGTAGCACTTTTTCCCATAGGGAAACCCGGTTATAATTTGCCATTATAACTGGCTATAACGGCAAATTATAACCGGGTTTCCTTTGGATCGCACATGTCTCAGTCACGCGCTCTTCCTTCAACTGCAAGGGTTAGAACATCGCCCAACCGCAGTTGCTCGCAGTCATTGATGAATATTTTTAATAAAAAACAAAATCTCCTCTTTTCCTGTACTCACTGGCAGGGAAAACCAAACTGAAAATACTGAAGCACACCGTCTGGTTTCAGTTTCCCTGCCAGCATGCAAGAGCCAGCGGATCTGCCCACCTCTTCCTACCAGAAACTCTTCAAAGCTCAACTGCCATTCCCAGTAAATCAGAAAAAAGCTTAGAACAGAACTTGCTCCATGACTTGCCAAAAAAGAGAATTACTGTCAGTTGACAGATCAGGGACCAGGACAGCACAAAATCCTCATTAGTCCCCTCTGCCTAAAAGCCAATCTGTTTCAGGATTTTTTTATAATTGCTGAGATGAAAAAGCACAAGCCAGCAATTATGAAAAATAAAATTGGGGTGATGTGTGTAAAACTCGATATTACACACACTTGCTAGGATGCATTTATAAACCTCGGCCGCCTGTCAGTTTATGTAGCATCCCACAACCTGGTGTGTGTAATCTCGTTACACACACCACCCCATATATTATTCTCTATTTTACAGGTGTGACACGGGAGAGTACGGCTGGAGGTGGAAAATGATATATGGCATTAGACTTTGAGATAACACATGAACAGAAAGCAGCTCAAAGGCATGAACAAAAATACATTACAACTTCAACAGGAAAGTGAAAAGATGCAGAGATGGCATTTTTTATAATTAAAACTTCATTGAATTTCTCCATAACAAATATGCAGTACCATATGATAACACAATATGTAACAATATTCAAAACTAAGTAGTAGCAAAGACAGCTGATGTCAAACTAGTTACATAGCAAAAAATAGCAAGAGTGGGGCACTAGAGAGCCATCTTCCAGGATAGTCGCACTTCTCTGTTACCTCCTCACCTCATGGTACTAACTAAAGTCAAAAATATAGTTAAAGTTGAACTTTTCACAAATTGAATATCAGAGCTTGAAGCAGAACTTCCTCCGGAACAGATTGCTATAATTTTTGATGATGGGACGACAAAAAGCGCAACCACATGGGGCCAGCTAAAAAACAGCAGCAACCGCAGACAAGTAAGGCCCTAGAACCAGCAGATGCGAGTGGCAGTGAAACCTAAGTGCTTCCAAACTGCCCTGGAATGCCATGATCGAATCCATGCAGGCCATGGATTCAAAAATAGAGAAAACTCTCCAAAAGCTGGAGACTCATGATGCAGCGCTCCAGAAACTAACGGGAACAGTAGCTGAGGCCAAGAAACGGTCTGTTTCTACACTCGCCACAGTAGCTACACTTACCAAAGAGAATGGTCAACTTCGTAGTCAAATGGAAGCAATTAAAAATTAAGTCTGTTCTGGGAACATTCAACTAATTGGAGTTCCTGAAGGAGTGGAGGGGACTCAGTTACTTTCATATTTGGTGACCTAGCTCCAAAACTCTCTAAACATGCCAGAAAACTTTCAATGGCACTCGTTTACTAAGGCCTATCGGGTTAACCCAAGGGTTCATCCCTCCACCCCAAACCAGCCACGTACCATCATTTTAAAATCAGCTGGGTCAGAAATTTGAGATGCTGTGATCAGTGCTGCGCATGCTGCCTACCCTTTGGACATCTGTGGCTGCGATATTAAATGTTCCCAGACCTTTCTTATCAGACCCAGGCCAGAAGAAAGGGTTTTCATGTGGTGAGGCAGTGGTTGCGTACTTTGGGGGTTATCCACTCTTTTCTCTTGCCGGCCTGACTCAGAGTGGTCAATGGGGTTAAAACATGGCAGTTTAACAACCCCCAAGACGCAGGCCGTTGGCTGGAAAAGGTGGAAGGGGAATTCAAGAGCTGGAGAGAGCTTCCCGATTCAGCCCATTCGGATTCTGACATAGAGGACTGATAAGTGAGTAGTGAGCTACTCCGTGGAACAGAACAGCTAATTTTTGTTATAGTTAGCGGTTTGTTGTTTCGCCAGATGGAATCAGGAGAGACAAATCCTTTCCTCCTCTTTTGAACTTTAATTTGACTTTGGGGGGAGATTATAGGGGATGCAATAAAAGCTTCAGCAGTATTAACTGCGTTAGAGATCACAAAGTTGAGTGAGAGCGGAAATACCGCCATTTTGGATTATTCTCTTCTATTCTCATTTTACCCACCCGAGGAGCATTTGCTGTGATTCTTCCTGTCACAGTTAATGTTCACTGTTTATTGTGCTCTGTCTTGTAGTATTGTTATGGTTCCTGGAATAATAATATAATTATAGCATTCACTATGGCATTAATGTTGTAACTTTAGTTTAAGGGGGATAATTAGTCCAAGCGAGGTGTAGGAATGTTACATGGGGGTCTATTATTTTTGACTAAATAATTCCTAAATGAAGAACAGGTTTAAATAGCAATCTAATGACTGTATCACTCTCCCTTATTGATTTCACCTAAAGGACATACCTTCAGCCTTTGATGAGGTTAGCAACTGTTGGAGCATTCTGGACTTGATATTAAGATACCTTTGTTTTTGGATTTCTCCCATCCCCTTCTGTAAGAGAACACAGGGTCTTTTGTGTTTATGTCCTCCATAATAATTGTGATAATGGCCATAAGGCTATTTGTAGATGTACTCCCTATTACCTTGTATGAGATATGTACTAGTATATTGTATGCTTATACAGACAACTAATAAATATAAAGTTTAAAAAAAAATAGCAAGAGCAAATAAGTTAGGTATATTCAAAAAAAATAAGTTACATATGAAGTGACCATTGCAACCAGTTGTTATTAAAAGTAGGTCACTGTTGTCGTAACATACTAGTAATTTTCTCCATTCAATGAAGTCCCGACATGACCTGCTGTCATGTCACTACCTCTCGTGTTGTTGTAGTCAACCATTGTTAGCTAGCTATTTTTTGGGGGCAGCTGTAATACAGATGTCTCAGTTTTATGTAAGGGGTCTTCTGTAATCTAGGAGTTAAGTTACACAACATAAACAGTTCTAAAGAGTAGTATATTAGGGTCCAAAACTTGTGCCAATTCTAGCTGCAGCTGTGTCCAAAATGGTTGCAACCTTCCAGAGATTTATAGACTCATCTTTGTGGGTGCAGGTGTGTTTGAGTGGGAGAGTTGGGGCTTATTAAGTTTTACCAGGTAAGTCATAGTGAGCTGGTATCAGCTTGTTTCCAGATGCATCCTGGGGGGAAGGGGAAGAGAAGAGGAACAGATACAAAGTGCACAGTGTGAAAAATACAAGAGCGTTTAAGAATAAAATTACTGTACAGGTAATTGCAGAACAGGCATAAGAACATTAACGGTGAGCAACAAAACAATAATGTGAGGAGCAGGGAGTCGTGACTGATGAACTGGTGGAGAAGGGTGGTGCTAGTGATAGTGTGTAGTGGAAGAAAGGTGAAAGGTGACAGGAGTCCCCCACTCCCCCCAGCCTATCAGAAACAACTGCAGGAGTGAATAGAGAAATCATGGAGAAGAGATTTCAGAGCGAGAAAGGAGGGAGAGAGACCCAGAGTTTAGGGATGCGGAATGAAAAGGCAGCTTGGCCAGCAGTAGATTTCATTGGTGGGATTTGATGAAGTTTGCCATCCCCTTGCTTTATTAGACCCAACATAGATATTGTCCTTAGGTGTTACAATTTACAAGCTTCCAGGTTAACACACGTCTCTTTCTTGGCTGTATCAGCAGTCTGAGCAGAGGAGGCGGGGTTTTTTTTAGAGTCAAGATGCTGGGGGGAGTCAGCCAGGGGGGACTGAGCATCTTCTGGACAGATCTCCTCTCCCAAGGGTGAGGGGTGTGCTGCTCCGCTTCTGTACTGCCACCACTTGGAAGCATGGTGGTGGGGCAGCCGTCAAGGTCACAGCGGAGTGCGTCTGACACATGGCGTGTGTGTGCCTCTACGTGCTTGCACACTGCTGACTGCAGGAGACAAAATGGAGGACAAACAGTGGTGTGGCAGGTTGATGCCAATCTTGTTCGGATCTGCACCCCAACCAGGAAAGGTCACAGACTGGACTGGGAGGGGAGAGGACAAACCCTGCCCTCCTGGCCCTGCCACAGGGGGCAATCCATGGGAGGTACAATGGCCAGCAAATCCTGGGGAGATGTATGCTGGCCAAGAGCAGAGTGTGGCTTGGGGGAGGGCCAGCAGTGAGGTGAGAAAAGTACAGTTACGCAAGAACTTACCATAACAGTAGATCTTCGAGAGGAGCTCTTGCAGCAGGCTATAACATTTAGGACTATGCCACAGGCACTAGGACCACACGGTGAAAACTTCTGCCAGCAATACCAGTGGGGGACCGCCCCCACGCCGGCCCCACCCCGACGTCGGTCAGGGTACAAGAGGGGGCGGACCCAGCTCCACCTCAGTTCTCCCGCCAGTACCCAGCAGAAGGCCTGACAAGAGAAGGAGGCGAAGCCTACCATCGAGAAAGGAAAGAAAATAGACCTGCACACCGAGGGGAAGGCGGGAGGGAATATGCCTGCTGCAAAGCCCTCTTGAAGATCTACTGTTACGTAAGTTCTACGTAATTGTACTCATCTTACTGAAAGCTAGAGCCTTGCAGCAGGCTATAGATTCAGGACTGAATCCCAAGCAGTCCCATAGCAAAGAGGTAGCCGACCTCGGAAGGAGGAATATGCTGACTCCAGAGGCCCTCAGGACAAGAGTCCTGCAAAAACCGCTAGGCCGGCCAGCACGGCGTCTGGAGACGATATCCAAGCTGTAATGCTTGATAAAGGTATGCACCGAATTCCAGGTCACGGCCGCACAGATGTCCTGAATGGCAACATTCCGCATCGCGACAAAAGAAGCTGACACTCTCCTGGTGGAGTGACCCCTAACCGGACCGGGCAGGGGTTTATTGTGATGCTCGTAGCAAAATGAGATGCAATGCACTATCCATTTGGAGATAGTCTGCTTGGACACTGGTTGACCCAAGCGATGTGGTGCAAAAGCCACAAAGAGTTGCTCCAATTTATGGTGCTGAACCATTCTGTTGAGGTAATACCTCAGGGACCTGTGGACATCCAATGTGTGGAGGAGAGCCTCCCCTCTATTGGAAGGGGAAGGAAAATAAACTGGAAGATCAACCGACTGGTTGAGGGTCAACTCCGAGACCACTTTGGGAAGAAACTTAGGATTAGTTCTGAGGAAACTCTTTCCCTATGAAACCAAATAGGTCTCTTACACGCCAGAGCCTGAAGCTCGGAAACTCTTCGAGCGGAAGTAACAGCAACCAGAAAACAAACTTTCCAAGACAGGTATCGCGAGCTCACAACCGCAGTGGCTCAAAAGGAGGGAGGGTGAGTTTCTCCAACACAAAAGGAGGTCCCAGGGTGGGACAGGGTCCCTATGGGAGGTCTCATGTGTAGAATTCCTCTAAGGGAGGCGCTGGCTACCGCCTAACTGTGCCAATGCTCTCTCCCACGAGAGCATGATAGGCTGAAATTGCTCATGTGCACCTTGGATAGAGGAATAGCTCAGGGGCCTTTCATACAAGGAGAGGAGATACTGCAAAGTGGAGTTCATAGAGCAGGTGACAGGATCTAAACACTGTGGCAAGGCCCTAGAGACAGAAACACTTCCACTTCAAAGTGTAAGTGGAGCCGAGTAGAGGGCTTTCATGACGCTAAGACCTCAGCCACTTCCCGGGAAACCCCATATCTGTTCCTAGCTATGTCTGGAGGAGCCAAGCATGAAGGTGCAGGGATCTGAGATCTGGGTGAACCAGAGACCCCTGGTCCTGGGACAGCAGTTGCGAGCAAATGGGCAGTGGGATTGGAGGTTCCTGGGACAACCGCTGCAGGAGTGGGAACCAAATCTGTCGAGGCCAATTGGGGGCCACAAGGATCATTCATGCCCCCTCTGCCTGTAGTTTAAGCAGAACCCTCTGAATGAGAGGGAAGGGCGGAAAGGCATAAAGAAACCTCCCTGCCCAGCAAAGGGATAACGCGTCTGGCCAAAAAACGCCAGGCGTGTGCTCTCGTGAGCAAAACAGTGGCAGTTTGGAGTTGCGTGGTGACGCAAAGAGATCCAGCTCGGGAAGGCCCCACCTTCCGAAGAGCTGATCCACTATGGATTGTAACAATTCCCACTCGTGCGCTCTGGCCCACAACCTGCTGAGGTTGTCGGCCAGCCTGTTTAGGACGCCTGGAACGTGCATGGCCGACAGAAGAATGCCCCATTCTAGTGCCCAGTACCAGACTCTCATCACCTCCCGGCAAAGAGGATAGGAATGGGTGCCTCCTTGCTTGTTGATATAAAAGATGACCGTCATGTTGTCCATCTGAACTAGAAGAGAGCCGGGTACCAGGTCCTATCGAAATGCCTGAAGAGCGTAGAGGACCGCTCGCATTTCCAGTACATTGATGTGGAGGGACCATTCCTCAGGTGACCAAACCCCATGCGTTTGATGAACACCCAGGTGAGCCCCCCAACCCAGGTCTGATGCGTTTGTCATTAGAGTCTGACCTGGAGGCTCCGGACGAAAGCTGACCCCTTTCTCTAGATTGCTGGGGTCTAACCACCAAAGCAATGTTCTCCTGACTGGCTCCGAGATCCTGACTAAAGCGTCTAGGTCATCGTAGCATTGGATCCCACTGCACCCTGAGCATCCATTGTGGGATTCTCATGTGGAGGCGGGCCAAGGGTGTTACTGGGATGGCCGCCATATGCCCCTAATAGACTGAGGAAGTTCCGGCCAGAACTCGAGGTGCTATGGATATCCGTTCGACCAAATTCACAAGCGTAATCCCCTGTCCTGTGGGAGAAAGCTATGCCCTGGACCGAGTCCAGGATCGCTCCTATGAAGGCGAGCTTTTGTCTGGGCTCTGGGGATGACTTTTTCAAGTTCAGGGTGATTCCCATCTCTCGGAATAGAGTATAGGTGTCTCCGAGAGAGTGTAAGAGGCCGTCCCTTGACGGGGCCGTGAGAAGCCAGTCATCCAGGTAAGGGAATACATAATGCCCCAATCGCCTCAGAGCCACAGCCACCACTGCTAGGCATTTGGTGAAGACTCGTGGAGTGGAAGAGAGGCCGAACGGGAGCACCCGGAACTGAAAATGCTCCCCCTGGAAGTGGAACCTCAAAAACTTCCTGTGGGGAGGAAAGACCCCGATATGCATGTATGCATCCTGCATGTTGAGAGAACAGAGCCAATCCCCTTGGTGCAGCAGAGGGAGGAGACCCTGAAGAGTCACCATCCTGAACTTTTTGTACTCTATAAAGAGATTTAACGGACTGAGATCCAGAATGGGACGAAGGTCCCCCGTCTTTTTTGGGATCAGAAAAAAGTGGGAGTAGAACCCCTGACCCCGCTGCTCCCTAGGAACTCTCTCTATCTCTCTGTTTTGCAGGAGGGCCTGAATTTCTCCTTCTAATAGATTGTTCTAATAGATAGATAATAGAGTGGGATGTGAGAAGGAGGATAAAGGGAGAGCTTTGGTGAAGTATGTGGAGGAAACTCTGTGAACTCCAATGTGTGTCCTCTCCGAATAACGTCCAAGACCCATTGATCTGTGGTAATAGAGCTCCACCCTTCGAGATGAAGGGAGAAGCAGTCCCCAACCGGCTCCCCCTGGAAGTCTGACCATGGGGGGGGGGGCGGAAGGGAGTCATTGGGCAGAACTGGGGGTAGGTAGAGAGGCCTGGGAGGACTTGGGCCCACGGGCGAAGGTCCACCAGACTGCTGGTTTCTGGATCTTCTGCGGAAGCCACCTCTCTGCCCTTGCTGGGATCCTCGGGCTGAAGCCTGACTGCCTGAGGACTTGCGAAAAAGCCAACGGCGATGGGGGCGTCGCTGGTCGCCACGGTACATCTGGCGGACCGACCAGATTGACTTACCCGATTCTTGGAGACGGGAGAGCAAGGCCTCCGTCTCCTGCCCAAACAAAATGGCACCCTGGAACGGCAGGTCCCAGATACCGGACTGCAGATCCTGGTGAAAGCTCGAAAGCCTCAACCAGGCATGGCACCGAAGACAAACCCCAGAGGCAGCTGCCCTGGCTGCCGTATCCGCAGTGTCATACGAGGCTCTCAGAACATGAGAGCCTACGTCTGAGCCCGACTGTAAAAGGGCAAGGAGCTCCGTCTTCTTGTCGGAGTCTGGCATGGCCTGTGTCAGCTCAAAACCCCATTCCCACAACGCATTCTGGTACTGCACCATATGCATGAGGAAATTCAGGGAACGAATGGAACAGGTGGAAGCAGCGTAAACCTTCTTGCCCACCTGATTCAGGTAACGGGACTCCAAGTCGGGAGGCTGGGAGCCGAGGTGCCTCAGCTGTCGAGACTTATCATGAGCAGCCGTGATCACAGTTGAATCTGCCTGAGGGTGTTCCGCTAAGAAGGATTCAGCCCTCGGAGCCTTATAGAGCCTATCCGACTTTTTGGGAACTGCTGGGATGGAGGCTGGATGCATCCAGGTGGATCTAGTCAAGTCCTGGAAAGTATCCACCAAAGGAGAAATGACCAAAGGCTTTGGTTCCTTCTGCCTCAGGTATTTGGCCAATCTCCGGCGTTCCGGGTCCAGGTCTTCCGTGTCCCACTCATTGGAAGCCTGGATATGCCTCATGACGTCCATAAAGGTAGGATCATCCAGAGGCAAGCAAGGCAGGTCCTTCTCCTCAGGGGAGCACTTGAGGCTGAGGGAAGACAAAGAGGATGACGATGAAGAGGAGGATCGACTATCCGACTTAGAATAGTCTGACTCCACCCCATGACCATGCCTATGCTGACGTCGGTGTGCAGGGGACCGACGACGGTCCGAAGACCGACTCCGGTCCCTAGACCGGTGACAGAGCAATGACCGACGCTGGTCAGGAGACTGACGTCGGGAGCGCTCCCGCACAGTGCAAGAGGGGCTCCTAGTACAAGACCGGGACCGACGTCAGTCGCTGGAAACCTTAGAGCGACGTCGGTGGTCTCCGGATCAAGAGCGGGAACGAGCCCTAGAAGAGGGCAAAGGACAGTGCTCCGGGGACCTCAACGGCGACGCCTCGCCCTCCGGCTGTAGTTCGCCCGCAGGATCCGGTACCAGTGTCTGGGCCGGCGACGGGGAGGTGCGCTTCTGAACCTGCCCCCACCAAAACGAGAATAGCTGTTTGAGCTCGACCTGGGAGAAGATCTCAGCCGCCCGCTGCGGGTAAGGAGTCTCCAGAGCGGTGGGACGCGAAGGAGAGCTCTCCAGAGGGCCCAGAGGGGAGGAAGACTTGGGCGATGGGGACGTCGGCAGTACAATGACCGACCCCAGGTCCTTAGCCCCTTCGACCGGTGTCGGTGCAGGGACCGACGACGGGGTGACGCCAAGGGGCGCCAGAGAGTCCCTAACCTCTGGAGGCGCGCCTTTAGCAGGCAGCGCCGGTGCCATGGTAGGTAGGGCCAAGGCAGGTACCTCCACGGACTTGGTGATGACTCTGAGCGGAGTCACCTTCGGCTTGGCAGGCTGCTCTCCCGACGGGCCGGCCTTAGCCTGAGACGACCGGGGCAACTCACCCGAGCCCGAAGGACAGGCCTTTTTCGGGGAAGGCCGCGACCGCGAGAGGGACCAAGACCGGGACCGGTGCCAGGACTGACTATGCTCCTTGCTATGCCTTTTCTTTTCCTTCTTCTTCCCTTCAGATGAGTGCAGGTCCATCTTCTTTTCCAAGAGGTAGGCCTTAAGGGCCTTCAGGCGTCGGATGCAGGTCCAGCTAGTAAAAGCCTGGCAGTCGGCGCAATCAGCGGTGTCATGGTCAGGGCCGAGGCAGAAAACACACTGCCAGTGTCCGTCTTTAGCAGGAATTTGCCGGCTGCACTCGCACTTGTTAAGGTGTTCAGGAGATACAGACGCCTGGGAAGACATCGAACCCGTGGAAGAAAAAGGACTGACGTCGGTACCAACGGCGACAAACACCGAGGCAAAGACACCAAAACATGTGAAAATCTGAGCCGAACAACAGCAGCGGCACAGACGTCTGCCGTGGAGGAGGAAAAAACGGAGAAAACCATTGAAAACTTGCTTGGAGAAATTCTTTTCACGCTGAGAATCGCAGGCAGCAGCTAGCTTCGCGTGCGTAGTGCAGCGGAAAGAACTGAGGTGGAGCTGGGTCCGCCTCTTTGTACCTCCCGCAAACCCACGTCGGGCGGGTGGGGCCGTGTCGGGCGGTCCCCTGCTGGTATTGCTGGCAGAAGTTTTCACCGTGTGGTCCTAGTGCCTGCGGCATAGTCCTAAATGTTACAGCCTGCTGCAAGAACTCTAATTCGAAGTAAGATCATCAGTGTGGAAAAAAGAGCCATACAATGCATTATCAGTATCAAACCTGCCGCCTCTGCTCAGTCTGCTAGCTGAAACACCTGACTAAGGGAGATGTGTGGCCCTGAATGCACCCTATCTGTGTTGGTCCAATAAAAGTCTACCACAGTCTTCAAGGTCTCCAGAGATCCAAGGACTGACAGGACTGCACACATACTCTCCTTCAGAGAGCTGAAATGAATGGACAGACATGCACAAAAGAGGGCTGTTTTTAGCATTCACTTTCATTAAGCATGAAGATTATGCTGCTGTCCTGCACAGTATTTACTAAACTGAATTGTTTTTTTTCCAGAAAAGCAATAAAATTTAAGTTAAATATGAACAAAGGCAACCCAGTACCTTGCACTGGATGCATGTGTACTGTTTGCTGTCTAAAGGTATGCCTCTGTAAAGCTGTCAGGATTATCTCACTGAAAAAAGATCCTCTTGGGACGCTCTGCATGGTGTATTTATATTCCTCCATGCTGGTGAAGTATGCCAATCTCTGCAGGAGCTCTTACAGGAAGGGTCTGAGTCAGCCTTGGACTCCAGTAATCCATGCAGTCACTGCATATACGCACACATCCGCCCTGGAACATTGTACAGTGCTGGTGTTTACAGACAGAACTGGATTTTATATAACGGCCTTCATGCACACCATACCAAAGTGTTTCACAAAGTTATTGAGAGTTCAATATTAAGTGTATACATGCACAGTGGGTTGGGCCAGAAAATGGGGGTCAGCCAGGGTTTGCTCAGTTCAGTCAAACTATTTATTTATATATTGAATTTTGTTGACCTGGTAAGCCCACTGGGCCTAGAAGTCCCTTTTTCAGGGGCGACCGGTGGGAGGGGGGGGATACAGATGGTAAGCAACTGAAACTGAACCAGATTAAGCTGTTGGTGTTATTTTTAGTGAATGGGAGAAATATGGCCAGGACACCAGGGAAATTCCTCTACTCTTTTTCGATAAGTGCCATGGGATCTTTAGCATCCACCTGAACTACCACCAATCCAGGCAGATGGGACCTTGGTTTAACATCTCATCCGAAAGATGGAACCTAAGAAGTGCAGCACCCCCCCTCGTGCTGCACTACAGTGTCAGTATTGGGATATTAACCCAAGTGCCAGATGTGGGAACTGAACCCACAGCCCTCTGATCTCCTGGTCTCAGAGGCAAGTGTGCTACCTACTGAGTCACTGACACTGATGAGGCACTGATTTTAGGCACAAATAAGGACCACATGGCCCTCAGGGCTCATTCTCAACTATGCTGGAGTACTGTATTGCATATCCAGTTTGTATATTATATGTCCTATTTCTGTGATTGTTGTTTTTATTTACCCTGGATAGCCCAGATGAGATACACCATCTCTTTTTCAGTGGGGTTCTTTCTTCCCATTTTCCGTAGCTCAGTGGAAACACAGAAACATAGAATTTGATGGCAAATAAGAACCGCTTTGGCCAATTCAGTCTGTCCATTTCTCCCTACCTACACTGTTACATCAAACCATGCCTGATCTACAGCTCTTTCTCCCTCCCCCTTCCTTTCCATTATGATTCCTTTGTGCTTATCCCCATGCAGTCTTGAACCCCACCACTGTTTCTGCCCCACGACCTCCGCTGGAAGGCTGTTCCAGGAATCCACCACTTTTTCTGCGAAGAAGTACTTCCTCACATCTCTCCTGAATCTACCACCCTCCAGCTTCATAGCCTGTTCCTTTGTTCTTGAGAACCTTTTCTTCTGAAAAATGCTCCCCTCCTGTACCTTATTTAGCCCTGTGAGGTATTTAAAGATCTTTATTATATCTCCCCTCTCCCCTCCTCTGTTCCAGGGTGTACATATTGAGATTCTTTAGTTTCTCCTCATAGGGCTTTTGATGTAGATGTAGACCCTGCACCATTTTAGTTGCTCTCCTCTGGACTGCCTCCACTGTGTCTATGTCCTTCCTAATATGTGGTCTCCAGAACTGGACACAATACTCTAGGTGGGGTCTTACAATTGAACTATACAGAGGCAACACCACCTCTCTCTCTTTCTGCTGGTGATACCCCTCCCTATGCACCCCAGCATCCCACTTGCCCTTCCTACTGCCTTGTCACACCTTTAGGTCATTCACTACAATTATACCCAGCTCTCTTTCCTGCTTGGTGGTCATCAGAAGAACATTGTTTAACCAAGAGTAGCACACTAAGCTGAAGCTTGTTTCCAGATGCGACCTGGGAGCACAAGAACGTTAAGTGACTTGCTCAGGATCACACAGTATGCAACTAGGCAGCTTTGGGATTCAAACCCAGGTCTCTAGATCTGCAGCTCAGAGCCTTAACCCACTGCACTATACTGCCTCCTCATTAATACCACTCCATCCATTTTGTACTCTGCCCCTGGGTTTCTGTGCCCTAAGTGCATTATTCTGCACTTTTTCACATTGAAACTCAGCTGCCATACCTCTGACCACTCCTCTAATTTTCTTAGAGTTCTGCTCACCCTTTCCACCCCCACCTCTCCCATGGAGTGTCCACCCTATTGCAGATTTTGGTGTCATCTGCAAAAACGCAGACCTTCCCTTCTAGCTCCTCTACAGTGTCACTTATAAATACATTAAAGAGGACCGGTCCCAGCAGTGATCCCTGAGACACCCACTGGTCACTCTCCCTTCCTTGGTGTGAACTCCATTTACCACCACCCTCTGTCGCCTATCTCCTAACCAGTTTCTTATCCAATTTACTACCTTTGGACCCACTCCTAAGCTACCCAGTGCTTACTAGTCTCCTATGTGGAACGGTGTTGAATGCTTTACTGAAATCGAGGTAGGCCACATCCACCGCTCCACCCTGATCTAGTTCCTTGGTCAGTCAGTCAACTAAATCTATCATTTGTTTGACATGCCCTCCCCTTGTGAAACCATGCTGCCTTGGGTCTTGCAACCCACTGGATTCAAGATATTCCATAATCCTTTCTTTCAATAATGATTCCATTAATTTTCCCACCACCAATGTCAGGCTGACTGGCCTATAATTTCCCACCTCCTCCCTGGCCTGCTACCACTTTTGTCTAGTGGAACTACATCCACCCTCCTCCAGTCCTCCAGTACCACTCCTTTTTCCAGTGAGCTGTTAGATAAAACCCTCAGAGGTGTAGCCAGTATTTCCCTGAGTTCTCTTAATACTAGTAGATGCACCCCATCTGGCCCCATTGTTTTGTCCACTTTCAGATTATCAAGTCCCTTCGGGACTTTCTCCTCCAAAAAAGGACTAGTATCCACCTCCCTTCCTCCAAAGCTTTTGTTACTTTTTTGTGGCCCCTCCTCTTCTTCTTCCTCTGTGAACACTGAACAAAAAGTATTTGTTCAGGATGTCTGCCTTTTCCTGGTCCCCCTCTGCACAGTCCTCCCCCCTTTCCTTTTTCAGGCTTACAATCTCGCCCCCCCCCAAGTCTTCCTCTTTTCACTTACATACTTAAAAAATGTCTTGCCCCCTTTTATTATCTCCTGGGCTAAGTGTGTATGTGGACTACAGCACTGGGAGGTTAAGTGACTTGCTCAAGGTCACCCAGTGAGTAATTGACTCTAGCAGGGGTTTGACCCTGCAATCTTTTCAGTTCCCAAGCCAGTAATCTAACTACCCTGTTCTGACCCATCAGAGCCTGATGCTATCCCTCCTGACTGCAGCACACTGCCCAGCCACAGCTGCTGTAGTCTGGCCTGCCTCCTGACGTGACTCACCTACCCTGCAGCACGATGCCCTGCCACTGGGGCCATCAGATAGCCCTATATTTATGTTCATTTCCAATTTCTTTGTACCTGTCTCTGCAGGTCACACCTGGAAACGAGCTGCTTTGCACCTCAGCATGCCCTGACCAAATAGTGCAAATAAATAAACTCGCTGTTGAGATACGTTGATGGGAGGTGCTGCAATAATCAAACTGTTTGTCATCTGACTGGCCAACAGATTTATTTTTTTTTTACCCAGGACAGCCCAGCTGAAGTGTCATTTTACATTTTCAATGGGTCCTGCTATAATCCTTTTTTTTTTATTGCATTATTTGTTTATTGATTTTCTTATAATAAACAAACATACCAACATAATGACATTTACATTACACACAAATTTAGATACATAACTCATATACAGTAGATCCAGTTCCTTAATCAATCATGCCTTAAAAGCCAATCACAGGTAAGTTATTATTCCATCATCTCTCAGTGGAAAAGGAGAGACAAGGAGAGAGAAGCCCAGATTTCCCCTTTAGCTATGAAAGTTCATCTCTGGCTCACAAGCCTCCGAAATCTTCATTGTTACTGCCATCCTTCCCTCAACATAATGTTGTCAGCAACTGTAAAACATGTTAAATGTGGCTGCCATATTCTTTGAAAAAGTTCCTCCTTATCCTTAATAACATATGTCAATCGTTCCAGCGTGAGGGCTTGCAATATCAGAGCCTTCCACTGGGATATGGTAGGTTTCACGGCATTTACCCAAGTGTTAAGGATACAGTGTCTAGCCATGAATAATACCACTCTGAGCCATCTTTTAACGGGGACCCACTCCCCATCTCCTACTACCTCTATGTCAAAAAGCAGCAATAATGGTGATTTAACATATTGCTGCCCCGTTATCTTTCGTAGCTCTCCTACTGTCTTCCCCCAAAAGTCCTGTAATACACGGCAAGCCCAGAAATAATGATAATATAAAGCTAGATTGCTATTACATCTAGGACATACAGGGGATACTGACGGGTTATATTTATGAACAACCAGCGGTGGACAATATAATCTGTGACGGAATTTGTAATAAGACTCTCTATATTTATTACACAGCAGTATGCCCTGGTGGAGTTGAATTAATAGTTTCCAATTCTCTTCCGATATGGGAGTCCCTAGGTCTCTCTCCCAGAGCATTTTAGTGCTTTGTGTCTTGTCTGGAAACCAAGTTTTATCCTCCTTGGCTATTCTTCGAATAGTGCCCTTAGGAGTGTTTTGCCCTACAAGTACCAGTTGTTCAATTTGTTCCCATTTAGAATCAGGGTTCTGTAGTCTACCAATAGATCTAATATAGGCCCTAAGTTCTAGATAACGAAAGAAATGTTGGCGCCCCAACCCAGTCCAGGCCTGTATATTTTCAAATGAATCTAGTCCATCCTAGGTAAACAGATGTTTTAGGCAGAGAACACCCCCTGCCTCCTATTCCCAATATTCCACATCTTCTACGCTGGGAAGGAAGGAAGAAGGGGTTCCCTCTCAGGGGCAGAAGTAGCGTATCCTCCTGTCCCACCTCCCTTCGCCTACCCATTACTCTCCAGCTCTCTAAAACTGCCTTAACTAGGGGATTAGGGTTGGGCAAATTGAGATAAGCCTTCCACCCTCTGATAGACAAATAGGTGGAGATCTTGCCAGGGCATCCCCTTTCCTCCAAATCAAGCCATCCTGCCTCTGCTGGCCTTCCAACCCAAGCTTGAATGTATCAGCATTGAGTGGCCACATGGTAAATTCCTAAATCTGGAAATTGTAGTCCTCCTTTCTCTATTGGTGCTTTTAGTCTAGCCAAACCCACCCTGGGTCATTTACTACGTCAAATAAAAACAGAAAAAGCCTTTTCTAATTTCTTAATATCCACTCGCCTAAACCCAGTATGAGGCATCTGCAAACAGTATAGTATCCGTGGTAGAACATTCATCTTGAGTAGATTGATTCTACCCAGCCACGTGATAGGGAGATCATGCCATCTATTCAGATCCGCAATTATCTGCAGTAGCAGGCCATAATGAAGATTGTATAGGGCTTCAATACGTCTTTCTACTCTAATTCCCAAATATGTGAAAGTTTGTTGGACTGTCCTAAGACCCCATTTCGAACTCTGTAAATCATTCCCTATGTTAGGCCCCCCAACTCTCATTTCCTCTGACTTGTCCAAGTTTAACTTATATCCCAAAAACCATAATCCATTTGTACAGCTGTGCGGACTTACAAACTGAGAAGTAAAGAGACTTACTCTGGGTCACACAGCAAGTTAGTAGCTGTGGTAGGATCTGAACCTAGGTCTCCTGGTTCCCAAGATGGCACCCATGCAACTAGAGGGTGCCGCCTGAATGTATATGTACTGTTTGTACTTTATCTGCATCAGTCATGAACCTTGCTGACTGTAAACTGACTCTGGTGTTGTGGAGAGGCACCAGGTAACTGAATACTGTTGCGCGCAGAGATGTTGTTAGTTCTGCAAGTGAAGCATACAGCGTGCAGGATCTGATAAAAAAATGGCTACCTTCCATTCAGTATCTATGGGGGAGAAAGCCTTTTGAAAATGGTGGCCCTGTTATGGTACCAAGTGATGAAGTACCTGCTTGGCACACTGGCAACCTGGGTTCCTCCCCCGCCAGAGTGTGTGGAGCGGAGGCCAGCAATAGGGGTTTAGAGGGGAGGACTGGGTGCTGCTCTAGCATTGGCCCCTGGAGGGGACATTGTGGAGGTGCCAGTATAATAGTATGAGTTCCCAGTGCACCATTGGGCAACACCACCACCACCACCCTCCCCAACACTACTGCTTCTGCGCACGATTATATGGGAGGTGAGCAAGGAGGAACATGGGAAAATGACCCCATCTGGGCCACACAGTTTGGTCTCAGTATGCTCCACCATGCAACCCAACCATCTATGTTCCAGCATGCACCTCTCCCTCCCAGTCACCATCCTGCATTCATAGGCTCCCTGATGGAGAGGCAGTGTGACCTCGAAGCACTGGGGTGATAACCTTGCTGGTGTTTTTTCTGTGCATCAAATAAAGCATGTTTTGTGTTTTCTGTGGTGAGCGCTGTACTTCTATTTGTGTAGTAAATGGTATACCGTCAGAAGAGATGCAAGTCACAGGTGGGGTACCTCAGGAATCAGTCCTGGGGCCAGTCTTCTTCAACATCTTCATCAGTGACATTGCAGATGGACTGGAAGTTAATTTGTCTGTTAGTAGATGACACCAAGATCTGCAACAGCGTAGATGATCCAGATAGGGTGGGCAGAATGAGAAGAGATCTGGATAAACTGGCAAAATGGTCGGAAGAGGGGCAACTGGGGTTTAACGCAAAGAAGTGCAAGATCATGCACATAGGGAAGAGAAACCCTGAAGCCACCTGTAGGCTGGGAAGGGAGTTGCTGGCAGTCACAAGGGAAGAAAGAGACTGGGCATCATCACCACCAATGACCTGAAATCATCCAAGCAGACCACTAAAGCAGTAGGTAAGGCTAGAGGGATGTTGGGGTGTATTAGTTGGGGTATCACATGTCGGAAGAGGGAGGTAATAATCCCTGTTTACAAGACACTGGTTAGGCCCCATCTGGAGTACCGAAGGTCGCACCTGCACAAGGACATTAACAAAATGGAGGCAGTCCAGAGAACGGCAACCAAAATGGTGCAGGGGCTGCATCAGAAAAGATATGAGGACAGATTAATGGAGCTCAATATGTATACCCTAGAGCAAAGGAGGAAGAGAGGTGATATGATCGAAACATTCAAACATCTTAAGGGCATTAACAAGTTGAAAGAGTCTAACATGTTTCAATATAAGAAAAATAGCAGGACAAGAGGACACAGCATGAGATTAGAGTGAGGCCGATTAAAGGGTAACGTGAGGAAGTTCTTTTTCACAGAAAAGGTGGTGGACGCATGGAATGGCCTACCTCAGGAAATGGTGGATATGAATACAGTGCAGGGACAAAAACAGGCATGGTATAGGCATAAGGGAGCAATACAGATGAGTATGAATAGATAGGCCATTGACAGAGTAAAGACCTATGGCCCATTCATAAGGTAGAAAAAGGGGCAGACTGGATGGGCCTTGCGATCCTTATCTGCCATCAACTTCTATATTTCTGTGCGTTTTCTTGCATCTGTAGGCTGCTTTCCTTTCCTCCAGTGGTAACTGACGGGGGGACCTCCCTGGAAAGGGATTGGCCCAGAGGCACTGTGGATGCACTGATTCTGGTGATGCATGATAATGCCACGAGAGTAAGTCCAGAAGGCTAGGCACACAGAGCACCTTGAGGCCCTGAAGAAGAGGTGCAATTGGGAGCCAGGAGGTAATAAACAGAAGGGGGGGAGAAAATGGGAGTCCGCACCAATCCAGTGGCCCAGTTGCCACATGACACACTGCCACGTGGGAGATAGAGATTTGGGTGCCAGCCCTGGGGCTCCATGCTGGGCCTGGCTGGGGGCCAGGTGGGCCGTGGAGGTGAGGCACTCACTACCCAGGACAAGAGCCATCCAGCAAATGCACACCCATGTTCATGTTCATGCGCACACACACACACACACACACACTTGCCTGTCAGCTGGCCAAGGGGTGGCATAGGTGTTGGCTGTAAATCCTTCTAGCCACACTAAGGGGACAGCCATGTCCAATCATTAATTAATATGGAGGGGGAAACATTAGAGAAAAAAATAATTCAGGAAATGGTGGTCCTAGATATTTAAACTGTCAGGCACTGAAATTTGTTTCAGTAAAGTGATTTGTATTGTGGAAGATTCTGGACTGACATTTTTACTTCTTATCTTGGCTGCGTGATGCTGACCAAAACGGGGCGAGGGGCTCCCGAAAAATCAAATGTCTCCCCCTCCCACCACTGCACGTTGTTCAGCTGCCAAACCATGCTTTGGCCCCAAGTACGGCTGCATCAAAGGCCACTACTCAGTCCTTATTTGGTTGAACAACTCTGCAGATTTCCCAGCAGATCCTGTGGGAGTCGTCCTTGATTATATCTGAGAAGGGGCATCATATCAGAGAAATGTGAAAGCTAGGATCCCTTGTGGACACCAAGGGAGACCTTAAATCTAATGGTAGCAGTCTAAGAAGCTCGGAGCCACTGTGCTTCAGCCTTTCAAAAGAAACCATTGAGGTTCCCCATTCCACTGTCTAGCAAACCTACAAAAAGCCCCATCCCCTTTCTGTCTGGTGCTTTCTTTTATACTGGCAATTATTAGTTTGTGTCTATTTATAGACAGCTCAATGGGCAGCGTCCTGATTACTCACACACATAACCTATTGCTGAGCTCACTCATGCCTGCCTGAGATGAGCAACAGTGAAGGAAGCTGCAGCAGGACTGCCCAGCCCATTCCACAGTCCTCAAGATTACATAAAAGCATGGTTGATATCCCTGATCCAATCGAGGTGTCTTCGATGTGTAACTAAGGTTTAAATGAGGTGTACTCCTCAGTACACTTCGAGGGGTGCACTTTATATAGGAGGCAGTAAAGCATAGTGGTTAAGGGCACTGAGCTGGAGACCTGGGTTTGAATTCCACAGCCCCCACTTGTATACAGTGTGACCCTGAGCAAGTCACTTCCTTGTGCTGTCAGGTCGCACCTGGAAACAAGCTTCAGCTTAGTGGGCCTTTCCTGGTTAAACAATTTCTCCTTTCCCTTATGTCACCAGAGCACAGTGAGGGTGGCTGCTTGCATGTTTAAAGTTCAATATTTGGCAGATCGGATTCCAGTTAGGATGCAAAAATGCAAGCAACAGTCGGGCCTACTGGAAATGATAAAGAAGGCAGTAAAACAGATAATGTACTTGAATATGGCTCTGTTCCTAGGAACGTTTTTCATATACTCTGCAGGCAGTTATTGTGGACACACAGATATGATAAGGAATGGAGCAAGCTTATTGTTAATGAATATCACCATCTATGACATGAACAAATGAAGTCTAACAGGAAATGACAATGTTGTGATAAGTATGGCTTCAGTAATACAAAAAATAGAAGGTTGTAATATTCAAACTTTGGGGTTAGATTTGTGCAAGTGAGTTCTGGCAATGCCAGCTGCGAATTTTGTGCTGGAAACTGAGAACCTACTTAAATAATATTCTATCAGTGGGATGATGGGAGGTATGGGACTGCTGCACTCTCCCCCACCTCCCTTTCCTCCTCAGCTTAACTCCACCCCCCCCAGTCAGGGCCATTGGGGTGGGCGGTACCTCTACCAGAAGTCAGGTTCAGTGCAGAGGTGGGCACTTTGGTTGGTGATGCAGGGCCTGTGGAGCAGGGACCAGCGTCATACTGCAAGAGCCAGGCTGTTTTTTCTAATTACTTCCTTCCCATTGGATGCTGCCAGCTGAGGACGCTGATGACATGCATATGCTTTGTGTGCTTGTGCCAGAGTCAGGCAGCGCCCTCCCTCCGAGTGGCTCTTGCTTGCACCACCCCCTGTGGTTATTCAGGTTGCAGCAGAGCTCACCACCCACCTTACTCCAGAGGTGGAGGAACAAAGCATCCCCTGGGGCTCTCAGTCCTTCCAATGTAGGACTACGTTGTCGTGAGTGGTAGTGTTATTGTTGTACCGACAGACTGACTAGGTCGGGGGGGGTCCTTAAATACTGTAACAACACAGAAGGATGCTCTATGTCTGTTTGGTGCAGCTGATGATATAAAATATATTAAACAGGACTCCCCCTTCCCTGCCGGTCAATTGGGGTTCCAGACCTCCTAATGGGAGAGGAACATCAACCTTGGGAAGCAGTGCAGTCCAGTTGTTTCAGCGCAGGACTAAGCATGTAGTTCCCAGGTTCAAATCCCACCATAAGCAGTGGCTCACTGCAGATCACCTAAGCTCCCAATTCAGTCAGTTCCATAAGACTGGATATTAACATCCTCACTGCAAACTCCCCTGCATTGGCCAAAACATGCACTGGCCTGCCAGTCAAATTCTGGCAGATTCTGTATCCAGCCAAATACTCCACTAACTAGCTCTGCTGGATAGTTGTTGCAAAACTTAACTTTGGCCCTGGTTCTGGTTAATAAGTAGAAAAAAATGTGTGGAATGGAGTTGGTTTTATGCCTGGAACAGTCATAGATGCTGTGCATGTCTCTGATCTTCTTCCTGGGAAATTCCCTCCCACCCACACCTTTTGGATGTCCCAAATATAAACGGCTGTCCCTCAGTTAGGTATCAGCTGTCTCTTCTTGCTTCCCTTCCTTACTGCAATCAGTAGAAAACAGGAAGTTGTTGGCCCTCTGTACAGACAGTTGGTAAGACCACATCTGGAGTACTGTGTACAATTCTGGAGAACCCATCTCCGCAAAGACATAGACAGGGTGGAGGCTGTCCAGAGAAGGGCAACCAAAATGATGCAGGGTCTGCATCAGAAGACATACGAAGAAAGACTAAAGGAACTAAAGATGTATAGCCTTGAGGAAAGGAGGGAGAGGGGCGACATGATAGAAACTTTCAAATTCCTCAAGGGAATCAACAAAGTCCAAGAGGGTAGCATCTTTCAGAAAAAGAAATGTGCAGAAACAAGGAGACACAATTTGAAGATAGAGGGGGGACGGCTCAGAGGTAATGTGAGGAAGTATTTCTTCACAGAGGAGGCCGTAGAGTCAAAAACAGTGGGGGAATTCAAGAATGCATGGGACAGACATAAGGCAATTCTAGTGGGGGGTAGGAAGAAGTAGGCTGTTGGTTAACTAGGATCTGCAGCTTATTCGTTAGGTAGGGAAATGGGCAGACTAGGTGGCCCAAGCAGTCCTTATCTGCCATCAAATTCTATGTTTCACCCATGCCATATGTGCACGACCTGGAATGAGGACCAGCTTGACTAGACTAACATTAGAATGACTATCCTCTGAGGCTGCAAAGGGCTGCACAGGAGCCGGGAAGGGGGTGGAAATCATACATACTGGGAGTCAGGTATAACATTACATGCTCCCACATGTATCTTATCTAGTAAGTGATTACTCAATCCTTTGTTCCAGGCTGAGGCAACAGCTATCGTATAGCATGCTGTTGAGTCTTAACAGGGTGTAAACGTGTTTGTGGTTTTCAGCCTTTGTAGATTATTGTGAGACCTTTTCGCACCTTACGGTCCTGCTTTAAAGTCAAGCCAACCTAAATTCCTTCATAGTGATTTGCATACATGTCCAAATAATGTCTTGCATTATGGTGGTATGTGTAACAGAATAACAAGCTGTGAATGAGCTTGGTACAAGTAGCAGACCTGGGCTTGATTCCCACAACCTCCACTTGCATACTGTGTGACCCTGAGCAAGTCACTTGATCTCCAAAGTGCTCCTAGGTCACCCCTGAAAAATAGGCATTGTGCCTAGTGAGCCTTACCTGGTTACCAGAGAATAAAAAAGAATATTGGGTATTTCTGTATCTTACCGTAATGCTTCTGAGACTTACTTGCTGCCTCCCATAGATTGCCCCCCCCTCCCAATCACAGCAGAGCCAACTGCCTCCCCCCAAAGTAGACCATCCTCTGGGGTGATCAAGCCTTCTCCCCTGGCAGACCCAGCCTGGATTCCCAAACGTGGGCCACCACTCCACCAGCTGGGTGCTCCACTGGATTTGGTCTCCAGAGGGGGCCTGCAACCATTGGAGAGGAGGTAATGGGGGGATAGGTCCCTCTCTGGAGACCAGATTCAGCAGAGCACCTAGTTGGTGCAGTGGGGCCTGAGGTGAACAGGCCTCACTTCTCCTCTGGTTTTCTAACCTCTCTTGGGATGGCAGTGCAATGTGTTTCTATTGCATGCTGCAGGCATGAGCAGAGATGGGGGCTGCTCATTGCTTCTCCGCTTCCCACACCGCACAGGCCCCCAGTGGTCACTGGAAGGTGCCTGCATGGCAGACCACAGACAGTCATGCACCTGAGGAGGCACACATTCTTCTTTCTTCCCCCCAACCAGTGGCAACCCGGGCATGTTCCTGAACCCGGATTAGCAGCATCACAAGAGGCAAAGCTTCTGCTTCGCTGACGGGATGGCTCCAGATGCTTTTGTTTTTATTTTTTAGTTCCAGTTTTCTCCTCCTGTCTCTGGCCATGTCCCCATCATGCTGACGTCTCTATACCTGTCACTTGAATTCTCTTTCTCTTACCATCACTGTTTCCTCCATGGTGGGGGCGGTGGGGAACCCCAATTCTGTTGCAGAAGTGGGTCTGTGAAAGGCTGCAAATCATCCTGTGCTAGTCGGGATTTTCCATGGCTTTTCCTTGTCCCATTCCCTTAGGACACCAGGACCTATGGTTTGCATGCTAGCATGCATAGTGGGTACCAGTCAGCATCCTCCAGGGTCACCCAGTAACAGTATTGCAGCGCAGCCAGCTGCCCTCTCTCCCCATAGAACAGCATCATCTGGTATGATGGGAACTTCTGCGCAAGCAGTCCCCTGATGACCCGGGCTCATTCACAAACCAGGGTCACAGGGGTCATGAGCAGTAACTCTGCCACTGTGGCAGTGGCTGGCCATGCATTTTTTGTGTGCTTTCCTCTGCACCTTCCAACCTCCCACTCCTTCTGGCTGCTCAATGTCTGTGTTTGCCCACCAGTCTCACCCTTCGTAGCTGCTTTCTGCCACATGACTCCCTAAGCTTTCCGTGTCCTCAGAGGGTCCAGCTTATCCCTGCCAAGGGGGGCCTCCCTCCCTAGGAGGGAGAGAAAGCAGTAGCATTATTTGGGGGGGGGTCCTCTGAATTACAGATGGCTGGGAGGAAGAAGCGGTGTGCTGGGGGACTGGCATGTGGGGACTAGACAACCATCAGCTGACAGGCCAAGATGGGTGTTAGTTTCCATTTTCTGGGCCCCTCCCCACACCCTAACAGCCAGCACCACAGTGACACCCTGGAGATGGAGCCAGCCGACATATGTTCACCCACACTTGCAAGGCTCCGCACACCACCAGGTGTCGCTCTCCGAGTGGTGCTCCGCAGCACTCTCCCCAAGGAGGAGAGCATCTGCAAGGATGCTCTGTCACCCTTCCTGCCGGTCTCCGCTCCTGATGTCCCAGGCTTGGGGGCTCGAACCTGGATCATCAACATGCCAAGCAGGTGACCCATTGCTTGGTGCCACAGAGCCAGCATGCTTTTGTTTTTAAATAAATATATATGTATAAAGGTATAGCTATGTATGTATAGGAATGTTTATGTATAATACATAAACAAGCCTGTTATTGTAGACATGTTACTTACGCTTTTTATAATCCAAACCCTTTTTTTCCAGTTCCCACTGTGGCTATTGGGGTCATTGTGGTCACATAGCCACATCTGCCCTCTGATTAAGATGGAAGTCGTGGACTTCCCTTCACAGCTGATGAATAGTGCCCCATCAAAAAATGCGTTGGTCATGCTCAGAACAACATTCTCAGCCTTGTCTCCTGCCTCAGTTGGTGTTTCCAAGGCTCACTCTTGAGTTCCATATTTTTTTTTGCTGTTTATTAATGACTTCCCTCAGATACCTGTCCATTGGAGTTCCACCCTCAATGCAGATGATCTGGTGCCGCTGGCTACCTGCCAGGATATCAAGGTCATTGACTCCTAACTGAATGAGAACTTTCACCTAATTCAGTCCTGGCTCTCTGCAAATAAGCTTGTCCTCAACCTAAAGAAAACACAAACGATGCTTTTCTGTTCTTGAGCAAAAATTAGGTCTTGCCCAGAGTCTCTGGTTGTGTTCACTATAGATGGCTTGCCCCTGACAACTACCCGCTCTTTTAAGTACCTTGGTATAACCCTTGACCCCCAACTGGATCTCTCCCTGCACATCTGTAATGTGTGCAGGGTCGTTAACAGTAAGATTGGCATGGTTTACAGAGCCAAACACTTCCTCACCTCCGCGGCATGTCTTGCCCTTGCTAGGGGAGTGCTCCTACCCTCCCTTAATTACAGGTTCCATACTTACACCAATGTTGCTAAGTCCCTCTTGTCCAAATGGGATGTAGTTTATAATAATATTTGCCGTTTCACCCTCTCTGCAACCTGTCTTATGCACTATTGTGAGCTCTACGTCAAACTTGGGTGGCTATCTCCCCCTAACAGTCATGCCTTTGCCTAGGGGTGTTTTGTTGACAAATTGCTCTGGACCGCTACCCCTTCCACCCTGTATCAACAACTAAGAGTTGCTAACCTTGGTTACCCCATAAGCTCTAGTAATATGCTACTGCTTGCTGTCCCAAGGACTTGCATTCCTGTGGGAGATCAAGCCTTTGCTGCATGCGTACCTAGGCTCTGAAACTACTTTATCTGTTCGGGGGGGGGGGGTTATCCCTCTCACTACCTCTTCAGAAAGTTTTTATGCAACCATCTGAAAGACACATCTGCCTGTACTTGCAGTGGGTGAGTGATTCTCCCTTTGACTACTGTATGTGGGCTACTCATTCCCTATGGGACTCGTTGAGCTCCTTGTACTGTGTGCACTGACTCTCTTACCTCAGGTGCTTGTGCTGATACTGCAGCACATTATTTTTGTTTGTTTCTTCTGACTGTACTAATCTGTATGTAAAATTGTATTTTTTCTGCTTGTACTAATTTATATTGTGTATCTTTTTTTTTCTTTTGCTCCCTTCACTTGGACCAGGTCTCATCAGCCCTACCCCACACTCTGCCCCATAATATACTGTCCTCGAGACTTACCTTCCCCGGTGTTCCTCCCTGGCTTACCACCCAGTGCAGGGCCTTCAGGAGGGGGTGGCTTCCCCCATCAGACATCTGGTTTAATGTCCAGGGGTGCCACGGGTCAGTGGTGCGGGGCCTGTGGTGTGAAGCAGGCGGCATCCTGCATGGCCTGACTTTTTTCAGATCTCTTCCTGAGAGGCATTGCATGCAGTGACGTCAGGGGCACACACACACCAATATCTGTGCCACCTCCTGAATGCGCCAGCTCCAACTATCAGACCCCTGGCTTCCACCAGAGGTCTGTCAGGTGACAGGAGCGTCCCCCTCTGAAGGAGGAGAGCAGTCAATAGGATGCACAGTCCTCCCCCCTCCAGTTGGCCCTCCGACACCCAGGTTCACTTCTGAACCTGGATTATTGGCGTCACGAGTGGTAGCGCTACTAGTGCGCCAGCAGGCCTGCCCTTATATTATGTATCTTGATGTTGCCTTTCGGTCACCTATTATGCTCCTGCTGTCATCCTATGTATTGTATTCATTTGTTTGCACTATCCTTACTGTAACCTCCAAGGTCGTACCTGAAAATAGGCATTTAATTGTCTAGTGTGCTTACCTGGTCAATAAAAAATAAATAAATACATGTTATTCCCCCAAAACAGAGTAAAACTAGAATCTCAGAAATGTTGTGTGACCTGCAGTCAGCCAATGTGCACTTGGAAGGTTTTTTTCTGTAGGTATACATACTTATGTGTTCTATTTTACATTGCGGGAGGAGTTATTGTTTGAACTTTTTTTTTGCCAGTAGGATGGGTGTGGGTGAATTTCGGTTGGCAGTATTTTGGGCCGTTGGAACAAGAAGGTAGGCTCCAGACTGGCTGTCACTGAAATAGGTACTGAAGGGAGTTGCCAGGATGGAGAACAGTGGCCCACACCTTTGCTCAGAGCCAGTCATGCCTGACACACTTTTTCACCAGTCTCAGAAAGGTGCCAAAAACAGTACACTCGGAGGCTGAAAAAAATATCCCATCTCCAGTCCAAAAACAGTTACCAATGAGCTGGAATTTCTTTTCCCTTTTCATATGACCCTGTGTTTTCCTAAGAATATGGCTCTGTTTTATCTGTAATTGAAAATGTTTTTCCCCCGGCAGAAGAAAAATGGTTATTTTGTCTGCATAGTATTTTTAGCTGCACCAGATTTATTTTTAAAATGGCAAGCCACTGAGTTAAAAATTATAGCTTTGGTACAGTAAAACCTAGAACACGCTGTGTGGCTTCTGGTCTGAACTGAGTGAAGTAATTCTGCTACCTCAAAGTCTGATCTTTCTCTAGTGTGCCCTGCTGCCTGTAATTTGCACTCCTGTTAGCATGTGTGTGAGGCCGCCAGTCCTAATCTGATTCCTCACTTGGCACGCTCTCTTCAGTAACTGACTCCAGTTATTAAATGCAGGGTTTTATCCTATGTAGTACCCCTTCTGGTGTGCGTGGGCATCTTCTACAGAGGTGCTGGAGCCAAGATGTTGCTAAGGGGACCAACAGAAGACAGAGTGAAATAAACGGACGTTCAAACGGCAGTCGTGGAGCACAAGTACACACATGCATATATCCCAATCCCCACACAAAGGGGAAGTGGTCATTTGCAATTTCACTGTACAGTACATTTGCATAGATTAGTATTTTCCCAAAGTGTCAGCACAATGGAGCCTCAACACTGAGAGAAAAAAAATATTGGACAGAAGAAATCATTAGCAAGGCTTCTAACACATTAGGAATGAGTTTTTAATTTCTTTTCTTTAGGGGAAAGGGGAAATTGTCTAATCAGGAAAGGCACACTATTTATTTTTTAGTTTTATTTATTGAACATTTCAGGTTTACAACCTTAGAGTCAGAGACTCATTTCCAAAGGCACCATATCATTAGACAAATATACACCAGATTGGTCAACATACACAGTTTAAGTACATAAATGTGCTAAAGGAGATAAAACAAAGGAAACACGAATCAGTCTTTGCCAGGATATAGGCCTGACAGTGTCAAAGTACAACTAGGTATTGAGAGAACAGGGAACTACTCTTAAAATGGATAGTAGTGATGGGGCTAGGGGAGGAGTGCAGGAGGATAATCCATTGTCAGGAATACAAGGGGATTATGGGCAGTCACAGCTATTGTTGGTCTGTAGGTGATCCTTGAGGAGGGTTTTAAAAAGGCAGAGTTTTGGTTCAGACGTAATGGGGTATGGAGTAGCATTAACCCAGAGCGGGGCTCGGTAAGCAAAGGCACTAAGCCACAGCTTGTTTCCAGGTGCGACCTGGGAGCACAAGGAAGTTAAGTGACTTGCTCAGGGTCACACGGTATGCAAGTGGGTGCTGTTTGGATTCAAACCCAGGTCTCAAGGTTTGCAGCTCAGTGCCCTTAACCACTGCACTATACTGCAGTCCAGGATAACCTCATGAGTTGTGAAGACCTTGTAGGGGTGCCAGAGTGTCAGCAGATGTACACACTGGTAGTTAGGTGACCAAGGGTGTTCTGTATGTTAATATGGGTGACAAGACCACTCTTATGGTTGTAAGAGTGGGCTGACTTGCATTTGTAAGGTATGAGAACGGCAAACCGAAGGTGAGTGGTTCTGATACCCTCAGAATGTAACTGCGATCACTCTTACAACAGTAAGAGTGGCCATCCCAGTGGCGTGGAGGGCTGAGGCATCCATGCCTTACCTCCTGCCACATCGGTGATCCGTGTTCGTGATGCAAGCGGGCCGCCGGGGGTCGGTCGGGGAGGGAGAGGATAGAGCATCCAGAGGACTGCTCTCCTCTCCCGAGGAAAATGAGGATGGAGTCCGCTGCATGGCTGGCCCCTGGCGGTGGCTGGGGTCTGGCACAACAGATCCATAATGTAGGGGCGGATGCAGGGTAGACGCCCAGCTTGGCATGCGTGGAAGCGTGCGTGGCTCAGCCACTGGCATCATTGCACACCTTCTCTCCTTGCACAGGGTCGGGGAAAGTAAATCCAAGGAAAATCCCAACTGGCGGGATGATGCCGACCCCCCACAGGTGCTGCACCTGGCACCTCGTGAAAGCAGAGGTGAGTCCAGTGGACACCGGGATGACGGAGTTGGGTGGGGGGCGGTTGGAAGGAGAGAGAAACAAATTAAAAAAAAATACAATCAGCAAGAGTGGTCTCATCACCCATATAAATATGTTATTGATTGAGGTCAAGCGCTGATATATGTAATATTTAAAAACCTGGCTAAACATGCCTGTTCCCAGGGCAACTGCACATGAGACACTCTTAACAGAATCCACATGCAAAGAGGAAAGAAGCGCTCCAACTGGTTGAGAGCGCTGCCTTGATCTATAATCAGTACTGGGGGGGGAGTATGCATACATATCTGAGCTACACTCTTTAACGGGGAGGTATGTCGATAAGGGGAAACATCAAAAAGCATTACTTCACACAGAGGGCAGTTACGATGTGGAATAGCCTACCC
Source organism: Neoceratodus forsteri (assembly GCA_016271365.2). NCBI lineage: Eukaryota > Metazoa > Chordata > Ceratodontiformes > Ceratodontidae > Neoceratodus > Neoceratodus forsteri. The sequence goes on along the minus strand of JADMNL010000031.1, from coordinate 133,011,308 downwards.
AGTGAGGCTGTGGAGGCTGGCACTGTTTAGGCTTTCAAAGCAGGACCAGACAGATACCTGAGGGAAAGTGGCACTGAAAGTTGCACAGCATGAGTAGGGGTAACATTTGACTAAGTGGGATAAGCGTCCATAGTAAAATTGGGTATAGACACTGGCATGCAGCAAGAAGGGCAGAAAAGATGGTTCTGGACCCTTACTATGTGAGTTATATTGTTACATGGCATATGATGAATTGTAATTTCTATATACAGGGCTATAAAAGGCAATCATATCATTTGATTTGACCAGGCAATACACACAGAGCTGTGTGAAACAAGATTTTGCATTTTGCAGTTGGTTTGTAAATTAACTCATTGCGGTTCTTCTGTAAGATATGTTTGTCCGACTGTTTATTATAAATTTTGACCAGGGAAAGGTGCATTGAGCTGGGATGGCTTATTTCTGGGTGAGTGCAGGGAGGTGGGTGACATGCACCTGTTTTATTGATGGGGAATGTTTGCCAGGACATCAGGGAAAAGCTCCTTCACTTACCACAGGTTCCATGGGATCTTTAACTTCCACCTGGACAGCCACCAGAAATGGGTGAAAGGGATCTCTGTTAGACATATCATCCGGGGGATGGTGCCTTAACATTGTACCCTTCCCCCATATGCTGCATTACAGTGTCAGTATTGGGTATCAGCCCAAGTTCCTGGCATGGGACTAGAACCTATGACCATCTGATTTTCTAGGTGAGTAAGCAGCCTACTGAACCACTGACACTGCTGGCTTACTAGTTTTATAATGAAAGTGCTTAATCAGGGAGGAAAAGTTGTCAGATTGGGGTTGTGTGCTTGGGGCGTCCCGCTAGTCTTGGCTATGTCTTTTTATTCTGTATGGAAGAACCAAATAAAAGACTTCTTGAGTGAGTGTGCCCTCTGCTTGACTCTTCATTGATTCTTGCTGGTGCCCTGCCTTTTTGTCTTACATTGTGGTTTTGCACCAGAGCACAGCTAGCACAGTAGTGGTTCTTTCTTTGCTCTCTTCACAGACATACATATACACATACACTTACATAGTACATATACATACATACATACATATATACATACATACATACATACTGTACACACACTTGCATGTATGCACACAGTTGCATGCATACGTACACACATACATACACAAAGTACACATACATACTGTATACACATACACAGATTCATTCATAATATATACATGCACATTGTATTATGATTTTATTTATTTCACAAGTTTTACCAGGACAATCATATTGAGCTGGTAACATCTCATTTCCAGATGCGTCAGGGGTGGGGATGGGGGAAGCAGAGAACAGAACAAATTACAGCGTTCAAAAACAATACATGTAAATGAGCATAACAAAATAAATTACAAGAAATGCTTCAAGAATAAAACTGTCATACAATAAACTGCACAGCAAGCAAAAGGACATTAAACAGTGAGCAGCAAACAGTAATAAGGGAGCTAAGAGTAGTGAGTGATGACTGGGGGAAGAGGGGCTGTGCTAGTGTCAGTGCAGGGTGGAAGGCAGCTGACAGAAGTCCACTCCACTATCAGAAGCAGCCGTGAGAGTAAATAGACAAATCACGGAGGAGAGATTTCAGAGTGAGAAGGGAAGGAGCAGAGCGAAGGGGAAGGGGGAGAGACACCTATCGTTTAGGGAGGCAGAACAAGAAGACAGCTTGGCCAGCAGTAGATTTAATAAGTGGGAGCACAAGAGAGCAGAAGCAGGCATTGCAAAAGGAGACAGAGGTGGGGTGGGAGAGAGGAGAGAAGCAAAGTACGAGGGGAGAAAATCAAACCAGAATTTAGAGATAAAGGAGGCACAGTGGGTAAGGCACCTGGCATCAAGAGAGAGGAGGGAGAGGGAGTTATACTAAGAACAGTGGTGGGTGTGTAGGGGTTTGCAAGGGCAAATTGACTGAAGGAGTGAAAGAGGAGGTCCAGTCTAGCTAAAGTGGATTTTGGAGCAGCACAACGTTGCCATAGCTGAAAATGGGGAGAATCATCCTATGGAGGATTTCCAGGGAGAATTTCTCTGCATAGAAGAAGCGGGATGGTTCTCTTATTCCTGTAAAGTGCTTCAAGTTTGGTGTGGGGCTTCTTTTGGATTGCATCCACATGAACAGAAAAACCAAGGTGGCAATCCAACCAGACCCCGTGGGACTTGCAGGAGGAGACATCTCAATTTCTGCACCATCAAGGGTATGACAGGAAGGAAGGGGGGAGACTCTAGCAAGCCTCTGTCTGGTGCCAAAAGTCACAGGGGCTGTCTTCTTTGCATTGAGGGATAACTGATTTTCTTGGAACCAATGCTGGATGTTATTAATGTCCAGTTGAAGCTGGTTCATGTGGTCAGGAGCAGAGGTGACTAGCACCGTATTATCTGCATACATGCAAATGGCCACAGAGGAGCAGCCAGTGGGGAGGTCATTTAAAAAAATGAAGGAGTCGGCCCGGTGGTGCAGAGGGTTGAGGCGCTGGCGCCTTACCTTGGCCCACGCCGGCGACCCGGGTTCGGGAACGGACTTGGGACGTTGGGGGCTGGCAGGGGCAGGAGAAGATAGAATGTCCGTAGGACTGCTCTCCTCTCCTGGGGTGGGTAGTGGGTTGTCGTCGTGCCACAGCGGCCCCTGGTGGAGACCAGGAGCACTGCCGATGCATGCAGGAGGGATCAACTACAAAGGTGGAAATACCGCTACACGGCACCCGGATGACGGCTGCCCGGCTCTCTGAGGCCATCCAGGTCCTTCCAACCTCTCTGTCTCAGCAGGACCCTCAGGGCCAAGTGTTGCACTGGTCTGCCACACCTTGGCTGGTGCTTTCCCCCTCAGAGAGTGACCCATTCGGCAAAGAGTTACGCCCGGTTACCCTGGGGGCTGGCTGCGATTTGAGGTGGAGGCTCAGAGGACGGATGGGTTGGGGGGTCAGCCTTGGCAAGCCCGGAGGAGTGGCTGCTGTGGAGCACATAGGGGTAAAAGAAATAACACAAAAAAAAGGAAAATGAAAGAAAGAATTGGGCCAAGAACAGACCTTTGGGGACACCTGAGTTGATTGGGAGTCAGGGAGAGGAAGTCTCCAATATGGATAGCTTGCGACCTACTCTCGAAGTAGGAGTGGAACCACTCAACTGAGTAGGCAGAGAGTCCAGCTGCCTAAACTTGTTCAGGAGAATGGGGTGGGCAACGAAGTTGGCAGAGGTGACTAGACCCAGATCCATGCCAGAGAGGAGGTAACGGTGAGCTAGATGAGAGAGGTGGAGATGGAGTGGGACTTTCTAAAGCCAGCCAGAAAGGAGTGAAGAAGAAGGAGGATGAGTCAAGAAAATGGGAGAGTTGGGAGAGGACAAGGTGTTCCTGGAGTTTAGCCAGTGTGAGGAGGAGAGGGATAGGATGGACGTTACAATGGGAAGAGGGGTCTCCCCCATTAAGAAGGGGGATAAGTCTGGCAGTAGCCAACTTCCAAGAGTTGGGAACAGAGAATAAGGAGAAAGAGAGGCTGAGGAGATAGAAAATTGGGAGGGCAGTGACATGAGCAGAGAGATACAGGAGTCTGCGGTCAAGACCATCAGGGCTCCCAACCTTGTGTGGGTTTAGAGTCAAAGGAGCCTTAAGAGCAGCAGCAGGGGTGATGGGTGAGAATGAAAAAAAGGGGGGGAGCTGGGCACTAGGATGGGTAGAAGAGGAGAATGAGAAGATAAGGAAGAGGAAGAGGAAGAGAGGAGAGAACAGGCACAGGAGGTGAAAAAGGAATTGAAAGATGAAGATAGCAGCAGGGGCAGAGATAAGAATATCACCCACCTTGAGAACAGAAGAGGGGGCTGGGTCAGAGGGGAGAAAAGGGCATGAATTACCTTCCAGAACTTTTCTTTGGGGGGGGGGTTAAGGTTGTTTTGGAGTGTGTATGCAAAGTGTTTGGACTTTGCAAGCCTAGTATGGGATGAAGTTGGAGGGAGGACGATTCAGAGGAAACATGAGAAAGAATTTCTTCACAGAACGGGTGGTGGACAAGTGGAACACCCTGCCAGAGGAAGTGGTGGGGGCTGAAACAATCACGGGATTTAAGAATGCATGGGATAGACATAAAGGAATTCTAGAGGTCAGGGGTAAGGGGCAACAGACTTCTAGGAAAACAAACTGAACTTACAAGCTCAAATGGGCAGACTGGGTGGGCCATAGGCCCTTATCTGCCGACACTGTCTATGTATCTATGTATGTATCTAGTAGCTTTAGTACAGGCATTATGAAGAGTCCAGTAATCTGTAAGGACAGAAGTGGAGCCAGAGGACTTGTACATCCTCCAGGCAAGGTGATGCACATGATGACAAGCCAGCAACTTTGCTGAGATCCATGGACCTTGGTTCTCCTAAGGGCAGGCGTAATGGTGCCAGACAGTCATACATTCGGAGGTGAAGAATTAGAGGGCACTGTCAACTTGCCAGCTGTAGATGTTAGGGTTGTCAGAACTACCTCTGAGAAGATCAGAACCCTTTTAGAACCCAGGGGTTTGAGTTCTAATTTAGAACTAGAACACTTATAAGTTCTAAGTATTAAGGGTTCTAACTATTAAAAGGACACTGTCAACCCCTCAGGCCACAAAGTGCCCCTAGTGTAAAAACACATTTTATGATCGTTCACATTCTATAGACTGTTTATGTAGCTGGGTAGTTTGATTCAGGTCCCTTTTTTCTTTTAAAAAGTACAAAACTGAGTGCCCACCATATTGGAGTTACCCCACCAAAACATGTTTGTTTACATTTTCTGACCAACTCCCACTGCATCTTTCCTGGACTCAGGAACACCCCAATGCAATCTAGCCACCGATTATGCAGTGGGCGTAGGGGAGATTATTGTATCTTGAATGGCTGCACTGTTTGAGGGTGTTTCTAATGTTCAGGAAGTGTGCACTAAGAGTAGTTGTAGCATGGCAACTTTTGGTTTCACCAAATAAAGGACCGTAATAGGCTTAAAGGCAACTCCTGATGCAAAATGAAGCAGGCATTAATTCCCTAGTAATGCCCACTTCATTTTGCAGTACTATCATTCTCCACACTGGAATCACCAGCCAAGTAATATGTAAAAATACAGAGATCTCCAACCCACCCGCCCAGCAGTCACACTTGTATCTGACGTGATCCCTGATTGTAGCAGTATCATAGCGGTAAGTGGATGAGAAGTACCTGATCAGAAGCAGTCCTAATCTTTGGTGGACAAAGGAACTGTTGAAACATATTATACACTGAATGTGCCTGCAACAGTTGTTTCTGGCTGCAATTGCTTGATTTAGTTAGTGAGCGGCAATGTTAAAGCTGAGTATGCAAATCAGCAGTCCCATAGTGCAGCAGTGTGCAAATACCTAAAAAATCAACAAGTTACAAGCATTTTTCAAAATGCACAACTGTTTCAAACGTCTAACAATATAGCATTTATTAGTGTGTGTTACGGTCACAGATATTATATGTTTAAATGCTACAGCACTACAGCCACAATATAAAAGAATGTGGCATGTGTGAAAACCAAGTGCACACATTAAAAAAAATAAGATCGCCGGCCCAGTGGCACTGAGGGTTGAAGCGCTGGTCGCTACACCTCGCGCCACGCCGGTGACCCATGTTCGGGAACGGGCATGGGTTGCCGGGGGTCAGTGGGGAGGAGATGGATTGAGCATCCGGAGGACTGCTCTCCATCTCCAGGGTGGGGGGATTCGGGTGGCCGGTGCTTGCCTGACCCCTTATGGAGGCTGGGGATTGACAGCACGCAGTCGCAAGCCAAGGGGGGCGGATGTGGAGACGCTGATCAGCGCCAGACAGGAGTGTGCGCAAGATTGTAGTCGCTGGGCGCCATTGCACGCCATACCCGCTGGAGGAAAACAAAGAAACGGAGAGCCCGGCAGCATGACGCCGCTCCTCGGCGCCATTCCTGGAGGGCGCCCCTGGCATGGATCCATCGGGTGGGTTGAGTCGCTCCCCACCACCCTGCCGCAAAGGGTAAGTCGCGGGGTGCAGAAGGGAGGGGGTCTCATGTCCGGGGATGGCGCCGGGGGAACGACGGAGTGTGGGGGGGGGTTGTAGCCGGAGCTCCGAGGAGAGAAAAATAACATAAAAAAAAAATTATGATCAACAAAAACAGATATCTTTCTTTCAAAGCGTTATTGTGTAAAATTGATTTAATAGCACTTGCCATGTTACAAGCGCGTTCATGCACTGCAAAGTTGGGCTATACTAGGGAATAAATGCCTGGTTGGTGGTTGGAGGCACCCCAACCCCCCCCCCGGAAACTGGGCATTAATTCCCTAGATGAGCCCTCCTCTGTCGTGCATTAATGCTTACTTCAGTGATATGAAGCAAAACAAGGCTGGGCATAGTTATACATTATCATGCATTTCGGTTCTAATAAGCAAGGAGGCAGATAAAACAACCAGCAACATCAATGCATTTTAGAGGAAGTAAGCAATCATAAAATGTGTGTTTTTACCTAAAAATAATATGATGCAAAAAAGGTTGACAGTGTCCCTCTAAATAAAATGCTTTTTTTGGTTCAGACATTTTAAAACGGGAGATGCCAGCCTAGAAAACAAACTAATTACAGTATTGAGAATTATATCCTAAAATGTTTTGGAGACGGAGATTATAAGGAAGTGCTGCTTATATGTGGACATGCCAAATGCACGGAACTGTGACGCTTGGCACTTGTATTTTGAAAGGCACAATGTGCATCTCTTTTCTTCATCTGTAGTGAAACAATATTATTGTTGTTTTATCAGTTAAAGAAAAAAGAGGTAGGGAAGGCAGTCAGAATAGCAAAGGCCCAAACTGAGGAAAGGATAGCCAACTCTGTTAAGAAGGGGGATAAGACCTTTTATAGGTACATTAGGGAGCAAAGAAAGACCAAAGGAAGGATACTGAGGTGTAATAAAGGGGAGGGAATGTGGGCAGAGGGTGACAGTGAAAAAGCAGGGATACTGAACGAATATTTCTGCTCAGTGTTCACAAAGGAAGAGGAGGGAGAGATACCTAAACCAAACAAGAGAAACACTCTGAAGACGGGGGTTGATACCAGTCCATTTACAGAAGAAAGGGTTCTGAAAGAACTAATAAAATTGAAGGTGGACAAAGCAATAGGGCCTGATGGGATTCACCCAAAAATTCTAAAAGAACTAAGGGTAGAACTAGTAACACCGCTGACTACTCTCTTTAACAAATCATGGGAGGATGGGGTGGTACCTGAGGACTGCAGGAGGGAGGATGTGATTCTTCTTCACAAAAGTGGGAGCAGGACAGAGGCAGGTAACTACAGATCAGTTAGTTTGACCTCAGTGGTAGGGAAAATGATGGAATCACTTCTGAAGGAAAGAATTGTTAAATACCTAGAGGCCAGTGGGGCACAGGACCCTAGGCAGCATGGATTCACGATGGGAAGGTCGTGTCAGACGAATCTAATAGATTTCTTTGACTGGGTGACCAAAGTAGTAAACCAGGGAGGGGCTGTGGACATGGCCTACCTAGATTTTAGCAAGGCATTTGATACAGTCCCATACAAAAGATTAATACACAAGTTAGCCAGCCTTGGAGTGGGTCCCAAGGTGGTAGCCTGGATAAAAAATTGGCTAGACAACAGGACGCAAAGGGTATTAGTAAACAGAATCCATAGTGAAGAAAGGAGGGTTACTAGCAGGGTACCACAAGGTTTAGTACTGGGACCGGTCCTTTTTAATGTCTTTATAAGTGACATTGCAGAGGAACTGGAAGGAAAAGTATGTCTCTTTGCAGACGACATAAAGATCTGCAGCAAGGTTGATACACAAGATGGAGTGGAAAGGATAAGAAGGGAATTGGCAAGGTTGGAGGAATGGTCAAATGTATGGCAGCTTAGATTCAATGCAAAGAAGTGCAAGGTAATGCACCTGGGAAACAAAAACCCAGGGGAAGAGTACACAATGGGGGGTGAGATACTGACAACAGTAAAAATGGAAAGAGACCTGGGGGTAATTATATCAGATGACCTAAAGGTGGGCAAGCAATGTGAGAAGGCAGTAAGGAAGGCTGGGGGGATACTGGGATGCAAAGGGAAAGGCATCTACAGTAGAAAACAGGAAGTTGTTATCCCTCTGTACAGACAGTTGGTGAGAACCCATCTGGAGTACTGTGTGCATTTCTGGAGACCCCATCTCTGCAAAGACATAGACAGAGTGGAGGCTGTCTGGAGGAGGGCAACCAAAATGGTGCAGGGTCTGCACCAGAAGACATGAAGAAAGACTAAAGGAGCTTAATATGTATACCCTTGAGGAAAGAAAGGAGAGAGGGACATGACAGAAACTTTTCAAGTACCTCAAGGGAATCAACAAAGTCCAAGAGGGTGGTATCTTTCAGAAAAGAGATGTGCAAGAACAAGGGGGCCAACACTGAAGATAGAGGGGATGGCTCAGAGGTAATGTGAGGAAGTATTTTTCATGGAGAGGGTTGTGGATACATGAACAGCCTCCTGAGGAGGTCGTGGAGTCAAGAACAGTGGGGAATTCAAGAATGCATGGGACAGACATAAGGCAGTCCTAGTGGGGGGGTAGGAGGAAGTAAACTGTTGGTTAACTAGGATCTGCAGCTCATCTGTTAGGTAGGAAAATGGTCAGACTAGGTGGGCCAAGCGGTCCTTATCTGCCGTCAAATTCTATGTTTCTATATTTCTATGTTGTGCTGTGACGGTAGGCCTTTTTTTTTTCTCCTCTCAGTATGTCTGCTTTTTCTCTTGTATGAGGTGACAGCTTGGTTCAGTTGGTAGCACATCTACTTGAGGGCCAAAAGGTCATGGGTTCTGGTCCCACACTGGGACTGGGCTCATACAATTAATGCTGACTCCCAAGTGCAGTACTGGGTTGATGTTGTCCTGTCGTGGTGTGCTGTTCTTCAGATGAGATGTTAAACTGAGGTTTCTTCTACCCATCTCTGGTGCTGTCCTGGTGGGTGTCCAGGTGGTAGTAAAAGAACCCAAGGCACTTTTTGCAAGAGCAGGGAATTTTCCCCAGTGTCCTGGCCAGCATTCCCCTTCATATAAAACCAGTTCATGCAGTTGTCTAAGGCTGTGTGTGGGTGTTCTCGTACAGTATGTACAAAATGGCTGCCACTACCCGTTCAGTCACTTCACTACCAGTCTAGAATTGCTTGTAAAGCACTTTGGGGTACAATGTGCATGAAAATTGTTATATAAATGCTGATTATTCTTCTGCTTCTTTTTCATCATCTCTTTGCAGAGTTCTAGACCAGAACCAGAACCCAGAACTTCAGTGGGTACTGACAACCCTAGTAGGAATAGGGGACCAGGCCAGTTCACCAGCATAGCAGTAGCACTACCGCTTACAACGATGATGACCTGAACTCAGAAATGAATCAAAGTCATTGTAGGGTCAGAAGTATGTGTGGGGGGGGGGAGCTGAGCATCCCAGAGGATGCTCTCCACCTCGGGGCAGGAGGGTTAATGATCATTGCTACTGCCACGTGGGTGACCACAGGTAGCAATGCAAGCAGTGCCATGGAATGGGTGGCACCAATGTGCTCCAACGTGCAACACACACACACACATATGCATGCATGCATGCACACATGTCGAGGGCACCATTGACATCCCACAGTGGCTGGGTCAGGAAAACAGAAAAAGACTGACAGGCATGGCAGGAGGGCATCCACCTGTACTGCGAGCCCCCACCACCGACCGAGGCACTCCTCTCCAATTGCACTGACCGAGTCTCTGTCAGGGGGCAGGGCCCCCTCCCGAAGGCCCCATTCTGGGGAGGGTAACCTAGGGTATTTATAGGAGAGGAAGTCTCAGGTAAGGCAGGTGAAGGGCCTGGGTGTGTGGGCAGGACTAATGGGGGCCACTTGGCAAGAAAAGTATAGTAAATTAAAAAGAAATAGGGGACCAGTCGATCGCTACCTGGTCAGCATAAAGGCAGGACTAATTCAGCAATCAGAAAGTCTGGAGCTGAGCTGGCCCAGTGGCGCAGAGGGCTGAGGCACTAGGTGCCCCACCTCTCACCATGCCAGTGACCCGGGTTCGAGAACAAGCTCAGGTTGCCGGGGGTTGGTGAGGGGGAGAGGATTGAGTTTCTGATGGACTGCTCTCCTCTCCTGGGGGGGGGGGTAACACTGTCTTGCTCCTTGGCTGCCACCTACTGGAGGCCAGGTGGCAGTGCCAGATTTAGAGCAGTGTGAAAGAAAGGGCCGCGGTTAAGTAGCATGTGTGCACCTCCATGCGCACATGCATACAGCCTGCCGTGGAGGGGGGAATGGGAGAAAATGGTGGCTGTAGGCTATATGAAGCATTGCCTGCCTGCCCTCACCCTGCACTGTCGCCGGCTCGCCGACCCTCCAAATCTGGATGAAGGATCTCTGGGTTGGGGGGGGAGGACAACCCTTCCCTTCTCGGCCCTGCCATGGGGGAAGGGGAGTCCGTGGGGGATATGGGGCTCAGTGGGCCGGGGAGGCAGATGTTGGGCGGAGGAGGCAGGGACAGGGCTGAACAGCCACCTGCGATGTGCCCAGAGGATAAATACCTGTATTAACAAAATAAAAGACTAGAGCTGGATGAATTTTTGGGGGCTTTGGATCTTACGCACACTGAGGGTGTCAGGGAGGGTACTAGCATCCACAGTATGATGGGGATAGGAGGAGAAAACACAGTCCAAGAGGGAATGATTTAGAGATTTGAAATTACAGCGAATGAGGAACAGAGATGGGTTGAGTTAAAAGGAGGGACTTCATATTAAGACAACATTTATGAAGACAGGAGGAAAGCCAATTTCAATTGAAATCACCTAGTACGGGTAACTCTCCAGAGGAGGCCTGGGAGGAGATGGTAGTCAGTAACTCAGTTCCTGAAGGTGGGGACACGCCAGGGCAGCAGTAGACACTGGCAATAAATACAGGTGCAGAAAAGGGGAGGGAGAGTTTGAGAAGGAGCATCTCATAGGCAGAGGGGACAGAGATGTAGAGCGCAGGCTCAAACTGAATGTCTGAGGAGAGGTAGATGGTGACACTGCCACCCCTCTTTGCTCGATCCTGTGGAAGAGTGGTGAATTCAGGGATGACAACAGTGTAATCAGGGATCCCTGGGGACAGTCAAGATTCTGAGATTACCAACACATCAGGTCTGAGGTTAACCATAAATGGTTGCAACAGGTCAGCCTTAGGGAGAAGGCTGCAGATGTTGACTACACCACTCTCAAACCTTTGGGGAGAGAGGATGACAGGGTAGGGCCAGGGCTGAGGTCAGTATCTCCCGCAACTAAAAGCAGCAAGGAGATGAGGAACTTAAGAGAACCTGTGAGACAGTTATAGGAAGGGGAAAGGGGGGGGGGAGAACGAGGAATAAGAGTTAGAAGGTAGAAAGGCTAAGGACCTGAGGATTTCAAAATGAAGCCGATGAGAGGAGACTACAACCAGGATGACAGGAAGAATGAGGTAATACAGGGAGACTGGAGAAGGGGAGGGTGGGGAGGGTGAAGAAGGAAGGGTGGTGGACAAGGGGAGGTTAAGATAGATGGAAGGAGGGAGGGAGGTGATGGAAAACAAGAAGGGGAAAGAAGGAAGAAAGAAAGTGTTAGGAGCAGCATAGTGGAAAGGTAAAGCAAAAACACCCTGCAGTATACACAAATAGTATGGGAGGAGAGGTTTCACTCAGATGGAGCAAAAACTGAGTAACGTGAAAGTGTACTTTAAAAAAAAAAAATCTATTTATCCCCTGCGCTGACTGGACCCCATCCTCCGGTCTCCCCAACCCTGTCACCCTGGCGTCCTCCAGGACTTACTTCATCCAGTTCTTCCCCCAGGGCGTACCCACCCCCCAGGTCCCCCTAACACCACAGAAGACAGGATCTGGTTTGCTCAGATTCTTACCTAGATGGCTGGGTGCACGGCCTGTGGGAGACCAGTGTCATCCTACTAGTCAGTGCACCATTTTTTCCTTGTTCTCTCATTCCTCCACCCCCATAATGTGGAGGAGGTGGTGTGTAATGGTGCCAGTGTTGAGCTGTGCATGCTTCCAGGCATCTGCACTGCCTTGCGCCCCCACGTGCAATGCCAGTGCTCTGACCCACAGGTGCCGCTATGGAGTCAGGCTAACACAGGGTGCCGGTCCCACCCTTCCGCAGAGGAGAACAGCAGTCTCTCAGATGCTTGATCCTCCTCCCAACCACCAGCCCTCTGACCCCTGAGTTTGCTTCCAAACACTGGTCGAAAGTGGTCTTGACCAGATGTGGGAAACCAGAATTTAAATAATTTCCAAGAGGCTAGAATACAGATTGGGAACAAAATAAATGAGTTTAACTCTGGTGAGGAAAAACTGTTAAAACAAATGGGGAAAATGGTTTCAGCCAGATCAGGAGGCGGCTAGAAATTAACAATAGAAGATGGAGGCAGCCCACTGGTGCAGCAGTAGTGCTACCGCTCACAGCACAGATGATCCAAGTTCAGGAGTGAACCCGGATGGGTAGGCCCAGGGGAGGAGGAGGAGCATCCAATGGACAGCTCTCCTCCTCTGAGTGAGGTGGGAGCAGATGATCAACAACATTCTGACTAACGGCAGTGGCCAAGTGACAGTGTGCCACAATGAGCCTCAGAGAAGAAGTGCTGGGGCAGACGTCGGCATGCAACGTGCAAGAGTGCGTGCTGCGCTCCATGGACGTCATTGCACATCCTCAGTGTCAGGGCAACCTATAAAAGAGAGAGAGGAAAAAAAAAAACTAGCGAAGCTCAGAGACACCCAGTCCTGGCTCCACTCTCTTTCCTCACCTTGTGACATGCAGTGTTAGCTTATCCCCTACTTCCTCTTCTCTCATGCCTCCTGGGGGGGGCACTGTATCTGTCACTACAGTCTCTGGGTTAGTCATGGGTGAGTGTGGGTGGGTTGGAACCTCAAAGGAAAAGATGTGGGATACATTAAGCTACACTCTGATAGGGGAAGCAAGTATAAACAAAAAGAGAAATAAGGGCTCACTTAGAAAAATAAAAATCATTAGAATTTAGAAGGAACTAATTGCCTTCACACTGGTATGGTGGAAACTAGAATACAAACTAAAGAGGTGAGGAGCCCTTGACCCTTCACTACCTCTTTGTTAACCCTCATCAGTAAGTATCTCAACACAGGACGCTGAGGCCCGTACCCCTTCCTCCCCCCCCAACTTGGGATGGTTTGGGGGAACCGGACGGCAGTGGTGCCTCCTCCCCACTTTGCTCTACTTGAGTGTACAAGGCAACAGCAGCGGTTGTTCCTGCTATTTGGGAGGTGGAGGTGAAAAGAATACGTCTGTCAGTTAATAGATCCCCACCTTGCCTCCTGTTCCTTAAGGGAAGAAAGGGGGCATAGTTAATATCTCTCCCTTCCCCAATGGCTGCACGTACTGAATGCCTGAGTTCACGCATATGGGATATGTAGACTTGGTTTACCATGTAAGACTACAGATGTTGTAGACATGTAAACGTTCAATAAAGATTATATTTACAAAAAAAAGGGGGGGGATTTGTGCTACACTCACATAGGGTAAGGCCAGAATTTAAATTTAGAAGGGAGGGAGGGAAATATAGGCTTTGCCCTGACAGAGGCTATAAATAATCAGTTGGGGTGTGTGGCCACAGACTAACTCAGATAGAAGCTACAGTAACAACCCCTAACAGAAAATTAAATTAGGAAAATCACAGCAATATTATAAACAAAAGGGGCGCCAGAGAGCCAGCTTCCAGGCAGCACGTTTTTCCCAGCTGCTCTGAACTTTGAGCTCCCTTTAAACCACCTAACTAAAAATTTTATTTGAAAATTAATAGTAAAAGTAATCTCAGCATGTTCAGGAAGTCGTGGGCTATCAGAAGATACCAAATTTGCGATGGGTCACACGAAACAAATGCAACCCCACTCCTCTGCAGTTCAGAGGCCTACAACATCGCAGCAGTAAGCAACCGAGGGATCGGATACAATACAATCTGCGAGGTCGTTATTATCTAAAGAACCTCCATGGCAGACCATCCTGGAGTCGGTTAGGGCGATGGACTCTGAAACACAAAAAACTTTGGGCAAACTGGAGAGCCATGATGCCGCCCTTGCCGCGGTTATCTATATAGCAGGATGTAGATAAATGATCCTTGGCTGCACAGACAACTTCAACCACATTAATAAAAGAAAATCGGCAACTGCGGAGCCATTTAGAAGGAGTGGAGAATGCTATGAGGGCTGGCAATGTTCGTTTTATCGGTTTACCAGAGGGTGCGGAGGGGGTGAACCTATTGGTCTTCCTAAAGACTTGGCTGGCAGAGAATCTGAGTATCCCTGAGGAGTTTGAGTGGTCGGACCTCAGGCAGGCTTACAGAACTACACCGAGGGTGCGGCCTGCGGATGCAACTCAGCCCTGAACAGTCGTTTTGCGGACCATCGGCTCTGAAGTCCAGGACATTCTTATTAGTGCTGCTCGAGCGGCCTACCCCCTGGAGATACAAGGCTGTGACATCAAGTGCTTCCCGGACCTCTCCTTCCAGACCCATTCTAGACGCAAACAATTCAAAGCGGTCAGGCAAAAACTCTGGTCTCTGGGGATCGTACATTCTTTCCTCCTCCCAGCGCAGCTCTGAATAACTTATGGTGGCAAAAGTTGGCAATTTACCAACCCCAAGGACGCGGGTTGGTGGACTGAGAAAGCGGAGGCCGAGTTTCTGTACAAAACAGCGAGGGTTCCCAGCGCTGAAAGCTCTCACTCAGAGGGATGAGTACCTGAACTTTAATTAAAAACTTTGTAGTAACCCATTGTAGTTTGTTTCATATCTCCTGCTGTGTTAGTTTGTTTGCTGTTTTGATGAGGGGGGTTTGCCAATTTTGGGTACATAGGTCTACTGATTAAAAGGGGAAAAATGTTTGCAATTTTATTATAGATGTAAAGGGCCTGGATGTATAATCCCTCATGTACCATTGCACCTTTCTTAAGGTTATTTTATTGTTCTAATTTAAACACAGCTTGAAGATTTAGGTTATTTAAAGCCTAATGCTTGATGTTCCTAAAATAAATAAATTGTTGGGATTTCTGAAATGTTGGTGGAGAAGGGGAGTTATTGGTTTTAACAAAGAATTCCTGTCTATTTTATAGGTCTCGAGGTTATAACACTGCTGGTTAGTGTGGTATATATTTCTTGGATATTCTACCTATGGTATGGTTAACAACCCAGGCCACTGAAGCGGCTGGCATGATGGACATTTAATTGAGACTTTTGGTCTATTATTATACCAAAATGTTGTTTTTTCTCCCCGACTCCTAATGTACCAGAATGTAAGAACTATATATCTGTGTTATTACAGTAACGGAAATTGTCTTTTTCCTTGTTTTCTCTTGCATGAGGATATTAAATATATTGGTTAATCCAAAACAATAAACAGAAATTTCAAAAAATATTATAAACAAGGTAGGCAGCACTAACAAATGTCGGCTGTAAGGGGAAAACCATAAATATGCTCTAATACAAACAGTAATACAAGGCACATTTCAGTGATGTTGGAAGTACAGGGTAGAAGAATTCTGAAATGGATAAGAAATGCAGTTGTTTAAGAACATGCATAGGACAGAGCAGTTACAGTAATTATGGCCCAATAAAACAGCTGAACTGTAATAACAGGTAAAAGTCTCTGAAACACAACAGTGAGAAGGGAGAACCAATCCTGTATTTACTTAATGAGGGCAGGTGCGTGCATACACTGAGAGGCAGAGTGGCTGGCTGATGGCTAACTCCACAGTTGGGTGTCCACAGTGAGATGCCTTTATTTTTTTCCATATTCTGTTTATCTTCTGGTTCTCCCCCCTGGTGGCCCCCTTCTGACCACCCCCCCAGCCCCATCACCCAGCTCCTCCGGGAATTACCTTAACCATCGTCCTCTGCCACAAGACTTGTGAGTGTGCCCGGCCACCGGTGGGAGGTCTGTGGGGGTCAGTCCTTCATCACGCCGCCTGGGGAGGATTTTCCTCTATTTTCTGCCCAGGCCCACAGATGTACAATGGGTGCGATGTCCAAGCTCTGCTTCAGTGGAGACAGCCCCGGTGCCTTGGACGTGAGGTCCCTTCTCTTCATGGGGATAAGCATGTGCTGCCACCAAGCCATCGTTGGGTGGCAGGCAAGCAGCGTGCCACTCTAACCCCACTCTCCGAGGAAGGAGAGCTGTCTTGGCATGCTTGATCCTTCCTCATCCTGCCAGCCCCCCAGCAACCCGGTTCCATTCCCGACCCTGGGTTGGTGGTGTGGCAGGAGGTAAGGTGCCCAGCGCCTAAGCCCTCCACACCACTGGGACAGCTAAGTGAGATACCTTTAAGCTATGGCCTTTCAGCATAAGGACCACAGTGGGACATACACACAAGTATACATTCATACATACATACATACATACACACACACGCAATAATCTTACATATGTATACATACACATACATTCACACTACACACATACCTATTGTACATGCATGCATAGTCATATGTACGTATATACACACATGTGAACACTGTACACAGTCATACATACATACATGCAAACATAGGCATATTTAAAACAGATGCATACTGTCATACATACACACATGCAGTCATACACATATATACATACATGCACACTACATATAGCCATACGTACATGCATAGTTATATATACAGACACACACACACACACACATATATACATACATGCACACTACATATAGCCATACGTACATGCATAGTTATATATACACACACACACACACACATACATATATATATATATATATATATATATATATATATATACACACACACACACACACACACACACATATTGTACATTAACACAAAGAGTCACCAGCCCGATGGCACTGAGGGTTGAGGCGCTGGATACCACACTTTGCACCACGCAGATGACCCATGTTCAGGAGCGAGCTCTGGTCCCAGGGGATCAGCAGGGTGGAGAAGGATGGAGCATCCTCAGACAGCTCTCTTTCTCTGGAGTGGGGGATCTCACAGCAGTCGGTGCTTGCCTGGCCCCTAGCGGCGGCTGGGGGCTGGCACACCCAGGCTGTGCCTACAAGGAGGGGCAGAGGAGCAGCCATTGGACGGGCTGTGGGCGGACACGCATGTAGTACGTTCCCGACGGCATTACATGCTCCACTGCCAAGAGGGAGAAAAAGTGGAAAAAGAAGGCATCCTGGTCGAGTGGCTTGATGGCTGTCTGATGGAACACCAGCTCCTGAAATTGGATCCTGACAGGGTGGGTGAGTTGGGGGCTACCCACCACCCTGCTGCAGGAGGAAATCCACAGGGGAAGAAGGTGAGGACCCTAAGGGAGTGAGGTGCAGACAGACGGCGACTGGAATCCCAAGGGGATGCCAGATAATGGGAGCAGACCAGGTATGCCAGGAGAAACAGAAAGGTAAAAACAAACAAAAAAAAGAGTCATACATATAATCTGAAATGTTGCTTCACCTTTTGGTCCACTGCCTGTATTTCTGTATTCTTTTGCCCTTGTTGTAATTTTATGTTATTTGTTGGTAGCACACCTGTAACTTGGCTACATTTACTGTAAATCAACCGGGTCATTCCTGAAAAAAGGGATTTTTTCGTCTAATGTACTTACCTGGTCAACAAAAACTAAATAAATACATCAATATATAGCCACACATTCATACACTCTCACTGCACACACATTCATAGTCATATAAACATGTATACCATGGAAGGGGGAATACATTTGGAAGGTAAAAACTGTTATTTCCACTGCAGACACGGCTCCTGTGAAATAACATGTTATTTGTACACTACCGATGCTGTCTGCACAGCAGCTATGTTATTTGCATAGTAGCCACAACCTTTGCTTTTCTCATGAGCTGGTTCCCTGTGAGCAGTACATCAAACACTGGTGCTACCTCTTTGACCATACAAGTAAAAGTCTTGGCTTTTGGCTTTGTGTCATTAATAAAGTGGGGGAAAAAAAATCTGTAAAGATACACACACACACACACACACACTCTGGGAACTTTTTTTTCCCTATCTACGCATGACTTTTTTTGCACTGAAGTAGACAGAGACAAACCAATAAAGATGGGAACTCCCATGATATACATTAGTTATCACATGAAGTAGCTCTAGATATGCATGTTATCTAGTTTGAAACGTTGTTACTGCCAGTGTGCTGCACCACTCAGGCTAGTGTGCAATAGCAACAACATTCAAACCAGATAACATGCATATCTGGGCTACCTTACTGATAATTCATACAACCAGCCTGCGGCCAAATTGTGTGTGGGTACTGCGATAACGCCACACCTGGGTGGTTGAAGCACGAGGTTGCAGGCCAAGTGCGTTCAACATCCGAGAAGTGACGTCATCCCAGCACGACACACACCCTGGAGTGCATTATTGCTATTATACAATGGCCAATGTTTGAAGAGAATAAAAAATAAGAAAAAATGTTTTCAAATATATTTTTACTTGTTTTTCTGCATGTGGAAGTATATTTATATAAAAATAAGTTCCCTTTTCTGTTTATCCACTGGGGGGAGTTGTCTGCACATTAGGAGCATTGCTGTGATGCTTTGTTTCTAGGTCCCGGTTGTGGTCATCTTTGGTTCGCTCTGCACTCTGCCCCTCCCGCCCCCATGTTGCTCGCAGTTCTCCCAGTACGCATTGTTGTGGTGTTTACATGTACCGGGAGATTAAAGTTATGTTACCAGAGGTTGCAGGTGCCAGACAGTCACCGCTCTTGCCTGCCTCCCAGACTGCTGAAGGAGACGACGATGGAGGGCGGGAGGGAGACTGTATTTGTCTGTGTGGTAACTGGACAGGTAAGGTGTTGGAAAGAAAAATAAATTAAATAAAGTGAAAAGCGAGCGAGCATCACAAGCACCACAGAGCCGCGTGCTGACTGAAAGAATTGCATTCTCGCTCGCTCCTTCTGTGAAACTTTCCAAACAGGAGGGGACTTAAAATAAAAATCTAATTTCTTTTACCAGTAGTAATGGTAAAATTATATAGATATTACTGTGTGTGTGGGGGAGGGTGACTGGTGTATAAGATGAAGGCAGGCACTACAGTTGGGAATGTTACAGGGAAAGCTGTGGCGGGTGCCGTTGAGACGGGGTGCAGTGATTTTTTCTTTATTTTCTGAGGTTGTGTTGCTGCTGGACCTTCATACAGTGATGTTATACTGAGATAACATCACTGGTGAAGGAGAGCACCAACCAATCAGAGACAAAGATTTTTTTGCATTGTATAATCCTGTGTATACCATGGGAGGGAAAATACATTTTGCAAATAAAAAGTGTTACCTTGACACAACATGAGCAAAATAACTGAAGCTGATCACTGAGCATGCTCAGAAATTGATTTCGATCATTTTGGCCACACCGAGCATGCTCAGAAATTTATTCTCACATGTGGTATGCCATATAGCTTTTGATCATTACGGGTTAGCATCCCACATGAGGAGTCTTAAACAGAGGGGTACAGTTTACATTTTTTACTTTTTTTCCTTTTTTACCTTTTTATCAGTTCTATCACAAAACATTTGAAATCCTGTGATATACCTAGGATATCCCATGAGGTAGTTCAAAAATATGATTGCTATTTGGTGTAAAATGTTGGTGTCATTGTTCCCCTGCACTCGTGCCTTCACTTCACTCAGCCACTTGTGCAAGGGGACAATAACACCAACACTCCACTCCAAATAACAGTAATTTCTAAGGGCGTGGTTACAGTTCACTATCCACACTTTGGCAGTTCAACTGTTAATAGGCCGATTCGTCAGACATCTTCAAGTTAAGCTCCTCCCATCACCCGGGCAGTATAGCCTCCGGCTCTGCCTCGTGACATCAGATCTTTCTTTCCTCTGGAAGGGACACCTCTCCTCCTCCTTTGCAGCTCTAGCAGTGTTCAAGGTAACTAGTGTGTATCACATTTTGGTGAAAAACCTTCGATCGTTCTAATTCTTCCTCCACTTGTTCTGGCTCTGCCTTTGATGCCTTGATCTTTGGCATGGAAGAAAGAAAGTAACACAGAGTCAAGTTCTGCATTCAGTGTCAACAAAAAATGTTGAACACTGCCCCCCCCCCACGTGTCCTGCCTCTACTTTATGGGAGTGCAGCATGATGTGGCGGGTTGGGGTCTATGTCAGGTGATACTTCCAGTGTCGCTGGATGATCGACAGGCCAGACTCATCCTTGGTTAGCCCTCAGAGAGGGACCCTAAGGAATGACTGAAGGGCTGCAAGAGGGCCTTGGCTGCAGCCGGATTTGCTTCACAATTTGCAGCCATTGAGGAGGAGGCAGCAGCAGCAACCATGGTAGATTCTTTGTCGGTCTTGGCGCTGCTCCTGGCTAGGGCCAGCATTGGCGGGTCCTTCACAGATTTACTTGAAATGTGTTGGGTTCTCCAGACCTTTGAGAAGAGCCCTTCTCACTGGGGCAAAAAACACAAATGCTGCTGGTGCAGATCATGGGATTAGAAAAGATCAAGATCCTCCTACTCCCTTGACTCCATCAATTGCTCTAACTTGGTCGAATTGCCTTCAGTCGAGGGCCAGGTCGAGGGCTCCTTGGTAGCTCTGTCGGGCTTGTTGATCTCGACTCTGATCGAACAGGCTGTTGAGATTTTTCTCGAGCCTTTCGACCAGTCACTGGAGGAGCCTGATGATGCTTCCCAGACCCCAGTGCCTCTGGTCCTCACAGAGGAGGACCTGGCTTGGTCAGTGTCCTTGATTGGATCACTCTGGGATCAGCCTCAACCTGTGGTCGTGCCTCTGAAGCTGGTGCTACTGAATTTAGCCCAGCATGTGGTCTGTCACAACCCTCCAGAGGACCTTCCTCAATGCTGGCCTATGGGTCAATGATCAAGGTCGGCGCTGTTTGCGCTTTCGATCCCACTCAATTGGGAGGTGCTGCTGTCAATGTTCCTTGACCTCCACATTCTCGGGCGAGGAGAAGCACTGCCACAAGATGCGGTAGTGCTATAATGAGCTCCTCTGGCAGCAGTGGACTATCGGGGGATGAGGTAACATTCTACCCTCTGGATCTTCAGTTACCTGGTATACACCAGTCATGCCGTCTCGGGTCACCCAAGGTAGATGTCCCTGGCATCTGCTTCTCCACTGTTGTGGGTGGAACAGCCACTGCCACAGCCTTTGGTGGGAGCTCCCAAGAAGGACTCCTGTGCTGCTCCCAGCTTGCGAAGCTGGCTGTCAGCAGAGATCGCTCACCCAGTCCAGGGACAGCAGCTTGGTCCATGGCAGTAAAACAGTTAAGGGCCATTTTTTGAGGAGTCCTCAGATGGCATTTGAGTGGTCGCCCATGCTTTCCTCAAGGACCCACACTGTCAACTGGGACTTGGTTGAGGAAATGTCCATCGACCATAGGCTCATATCTTTTGAGGCTTTACTCTGCCTCATGTTGGAGTCCATGAGTGTGCCCTTACAGCCAGTTCAGAAGAGGGCTAAATACCCCTTCACTGGCATCTTGGACAGGGAAGATTTCCCAGGGTTGCCTTTCCCATGGCTGAGGACATCTTGGTACTGGCCCTGGCTCTGGCAGCGTCCAGCATCCTGCCTAGTACCATGCATCCATATGGTCCACAAGTGTGCAGTCCTTTCAGGGTTCTCAGACCACCCCTCAGCTGAGGGTTGGTCTCTGACTCAGCCTTCTTCAAATCCAGTGGACAAGCCTCCGGACAAAGAGTCCAAAAAGATTGACCATGTGGCCAAGAAAGTCTGTGCTGCTGTGTCACTGGGTCTCAGTCAGGAGAGCTATGCTGTGATGATGGCCACTCCCTGTTGAGAGTGCTGCTGGATATCCTCCCTCACCTCCCAGTTGACTGTCAGCTGCTAGTGAAGTTGGTCAGAGATGAGGGTCAATCGCTGGCTAAACACCAGCTCCAGACATGGGGGATTCTTGTGCCTGTGCCATGGCAACAGCCGTTGCGATGCATTTCTGGGCCTGGCTGTGGCTTTCCACTTTCATAATGGATACCCAGCATAAACTGGCCAATGATCCATTTCTGGGCACCAACCTCTTTGGCTCTATGGTGGAAGGACATCTCACTAAGATTGCGAAGTCCAATGAAGAAGGATCCAAAGGCTCAGAAGTCTAAGAAAAAGACCTTCAAGTATTGGTCCATTCTACCACAGCAGCCTTGACAGAGACAATACCAGGCCTGGCATCCGAAACACACGTTCAGCAGCCAGCAGGAAACATTGGGGGTAGAGGAAGTTGTGACCCTCCAGCCCCAGTGGCCAGTGCCCCCTCCAAAGTTGCCCAGTGATGGGTCAGTAAACCACCTGTTCTCGCAGTGGGGCACCCCTCTAATGAACCTGTTTGCCTCCTGGGAGAACAGACAGCTAAGGCTGTTTTGTTCCCACCCACCCCCACCACATTCTGGGACACGGTTGGGAGTGCCTTCACAAGGCCCTGGACCCCAGTCCTTGTGTACTCCTTCCCTCCCTTCCCCTTGATCCACAAGGTGGTGGTCAAGGCCTGGAAGATCCTGATAGCTCCAGTTTGGCCCAGATAGTTCTAGTAACTGAACCTCCTCAGCCTCAGGCCTCTGTGGTGGTTGCCTTTTCACCCAGACCTGCTAACCGGATAACAGGGGAAGGTCCTGCACCTGGACCTTCACTTCCTGCAAATCTTGGCCTGGTTCCCGAGTGGCTAACATTCCAGGCCTTGGGTCTCTGGAAGATATGCTCCTTATTGTGGAGGCCTCCCAAAAAGAGTCGAATTGCAAAGGATATGCATTTAAATGGAAGAAGTTCTCTATATGGTGCCAGGTCAAGAAGTTTGATCACCTTGCCTGTGCTGTGGTGAGAATCCTTGATTACCTCTGGTCCCTTTCTCAGTCAGGTCTGTAAGCGATGACCCTTAAAGTGCACATAGCAGCCATCTCTGCTTACCGGGGACAGGTTGGTAAGCAGACGATGACCTAGGAGAAGGTGGTTGGGTGTTTTTTTTTTGTTTTTTTTTAAGTCCTTGACCACTTGTCCCCCTCCAGTTCATAAGCCACCACCACCTTGGAACCTACTGCTGGTGCTGGCTATGCTCACAGGCAAGCCATCTGAGCCTATGCACAGGTGTGAGATATCACACCTGTCATAGAAGAGTGCCTTCTTGGTGCTGTCACGTCATTCAGAAGGATGAGTGAGCTCCAGGCGCTCTCGGTGGAGTCTCCTTATCTGATCTTCCACAATGACAAGGTCGTTCTTCGGTCCCACCTCTCCCAAAGGTGGTATCAGAGTTTCACCTTAACCAGGTGATTAATCTCCAATATATTTTATATTTTAAACTAGCAAAATGGTTGCAAGAGTGGCAACTGGGGTTTAATGCAAAGAAGTGCAAGATCATGCACATAGGGAAGAGAAACCCTGAAGCCACCTATAGGCTGGGAGGGGAGTTGCTGGCAGTCACAAGGGAAGAAAGAGACTTGGACGTCATCATCACCGATGATCTGAAATCATCCAAGCAGACCACTAAAGCAGTAGGTAAGGCTAGAGGGATGTTGGGGTATATTAGTAGGGGTATCACAAGTCGGAAGAGGGAGGTAATAATCCCCCTTTATAAGACACTGGTTAGGCCCCATCTGGAGGCCACACCTTCATAAGGACATTAACCAAATTGAGTCAGTCCCGAGCAGGGCACAAAATGGTGCAGGGACTGCATCAGAAAACATATGAGGACAGATTAACGGAGCTCAATATGTATACCCTAGAGCAAAGGAAGGAGAGAGGTGATATGATCGAAACATTCAAACACCTTAAGGGCATTAACAAGGTGAAAATTTAAAATGTTTCAATATAAGAAAAATAGCAGGACAAGAGGACACAGCATGAGATTAGAGGGAGGCCAATTAAGGGGTAATGTGAGGAAGTTCTTTTTCACAGAAAGAGTGGTGGATGCATGGAACGGCCTATCTCAGGAAGAAGTGGATATGAATACAGTGCTGGGCTTCAAACAGGCATGGATAGTCATAAGGGAGTAATTCAGATGAGTATGAATAGATAGGCCCTTGACAGAGCAAAGGCCGATGGCACATTCGTAAGGCAGAAAAAGAAACGGGCAGACTGGATGGGCCTTGAGGTCCTTATCTGCCATCAACTTCTATGTTTCTATGTCCACATAGTTATGTCCCACACCTCTGTTTGGGACACACACTGATTAGCAATTTCATGCAGTGTATCTAATTTTTACTTAAAATGTGAGGATTTGTGATAAGGGAAAATGTGAGGAAGTTTTTCTTCACAGAGTGCTAACACAGTGGGGGGATTCAAACATGCATGGGATAGACATAAGGGAGCCCTAGATGTGGGGAAGAGAGGCAAAAGCCAATGACCAAGTAGGGTCAGCGGCCGCTGATGCAGGCAGGGAATATGGGCAGATTAGGTAGGCCTAGCCATCCTTATCTGCCATCAACTACTATGTTACTTTAGCCGGCCTGGTGGTGCAGAGGGCTGAGGCACTGGACGCCTTACCTCTCACCACACCGACAACCCGTGTGCGGGAATGAGCGCGGGTCATTGGAGGTCGGAACGGGGGAGAGGGTGCGGTGCAGGATTGAGCTGCCGGCTGGCAGCTCTCCTCTCCAGGGAGGGATCTGTGCTTCCCTCGGCTCTTGGGTGTCTCATGGTGGAGGCCAGGAGGCAGTGCAGCTGAGGAAGCCAAGGCACTAGGCCAATGGGGTTGGGGAAGAGGCCATCACCAGAGCAAGAGGGAGCATGCGTGCCTCCACGCACATGTCTCTCTCTGTCTGGGGCCTCGGGTAAAAGGGGAAGATAACCAGGAGGAAAATGTCAGGGGCCGCAAAAGGATAAAGCCTCTGGGCCAGATCTGGGGGGTCTGCCAGGGCAAGTATAGCACTGGAAGCTCCCGAAAGACCCCCGAAGTCTGGTAGGTTGGCAGACACACAGCTGCATTCTGCCAAAGGAGCACAAATACCTGACAGGAAAAAAAAAAAAAACTATGTTACTTACTGTGCTGCTGGTTTGTTTGTCTTTTATCTTGATGATATCGATGTCCCTCCAGTCCGCATTTTGAGTAACTCGCCTCTAGCGGCACATCCCACAATCTCCCACAGCTGATGTCAAAGCCAGGGAGCAGCCACGGGAGCATGTATACAGTGTACTATGAAAAGAGATATTAATAGCTCCAGTTTGCGAGTTGGAGGTCTTGGTGGTATACAGAGACCTAGGATAGACTGGTAGTCGACTGGCAGTCTGTACTTGGTCTTGGTATACCACTGAGCCCTCAAACTACCGAACTGGAGTATTAATAGCTCCATACACAGGACACCACTATACACACTCCTGTGGCTGCTCCCTGGCTCTGATATCAGCTGCAGGAGATTGTGGGATGTGCTGCTAGAGGTGCGTTACTCAAAATGCCAGCAGGAGGGACATCGGGATCATCCAGATAAAATATAAACAAACCAGCAGCACAGTAAGAAAAAATTAGACGCACTGCACAAAACCACTAATTGGGCATGGGGACATAACTATGTGGACGATTTCTCTCTAATAACCCATCTTTGGCGGTCGACTGCCAGCTCCATGTTCTAGACCTGTGGAGAGTGCTCACTACTTATAAGGAGCGCATGACTGGATTTCAGGGTTAGGCTTGCCAGCTGTTTGAAACATACGCTGAAGCCGTGCCTGGCAGACTGGTGGCAAAGCGGATGATTGGCAGGTGGATAACATCCTATATCAATCTCTGTTATAGGCTGGCTGATAGGAAGCCTCCCAGAGGGCATAGGGCTCACTGCACCAGACATACTGCTGCCTTAGTGGTTGCCTCCAGGGACACCACCATACAGGAGATCTGTAGGGCTGCTACCTGGAGGAAAGTACACACATTCATCTCTCATTACAGTATCAACACCATATCATGTTGGGATTTGAGGGCATTGGTTCTCCAGTCTTTGTTTGCCAAATGGGGTGTGTGCCTTGCTCCCTCCTTTTGGAGAACTGCTAGGAGTCTGCCAAAGTGTGGATAGTGAACTGTATCCATCAACTTAGAAATATAGGTTACTTGCTGTAATACCATATTTCTAGGAGGGGTACACAGTTCACATCCACATAGTCCACCTGGTCTCCCCTGGCAAGTGGCACACAGATCCCTGCTTCCAGTGTGCAAAGATCTGATATCATGGATCAAAGGCAGTGCATACACCGCCCAGGGTGTGGGAGGAACTTAGTTTGAAGACATCCGACAAATCAGCCTGCTCCAGTGGAACTGCCGAAGTGTGGATGCAAACCATATACCATTCCTAGAACTACGGTTATAGGTAAGTACCCTATATATTTTGAGCAACCTCACGGGATATTCCCTATATATAGGATAATGTATGGGCAACCATACACAACACTGTTTCCACCGAAGGGTTGAGATAACATCATAGGAACTTCCAAGAGCGAAGCTCAAGAGGTCCCATATGTCATCTCAACCCCAAGATGGAAACACATGATGACTGGTGGTTTGATTGCATATATATTATTTTTTACAGTATACGACTAAACAAAATGGACAGAGCTTTGGTATTTATGTTCTTAGTAAAAACAAAGAAAAAAATTACTTTTAAAATGTAAACTATGAATGGCAGATTTGTGTTTTAGGCGACGGTGGGTGGCAGGGAAGCTTAACAAAGAGACTGTTGGAACAAACTTCAAAGGGAAATGTTGTGGTACAGTAATGATATCACTACTATAATACAACTGTTTGTGACCTTTGAACTGTACTAGAATAACTTGTGGCGATCCTTGAACTGTCCCAACAACAAGACAGTTGTATGTCTAGAAATCCATACGCAATAGGGGCTAACCATATACTATATAGAGAATACTGGTTGGGCAGCCATGCGCAAGCAGCCTGTGCTGCCACCAAGAGGTTTAAATGACAGCAGACCTGGGGAGCAAAGCTCGAGAGATCCATTGTAATCTGAACCTCGAGGTGGCAGCACTGGCTGGTTAGGCACGGTTTTGCCCAACCAGTATTTTATTTCTTTATTGAATTTTGGTAACCAGGCAAGCCCACTGAGACAATGGAGTCCCTTTTTCAGGGGCAACCCAGAATTTGTTACATAAAATAGAAAAGAGCAGTTATAATACAGTACACAGCACACAGAAGGTAGGATTGATCTGAACAATAACAATCATGATACAATCAGCGATTGACAGTATTAGTTACATACATTTTGTATACATCAAGGAGATAAAGGTAGTAAGTACATACATTACATGAGATGAAGTGTGTTTCAGTTTCACAGTGCTTTTGCAGCAGACATACCTGGTCGGACAGAGGCAGCTGCCTGAGAGTAATAATATAGTATTTACACAGGAGAAGGAAATCAGGCAAACTAATCAGCCCATTTTTTATACTGTATGGAGATCAAAAATAAAGTTGTTTTTTTTTTTTTAAATGTGTAGCAAAGGTCCACACTGTGTTCCGTTTTGCGGTATCTGTTGGGAGTGCAGTGTTTTTTTTCAGTTCTGCTTTCATTAGAGCTGGTCATGCGGACACTGTGTTCAGCTGTGGAAAAAGCTGTTGTGCCCCAGAATGGTACAGCTGCGTTTCATTATCTTTGCACTGTGGTACAACAGCGTTTTGCTTAGGACGAAAATCCATGCAGAACAAGCTTCCTCCGTACACTACACTGTATATTCATACTTGCACACTGTATGCGTGCACACACACACACAGTCATACATGTGTATACGTACAAGTCATATGTACACATATACACACATATGTGCACATTGTACACACGCATGCATAGTCATATATACATGAACACTGCACGTGCACATACATACTGTACAAACATACATATGTACACAATGTACACATATACATACTGCACACAAATAGTCACGCATACATTTAAATACATTCAGACTGTACAGTCAAACATACATGCATACATGTGCTGTACATACTGTCATATTGTACACACATGTACATAGTTATATGTACATATACACAAATGTATTTATGCAAACTTGCATATATACATACACATATGTGCATACAGTACACACAGTCATGCACACACACATACATACTGTAGACACTGACACATCATACACAGACGTACATGCACAGTCATATTATTATAACAAATTATGGATCGAGGAAGCGCTCCTTTCCCCAGCGTGTGAGGCACTCTTATTCTGTGAAGAGCGTCTAACATGCAGATGCCCTGGAAACGGGCATGTTCTGGGAAGTTTTTTTTTAAATACATTATTGATCGCTCTCAAGCAATAATATATTACTACGTCCCCCGTCGCCACTCGTTGCTGAAAACGAGTGGTTTCATTTGCCCTCAGCTCGAGACAGAACAGCTCAGCCGCTGTTCCGCCAGCTGGAAGGCATTTGAAACCTCCTCATTTTCAGCAATAAGTGGCTCCGGGGGCGCATTAACCCATAATACTGTACGCGCGCATGCACGCACACACACCTCTACATGTCTGTATAGGGTATTTCTTCTATTCGAGGACATCAAGTACTAGCGGGTGGCTTTCACTTAACTGCCGTCCTTGACTGTTACATATCTAAACTCTATCCATGTTTTGTGAGTGAACTCTCTACACCACACAAGGAGGACATAACCATGTGACTGAGGAACAGAAAGTGGCAGAACTGTTGGCATCAGTGTCCCAACTGAATTTTTTTTTGTTTTGTTTTCAGGGGGAGGAGGAAATGAGTTATACCTAAAGAATTGCAAAATCAAAGCTTCCTGTCAGTTCACTGGCTGTGTGCTTATTGGACTGTGTTTTGATTTCCCCAACCTGGATAGTCTGCTGGCTACAGGCAGTTTGCGTTCACATGATGGTGTCAGCTGGATAGCTGGCTACAGCCTGTCGCTAGCTGGAACCATCCCCCAGAGTGAAACAGAAGACTTCTCGTACAAGGCTGGCTTGTGGCCTGGATTCCTGACATTCCAGCATCTATCTGTTTCCAGTCCAGCATGCTTGACTCTTTGTTAGCGTTCTAACAGTGACTGCGCAGTTGGGAGGCTACTGATCTGCTACGTCATACCATGGTGAGAGTTGTGTGTCCCTCTGTGTGTGTGCATGCGTGTTTCAGTCCTGTACATGAAGGATATTTTCAGGTAGCATCTTTGCTGCAAATATAACAAAATATAACAGGCTATAACCAAATTCCAGATAGTCAAATATTATATTTTATTAAAATGAAATTGTAGGCCCAGCCAAATGTTGAAGGCGGAGTGCATCATGCTTCCATTTGGGCAACCTAGGTTCAAACCACAACCTCCACCACCTGCATTCACATTGTTATGCTAATATATAGGTTGCTCCCATGAAAGGAACCCGGAGTCCAGTAAGCTGACTCATAGAACAAATATATGAATAATAAAATAAAACTGCTGTGGACTGATTGGAGTCTGGTAAGCACTCGGGTGTGAGTGTAGTTCAGCGGTAGCACATATGCCTCTGAGCCAGAAGGTCCTGGGTTCTAGTCCTACATTGGGGATTGGGTTCATACTATAAATGCTAAACACTGGCACCTGAGTGGAGTACCTGGGGGGGGGGGGAGTTGTACAGCCGGGTTTGTGCCGTCCTTTGGATGACACGTTAAACTGAGGTCCCTTCTGTCCATCTGTGGTGCTATCCTGGTGGGTTTCCAAGTAAAGGTAAAATAACCCAAGGCACTTTTCATAAGAGTAGGTGATATTGGCGGCTCAGTGGTGCTGAGGATTGAGGCACTGGAAGCCACACCTTGTGCCACACCAGCGACCCGGGTTCAGGAACGGACTCAGGTTGTTCGAGGGTCAGCAAGGACTGAACATCCGGAGGAATGCTCTCCTTCCTTGGGGAGGGGGGTTTGTGCTGCGCGCATCAGCACAACAAGAGGGGTTCGGCCCACACCCAGGGTGCTTGGCTGCCTCCGTGGAGGTGGAGACAGCTGCTGTGCCCATTGCACGGGCGCAGGGGAGAAAAAAAAAACAGAGGAAAATACCGGGACCCAGCAGGACCCATGATGGCCTCAATGGGCTGGAGGATGTACCTCCCGATGTCTGCGGAGGTGGTAAATAATGTCGTGATAAAAAAAATAAAAAAAAGTATCCTGGCCAACATTTCCCTTCCCATAATACATGCAACTGTCCAAACCTGTGTTTGGGTGCTGATGTATGAGTTGGCTACCACTACATGCTTACTGTCACTTCACTACCAGTTTCTCACTGCTTGTGAAATACTTTGGGATACAGTGTGCATAAAAAGCACTATATAAAAGACAATAATTCTTCTCACCAATTCTGAGAGTTAGGAGTGAGTCTCTGTGTCAAACGAGCAACCCCTGTGGAGGGCTATGGGCAGCGTGGGATGTTGGGGGTGACCACGGCACATTCCGTATCCCCTCCCAAAAGAAATACAGCAGGGGATTGGGCATAAAAATCTATAATGTTGGTGGAACAAGCCATAAAATGGCTCCTGACCGGTGCATGACGCAACACTACCTCATCCATGTCATCTGCCTCTGCATCTACTCTCTTGCTCCTCACCAATGATCCACAAACATGAGAGGAAGCTTGGTTTTCAGGGCCTGCATTTGGGGCTTTCTGCATGGGGTGCAGGCTGTCAAGAGTATCGGTGTCTGAGTCATTTCAAGCAGCAGTGCTTTGAGTCAGACTGGCAGCAAGTCTGGCTATCTTGCAGGGTCCGATGCAGGGGTCGACAACTGGGTGACCAGAGTTAAAAAGAGAATTACAGTTTTCAAATTAACTACAGACTGAAATTTCAGCTGGCCAAATGGAAACTGAACTCAAGTTTGACTAATATTTTGGTGGCCATCTAGAACACTGGTGCGTGTGGGGGGTAGGGGAAGTCTCAGATCCAGGAGGGAGTTACGGGGTTAGAACGCTCCCCATTTAAACCCCCGATTGCCCCCAGATGAGTGAATTTTTCACTTTGGACACCATTAAAAAATAGGTAGAACCCCTCCTTTTATCACACTGCAAGCTCTGCAGAGGGGGAGGTGGAGTTTTCACTAGTTCATACTGTGGATGGTGGAATGGACTCTGTATGGGCCTGTCAGTTATCTGCATAGACATATTTCTGCTCTCTTTTGATTTGGGAAGCTTCCTTTGCAATTGTGCAGCTTTTAATATAAAATTCATATCTTGGAACTATGTTTTTTTAACCTGTATCTATGTTTTTCCTAAGTTACAATGATCATGGTTTTGCTCTGCTACAGTGAGTGACAAGTGTGCCCCAGGACACTTTTGACCAATAATGTTCTACCTAAACAAACCTGTAGTGTATGGCTAGCCCCTATTGTATATGGATTTCCATATAGTTTTGTTGTGGCACAGTTCAAAGGTCATGAAAGGTTGTTGTGGTATTGTTCTGATGCCACAATGATACCACAACTTCTGAGCCTTGACCCAACTGGTTCAAGACACAGGTTTAAAGAAAGAAGTCGGGGGAAAAATAGCACCGTTTTGTGAGACCCGAGGATGTGACTAAGACAGTTTGGGCATCGACAGCCATAGACCGCTCCATGCTACCGAACAGTATTACTTTAGCAGTTGTTTTTTTTTTTGTTTTAAATAAACACTGCGGCAATAGATCATATCTTTCAATTGATGGATGAGCAGGAGCAGGAGTGACGCAGTCGCAGAGTGAGGTGCTGAAGTGAGCAGGAGCAGGGATGGACAAACTGTGTAACAGTAAACTTTTTAGGGGAAAATCATACACTATAAAAAAATGGTGTATGGCTGCCCATATACAGCTAAGGCTGTGTTTCCATCTCTGGCAAGTGATGACATCATGGAGACCTCTCAAAGAGCCCTCTCAAGATGCTCTATCCTCTTCCTCCTCCTCCGGCTAACCCCCTTGAAATTGCGAGCTTGTAGCAAGACTTGGGTCGTCGGCACCACAAGCAGTAGCCCTACCACTGCACCGGCTGGCTGACACCATATACAGCGTCTTTTATACACACCATATCCCAAAGTGCTTTACAAAGCAACGAGTTTGATACTGGTAGTGCAGGGACTGTATGCCGTATACATGCAGCAGACAAGTGCACTAATAACCCACATGACCCCACAGCTTCACAACCTTGTCACCAAGAGACGGAATGTTGGCCAGGACACTGGGGAAACTCCGATCCTCTTACAGAGAAAAGTATTATGGGATGTTGAACTTCCACCTAGACAACCACCAGAGACAGGCAGAATGGACCTCGGCTTAAATCCTCATTTATAGGCTGGCTTCATCAACAGTGCAGCTCCCCCTAGTGTAATACTGTGGTGTCCATGCTGGAGATTAACTCAAGTGTCTGATGAGAGACTTGAGCCCAAAGCCCATCAGATCTTCCTGGCCTCGAGGTGAGAGGGCCACCAGTTGAATCATGGACACTGACACTAGGAAGAGCGTTTTGCTGCATCTGCTGACCCAGCATCAACTGGTGCAACTCTATGGGACTCTTTCGCTGTAGGAGGAAAGAGAGGAAGGGTTTCTGCCAGCATGCATTACCTTCAGAGAAAAACAACAAGCCATTTTAGGACAGGAAGAAACTAAGCAGCAGACCCTTTCTTCACCTCAATAGCTGCATCAGCACGACAGTAGTAGAAATTGTTTTTCATTGTTTTGCTAGTTATTCCCCGGAACAATTTAATTCCAAGAAACACAACTCTTTTGGTTTGGAGATGCTGTAGTCCTGACCTGGCAGTACATCCTGTGGGACTGTTGAATACCTGTCATTCCAGAAATGCCAGGAAATAACCATGTGCTCCAGTTGCCCCCTCCTTACAAATTCCCAGCCTGCATTCTTGTCTGATGTTTGCCACTCAGATCCAAGCCAGTCTGCAGCTCCAATCCAATCTCTTCCCGAACAGACTCTGGAGTTAAAAATTTCCCCTACATCTTTCCAGGAACCAACTTGTTTTTCTCGCAGAGCTCATTCTTCCCACTCCCTCACCTCACCCAAAACCACACATTCTGCATCGGAACTTGTGCTGCCTTGTGCCATGTGTGGACAAACCATATAAGGGCAAGGGCAGAGTCCACGAAGAATTAGGGGATGAGTAGAGAAGGCCTGCCTCATTGTTTCCTCCTGCTCCTGTGCTGACACGAGACACTGGCTGTGGTGAGTTGTAGTATTGCATTGCTGTTCTACAGTCTGCCAGATCAATAGGACACACTGCAGGATCGGTGATGCATAGATGTGATACTCATGAAGAACTGTTTTTTTTTTTAACATAGGTAGTTATCCTCATAGTGTTGCTCGGCCCCCTCCCTAAAAATAAAAGTGATCTGCCAACCATGACATCCATTTGTCCCAGACCTACATCCCCCATGGCTGTGGGTGATGGAATGGTCAAACAGTCTCCCTTCCATATCCTGCTTTCCTGGGTGTCTGGGGCAGTGACAGAATGGGCAAACTGCCTCTCTTCCCTTCCCTCCTTTCCTATGATACTGGGGAAGTGAGAGTGGGCAAACAACACCGCTACCCTGCACTGTTTCCATGGAGCATCAGGGAGTGACAAAGTGGGCGAACAGCCTCCCTTCCTTGCACTGCCCACACGGGGTACTGAGGGCAGTGACAGAGTGGGCAAACAGTCTCCCTTCCCTGCACTGCTTCCCTGATGCACTGGGGGGCAGTGACAGAGTGGGCATACTGCCTCCCTTCCTTGCACTGCCCACATGGGGCACTAGGGGAGTGATAGAGTAGGCAAACAGCCTCCCTTCCCTGCACTGCTTCCTGAGGAACTGAGGGGGCAGAGTGACAGAGTGGACAAATTGCATCCCTTCGCTGCACTGCTGCCCTGGGGCACTGAGGAAGTGACGGATTGGGGAAACTGCTTCCCTTCCCTGAACTGCTTCCGTGGGTGCTAGGGCAGTGACAGAATGGACAAACATTCTCCCTTCTCTACACTGCTGCCCTGGGCAACTGGGGGGCAGTGACTTATTAGGCAAACAGCCTTCCTCCCTGCACTGCTTCCATGGGGCACTAGAGGAGTGACAGAGTGGGTAAACTGCCTCTCTTCTGCACTGCTTCCCTGATGCGGGGGGGGACTGACAAATTGGCTAATGATCTCCCTTCCTGCAATGCTTCCATGGGCACAGGGGGCAGTGACAGAAAGAGCCAACAGTCTCCCTTCCCTGCACTGTTTCCCTGAAGCATGGGGGGGGGGCAGTGACAGAGTTGGCGAACAGCTTTCCTTTCCTGCATTGCTTCCCTGAAGTAGTGGGACGGGGACATTGACAAGGTGCACTGGGGGCAGCAATAAAATGCGCAAATTGCCTCCTTCCCTGGAGCACCGGGGGCAGTGATAGAGTGGGCAAACAGCTGTCTTCCCTGCACTGCTTCCCTGGGGCACTTACCTGGTCAGTGACAGAGTGGGCAAACAGCTGTCTTCCCTGCACTGCTTCCCTGGGGCACTTACCTGGTCAGTGACAGAGTGGGCAAACAGCTGTCTTCCCTGCACTGCTTCCCTGGAGCACTGGGGGCAGAGACAAAGTGGGCAAACAGCTGTCTTCCCTGCACTGCTTCCTGGGGCACTTACCTGGTCAGTGACAGAGTGGGCAAACAGCTGTCTTCCCTGCACTGCTTCTCTGGGGCACTTACCTGGTCAGTGACAGAGTGGGCAAACAGCTGTCTTCCCTGCACTGCTTCCCTGGGGCACTTACCTGGTCAGAGACAGAGTGGGCAAACAGCTGTCTTCCCTGCACTGCTTCCCTGGGGCACTTACCTGGTCAGAGACAGAGTGGGCAAACAGGTGTCTTCCCTGCACTGCTTCCCTGGGGCACTGGGGCAGTGACAGAGTGGGCAAACAGTTGTCTTCCCTGCACTGCTTCCCTGGGGCACTTACCTGGTCAGTGACAGAGTGGGCAAACAGCTGTCTTCCCTGCACTGCTTCCCTGGGCACTGGGGGGTGGGAGGGAGTGACAGAGTGGGCAGTTACCTTCCCTGCACTGCTTCTATGGGGCACTGGGGCAATAGGTGGGCAAATGGTCTCCCTTCCCTGCACTAATTCCACTGGACACTGAAGAGTGAGGGTAGGAAAACAGTGTCCTTTCTCTCCTCTGCTTCCCTGTGGCACTGGGGCAGTGACATAGTAGGCAAACAGCCTCCCTTCCCTTCTCTGCTTTCCTGGGGCATTGGGGGGGCAGTGACTGATTAGACAAACAGCCTTCCTTCCACAAGGCACTGGGGCAGTGACAGAGTGGGCTAATAGCCTCCCTTTACTTCACTGCTTCCCTAGGGGCACTGGGGGAGTGACTGATTAGGCAGCCTTTCTCCCCTAAGACAGTGGAGCAGTGTCAGAGTGGGCAAACTGCCTCCTTTCCCTGCACTGCATCCCTTCCCTTCCCTTCTTCAATGATGCACTGTGATAGTGACAGAGTGGGCAAATGGCCTCCCTTCCCTTCACTGTTTCCCAGGGCACTGGAGGCAGTGACAAAGACGTCAGACAGTCTCCTCTGGGCATACGGCCTCCCTTTCCTGGGCACTAGAAGCCAGTGACAGAGAGTGCACCGGGGCCAGTGACAGAGTGCACTGAGGGCAGCAATAACAGTGTACTGGGGAAGTGACAGGAGTGGGCAAATGGCCTCCAGTCACCACCAGAGACTACAGCCAAAACCTGCAGTGGCATTCTGGGCTTGGGATGTAACCCCGGATTGCCAACATAGTGTAACATAAAGGTCAGGTGCCCCATGCCCTCCCTCTCACCCTAGAAGCTGAGCCCCTCACCTCCATGTTTAACTCGCCCCACCATAGGATTCCATGTGTTAAGAGCAATGCCATGCCAGTGAAGAAAATGTTTTTTTAGTACAGTAGACAATACCTTCATTAGCCCAGGAGTCTATGCATACAAGCTTTCAAGACTTGCAAAGAGACTCAAGAGGTCTCAAAGGTCTGTATGTTAGAACTAGTCGTTAGCCTAATAACAGCCCCATCTCGAAGGTGATTATTTCTGTTTCACCAAGTCAAAGTGAAACTTCCCCGTGTTTTATTTATTACAAAAACTGAAACTTTAAAGAGCTAGCAGCACTAAAAATAACAGGCAGAAAATGTTAGTACTTTTTCAAAGCAGTCCCTTATTTTTCATTTCTGAAGTGTGTGTGTTTATTAGATGGTTTTCTACCTAACATTATTGGGTGTAATGTGGAAAGCAGTGCTTTACCTGGGAGCAGACATTATCTAGTTCTGTTTCTCCCCCACTACATCATCAGCATGTGACCTTATTCATTGTTACATCATAGGCCCTGCTGCCTGATTTGTAACGTGTGTCACAAGTTACCAATCAAGCAGCAGGAGACTGGCTCTTCTAGGTTACTAGTGATGTCATACTTCATGAGGTCACAATGCTGATGATGTGTAGGAAGGAATAGAACATAAACTATGTCAGCCTCCAGGTGCAGTGCTGTTCCACACATCACGCCTAGTACTGTCAGGTGGAAAATCATCTAATTAGCAAAACAGAATAGAAAAAAAATGCTTCAGATATAAAAAGTGAGGAGGTGACTACTACCTTAGCTCTTTAATGGGAAGTCAGGTTCTCCTTACTGGAAGGCTGGCATTCCCCAGGAAAGAAAATTATTGTTCCACCCAATCCCACCTAGGTTTCCTCCACATGTATTGTGTTTCTAGTGAAAAGACCTGCTGTTTGATTTTGAAGAGCCTTTGACATTACATGGAAGTTTTCTTAACACGTAATATTTAGACATACTTTAACTGGTAAGTCAGCTATTTTCCTGTTATTTACTCCACCCCCATATACTTTATTACTAAGGACATCTTTACAAAAACATGATTCTCTATCACTTGGTCTTCAACTCCTTCTGCTGCTCGTCTACAAGTGATGTCATAATCCTCTGCAGTCCCAATATATTAACGGCAGACTCGATGGACCTCTTTGTCTCCTTCTGACATCAAATTCAAATTCTATGTTGTGACATCATACTTGGTTGTCACGGAAATCATTATGATGTCAAAAGCAGAGGATCAATGTGGTTACCCTTAAGGGACAACCTAAATTGTCAGGGGGATTCTAAAGGGAGGGTCACAGTGGGCAAGACTGGCCGGGGAGGGGGGATAGGTAGGCAGGTAGGGGGAAGGCGTAGGATGTCAGTCACTATGACTAACATGACAAAGTAGGGGTCAGCAGGTGAGGATTGGACGGTGAGGAGGTGGGGGGCTACGAGGGGGTATAAGATGGTTAGCAGAGCAAAGGATCCCCCTCTTTTTGCTGAGATTCAAATTTTGCAGCTCAGCACTTCGACTGACAGGATATTCGGGGGATTTTGAGGTAAGGTAGAGGTTTAGGCATGGTTGTTTGGAAGCCAGGAACTGGGAGGCAGGTTTGTGAGGGTGAAACAGTACCTGGCATAAGGAAAAATAAGTTTTCCTGGCTAGGTGAGGGAGGGAGTAGCAAAATTTAAAATCGGGACCATGTGGTGGGAGTAGGGGCCTGTATTGTCCAGGAGAACGCAAGGGGGAGCATTTTCTTTGTGGGGGCCAAGCATGGACCAATGTGCTGTTAGATAAATTGATAGGCAGCATTCATTGTCAAAGTATATATATATATATATATATCACACACACACACACACATCCAATATATATATATATATATATAAAAAAGAAAGATGTACCTGTGGTCCAGGAGCATTGCTGGTGGTCAACTGCCTAGAGGAGGCTCTAGTGGCCAGGATTCCATGCAACACGCCAGAGTTGATAGCAGGGAGGGCCGAGCACAGGAGGAAGCCAGGCACCTTGTTTGTCATGCTGCCGTGTTGTTGTGGGGCTCCATCCTCATTCTATGTGGGGAGCAGGTGAGATGGAGAAGGTGCCAAAGGGTAGCCATGCAGAGGTTCCGGGACAGAGGCCCTGCGGGCGAGCGCCAAATGCTGAGAGCTTTCTTGGGTTCCGTGATCACAGCCGCAACCCATTCCAAGGTAAGTGAGAAGGGAGCATGGCCAGAGAGTGGGAGGCTCAGTTGTGATGATGTGGCACCGTGACAGTGGGGCAAGGACCCAGCGTGAGGTGGCTTTCCAGACGACCGCTCTAAAGAAAGGAAGACCAGGGGAGAGGTCTGGGGTGTGATGGTGGCGAGAGCGCACTAGGAGGTTAGGCCTTAGCAAGGCCTGGTTGCACCGGGGGGCTTTGAAAATGGTTGGCCATGTAGCGCACTAAAGCAAGGAGTGACGCACAAGAAAGCAGGCTTATATTTGTAGTCCTATTTAGGAAAAGCAGTGCAATAAGAAATTGCTTAGGGAATCATGGCAAAACAGATGAAGTGAACAGAAAAACGATCGGGGTTCAGTGCTGGTGGGGTTGCAAGTAGCAAGGTTGCGAGGGGAATAAATTGAAATGCAAAATAACCCTATGCAGCGGTTGGGGGGCCATTGATTGCTGGGTGGCAGGCAGAGAACTCGGGGGTCTTTTTGTTTTTAAAGAAGAGGAGTTTGATTCTGGGTGCAGGCTGTGTACGTAAGGGAAGGAAGCACATTGACAAGCAACTGATGGGGGTTATTTTGCTGCAATGACTGGGGGGGTCATTTCAGAATACCTGATAAAGAAAATTGGAATTTGTGTTTGAATACAGGGGCTAACTGCATACAAGGGGATAACAATAAGGCCACAGCTTGGCTTATTTAGCAGTTTTGAACCTGCTCATGGTTACATTTGTGCACTTTTAGAATTAAAGCACTTTTAGAGCAAAAATCATGGTTACTTTAATGCACTTTTAGAGCAAAATTGTCCTAATATGGAGAGGAGCAGTATAAAAAATATATAATAATAAAAAAGGTGATAACCACGGTTTGTTTTATTTATACCCCCAAGTATTTATCAGCAGGATGGCAGGGAACGGAGAGATTACGAGCATCCAGACGATGTTGAAAGTCAATGAGATGCTGGAGATGGCATGGAAGAAGGCGGCAAAGGAGGAGGCCGCAAGGGCAAGAGCTAAGAAGGCACCGGTGAAAAGCCTGATGGTCAAAGTTAATGAACTGAGAGAGGCAACAAAGCTGAAAGCAGCAGCTGAAGCTGTGGGGAAGAGGAAAATGCCAGCAGGCGGTTCCGGGAAGAGCCCAGCAGGAAAAAGGCCACTGCAGAAGGTGTCGGAACAGGAACCAACTGTGGAACCGGAAGGCGAGGAGGTTAAAAATGGTAAGGACAGGGGAGACCAGAACCCAGAAGTGGATTTAACGGAGTACCTTGCAGGCATGCAGGGCAATATGGGGGATAAGAGAATAGAAAGGATGGAAAAGGCACTGGAGGAGCTAAAGGCAGCTGGGGATAAGGGGAACAATAAGAATATCAGAGTGGGCAATGACGGGGTGCCAGGCGACACTGGGGGACCATGTACCCCTGACTATTAAGAAGAAAATATGGAAAGGGGAGTACGTGGACATTTTTGCGTTGGTAGACAAAGAGACGGCAAAAAGGTACAAGCAAAAGGAAATGGTAGCAAAATCCAAGATGGAAATGGCCTTAGCAATAACGGGAAATAAGGTTGAGGAAACGAGTTATAAGGGAAAAAATAACGACACGTGGGAAGTGGGTTTTACCATATTCAGCGCCATCCTACTGGAAAAGAAGCTTGAGTTAGCCATCCCACTGCTTACTTACACCGCTACCAAAAAGGATGCCTATAAGGCAAAGCTGGGTATGGGTTGGTTAAAATATGATGAAGCTTTCAGGCAGAGGATGGCGGCTAGGGGGGGATCTGAGGTGGGATTCCACTCATTCGGAGTTGTGGGTAAGAACCTTGTCAGGATATGGCAGGAGCACAGGGGAGGGAAGTAAGCAAGGGGGTAGCAACCAGCAGCTAAAAACATGCTGGGGCTTTAACAAAGCTTTGTGCTCATGGACCAATTGTAAGTTCAGACACGTATGCTCAAAGTGCGCAGGGCAGCATCCAGTGTCGTGTTGCAGGGCGATGGGAGACAGATCAAACGGACACAATGGCAGTAGGCAGTTTTTTCGGGGGGCATCTTGGGAGGGAGCATTTCAAAATGGGAGAGGGAAGGGATTCCAGGGGAGAGGGGGCTATGGCGCAGGTGGTTCTGGGACTCAGTGAAGGAGAGGTGGGAAGGGGGAGGGGGAATTTCAGCTAGCTAGGACACCAGTCAGGGTGGGGGTGGTTAGGGAATGGTCAAAAGGGTACCATACATACGGGTAAGTAGAGCATTAATAGAAGGTTTTGATAATGGCTTCAGCCTGGAATATCAGGGGGTGAGAAGGAGCATGAGAGCCAAGAACCTGGGGGTCTATAAAAGTGAAAGAAGACATTGTGGAGAAGAAAATAAAGAAAAACGGGAAGTAGGAAGGGTAGACAGGCCATTCGAAAAGCCGCCATTTGCAAATTTTAGAGTCTCACCACTGGGTATAGTGCCAAAAAAGCAGTGGGGAGAATTTAGGCCGATCCGTTATTTGTCGAATCCAGAAGGAGCATCGGTGAATGACCAGATTCCCGGGGAGTTTAGCACAGTGTCATACGTGGCACTAGAGCAAGCAGTGGAGTTGATAAGAGCAAAGGACGGGGCATGGCTAACGAAGACCGACATCAAGTCGGCTTTTCGACTGTTACCCGTCAGATGGGAAGACTGGGACCTGTTGGGATTTTGCTTCCAAGGGTACTTTTATTTTGATAAGGCAATGCCCATGGGCTGTTCAACAGCCTGTGCTCTGTTTGGAGCTCTTAGCACATGAAAGCAATGGGCGTTAGGGGACAGGTATGGTCACAAGGCGGTGGTACACTATTAGTTGATTTCCTATTAGTAGGGGAGGGCCAGTTAGAGGCTAAAGAAATGCTTTGGGATTTTGAAGACATGTGCGAAAAGTTAGGGGTACCATTAGCGAAGGGGAAGACAGAAGGACCAGTTAGAAGATTGGAATTTCTGGGGATTGAGGTAGATGCAGAGAAACAAATTTTTAGGTTGCCACAGCAGAAAGTTGCAAGACTGTGGGAGTTGTTGCAAGAAGTCAGGACAAGGAGAAGAATCCCCCTAGGGCAGGTACAGCAACTCCTAGGGCACTTGAATTTCGCATGCAGGGCGGTGGCCCCAGAAAGGGCTTTTACTAGGAGGCCAGCCAGAGCAACCAGAAGGGCTAAGCTGCCACATCATTGGGTGGACATATCAAGTGGACTACATCAGGATCTGGCAATTTGGCAGAAATTTTTGGCAGACTACAATGGAGTCACCTTTTGGCAAGACGAGTGGCTAGGGAATACTGGACCTGGACCTATATACGGATGCGTCAGCGTCAACTGGCATGGGGGCATACTTCAAAGGAAGTTGGATTGCCGAGGCATGGCCAGTGGCATGGAGTGAAAAAGGATTACTGAGAGATATCACGTTACTAGAGATTTTCCCAATATGGGTGGCAGTGCTGACATGGGGGGGGGCAGCTACGAAACAAGATAGTATTTTGGTGTGATAACAAAGCAGTAGTCGAGGTCATCAACCAACAAGTAGGGCATTCAGAATTGGCAAACAGGGTTTTAAGGCAGCTTGTGTTGTGGGGCCTAAGGCTGAACATGTCATTTAAAGCCAAGCATATCGAGGGGGTAAAGAATGACATTGCTGACAGCCTCTCCTGTTTACAGATGGACAGATTCAGGTCCATGGCACCACAAGCAGCTGCACAAGGAACACAGGTAGCAGAGCAAGTGTGGGAAATTGGCTGGAAAGAGCTTGACTGTTATATAGGAGCTCCTGGTCTGCAAACATGTTAAAGGCATACAAAGGGGCATGGGGAGCATTCCAGGAATTCCGCGAGTGGGAAGGTTTCAAGGTAAGTGAGCCAGTTTCACAAGACCAGATAGCAAAATACATGGTACACAAATGGGAAACAGGGACGGCAAGTGGGACAATGGGGGTACAATTAGCAGGGACAGGGTGGGCTTGCAGTATGAGAGGATGGGTGGAACTGAATAAATTTAAAATAATACGCCGCATGCTGATGGGTTGGCAGAGATTAAAAGGAGGGAAGGTAGATCTGAGAAAACTAGTGGCAGGAAAAAGACTCTCAGATTTAGTGACGGTCCTTGGCCAGCTTTGTACCTCAGAATTCGAGGCCTGTTTGTTTAAATCCATCTTTACGGTCATGGCAAAAGGCACCTTCAGGGTAAGCGAGGTAGTGGCGGGCAACAAGGAAGACGAGATAGGGGGATTATGGGGGGAAGAAATACAGTGGGGCAATAAGAGGGTAACGATTTGGCTGAGGCGTTCAAAGACAGATCAGACAGGAACGGGGGTAGAGACTGTATTGGAAAAACAAGAAGGGGAAAGGGCATGCCCGGTGGTTTCACTATGGGAATACAAAGAGATTGGGCAAGGGGCGAGCAGTTTTTCATGCATAAGGATGGTAAATGATCACATGCTACCAGGTAACAGAGGTATTGAAAAAGGGCATGGGACATCTGGGCAAGAACCTACAAAAAATATTCATCTCGCTCATTCTGGATTGGAGCCGCGTCAATGCTGGCAGCGGAAGGGGGTTAGAGGAAGAAGTTAAGAAAGTTGGGATATGGAAGTCGAACTGTTATCAAAGATATGTGAGAAAATTGTTATATTTTTCTATCTCCAACAGGTCAGGGAAGGATCAGGAGGGTGTGGATCATTGGGCATTCATACGTTTATTGGGCAGAGAAGTGGACTGCCATCCATCCTCGAGGAAAGCAGCTAGGACAGGACCCAGACAAAGTAAGAGTACATTGGAAAGGGGTCCAGAGCATGAGATGGGTACAAATCATGCCAACTTTGGAGGAGCTGAACTTAAAATGGCCACAACCAGATCTTTTGGTTATACACTTAGGGGGTAATGACTTGGGAGACCAGCCTTGGTGGGAGTTGTGCAGAGAAATAGTAAGGGATTTAGGTTTAAACAAGCAGCGTGGCCTCAAGTGTTGATAGCATGGTCACAAATAGTACCCAGGTTGGTTTGGCAGCAGGCCAAAAACATGAAAGGGCTAGGAAGAGAACAAACAGGCAGGTAGCAGTGTGGTTAAGGGAGGGTGGGAGGATATACATAGCATACAGCGACATTTAATTTACTAACCCCGGTGTTTACAGGCCAGATGGGGTGCACCTATCCATGGTGGGCATGTCAGCGTATGTTCTACAGTTAGGGGACAGTACTGAGATTTGGGAAAAAGAGGGGAAGGGCACGGGGGAAGCACATCATTCCATTGCCTAAGCTGGAGATAGGCTAGTGGAAGGTTTTAAGGGAACAGTGGAAGGTTTTAAGGGAACTAAGATTGGGAGGGGCAGGATACAAACATGGGTCGGGGTCAGGCACCCGGACGTGAAGACAGCAGACAAAATGAGGAGGGACAATAACAAAATAACAAAAGGGGGGGGGGATCAGGTTGGCTTCGGCACCCGGAATCAAGTCGGGTACAGCAATGGAAAAAGAAGAAGGGGTATCGGGCTTTTCCCAGCGTCCGGACCACAAGAAGACGACGGAGAATCAGAGACACTTCAAAGACAAGTTGGAATTCATTGGATTACACAGACTATAACATTGGACTTTATATCTGTGTCCAAGCAGAAAATGCTTTGTAAATATGTAAAAAGGTTGAAGTGTGGAGAAGAAAAATGAAATTATGTGAATTTTGTAAAATTAAATTAATTGCCAGTCGAGCACCCACTAAGAAGGTGTCTGTGCGTCATTTCCCGGGGAATCTCCCTCTGATAAATGTGGTGGCCCTTAAGGGACAACCTAAATTGTCTGGGGGATTCTAAAGGGAGGGTCGCAGTGGGCAGGACTGGCCGGGGGAGGGGATAGATAGGCTCAGGTAGGCAGGCAGGGGAAGGGGTGGGAGGGAGTAGGATGTCAGTCACTATGACTAAAATGACAAGGTAGGGGGTCAGCAGGTGAGGATTGGACAGTGAGGAGGTGGGGGGCTACGAGGGGGTATAAGATGGTTAGCAGAGCAAAGGATCCCCCTCTTTTTGCTGAGATTCAATTTTTGCACCCACTCACCCAGAAGGATAGATGGTTGGGGATCAGAGGTCAGCAAGGGGAAGAATGGGGAAAGAGGCATAGGGCTGGGTCACTACAAGAGGGTGACTGGTGGTAAGGGGAGTCAAGCCCAAGAAGGAAATCGGGTTGGCGGAAGAGGCCAACAGAGGTCAAAGTGGGGGCCACACACTGGAGGGAAGGACAAAATGGGTTGCCACAAGATGGCAACAGGATGGAGAAAAAGGAAGGGACACAGAAGGTTCTTTTGGGGAGAAGGTTTTAAGGGAACTAAGACCGGAGGGGAAGGAAAGGGGGGACAGGATACAAGCACGGGTTGGGGTCAGGCACCCAGATGTGAAGACAGCAGATAAAATGAGGAGGGACAATAAGAAAATAACAAAAGGAGGGATCAGGTTGGTTTCGGCACTCGGAATCAAGTAGGGTACAGCAATGGAAAAAGAAGAAGGGGTATCGGGCTTTTCCCAGCGTCCGGACCCTGAGAAGACGACGGAGACTCAGAGACACTTCAAAGACAAGTTGGAATTCACTGGATTATACAGACTATAACACATT
This sequence comes from Neoceratodus forsteri, assembly GCA_016271365.2. NCBI lineage: Eukaryota > Metazoa > Chordata > Ceratodontiformes > Ceratodontidae > Neoceratodus > Neoceratodus forsteri. The sequence goes on along the minus strand of JADMNL010000031.1, from coordinate 132,966,764 downwards.
GGACTTTATATCTGTGGCCAAGCGGAAAATGCTTTGTAAATATGTAAAAAGGTTGATGTGTGGTGAAGGAAAATGAAATGATGTGAATTTTGTAAAATAAATTAATTGCTAGTTGAGCACCCACTAAGAAGGTGTTTGTGCATCATTTCCCAGGGAATCTCCCTCTGACAATGTCACTTGTGGATAAGCAGCCACAGCAGAGGGAGCTCAAGTGGAAGAGATCCATGGAGATACAGGGAATTCGGTGGGGGGAACAGAGGTACTGTGGGTCATCCTCAAATCACGGGACAGCAACACTACTTGCACAGGCGTGATCTACAGGCCTCCCGCACAGGGGGAGGAATTAGATAAGGAAATGTAAGAAACAACTGACAAAATGGCTGAAAAGCGGGAGCTGCTGCTGGTGAGGGACTTCAATCTACCGGATGTAGACTGGAGCCTCCTAACTGCAGTGTCAAGTTAGAAGCAGACACACCCTAGATTCCCCTGCAAGGGGCATTCCTTAGGCAGTTGAGTCAGTGAACCCACTCATGATGGGGCAATACCGGATGCAATTCTCATTAACAGGGACAGTGCTGCAGATGTCAAGGCGGGACTACATGGGGACCAGCGATCATCAAACAGTGTGGATCAACATAAGGACAGCTGCAGAAACAATTCACACAATGGCGAGGGTCCTGGACTTCAGAAGGGCAGATTTTACAAAGACGGGCGAATGCCTCAGGAATGACGTGGAAGGTGGAGATGACAGGGGGGTAAGAGGAACAGTGGGCCAAACTAAAAGAGGGCATAGTGAAAGTAACAAGCCTCTGCATCAAGCAAGTAAACAAAAGAAAGAGTAGACTGCTATTATTCTCGAAAGAGGTGGTGGACAAGCTAAAGGCTAAAACAGTTGCATTCACAAAGTATAAGGAGACACAGAGGAAGGAGGATAGGGAGAGGTGCATCAGGAAAAAGAGAGGGAAGCAGGGAAAGCAGTAAGACGCATAAAGGTGCAAACTGAAGAAAGAACAACTCAGGCAGTAACAAAAGGGGACAAGATATTTTTTTAGATATGCAAGCAAAAAAAAAAAGAAAACGATGGGAAGGATTGTAAGCTTAAAGAAAGGGGGAGGGACTGTATGGAGGGGGAGCAAGAAAAGGCAGACATCTTGAACAAATACTTCTGTTCAGCATTCACAGAGGAAGGGGAAGGGGAGGGGCCACAAAAAAGAATCCGGAACTTTGATGGGGGTAAAGTGGACACTGGTCCTTTTTCTGTGGAGAGAGTCCTGAAAGCACTTGCTATCCTGAAGGTGAACAAAGCCATGGGGCCAGATGGGGTGCATCCAAGGGTGTCGAGGGAACTCAAGGAGGTACTAGCTGCACCTCTGACACCCCTATATAACAGATCACTAGAGACTGGAGACTGGAGTGGTCCCAAGGACTGGAGAAAGGCAGACGTAGTCCCACTTCACAAAAGTGGTAGCAAGGAAGAGGTGAGCAATTATAGGCTTGTCAGCCTGACATCGTGGTGAGTAAGTTAATGGAAAAACTGCTAATGGAAAGGATTGTAGCATGTCTTGAATCCAATGGGTCACAGGATCCAAGGCAGCATGGATTCAAAGCAGGGCGGTCATGCTAAACAAATCTGATAGGTTTGACTAGGTGACCAAGGAATTAGATCAGGGAGGAGTGGTGGACATGGCTACCTGCATTTCAGTAAGGCCTCTGACACCGTTCCACATAGGAGACTGGCAAGCAAACTGGGTGGCTTGAGGGTGGGCAACAAGGTGGTAACCTGGGTAAGAAACTGGTTAGGAGATAGGAGACAGAGGGTGGTGGTAAACAGAGTTCGCTCAGAGGAAGGGAGAGTGACCTGCAGGGCACCTCAGGGTTCAGTGCTGGAACTGGTCCTTCTTTAGGTCTTTATTAGTGACATAGCAGAGGGCCTGGAAAAGAAGGTCTGCCTCTTTGTGGGTGACACCAAGATCTGCAACAGGGTGGACATTTGGGTGGGGGAGTTGAAAGGATGGGCAGAGATCTGAAAAAATGGAGGAGTGGTCAAGGGTATGGCAGCTAGGTTTTAATGCAAGAAAGTGCTGAATAATGCACTTGGGGCACAGAAACCCTGGGGCAGAGTATAGAATGGGTGGAGTGATACTGACAACGACAAACAAGGAAAGAGACCATCTGGGAAATCTTATCAGATGACCTAGAGGTGGCCAGGCAGTGTGACAAGGCAGCTAGGAGGGCCAATGGGATGCTGGGGTGCATAGGAAGGGTATCACCAGCAGAAAGCGTGAGGTGGTATTGCTTTTATATAGACCACTGGCAAGTCTGCACACCCGGAGTACTGTGTCCAGTTCTGGAGGCCACTTCTCACAAAGGACATAGAGTGGAGGTAGTCCAGATGAGGGCAGCCAAAGTGGTGCAGGGTCTGCATCAGCAGCCGTACGAGGAGAGGCTAAAGGAGCGCAATATGTACACACTAGAAGACAGCAGGTGGGGTGGGGATATGACAGAGACCTTTAAGTACCTCACAGGGTAAATAAAGCACAGGAGAGGAGTGTTTTTCAGAACTCAAGGTGCTCTAAAACAAGGGGACATGCTATGAAGCTGTAGGGGGGTAGACTCAGAAGAGATGTGAGGAAATACAAGTCACTCACCTGTAACAGGAGTTCTAGGAATGGTATATGTTGTTCATCCACACTTACTGGCAGGTTCCTTGCCGCTTTAAAGCTTGCCGGAAGGTCTTTAAGCTGGCTCCTCCCACCCACCCAGGTGGTAAAACTCTCGGCTCCACCCCATGACGCCAGATCTAGCCCGCTGGAAGCCAGGTTGTGCGTCAAAGCCAGGGAGGTCAGGTGGGTCGTGTGGATGAACAACATATACCATTCCTAGAACTCCTGTTACAGGTGAGTAACCTGTATTTCTAGGGACAATCCACACTTACTGGCAGACTCCTAGCAGTTCTCCGGGAGGAGGGAGGCAAGGCGCGCAACCCCTATACTTACTTGGGAAATAAGGACTGGAGAACAGAGGTCCCAAAACCAGCATCCCGGCGTGACTCAAGGTCGATGTGGTAGTGGGTAATGAAGGTGTGTGCCGACTTCCAGGTAGCAGCCCAGCAGATTTCCTGGATAGGGACGTCCCTGGAAGCAGCCACTGAAGCAGCGGTATGGCGGGTAGAATGAGCTCTTACCCCTTTGGGAGGCTCCATGCCCGCCAACCTATAGCAGAGATCTATGCAGGAGGTGACCCACCAGCCTATCGTCCGCTTGGCTGCAGGTCTGCCAGGTGCAGCTTCAGCATAGGTGACAAACAGCTGGCAAACCTCTCCCCGAACTTCAGCTGTCCACTCCTTATAATAAGACAGCGCTCTTCTAGGGTCCAAAGTATAGAGCCTATATTCGGTCTCAGAGGTGTGATTGGGGTAGAACACCGGCAGAGTCAACACCTGGTTAAGGTGAAACTCCAACACCACCTTCGGAAGGAATTTCGGGTGGGGGCACAGGACAACCTTGTCCCTGTGGAAGACCAGATAAGGAGACTCGATGGAAAGTGCCTGGAGCTCTCCCATCCTTCTGGCTGACGTGATAGCCACCAAGAAGGCGGTCTTCCACGACAGGTGGGAGATATCGCACCTGTGCATCGGTTCGAATGGCTTGCCCATAAGCTTAGCCAATACCAGCAGTAGATCCCACGGACGTGGAGGTTCTCGCACTGGAGGGGATATGTGATTAAGACCTTTGAAAAAGTGCCCAACCACCTTTTCCTGTGTCACCGACTGCTTTCCGGCCCGCGACTGGTAAGCAGAGATGGCTGCCAGGTGCACCATAAGGGTCATCAACCGAAGCCCTAGCTGAGAAAGGGATCATAGGTAGTCCAGAATGCTGGCCAAGGAACAGGAGGAAGGGTCCAACCCCTTATCCTGACACCAAATGGAGAATCTCTTCCATTTGAAGGCATAGCATTTTCTGGTCAACTCCTTACGGGATGCCTCAACAACGTTGAGGACCTCGTTGGAAAGACCCAAGGCCTGGAACTCTAGCCGCTCATGAACCAGGCTATCAAGTGCAGGGATTGAAGGTCCGGGTGGAGTACCTTCCCCTGGTTGACTGAGATCAGGTCCGGGCGGGCTGGAAGCCGCCTTGGGAGCCTGGAGCTGAGGCTGAGGAGATCTGGATACCAGAACTGAGCAGGGCCAGTCTGGGGCTACCAGAATCACCTGTGCCTTGTTCCTCCTCGCCTTGAGAAGCACCTTGTGGATCAAGGGAAATGGGGGAAAGGCGTAGAAGAGGCCTGGGGTCCACAGCCTCAAGAAGGCATCCCCCTGCAACGAGCCCTGCTGAGGGGGGCGGGCATGAAACAGCCTCAGCTTCGCATTCTCCCTGGAGGCAAACAGGTCCACCTGAGGTGTGCCCCAGTGGGACAACATATCATGTACTACCTCCGGCAGGGGAGACCACTCGTGAGATGCAGCACCTATCCGGCTTAGGGCATCGGCCAGAGTGCTGGAGGCTCCCGCCACATGAATGGCTAGGAGATCTGCCTCCAGTCTGCTCACAAAAGACCAAGTGCAGAGAGCTTCCTTGCACAGAGGCAGGGAGCACATCCCGCCCTGGCGGTTTAGGTAGTACATGGTCATGGTGTTGTCCGTCTGGACCTGGACCACTTGACCACCGTACAAATGGAGCGAAGGCAGTGAGGGCTAGTTGGACCGCTTGAAGCTCCAGCAGGTTGATGTGGCATCGAGACTCCTAAGGGGACCAGAGGCCGTGCACTCTGAGCTCCCCCAGATGAACACCCCAACCCATCAGAGAGGCGTCGGTCGTTAAAGTGACCATCGGCTCTGGGCGGACAAATGGGATACCCTCCTGCAGATGAGCTGGAACTATCCACCACTGGAGAGTGTTCCCCATCTCCTGGGTCACTATCACTGGCTGGTCCAGAGGACTGGAGTGCTGTGACCATTGGCGGGCCAGCTCCCATTGCAGGGGACGCATATGCCAGCAGGCCCAATGGACCACACTGGTGCAGGCCGCCATGAGGCCCAGGAGATGCAGGAAGTCCCGGGCAGGGCGCAATTGCCCAACCAGAAATGATTGGGCAAAGAAGGAAAGAACCTCGGCCCTGTCCGCCAGGAGCCATGCTCTGGCTCGAAAAGAGTCGAGCTCTGCCCCGATAAACTGAATAACCTGCATTGGCATGAGTTCCGATTTGGCCTCACTGATGAGGAGGCCAATCTGATAGCAGACCTGGAGGACCAGATCCCTGGACCGCTTCACCTCCAGCCTGGAGTGGGCTGCAATCAGCCCGTCGTCCAGGTAAGGGTACACCCGGACCCTTCAGCACCACAAGAATGCTGTTACCACTGCCATGCATTTGGTGAAGACCCTGGGAGCTGGAGAGAGGCCGAAAGGCAAGGCCCGGAACTCATAAAAGGATCCCTCTGCCCTGAAGTGGAGGAATCGCTGGTGAGATGGACGGATTGGGACGTGAAAGATTGCATCCTGGAGGTCCAGAGAGCAGAACCACATGCCTCGTTCCAAGGATGGAATGATCTGAGCCAAAGTGACCATACTGAAGGTACGAGACCTTAGGAACTTGTTCAGGTCGTGAAGGTCTAGAATGGGGCACCAGCGCCCCGTCCATTTTGGGACCAGGAAGTACCTGGACACAAACCCTGGGTCTGGTGGAGGATCCACCACCTCCCTGATCACCTCCTTCTGGAGGAGCAGGGCAATGTCAGCTCAACGAGCCGACAGAGAGGCTGCGTATCCCGCAGCCCCCCGTGGGGCAACGGCTCGATAGGGTGGGGACTGCTCGAATTTCAGAGGCAGACCCTTTCCTACCACTTCCAGCACCCAGCGGTCCGTGGTGATATCAGACCAGGCAGAAAGGAAGTGGCAGAGCTGTCCCCCCACATGGGGAACCCGGGGAAGAGTGACGAGGTTGGAGGCGACAACCCTCAACCCATCACTGTGCAGGCTTGGAGGAAGGGCCGGCCGAGGGGCATCCTGGACCTTTCCCTCCAGGCTTCCTGCTGGAGGAAGCTGCAGGCTTGACTTTGGGGTGCCAAGTGCAAGCCTACTGGCCCTGATGCTGGTGTTGCTGGGCCGGACGTGCCACAGGGGCTGAAGGGCGAAAGGGCTTACGCTGCTGCTGGCAGCCTTTGTCCTTCTGGGCAGACGTGACTGAGTCCAAGGTGGCACTGAACTTCTCGATCCTTTGCAGATGACCCTCCACCCCAGGACCGAACAAGTCGGTACCCAAGAAGGGAACGTCTGCCAGCTTGTGCTGGGTATCCGCTGTAAAAGTGGAGATCCGCAGCCAAGCTCTGTGGCGCATGGCCACTGCGGCCGCTGCTGACTGGGCACACGAGTCAGCTATGTCCAAAGAAGTTTGGAGTTGCTGTTTGGCCACTGCCCTTCCCTGATCCCGCACCTGCTTGACCGTTGTCTGAAGTTCTGCCGGGAAATGAGGAATCACCTCATCCAGGGAGCCCAAAAGGGCGTGTGAAAAGTGTGCCATCAGAACGGCCGAGCTGGCCTGACGAAGGCCTAGGGAGGAAGCAGCATAGACTTTCCGCCCGGAGTAGTCCAGTTTCTTATACTCCTTATCGGATGGCTTGTCCACATCCCGAGCATTTCCGGAGCACCGGAAAATGCTGTACGTCACTAGCCCCTCCGCGGAGGGGTGCTTCGAGAAACCAGAGAGTGAACCAGTGGGAACGGCATACTTTCGAGCCATCCTGGCCGAAGGTGCCAGACAAGAAGCTGGCTGCTGCCATAGCTCCAAATGCGGGCCAATAATGGCTTCAGCCACCGGAAAGGCCTCCGTGGGGGAAATCCCCTCGGTCCAGTATCTCCATGAGGGGATACCTGGCCCGCTTTGAAACGGGTTTGAGCTTCATCCCAGTGGACTCTGAGATGAGCCGAAGCATCCCAAGGAACGAGGATGGGCTCTCGTCCACCGACTGACCCCCGGTGGACTCCAGGTCAAGGGGCCTGGAGAACAGGGAAGAGTCATCATCAGACTCCAAGGAGTCTGCAAACAGCTGCCGAGGGCCTGAGCCACCCTCCACCTGCTGAGGCCAATCGGGAGTGAGGGTGACCGACAACCGATGGGGCAAGCCCTGACCCGACCGAGAATCCTTGGTCGGGGCCCCAATTTTAGGTTGTGGAGGTGGCAGCCGATTTCGGCAGTACAACCGGTGCTGACTTCGGCTCCTCGATTACGAGGGGTTGTTTCAGCCACTCTGGTGACAGCCACTTAATGGCCGGGGAAGGCGACGGAGTCAGCATATTCCCAGTCAAAAGGAGCTGCTGCCACATCAGATCCTCAAAGCACCGACGCAATTTGTGCTGAAGCCTATCCTCCGTAGAGGACGAAGACGAAGATGAGCGGCGCCACCGCTTTCCACGGTGCCGAGACCGAGACCGCCGATGTCAGCTGGACCGGGAAGAGGTCCGAGACCGAGACATTCGGTGTTTTCGAGGGTGGGTTGAGAGGGGGAAGGGGAAACCTGCTCCTCCCTCAGTTCAGGGACCTTAACCATGGACTCTGGCACAGGAGGCACAGGCAAGTCCTCGGTTTCCATCAGGGGAAATCGGTGAAGAAAGATTGTCGGCTTCTCCAGTCGACAACCCGTCCGATGGGTCGAGAAAAATCTTGACTGCGTCGACGGGTGTCTCGGCCGGCTGACCTGACGGGGACACCGTGAAGCCAGCGGCCTTAGCCGCAACCTCGACTGAAGTCGAGAGTCGACTATCCAGGGAAGGGGACCTCTCCCGCTCCCACGAATGTCGACGGTGGGACTTACCCTTGGAGTCCTTCTTCTTGGACCGAGAGGAATGTCCCGAAGGCCCCTCTCCCTTGGTGGAGAGGGATTGACAAAGCTCCTTGAATGAAGCCATGTAGGAGGAGCCTAAAGAGAGCGGGATAAATGTCGTGACCGAAGATGATGATGCGGCCTGAGCCGCTTCCTCCTCGAGGGCGATCATCTGTTCGAGCTGTTCAACCGAGCTCGCTGCCGCAGACACCACCCAATGGGCCTCCTTCGACTTGATTGGAGGATAACGTTTCTCTGGGCGCCCAAGTTGCAATCTGGCAGCACGATCCTCTAAGACTGTGGCCGAAAAGGACTTGCACAAGTCGCAGGCCTGCAAATTGTGCTCAGGCCCAAGGCAGTACACGCACGTGGAGTGCGGATCAGTCCGGACATCTTCTACCCACAGGGGCACCGATGAAATCTGGGAGTCGATTTGCCCATTGCTGCCGCGAGGGAAGATAAAGACCGAAGTCTTGTAAATTTTAAGATTAGTTTCAGGTTAACCGAAGAGTTTGGATCCAGGCTTAAAACGCAGAGCGCAAAGGAGGGAACCTGAGCTTCCAAGCAGTAAGGAAGATCTGGCGTCATGGGGCGAAGCCGAGAGTTTTACCACCCGGGTAGGTGGGAGGAGCCTGCTTGAAGACCTTCCGGCAGGATTTAAAGTGGCAAGGAACCTGCCAGTAAGTGTGGATTGAACAACATATCCATGTCCCTAGAAGTACTTCTTCAGAGAAAGAAAGGTGGATTCTTGCAACTGCCTTCCAGAAGTGGTGGTGATGGGGATCAAAAGTGCCTGGGATATGCACAAGGGAATCGTAGGGGTAAGGGGGAGAGGAGAATGTGGTGTATATCAATAAGGGTCTGTAGTAAAAATGAAGTTATAACAAAAAAAAAAGACAGACTGGATGGACTAAGTGGCCCTTGTCTGCCATGCGATTCTATATTTCAGTTTCATGAAAATTTAATAACTAATAAAGTGTGAGGCAGTGATGTCTCCAAAGGCCCCCCAACCACCACCACTATGGGATCACAAACCATAATCCAGCCCCACCACTGGATCACTCCCAGTAAAGGAGCAGCATGCATGCTTGCTTGCTGTGACAAAAAATGTAAACCTTTGGCAATGCCATCACATCCGAGTCTATTATTATAATTGTTTTATTGTTTGTTTACTCGGGATAACCCCTTGGAGAAGAAACATCTTTCTGCCTGTGGGGCCTTTCTAGTGAGTTTGTAAAGCTGGGAGCACTGAAGGTACAGGGCTATCGCAAGACTTGTTCCAGGTCAAGCAGTAAGCCAGTGGCTGTGGCCAGGAGTAGCCGATTTGTGTTTTTGTGCTCTACCCTCTGGGCCACACCCACCTCATTGAATTGTGCCTGGAGTAGCAGTGCTGGGTTTTGAACCAGGGGCATTGAGTGGAACGGTAAGAGGCTCTCCACACTAATGCGGTAATGTAGGAAGTATGGCAGTGGAATTCTGTGACTTGATGTGTATGTTACAGGTGATCAGAAATTACTTTTACAATTCTTCACTGCCCCTCCCATTTTCCTTCCCGTGCCAGTCATATATTTTTCATCATAAGTTTTTATAAGGGTATATTATTACAAGAAGTAACACTGTTGAAAATACAACAGAATATGAGTAACAGTACAGATTATAAGTAATAACTTAAAGACTAATGGTTTAAGAATCTGTACATTATTGCACCAGTTCCTGTCAGCAACTGTACGCTGCGGTCAGCCCATCCCAGTTTTGTCCTAGATATCTAGAGCTTCGTTTGCTTCTGCTAACCAACATGGTTTCCACTCCTCCTTCCCTGCTCCCACATCCCCCTTTTCTACCACCCTTGTCCTTTCTCCCCCCTCCCCACACCTTACCTTTCCTTGTCCCGTTTGCTCCACTTGCTCTGCACCACAGTTAATATTTGGTATGCCTACATGTTTAGCTACTGTCTCACTGTATGCTCTCACTGCTGATGTTTATAGATTTTTTTTTATTCTTTTCATTTTGAGGTCTTCACTTTGTCACTTTTTTGAGCCAACAGGTTGGAGTTTTGTCATCATGCTTCAAAATGGCGTAATCAATCTGTATGTGTGACTTTATGTCTTTAAATGCTTTGGATAAATTTGAAGCATTATCACACAAAGCCAAGCCCCCTGAAGAAGCATCATGAAAAGACAAAGCGCCGGGGTTAGTGCTGTATCTCTCTACTGGGTCTGAGAAAATAAAAGTCATGGCATCAGCTACGGACTGTACCTCATTTTTCATGCTACATAGCAGTATAGCTGTGTGCGACTGGTTTTGAAGATTCAGAGAGCGCAGAGACAAGAAAGGGAGTAAGCACAGGAAGGTTAAGTGACTTCCCTTGCTCAGAGTCAAACAGTAAGTGACTACTGTGGGTTCAGACCTGGGATTGCAGGTTCGCAGCTTTGCGCTTTAACCACTGGCCAAACAACCTCCACATTTCCCAAATACACATGGGAAAGTACATTCCCCTCTCCCCCCCCCACACCCACACACATGCAGTAAGGCAGCCCAGTTCTCAGACCGCTGGTGGCAATAAAGAGCAGTCAACAGATGGATCAAAAGGAAAAGTGAGCATTTTTTTTTTTATTGTGTTAACAATCTACTTTGTAACAACGAATTCACAAAATATTAAACACTGTGCAAGAAAGTGGTCCTATGGCACACTGGAAACAGAACTGAAAATTAAAAAGGCAAATATATGAGCAATTACAGTACATACACAGAGCTTAGCTTCTAAAATACAGCCTTTAAAAAACCCAGTTGTGTTTGGCAACAGCGTCAATACAGTTTGGCAAAAAAGTTTTAACTACTGAGAAAATAAAACCACCCTCATTGAATAGTCATCGTGTGAGCGCTTTAAAACAAAAGTATCTTACAAATACGTTTCCTTTTTTAAGTACTCAGAAAGGTTTAAAAAGATGGTGATGGATGGAGACTACCCCACCTCATTTAATCATAAAGGTCTCCAGCCTTCGGGACTGGGAGTGATGTCTGATACGTCAACCAAGAGCTGGCAAAGAACTGAAAGACCTTAGTCGTAGGTGGACTGAAATAGGAGGCTTGAAACACAAACAAAAAGTGATACACAGACCAGGAAGTGTTATCACATCCTGGGTTGGCTGGGTATCCCTTCTTTTTTCTTTGTGTTCCAAGCCTTGCTTTCAATCCATCTACAAGTAAGGTCCACTGCTGAAGGAGAAAGGATGGTAGTCCAACTGAACTTGAGCTGAAAGATCAACTCTTTGATCTTCTCATAACCTATTTTCAGTGGTTACATTGGGCCGGGGCCCACAGGAACTCGATTCTACCACTTCTTACAAAATGGAATGAGAGTTCCTACACCTCTGTCGTCTTTCTCCACCCAGTATTACAGGAGAGTTCTACTGCCTAGAGATGACAGTTCCATCACCTTAAAGTCTAGATGTAAGAGTTCCCCCACCTAAATATTTTCAGTTTAACTACTGCCTATTTTTAGGTTTATCGTTAATATCTCCTTGACTTCGCCTACATCTTTGTTGAACCTTTGAAATATTATTGTTGAACTAATAGTCGTAGTTGGGGACACCTTTTGACACAAAAATATTACGCACGTTTAGGCTGGCCCATAGGCGCAGCGTTAGCATTATTACCCGCAAAACCAGCGACCCGGGTTCAAGAACAAGCTCGGGTCCTTGGGGGCTGGCAGGGGAGAGGAGGATTGAGTGTCCCAGGAGATGCTCTCCTCCTCCAGGGCAGGGAGGGTGCCATCTTCTACCGCAATACTGCCACCTAGGTGACTACAGGTGGCAGTGCAGATGGAAAGGCAAGTGGAAGGGAGGAGACGTCACTGACGTCGGCATCCGGATGCACACATCGCATGGGCAGGGTTGCCTTGCCGTCCTGTTGTGCAACGTTTCTGGAGTAAGGAAAACACAGGAAAAAAAATGGCCCCAGATCGTCCGTGATGATGGCCCGGGGGAGTTCCCCGGCCGCCATCTCTCTCCGGTTCGCAGCGCCAGCCTGACAAAATGCAGAAGTTTGAGTCTTCTCCCCACCCTGACCCCACCTGCGGGGTGCAGCCAGAGTTCTGTGGGGGCCACTGACCACAACCGGGGAGGCTAGGTGAGTTGACCTTAGGGCCTGAGGGATATAGGAGGGGCCGGAGAGTCAGAGGCATAAAAAGAAATTGCAAAAAAATAAATAAAAGTATGCATACTTTCCTGTTTCACATTACATTTGAGAGTACACAATTTCATGCACTCACTGCCAATCACTCTCCCTCTCTAGGAGTGGCAACACTGGCCTTGGCCCAGATGTTCTCTTCACTAGCAATGTGCCCCCCCCCTCCAAACCCAACACCCAGGTACACTGCTGTGAGAAAGGCCAGGATAACCAACAATGAGCTCCATATGATTGAGGCCCTTGATGAAGTCCGCTGGGAACTCCGAAATGCAGACAGCCAGCAGGCACCTATCTGTAAATAGGCCGGGGTGAAGAAATTAGCACAAATAAAAAAAACACCATCCAAACTGATGTCTTTACAGCAATTCCTGCAGAACTTGTCCTTCTGCAATGATTCAGACACAGCTGGACCTCCTGCATGCTAATCTGCCTTTTTCAATCAGTCAGCACCAACACATTATTATGGCTTGTGTGAAGACATGTACGAGTTGCCGCTCAACCCAACTCACTGCCCACACCACCTGGTAAAATGTTTAGAAGTTCAGATCCAAAGCCTGTGCACCTCCAAGCTTCACTCAGCCCCATTTCTCAAATCCCTCTTTCTCCAGCAGTGATGGCATACTATTTGTTTGGTGGGAGACCTCAATTGCTATGCCTTTCAGTTTGGCTTTTGCAAGAACCCATTCTCAAACATCGACATCAGGAGAGGGCTGCAAAACAGAGCACAGCGGCGGTCCACAACCCTAGTGCATAGCAAAGGCAGCCTTGTCGTTCTCGTGTGTGCTGTACATAACACAGAGTTCACTTATTTGTGTGCTGGTAAAAGAGAACAAACCAGAGGACTGCACGGCATTATTTGCAGATTCCCAAAGGCCCGAACGGGCTGCTGAAGGCCATGGAGGAGGGGGTGTCCATTACTGCTGCAGGAGGGGAGGCAGGTGTAATGGTGCAGACGCCTTACAAATCCTGGCAATAAACCCACCCTTGTAAAGGGAACATGGTGGCTTTGTTGCCATTCCCCATAATTCCCGGGCTCACCAGCACTGCCTCTTGCCCTCTCTGCTGAGAAGGGATCCAGTTTGTGGGGCATATGGGTTTCCAACTGGAAGATCACTGTTCACCTTTGTTCAGTCCCCACCTTCAGCCCTTCCACAGTCTAGATAGAGGCATGGGGCGCGTAGGTCAATCTTTCTTCTGTTACTATGCTGGACCCCTCACCCCCTGCAAAGAAAATAAAATTGCTCAGTTTGAGAAAAGGACCCATAGTTTGCATCACCTAGCCATCTGCTGGAAGCAAGCAAAATGCCACCACAAGCAACAGAGGCTAGGACATGAGTATCTTTCAGCACTTTTAGTGAATTATTATGTCTTTATATTCCAGGGGGGGATACAGACTCCATATTAAAGCTGCATCCCAAGTAAAGATAAAAGGCTCAGTTTTTCTTTTTCTGGGGTACTGGGATGCTCCAAGAGGGGAGACTAGCAGCACACATCAAACATTTGTGTTGATAAAGGTGGTGGGGGGGGGCAGTGGGGGAGTAGCAAAGGACTGGTGCCCTTGACTTTGAAAAGTGAGAGAAAGTGTGCATTGTGCAAGAAACCCACCATCCCCTAGGCCGTCCCTGGTTCACCCCTAACTTGACCCACTGGCTCACTGATGCCCAGTTAGGCCCTCCTACATTTGGCAAAGAATGGCTGCGCACCCACTCTATCCCTAGTAGGTACATTTGTCTTACCTTTAAGAGCACTTAAACAATTATACTTGTCTTTTTTTGGCAGATGCACTGATTTACACTAACTTGTACAAGAAGCAAAAAATTTCTAGTCATCATTAAGCTATAGAAAATATTTAGTCATCTACAATATAAAAAGTTTGAATTTTCTTGTTTTTTGGGGGGGTGGGGCAAAGTGTTTGAATCCTTTTAGACATCAGCTGCCAGTTGGAGCCCCCCCCCCAAACTCCCATCTCCTTCATGTTTGTGGTTAGCAGGTCTGAAAACACATCAAAGCCTGCCCTGTTGATGAGGGGAGCAGGCCAATGTCGGTAAAATGCTCCGACCAGGCATCAACACAGCCTACATCCCTGTCCTAGGGGAGCGTTGTGTTTTTGTACAGGACACAGTAACTAGAGAAATAATCTGTAAAATGTTGTGTCTGGTAACACACTAAGTCAGCAAACAGACAGTCCTGACATTTTAAGGGCAGTGGGAGTAAAAGTAGTCTAAACTGTAGTTAGTAACAAAAAACCCCCAACCCCCCTTGGGTCACAAATTACATGACAATCGCTGACCTCTGCTTTATTCCTATTGAAGTTTGGCAAAGCACTTCCGTGCTTAGTTTGGCACTGTTGGCACATTTTGCCATTTGTAGCTCGTAAGTGGTGCAGAATCTGAGAAGTACGGGGCTAAATTCCTCTCAAGAGTTAGGCAACTAGTCCACACTACACCCAACTTGTGAATTAGAGTCTCCCCACACACGAACATTCACTGGATTCATGATCTTAAGTAAGGGAAAAAAATACCTTAAGTAGCGTATTCTTCCAGTATTTAGGGCGTAAAATACAATATCAAGACACACTCCAATATATAGTTTATTAATTTTCTGTACTTATAAAATGGCAAGGCAATATGCTGAAACCTCACTGGCTGAGAGACATCACCTGCCCGTGTACCTTAAAGCCAGCAGTGCAAAGTCAGGTGTCGGCTCTCACTGGCGAGGCAAAAAAAAGCCTCGTGACTTACAAAAATCAGGGGACTTTTTCATGTGAATGTTTGCCGTTTAAAATACATTTAAAAACTGATTTAAGTAAAAAGAAAAAAATCATATTACAAATCTCTCACTTTACGTATAATACAGAAGAGCTGAGAGCCATTTTTTAAGCACAATAAGCAACTCCAGGGTGTGCAATAGAGGATCTGAATCAACTTTCCAGGGGCATAAGGAATCCTTCGGCTTCGAGCCTCACCCCTTGGGGGCATGCATTAAAATCCTTTACTGCACACCCTGTTGAAGCTTATTGCTTACTTACTTACTGTATGTCCACTCATTTGTTTTTCGTTTTGTTTCTGAGGACATTTGCATCAAATCATTTTTTTTTATTCTATCTTTATGATCTCTTCTCTAAGGCTAGGCCCCATCATGCCAGCCTTCCAAGCCCTGTAACCCAGCTTCTAGTGAGC
Organism: Neoceratodus forsteri; assembly: GCA_016271365.2. Taxonomy (NCBI): domain Eukaryota; kingdom Metazoa; phylum Chordata; order Ceratodontiformes; family Ceratodontidae; genus Neoceratodus; species Neoceratodus forsteri. The sequence continues at coordinate 132,951,581 of JADMNL010000031.1, read as the reverse complement.
TTATCTGCTACTTCCTCTCCATGGCTTACCCTCTGTGGCCAGGGCAGCAGGAACCCCATCCTGTCGCAGTTCCAGAAACCAGACTGGAGGAAAACCATACTGCAGGTGCAGGATTTGTGGAAGGCCAAAATTGCATCCTGCCTGTTGCCAGGGTTTTTCCTTGTTCTTGTCCCAGCCCTCTGGATGCAGGTGTGATGGGTGCGCATACACAAAAGCATGCGTAGCGTAGCACCAGCACGCATCCCCCCACTCCCCTGAGTTGCTCCAGCTGCACTGCTACCTGTGGTCCCCTAGGTGGCAGTACAGCAGTGGAGCCGACTGCCCCCCTTCCCGGAGAGCATCCTCTGGCATACTTGAGTCGCCCCCGTCAACTCCTGATGACTCGAGCTCACTTCTGAACCCGAGTCACCAGTGTCGTGAGCTGTAGCACTACAGGTTTGTGAATGGGACAACTTTAAAAAAACATTTTCTTTGCCCCCCCCATACATCATCTTGTTCCCCTGCTGCCCCCTTCCCACTGATGTCCTGATTCTGTTTGTGACATCACAATCCGTTGCTGTGGAAATTATTCTGATCTCACAAACCGAGAATCGGGACTTTAGCAGGGGGAGTGGGGCAACAGAAGGATGAGAGGAAGTCTGAGATGCAAAGATCCTGTTTTCATGCAAATGTCCTCATTAATATAAAAATGAGGGTAGGTAAGTGCAGACAATAAGGATGTATCAGCTAAACTGTCGGATTATTTTATTTTACAAAGTTTTCCTGGATACTGGAAAACTGCATAAAGTAAACGTTAGACCTGAATATCCGCACATACTGGCAGATGCAAGATTTTGAAAATATGACTAATACTTGGACCCAATTCCACCCGATTCCGACCTAGCATCTGCGATCTCTGCTGTGGTATTGCCTTGTTTAGCTGTCACATCTATTATTTTACCATACAATAGAATCCGTTTCACTTTTGTATAGCGTCATTCCAACACAAGTACTGTAAGATGCTTCACAGATGCACTACAAACACAATTTTCATGTGGGGGATACTAAAGAAATAGAGGAATCAAACAAAAATATGGTACTAAAACAGGAATCAAGAGAAAAGTTAAATTTCAAAGGCAACAGAAAATGTCAGCCTTTTACTGTGATCTGAAGTAAGGGAGCATGTCAAGCAAGTGGATGCAGCCGGGGATGCTGTTCCAGGTTGTAGGTGCTGCAGAGGAAGAAGATCGACTGGTGACAGAGGAGTGTTTTATAGTAATATTTTATGCATGTAAGAATGGACATGGTTGATGGTGAGGGCTTTTTTTCCGACTTCTTGGTTTGTAACAAATGAAGAGGTGGCTGCTACACATAAAACCTGCTTAGGGTCACTGTTTGCCCCTCCCACCTTTGTTACAATAATGAAAAACATCCATTAATCCAAACCCAAGCTAACCTCCAGTGGCGAGCCTCAGACAGGACTGCCTTGAGGATTTTTATCATCTGGGCACGATGACATATGACTGCACTGTGCTGTGTCCGTCATAGCAGAAACCATATTACAGGACGATGGCAGCACAACGAAAGAGTCATTGTGGCACAGGAGGTATGGAATATAGGGCAGACTAGGTGGTCCAAGAGGTCCTGATCTGCTGACAACTGCAATGTTTGTGCAGAAGTCTGGACAATTTCCAGTGTTCAGAAGCTCAAATCACAATCCCCCTTCCTCCCCCATAAAAGTCTCAAAGTTTTGGAGAAGTGTATTTTCAAAGTTGAACTGCAGTCCACAGGACTGGTAAAAGCCAACTAGGCCAACATGTCCATGATGAGTAATAGCCCAAGTCAGCAGGTACAAGTCTTAGGCCTTTGCTGCATGAACAGTTGGCAGAGAAAGCCTCAGGGCTACTGGGTCACCTCAGATGACCCATCACCACCAGTCAGTGGCCAGGCATGCTACCATAACGCGTCTCCTGTTTGAAGAATAGCAAGGACATAAGACATTGCAGTTCTCAGCCTTTAGCCTTTGGGGATCATTTGCGAGACCTAGCACACCTTATGCTCCTGCTTAAACTTTAAAGCTAAACTAGCCTCCATTTCACGCTGCTCACATACATTACCCATGATGCTCTACATTAGGGGGATATAAGTACTGTAATTAGTGCTAGCCATGACATGAACCAGGACTAGCCTCCTCACCTTGTTTCCTGCAGAGTTCTGGTCACCCATGATGCCAGCTGGGCTTTACACAGCCCACTGCCCTCATCTCCTAATGTATTTAGGGAACAGTGGAGGAGGACTACAAGGGGCCACCTACCTGTTACTCTCAGCAATGAAAGGAGCCCTGCACTGGGTACACTGTCTAAAGTCAACCATGGCACCCAAGAACATCTTGCTTGGTTGCAGCTGCCAACACTGTTGCATGGTTTACATTTTTAGAATAGGTTTCAGAATCGGTTACAAAGAAATTGCACAATAATACAGCGCCGCATGCTGAGAGCGGTGTGTGTTGGTGCCGAGTTTTACCATGGGGGGAGAGTGGTTCTCTGCATCTTGGTATTATCCTGCAAAGGCTCAGTCCTGGACCTGCAGCACAACCCCAGTAATGGAAGTTGGCTTTGAACAATTCCACATCCACGTGAAAGCTGCTGGCCTTCCTGTCTGCATCTGGAACTCGATTTACAGAGCCTTTGTTAAACATTCAGTTGCAGAAAATATCTGTTTGACTTTGAACAGCAGCAAAAGCTTCTGTGCTCTTTCACCTATTTTCCTGATGTTACCTCATTCCCAGCTGATGCCACGTCTTGTGACAGGATTACAAATTGGACTGGAAGCTTGCATGAGATGTGGGGGTGGGGGCAGTTCTTGCAGCAATTCTGTTGTCATTACGCTGCCTTCTCTACTTGTTTTAGTTACTTCAGCAGGAATTGGCTGAGCTACTGCACCCTTCAACTCTCCCTCTTTCCCCCTCTCAGCACCTCTCTGTCCCACACGGAAAAAGGTGCTGTACTACATTTTTACACAGAGTTTAAAGATTCCCTTACGTCTCTGAAAAAAGAAAATATTTAGAGACATTTAAATTTCTCTTCTATGTATTTTGTTTCGATTCCTCCTTTTCTTTGTAACTCTGCACACAAACAGGATCATTGTGCCCAAGTGTCACTACCTCTAGAGCTGCTTATCTACAACTATCATAGAAACACAGATGTTGACAGCAGGAAAAAAATCTTCAGTCCATCCAGCTGCCCGTAATACCCTATCCTACCCCCCCCCCGACCTAGTGTGTATACGGGGTTTATGTTCATGCTACCCACCCTCAGGCCCCCTGCCTTGCTGCTTTCCACCCCCATCCCCCGAGTGGCTAACTCTGCCCCAACCATGTTTGAATCAGTTTATAAAAACATAATTTAGAGGATTCGGGATCTAAACTCTGATGTCTTTGTTCACAGTGTGGTGCCCTAACTACTTGGATGTGCTGGCTATTAACATTTTTGGGGAATCTGGATTCAAACCCAGACCTCCCAAATCGCAGCCTTGTGCACTAACCACTAGCCTGTGCCTCTGTTTATGGCATACTCATTTCCTGATGCACAGGATAAACAAGGCTGACCCCAAATCCTCAAAGGGTATTACTAATTTGTTTCAGTGACAAAGGCGTCCACTAGGACCAATCTAAACCCAAAAAGAAAAGGACAACACACCTATCACTGGATACTAAAATCTTTGTCTTTATTTATATGGGCACTGTAACAGACTCACCGAGCATAAACATGAGTAGCGATCCATATTCTCAACGTGCACTTAATTTGTACACAATTAGTAAGGCTTGCTTTTCTAGGTGTTGATTGCTACTTATACAATATACATTAGTGTTTTTTTCATTAAGATAAAAATACTATCAAAGGCACAGAATCCTAGCTAGCTAGATAACATTTTTATCTCGCTAGTAGGGTACGTCATCTCTTATCTTGCTGGTGGGGTACATCACCTTGTACCTGCACTGTATGTTGCGTGTCACGCTCTGCTGAATTGTGTGGCAGCTATGGTTTCTAGAATCTTTCTTAATGCATTAAAGTAGACTGTATAAACCAGACACCTGATAGGTGACTGTCAGATATCTTTATCTTCATTTGTGGTCAGTGACCTTCCAAAGCTTCACTGGTGGCTGCACCACCCATTAAGGCCAACAGGTCACTGACCACTCGATAAGATAAAACGATATCTGATAGCCACCCATCAGATATGCCCTATTTCTTGTTGCCTCGCTACTCTTGTATTGCTGTATTGTGAGTTGGGGCATGGCAGACATCTGTGGTTGGTTCTGTCTTGCTCCTTTTCACTCAAGAACATCTAGTAGAGCAACAACAGGTAATGACTGACACCTGGTAACGCAAGTCTTACTAACTGTGTGCAAGTTAAGCGCACACACTGAGAATATGGACCACTACTTATGATTAAACTAGAGAAGCAAAATGTTTAGTCTGTTATGGTGGCCATATAAATAGTCAGAGATTATAGTATCTAGTGATTGGCATTTAGCGAGTTACTGTCCTCTTCTATTTGGATAGTCATCTCCACAGCAACACACTGATGTCTCAAGAGGAGGACTGTGATGCCAGGTGTAGACACACAGCTAGGCAGTCTGGGGGACACAGCGTTAAAAGCAAAAAGGGACAGCAACATCTAGAAAAAAAGATGAACCATGGGATGGAGGGACATGCAAGGAAAGGGGTTTTATATGGTGCTTTTTATACACTCTGTATTCCAAAGTGCTTTACAATTCAGGCGAGGGAGTAGCAAGAATGTTGCTACCATTTTCAGAGCATAGGGCTGTTCAAATATCACGAGAGACAGGCTAGAGAGAGAAAAGAATAAGGAGAACTGCGGGCTTACCTTAAAGAAGGTTCCCCCCCATATAGCTTTTTACCTGTTGGTCAGACACCAGCAGGATCTCAGTCCTGTCCCTGCCCCCTCTGCCCAGCAACCACCTCACCCCATCCTAACCACACCCAGAGACCCCCACAGATTGTGCCCCTCCATTGGCAGGACTGTCTTCCCCCACCTGGAAACTTAGATCCAGTGACGGGTTTGTGGTCAAGGCGGTGGTGCAGAACAGAGTGCCAGGGTCAGGACTTCATTCAGCCCGTGCCAACCATTTTCCATGTTCTCCCTGGTAACCCAGCCACGACACATTGAGCATGTGTGCATAGAGGCACACACACGTCTCAGAACTGTGGCATCTTCCCTGTTATTTTTGGCAGTCGAGCACGGCACTACTCCCCTAGGCCTCCACCTGGTGGCAGCCAAGAGCTGGATCAATATGCCATCCCAGCCTGGGAGAGGGGAACAATTAGTCGGAAGTGCCCCCCCCAAACAAAGCCCCCGAGATAATACCAAGCGGCCAGCATACATACAGACCGACCTTTCAAGTGCTGCCATGAGCTGGCAGAGGGCAAGTAGGTTGTGGTGGTTAAAACACACAAAAGGGCAGGGAATTCTGTGTCCAAAGGGTGCTATAACCCAGTGTCTGGCTTGACACTTGAACTGAAAAAAAGTCACAAATGGGCGAAGCTCACCATGACTTATAAATCCAATGTCTTATATTTAAGTGGTCCCACACTATAAAGTGCAGAGTTTAAAATTCCTGTGCCAGGCTTGGTAGACCTGCTGGTGTCTATGACTTCTCTTTTGTAACTTTTTAGATGGTGAATTCGCAGAGAAGGCAAGTATGTTGAGGTGGTGAGCTGGCAGTGAGGGAAGGTACATTATGGTGGCGACAAAAAGCGTGCAAGGTGCACTCCAAACAAAAACTGAAATCAGATCCAGTTTACTACTGGTGAAGCAAATGACACGCAAATTAACACTAACATGAACAAAACCGCAAGCACTTTGAGACTGTCTCCCATCAGCAGGCCCCCCTGTCCTGGTGGTGGGTGTCCAAGTGGAAGAAAAAGAACCCAAGGCACTTATTGCAAGAGTAGGGTTTTTTTCCCTGTGTCCTGGCCAGCATTCCCCCTCCAATAAAATTGGTTCATGCAACTGTCCAAGTCTACGTGCAGCTGTTACTGTGCAAAATGGCAGCCCCTACAAGTTTACAGTCATTTCGTTACTAGTCTCCCACTGTCCGTAAAGCACTCTGGGATACAGTGTGTATGAAAAGTGCTATATAAATGCTGATACTACTTCTTGAAGGCCTGGACCTTAGTTTTGTCTCTAAAGTTTAACTTCCGTGCCTCAACTCAGCAGATCATGAACGTAACCCACCCTCATCAGCAATGCTTAGGCCTTCCCCTTCCAAAATCCTGTTGACACCCCACCCCCAAGGAAGAGTAAGAAGTCTAATAATAAAAACAAAAAAAAATCTATTTTTAAATGAGAATGTTGGGGGGGGGGGGACTGATACTGAAATAAAACAAAGTTCTGTAATCCCAAACTCTTATTTGAAGTTGTGGTTCAGTTCATTATTTGAAAGAACATGATTTCATGGACCTGTGCGATAACTGCTGCAGTTGAACAATGAGCCCAAGCTGAATTAGTGCCCACCTCGTCAAATTATACAGATTAAAAAAAATTTTCTGTATTCAGAATTGGCAATGGTCCACTGGCGTTACTAATCAAGCCTCCATGCCTATTCATTTTTCTCCACCTCATGTTGGTATGCAGTTGGTGAAACAAGATTGCTTATTACAAAAAATGTAAATCCTGTATAGTAGCACTGAACCCTGCCGAAACTACTGTACATAACTTTAAGGGCAGTATTGTAGCTTTGTAAGGGAATGGATAACCATAATGTTACTCAGCCTATTTTTTTAAATAAAGAGTATGCAAATGAAGTTCTTCTGCATGTAAGTGTGAGTACTTAGAATGACACAAACTGCACGGTATTATTAGTATTTTCCTCTACAGCTATAGTTCTTTGTTATTCAGAAATGTCAGCCTATTAGCAAGTTGCATCACTCTGTGCGACTCCGATACCTCCTACTGTAGCAGATTTAGTTGCAGTACCCCCGCCTCTTAATCTGAAACCTTTTCCTTCCTCCCTTCTAGTTTTGGTATCACTGTATGGCACCCTCACTGGGTCATGGCACACTGCACAGGACCTACAGCTCTGGCTTTCAGATGAGGCACTTTTCTTATCAAAAGGATAGCCCTTTTCTAAGACACACCTTGTCTGTGTTAAGTCCAGGTACTCTGCAGGGGCATGTGGTCCAAAAGTGAAGGTGTGCTCTGGCAGAAATGGGAATCCTGGTGCCAGACTGGAGCCACTAATTCCTGTTTATGTTAAAGTCAGACCACAGAATGCCGGGGACTCTAGTGTGAAAGCAATGAGAACTCGCTCTTTAATTCAAAATATAGTAAGCATTTATTTATCTCCGAAGTCTGAAGTATATACATACACACTGAAGACGGGCTGGTGAAAAACTACTAGACACCCCAGCGCTTCGACATCAAGTCTTCATCAGGGGGTGGGTAAGTGGCAAGTCTTACTATATTTGGAATTAAACAGTGAGTTCTCATTGCTTTCACACTCAAGTACCTGGCATTCTGTGGTCTGACTTTGCAGGGGCAACTGTTCAGCAGTTCCTAATACCATCCCACAACAGCTGAAACTGCTGCACTAATCCTTAAAATGTGTCTTCCTGGGGGCCAGTTGGTTGCCCGGGGCAGCGCATTCTGCTTCTCTGTGAACCAACTGGATCAGGAGCAGACACAGGTTACTAGGGTTGGGCTGCTGGGCTGGGTGAAGTGCTGCCTATTACAGAGCGTCCCAGTGCATGGTGGGAAGGCATCACTGCCCCCGCCATGGTGAACCTTCACAGATGGCAGTGGAGGTGTTGCTCGCTCACAAAGGGGGGCACCTACTTCAACTCAGTATGGTGTACGAGACCACTAGAGGCTATGCATGATGTTGAGTAGGAGGGTGAATTCAAGGGGGTGGGGTGTCACTAAAATGAGTAGCTGATCCTGTTGACATGGGACACGTGGAGGGGGGGGAAGGAAACACCTTCTAGTCTCTTTCTGTCTAGATGATAGCTTGGTACTCTGAGGCCCACTCCATGCAGTCACCTTCTGCAACTGGATCCTAGACCTCGAAGGGGATAAGGAACCACCCTGAGCCTCAATGACCCCTTTGCAGGGGAAAAACTGAGGGGGCTAATGGAGATAGGGTAGCTATAATGGGACTGGAAACTCACATCTAGAGGGTGGATGGGCAAAGGGAAGAATAAATACAATTAGGAAAAAAGTGCCTTCTTGGTGGTCTGTTGACCAAACAGTAGTGTGTTACACCACCATGCAGGTGACTCAGGTTCGAGAATGAGCCCAAGATGCAAGCACTTATGTGGGCAAGGCTGGGAAGCGATGCCTATGGCAGTGTGTCTCAGCCACAGGAGGGTGGCGCCCCATGTTGAAGAGACCTCTGCACTGGACCCAGGAGGTTTTCCTTTCACTGTCTGCATGCAAGGTTAGAATGGCCTGTGTGCAGTGCTGACAGAAAGGTTAGAGGAAGGCCATCAGTGGTTAAACTGGGAAGAAAGAAGAAGCCAGCAGTATCATTGTATTGACACTCTTGGACCCCACACTTCCTGCCCACTTCACACACCAGATTGTGTTCCAGAGGCAGGGGGCTGTTCAGGTTGGAAGGTCCCAACAGGAGGCCTCTGTAGGGGTTTCCTGCCAAGAAGCTATATTGTACTGTATATGAGGAAAAACAAACTGGTTTTCTTTACTAAAATTCCTTGGGTACATAGAATGATGAAGTAGGCTGTCCACAGTCTGAAGACTTATGGTTTAACTGGTTGAATGGAAGATATCAGCAAGTCAGAATTAATGGCTCACTTTCCCACCCACTGAGTGTGACCAGCAGGGTCCCTCAAGGGTCTGTGTTGGGACCCACCCTGTTTAACATCTTTATTAGCGATTTGCAGACTAGCCCTGAAAATGTTCTCTCAAAATTTGCTGATGACACCAAACTGTGTGGCTCTGTTCTTACATCGACAAACAGGAAAATTATGAGGAATAACCTAAAATCCATCAAAGAATGGGCAGTTTCAAACAAAATGACACTCAACTCAGATAAGTGCCATGTTGTACACTTTGATAAAAACAACCCTAGGCAGACTTATTTTCGGAACAGCGTGGCCCTCCATGTGTCACCATTAGAACGTGATCTTGGGGTAACCATTAACAATAAACTATCCTCTAGTGATCATTGCATGATGATAGCTAGGAAGTCTAACGCCTTGCTCACTCGAATCCAACGTTCATTTGTGTCTAGGACACAGGAATGCATAATCCCCTTGTGTAGAGCTTATGTCAGGCCCCATCTGGACTTTGGATCCCCCTACTGGAGCCCCTACCTGGTGCGGGACATCGATGGGGCTGAGAGGGTGCAGAGAAGAGCCACAAGAATGGTCCCCTATTTATCCAAACTTGATTATGAAGAGAGATTAAGAGTTACAGGGTTACACTCACTACGCACAAGGCGTACTAGAGGTGACCTTCTCCTATTGTACAAAATCAAAATTCTCAGGAGTTAATGCGACTGTGGCTTACATTTCTCTTCCAGCTGGACTTCCCCACGGTATCACAACAACCAGATATTTGTATCTAAAGCTAAAACAACGAAAAGGTTAAACTACTTTACAGTAAGAACCCCCAAACTGTGGAATCTACTTCCACAAAACTTAGTAAACAGTAGCTCTAATACAGTCTTCAAAAAGGGGCTGGATAGCTGGCTCGAGTCCTACAACTTCAAGGTATAATTATCCCACCAATGTGGTGGGGTACAATCTCGATGGGCAGTAGCCTTCTTTTGTCCTTTGAAACCAAGTAAACTGATATGCTGTCCTGTCATCCTCCTGATCGTGACCTGCTACTCTTCTCCTATGTGTGTCCTCCACATGTCAGGAAGGTCAACCTGTTGGAACCTTAGGCTATTCCCGAAGCTCCTTGAACATGTCTGGGCTGTGACATGCCCCATTTCCCTGCAGCCAGCAGTTTGATCTGGAAAGCTCTGTAAGAAGCACGGAATCTGAGTCAGGGCAGACTACCTGCCCTTTCAGAGGAATGTCCTTGGCTTACCTCCAAAGCAGCTCTCAGCTAGCAGTCACTGCCTAGCTGTCTCTGCTGCAGGTGTGACTATAGAGTCATGAGGTTGCCTGCCACTCTTATCTGAACACAGAAATGAAGGCACGCAAAGTTCCAGCATGCTTCAGTAATGTCTGCAACTATTTGGCATCTTCTGCTGCCCCCACTAACCTTCAGAGGCTGATGTTGTCTACTGTGCAAAACAGGCATGCTGGCCTTTCAAGAGTACCTGTGTTAAAGTTTACCTGTAACCTGAACCTTTGTAAAGGCCCTAAGGAAAAATGTTATTTCCCATTTCTCTTAATGCTTGAAAATACTTTCAGTGCTTCTTGACGCACCTCATTTTACCTGCCAAGAGAGGTCTTTGTCTTGGGGAGGGAGGGTGCACTATGTTAACTAGAATCTGTTGGTTAACTAGAATCTGCAGCTTATCCAGTAGGTAGGAAAATAGGCAGACTGGGTGGGCCAAGTGGTCCTTATCTGCCGTCAAAGTCTATGTTTCTATGTACCTTTATGATGTCACATCACAAGTTTCATTCAGAGCAACACACAATAGCCAGTACAGGGGCACCAGAAAATATAGCAGCAGCAGCATTCAGCATCGCCGAGATTTATTCAACCAAAACATGGGTTTTCCCTCTTGAATATTAAATTAGACATAATGACTCATACAAAACCCTCCTGCACCAATTCCCTCCTCCTCACTCCTTTGCCAAAAGAGAGCTCCACCTCCCCCGTGGCCCACTGATCTCCGAGTACGACGCAGTGCAGAGACCTTGCTTTCCAACCATTGTGGCTGCAGGTCATGGTGCTGGTGCACAGTGCTGGGATGGACCCAGATGTGAGCCACACCACTGTATTGGTGGTGGTGAGGGCTTTCAGTGTATTGATACCTTTGTGCCAAAGCATCCAGATGAGGTCAAATTTTCAAAAACCGCCAAAGCTTTTTATCTGTTTAAGGAAGATGAAGAAAAGACTTGCTTCATTTAGCAAAGTTTTCATTTTCACAAGTTGGGCTAAGCTGCTTGTGGTTTGGCAATCTGCCAGATAGTGATCCGTAAGGCTAAAATGCCTGCTTCACATACACTGAAGTGGCAGCCTTCCTCCCCAGTGGCAGTCACGTGCTCTGCAACTACCAGTTCCAAAATAATGGGGAGGGGGCTCGGATAAAGCAGATTTTAATGAGCTCCTATGCATCTCGGAGACGCTGCACTAAATCTGTTTAGGACCGGGCAACAGTATTCCAATTTTTGCAGATGAATTTCAAAACCATGAAATTCACCAATTGTGTAAGCAGGGGCTCCACACCTTAGTTAATAATGAAAGATGGGTCTAGTGTACCTACTCAACTTCTTCAGTTCACCTCTTTTTTTTAAGCTAAACAATGTATGATCAGTGAGAAGTAATACAGCTTCTAACTAGTGAGAACAAGAGACAGAAGTCTTCCCTTCCTACCTACTTCATGTGTAAAAAATATTATCCCCTTCCCCATGGGTCAGTATGGCTAATGTGAATGTAGTATTTTTTTTTTTTTTTTTTACTCAGTAGTGCAAAGTGATTTATTACTGCCCTTAAGATAGGCTGGTACTGTTACCAGAATAAATGACAGACAACAGCCTAGTCCTGTTAATCACGGCTTGAAAATACCTGTCTTTGAATAGGAAAGAGGAGATGTCTCATTCTTCACTACCCAATATTTAAGTCCTCTCCCCACCAAATAACAGTGCACAGATTTAAGTATAATCATTTCCAGACTATTAGCTAAATTTGTTTATTTCAGAATAGGATAGAACAGAATAGGTGGGGAAGAAAAACTGGGCAGAATAAGTGGACCAGGCAGTTCATTTCTGCCGACAAATCCTATGCTTCTGTTTTAGTGCAGAGGCATATAGCACAAAGTAAGGCCCATTTTCCTTCCCTTACGTGCTCAAAGAACATACCTAACTATGAATTCATGGGTGCCACACCGGACAATGCAAATTCTCTTGGATCCTAGTCACTGGCCTTAAAGGTAGTAGGCAGCCCATGACTATTAAAAAGGACTTGAACAGCTCCCACTCCGCAACTTTGGGAAGTTGACAGAGTGGCCTGGTGCTGGGAAACTGTGCTGCCCTTTGACAATGCTCCCAGACATGGTGTTGTGTTCCACCCCTCGAGCAACCCACTGTGCTTGGGCTAGGGAGCTATCCCTCCTCAGGGGATAACAAGCGTGTCAAGACTGGATCGGGGCTGAGCACAACTTCCGGGCTGTGGGTGGGGTGAACACCTAAGGCATAAAAATCCTGAGAGGACTGGATGACACCGCACTGATCCCGCAGGTTCTGCACCACTGACTGGGCTCTGCTGGCTACTTCGGATGCATAACTGGGAGGGGAAGGACAGCCCACTGGCACTGCCATAGAGAGGTAATCCATAGGGGTCTTGACCACCAGGTAAACCTCTGGGATAGTGTGGGTCAGGCTGGGCATCAGATGTGAGTCAATGGGGGTCCTGTGGCAATAAGGGGGCATATAATCTCTATAACAAAAAGACTTGAACAGTAGTCAGGAACATGGCAATTAAAGTTCAGTGCCACAAAGTGCAAGGTGATACATACCGACAACAGGAATCCGCAAACAGAATGTGGAATAAATGGGGTCACAGTGGAACACTCGATAGAAGAAAGAGATCTGGAGTAATAATAATCAGCAGTGCTAAATCTTCATGGCAGTCTGTGAAAGCATATGGAAAGGCAAATAGGATACAAAGGGTTTTTTGGACGAGGCTTCACTAGCCAAAACAAGGAGGTGATCTTGCCACAATAGAAATCAATGATTACCCCACATGATTAGCCTAACCACACAAGGAGAGGCGCATTCAGGTCAGGAAGTGCACCCTGCAACTGTGTCTGGTGCATTGTTTTGTCAAGGTTCTTGCAGTGTGGGATTTATCCATTAAAGTTTTTTGCTGTTTGCAACTTATCAGGTGGACCTGGACTTATTCCAGACATGAGTGCGCTGCTCCCTGTTTGTTGTGGTTCTGGGTTGCTCACCCTGCAGCACTGGGTTATAAGCACTGCTGACGTGCTGGCCTATTCCTGTTCTGTTCACTTTTGCTTCGCACCTCAAGATTCCCATAGGGTTAAATTAATGGACAGAAGCCTGACCCTTGCTCATGCCTTAACATGCAAGGATAAATCCCCTGGTCCAGCAGTGCTTCATGTGGAGAAGAAGAGTTTGCATCCTGATCCCAACTCCCATGTTATGGGCCGACGGAGAGACTGGGCTGCACAATGGAGGCAGCATGCACACATTCAAGAAGTGGGATGAGATGGAGGATTGTGCCCATCCTACACCATGAGCGCCTTTTGTGGTAGATGGTGGAGGGGCCATGACCCCATGGGTGTCCATGCAGCACTAAACCTGACCTCCACAGGGCGGTGTCAACGTGTGGCATGGACGCTGGGAGGCAGGCAGGATTCAATGGCAAAAATCCCTGGCACCAATGAATGACAATGGCTCTCAATATGCATATCAACTGGCTCTGCTCCAATCTGGTTCCCCTCTCCTCAGTCACATGAAAAGGTACTCAAGTTCAGCTGGAGTCCCAGTAGGGTACTGCCATGTGGTGGGGGATAGGGTTCCCATGGCATGTGTGACTTGATGGAGCAGGTCTCAACTGGACTGTTGGCTGGACAATAGTTGCAAGAAGATCACCCAGTGTAGAAGAAACCATGAGATTAAGGCAAGCAGGGGGTTAAAAGAAAATTTAAGCCAGCCAAGTGGCATGGCTAGCTGAGGCAGGGGGCCTCACCACCCGCCATGCCAGCAACCCAGGTTCAGCAATAAACTGGGATTGCGCAGAGGCCAGCAAGAGGAAGGAGAATTGAGCATCCCATGACAGCTCTCCTCCTTCTGGGAGTTGGGACAGCTTGAATCGATGCTCGACTGCCACCTAGTGCAGGCTACATAGCAGCACAGTGATCGCCTACCTGAATGGATGAGTGCAGGTCACTGAGGGGTGAAGATACACGTGCACACAATAGCACGTGTGCCAGGCCGGGAAGACAAGTTGTAGGGAAAACAGCTTCGGCAGGCAGGATGATGGTGACGTACCCTGCAGGCTCTGCACCACCCAACAGGACACCCACCCACTCATGGAGGTTCAAGAGTTGGAAGTAAATCCTAGGTTGGGTGGGAGACAGGGCTGAGGGTAGGTAACCACTGAATAGGGGTCACCCAGGTGATAAAATACAAGATAGAGAGAGAATGTATAAATCAGGAAGTCTCCCAAATCTTAGAAGGATCAAGGAACCTGAATTAATCTGAGGCCACTTCTAGCTACACTATACCTCATAACCGTTCCCAATGAGGCAAAGTCACACTCCTCTTATTGACACACACTGTTCCCAGACCTACCAGCTCTTACTGGCTCGGAGTAAGGCTTTAGTCACAGTTCCTGGTTACCCCCCCCCTTACAGTAAAGAGATCCGTAATCTTAATCAGTTTTCTTACTGTATTCCAAGCTAGGCTGCTGCGAGTTCCCATTGCACACTGAAAAGGGGTCTGCCACACATTTCACAGTGAGGAACAAAAAGAAAAAAAAAGGGTACTAAATAAGATACATCGCCGTGAATACACAGAGGTACTCATTTCAAATTAGATTCCCCCCCTCCCAGTATCTGAGGTTCCCACATACAGTAGCAGCCCACCCGTACAAAGTTTCAGATTTCCATCTCCACAACTGGGAAGCTCAGATTTGGCTGAACAGTCCATGTGCAATGCTGGTGGTGATGGTGTATCTGTGGGGGAGGAGGTCCCTAGTATCTAGGGAGCATTTAAACAGAAGTCCAAAGAATCCCTTCCCAGTCCTACCTTACTACCAGATAACAGAACCGAAACATATAAATCAGTGGCTAGATACGCAGCATCCCAACTGGCTAATTCCCACTGTAAAGGGTTATATTAATGATTAGATTCCTTCATGTACAATAAAACAATTAGACTTTAAAATATAAAAACAATCACAAAAAAATATCTAAAAGATTGCACTAAGGCACTCGAGGGATTGGGTGACCTTCGTTAGTCTATCACTTAGGGTGTAAGGCACCCAACTTTGTCTCGAGTCTTACGAACCTCCAAGGGTTAGCTTAATGGGCGGTAACCCGACCCCCGGTAATGCATTAATGATTAAATACAGGGCCCTGCTCTGAGGTTTTATGGAAACTGGCTGCAACTCATTAGCCACAGTTTCAGAACCATTAGTCAGCTGGCGGCTTCCAAATGTGGGGAGACAGGAATGTGTGTACACACTGTCTGGAAGAGCTGTCTGCCAACTTAGACTACTGTAGTGTGTGCAAGCTTGCCAAAGCATTTGTCTATATAGCAAGACCTCCGCGAGCAATCAGAGAAGAAACCGCTAGTTAACCATCTTGACAGTTAAGTTGTAGAGTGAAGATTATTACCAGGAAGTGAGATGATTTTCCATCAAGATACAAATCGGGTTTCCACTTCCTAAGATATTAAATACTGAGAAAGACAGAGTGGGGATGTGTGTATGTGGGTGGGTCGGTGGGGGGGGCTAGCTGTAAATGGAAAAGACTGACAGATTGGCATCCGTGACCTGGCTTCTTTGGAAAAGCCCAGGACTGTGGAGAGTTAAAGGCTCAACAATTTTCATAATTAAAGAAAAAAAGTGTTTTTTTTAATTAACAGCTTGCTAAACACTTGTGCAATACTCACAGCAGAGATCAGAAATGTGTTTCAGCTCTTGTATACAACCCTGTGTTAAAAAAAATTAATTTGGTGAAATTTACCGTCCAGGTGATCCCCCCACCCCAAAAAAAAATACTGCAACTTTAAATATCCTATAATGGATGCCTTGCTCTATTTAAAGTGTTGTCCCCTACAACATTTTTATACAAATACTGTACATAATGATTATGTAACAATTTCAGTTTTAAAGTGTTGCTTTGAACTATGAACTGAAAGTATTATGAAAAATCAAAATGATGTCCTGAAATGCATCCTCAAGCGCCCCCCCCAAACCACCAGCACAAAATAAGAATTTGGCTTTTTTTTTTTAATTTTCTATTCAGTAACAGACTGGCAAGTGAACTCACAACTGACACTCAAGAGAGATGCATATCAATAAAGTCGCAGCTTGTTGAGTGGTAACCCAATCAGAAAAGGTGTAATCAAGTCAAGCCCACCCATGTATCTAAAACCTTTTCTAGTGAATTTATGAATTTAGTATCACCCTGCCTTCACCTATTGAATTTGTAGATTGCAAGCAAATATTTTTTTCTAATTTTCTTTTTTATTGTTTTAAATCTGGCGTTGGGCATTTAAATTTCACGCACCCATCAGAATGCCCTTCCACAGTTTGTTTCCCCACCCATGAAGCCCCCCCAAGACACCTCCACCAATTTGTTTTAAAATTCTGTTGAACTCCACAGTTAGTTAGTGTTTCCCCTTCTCGCTGTTGACCAACAAGAAATTCCGCCACTCTGTAGATTGAGGAGGGCGGAGCTATAGAATGATACAAGGCTTCTTGTCCTTAAATGGATTCTCGGAAGCAGGGACTCCAACCAGCAAGGGATCATTCCGGGCATGCTGCTCACAGTAGTTCATTAGATCTGACGCTGCTTTGGAGACCTGTAGAAGAAAGATGACGAAATAATTACTGTCTCTCAGCTGAACTGTTCACCTTTTCAGTTTTACTATACCGTACCTCCCCACTCCATTTTGTCCCCCCATCATGATGTTGCAGGCTGCCTAGTAATGATGCCCAGACAGTGCTTTTGATTACCCTAATGAGATCCCACAGACAGTCCATCTATCCGATTCTGGATTGGAGATCCTATCCAACCCAATTCAGATTTCAAATCCAAGGCTGGATCAAACAAGACTTTGTACACCAGTCGGCCGAACCAGTTTTGAAGGAGGAAGATTGACTTCCTTATTTCCTTTACAGACTCTTGGGAAACTTTCAATTTTGTTAAGGACTTCCCTATATATCTGCAATATTCCATCCAGGTTTTTCTTTGCCTACCTAGTTGGTCCCTTTATAGCACTGTCTTTGATACTCAACATGTCTCTTAATTTAAATATATTTTCAAATCTTACATGGACTCGTAAAACGCCCATCGGGGTGGTGTTTGGTGCTGGTGCACCTGGTAAATTTGCTTAGGAGGTATTATCGTTTATTAAGTCAATGCACATGCTGCATATGGTCCTCTTTAGTTAAACCTTTAGGTAACAACTTTTACATGTAGCTGAATGGACCCCCCATATGCTGTAACACCAGTCACAGTGTACGTACCCTACCACTGCATTACTGTATGTTGCAATTGTATTGAATCGCTTTGACTTGAATGCCTTTTCATTGTGTTTTGTACACATTAGAAACTGAATAGATACAAATTTAAAAAAAAAAATCTAATTCAAGGTTGGATAGTGGGATCCAAGGTCGGATGTCTCCCTCGGATCCTTTGGAATGAAGGTCAGATAGTGAGATCCAAGAGTTGGATAGTGGGATCTAAGCTCAGATGTCTGCCTCAGAGCCCTTGAATCCTGGACAGTCACTGTGACAGGGTTGAATAAGGCCCTGTCCCATTTGATACGAAGAAAGCGTTAAAAGCAAGGATCTGTTCTATCCTCTCCTTTTCTGTCTGTTGTCTGTCTAGTTGCACAAAAAAAAAATTCTTGTAAGACCTAGGAACTGATCACTTTGATGGTCTCACGATTCTCCACCTCCTGCTATTTCCCTGCCTTCACTCGCTGCTTCTCGCTGTTGCTATCTTTCCTTCCCCTTGCATATCTGCGGTTATAATATATATGTGTATCTGTATGTGAAGATGGGATCCCTTTGTTTGAAAATGTATATAGTTATACTGTGGAAATAATTGCAAAAAGCTATTTGGAATTCAGAGGGTTAACCTTGAGATGCAGCATAAGCTCATTTGCAGAGCTGTCAACAGGAGGTTAAGCTCTGGGACACCATTTTCTATTTTGTTGCACCTGCAAGGAAACTGACAAGGTTCTGACACATTTTGTGAGAAAAAGGATGTCTCTTAAAGAGATGAGGTTGCAGAAGTTAACTGCCAGGCAAAGACTTATTATAAAAAGAGCAGCAATCTTTTGTTTGGGGGGATAAGACTTAGATTTAGAGATACCCTCAGACGAAGGACTTTGTTTTCTCTGTTTGTACCGCCTTTGTAAAGTGCTAACCCGGACACTAATATTTTTATTTTACTGTTATTGATAATAATAAAATGCTACTTGCGAATTTTATAACTGCTCCTGGTTTTCCTATGCTTCCTGACCTGTGCCTCAATGACAGTCACATAAGATAGTTGGTATCCTGCTAGAGTCTAGGTAATAGGATGCATTTGTTGGATACCAGTGGTTCCCAATTCCATCCAGTATCTGAGAAAATTAGTGGTATCCGATTCCGTAGGATACCAACAGAGCAATACTACTGC
Organism: Neoceratodus forsteri; assembly: GCA_016271365.2. Lineage (NCBI taxonomy): Eukaryota > Metazoa > Chordata > Ceratodontiformes > Ceratodontidae > Neoceratodus > Neoceratodus forsteri. The sequence continues at coordinate 132,933,052 of JADMNL010000031.1, read as the reverse complement.
CAGGGCTATACCATTCCTCTGACCAGGAAGGCAGTCTACCAGCTGCCTTCACAGTCAACACCAATGATGCTCTGTGATTGGCCAGTGAAGAGTGCATGAATACTGGGCAGCCTCCCCCCCCCCATGAACCAAGCGCCTCACCTCCTTGACACACCTGTCCCACCAGCTGGCCTTTCTGTGGTATTCTGAGGTTCAAATGAAAACCATGTTTTCTACCACCCTGCTGGGCCAGTATTTCATCCCGTGGTCTGAGGCCGTGTATTCATGCTCACATGACTCTCCTGGGCTACCAGTGGACAGTACTGTATATGGAACAGCCACCCACACTCCTGAGGCATGAGGCATCAGAGATGGACACTCAGCCCTATCTCTGTTGCCTGATATGTGACAAATGCCTGGGCTGCGGACTTGAACCTGAGCCGTCAGCATGGTAAGCTGTAATGCTGCTTATTAGGCCACTGGGTGAGCAACTTTTTCCTTTTTATAATCAAGTTTGTGAATGAGATTTGGATATTTCTTACAACCTAACTCATCATCATCATTATCTAATGTTCACACTGTGGATTTCTTGAAACATTCCATACAGAATGCATGATATGATATGATAAATTATAATGTTTAAAAAAGTCATCCTAAGGCAAAGGCGTGCTGTAACAGGACAGTCTCCACAATCCATTTAAAAACAGGGCCAGATGCAGAAATGCAAAGGGTAGGCACGCCGATTCTACACGTGAAGGACTCACTGCCACCACAAAGGCATGGCCTCTGTGTTGAGGCCAAGGAGAAGAAGAAAAAAGCACAAGCAGTGTGGATTTAAGGGTGTGACGACTGATGAACCAATGGCACTAAAAGGCAAAACACCTGTATATGGTGCTGGTCAGGGGTTAAATTAATTTTTGACACCACTAGCTAGCAGTGCCAAGGACTGGGACAATCCACTGACCCCACAGATAATTCCACTGGCCCAACTGGTGTATATTTTGAAATGTTACCTTCCTAATACAACCCAGCAGGGCCAGTTAATAACAAATATTACTGATATGATACAAAATCTACAAGCATTTATCCGATGCAAGTTTTGATCTCTGCTGATCCTTAAGATGAGTAAAGGCACACAATCCCTGAAATCCCACACTGGATGAGGCTGAGAGCAGTGTGCCATGAAGGTGTTGTGCTCAGCTCCAGGGGAGGGAATTTAAGCCCCCAGCATTTGCCCCCCCCCCCAAAAGCAGCAGTATTGGTGTTGACTGAAGGGGGGAGGGAACTGGATGTCATTGTCCAACTAGGGACAAATGACCTGGCTGAGAAAGGGATCAGAGCAGTGCAGGAAGAGTTTGTGGAGTTGGGGACGGGACTTAGACAAGTAGCACGCACGGTAACTTTCTCGGAGATGCTGCCTATCTGTGGCATGGGTGAGGCTAGGGTGCTCCACACCATGGGATTCAATCAGTGGTTGAAAAACTGGTGCAGAGCTCAGGGGTTTCGCTTCATTGGGGACTGGGGGCCCACCTGGAGTGATGCAGGTCTATACTGGCGTGATGGTCTGCATCTGTCCAGGAGGGGAACTAGGATCCTAGTTGATAGGTTTAAATGTTTCATTGGCAAGCATTTAAACTAGCCAAGGGGGGGAGGCACAGGAAAGGAGCAGGGAAATCCTAGCTGCCCCCCCCCCAAAAGTCAGGGTAGTAAGTGAGGTAAACACCAAGATAGGGAGAAGGGCAGGGGTAAATGGAGAAAATGACAAAGGCAATAAGGACAGGGATGGGGCAAAAAGGGGTAAGGCCATCAAGAAATGGAGGGTAATGAGTACTAATGCCCATAGTCTGGGCAACAAGCTCCCTGAACTGGTGGCCTTGATGGAAGAGGGATGCCTGGATATCATAGCAGTCACAGAAACATGGCACACAGAAAACCATGACTGGGATGTTAACATACCAGGGTACACAACCTACAGGAAAGACAGGGAGAGAATAAAAGCAACAGAACAAAAGAGTAAACAGGAAGGAGAGGAGGCACTGTGGGTCACCTTAGAGACTGGAAATGGCACCACAATCCGCGCATGGGTTGTATACACACCCCCATCTCAGGGGAAGGGAATGGACAAGGATATGATAGAAGGCATCCTTGGGATGGCAGAGAAAGGGAAGATACTGTTGATGGGGGAACCTTAATATGCTGGATGTTAACTGGAGCACCTTTGCTGCAGCCACATCTAAGAGCAGGGCCATTCTCGATGCCCTACAAAGGGCATACCTCAGACAGCTAGTTTTGGAACCCACTCGTGAGGGAGCAATCTTAGACCTCGTACTATCAAATGGGGACAGTGAGAGGATCTCAGATATAGAAGTGGGTAGCCACCTGGGAACAAGTGACCACCAAAGAGTGTGGTTCACGATAAACTCAGCTACAGAGTCAAGCCATACAAAAGTGAGGGTACTGGACTTCAGGAGGGTGGACTCTGGCAAGATGGGAGAGTGCCTTAGAAAAGCACTAGCAAACAGGCTAGAAGGAGGGGTGGAGCAACAATGGGGAAACATCAAAACTGCCATCACAGAGGCAACAAGCCTTTGTGTGAAGCAAATAAACAAATCAAAATGAAAGAAAAAGCCACTATGGTTCTCAAAAGAGGAGGCGGGGAAGGTTAGGGAGAAAAAGACAGCATTTAGGAAGTATAAGGAGAAACAGAAGGAGCAGGACAGAGAACTGTACCAGTTAAGGCAGAAGGAAACAGGGAGGTAAGTCGGAATAGCAAAGGCCCAAACTGAGGAAAAGATAGTCAACTCGGTTAAGAAGGGGGATAAAACCTTTTACAGGTACATCAGAGAGCGTAGAAAGATAAAAGGAGGGATAGTGAGGCTGAACAGAATGGACGGTGGGTGGGCAGAGAGGGACAGTGAAACAGCAAGGATACTGAACGAATACTTCTGCTCAGTATTCACAAAAGAGGAGGAGGGGGAGGTACCTAATCCAATTAAGAGAAGCACTCCGGACAGCGGGGTCGATACCAGTCCTCAAACAGAAGAAAGGGTTGTGAAATAACTCCTAAAACTGAAGGTGGACAAAGTAATGGGGCCTGATGGGATTCACCCCAGAACTCTAAAAGAATTAAGGGGAGAACTAGTGACACCACTCACTACTTTTTTAGCAAATTATGGGAGGATGGTGTGGTACCTGAGGACTGGAGTAAGACGGATGTGATTCCCCTTCACAAAAGTGGGAGCAAGACAGAGGCAGGAAACTACAGACCTGTCAGTTTGACCTCTGTAGTAGGGAAAGTGATGGAATCACTTCTGAAGGAAAGAACTGTTGAGTACCTAGAGGCCAGTGGGACACAGGACCCAAGGCAGCATGGGTTCACAGCGGGAAGGTCATGTCAGATGAATCAAATTGATTTCTTTGACTGGGTGACCAAAGTAGTAGACCAGGGAGGGGCTGTGGACATGGCCTACCTAGACTTTAGCAAGGCATTTGACACAGTCCCACACAAAAGATTAACAAACAAATTAACTAGCCTGGGAGTGGGTCCCAGGGTGGTAGCCTGGGTAGAACATTGGCTGGACAACAGGACACAGAAGGTAATTGTACACAGAGTCAAGTCTGAAGAAAGCGGGGTTACTAGTGGGGTACCGCAGGGTTCAGTACTGGGTCCAGTCCTTTTTAATGTCTTTATAAGTGACATTGCAGAGGGACTGAAAGGAAAAGTATGCCTCTTTGTAGATGACACAAAGATCTGCAACAAGGTTGATACACAAGGAGGCATGGAAAGGATGAGAAGGCACTTGGCAAGGTTGGAGGAATGGTCAGAAGTATGGCAGCTTGAATTCAATGCAAAAGAAGTGCAAAATAATGCACCTGGGAAACAAAAACCCAGAGGAGGATTACACAATGGGGGGAGGTAGTAACAACAACAAAAATGGAAAGGGACCTGGGGTAATCATATCAGATGACCTTAAGGTTGGCAAGTAATGTGAGAAGCCAGTAGGGAGGGCTGGGGGATACTTGGATGTATAGGGAGAGGCATTGCCATCAGAAAACAGGAAGTTGTTATCCCTCTGTACAGACAGTTGGTGAGACCCCATCTGGAGTACTGCGTGCAGTTCTGGAGACCCCATCTCCGCAAGGACATAGACAGGATGGAGGCAGTCCAGAGGAGGGCAACTAAAATGGTGCAGGGTCTGCAAGAGAAGCCACATAAGGAGGGATTAAAGGAGCTTAATATGTATAACCTTGAGGAAAGTAGGGAGAAGGGGGACATGACAGAAACTTTTAAGTACCTCAGTGGAATCAACAAAGTCCAAGAAGGTAGCATCTTTCAGAAAAAGAGATGTGCAAGAACAAGGGGACATAATTTGAAGATTGAGGGGGAACAGCTCAGGGGCAATGAGAGGAAGTATTTTTTCACAGAGAGGATGGTGGACGCATGCAACAGCCTTCCTGAGGAGGTTGTGGGGTCTAAAACTGTGGAAGAATTCAAGAATGCATGGGACAGACATAAGGCAATTCTTGTGGGGGGTAGGAAGAAATAGGCTGTTGGTTAACTAGGATCTGCAGCTTATCCGTTAGGTAGGGAAATGGGCAGACTAGGTAGGCCAAGCGGTCCTTATCTGCCGTCAAAGTCTGTTTCTATAGCTGTGAATGCAATCACTCTCCTTTCTCCAGGCCAGAGAAAAAGTGTAGCCGTGGTGAACTTGATTTTCTGGGGACCGTAGGAACAGAAAGGGGAGAAAATAAGGAAAAATGAATGAATGGGGGGAAAAAAATCATTCATGGCTCCTACTGCTCTAACACCTGAAGAAGCACCCCATGTGCGGATCAAGACCTTTTGCTATGGCAGTAAAGACCCCGTTTTAAAATTAAGGTATCCTGCTCTGCACCAGTTTAAATTTTGATGGCATCACAGCTTTCTGATCTAAAGGTTAGCTGTTGTCTGAAAACCCTTTGACACTTCCCACTTGAGGAGAGCGTCCTGTGCTCGCTTTGCTCTGTAATTTGCCCAAGGCAGATGCCACATGTTTATTAGACTTAACTTCACTGACGTTTGGAGTCCCCAGCCTGGAGCCCGCTGATGACATGCAGACGTCAACATTGACCAGCAAACCTGTCCTAACCTTCAATTTGGGGTCTGCATGACAGCCATGAAGGATAAACGGCCGAGGGCTGCAGGCTGCTGAACATAGCTGGGCCTCGCTGTGTCTGTTAACTGCATACATAAGAGAGACACTCAACAACCACAACAGGGCAATTGTGCTCCCTGCAACCTAAATGTGACCTGCACTCTGGCACTTTACCAGCTGCACTGAGCAGGACAGGCTGTGATTTTATGGGGTGCACTTCATACACAGAATATTATTCCCTGTCCTGATTTCATCTGGACAGCCCCAGTTAGGTGGACTGCATCTTGATGAAAAACAGGAACAATGTCCCAATCTGAAACAAGAAAAAACATTTTCTTTCTTCCCCTAATTGGTCAAAAACTTCAGCGAATAAAATAATGAAATCAATATGAACAAAAAAGCCTTAAAATAATTAGTCTAAGATTTGATAATTTTGATAAATGAGGCCTGTTCCAGAAGTTGGAATTACATATTGTGCGGGTGAAAAATAATAGTTTGCTATGTAATGTCCTGAGATTTTGACTTTCTGATAGGGGGTCTATGTGCTAACGGCAGACGCCTAAAGCGATCACCGTTATCACTCGAACAGAGTGCGAACACATTTCGGCACTCTGACAACCCTAGGTGCACACCACTATGGCACCAGGACACATTTTACTGCTTTCTGGGGTGAAGGGGGGCTGTGATCCCCCACCCACCTACTTAAAGATTCTCAACTTAAGGGGGGTGCATGTCAGGGGGGGTGAAAGCAGTAAAAATAAAAAGGTTCAGGTTGGCGCAATAAACATCACACCAGTGCCCGGACCCGAACCCAGTACCTCAGCCACCCCAACCACTAGCCAATCCCCGAAGCAGCTCGACCGGCAACCGCAGCACCACTCCCTACAGCCTCTCCACCCCCCTCCCAGCCCACGCTCTCCGTGCTTGCTCCCACCCACTCCCCCCAGCGCGCGTATGTATAGCGACATCCTGTCACCTAGTTCACCCACCCCCTCATCCGGTTGCCCTGTCCGTCACCGTGAGTGGATTGTGTGGAAAAGGTGTCTCCGTAACGGACGGCGCCCTTCCTCATGCGCCCACTTCACGGGTTACCTTTGAAAGGTGGTCCCCAAAGTATATGACATGTAAGATCAAAGACTAAAAATATACTCCTGTGCTGCGTCAGCTAAGGGTACAGAGGGTCCACCTGGAAAATCGATAAGGGAGAGCCCAGGGTGACACACTCGTATCATCATTCCACTTCAGTTAGACACACTAGCTCTGCGTTTGCATCTTACATTTACTTACAGTGCCCAAAATACCCCATTTAATTAGACAACAGATGGCAAATGCAAAGATGTTTGGACTTTAGAAGGTGACCAGGTACCCAATAGAGGGGGTTCCCCTGGAAATTTCCAGCTATCCTGGTGGGTCAGTCCACCTCGAACATCAGCCAGCATGTGGGTGCAAATAAACTGAAATGGCTTGATAAACTGCACGTTAAAAATAAAAACTAAAGCTAGAACTGCCATTTCAACTGTAGTCTTCTTCAGGAAAAATCTATTATGCTGATAAAAACCTAAAGATCTATTTATATCTATTCATAGCTCATTCCTACAGAAACCCGCTTGGTTGAAAAGGCTGTTATTCCCTCCTTTCTTCTCTCCAACTGTCCTGCAGGTTTCTTTCTCCTCCACCCCCGTCTCTGATCCTTAACTGCCATTGCAGGCAGCACCCTTTGTGCAATCTGTGCTTCCCCAGCCCCCCTGCTTTAATCAACTCAAGGGTACTGCATTCTGTTTACTCCAATTATATTTATTTCACATTATATTTATTATAGTTGAGTCAAGTTACCTTTGAACCCTGTTCATTCTAATGATATTTTACACACACACACACACACACACACACACATCCGTCTACCACTGAGGCCACTGGCATTTTGAAGTGTGGTTGGTTAAAAGATATTTGAAATCCTGGATTTTTTTTTTTTTTTAAATTTGTTTTATCCTCCTGGTCACATGCAGGACCTCCTTCCACCTACTACCAGATGCCTGGTTCCCGTCTGGCTGAGACTCCGCTACCTATCTTGCTGGGACCATCAGCCCATCCGTGACATACTGCTGTGCTGCCCCCCACTTACTCCTCCCCCCAAGGGTGGTCTATGCCTCCAGCTCCACAGCAGGTCTTCCCTGCATCAATCTGGCCACCTATAGCACAGGTGTATCCCCTATCCCCGGGGATGGAGGTGCGAGTACAGTGTAGAATGTGATGGGCCAGCTGAGGTTTCAGCCCCTCAGTCCTGCATCATTTTTTGTTGTTCTCCCTGTCCCCGGCCCCCAACCACCACCACCAGGAGTGTGTGTCAGGGCTGGTTGCCAGCAAGGCCTGACTCAGCCAACCTGCGGATGCACTCCAACTGTCCCCTCCTACCAGTCGCTTATCCCCTGCACCACCACCACCTGTGGTCACCCGGGTGAAGGTAAAGCAGCAGGCCACAACACCCTCTCTCCCCAGCGGAGGCGAGTGCCCTGTGGGACACTTGCCCCCCAGCCCTCCGATGACCCAGGCTCATTCCCAAACCCGAATAATCAGTGTCACAAGTGGTAGCACTACTGCTGCGCTGGTGGGCCAGTCCAAAAATGGTATCACCAGGGGGAAGACCAACTTTGATGAAACGTCAGGTACAAGGATGTGAAACAGTCACGTCGGTGTATCTGGCAGGTGGTGAGTGGGGTGTCTGCACAAGTGGGTGGTATACACATTATGCATTTTTATGAATAAGAACAAAGTGATTTTTTTTTTATATTCTGGAGTGCAGATGTGGTTTGTCCAGTGAGTGTGCTATTCATTTTTTCTACATACAAACCTTTGCAACCTGTTCATTCTGATTTACCCCCCACCCCAAACAAGCTTCGGCTCAGTGTACCACTGAGGCTACTGGCACCCCCCCCAAAACACAAAAATGTTCTTTGATTAAAGCACCCAAGTAGTTGTGAGTTACTGGGGATGTTGCAGAGCCCTGGCCAGCTGTATCCTCCCAGTCCTCCTTCCTAGTCTGAACTGGTTTGACATTTGGCTTCCTTTCTCTCACCTTGATCCTCTCGATCCCAGCCTCGATCCGGAGCTGCTCCACCAGCTTCCTGGCCTGTGCTATGTTGTTAGTTGTTGACATTGTCTGCCATCAGTTCTAGGCCCAGGCAGTTGAGAGAAAACACTAGAAGAAAGGGGAAATGAGGGAGAGACGTTAAAAAGGCCTCTAGAAACTGGAGTCTCCAGGTTTATTGCAAAGAACCCAAGCAACTCCTCGGCACTGCAATTCTGTTTCTAGTTTGGGGGTCTGCGGGAGCAAAGATGGGGAAGCTCCGCTGCTGCTTCAGTCCATCCGTTTGTAGCTGCAATTTAACCAGATGGAGCCACAGCAGCCCGTCTGTAGAAAACTTCACTCACTCCGCCAGCAAGCAGCAGTCTCAGCAAAATGTAAAGCAGGCAAGAGAAAGAACTCTGGTTAGGAAAGGAATCTGGTTTTATATAGTGTGTTCTGTACACCCTGCAAAGTGATTTACAAGCCATGAAAAGTTACAGCAGCCATTAGGAATGCATGGGGAGGTTACGACCAGGTCCCCAACTTTGCACCATTAACAACCATGCTACACTGCTTCTCTGGTGAATACTGTATCATTCTGACTAATTTCGAAGTTAGCCTGTGTAAGGGACCTCTTGCTGATTACGCAGACCCTTCTAGTCTAGGTCTGGGCTGTCTGAAAAACACTTGGAATCTGTATTTTCAGAGCCACAAGCCAGCCCTGCGTTCACAGCATTTTCAAAGGAACTGCCTCGACCCTGCTATGTAAAAACACAATGCTCAATCTGCAGGTACAGGGAAGGCCGGGACTGTCCCCATCTCCATAGATGAACACAGACAGCTAGGGACTAGGTAAGCCTGGCCAAATTTTAATGGTCTAGCCTGACAGTCTCCATTAGAGATGCATCAGATGATGGACGCATGCTGCCGTAAAACCTTTCAGATTGACTCCGTTTTGCAAATCGTGCCCACTGTGGGCAGATGGGAGTTGGCATCCTGAGCAGCAGCAGAACTGGGCTCTGAACACTGACACAATAAGGGTATAAAAACACAAACCAAAGAGTCCCAGACTCTTAGAACACCCCCAAAAGATGCTCTGCCTTTATGGGAGCTAGTATACAAACACAGCAGAGCTTGCAATGCAGTTGTCAGCAAACAAGCGGCAGGAAAATGAAAAACAGTGTTCACAGTGTTTACTGTTTCACCAATAGCCATTAGGAAACTCCAATACAGCAGAAATCAATAATTTTAATAGGAATTTATCCATTTTATATGGCTCAAAATTAAAGTTGATGATGTTGGCACTGGCACGTAACATTGTCAAGCATGCACCCAGACTTCCTTTGTGTACTATACTAATTTTCTGGAGCATAGAATGGGTTAATACCTGTTAAAAATGACGGTACTCTGCTACGCCAGTTTCCTGACAGCTGTGGGCTACATAATAGCATAAGGTCCATCTCTGTGAAAAAAAAGCACCCTTTCCACTGTGTTTCAAGTATCAACATAATCAAACTCCACTTCATCACTATGTCATTTATTGATGTAGAGAAGTCTCTGGGTTACTGTAGCCTAAAACCACACACCTCAACTTTTCATCACCCAAAGCAGACTGGCCCTCAAACAATGGAGAGGGGGGGGAGGAAGGTGGAAAGACGCAGCAAGTGGCACACCTCATCCAGTCGAGAGACCACAGCTTAGAACACTGGAGACTGGTGCTTGGAGCCTCTTATAGTTTGTTTTACAGGGAGCAATATGTACTTAAACAAGTTTTCTCTCAAAAATCACGGCAACCCCCATTTACATGCACCGCTTAAAGAGACTTACCAGTCTCAACATTTGCACCTGCCTGATCTCTTACCCCTTGGAAATTTTTTTTTTTTTTTAATTTAGTCTTTGGTAACTGGTTAAGGCCCACTAGGCACAAGTGCCTGTTTTCAGGGGAGACCTGGGACCACTGGGCAGTTAAGTGACTTGCTCAAAGTCACACAGTATGCAAGTGGAGGTTGTGAGACTCAAACTCAGGTCTGGTCTGCTGGATGTATCAAGATCGTTCACACCTCGTTCCTCTAACCTCTCGGCTATACTGCCAGCCTATGATCCTGCTGCTGCTATTTCCAAAAGTACTCAAATAGTTTTTAAGTTATATGCCTCGTAAAATTACCCCCACTGGGTCTCTCCTACTTCCCATTTTATTTTAGCCGCCCATACTCCACCCCCTGACTCAGCAAAGTTATGACATGATGCCAGCAGGGACGAGCTCCATTTTAGTCTATGGGGGGGTCCCTTTCGGGTCATTTTTCTATATTGTAATGGGCAGTTGGTGATGAAACGTGGGCACTAGTCAACTAACAAGACCCTTGTTAGTTGACTTGCTAGTCTTACATTCATCAACTGCCAGTCCTAATATCTAAAAACAACCAGAAGGTATCTATAGACTAAAATGGATATCCTATCCTCTAATTGTCATGTCATAACTGAGCAGGGAGTGAAGTCGGTAAAAAAAAATGGGAAGTAGGAGAGACCCAGTGGTAATTTTACATGGATATAACTTCAAAACTGTTTGAGCAATTAAATAACTGCAACTGAGATCATTTCAAAGGTAAGGCACCAATCAGGAAAGTGAAAATCCAAATTAAGTTTACTTGGTAGATCTAATTACTGAGTAATTGGTTACTCAGTAGTCAAGTATTCAGTGCATAGATATAAATGCCAGTATCAATGACCTAGGAACTGAACTCTAATCCAGCCAAAAGGCACCGATACAAGTGCACAGAATCCCTTGTTTTCGGTAACTGGTAACTTACAAATGGGACTGGTGCACTGTATAGATCCTTTAAGAATGCAGAATGGGAACATTTTAGTTTGCACATTCCGTCCTGTTTACATGCACCAGGTAACTGAGTATATGATCCCTTAGTGAGTTCTATAATGCACGTAAACAGAATCAGATTACAACCCAAAACCCAACATCGATTACCAAGTATGTGAGGTCTGGTGCATGAAAACAGAACTGGATTACAATCAGAAACGCAAAACTGACTGCCAGGTAACTGAGTTTGGTGCATGTAAGCAAGTGTAGCATGTGAGAAAATACCTAGTCTATGTGGATCACAGGGCATCTGAGTTGGAAACGGAGGGGTGCCTCTCTCATAATGTGGGACAGTAGAGTTACGGGCCAAACTAGGGCAACTATCAAGTCCCATAGCTTTCAACTGAGTCCAGGTCGCTAAAGAAACACTGTCATTTACTTTACTGGGGGTGGGGGTGGGAGCTGCTTAAAATTCAGGCCCCTATAGCTCCCTAGGCTAATAAAGTGTACTTCTGACACTGGGACAAAGGTGGGTTGATAAAGGTGCTGTTAACTACAGCACCAACAATTCAGATGAAAACCAGCATCTGGAACCACGACACACAGACACACACATATTTTTGTATTTTGATGCACACAATCAAACTCTAATTCCAAAGGAAATAACTGCTGCCCAGGTACTGGGGCTCTAATCACTGTATTAGACCACACACATACATACACGCTTTGCAATCACACAGCCCCTGGCCATCTTTTTCTTTCTCAGTTGACACTGGCACGTCGGGATGCTGCTGTTGTAGCTACACTGATGCAGCTAAGGGTTGTTGTGAATTTGTGGCTGCTGGGACAGCCATGCACATTGCATAGCACAGTGGCAGACCTGTCCTGTTCTGAGGTGCTAAAATACAGGTCCTCTACTAGAGAACTCACCTCCACCATGGCTCTTTCGGAGCCAATCAGCACTCTAATCATGCAGTGTTTAAACCGTGATGAAAAGACGAGTCTCTGAGAAGTATGAAATATATGCATGGGGAGGGGGAGCATGGTTGGTTCTGTGTTCAAGCAGGAAGGTGTTTATCCAAGTTATCTCAAGCTTTCTTTTGAAGGTAAAAAAAAACCCTTTAAAATATGAAAACTGTAATCTTCTCTTATAACACTAGACAGGGAAATCTGAAGTATATTTCTGGGCAAGGCCTATACACAACAGGAAGGCAGTTTGGTTCAATTCACCCAACAACTGAAGTTCTGTTTTGGTACAGGCCATCTCTGGAATCGAGGTGCGCATTGGGGTCATCAGTCCTAACTGTCACCCCATTCTCCTATTCCTCAACTTCTTTCTTGATGGGGTGACCAATGCTTTTGATTCGAGTTAGAGGTGGGTTGGAGGGGTGCAAAGGGGTTTCAACCTAACATCAAATTTCCTGCATTTGTGGCTGTGGAACAACCCTAACTGATGCATTAAGCGGGTTTTTCCTCTAATATATATATATATATACACACACATATACATACATACACACATACATATACATGTATATATATATGTGTGTATATATATATATATATATATATACACACACACACACACACACACAGTATATATATATACACACACACACACACACACACACGTATACAGGTTCTCCTTGTACAGCCTTCTGTTACAGACTGCCCATGTGGCAGGGTCCCTTTTATTTATTTATTTTTTTTTACTATACAGTCCCTCAAGCTTCTGCTTACATACCACTATGATTGCACCTGACAGCTCATTGTGGATTATCTTTGCGTCTGATAGTACTGTAGGTACGATTATATACCCCTCCACCCCTACTGGTTCTGTACCTCTTATTGTAAATATGTCAATTCAGTGCAGAATGTATTTTGTTGGGGGTAGACTCTGTTTCTCCTCCTTACTCTGGCTTCGGGGCATCTCTCCAGTGGACCCGCTCGGTCTCATGTCTCCACCGCCCACCTGAACCCTTGCCCGATCGGGAAATCTGGTTTGCTGGGTCCCCTCCTCTCCCACAGACCCATCGAGAGAGGCAGGGGACTACTGAGGGCTGTATCAGGGTTTGGGCCAGCACTGGGTGTGTGGACACGGCCACTGGGCTCCACCTATCCTCCCCGTTGCCAGGGATTTTTCCTTTATTCAGTCCCGCCCCTCCCTGATGCAGAACGTGCAATGCCGTCCAGCACGAGATGTGTGTGTTCCCACCCAGGCCACAGATCGGCCACCTGACATCACCCCACATCCATGGTCCCCAACTGCTGTGCCCCCAGTCTCCACTGCGTGCTACTCACGCTAAGGGACAAGGACCCTCCCTCCCAGGAGAGGAGAGCAGTCCAGCGGACGCTTAATCCTCTACTCCACGACCGACCCCCGGCTCCCAAGCTCGTTCCCAAACCCGGGTTGCCAGCATGGCGCAAGGTGTGGCAACCAGTGCCTCAACCCTCAGCACCACTGGGCCGGTTCAGAATGTATTTTATTGACTTCTATTCCAATTTGACTGTTCGTTATGTTCCCACCTTTACCCCCCCTTCCCCAATACCCCGGCTGCTCCTGTAAATGAGATTCCTGCTATATCTCTGTATGTTTACATCATGAAACAATTTAAATAATGAATACATTTTGCTCTACGTTTCAAAGACCAGTACTACACACTTTAAAGGGGCACTGTCAACCCTCTTTAAGGTCTCAAATTCTGTAGAGGTTGCTGATGTAGCTGGTTGTCCGATTCAGAGTCCTGTTTTCTTTTAAAAAGTGAAAACACAGACTGCCCACCATACTGGTGTTACCACACAAAACAGGTTTATTTACATTCCTTGATCAGCTTCCATTGCATCTTTCCTGGACTTAGGAACTCCCCAACATAGTCTACACACTCGAGATGCAGTGGGAGGAGAGAAGGCCATCACATCTAGAGTGGCTGCACTGTTTGTGGGTGCTCATCATGTACAGGAAATATGCAATAAGTGCTGATCAGGAATTTGAAACAAAACAAAACAAGGTTGGGTATAATTACACCATTGGCATGCATTCCCGTTCTACTAAGAAAGGAAGCAGATAAAACAGCCAGCAACTTCAATGGATTTTACAGCAGGTAGGCAATCGTAAAATGTGGGGTTTCAACTAGAAATACCATGATGCAGAAAGGGTTGGCAGTGTCCCTTTAATGCTGACGGGGCTGAGAGTTATGCTCTGTCCTTGCCAGCTAGCAGTGCTCAACAATGCTGCCCCCTTATCTCATGCTGTCCATGTGATTTTGAGCCCAGCAAGTCATATTATTCAGAACTCGAGGAAGTTTGCTGAGTAGTTACAGTACAACAGTAGCTGGCTATGTGTGTGTGACAGCAAGGACCGTATCCTTTGAGTAAAGGTTGTATGACAACTGTGCCTCTCTGCTCACTGAAGTTGGATGAAGGAAAATTTCCAGCAGTGGGGTGGGGATTTCCAGATGAAGACAATCTAGCAAACTCCAGCAACAGGGAACATATCCTTGGGGGGTGGGAGTACCAGACACAACCCTTACTGTCTGACAAAGAAACCATGGCATTCAGTGTTGATAGGATTAAATTTGTTTTTCTTCTAACCCCCCTCTTTTTTTTTTACTACAGTGGAAAAAACCGATGTTTCACTTCCACAGGTCTGGAACCTTTCCATCCATATAAAGTAGTATGAACCAATGATCACATCTCTATTTATAGCACTCTGATTAACAAATGATGCCATGTTTTTTTAATAGAAAAAATATCATATCTTTAGTGGGCTACAGTCTCTCCGCTTTTTGTGTGTGTGTGTGGGGGGGGTGCTTGAGTCTGGAATAACAGAGTGCCTCTGTGCCTGTCGGTATTTAGCCTTGCCTCTGGGGAATTTTGTTTTTTAATTTATTTACTGCGTTCAGAAGATCTTTGAGTTCAACAGCCCTTTTTCAAAGGTCAAGCATGAGGGCAGTATAGATAATGAGTATCAACAAGCATTAACATAAGCTGGCCCGGTGGCGCAGACAGTTGAGGGCGCTGGACGCCACACCTTGCACCATGCCCGCGACCCGGGTTCAGGAACAAGCCAGGGTCACTGGAGGTCAGTGGGGAGGGAGGGAGAGGATATGAGTTAAGCTGCCGGCTGGCAGCTCTCCGCCTTGGGAGGGAGTTCTCAGCTCTCTTGCAGCTTGGCCGCCCCCTGGTGGAGGCCGGAGGGATGGTGCCACTCCGAGAAGTGCAGGCGCTGGGTCGAAGGGAGGACAGAAGAGATCTGACACTGGAGCTGCAGTACGCATGCACGCCTCCATGCGCATGCGCCACCGCTTCCGGGGATCTCGGGAACAGGTCACCGGGGAGAAAACGGAGGAAATACGGAGGCCATCCATGCATGAAGCCTCCAGGCAGGGATCTGGGGATCTGCTGGGGCGCGCAAGGCGCTGCAAGACCCCGAGTTCTGGTAGGGTGGCAAACAATTGGGACAGCCTGACATCAGAGGATAAAAAGAGTTAATAAAAAAAAACAAAAAAAAAACAAGAATTAACATAGTATAAAAAGTATTGTGCAGTGTGAATAACTTTTATTTGAAATATTAATACCATATAACTGCATTTATTAAAATACATTTTAAATATTTAATATTATTTTTCCCTTTTACAGCTTGATTACACAGGATAGCCCAGCTGACGTAGCATCTCATTTTCACTAAGGTCCTGTTACTTCCCATTTATTACAGCACGCAGGATCCGTTACTTCCCCATTTATTACAGCTGGCAGGACTGAAGCAATGAGAGGTTAAGTGACTTGCTTGGGAATCGTACTGTGAATACATGGCAGTGGAAGGATTTAAACCAGAGTCTCATGGTTCTTAAGCCAGTGCCTTTAACCACTAGCCCACGCTGTCTCAATTCTTGGCTCATGGTGAGATATAAAGCAAAGCTCACTGAGTGAGGGGGAAACCTGGAATGAGACATTATACTTGAACAAGGGTTTTGAACCGCACCTGCAACGGATCATTGGATAATCTGATATTGTTTATTGTACACAGACATTTCAGCATTCAAGCTTTCAGGGCCACACAGTTCTCTTTGTTAGGGACACCTAACGAAGAGGCCAGCATGGCCCCATGTGTAGTGTACCATCTAGGTACATTATCTCAACCTGGCACTCACCGAATGCCAAAAAGACCATCTCCCTGACTTTTGGCACTAGACAGAGATTAGTAAGTCTCCAACATACCCGTCTTCAAGACTATGGATCACAGCTGGGCTGGTGGCATGGAGGGCTGAGGCATTAGGCACCTCACCTCCTGCCATGCTGGCAACCCCAGCTGCTCGGTGACTGGCCAGGGGAAGGAGAATTGAGCATCTCAAGGACAGCTCTCCTCCCTCGGGGTGGGGGTACAGTACCCCACTGTTCGTCTGCCACCTGGAGGAATTCAGGCAGCAGAGTCACGCAGGGGGCCGGACCTCGTGCATGATGGCCGGGGTGTTTCCATGGAGGCAGAATATGCCCATCATTCCCACTGCACACGTGGCAGTCCCTGTGGAGAAAGTGTGGAAAACAATCCAGCCACAAGATGAAGCATTGCCCCCCACTGCAGGGCAGCTGGGCACCTCCTGGAGAAGCCAGGTGACAGGGCTTGTGCAGGGCAGTAAGATGGGAGCAGTTGAGGAGCCAAGATGGACAAACAAAAGACTTAAAAAGAAAAGAAAGAAGAAAAAAAAACTATAGATTGCAACCTGCTTGAAGTGCAATCCCAACTTCAAGTACTTAGAGGTGTTGTTAAAGCAGAACCTCTGCTTTTCTACTCACATTGACACCATGCATACAAAAACCCACCCTGCACTTTGTGTGCCACACTGTAACAAATCCTGCCTTCCTCTCCTAGTCTGCTGAAAGGTCATCCTCAGGATGATCTTGTCGGTGTTTAACAGACAGACTACAGCGCTGCCTCAGCCTACACTTGCTAGGCTGGACCCCTTTGTCATTCCTTCTGCTGCTATGCCCTTAGTTCTGCATCCCTCCCCCATCACTGTTCTCTTCATGCAAATCGCTCTCTCTCAACCTTAGAGGTCCATTATCTTTCATACTGGTCCACCTTCCTGGCCAAACACAAGCTTGTCCCTGTTCCCACTTACCTCTCGTCTCTCCTTAATCCTGCCATCCCGTCCTCCTACACTCTCCAATCAACCGAAGCTTGTTTCTTTCATATCTCTCACAGTAAATCTGTAAGGCCAGTTTGCTTTCTCAACCTCTCTCTCTCCCCAGCCACCTCTCATATCACTCTTACTGGTGCACTTGTGAAAAGTACCCACCTGCAGCTAGCAATCTTTCTCTCTGTAGTGCAACAACCCGTGCCTTAGTCACCTTCTCCCTTAATACCAGTCCTGACACTTACCTTA
Organism: Neoceratodus forsteri; assembly: GCA_016271365.2. Classification (NCBI taxonomy): domain Eukaryota; kingdom Metazoa; phylum Chordata; order Ceratodontiformes; family Ceratodontidae; genus Neoceratodus; species Neoceratodus forsteri. The sequence goes on along the minus strand of JADMNL010000031.1, from coordinate 132,915,679 downwards.
CTGCATAGCTTAAAACAGTGTACTCTGTAATTTGAATTTCTTGCCACCATAATCCTGTTACAGATATCTTCTTGCCATATATAGACTGCACACTCCACTTGCTCTTATCATCCTGTAACTGATGTACTTTGCACACTTTCTACAACATTTTTTTTCTGTTTCTGGAATTTATTATTTGTACCTTGCTTTTGCTGTTCACATACACGCACCCGTTCTCACTGTGTTTGTTAAAGCTGTATCACTCCTTACTGTATCCCCGTCCCAGAGTCTGAACGTGGGAATGAGCTGTGGCTCAGTGTATCTATCCCAGTCGCTGTTTTAAATAAGACAGTGTGTGTGTGTGTGTGTGTGTTAGGGAAAACAGAATCATGAGGACATTAGGGTCGTACACTTTGCCTTTTGGAGAGGGGGATCTAGTGGTTAGAGCTGGAAACCAGCAGATCCTTATTTAGTCCCTAACATAGCCCTTACCTCACTGTGTGGTCTTGGGCAAGTCACTTGACCCCCCTCCCCCCACCACCACCAAAGCTGTAAAACTGCACAGAGTCACGACTCTACTGTGTACACTGTGCTGCCCCTCCGCTGGGCTAACCTGTGTAAACAGTCTTACAAGAACTGCTCTATCTTTCTAGACTACCTAACCTCTCCATTGTATCTCTGCCTCAGCACATCCTCTAGTGGCAGCTCCAGGAAATGTAGATGACCAGGGCACAGGTGTAAGTGTGTGTGTTGGGGGGGGGGGGACCTTGCTATCAGTGTTGGCTTGACATATTTATTTATTTCTTTTATTTATTTAGTTTTTGTTTACGGATAGACTTGACATATTAGCCAGAGAGTCATTTGGCTTTTTTTTTTAAATCATTTTCTAAATGTTATTTTCATTAGTCACTGCTGACTAGTGCTTTCTTGCCATGTTAGCAAGTGTACAGAAAATAACTGTTACAAAGAGGAGTTGGCTAAATAAATGGGGGAGATGGCGGGTAGACAAACAACAAATTATTTCAGGCATCTAGAGCCAGCACAGCTTGCAACTGAGCACTAAGGCAGAAGTGTTTTGCTTGTTTTTTTTTTGTTTTTTTTTTAATTATTCAGGCTTATTTATTTTCACAGTGCAAAAACACAAGTAAACAATCTGCTTGGTTCAAAGCATGGTAATAATTAATAGCAATATGATGGTAGGAGTCATCACTTATCATCCTCTGTTACACTTAAGACTGGGAAGCTAATACTTAATTAATGGGTAAGAAATGTCCAGCAATATGTCCAATGCAGCACGTCCATGGAGAAATCAGATAACAGCGTAACAAAAGTACTCCCAGGTGCCACGCACCAACTGACCCCATCCCACGGTGTTTTAACTTCCATGTGAAGCTGAAATGCGATAATCAAGTCCAAAAAAGTGCAGTGACGTGCTGAGAGGAGGGACCTGCGGGGAGACAAATTAAACCTGCCTCTCAAGAAGGAACAATAGATTCCAATAATTTTTTTTTGGTAACAAACATCTAAAAACTTGAACTTGGCTACGACTGAACTCTTCCACTAATTAGAAAATAACAGTCGCCATTAACACAGATAAGAGATACGCCAAGAAGACACAGAGCACCTATACGGAAAGTAACATCAGTCCATGCTTTAGGCTATACAGGTAGGAAAAAAAACATAACTTATTGTATCGAAAGCCACGATAAAACTCATGGCTGTAACTGTGTAAAACAAACTGGAGGCACCAAAACTGGGCAGGGCACCCTGTTTGAACTGTGTGTCAGGCAGAAACCATATAGCACTTTTCTCTGTGAACCGCCACATGGTGTCGGCCATCTTAGGTTCAAGCGGCTCCCTGCCTAGACCCAATGCCGAGCCCAAAACAGTACCACCAAGTAACGTAAAATTATCAGGGACCTGCCCAACATCCATGCTATGTAAGAATGTAATTAGCATAGGCCCCTGCATTATTATACAGTGGTTTTACTCATACCTTGTAAACAGGTGTCAGTCGGTTAAAATCGCGAACTCCTCATCCCCCTCCCTCCCCATTTTAGCAGGCATCCCCAAAGGCTCAATTCTTGGCCCTATTCTCTTTTCCCTTTTTATAAACAACCTCCCCTCGGTCTGCTCAAACTCCCTCATCTACATGTACGTGGAGGATACCATCCTGTTCACCTCTGGCACTGACCTACCCACTATCCAATCCACCCTTCAACAAGATTTTCACTCTCTGCAAACTTGCTTCCAAACAAACTCAAAATAAACACATCAAAAACCGTTTCTATGACCTTCAGAACCTCTCAAAAACTAGCCAAGGCCCAACCCCTCCAACACTTTTTTAGACGGCACTCCTCTTAGCGCAGTCTCATCCTACAAATATATACTTTTTTAAATTACTCTTTTGTTCGCCTACCCAGCCTGCCACCCCCGACCCAACAGGGGAGACAAGTGCCTGAATGGACCTCAAGATCCCATGGAGCCGTGGCTTTAATCCCCGGGTGGGTACGAGGCGGGGGCACTAACACCCCGTAACTTGCGTTTCGTTGGTTCGGGTCCATCGGGCGTGCGCAGGCACATCGTGGGCACGTCTCCCGGCTCACCATCTCCCTGGTGGTGGCAGGCTCTTTTTTCTCCTTTTCGCCACTCCCCTACAGCATGAACCCCAGACGTCAAGGCGTGGAGTGCCAACATCCACGCTGCACAACAGCCACCCATCCCCTACAGTCGGGGCTTGCAGTACTCCGAGCTTCCGCTCAGAGTCAGGCAAGTGTGCGGGCAGTGGTCTGTTCCCTCCCCGGAGAAGGTGAGCTGTCATGGGATGCTCAAGCCTATCTCCCCCGGGCCGACCCACCAGCGACACGCGAGTCTGCTCCCGAACCCAGGTCGCCGGCATGGCATGAGGTGTGGCATCCAGCGCCTCAACCCTCAGCGTCACCAGGCTGGTATCCTACAAATATTTAGGCGTCTGGCTAGACCCACAACTAAATTTCTCAAAACACACTGACACTATGTCATTTAACCTTCGCCCTAAGCTCGGCATCTTCTACCGAAACTGGGTCTCTCTATCTCTCCCTATATGTTGCGAGCTACTGACCAAAATGATAACGCCCATTTTTGACTGTGCTGACACAGTCTACTGCATTGCGCCTGCATCCTCACTTGCTAGACTAGACTCCCTCTTTTACGCCTTCTGCCATTTCACCTTAACCCCCAAGAACCCGCCACTGCTCTCTTCCCTAGATCGCTCACCTCTCTCCCACCATTGACTCATCCACTCTGTCTCCTTTAGAACAAAACACTGGTTCAATCTGCTCCCCTCCTACCGCTCTATCAACCTCACCCCTCCTCTCTCCTCAGCCTACTCCCTATGTTCTAGGCACTCTTGCTCCTTCTCTCTTCCTATACCTTCCGAAAACGCTGGCAAATCCACCTAGTCCTACAGGCTCCCCTCACTCTGGAACACTCAATCTCCTCTCCTTCGAAACTCATCCTCACTCACCTCTATCAAATCTCAACTGCGCCACCTGCCTCCCCCCACCTATTCCCATAACTTCACATAGCACTTGCTCTTAACCAATTATAGCAATTAACACTTCCATCACCTTGGTTTTCTCTACATCATCTTCCTGCTGTATAACTCTTTCTGTTATCCTGCTTGCTAGTATCGCTTACCTACTTAAAGGTTGTTCTCTGTTTTTATTGCATTGTCTCCGTATTTGTACCTCCTACCTGACTCTATACTGCTTGTATATTGTTACCCGAGAGTGTGTGTGTGTATATATATATATTTTTTCTTTTTTATAGGCACTTTATCCTCCTTCTGCCCCCTGCTGCCCTTCTGACTGACCTCCCCAGCCCCGTCACCCCAGTATCACGGGGCTTACCCCTGCTTTCCTATGCATGGTGTGCAGCATCTGCAGAGGTTGATCGTCATCCACAGCTGGGTGTTTTTCTACTTTTCTCCCTTCCCCATTGCTGGGGTGCACACGTGCAGGACGTCATGTAGAAGCATGTGTGTGTCTGCAAGTCCGCAGCACCCCTCCTTCATCTGGCCCCTCTGACCCTTCTACCCTCTGACCTCCACCTGGGGGTAGTCATTCAGCAGGAGTGCCAGTCCTCCCTCCCCAGAAGAGGAGAGCTGTCCTCTGGATGCTCAGTCCTCTCCCTCACCTGCCAACCCCCGATGGCCCGTGCTCATTCCCGAACGTGTGTCGCCAGCGTGGCACGAGGTGTGGCGTCCAGTCAATGTTTTATTTACTACTTGTAGTTTACTAATTTTCCTTTAATATTTATGATTATGCTTCTTTGGAATACTGTATTATTGTATATGATGCCTTTTGTTTTGCATTTTTAATAATTTTACTGTTTAGCATTCTCCATTTGCCTTCTCCTCCAGGACACATCTATAAACAAGCCATTAGCAGCTCTGCATGTCTTTCCTGGTGAAACTTTAAAAAATAAATTAATACATTTGTAGAGAATGTGAGATGCCGAGAATACAAAGACCAGCCCAATCAGCAACAAATCCTTTTCGGGACTGCCAGGTTGCAAAGCTGAGGTCTGGAAATATGAAGAATGGGCTTCCGTCTCATAGTTTTAGCAGACCCTTGTTTTTTGCAGCTTGGAGCAGTTCCACACACAGGAGGGCCACTAGTAATCACTCCGATTATTCTGGGTTGACTGTCCATCAACTTCTTTCCGGGGGTGAGTGTGTAGGTCTTGCTGATAAGACCTTGCGTATCCAGATCCAAATATATTTTTAAAAAGTCCATCACAAGTGTCTGTAAATCTGTTCCCTTGCCCTCCTCTGGCACATCTAGGAGATGAATGTTGGTAGCCCGAGGTCCATGCTGTTGGTGAAGATGCAGGAACTTATTTCCTTTAATGATTCCTTCAATGGCTGCTACAGATTTGTTTGCCAAGTCAGTAGCAAGTTTGCTATATGGTAAGCAGCTCCATTTTCCTTTCCGTGGTTGTGGTTTTTTTTCCTCCCCCTCCCGGTCAGCCCTCCTTCGGGCAAGCACCACAGCCCCATCACTTAGAGGTCTGCCAGGACTTACCTGCTAGCCGTCTTCCCCCAGGGATTGCCCCCTTCCCGGCGGGATCAGTGGGGTTCCCCAAGCCCCACTGCAGAACAGATCCAGTTCTGGTCGGCGTGTCCAGCTGGTCAGGTGAAGGGCCTACGGGTCATGGTGCACGCCACACGCTCCCACACAATGCACACTGACGTCTGCAATGCCTCCCAACCTTCTTGGCCTGAGCTGCCTTTCCCCTGGCTTCCGCCAGGGGCCAGGCATGCTTCAAGCTCTGCTCACCCCCCCGGGAGGAGGGAGAGCAGTCCTATGGACGCTTGACTCTCCTCCCCTGGCTGGCCCTCAGACAGCCCAGATTTACTTCCGAACCCGAGTCGTCGGCATTACAAGTGGCAGCACTACCACTGTGCCAGCAGGCTGACCTCATTTCCATAGTCATGAAGTGATGATTAAATGTGTCTACATTACTATCGAAGTCCCTTATTGCGTTTAATAAGGCGCTGTTTGAGGGCTCAGGCTGTCTAGTTCCCTCAAGGCCTGCTTCCCTGCCTGTTCTTGCTGCTGCTGTGTCGTCTTCTTGCTTGAGTCCAGAGGTGCCAGATACTTAGGTTTCACCACTTTAAGGCAGATAAAACTGCCTCCCTCAATGTGGAAGCACTAAATCTCACTACTAAACTTGGATGGAATGACAAATTGTAAAATAAATCAAGTTTTTAGGCCATTTGTTCATTGTGCAGGAGCTCCTCTGAAGCACATCTGTTTGCCACTTAGGCAGAATTTAAAGGACTGAAATTTGGTTTAACATGTAGATTCCTTCAACATGCTGCATTCAAAGCGATTTTCCATCCAAGAAAGGGAGAGGAGAGAATGTTGTAGAGCACATGGAGATTCAAATAGCACAAAGACAGATCAGAGAGAAATAAGAGAGGAGGTTACCACCAAAAGGTTAAGGAAAGGTTGGGATTAGGTACAGAGAAAAAAAGAGAGAATTAAGCATAGAGAGGTTATGACTTGCTCAGGGTCACAGTGAGAAAAGTGACGGTTACAAGATTCAAACCTGGATCTCCAGATTCACAGCTCTGTGCCCTTACCACTAATCCAACCTGCCTTCCTAGCTCCATTTCTATCCAGACTATGTTGGTAGCTTTGTGTCACAGCTAGAGCATAACCTGGACACATGCTCATTCTGGAGCTGCCACTATCCATTTGCCTGCATGTCTGTGATTTCTTTCTGAGCACCTCCAGTTTTTACAGTAATGTATTTTGAGTGCAGAGGAGACTTGGGGTCGATCTTGTCAAACTACTCCTACTGCATGCATGCATGACAGTGATGATACCGTAGACACACTTCCAAGTTTAACTGCAGAAATGTCACTCCATGATGGCAGCTGGAATGGAGTCAAAAGGCTGTCCTCAATGCTGCGAGCCCACCGTGACTGTACATCTGAAAAGAGGAGACTGTAGTGGCCGGCCTGCCAGCATACCAATTAGATTTCGTCTGTGGCCTGACAACAGGTTCAGATACAAGCCAGGGAGTTGGAGGGCCAGTTGGGGGGGTCGAGTTTCTGATGGACTGCACTCCTCCTCCTCGGGGGGGTGTAAGCACTTGGTGCCTGACTGACCCCCAAGGTTGGTGATGTCACAGTGGAATCCTGCAGGCTCCAGGGAGGTGTGGAAGACGTTGGCACGTTGCGCCAGTACATCACTGCACACAGACACCTCCCAACAACTGCGGAAATAAATCACCAGCTGAGGCATAGAATATGTTTGCCCCCGCCCCCACTGAGCCCAACACAGCTGGCTGAGGCACTCTGCCACCAGATCACCATGTGGCACTGTTCAGAAAGTAGCAGAGGTGGGTTCCCCGATGGCCCCACCCTAGGGGGTAATCCAGGGTGCACTCCAGTGAAGGCAGCAGGTAAGTCCAGGGGATGGGGTGAGGTGGCAGTGAACGGTGGACCAACTGGAGTAGTCAGTCGGGAAAAGAAAAAAAAAAAGTAGATTGGAGCAAGGGAGTGTGTGTGTGTGTGTATATATATACACAAAGTGTTAGAGTCTGTGAGCTACTAGGCATTCACATGAAGCCTGGGACTCCATGCCTGTATGTTACTTATTTGCAGTTTTTTTTAATTAGGAGACAGCTCATTTTTTGGTGCAACGGGGAGGGAGCACAAGGAGCAGTTTTATTGAGGGGACGAACACTGGCCAGGACACTGAGGAAACTCCCTGTCTCTTGCAAGCAGGAACCTCAACGCATCAGGCAGGCCCATCATCTGACACACAGAATCAAAGACTTAGACCAGAAACCACCCAAGACCCTACACCAGCACAGGCTGAATCAAGAAATATGGAGATTAGAACAGAACATCCAAGAGAAGATGTGGTTAAGAAAGGTGTTGAACCTGCCCCCCCACCCCGAATCTGAATGTAGAGGAAGTCAACAGGCCTACAACAGACTGGAACCCCTATCATGCTGCCCAGAGAAGAGGTTGCACAAATGCCCCCAAATCTTCAGACTAGCTATAACAGGCCCCAGAGCTTTTACCGGTTCAGCTCTTAAATAAAATTTGAGATACTGCAGGAAAAAAGAAACTGAGGCGATTCTAATATGAGAGACTTGGACTCAGATGCGTCTTCAATGCTTTCATTCAAGATCGAACTCTGATCCAGATCAGACCGGTGTAAAAAAGAAACAGGAATAGAAAAGGAAGCCTGTTAAGTCAGGTGGGGTTACCTGACTGCCTACCGTTAATGATAATCTTACTTCTCTGTGGAACAGTTAAAAATTGCCTCTGTAATGCCTCAAGCATTAAGTCTTCCTTGAGATGAAAAGCTGCCCCCCCCCCCCTTTCTTCTAGCGGCAGCGTTAGATAATACTAGTCCAGGAAACTTGGATGTCCTATACCTTGGATTTAAATCAAGCCAAGAAGGACTAAGTCTGTGAGCTGGGACCCTCCTTTTGGTCCTTTAGGGAGGACAGAGCAAATTGGGAGGATATCCTTTTTGGGGGTACAGATTTTAAAGTAGAAAGATTGGTGGACATCGGTTCTGGGAGGGTGCTCATGCTGGATATTAACTGGCAGAATAGAAATATCCACTGTATCACCCCTTTGCAACCCAAACAAAAGCTAAGAGGGTAGAACTGTTCTGACTTAGTTCACCCCTACCTTTATATGGGCAGAACTGTTTTCTTGGGGGACTTCCGATGACGTCACCACGGGGAATGCAGCACTAGGGCAAATAGTTCCAATCCTCAGGCATCCAAAAAAGCTCCAAATTTCAGAAATCATTTTTAAAAAATACACCAACAGAGCACAAGGAGCGCCTACAACTAGCTGGGTGGATGTCAGAAGGTGAAACAACAAGAAAAACTGTTGGATTCAGTGGGACTGTCGGAGACTACACCTCCCAACGTGACCGATAATCTTAACATGGTGGATCCACAGCCTCCATCTATGCAACCAAGTAATGCAGCCATCCTGAACGAGTTACAAGCCTTTAGGGGCGAAGTTCATACATTTCGAGCTGAGCTTAATGCAGAAATTACAAAAATGGGACAGAAAGTTACAGAACTTGAAACGCATCAGACTGAGCTGGACGGCCAAATGGACAGACTTGAGCGCCCGGTTCTGTATGTCCTGGAGGAGCAGAAGGGCCTGGTCGAGAAGTGCGAAGATTTAGAAAGTAGATCGAGATGCTGCAACTTGCGTATACATGGAGTGACGGAGGACAAAGAAGGGAGAGAGAGATGTGTGCTTTTGTCGAAGGCCTGTTGCACGAGGTTCTGCAGTTGGACCCAGTCTTGCCTCTTGATATCGAGTGCACACATCGAGCTTTACTCTATAAACCACAACAACCAGACCAGTGCCCTAAATCCATTGTCTTAAAGTTCCTGGATTACTCTATAAAACAACAAATCCTGACAAGAGCCTAGCGCATGAAGGAAGTAAAGTATAACGGGAAGTGCATATACCTGGATAATGACTATTCCCCAGCAGTGGGGCCAGAAAAAGAGAATATGCTCCAATCCTATACATCTTGAAGCAGCAACAACTCCAATTCAACACCCTTTTCCAGTACGCCTCACCATTAGGTTTCCTGAGGGCCCACAACACTTCAAATCACCCAAGGCAGCAGTTAAGGCTCTCAACACATAGGGAACATCAGTTTCTTTACCCGAAGATCTGCTACACATTCAGCTGAACAAGCCCTACAGAACAACACCTGGGAGCAAGTCGCAGGAAAACAAACCAGTCAACAACAGAGCTTCTCAACTCTACAAGACATTAAGGCCTTACTGCAAAAATTTAGAAAGGAGCCCTCAACCTGAACACTGTAGGCCACCAACTCGGACAATCGCAGAAGGTACTGGGCTTAGTTAGGATTGTGGGGGGCACAGTATGCACAGAACAGTTATGGAGACTGCCGTGGTGACCCAGGGAAAAAGGGAATCCACCGACAGCATGTTAAAGGGCTTACAGAACTTTAAGTTACTCATAATAGTTGCGCTTAAACTGACAGGATCTTTTTCTTTGTCTTCTTTCTACTAGCATTTAACTAATTTTTCAGCACAAAGCTTGTTCACTGTGGTTTTAGGCCTGCAAGAACTAACTGAAACAAGATAACGAAAACCACCAGACCGGGGGGAACAAAGGAACATACGAAAACTGCCAGCAGCAAAAGGCCATCATGGTCTATCTAGGCTGCTCATGAATGCAGCTAGCTTCCTACTCAGCAGCTGCCCCACCCTCCCCTTACTTCCCTTTACCCTCCACTTTGCCCTCACCCCTTCTTGAAGCATTCCACTGTGGTACATTCCACCACTTCAGCTGGTAGTGTGTTCCACTTTGCCACCACCCTCTCCATAAAGAAATGCCTCCTCACCTCCCTCCTGAATCTACCCCACTCCAATCTCATGTAGGGAGACCCTACACAGAGGAAAGTAAAACCAGGAAAGACATTAGGAAACTTGGTTGTCGCAGTCTATAATCTCAAGAGCTACAGAAACACCCCGAGGGCAGACACAGGATGGGAGCTACTTCTCTCCCTAGAGCCCTCGAGGGAAGAACTAAAACTGGTGGATGGGAGATGAATCAAACTTAAGGTAGAATGGGAAGAGGGGGTTGCCTCACCTGCTACATAGATTCCTAGAGAAAGACCCCCTAATCCAACAATGGCTGAGAGAATTTCCTCTGAGCCAGAGCCTCGAGTCACACTTGGGCCCTAGACAAACAAGCGGATGCATAATTGAGGGTCCCTTCACTCCCCCCACCCCCAAAGATGAAACAGACCTGGCAGTTTCTCCCCAAAAAAAAAAAATCCACCCAGATGAATTACTCTCAGGAGAAATGAACAAGGGTATCGGGAGGTCGGTGAGCTGATTGAACCCAACATCTACAGACTTATACCCACATACTATGCCTATGTCCCATGTGGAACAATGTGTAGCCCAGGTCACTGCCCACTGGGAAGGGAGATTATACCTCGCAGGTAAGGGACTTTCCTCATACCACTAATCCTGTGGTTATGGCCTTCCATTGCTATCATAACAGGTGGTGATGGAGGGAGCCCATGGTTACACCGTGGCAATACTCCCCAGGGAGTTACATCATACTCCCACCCAGGAGGAACTACAGATACCTCCCTACCTTGGAAGTCACTATTTTCCAAGAAATACGCCCAACTAAGGTGCAGGTTTTTTCAATATGCTAGTTAACTGTATAGAAGTGAAGCAAAGATTGTTACTGAGTTTAAAAGTTGACTTGTTGCCCTGTTGGCACAGTTTTAATTTTTTTGTATTTATGAGAAAAATTTTATTTGTTATTGGTTGTACAAAATGTTCATTCTTATTTTTGGGAGTCTCTGGAAGTAGCTGTCTAAATGCATATATGCAGTTAGTAGACATATGCATCTTCACCGAACCTAGAAGGGGAAGGCACATAAACATGCTGTTGCCCTATATAGCTATAGCTCTGGGTGAATGGAGAGAGAGGGTACAGATCAACACTGGAACAACGACAAACTTAGTCATGGGTAAACAATCTTTAATAATGTCCCTAAACATAAACGGGATCCATAACCCTATCAAGCATTCCAGACTTCTACAAGAAATAGTAAAAGAAAAGGAAGATGTAGTACTCCTGCAGGAGACTTGTATGACCTCCAGGGAACATGAGAAATTCAATACATATGGACTTGAGGTAGCAGCAGAAGCTGCACACAAGTTGGGAAGAAGAAGGGGGGTGGTGGTCCTTATTCCAAGAGGAATACCCTTCGAGATCAAGGAGAAAATTGTGGACCCAGAGGGCAGATTTGCCATTGTAACCGGAATACTCCACACACGACCAGTTACCCTAGTGTCAGCATACTTGTCCCCAGGGTCTGCAAAAACAGTAGCAACCAAATTCTTCACACAACTGATGGCAGTAATGCAAGGACAGCTGTTAATGGGGGGGGGGATTTGAACATCACTCTCGGTCCCGACACAGATGCCTCGAGGCTCCTGGCCCACAGAACCAATCCCCAAAAGAAGTATGTTAGGCAAATGGTCTCCTCGCTGGGAACAGTAGACACATGGAGGCATTGTTTCCCCACAGCTCGAGGATACACACATATTGCACCACACACAGGGGCAGCTTCTAGACTGGACTATTTTTTCACGATGGTAGAACACTTAGACACCCTATGTGATATATGGCACGAGGCAACCTTTCTGTTGGACCACGCACCCGTATATGCGAAGTTAGACTTGGGGCGGGGGTTAAAAGGTCGCACTGGCGTCTAAATCTCATCCATCTTAGAGATCCTGAATTCAAACGAATGGTTCAGGATGCAATCCCACACATTCTGAAGTGTCAATTATAACACTGTGGGACACTCTGAAGGTGGTTCTCTGTGGATAAATAATACAGTATTCATCTAGGGAAAAAAGGGAGTTGGAAGCTACCTTTAAGGTGCTGCAAGAGGAGTTACAATTACTGCAGCATTTACAGGAAACCAGGAGATCAGACACTACAAAATGGAATACAAGTAGTTAAACAAAAGCTTCAGAAAGCACTAGACCAAAAACAGAGCAAAAGCTGTTCTACCTCAAACATACATACCACGAGGGAGGCCCGAAGGGAGCGAGGAACTTGGCACAGCGATTCCGGGAGCATAGGACCAGAGCCTGCATCACCAGCATACGGGACCCCAAAACAGGAAAACTCTCCACCAGACCACAGGAGGTCAGGAATATTCTAGCAACGTGTTATCAGGAGCTTTATACCCCAGTTCAGACCCCCTCTCAGGAACAGATAAATACACACCTACAAGCCCTACCCCTGCCCAAGATGAACAATGCCCAAGCACAAACACTACTGACCCCAATATCATAGCAGGAAATAGAACAAGTATTAAAAAAAGCCAAAACAATGAAAGCACTGGGCCCGGATGGCTACCCCTATGAATTCTATAAAAAAATTTAAAGACGAGATGCTTCAGCCTACTACCTGGTCCAGAAGGGAGAGCCCCCACCGACCAAATGGAGATGTGAAGTAGTGGCAGCTGTTCCTAAACCCCAGCAGGACCATAGGTGTCCCAAATCATATCGTCCAATCTCAATGTTAAATTACAATTACAAGATCTACATGTCTATCCTGGCCACTTGACTGGAATCTCTCTTGCCTACCATAATTGACTCAGATCAGGTCAGCTTTATTAGGTCTTGGCAAGCACATGATTCAATTAGACATACATATCTGTTGACAGACTATGCCCGAAGTCGAAAGATACCCTTGGTCCTCCTGGGGCTGGATGCAGAGAAGGCCTTTGACAGGGTCGCCTGGCCCTTTCTCTGGGCGACCTTTTCCCATTTTGGTCTGCCTGAGAAGTTGATCAATCAACTTCAAAACATATATGACACCGCTCAGGCATACCTGAAACTGGATGGTTCGATATCTGACCCCTTTCCAATTTACCGTGGGATATGACAGGGATATTATCCCCACTACTTTTTGCTCTATATCTGGAGCCCCTGGTGACTGCAATAAGAACCAATCAGAGGGTGGAGAGGACTTTGTTGGGGGCACGCCAACACAAAATTCCTCTGTTTGCAGACAATATACTGTTGACCCTGCCCTCCCCGGAAACCTCGATTCCAGCAGTCTGGGAACAGCTTATTAAATTCGGGGACCTGGCAGGCTACAAGACAAATGAACAAAAACAGAGGTCCTTCTCCATAATTAAGTTCCATCAAAAGACCTGAAAAAAGCTTACCCCTTTAAGTGGTATAAGCAGGCTATGAGGTACCTCGGAATGAAACTAACCAAACATGATGTCCATGCTGAGTTGCTCAACATGGAGCCGCTTAAGCAACAGCTGACCACAGACCTCTCCCGCTGGACTCAGTTACCTCCGAGTCTTTTGGGAAGAAAGGAAGCTATCAAACTAAATATCCCCCAGCCCATTCTGTTTTACCTTCAGACCCTCCCGATGACTCTCACAGAATTTTACTTTCAGGCACGGGACAGACTGATTTCATGTTTCACCTGGAGGGGGAAACCCCCTAGGATACGATACACTATTCTGCAGCTTTCACGAGAGAAGGGGGGCCTCATCCTCCCGGACTTAATAAAATATGCAAGGGCTGCCCTACAAACCCTTATATGCTGTGTTAATGCACAGTATACTGCCCATTGAAAGAATATAGAGCTCACCTGGGGAGACCTGTTCGGTCCCTCAGAGCACATATTTAAAAATCCCCGGGAGGCACATCACTTTCAAAATATACACTCCATTACAGAGAGCCACTAAAACATTGGCGTAAGATAAGCCATGAACACCTCACCCCAGCAGAGGTTTTATACTTGTGAGCCTTTGCCTATTTATTTATTGAATTCTGGTGGGCCCGGTAGGCCTACTGAGACTAGAAGTCCCTTTTTCACGGTCGACCGGGGGGAGGGGGATATGACTCTGACTTTCCACCTAGCCAAATAGACAGAGGTTTCCTGGGATGGTCAAGGTACGGGGTTAAACATATATCACAACTGGTGGGAACCATGGGACTCCTTCCATTTATAACTTTGCAGAAGACCTACCACCTACCGCGGAAGCTCATTCATGGATATATGCAATTAAAATCATATCTACATCAATCTGAAATAGCCCTAGCCTCGATAGCAGAAAAAACCTTTTTATTAGTCTCCCTAATCCAAACACATCTACAGGGGGCATCAATGGTACACATAATCAGTAGAGCATATAAGGCACCCAGGGAGAGACTGGATGACACCACTGAATTGGTGAGAGTAGGCTGGTAAAAGGAGCTTAGGGAAGAATTACTCCTGAGAAGCTGGGAGACATTTACACTCCCAGCCCTCAAGGCATCCACCTCTCCTTACTGGAGAGAATATGTGTGGAAACTCCGAACTAGATTATTCCGCAATCCAGCGGTACTGGCAAAGTACTCGGGGAGGCATGGGGCGAAAGGTGAGCAAGCAATGTGAGAAGGCAGTAAGGAGGGCTGGGGGGATACTGGGATGCATAGGGAGAGGCATCAACAGTAGATAACAGGAAGTTGTTATCCCTCTCTACAGACAGTTAGTGAGACCCCATCTGGAGTACTGTGTGCAATTCTGGAGACCCCATCTCCACAAAGACATAGCCAGAGTGGAGGCTGTTCAGAGGAGGGCAACCAAAATGGTGCAAGGTCTGCACCAGAAGACATACGAGGAGAGACTAAAGCAGCTTAATATGTATACCCTTGAGGAAAGGAGGGAGGGGGACATGACAGAAACTCTCAAGTATCTCAAGGAATTAACAAGGTACAAGAGGGTAGTATCTTTCAGAAGAAGAGATGTGCAAGAACAAGGGCAAAATTTGAAGATGGGGGATGGCTTAGAGGTAATGTTAGAAAGTATTTTTCACAGAGAGAGTTGTGGATGCATGGAACAGCCTTCCTGAGGAGGTTGTGGGGTCAGGAACAGTGGGAGAATTCAAGAATGCATGGGACAGACATAAGGCAATTCTAGTGGGGGGCAGGAGGAAGTAAGCTGTTGATTAACTAGAATCTGCAACTTATCCGTCAGGTAGGGAAATGGGCAGACTGGGTGGGCCAAGCGGTCCTTATCTGCGTCAAATTCTATGTTTCTATGTTGGAGGAAATGATGGTGTAGAATGGCGGATCAGAGTCATGTCCTCTGGGGATGTAAGTTACTGGGCAACTATTGAGAGGAAATAATAAAGGACCTAACAGAAATATACGAAAATGTCCTGATCTGTTCCAACCAATGTACATTCCCACTTTCACGGTACCAGAGGGAGTTAGGATCGATAGAAATACATACTGGCAGGTAACTGCACTCACAATGGCTGCTCATAAAGCAATCACCCGAAAGTGGTATAGAGACTCGATCTCCACTAAAGACACGTGGAAGAAAATAGCAATTGAGATATATGCGTTGGACCAACTCTCGGCCAGAATTTCAGACTGAATAGAAAAATTCGATCTCCGATGGCGTAAATAAATGGGTCATACTTCAGCGACATCACTATCCTGATTTTGTCCCTTAAGTGGGCAGGAGGGAATCAGAATGCCTGCACTGCTGAAAGGCCCAGCCTGATGGGTTCCCCTCACCTAAATGCACCTTAAAATACATTAAGGTGGCCAAACTCTCCGAGTCCCAAACAGTAACCTTAAAAAGGATGGATGAGATCACCCTAGTATGAATAAAAGCCAAAAATGACGTTTAGTAAAGTACAGCGAGTTAACGCATAAAAAGAGGGGGGAAATAACATACACCTTGAACCCCAATCTGTGAGACAAGACCTCTCTCTATTCATCACCTAGAGATGATAGTGAATGGAAGGGAATCACTTTTTTTTGGGGGACCAAATGTGGAAAAAATTATCAAAGTTTCTCCATGGAGGGAGGAGCAGGACTTTGACGCTTAAGCAGCTCAATACAATGTGGACACAAAAAGAAGGCTCGGGAACTCAAACACCCGAAATGGAGAACCTGCTCATGAAGACTAGAAGCAACATGATTATGAGAACTTAAATCTCTGAAAGTGCACCATATAGAACTGTACCAGCAACTTGAAAAACTATGTTAAATTAAAGACCTGTTTACCTGAACATGTAAAGAAGAAATATATGTACTTGCTAATAAAATCTTATCAAATGTTAAAGATGTACAAGATGACATCTGGAGACTCTTGGAAAAACAATAAGAAAAAAAAAAAAAGAACAGTCTTCATGGGAGGCAATTTTAATTGTTCCTTTGATACTGAACTCAGAAAAGCTGAGGGAACAGCACAGTGGCAAAAAGGGCTGAGGTGCCAAGCACCTTACCTCTTCCCATGCCAGTGACCCAGGTTGAGAATGGACTCCGGTCGCCGGCAAGGGAGGAGAGGATCTAGTTTCTGAAGGACTGCTCTCGTCTCGGGGGGATGTCATCCCAGCTAGGGCTGCCCCATGTGGAGGCCTGGGGGTAGAGCAGGTTAGGGAGGCAACGTATTGAGAGGGTCTGTGGGGAACATCAGACAGGTGCACTGCCACACACGAGTCTTATCCTTCACAGTCAGGGTGGGACCAGAAAAGCACAACAAGGAACATTGAGGGGCTCCATGAAACCCATCCCAGCTGTCTCCACGCCCATACCGCCCCTCGGTGTGTGTCTCCGTCCACCTTGGATTTGTATGTATGGAAGGGGGAGTGGAGAATGGCCTTCCTCCTCCAGCTCTGCCATGAGAGGGAAACTCTGAGTGTGCATCTAAGGGGAGCAGAGAGCCGGCCCAGGGTTGGGGGGGGGGAGCTATTAACCGGGCTGATGCAGCCACCCCCCAGGTCGCAGGAGCTAGAAGAACTTATATAAAGAAAGAGAGAGAGAGAGAAAAGGTGATGGGGGAAAGTTTTCTGCAATTCCTTCTCTTTAGATAAAATAATAACCACTGCCGGTTTAACTGATGTATACTGCTCCTCACATCTGTTGGGGGTGGGAGGGACGACATATCACAGAAACCAATTAGCTACCCGTATAGATTTTCTTTTTTCTCTCCCAGGGGCTCAGGCTCCAACATTGTTCATTAATGTCACTTGAGTTTATGCACCATTTTCTTTTAATTAAAGTAGTGAATTTTGGACCCCCTACAAGCAAAAGCTGCTACGTGGCGACTGAATTTCTCTCTTCTTGAGATCCCTATAGTACAGACCGAAATCCAGCAGCTGATGAAAACAAGGGAATGTATCCTAGTTTTTTTATGATGACCCCCTAATTTGGTGTGAGGAAACAAAGCAATATATACAGCAGGTGTATTCAGGAAATTAAGGACAAGCATATTTTCGATACCAAAATTAAGGCAGCTATTACAGTGAGTACTGACTAGCTGGCAGAGGCCAGAAGGACTTCTCAGAATAGATACAACAATTAAAGGGAAGGTCCCTTCAGCCTTTTATTAATTTTAACTGTGTAGTTTGTAGGCATGAACAATGACTGCCTCTATATCGGGGGCTGGCAGAATAGTCTAGAGGTTAGAGTAACAAGCTGTAAATGAGCTTGGTACATCCAGCAGACCTGGGTTTGATTCCCATAACCTCCACATGCATACTGGAGGCAGTATAGCGTAGTGGTTAAGGGCCTGGGTTTGAATCCCATTAGTCCCTACTTGAATACTGTGTGACCCTTAGCAAGTCATTTAACCTCCGTGTGCTCCCAGGTCACACCTAGAAACAAGCTCCAGCTTGGTGTGCCTTTCCTAGTTAAACAAAGTCCCCTGTTCCACCCACTGCACCCTACTGATTTCATTAGGATTGAAATATAAATGGAGGTACTTAAGTCTGATGTGATAACCTGCTGGACTTCATTGCAAAGGTCATGTAAGGCATTCTGAAATGTTATGTTTTATTGCTAAAGCCTGCAGTAGTTATACTGTATTATACAATGGCAAGAAAAATCCTGGCTCCTGACAGGTCAGTTGGCCACCACAGCAAGGATGTTATCCTGGAATATCATCCCTGCTGATTATATCATTGAGGACCTTGAGCACTGCCTGCATAGTTTCTTAAAAAACATTTTAAAACACCAAATAAAATTCTTTATTTTTTTTCTGTATAAAACAACAAGCCATTGTATAAATAGGAATAATGCCCTCCAGGGTGGGTGTTATGCTGGGGGAGCTTTAAGGGGGTGGAATGGCAAAGAAGTTAGGGTGGCTTCAGGGCTGGGGGCACACAAAGAAGACGAGGTACAGTCCGTAAAGAAGGAGTTGAAATTAGAGACCATATCCAGGGGGTCAGTAGTCGTGTGGCCACCAGTGTTGAGGGTTGGGGTAGGGATTGTGAGTGGGGGGCAAAGAGAGATTTAACCACCTTCCAAAATTTGGAAGGTTGGCTCAGGTTAGCTTTGAAGGTGTCGCTGAAGTATTTTTCCTTGGCCCTGCGGATCTGCCTAGTGCAGGCATTTCGACGGGTAAAATAATTTTGTTTGTGCACTTGAGAGCTGGAGACCTTGAAAGCCTTCCAGGCTGTGTCCCTGTCTTTGAGGAGTGTCATGATGTCCGTGGAAATCCATGGCAGGTGGGTATCCCAAGCCCGAGCCCTTTTAACAGGGGTGTGCGAGTTCCATACCGCTATAAACCTTGACTTAAAGTACTCCCAGGTGGAGTCAATAGAGGTGGCCCTTTTGATGAAAGACCAGTCCAACTTAGGTAAGTCGCACAGGAGGGATGCAAGGTCCAGGGATTTGCAGGATCTTGTGAGAATGGTCCTGGGTGGGTTAAGCTTTGGGGCGATGGATTGTTCTAATAGAGTATATCATGTTATGATCACTTACAGAGTCCAGCAGCAGGCCAGAGGTGAGTATACGATGTGGGTGCGATGTAAGGGACCAGTACAGGAGAGAATGGTTTGAGGATCTGTGGTCGAGGCGTGTGGGCTCTGTGATTAATTCGGACAGTTTTAGTGCAGTCACCTTGTGCTGCAATCTGGAGCTGCTACTGGAGAGCCAGTTAAGGTTGAAATCCCCAAGGATGTGCAACTTGCCCCCCCATGGCCAGCGAGGTGATGCTGTTCAGGTGTTCCAGAATGGAGGACAAGAATGTGTCAGGAGGACAATAGGACCCGGCTACGAAAATGGGGCAGATGTGGGCTAGGGAAAGTTTGATTCGAATGGCGTCAATGGATTGCACGGGTCTGGGCAATGGACTGGTGTGAACTGCAGAAATGAGTTTATATACATGGCAATGCCGCCCCCTCTTTTGTGGCCATGGTGGTCCTGATGAATAAGGGTGTAGCCCAGAATAGTGAACTCTGCATCGAGAGTGTGTGGTTTCAGCCACGTTTCCATAATGGTCAGTATGTCTGGTTTTAGAGAGAGGGCAATTGGTTGCAGCAGGCTGATTTTATTTAGAATACTGCAAATATTTAGGTGCATGAGTTTAAGGCCCAGGGGGTGCGAGAGGCAGGGAGTGGGATTTGGGTTACGTTCAACATCACCGGCAAGCAGGAGCAGAATGGTTAACAGGACCCAGCTGTTTGGAAATGCCCATAGCGGTTTCCGACTCGAGTACGGTGACTGTCCTGGGGTTGTTGAGAAGGCTTTTGCCTGAACCTTTAGGGCAACTAAGCCAGCGTGGAAGGTGGGTGGGAGGACAGAAGGGCTAGCAATTAAACTTAATTGCAGTGCAGTAGGGGATGGCTGAATGGTAAAGGTATGGGAGGAGGAAGATGCAGAGGTTAGGATGTGAAATATCTGCAGGTCCAGCTGCTTCTCCAGAAATGAGGCCGGGGGTGGATAAGAGCAGAGGGTCCAGAAATAAAATTGCTGCTAACCCTGCAATCCAGATTTTGGGCATGATTACCGAAGGTGGTGGGCTCAGAAGGACTACTGCCTCTAGTGGTGGGCACTGATAAACGGCAAATGGAAAACTAGGCTGATGGGTTAAAATATTCACGTGACCACCACTATAAATAACACAGTCAAGCAAGGGTGGTGGTGGGAGCAGACGCCAAGCGTCGGCGGGGTCGAAATGCTGAGGATTCAAAAATGTGTCTATTGCACCGAGTGCCGTATCTGAATGCTTGCTCCGACGAACGATGCAGCTCAGGGGAGGGCCGTGGCAGATCCTGCTCTTACGACCACTGGGGGGGCTGTGGAAAAGGAGACAGAGAGGAAGGTTAAATAAGGCAAGATGGAGGGAGGAGCTGAGCAGAGAATGGGGCAGGGGGCTATGGAAGCAAGAGGGGGAACAGGTTGGAGTTAGCTTGCTGTGCTAAAAGTGCATCAGGGTCTGGCATTATGTAGCTCCAGAGTACAGCGAGATGTACAGGCAGGTGGAGAGTAAAACAGGAGCAGGGTTTTCAAATTGGATCAGCTGTAGAAACAGGGTCCCATTTATACCAGCACTACAGTAAGGGGAGGTTAAAAGCACACTGCTGGGCACAAATACTTTCAAGCCAAATTGTTGGGAATAGGGCTAAAGCTGCAGCATACATGAGAGAAATTACCCCTTTAAAGCCTGCGGAAGAGCAAGTATAATGAAATCCGCATTAGAGTAACATCATCCTGGTGTAAAACAATTTCTACGCGGACTGCTAAATGATTTAAAAGACCAGCCACTACAATGAAATCCCAATTAAAGTAACAACATCCAGGTGTAAAAAACAATTGCTAGGTGGACTGCAATAGATTTAAGAAAAACTAACAGAAATGTTCAACCGACTTAAATTTGGCAGATAGCAGTCGGAGAAAATCCAGTTTGAAATTGGGCGCCAAAATGCTGAGGATTCAAGAATTAGTTTGTTGCGCCCAGTGCTGTACCTGAATTCTTGCTCCGATAAACGATACAGCTCAGGGGAGGGCTGTGGCAGATCTGGCCCTCAGACCACTCGGGAGCTGATTTCTTGCTCCGACAAGCGATGCAGCTCAGGGAGGGCCATGGCGAGATCTGAGCCCTCATGACCACTCGGGGGGCACAGATTCTTGTATTGACGATGCAGCTCGGGGAGGGCAGTGGCAGATCTGGCCCTCACGACCACTCGGGGTTGAATTCTTGCTCCAGAAACGATGCAGCTCAGGGTAGGGCTGTGGATCATCTGGCCCTCACGACCACTCGGGGCTACAACCACATTATGAAAACTGCAACCATGCAGAAACATATATATATATATATATATATATATATATATATATACATACACACACAATAATTAGCCTGCAGAGTAACTGGTACTGGTCCCCGCCCTTCCCGCAGTAAGTTCCATTTGATGGAAAAGAGAAAATAATGTCTCGGAGGCTGTGGCAGGGAAAGTCCTGCCCGCCTATTCCAAGCATCTCAGAGTGGGGCCAGTGTGAGAGGGGGGAGGGCAACCATAAGAGACCATGAGGTCGACGCAATTTAGGATACCAACTCCACATCAGAAATTAAACGAGCACAGAATCCCAATAAACTTTAGGACATGAAGTGACTACCCCAGATCAAAGTTAATTGTCTCAGATCTCAGGCTAGTCCCTCCTTTTACTGCAACAATTTTAATTTACTGTTTTTAAAAAAGGAGATAAATTAGACATTAGCAAGTGGCGACCAGTCTCTTTACTGAATTCAGATTTTAAAATTTTAGCCAAAATACTGAAAACCAGACTTGCACAGGTAGCTGACACATTGATTAACCTGGCTCAGACTTGCTCTGTTTCTACTAGAACAATACATTATAATTTGTATACTATCAGAGAGGTCATATTTCATTGTTCCTCACAAAAGGTTCCAGGTTTTTTGTTATTACCTGATCAAATGAAAGCATTCAATAAGGTACCTCGTGATTACCTCGTTTTATATTATCTTTGTATGGCATAACTTCACAGTTTGTGGAGAGGCTACAGGCAATGTCCATCACAGTGTCGGTGATCCCCTGCTTACAAGGAAGAGTCGGACATTCATCCCTGCTACAAGTGGGGGTGCGTCAGGGATGCCCACTGAGTCCCCTCCTCTACATTTTTTACGCCTGGACCCTTTAGTTTGTAAAATAGGGGAATTCTCACATCAGAAGGATCCCTCCCCCTTTAGGAGGACCCTCATTACAAATCATAGCGTATGCAGATGACATGTGCCTGATTATTTCTGACACCCTTCAGGCCAGGCAGTTCTAGAGGTGGTGCAATCATTCTCTGCAGATTAATATGGACAAAAGTAAGGGTATGCAGCTGGGAGATGGACTGCCAAAACCTGCTTTTATAATAGGATTTAAGATTGAGGATGATCCTATTTCGGTATTAAAGGAGAACTACGGGGTAACTGGAAGCCCCGACCGATGCACAGACTGGGGCTTCAGTACCCCGTTTCTCCCTGCTGTCATCAGATAAGTACGTTTATTAGCTTCCCCATCCCTCGTAAAATCTAAAGTTCCCTGGGCTGCAGCTGGCATATTTTAAGTACTGCAGTGCCAGTTGGGTGCCTGCCCATGAGATCTCGCTAACTGAATCATGAGATGATGACACGGTGTTGCCGCAGCCTATATATAATCTAGGAGGGGGCTGAGTGTTGTCATGCTCGAGTCCCGCCCGGGCTGCCAGGTAATCGCTCCGTTTCTGCCACTGCTAACTGCGCAGAGGGAGCCCTGTTAATAGATGTAACTGTTTGCTGATCATTCATTAGAGTAGTAATAATAATAATGTAGTTTGTCTAACCTGCCTTCTTTACAGCAAGGACTGTATTGTTTATTCCCATGATTTTGGCCCGGAACTGCTGAAGAATTGGACCAATCAGTCTGGTGGGAACTAAAATGCAGCCAGACTACAGGAGCTGTCTGGAGTCAAAATCTGTAGGAATTGTAGTTTTGGGCTTTTGGCACCTTTTTGCACCTGAAGGGGGAGCCTTTGTTGTGACTGACAGACAGATCAGCCAACCGAATCTTTTGGATCTGAGGGAAATCTCCATGCTGCCTGCTGTTTCAGTCAGTTCTGAGCTGGGAAATGAAATGAGATCAGCTTAAGTGATTTGGGCATTAGTTCTGTGTAGTTTTGCATGGGAGAACTGTGAAAGGACTGAGTTTTGGCCTGCATGTCTGCCTACTGCCCCTGAAAGGGAGAGAAGAGAATTAGTTTGGACTAAATCCAAGTTTGTGAGAACGAAGTAAGCCACTGATTTTTCTACCAGGTTCATACCTGAAGACCGAAGATTTTGCTGAATGTGATCGGCCTGTCAGGATTTCCAGCTGCTTTTGAATCCCCGGTTTGTGCAGAGACTTTGTGATCGTGACCGGAGAGCGGTTTGCCTGGCACAGTAGAATTTCCTTACATGTATATGTGCTGTGTATTGAAAGTGGGTCGTGATTTGGTCCCCCACTGTGTGAACTGTGTTCTGCTTGGTGGAAGCTGTATCCAGCCCAAAACGGACTGTATCCGAATTTGTCTCCATTTGGCCTGGGCCTTGCCACACTGGCCCAGCCAGACTACCCGCTGCATAGAGAACACCATCAACGAGAGACCTGGCTGGGGATCAGCCCCCTGTTCCATGCTTGAACAGGAACGACGCCTCAACGATTCGTGTGGGCCATGCTTCTCCTGGCACTCCAGATTAACCACCTGCTGTCTTGATTTTCGTCCAGCCTGTGTCCAGTCTTGGGTAGCATGAGGAATCATCAGGGTAGCTCCCTGCAACAACAGCCTAATCTAAAAGTGTGTCATCTGATTGTCGTGTTGTTTTCTTTTCACGAACTGAGCCCTCCGACTCCGGATTACCAATACTGTGTGTTGTGCATGTTGTTTTTTTCCCATCACAGGGCCCCAACCAGCTGCATCGTTCCTGGCTAGCCCACCATTCTCCATCTAGGTACCCAGAGTGTGTGACTGTTTATGGACCCCGAAGTGCATGCATAACTGTTTGACTGATAAAGCCTTTAAGCAAATTAACCTGATTACACCCTTCCCTTGTTCAAGTCCCTTAAATAAATCAGATCTAACTCTTTTTTACATTTACCCTGACTGTGGTTCCAGTTTGTAAAAAAGTACTGTACTGCTGTAATTTGCTGTGTATAGCCTTGTTTTACAGAGGGTCCCCAGGGCCAGGCCAGAGGAAAGCCCTGGTGGTAAGTGCAAACAGTGTGAGTACATGTGTGGTGTTATCAGGGGTATTGCGAAAGTGATTATTGTGTACTGTTCCGGCCACTAGCAAGGAAAGAGGGGGGTTACAATGTCCCAGAGGGCTGTGCCCAGGTTGGCTTGACCACTACCAACCCTGACCTCCGGGTGGAGGCACCCGTTTCAGAACTCAAGCCCCTTAACCTGCTACTAGCCAAGCAGGCAGGGGTAGCAGCCCTTGGGATAGCGCCACCTAGGGGTTACAAGTAAAATCAGCACAGTTTCTAGTAGGGCAGAGTCCTGTGTATACAATGTTTAATAAATGTCCTATCTCGTGCTGACAATTCTTTAGTTTTTTTCTCTTTCGTTGTCATGCTTCCTATACAAGAAGAGTCAAGATGAATTGGCGCCACCTCAGAGGAGCGTGGAGGATGTCAGTAGTGTCATTACATCATTTGGTGTGTGCATCTGTTAGCACAGTTTCGAGCAGCTGAATAATTCTTCCCTGACAGTTTCCCTCATTCAGTGTGCCTAGGAGCGTCTTCAGGCGTCGTTCATTCTTGATAAATTAAAAAAGTATTAACCGAAGACTAACATGTGTTCTGTTTTGTTTCTAATCAGTCTTATTTTTTTTTTCATTTTTGGATCTGCACTGTTAAAGTTAGTTTTATACTGATGAAGCTCTTTAGTTTAGACGGTGGTGTATAAACAGTGCACTACTTGCCAGGCTCTGTGTTTCTCCCTAAAATGACCTCGCTTTATTAATTTATTTGCGATTCTAATAGTTTTACTCATTTTAAAGTGTGTTTTATTCATAAGATCTGTGAACAGCACAACATCAGATCTTTAGTGGTGTATGCACCTGTCAGCATGGCTGTGATCAGCCGAATCATTCACGCTTGACAGTTCCTGCTCAGGCGGTGTGCTTGAGGAGTCTCCTTAAGAGTCCATCATTCTTCATAAATAAAATAATACTAATAGAAGACAAACCTGTGTTCTGTTTTGTGTATAATCAACAGACTATACATTTTGGGGGCATTTATTGTGATAGTAAGTTTCTATACTGGTGAATCTCTTGAATTTCAGCAGTGGTGATGTGTTTATCGTTGAATACTATAACATTTGGCAGGCTCTATATTTCCAACAAAATTAGTTTTCTAAATTAATTTACTGGCGCCCCTAACACATTTCATCACTTTAAAGATCAATGGCAAATATGGATTTGAAAGTATGAGAAACAGTTCATTGTAACACACTGGTTGAATAAAAATACTCATTAAAAAAAACTGTCATTTATTTGTGTCTCCTTACACTAGTAAATGATCTGTTTGTATAGTTTTCACCTCTAGTTACAGGTCTCAGCTCAGCACGTCCATCTTCCATTTAGCTATTGAAGCTGAACCCAACGCACCATTTACTGGTCATGATGTGTTTCGAGAGGCTTTTTTTTTTCCACATTGATGTATTACTGGACATGCTATTGGTGAACAGTGTAAATGCATACCAGCGTATTTGACCCGAGCAGCTGTCAACTAAATCATGGCTGAAATGCTTTCACTAGAAAAAGGCAGTAAACTGCAATTTAAACAATAGAGGCTGTATTCTGTTAATGAAACTTGAATAAATTTCATTCAGAAAGGTAAAATATTTTACATCTTAAGCCTAGTTGTCTATTTTTATTTTGGTCTACTGATTCTGTAGTGACTGATTTGAGATGCACTACTGTATCAAATGCCGGCAGTGAAAAAAAGGAGGCAGTATAGCGCAGTGGTTTAAGGCTCTGAGCTGCAAACCTGGAGACCTGGGTTTGAATCCCACAGCCCCCACTTGCATACTGTGTGACCCTGAGCAAGTCACTTAACTTCTTTGTGCTCCTAGGTCACACCTGTAAACAAACCATCAGCTTAGTGTCTCTCTCCTGGTTAAAAAAAAAAAAAAAGCTGGTGAGAATGACACTGAAAACTTACCAGTGTCTGTCTTATTCGTTCACTTGTAAAAGTGATTTTTTTAAATGATGTCAACATTTGTGATATTAAGATTCCAGCCAACAAAATCACTCCCTCACCATACATACATACAAAACAGTGGGACGTTATGATACTCTAATTCAAATGAAATCCCATTACCTTTTACTCACAGAAACTATACGTTTGAAAGAAAAGTATTATTTGAAGTATGCATGAATTTATTTCAGATCCCAAACACCAGCAATCCCCCCATATACATACAAAAGGCAAGGGGTATGATATACTGGTTCAAATGTGACCACGCTCTCCCACCCCACAATTACTACATACACAATTCTGCTCTTATCTAATCTATTGCTAAAAAATGTGATCTAATCAATACACATTAAATAAAGAGCTTTATAGCCAGTTTGTTATTGTAAGGCACCTGGGTACAGCACTATAGTGCCCACACTGATAATAGGTTAGGAGCTGTGCCTTAACCACACTACACCAAATTACATCATCACGTTATGATACTAGGGCAGACCGCTGAGCTGGAGTCGGGGATTACCATGGGCGAGAAAGTGCAGTTACGGAAGAACTTACTCTAACAGTAGATCTTCGAGAGGAGCTCTTGCAGCAGGCTATAACCATTAGGACTAGTGCTGCAGGCCTTAGGACCCACCGGAAAAATCTTAGCTAGCAGTACCCAGTGGGGCTCGCCCCTGGCCCTGGCACGTCGGTCATATTACAAAGGTGGTCTCGCTCACCTCAGTTCATCCGCCTAAGACCCACCTAACAGGACCCAGCAGATGAACCAGGCGTAAACTTAATCCTATGACATAGGACTCTCCAGGGGAAAGAGGGCGGAGTTATCAAGCTGTTGCAGAAGAGCTCCTCCTCAAGATCTACTGTTATGGAAAGTTCTTTTCAGAATTGTACCATCTTTACTGAGTGGGAGCTCTTGCAGAAGGCTATACCATTAGGACAGAGTCCCAAGCAGTCCCGCAGAAAAGGAGGCAACCAGCCCCTGGGAGGAGGAGAAAAAACAGTCAACCAAGACGGCCTTGCCTAAAAATCAGGCAGACAGACAGCAGGTCAGGACAATAGCCCTTGAAGGACTGCCAGGCCGAAACCATCATGGCGCCTGGAAGCAATGTCCAGGATGTAATGCCTGCCAAAGGTGTGCACTGAGCTCCAAGCAGCTGATGCACAAATGTCTCTCATAGAGACATTCTTCAAAGAAGCAAAGGACGTAGCCACTCCTCTGGCAGAATGACCTCTAACCGTACATAGGAGAGGTTTGTTACATTTATTGTAGCAGAAAGTATTGCAGTGGACTAGCCACCTGGAGGTGGTCTGCTTAGACACCGGTTTGCCCAAATGTTGAGGTGCAAAGGCCATAAACAGTTGCTCTGATTTGCGGTGTGCCGCTGTCCACCTGAGGTAATACCTCAGTGCCCTGTGGATGTTCAGAGTGTGCACGAGAGCTTCTTCTCTATTAGACGGAGTTGAATAATAGACTGGTTGAGGGTTAATTCTGAAACCACACTGGGTAGGAACTTAGGATTCGTTCTGAGGGAAACCCTTTCCCTGTGAAAAACCAAATAAGGCTACTAACACATCAGGGCCTGAAGCTCGGAAACTCTTCCAGCTGAAGTAACAGCAACTAAAAAGGATACCTTCCAGGATAAATAAGCAGCTCACACTCTGCTGCAGGTTCAAAAGGAGGGAGAGTAAGCTTCTCTAGCACAAAGAGGAGATCCCAGGGGAGAGCAGTATCCCTGATGGGAGGCCTTATATGGAGAATCCCTCGTAGAAAGGTGCAGACCACATCCAGCTGAGCAAGGGTCCTGCCTTCCACTAAAACGCGACAGGCAGAAATGGCCGACATGTGCACTGTAATAGAAGAGTAGCTCAAGCCTTGATGCAACAAGGAGAGGCGGTACTGTAGTGCTGAGTTCACTAGACAGATAAGGGGATCCAGATGATGGGATGAAGCCCAGAGACAGAATCGCTTCCACTTCATAGTGTAAATGGACCGAGTAAAGGACTTTCTCGCTGAGACGAAAACATCCACCACCTCTTGGGAGACCCCAAACCTTGATTTGATCATGTCTGCAGAAGCCATGCATGAAGATGCAGAGCCTTGAGATCTGGATGTACCAGCTTGCCCTGGTCTTGTGACAGCAAGTGCGAGCATATTGGCAGTGGAATCGGAGGTTCCGACAACAACCGCTGAAGTAGTGGGAACCAAATCTGCTGTGGCCACAGTGGGGCGATTAGGATCATCTGGGCCCCCTTGGCCTGTACCTTTAACAGAACACTCTGAATGAGAGGGAAGGGAGGAAAGGAACCTCTCTGTCCAACAAAGGAACAGCGCATCTGGCCAGCAAACACCAGGCACGTGCTCTTGCGAGCAGAAACTTGGCAGTTTGGCACTGCGTGGGGATGCAAAGAGGTCCAGTTCTGGAAGACCCCATGTGTCGAAGAGCTGGTCCGCTACCGATTGAAGTAGCTTCTACTCATGTGCCTTGGACTGGGACCAACTTAGGCTGTCTGCCACGGCATTTTGGACATCTGGAATGTGCACTGCAGTCAGAGAGATGTGGTGCTCCAGTGCCCAGTACCAGACCCTCATCGCCCCCTACACAGGGGGTAGGGATGAGTTCCCCCTTGCTTGCTGATGTAAAAGACAACCGCCGTGTTGTATGACTGAACTAGAAAAGGGCTTGGATGAAGGTCCTCCTGGAAAGCCGTTAAGGCTCTGAGGACTGCTAGCATTTCTAATACGTTAATGTGTAAGTCTTGCTCCTCCAGGGACCAAACTCCCTGGGTCTGGCTGTCCCCTAAGTAAGCCCCCAACCTAAGTCAGAGACCTCCATCATTAGGGTCTGACTTCGGGGCTCCTGCTGAAATGAGGCCCCTTTCTTCAGATTGAGGGGATCTAACCACCAAAGAAGGGTCCTTCTGACTGGCTCGGAGATCCTGACCAGATGGTCTAGACCGTCGGAGCCCTGGTCCCACTGCACCTTGAGCATCCACTGTGGGACCCTCATGTGGAGGCAAGCCAGGGGAACAACAGGGATGGCCGCCGCCATGTGCCCCAGAAGCCTGAGGAAGGTCTTGGCTTGGACCTGGGTGGCTACAAGGACCATCCGTGCCACTTTCCACAGGCGATCTCCCCTTTCTTGTGGGAGGAAGGCCATGCCCTGGACCGTGTCCAGGACTGCATCTATAAAGGCAGGCTGGGCTCTGGGGATGACTTGGAAAGATTCAGGGTGATCTCCAACTATCGGAATAACGTATTGGTGTCCCCAAGAGTGAGCAGAAGGCGCTCTCTTGACAAGGCTGCCAGGAGCCAATCGTCTAGGTAAAGGAAGACATAACGACCCTTGCACCTTAGAGCCGCAGCTACCACTGCTAGGCACTTGGTGAAGACTCGAGGAGTGGAGGATAGGCCGAACAGCAGCACCCGGAACTGATAATGCCTCCCCCGGAAGCAGAATCTCAAGAACTTCCAGTGAGAGGGACAGACCGCGATATGCATGTAAGCATCTTGCATGTCCAGGGTGCAGAGCTAGTCTCCTTGGTGAAGCAAGGGAATCAGACCTGGAAGGGTCATCATCCTGAACCTTTTTTACTTTATAAAGTTGTTTAGAGAACTGAGGTACAGAATGGGCCGAAGATCTTGAGTTTTCTTTGGTACCAGGAAGAAGTGGGAGTAATACCCTTTTCCCTGCTGCCGCAAGGGAACTGGCTCCATTGCCCTTTTCTGCAAGAGGGCCTGAATCTCTCCTTTTACGAGAGAAATGTGAGAAGGAGGATACCTTGAGGACCTCGGTGCTGTTTCTGGGGGGATCCGAGTGAACTCTAGGACATGTCCTCTCCTTATGATATCGAGAACCCAAAGGTCTAATGTGATTGAACTCCAGTGGAGGGAGAAGCAACCCCCATAATGCCTCCCCGTGTCTCCTCCAGAGGAGGGGGGGATCAATGGGGAGTCACTGGTAGGAACTGGGAGTTGGCAGAGAGGCCTAGGAGGACTTGGGGCCTTGAAAAGTGGTGTCCCCAGATTGCTGGGTTGTGCCTTTTCTTTTGAATCTGCATTTCTGGGCTGCTTGATCCCCGCAGGCATGCTGGCCTGAGGACTTACGAAAAGGCCATTTGCGAAACCGCTTCTGGTCCCTTTTGTACCTCTGATGGATGGACCAGATTGAGTTGCCCAATTCCTGGAGATGAGAGATAAGGCCCTCGGTCTCTGACCCAAACAACACGGAACCATGGAAGGGAAGGTCCTTGATTCCATTCTGCAGATCCTGGGAGAATCCTGAGACTCTTAACCAGGCATGGCGCCTTAGACAGACACCTGACGCTGCCACCTTCAATGCCGTATCCACAGTGTCGTACGAGGCACACAGAATATGTGCACCTACATCCGAGCCTGACTTCAAGATATCCAGGAGCCCCGTCTTCTGCACAGAGTCTGGCAAGGCCTTGGCTATCTCCTGTCCTTTTTCCCACAACACATTTTGGTACTGAACCATGTGCATGAGGAAGTTTAGGGACCTGATGGAACAGGTGGATGCAGAGTAGGACCTTCTTGCCCACCTGGTCCAAGTAACGGGATTCCGGGTCGGGAGGCTGGGAGCTTAGCTGCTTGGGCTGACGAGACTTATCATGAGCAGCCGCTATGACCGTAGAGTCAGCCTGAGGATTTTCTGCCAAAAAGGGCTCATCCCTCGGCACTCAGTACAGCCTGTCTGACTTCTTGGGAACTGCTGGAACTGTGGCGGGATGTTTCCAAGTGATCCTTGCTAGGTCTTGGAATGTGTCCACCAAAGGAGGTACCAACAGTTTGGGCTCCTTTTAGCTCAGGTACCGAGCCAGTCTCCGGCGTTCCAGATCCAGGTCCTCCATCTCCCACTTGTTTGAGGCCTGGATATGCCGCATGACGTACATGAAGGTCGGATCGTCTGGCGGTGAGCAAGGAACATCCTTGTCATCAGGAGAACCCCAACTCCTGAGAGAAAGTGGTCCAAAGAGGAGGAAAATAAGGACTGAGTCCTGCTAGGATGAGGGGAGGCCGAACCATGTCTGGAAGGGCTCTCCCCAGAACGTCGGTCACTTTCAGACCGGCTGGTCGTGTTGGCCAGGTCGAGGGGCAGCGGCAGTATGGGACGATGCCTGTCTGGAGACCGCGCGACAGCTAGCGGAGTGCCCACGCCGGGAAGAAGACTTGGGCCAGCTGCGGGACCTGCTCCTGGGCCGGGACCTATGATGGCTATCAGACCGGGATCGGTGCCGCTGGCAGTCCCGAGACCAAGACCGGGACTTAACTACTGGGGAAGAGTGGGACCGGGACGCTTTTGGACGCTCATCCGGGGGTTTAATCGGCAACTTCGATGTTAGATTCCCAGTGTTTTGGTCATCTGGCTGGTCGGGAACCGGTGTCAGATCCAGCTTCAGTGAAGAGATATCCTTTTTGTCCTGATGCCACCAGAAGAAGAACAACTCAGACAGTTCTTCCTTCAAGAACATCGAAGCTGCAGATCCCCTTCGAAGGGATCGGCAAAGCCGGGGGATCCGGGAGGGCCTAAGGGGAGGAACCGGAAGAGAAGCTCACCTGGGGTCAAGGTTCTTGGTCCCAGCAACGGCACCTTAACCGGGGCGGGTTTCTCCCGAGATTGGACGGCCTTTGGGACTGAGGCTGGTGCAGTGGCCAGTGTCTGGGCCATGGCCAGCTCAGGTTTTGCTGACCTAGAGGGGCTGGACCCCAAAGAAACCTTAGTCAAGGGATCCTGCTCATTGGTCAACAACTTTCCCGGAGCCCTGGGCAAAGTCATGGCCAAGACCTTCTTCGATGGGGCAGAGGCTTGCGTTGAAGAGGATGCTTCAGGAGCATCCACCAAGGCTGCAGAGACCCGCAGGGGTGTGATCTTCACTTTGGTCTGGGCCTTCTCCACAGTGGCCCCTGCCGGGGCTGACGCCAGCGCCCTGATGGGAGCCGGTGTCGTAGTGGGTTCCTCGTGCTTGGAGTGGCGCAAGCGGTCAGACCAGCCCGAGCCTGAAAAGGAATCCTTCTTGTGCGGGAAACGTGACCGAGACCGCTGGTGGGACCGGCTACAGTCCTTTTCCCAGTGCTTAGGTTTTTCGTTGGGAGAGCTCTACATCACGGAAACTTGCTTCTCCAACAGGTGGGCTTTAAGGGCCTTCAGGTGCCAGATTCTAGTCCTGCTGGTGAAACCCCTGAAAATCTCACAGGCCTGGATATCATGGTCTGGGCCCAGGCAGAAGACACACTCATCGTATCTGTTGGCCACAGGCACACTTTGTCTTCTTCGAGCCGGAGGACAAGACTGACGACGGAAAAGACATGCGAGGAGAAAAACTGAAGGAGAGAAAAACCGGAAGGAAAAATGAGAGAAAAACTTGAAAATTCACTAGAACTGCTATCAATACGCACTAAGAACTTTCCGATGAGAGTTGGTCTGCGGTGGGAAAGAACTGAGGTGGAGCTGAGGACTGCCCCCTTTTGTAGTATGACCGACGTCAGGACGGGGCCGCCGTCAGGGGGCGGGCCCCGCAGGATACTGCTAGCTAAGATTTTTTTCGGTGGGTCCCAAGGCCTGCAGGATTACTCCTAATGGTTACAGCCTGCTGCAAGCATTCCCACTCGAAGTAAGATCAAGTACACACAGTAACATTAAAACTTAGGGTTTTTTTAAGCCGGCCCGTAGGCGTAGCGGTTGGATTTCCCCTTCCGGCGCCAGTGACCAGGTTCAAGAACAGACCCGGGTCATCAGGGCCGGCTAGGAGGAGAAGGATTGAGCATCCCCAGGACTGCTCTCCTTCTCTGGAAGTGGGGGGGGTTTGAGTGCTCGTCACAGAAGTGGCACCCAGCGGAGGCTGGGTTCATTGCAATGCACCAACACCGGCAAGACTTCAGGGCAGGGCGGCGGCTGGCCCTCATTGCACATCCCATCCTGCCTACAGGAAAATGCTACTGGGTGCGTCTCCATAGCTTCCCCTCCGGGCCCTGATTAGCCTCCTGCCGGCTCCCCGACCAGATACTTGTAGTGTGGAGCTGGTAGAGGAACAGCTTTGCAACCCCGCCCTCTGGGGGGCAAGCCAGGGGTGACTGTGGAGAGCTTGTCGATTGCCAGAGGTAGGGGTATAGAGGGGCTGTAACCAAGGGCTGAGTTACTGACGACCCAGCAGGAAAAAAGCATAAAAAAAAAAAAAAAGGTCTTTCAAAAAAAAAAAAAAAAAGATGAAGGTCAATGGTGCATATACAATAACAACATCAATCAGAAAATGGTTAAGAGAATGTTTTTATAGCAAAAGTTTTGCACATGATCTTTAAACTTGGGCTGTCAAATACGACCTCATCAGCTGGTTCTTGGATCACAGGGAACTTTAAGTACTTTGATAGACTGCACTCTGTTCTACCCGCCCCGATACTGCAACATCTGAATTTACCAGAATATGGCAGACAACATTTTACAGAAAATAGTTAAGTGGAAACTTACAAAACAACATACTGAAACGCTGTCTAGAAGGCACTTGCATAATACAGTAATGGGCCGAATTTGTTTACAGGAACCTGAGTTTAAGCACCGTCTTCCACACAAAAAGATCCTTAGTCATTAATCAATGGATAACCGAATACCTACGTATGTGTGGGATGTGCTATAATTATGTTGTTATGTAAAATTAGGGGTAAGGGGCAATAACAAACACAAAGTGGTTGAGGAATGTTGCTGTCCCTATCTAGAACGAGGTTCTGTTACTGAGACCATGGAACATTTTTTCCTGGAATGCCAATTTAGTCAGGGATTCTGGTCTGCACTGGCTGCCAGATGGAATACTCTGTGGGTAGGGAGACTGACGTACAAGTGTTTGATTCTTGCAGATTTTCCTCCACAACTATGGAGGTACAATATAAACACCTTGACAGTCATCCTAGACTGTCTAAAATACTATCTATGGCAGGCAAGGTGCCAATTTGTGCTACAGCAGAACAGGTCTTCCAATCTATCCATTTTTAAAATGTGCGAATCCACCTTAAAATGATTTTCCAACTTTGTTTACATCAGCTACCACTCACATATTCTGGTAGCAGATGCCCACGGCAGTCATCCCAGCTGCTTTTCATAATTTATTTCAAGTCCTTACGTCTGTGGAAGGGATCACAGTTTGACCCCAAGAGGTGGCCATCCGATTCCTTCCACTCCCTGACAGAGCGGATACGCCCCCGTGTTCAGGCATGTAATGACGTGTGTCCAGGGACTGCATGCTGGCGCATCCCTTTGAAGTGAATGGGACTCCATTTCAATGCCATTTTATGTATAAGAATGGCCAGTCGGAGATTAATGGCGGCCACCCCTCGACTAACAAGGGCCTTGTTAATCGAGCGGTGGCCTCCATTAATCTCTAAGCGGCCTTTCTTACGTATAAAATGGAAATGAAATGGAGCCCCATTCACTTCAATGGGCATGCCTGCACTCTCCTGGTCAGCTCATTATGTGACTAACAGAAGCGGAAGGGATTGCCTGGCTACCTCGTGAAGCCAAACTACGATCCTTCCACAAACATAAGGACTTGAAATAAAATTATGAAAAGCAGCTGGGATGACAGCCATGGGCATCAGCTGCTGGAATGCATGAGTGGGGGGAAATCTTAGAAAATCACTTTAAGTAAATTTCGAACCCAGGAAAAACAATATCATACTGAAAAGCTTTTTCTCTCATTGTGGCAGTGAGTGACAAGGATAAAGTGGTACAGTTTAGGTGGAAACAGCAAACCGCCAGTAGTTTTTCAGTAAAATCTTTTGTTCTCTATGTTTTCTGCAGTCTACGGGGGGAGGAGGTTAAAGTAACAAGATCATTTTGATTTTAGAATCATATCATAGAAATCTGACAGCAGAAAAGGACCCTCTGGTCCACTGAGTCGAGGTTTGTCAGTTTATTTTGATGTACTGGTAATACTGGTCTCTGTCTTGCTTGATTTTCTCAATAAAATTCCCCTTCTCTTGTGATAAGTGCCATGGGATCTTTAACTTCCACCTGAACAGCCACCACAGATAGGTAGAAGGGACCTCCATTTAAAGTCTCATAAGAAGAATGACACTTTCACAGTGCAGCTCCCCCCTCCCCCCATTTGCTGCACTACAGTCAGTAGTAGGTGTTATCCCAAGTTCCGGGTGTTGAACTAGAATACCCAACCATCTGAACTTCCAGCCTAGAGGCATGTATGCTACCTGCTGGCCACTGCAGCCCAAAGAATCTAATCAGCAGAGCCATACAATGCAGAAAGTACATCGCAACGGTAAACAGCTCAATAGCACACTGCTTCCAAAACTTGCATCCACAACAGGCAGAAGAAAAACTTTGGTTGCTCAGAAAATACACACACACACACACACACACACACACACGTCCATAAAAGAAAAAAGGCAGAGCTGACTGAATTACTCTAAACAGTCAGTGTAATAGACAGGGACCTTTTGCACCTCCTTTCTCTTTTTCTAGCTAAATTGATAACTCTTAAGTAGTGTACTTAATCTCTGGATTAGTCACAGATTCCATCCAGCAGGCATATTAATTCTGTAAGTTTCTATTTAAAAAAAGGTTTCTCTAGGTACTGCACTGGTAAGGTTGCCTAGTGCACTGGTTTCCGCCTGGGGATATACCAGTCCCAGGAAAATACCTAAATCACACTTTAAAAATCCAGGCCGGGGGCATCAGTAAAGTATTTTCATGCTCTAATAGTGTGACCTTCAAACACCAGTACTGCTTAGTTGGCATAAAATGTCTTTTCTATGGGGCTGACCTGCCGGCACGCAATGCCAGCAACCCAGCTTCAGGGATGCACCAGAGTCATCGGAGGGCTGGCCAGGGGAGGTGAGATGAGTATCCCAATGGACACTCTCCTCCTTTGGGAGGGAGAGTGCTCAGTCTCCACATTGTATCACCAACTGAGTCAACACAGGCAACAGTGCATCAGGGCTGATGAGCTGGGAAGGGGGATGCTGCCATGCTCTGACGTGAGCACATGCACAGTGTGCGCGTGCATCAGGAAGCTTCCTCGGCATCCCAGGGGAGGGGAGTAAAAGGGGAAATCACCAGTTCCTGCAGGGGGATAGCTGCCCCTCACTGCAGGTCGCACACCGCTGACTGACACTGTCTCGGATCACTGACAGAGTCTCTGTCCAGTGGTAGCTGCACCCCCCACCCCACACTGATGGTCCCAATCTTGGCGGCGGGGGAGGGGGGGGCCCGGGTGCACTCAGAAAGAGAGAGGTAAGTCCCAGAGAAGGCAGTTGGGTGAACGGGCAGGACTGAATTGGGCCAATAAAGCGCA
This sequence comes from Neoceratodus forsteri, assembly GCA_016271365.2. Lineage (NCBI taxonomy): Eukaryota > Metazoa > Chordata > Ceratodontiformes > Ceratodontidae > Neoceratodus > Neoceratodus forsteri. Next base: position 132,879,296 of record JADMNL010000031.1, on the reverse strand, counting down.
ACAAATAATAACAACAAAAAAAGAGTCTTGCTACCTTTTTTTTTTAAGCAATTTGTTCCAGCAATTCTCAGATTCTTTTTTGCTTTTTTAAATTTGTTCAACTATTTTAACAAGTTTTTCCTTGCACATTTTGTCATTTGTGTGGATCTATAATAAAGATGTCAGTCCCAGCTGCTTTTAAAAAAATCTAGCCCCTGAGGTCAGTATCCACAGTAGTCACTATGCAGACATATCTGGGTGCTGCTATAGCACACTTCCGATGACAAAACAGCTCAACAACGCACTGCTCCACTTACAGCCACGATGGTGGGCCTGGCAAGGGAGACGGGAAGAAGGAAGAACAGGTTTGTTACTAACCATTAACAGTAGATCTACAAGAGGATCTCCATCAAACCATAATACATTGGACCGTACGCTACCTGCATCAGGACCTTGTGGGAAGCATTTGCAGACGAGATTGCCATTGCCAAAAGTCTGCCAAAACCACACCTGGAACAGTGATGGTATCCAAAGCCACAGGTGGTGACAGGTCTGATCCCACTGCCGCTGTTGACGAGCCCATTGATGAGACAGTGCTTGACAGCACAGTTCCATAGGTGCAAGGGGGAGGCTGCGGTACCCTGGATATCAGATCTGAGCCTTCTGCAGGTTGAAGATCTGGGCTGGCAAAGGCTGAACCCACCTTTTTCGCTGGTGTACCGCATGAATATTTTTACTTATCAACCACCCTCCTTAGAAAGTAAGGCTCTGCATCGCTGACCGAAGTTATGCAATGTTAACTCACTGACAGTGAGTGGTGCAACTCCTTTTGATCCCAGCAGCTGTCCGTTGACAATGGCAAAGACTAACCAGGCAATGGGCCCCGCCAGCAACCACAGTGTTAATTTAGGCAGTGATCGTGATGTGTCCCCGTTTTCCGATGTTGACTATTTCTGTTTTGTTGTTTTCAGTGGTGATTTGGCGTTTTTTTTTTTCCATATAACACTCCAAATCTTTTTACCTGCATCTCATGATAGACTTGTTAAAACCATTGCAAGTGTTGCAGTTGTGAGATAGGTCCAAACTACGTGCACACAACTCGTGGGCGTCCTCATGATAAATAGGGTTTCAGCAGCAAAAATGGTGAAAAAAGTGCCCTACTTGGGGACAACATATATCAGTGAACACCCAGAGAAAAATACAGTCCAATAACAAAACTATGGTGATGGGAAAACCACTTCCACTGCTCTCTCATTCACTATCCTGATAGTGGAAGAAAAAGAATGGAAGTGGATTGGGCCACTACGCGTTGCATCCTGCAAAAGCTTTCTGTCTGGTCCCTACATAGAAAGCTTAGAGTCTTATGGCTCTATGGAGATACCCTCAAAGAAGACTGAAAAAAATAATCAGGTCTGGAGGTGGAATACTGAGACCCATATCTGGTACTCTGCCTCAGGGTTCTGTATTCCTCCTACAAGCAAAATGGCCGTGCTATAGATAATACTGTAGAGTGGCACCATGGTAGAGTGGTACTTCAGATAAAATATGAAAACAAGGCCGGCCCGGTGGTGCTGAGGGTTGAGGCGCTGGACGCCACACCACGTGCCACGCCAGCGACCCGGGTTCAGGAACGGATTCGGGTTGCCGGGGGTTGGCAGGGGGAAGGGAGGATTGAGCGTCTTGCGACAGCTCTCCTTCCTTCGGGGTGGGTAAGGGTCATGTGCCATGCTGTACTGACACCCAGCGGAGGCTGGGTGTTCAGCAGACAGCGGGCATCTACATTGGGAGAAGAGTCGGCGGACGTCTGCGCGTTAGTGCGTTGACATCATTGCACGTCTGACTGTTTGGAAGAATTAGAGAGGGAAAAAATGGGCACCTCCACCTCTATGAAGCCTTCCTTGGGGCTCCAATTAGCCACTGCCACTTGGGTCCCCCCCAACTAGTTACTGATTCCGTGGGGGCTGGATAGGGGGTCCCAGTTCTGCGGTCCTGCCCTCTAGGGGAATAGCCGAGGGTGACCGGGGGGTCCCAGGTGACAGTCGGTGGAAGACCGGGGCGTGACCAGGGTGGATACCTGTGGAGGAGCCCTCCCCAAAAATAATTAAAAAAAAAAAGAAGAAAATGGCACTCCATCTCGAAAAACTGGTATCCATTATCCCCATGACATGGCGGGCTGAAGCGCTACTTGCCTTACCGCCTGTGACACGGGTTCAGGAATGGACCACAATCACTTGGGGGGGGGGCAGTCAGAGGAAGGTGGATTGAGCATCCCCATGGAATGCTCTCCTCCTGACGGCATGGGGTTAGTGCATTTCCCTGTAATATCACTACCTAGTGGAAGCAAGGTGGTATAATAGACAAGTGCCGTGAGAAGGGGACCCAACACAGATGCTTGTAACTTGTACATGCATCAGCACATGCATGCGACTCAGCCCTCAGGGAAAATGAAAGGAGAAAAGCACAGATGGATAACCTCCCGGCTGGCAGAATGATAGTGTGACCTTGCAGGCCCCGCGCTGCTGACCGAGGCTTCAGCCCACCACACAATGGCTCAGGAACCTGGTGTGGTAGGTCTCAGATAAGGTAATTGATGGGACTGGGGGTCAAGGCACCCATCCATCACATACTGATTTGAGAAAGTGGTGGGGTGAGTCCCTGATAAGGCAGAGGAGTTGGCTGGTTGGTGTCATAGGCGCAGATACAATTTGCCCCACAAGGCGGAGGATGGAGTGGGCTGTGGTCCAACGAGAGTTGGACACAGATAAAGCTTGCTGATTCAGAGTTTCCATTCTGTCCAAAGGTTAGAAGGCCCTGCCCTGGACCATATCCAGCACCGCTCCAATGAACTGGAGGTACTGAGAGGGTGAAGGCGGAGACTTGGGATAGTTCACAGTGATGCCAAGCCAGGAAAATAGGTCTAGGGTGGTGGAGAGAGACTCCATCAGACTGTCCTGAGATGGGGCCAACAACAGCCAGTCATCCAGGTAGCACATAAATCCCCTTGCGGCGCAGGGCCGCAGCCACCACCACCAGACACTTGGTAAAAATCCAAGATGCTGAGGAAAGGCCAAAAGGGAGGGCATTGAACTGATAGTGGTTCCCCTGAAAGGTGAACCGAAGGAAACAGCGGTGGGCCTGGAGGATAGGGATGTGCAAGTAAGCATCCTGCATGTCCAACAAACACAGCTATTGGTTCTGTTGGAGCAGGGGTAAGAGTCCCTGGAGGGTTAGCATGCAGAACCTCTTGTATTCCACAAAAATAGGTTGAGCAGGCCCGTTTTCTTTGGCACCAGGAACAAATGGGAGTAATACCCCCTTCCTGCCTGTGAGGAACCGGCTCTATGGCTGACTTTGCTAATAGAGCCTGGATTTCCTGATGAATGAGGTGTAGATGGCCTGAAGGGTAGTGAGACATGCCTGGAGGATTGTCCGGGGGTCTATCCAGAAACTTGACTGAATGCCCTCTTGCGATCAGTTGGAGGACCCAAGCATCCGCAGTGATCGCCTCCCACCCATCTAGGTGGAAGGCGAACCTTCCCTCCACTGGAAGAACAGTAGGAGGAGGCAGCAAAGGGGATCCCCTCAAAACATGAGGTGGAGGGGAGGGCTGCTTTACTGCCTCTGGCGGCCTTTTGGGCTATTGCCTGAAGGGTCTGGGCGCAAGGACTGGTGGCATGGCGCTTTCCCTGGCATCTGGTCTGGTTCTGTCTAGACCATCTTTTCTGTGGGTGACAAAAAGGCTGCATGGGCTTTGGGCCAGAGTGGTACATGGAGTGGACGTCCTGCAGGGATCTGCCACACTCCTGTAGCTCTATAATTATATCCTTTGGTTGCCGCTGAGCAGGACGGAGCCCCTGAAGGTGGTATCAAGGAGAGTGGTTTGGCCGTCTTGCGCCAGTCCCGCAAGACAGAGCCATGCCAGACATCTCAGGCAAATGCCTGAAGCAGTGCATTGGGCCACTGAGTCATAGGTGGCACACAGTGTGTGGTGGCAGGAAGACTTGTTAAGTCTCACCTTGTCCAACAGCTTGTTCCTGAGTTCCTCATCCGGGATAGACTGTAGCTCTTTCTCTAGGTCGGTCAAGGCCAACTTCTATAAAGAGATCATGTGGGCCACGTAATTAAGAGACCTGATAGCACAGATGGAAGAAGTGCAGACCTTGTGGCCATACTGGTCCATCTGCTTGGACTCTTTGTCCAGAGGGGAGGCACTCAGATGCTTTGGCTGAGCCGACCTATCATGGGCCACTGTGATGACTATCAAATCGGCCTCAGGTTGACTTGTGAGGTGGCTGGCCCCTTCTGGGAGATGATAGGTCCTGTCAGCCTTTTCAGAGACTGTAGGAACTGAGGATGGTTGTTGCCATATTGTGGACGTTAGGTCCTCGTGTGGTCCCATACAAGGTGGGATGGGGAAGGGGTCCACATTGGTCAAATCCAGTTGCTAAGCAAGCCTCTTCCTTTTAGGATCTATCTCCTGGGATGTCCAGCTGCAAGCCTGCTGGATGGATCTAAGGAGCTCCACAAATGACAGGTCCTCCAGCAGAGATTTGGAAGAGTCCTTGGGTTGTGGTTCCAAAGGAGAATGAGGCTCTGAGTGAGTTGCAGAGTCGGAGTTCGTATCTGAGTTGGAAGACTCTGGTCTGCTGGGTAACTATGTCCAGAACCTCCTCCGTGATCCTGATGCCTGAAGGGACCCCAGCTGGACGCCTAGAGTCCCTATCTGACGGCCGATGGTCGACAGGGGATGGGCTCCTAGGAACTGCCTTGGGGGTCAGGGTGGAAGCCATGACCGGATGGGTGTGTCCCAGCTCTTGCAAGAGCTGCAATTTCGCATCCTTCCACCAGGCTGGAATTGTCCCCTGTGGTTCCGGCTGAGGGGAAGGAGGCGTAGGAGGTGGTGGAGGCTGACTGCCTGAAAACCCTGAGGAAGAATATGGGGGGTAACCAGAAGCCTGGCACCAACAGGAGTAAGGCTGATGGTGGTACCCCTGGTACATATGGCCTGGTGTTGAGTACCCCGATGTCGGCACACGTGACAGGTAACCTGCCGACAGACCTCCAGCGCCAGGTAAAAGGGGAACTGCGGTGGCTGGTAGCCAGAGTTTGTGCCTGCAGGACTGGACAGTGGAGGGGCTGAAGGCCCAGAAGGAGACAAGACCAAGGAACCACTAGGAATGTGTGTGTCTGTCGGCAGGCTTGGGGTCCCAGCTGGAACCCCGGAAGGGCCAGGCAGGGGCTCCAGCATCGGAGCGAAAGATCCAGAGGCCATCCCCAAGTCAGGAGGAACGTAGACGGGAGAGTGGCCTGGCATCGAGGGCCTAAGAGGACCTGACGTCTGATCCGAGAAAGGCGAGGTGGGGTAAAGGAATAGAGACCCCCGTCGACAGGCCCGCTGGTGAAGCGGAAAGCTCAGAAAGAAGACCCAACGTAGAAGGAATCTCCTGGCCAGAAGCACTTGTGTCCTGGAGTTCTAGGGAAAATTAGGCTGAGTCAGAGAGTCCTGGGAGGGAGAACCCTTGTGGGATGAGAGGGTGCCTGGAAGGTAGCTCTGTGCGACGTTGGGTACGACAGACAGGCCCAACGGGAGAGCTTTGACCGAGCAATCATCGGGCAGGCCGGCGACTGACTAATCAGCCTCGACCGAGCGGACATCTGAGGAGCCGGTGTCCGACTTATTGGTTGTGGTCAATGGGCAACAGCAGAACTGGAGTCTAGCTTATCAACTGAGGCCGTGCACCCAGTGGCTGAGCCGGAGGTTGACTTATCAGCCTGAAAGCTATCAACAGGCCCCGAAGCAAGATCCTCCTGGGAGGAACACCCCTGTTGCCCTCTGACTAAGGTGGGATGGGGGTCGATGATCGATTCGCTGGAGCGGACGGAGACCGAGGAGGAGTACTCACCGAGGTAGATGCCTCACCTGAAGTAGCATCGACTGCCTGGCGACGCTGGATAGAGGGGGGGACCATCCCGGTCCCGGCGCTTCTCCCTTTTCTTGTGCTCAGAGGTGGGTGAAGAGGAACGTTCCTGCAGCTCCTGAAGCTCCTTTTCCATTTAAGCTAGGCGTTTTTTCAGCAGGAGGGCATCAAGGGCTATCTGACGTGCGTGGCCTTGTTGAAGGACTGGCAGATGTCGCAGTCATCAACTCTGTGTTTTCAGCCTAAGCAGAAGACGCAGAAGGAGTGATCGTCTCCGCTTGCGGAATCTGAGCGCCACACTGTGATCACTACTTCTTGATTCTACGCAACTGAGAAGACATGTATTAAACTAGAAAAGGATAAAATAAAGGAACAGGAAATACTTATAAAATGGCGGTCAACTGTAGCAGAGTTCACTGCGGGGTCCGATATATACAGGTCGATGGCAAGAAAGAACTGGAGGGCCGGCGTGGGGACTGCCCCTATATACTGTTATGCTGACGTCCCGTCATGTGACGCTGGGGGCGGTCCTCCGCTGTGTATTGCTAGCTAGAAATTTGCCATGCGGTCCTGATGCCACGGGGTACAGTCCTATCTGTGAAGACCTACTGCAGGAACCCTCTCAAAGTAAGATAGTGTTTTACTTAAAAGGGGGACAGTCAGCACAAAGGGCCCCATACTCAAGTGTGGGGCTTTTCCCAATGTACAAAAACATTTTGATTTACTTACTGTTTGTGTCAGACTAATTTTGCTAGTTCTAGGCTGATGTCTTATGTTGCTACAAATCCCAGAATCCCCTGCTGCTGGCATCAAAGCAGTTAGGCAGCAGTCAGAGGTTCAACAACCTGCAGTGCATGTTAGAGATTTTGTAAGCTACTATCAGAAGTTTTTTGGGTCTGCTTTTCTCCACGGGTTAACTACAGTCCTCTGTGACTGTACTCAGCCTAGGAAGGCCAGCGGGACCAACAAACAAAAGATCAGAACTTATATAAACTCTAACATGCACTGAGGCTATTGAATCTCCCACTACTGCCTTCTGCTCTGATGTCAGCTGCAAGGAATTCTGGAATTTGTAGAAACAGAAGATGTCATCCACCAAATTTTTTTTTTGCACACGAAGTGCACATTGGGACGAGCCCCACCCTTGAGAGTGGGGCCCTTTGTGCTGACTGTTCCTCTTTAAATGTAACTTTTATTGCCAGAACATTCTAGATGCTACCAGTAAAACTAAGCCAACCTATGTTTAAAATTTCCAATTTAAATAAAGAACTCAATCAGGAGGTCCTCATCAGGAGGGCAGCGGAGTTTCACCAACAACAAACTGGAAGTGAAGGGTTCATCCATCCTGTCTTTGACCCACTGCTGGAAATGAAACAGTTTAGAAGCCATCCTTGAATCTATAAAACAGTTAAGGAAGTGTGATTTAATATTCCTTATCACACAGGTAGTGCAATTGAAACGTTTAGTCTTCCGGTTTACTGGAAGGCCAGAGTGATAGTGCTGAGGGGCAAGGTGTAAAGTAGTCATTCTCACAGAGATTGCGTCACTAGACAGACAACCAGCCAGGTGAGGGCGTGTACCTACACCATAATATGCAACTGCTTACCAAAATACTTATCAACATCCTGTTTGTGTTTGGTTGAGGGAAGACGATTAGGCAAATTGAAGATCAGTGACATCATGGGCTCTTTCTGTGTTAGTCAACGTTTGATGGCAGCTCCACTACATGAGGGGAAAATGCTTTACAGTTGGGCTGACTCTGTGAAGTGTTCCTACCTAGGAAAAGAGAAGTGTTGGACTGTATGGTACCCACACCATGGAAAGACCTCCCCAACACAATTGCTTGAAACAGATGGAACTGCATGAGGACTTCCAGACAGTGGGAGGTGTAGCAAAGGCAGGACCAGTGCTCTAAATAAGATAAGCAACGGAAGTTTTCAATCACCTTTTATTAAAAAAAAAAAACAACTTTTTTTTTCTTAAGAAATGTTTTCATGAATATGGATACATACAAGCATTTGGAAATGCTTCACGCGAGGAAGAGCACTGTGTTCGTAATAGCCTAATGAGAAGCAGCCAGAAGAAACACAGAAGCATATGTTTATATGTTGCTGGATAGTCGACATGTGTCTTGTAAAAGATGATACAGTACGGACAGCTTGTGGGGCCAAACAGTTCCCTTCATCAGGTGCATATGTTTCTAGGAATGCTGCATCCATGATAGCTAAAGAAAAGCAACAAGACAAGAGGTCCGCAGTGCTTTTACTCAACAATGTCAATCTGACACCATCCCTTCAGCGCAGTGGTAGAGGTACTGTTCATTATGATGGTGACTCAGGTTCGCTCCTAGAGCCTCGATCATCAGAGAGTCGGCTGGAGGGTGGAAGATTGAGCGTATGAGGACTGCTGTCCGCCTAGTGTGTGGGGGGTAGTGCGGCACCTGGAAGTAACCTGGCCCCTAGTGGAGGCTTTGGGGGGGGGGGTTAGAACATCAAAACTGCAACTTAAGTGGTGGCAAAGCGGCAGCCATCCGGCATCCTACGTACTGGTGCGTGCATAGCGACACCACTGACAGCACTGCAAGCTGCTTCACTGCAAGGGAGAAAATCAGAGGGAAAATCCTGCAGGCTGGAAGGATGATTCCTGACCACTCGCAGGCCCTGCATCAACAACCTTGGCACAGCCCCGACGAGCCCTTGAATGGTGGGTTGAATCAGCTCTCTGCCACGATAGCATCATACATACATAAATAAATTTTACTCAGTCTTGCTGTTGAGCAGATTACTGTTACTTGAGGCACTGGCTGGAATGCCAAGGGATTAATCCAGGAAACTGTCATGGATGACTATTATTTTGGCAGGTGACAATTTTGACAGGATTTTACAGGTCTAAAATTGGACCATATTGCTATAGCACAGAACTCCAAGCCAGTTCTGTCCTTACTTCCCTGTAATGAGGGGGAAATCACTCTTTGTTCAGTGTACTACCACCTCCCCCCTCAAATCACGGCAAGTCTTCTGCCACCATGAAAACTATCTTTTGATACTGTGTTAACCTGCTGACTGCTGCTATTCTCCCTGGGACCCCCATGAAAATGAGATGCTGCATCCGATGGGGTTATCCAAGTTGGAGTAATTCCAAATAAATACTATGGTGGTATTTTTCTGCCACTAGTATGTAAAACTTGAAAAAGAGTAGTTATGCCTTGATATCCTTCAAATTGCCTATGTGACAAGATATTTATACAGCGCCTCCCAGCAACCTACAAACATCCTTAGACTAGTAAACATTTTCACCGCCTTCTTTACATTGGCACACTTGCCTCCCCCCACTCAGTGGTATCTTGTTTGGCAGTTATAAGTACTCCTGTAAATTTCTCCATCCAACCTTCCCCCAACTCCCACTGTTTTCAAAAGACTTTATAATAAAAACTATGCTTTTATAGTGTATAATGGGGGTTTGTTCTTCATCGATTTCTGTGCCAACTGAAACCTTGCTTGTACCACAGTTCAGAGGTCATGGAATGTGGTTGTACCCTTCTGTGGGACAAGTTTCCAGTGGATCAGAAATCATGGAGACAGCTGGTGTTTTTCACTGCGCTGCCGCGCACACAATAATCAAAACTGCCTGCCTGCCGTGGAAATGCTATGAAACCACTTTAAAAAAGAAATTAAAATAAGAAAAAAAAAACACCACCACACTATAAAAAATATTGGTTGAACAACCACATGCCCAACCAGCCTGAGCTGACACCTCAGGCTTCTGATGACACCGGACCTCTCTAGCTACGCTCTTCAGCTCTGATGTAATCGGAGCCCCTCAGTGGCAGCACATGCTGGTTGTGTATGGTTGCCCAACCAGTATTCTCTATGTACAGCATGTTCCGTCCCCCTATCTCAATACAATATGAGCACTGTGACGTCCAAAACTTCTTGAAGTACACTTCATATTTTATAATCTGTGGTAACCGTTCACATTTCATAATGTGGCATGTGTACTGTTGTAAAGTTTATAGGCTATAGTTTTAGCTGACCGTTTTTGTACTGTTGACATTTGTGGTATATGGTCTTACGCAAACTCTTCTGTGTTCCTTTTACTGGTTATCCAGCAGTGTTCTGCTATTGTTCTTATGTCAAAAGAAAAACCTGTAACAAAAATCTTAATTAAAAAAAAAAAAAGTCAGTCTGGTAGTACTTATGCAAGCGACGCAGGCGAGCTGGTTTGGGAATGAACTTGGGTCGCTCAGGGGTATCTGGGGGAGAGAGGAGAGGACTGGGCATCTCATGGACGTCTCACCTCCCTCTGGAAGGGGGATACAGCATCCTGCTTACTGACTGCCATCTGGTGGAGGCAAGGTGGCTGGGCAGAGGGCATGTACAGAAAGGAGGAGGGGCAGCCAGCGCATGCTGGCACGCACGCGTATGCATCACTGCACATTAGTACCCTCAGAGGGAAAAAAAGGAGGAGGTGAAAAAAAAATCTCTGGTCTGCCAAGCGTGACATCGACCCTCCCTTCAGGCGCTCATGTGACTGACATGGCAGGTCACCCACAATAGTGGTTCTGGTTAAGCGGGAGATGGCTACCGATGAGGCTGATGGAGGTACCAGGAGACCAAAGAGACAGATAATGGAGCTAAAAAAAAAAAAAAAGATGCATACAGAACTCCCTTATTTGGGGGGTAGCCCAAAGTACAGCATCTTGTTATATGTTGATGATGCAGGTTACCGCGCTAACACTGGAGCCCAACACTCCAGCAACCATGAGGTCGGTGCCACCCATGGTAGCGCTTTCTCTCCCTACAGACAGGGAGTTCTGTTGCCTATTCATGTGGCAACCCCTATGGGTGGGCCAAGAGACGCCAACACATTATAGTTCTATGCTGTATTGTATGAAAATCCAAAAGCCAAGGACACAACAGCACTTGGTGGGGGCACAGAAACTGATAGCATACATTTGTCAGTGACTACACACACACATATACTATAAACATAGGAACTGGAAGGACAGAACAGAAAGTATGGAAATAGGGCACCTTGGCTGTTAGCACCCATCCCCAATGCTACCTTCCTGTCCTTTGGACACCACACAACCAGAGGAACTTCCATGTTCCACCTACCTTCTAAGGAGGGCTGAGGTAGGCACCCCTCCTTCTGGGGGTGTAGTAAGATTCAGAAAGCCACTGGGTGGAGGCTAGGGGGTATGGTGGGACCAGGTGCCAACCCTTGAGAGGGAGGATAATACAGAATTAAACAAGAAAAACACCTTCCTTCTATTCCTCAACAAATCAGGGGAATTGATTTACAGTGAATAATCAAATTCTGTTTTTAGATTTGAAATTTCGGGACGGCACCAGTGATTGCTAGTCTTAAAGTTGGACTTTCCAGAGCTGTACTGTCTAGCATGCTATTTATGTGTATAAAAAATATATACTGTAGTATGAAAGGACAAAAAAAAGATATACATACACACACACACATCAAATAAAACAAAGTAAAATAAAATAGTGCTAAAAATAATTTCTAGCGAAATATATGTTATGTACAGGCATTGCTCTGGTGTAAAAAGTCAAATTCTATGAAATTCTCTGATATCTTTTACCAGCGTGCATAATCATATTTAGTGATATTTACCCTTTTTTTTTTCCATTGTCAGCACTGTAACCAGTGGCGGTTTCCATGACACTCTGCAAAAATGTATCAAAAACACAAGGAAACTGTCCTACGTACTACAGCGAAACAGTACAAGGACATTGCAGCTTCCAAAGCATGCCTTGCGACATGCAGTCCTACTGATCTGTCGCCAAACCACCCCACCACAAGGGTAGTCCCAAAGTAGTGGGGACAAATCAAAAGCAGTGCTGAGCACATAAATCTATTAGAAGTATTTCTCAATGTTACCCCATGGGTATATAATTCCACACACATCTGAAGGTACACTGCATGTATAATGTGGCATTACTGTGGCTTGAGTGAAAACAAAAGACCACTCCCTGGCTGGTTGTAATGTGCACACAATGTACTGTACTTGCAGACCTCTGTTTGGTATTAGGGTGAAGGACTGAGTGATAACAGCAGGAGAGAGGGTGATGTACTGTCAGATGCAGAGCCGAAGCGTTGCTTATATACACAGCTGAGCCAACACACCCATCCACTTATGCACAGGAGTACAGGCTTGTTGGGCTGGCACAGGCCCAGGCCCAGGGCCATACTGTTTGGGGTCATCAGTAACACACACACACACACACACACACACACACACAGACTCTTCCTGTGTTTAAGATGTTTGGGTCAATACAGAGTGGCAGGTCTAGGACAGCATGGCTTACGGCTGTTGCAACCTCTTCTGGCACAGGCTAAGGTCACAAAGAGAAACCCAGAGCAGGGGCCACCCCTGCACTGGAAGTCAAGGGGGCTGGGTCCTTAACCCAAGGAGTAATCATCCGAAAGGAAGAGCAAAGCACAGGAAATACAGGGGTTTGGATGTCCAGCATGGAGTGCAGAAAGGAAATGAGGCCGGACACCAGTCCTGGGAGGCTAGTTACCTGATACTTCCTTTCACTTCTAACACGTCCTTCAAACAGCAGTTTAAGTCAGCAGAAAATGCCATCGCAGTTTTTTCAGCAGTAATGTAATTCTAACATCATAAATCACTTACAGTGGGTGATTTCTGCCAATCACTATCGAGCCCCGCAAGAACCCCTTATCCTGCATATAACTGCCAGCTTATGCTTGGTCTTCAAATGGAAGATTCCACTTTTACGGGGGGGGAGCGTGCATTTCCATTTTTAGAATTTAAAAAAGGTATTTTAAATGACTTTGTACTGTGGAGAAGGTCCCTAGTTCTTTGTGGCACTTTAGTCCTGATTTCTGAGGTATGGCTCCTGGGCTTCTGTGGCAATGTTTGTTGGATTCTGCAGCATGATTTATTCATTTCTGTGTCAGAATGCAGTTCTTCCATTGACTATAATGTGATGCCATCACAAGAGGAGCACAGGGGTGGGGTTCAAGATAAACAAACTTGGGAAGACAGCCAGGCACTATGGAAAAACTGTATGTTTGAATGAAAATTTGTTTCTGAACTCTTGTCGACTGGGAGAAAACCCACAGCACTGCCTATACGATGGCCTGGGTTCCAGTGCCCACTTGCACTGGATCCAGTCTCACATAGCTGCCTCGGGAGGGGGGGGTACTCTCAGGGTCTCCCCACACAAGGGATAAATAGTCATGGGGTGCACCAACAGGGTATGGAGCCTGCAATGAGGTAGGGAGTCAGCGGGACCCGATCAGGGCATATCCATAGAATCAGCTTATATACCTGGCTCCGGAGAATGGCTGAGAACATACAAACAGAAAAATAAATATCCCTGGTAAATAAAGACGCTAACCCTCCCACCCCAAATCAATTTGATCATCCCTCCCTTGCAAGCAGACACCTGAATGCTCCTGAAGCTAGGCCTCCCCCTGACTGCCTGTAGGGTATTTATTTATTTATTTAGTTAGTTTTTGTTAACCGGGTTAGGTGCACTGCCAAAGCTGACTATTTTCAGGCACGACCCGGGAGAATACATACATAAAATGAGATGAGATTATACAATACACAGTATATAGTGCAGGTACATAGTATATAGTACAGGTAGGTTAGAATACAGATCAAGTCAGACAGTACTCGAGATAATACATATAGCTATGCAGAGATGACAAAAGTGACATTAGTACATGCAAATAACAAACTGGGCTAAGTGGCAGCTATAAAGACATTTTATAGCAAAGCTTGTTTAGAAGTGCAGCGTCATGGGCGAAATAGGGTGGTTAGCTGTGAGGCATTAAGTGGGATCAAAGCATGTGCAGGGGTCCCGGGATAGGTGGCGATATAGTTCTTTTTTTGAAGACGGGTTGGAGTTAGCCTGCCTCAGGGCAGGAGGGAGGGAGTTCCAGGTGGCTGGGGCGGTGCAGTGAAATGCTCCAGAGTTTTTTGAAGTAAGACACCTGGGTATGGTGAGTAGAAATTTGTTTGCCGAGCATAGTCCGTGGGCAGGTGTCTGTGGTACAAGTAGAGCTGCAAGGGAGGAGGGGGTTTGCTTACGGATTACAGAGTCTGTGAGGGTCCGTAGGGAGTATAGTCAGTAGGCAGTTGGGGAAAGCCAGCCTAGGTTGCTATACAGTGTGCAGTAGTGCTTGAGGCGATGGGAAGAGGAGGCATACTGACATATGTTGTTATAGGCGACATCCCATTTATGGAGAGCAGTCTATGCTCAAGAGTCAGACAGACAGTATCCTCAAAACAGAGACTGAGTGCATGACCTCACTTTGACACCGTCAATCATGAGCTTCTTCTTCATACCCTGGCAGCCCTCCATATTGCTCCTGAAGCTATCTCCTGGTTCAAGAACTATCTGACTGACAGAACGCAGGAAGTAAAAATTAGTAACACACTCTCCTCCAAACTACCAGTTCTGGCTGGTGTCCCCCAAGGGTCAATACTTGGCCCGCTCTTGTTCACTCTTTTTCTGAACTCACTCCCCTCAGCATGTAGTGGAAAGCTATTACTATATGCGGACGATGCCGTGCTATACTGAAACACACCAACCTCATACATCTCCAAAACACCCTTCAAGGCTGTTTTAGGGAGCTTGAATACTGGTTCACTGACCACCGTCTAATACTTAACTATGACAAGACAAAATCCATGATGTTTGCCCATCGTCAAACCCCTCTAACTCCCTACTCTCAATCTCAAACCTACAGGGTAACCACATTGAACAGGTCACCCACTTTAAATATCTAGGTATCACCCTGGACACATCCCTTACCTACCATCAGCACATTAAACTTCTCTCCTCCTCACTAATACCCGACTTGGCATTCTTTACAGGCACAAACACTGCCTTCCTCCTCAGGCTCCGTTTAGCCGTTACTAGCTCGAGTCCTCTCATTGGTCGATTATGGAATAACTATGTCGGCGCTGCTGACAAATCAGCCCTACACAGCATCAATATAGCACTAAACAAAGCCTGCCGCATGGTCACCAGCAGCAGTAGACAAACACATACCTGTCAGCTCTATTATCAAGCGGACTGGCTAACCTTTGAAGGGAGGCTTAAATACCATACCTGCCAAGCCAAGAAGATCTATGAAACTCGCACCTATCTGTCTGCATCGCCTCATCCAACCAGCCCCCAATAGGGCACCCTTGAAACGATTGCAGGGACCTCCTCATGATTCCCACTGCAGAACCTCTCTGGGGCAAAGATCTTTCCGTTACCGTGCTCCACTTTGGCTAAACAATCTACCATCTTCCATCTTGCTTGCCCCAGTCTAAGACTATTCAAAACAGAGTGCAAAAGTATCTGCTCAACATGGAGACCTGTAGCTGTTTTCCATCTTTTCGCATAGGTTGTCAGGCACCTGGGCCACCACATCGTTAGGAACACTCTCAACTCACAGATATTATCTCAGTCTTAGCAATACCCTATACTGTGATTGTTGAACTCTTGTAATGTCCTGGCAATTTTCTGTACAAGCCTTGTCTCTATGTAAAATTCAATATTACAACTGACGTGTAGCCTTTGACTTAAGCTATGATTTTAAACGTTTGTTGAAATGTAATATCTCTGTTTTGAGAACATTGTCCATACTGTCTTGTTGTAATTGTACTGTCATGACTGACGTGGAGCCTTTGCAAAGGAGTCCTTGACTCAAAGGTTGTAATTCCGAAATTTTCAATAAATAAAATAAAAAAAAAAAAAATGTGCACAGCCACCAACTAACTGCGGCCTAGGAATCCAGGACCACTTCAAGATCTTGGTCTGCCAGGTAGCTGTGCCCATGCAGTGTCAATGAAACTGCGTTTGGAACTTCTCGGTGCAACCTAGCCAGGATACTAGGAACTCATCTCTGCTCCTAGTATTTTTGCCTAGTGATTAGAGGTCACACCTATAACCTGGACAGCCAGGTTTGAATCCCACAATGCCACCTACAATGTGACCATAACCAAGTCACATAAGTTTCCTGTGTGTAACTTCTCATTAATTTTACTTTCTCTCTCCCCTCCCTCCTGCTCCTAGGGATACCCATAATGTGAAAGACAATAATTAAGACCAAATTACTTTCCTTCCTGGAAAAGCACCTTCAGGGAACCTTAAAGAGCAACTCTCTATTACAATAAAAGCTTAAAAACACTAGTTATATGGCAATTATATTTTAACTTTGTTTTCTACTTGTTATTTCTTTTACTTTCCCTTGGTCTGCTAAATTTATTGTAGATAATGCAGCAATTATTTCACAGAGTCTTTCAAAAGGTATCGGACTCTCCCCTGCTAACCACACAATTGCTCTTTGTGACATCACAGTCTGCTGTAATTGCGAGCACTATGATATCATAAACAAAGGCACTGTGAGGTTAACAGGGGAGAGGGGAATGTTTTCAAATGTTTTCTATACAGACTCTTCAGTTGGACTACCAAGATGTGCTGTAAATCTTGGATAAGAACATCGGAAATGAAAAAATGTGTATTCTGTAATACACTGTAACAGCTGAAACATCATATTTGTGAAAGCATATGATGAAGTGCAGAGCTGCTCTTTAAAGAGCTGCTGATGCCTCAAGAAAATTTTTGAAACACATAATTGTGTATATATATATATATATATATATATATATATATATATATATATTTCCACTTCTATTTCATATAACCTGTATAGATTTCTCCTCCCCATTATTTATTACTGAGGAAATTTGCATGGAAACAGGACCTTTGACTGTTAGAGCTTATCTGCCTCTATAACTTTCTCCCTGCTTCAAGTCATACTACTCTGCTGTGACATCACAGTCTGTTGCCATGGGAGTAACTGTGATGTCACAATCAGCGCACTACGATCTCAGGTAGGGTATAAGCAACAGAAATAGATAAACTCTTCGGCAGCAAAGATCGTGCACTTATGCAAATGAGCTCAGCAATAAATAATGGGGAAGAATAAATACAAAGCTAATGCTAAATATGAGCTGAACTTTTGTCTGCATATTATATTTTGTTAACGTTAGCCTGAAGGTGCCAACTGCTCTTTAACAACTACTGTACTGAAGGGACCGCAGCTTCATATCTTGTCCAGTGGATAGTGCCTTCTATAACACAGGAGCTGGTACCGACAGATGGTGCAAGCCCAGGCAGGATTTGAACCTCCAACCTCCTGTACAAGAAATGAAAAAAGGAAATTGGAGTTATCAATATCAGAACTGACAGCTTGCTCATTGGCACTGAGCTTTGTTTTGGTCCTGCCCACTTGTCTCTACGGTGCAAAACACTGCACCTGTTACCTCAGTAGCCGGTGAGATGTGGATAAATAAACACGGACAGTGGCCGAGAGATTGCATGGCCTCAGGTTACCATCACTGTTTACTCTTGCTTTAGTAAGAGCTCCATAGTTTCAAGCTTCAAGTCAACAATGCTGCTTTGTTTCAAACCCCCATGTGATGTTCAGGTTTTATTCTTCTTAAATGAAGCAAATAAAACTACAGAGTTTGAAACCAAGACTCTCCTAACAAATTTACACACTGACGTGAAAGATGACGGTGTTGAAAACTAAAGACTTTTTTCCTTTTTTGTCTCCCCCTCACCCCACCTCACCCCTGGCAAGGTTATGAAGTACTGCCTGGATCAGACAAAGCACAGGCCTACTAACTGCAGTTATATTAATTAAATTACACCAGCTGGAGTTGGCTTACTACACCAGGACTCTGCTTGGATGAGGGAAGGCCTGTTTTAGATACTACACTTGGTTTAGCACGTGCAAATGTTTTCCAAACCTTAAGCATGGTCAAAGCTGCCAGAAAAGTTGACCTTGCATTGCTAGAACTGGGGGACCCCTGCAAGGCTGGCCTTGGGGACTCACCTATCCACCCTAGGTACTAGACTCCACACCTGAGGAAAGACTGCAATAAGATGGAAGCAGTACAATGCAGGGAAAGGAACATACGCAATTTGCCAGCAGATAAAGGCCTAGAGGTCTATCAAGTCGGCTCGAATGTGCAGCTAGCACCCCTTATCCTGCCGCTGCCCCCCCCTTCCACCCTTCCCCTTCATTGACCCTCCCCCTTGTCCTGTCCCGTCCCCTTTTGAAGCAGTCCACTGTTCTACTGGATACCACTTCTGCAGTTAACGCATTCCACCCAGCCACCACCCTCTCTGTAAAAAAGTGTCTCCTCATCTCCCTCCTGAACCTTCCTCCCTCCCTCCAGTCTCATATCATGGCCCCTGGTGTCCCTCCCCTCCCTTACTTTGAACAGGAAAGGGAACCTTGTTTAACCAGGAGTAACACTAAGCTGAAGCTTGTTTCCAGATGCGACCTGGGAGCACAAGGAGCTTAAGTGACTTGTTCAGGATCACACAGTATGCACCTAGGCGGCTGTAAGATTCAAACCCAGATCTCCAAATCTGCAGCTCAGAGTCTTAACCCACTGCTCTATACCGCCTCCTCAACCAAGATGGTCCATGGACTAGGAGGCAAGACATGTGAGGAAAGACTGCAGGACTTGAATATGTACACCCTTGAAAAAGGGAGGAAAAGGACTAACATGATTGATACATACAAGTACCTATACTGATTAAAAAGGGTGGATACGCCGGCCCTGTGGTGCTGAGGGTTGAGGCGCTGGACACCCCACCTCACGCCATGTTGGCGATCCGGGTTCGGGAATGGACTCGGTCATTGGGGGTCAGAAGAGGAGGAGGAGCAGGATTGAGCATCTGGAGGACTGCACTCCTCTCCTGGGGAGGGGGGAATCGCAGTTCCCGCCACTCTGAGACCCCCCAGTGGAGACTGGGGAAAGCAGCCTGTCAGGAACGTTCAGCAGGGGATGGGGACGTGGTGGACGTCCACAGACGTCATTGCATGTTTGCGTCTTCGGGGGCACATAAGGTAATAATCCTCTGCCCACATGCATGACACCTCCGAAGGGGTACCGTCCGTGGCTGCTTCCAAACAAAGCCCGACTCGAGAGCCAGGGGCTCAAGGGTGATGCAGTCTCCCTCCCAGGAGGGCCCCCAGTGGGGGGCAAACCATGGTCCTCCCTGCTCCAGCCAGGTTTTGGCGGAGGCTGGTAAAGTAGCCAGGATGTTGAGACCCCTCATAGCAGGGCCGATTGGGAGAAGGACCCCACATCGTGAGTTTAGAGTGCAAAACCAGAATGTACTACAACAACAAACAAGCATTTGCCAATGCCGAATGTTTGCTTGCTGCCATTGGCATTGGTAGTGTAGAAGTTACAGAGCTGCATAATAGGAATGGCAGCGAAGTACTGAACTGAAGCCAACCCCACCACCACCCTGCAGAGAGTGACAGGCATTGGGGTGTGCCTTTGGGTCGTCACGCATAGCGACCATGCCATTTCATCACACCCTACCCTGCAGACACTGACAAGTGTCACAATGTACTTAGGGTCTTTGGCTCTTGCTCACCCCATTCCATCAGGAAATATGGTGAGATGGAGTGGTATAGGAGAATGGGGTGAAGTTTAGGGCCGAAGAGTCCGAGGCACACCTTGATGCCTCTCACTGGCTGCAGGGTGTTGGTGGGGGTGGAATGGTATGAGCATGACAGGCAAGAATCCCAAGTCACACCACTGATGCCTGTCATTCTCTACAGGGTGGGCGTTATGGTCGGAAATCCTAACGCCTCAGGCATTCGTTGGTATTTTCACTCCAAATTTTCAACATGTTTTTTTTGTGACCCCCACCTCATGAACAGTGGCAATATCAGTTTGTTAGCCGAAAACTGCTTTTGCACAGTGACTATGGCATTTGGCACCACAGGTGCAAAAACACATTCCGAACTTGATGTGAAAAATGACAGCGGTACTGTTCATGGGAGGTGTAAAAAATGGCAATGTTGAAAATCTGCTGTGAAAATCTTAAAAAAACTGAAGTCACGAGCGTGCGTAGAAACTGTGCAACGCACACCCGTAATGTAACGGGATTTTTTTTACAGCAGATTGTTAACACAGGCATTTTGGGACCTCCGATCATGAACAGTGTCAATGTGTTTTTCTTTATCTGTCCCGAACAATGATTTCCCACAGCGACCACGCATTTCTGTGCTGAAAGTGCGAAAACACATTTCAGCCATGTTGTGGAAAAAGACAGCTGTACTGTTCATAAGGTGGTGTGTAAAAATGCCACTGGTGAAAATCTGGACTGAAAATATTACAAGTTCATGAACTTACGAGGGTGCGTGGAAAGTGCGCAATGCTCACACGTAACACAGTCATTTTATGGAGTTTTGTCACCAAATTTTCAACATAGCCATTTTAAGACCTCTGCTCATGATCAGTGTCACTGTGATTTTCTTAATCTGTCCCAAACATTGTTTTACACCGACTGTACCATTATGCGGTACATATCGGAAACACATTTTAGGCGAGATGTGAAAAATGGTAGCTGTACTGCTCATAAGGAAGTGCGGTAAAATGGCACTGTTGAAATACGTGTGCAAATATTACAAATTCGCAAACTTGCCAGCATGCGTAGGAACTGTAGCGTCGCTCTAAAACAGTCATTTTAGCGGCCGGTGGCGCTGAGGTTGGCGCTGGTCTCTACACCTCGCTCCGCCCGGTGACCCGTGTTCGAGGAGCGGGCATGGGTTGCCAGGGGTCGGTGGGAGAGATGGATTGGCGTCAGAGGACTGCTCTCCATCTCGAAGATCGGGCAGCGGTGCTTGCCTGACCCTAGCGGAGGCTGGGGATTGATAGCAACGCGGCCGCAAGCCAAGGGGGCGGGGCGGCGCTTGACTAGTCTTGCGGGAGGCGTCACGCACACCAATCGCTGGCGTCATTACGCCATGCCCGCCGGAGTGGAAAACAAAAAGAAAAAATGGGAGCCCGGCCGCTACGTCGTTCCCCGGCGCCATTCCTGGAGGACACCTCCCTGGCATGGATCCGTTGGGGTGGGTTGAGTCGCTCCCTACCACCCTGCCGTGAAGGGTAAGTCGTGGGGTGCAGAAGGGAGGGGGTCTCATGTCCGGGGATGGCGCCGGGGAGCAGCCGGAGTGCGGGGGGATTGTGGCAGACTCCGAGGAGAAAATAACATCAAAAAAAAAAAAAACAGTCATTTTTGGGAATTTTTTCACCAAATTTTCAACATAGCCATTTTAACACCTCTGCTCATGACCAGTGTCACTGTGATTTTCTTAACGTGTCCCATACATTGATTTCGCACACTGACTGCGCCATTGTGCACTACATGGGCAGAAACACGTTGTGGGCGAGATGTGAAAAATAACAACTGTACTGCTCATAAAGAGGTGTGGTAAAATGGCAATGCTGAAAATCTGGAGTGAAAATATTGAAATTTCGCATACTTACGAGTGTGCATAGGAACTGCGGAACGCACGCTCGTAAAACAGTCATTTTTAGAATTTTTCACCAAATTTTCAACATAGCCATTTTAAGACCTCTGCTCATGAACCATGTCACTGTGATTTTCTTAATGTGTCCCGTACATTGATTTGCACACCAACTGCACCATTATAGCTACATGACGGAAACACATTTTGGGTGAGATGTGAAAAATGACAGCTGTACTGCTCATAAGAAGGTGTGGTAAGATGGCAATGTTGAAAATCTGGAAATGTGAAAATAATGAAAATTCGCGAACTTACGAGCGTGCGTAGGAACTGCACAACGCACGCTCGTAAAACAGTCATTTTTAAGAGTTTTTCCACCAAACTTTCAAAATAGGCTTTTTGAGAGCCCACCTTATGAACACTGGCAGTGTCGTTTCGTTAATCATTCTGGAAAGGTGATTTCGTGCAGTGGCTGCGAAATCACCCTTCGGGCCCGAGTAACGCCATGACAGTGACAGCATTCATGAGAAGGGGTCCCAAAAACCCCATGTTGAAAATTTGGTGCAAAGAGTCAAAACAATGCCTGAGATATGCAATAAAGCTGAAAAACCTTTTCTATCCCATTATACAGCTTACGGCATTTCCTCAGTTCGGTCGGCTTTGAAGGTGCCAGGCGATGTGCCGGTCCACCAAAGATCGTCGCGCCAAGCTCCGGAGGTAAGTATGCGGGGTGGGGCAGGAATGCGCGGTCGGGTGGAAGCGTAGTGGGGCAGACACAGCGAGGGACCTTTTCGATTTTCAGGGTTTTTGTTGTTTTTTTATTCGACAACGCGGGACGTTGCCATGCTGGGTGGGCTCCCAGCGTGGCAGAAGAACGACTGGGGTGTAGAGCCAGCGGGGTTGGGCACCCCGTCGGCCATGGCATCTGTTGCCCGCGCTGGGTGGGCTCAGCGTGGCACCCTGTACTCGGGGGGAGACAGTGGAGCCGGCGGGGATTGGGCACCCCTGTTGGCTATCGGCGATGTAGCCACGCTGGGGTGGGCACCCAAGCGTGGTATATGAAACTGTGTTGGGGGGTGCAGCACAGCCAACAGGGGATTGGGCACCCGTCGACTATACAGATCTGTGCGTTGGGGGGCAACGCATGTCTGTGTGTGTGTTGTGTAGGGGGAGCGTGCATGAGCAGGCGATATCTGATCGCTGCTCACTGAAGCGTAGCTCCCCCTTTCAACTGTACGCCACTGCATTTTGGAGCTGTCATAGACAGCTCCAGCAGGCATTGAAGAACTGCAGCCGTGCCTGCAACCACACTGACTGAATTGGAAGAGGGCTGACACACCTCCGAAAACTCCGATGATGGCACTATGTTTCTTGCACATGCATGCAAGCAAACATAAAAAGGGGTGGCTGCAAACGTGCTTTTCTCCTTGAGCTCAAATACTGTACGAGGACGAAGGGGAACTCACTGAAACTTGCAGGAGGAAGATTCAAAAGAGACATCTCGAAAGCGCTATTTCACTGAAAGAGTGATGGACAAGTAGCACAAGTTGGCAGAGGAAGAGGTACTGGCAAGATCAGTGAACTGCTTTAATCAGGGATGGGACAGGTATATGGAGTCTGTTAAAAAAGGGGGCAGAAACAAAGAGGGCTGGCCAGTAAGTCCAGTACAGAGTAGTAAGGTAGGGTGGACAGACTGGATGGGTCTATGGGCCCCTTTTCTGTTTTTATCTAATTCTCAGACTGTCTAATCAGAAGAGGTGCTTGACCCTGTGCCACCAAAGTTCACATACAAGCCCTAGAACACCATACTGGAACTGGCTGGAAGTGTGAAGGAGGGGCAATGCTTGGCTTCCTTGGGGGAGAGGGCAGGCTGCCTGCTATTTACTGGTTGGAAGTGTTCCCTCAATCTATAATACCTATTACAATGCCCTTACTTTTGTTTTTTGTATTTTCCTCTCAGCAATGCTTCTGAGTTTGTTCCTGCTCTTGACTGTGATGTTACTGCTCTTATTGGTACTATTGACCATTACTGTACTTGAATGCCCCCTCAACCCGCTCTTTGTACAGTGGAGTTTGCACTACCTTCTGCACTTTATTTTTTGTAATCCTCTGTTTATCCTTCTTTAACTGCCCCCCCCCCCCGACCTGGCCCTCCCAGCATCATCATCTACTTTCTCTACGGCTTACCTCTCCAGTGACTCCCTCATGGATTAACCCCCACCGCACCCCATGGCAGGGCCTTCAAGACTACCCTAACCCCTCCAGGGCATAATCCAAATATCTGGAGCTGGTGCATAATCCATGGTCTGAGACTGTGGAGGACTGTTTGCCAACCAGCAATGGACACGAGTTTTCCTCCTCGTGCCCCAGACCTTCAATCATGTAATGATGCACCATGCTTGTGTGTGTCAGGTCCCCCTCTCCCGTGTATGTGTTCCCATTTTTGCTGCCATCTGGTTCGGCTAGATGGCAGGCAAGCAGTGGGTTGCAGTCTGCCCTGGGCATGCTCAATCCTCAATCCCCTGGCCAGCCCCCAAGCAAGTCTGTTCCTGAACCTGGGTTGCTGGGGTAGCAAAGGGTAGAGCTACCACCCCGCTACCAAGCTAGCACACCCGCTACAGTTCTTCATCCTGATTGTGTACCCCCTCCTCAGCAATGCCACCATTTTGCATACTATTTCTTTTATTATCTGAATGCCCTCTATTCTCCCTCCAAAAGGTGACGCCTGGAAGTGAGCTTTGAGTCCACGTGCTCTGTAGGTCAAAATGTCTAAATAAATAAAATATTCCATTAAGGAGGCTTTGAGGAACTTGATGCATTAGAAAAACTCTGCACAAAGTAAAATGTAACAGGCCTATTTTTTTTGTTTTCCATTTGCTTTTTGGTCTTCCCTCTGGTCAACTGCCTCCCTTCAGCCTGATTCGAGCCTCTGCCTGTTGAGCCTCACTCATTCCCAGCTCTCATCAGACTTCCACCACTATAGGCAGCCCATGGGAATGCATGCTCACGGCAGGCCCTGGGCCAGGGAGGACTTAGCCAGTTCCTGTTCTTGGGCTGTACTCTAGTTTGCCTAGCAGTGTTGGGAGAAACTGGGCTAATCAGGGGGCCAGTGACGTGAGACTCATCAGCAGCATTATTTGGTCAACCAGGGGCTTTACCCTCTCTGAAAGCCCTCCCACCTCCTGTCTCTAGGGCAAGCATGGCATCTCATGCTACCCCACTACCTCAGCATAAGGCACTGCTACAGAGGAAGGCGGTCTCCCTACGGACTCAGAGAACAGGCTCCTGCAGAAGGTGCTGCTGGCAGCGGGATGGCAGTCTCATTCTGGAGACTCACAGCACAACTTCTACAAGAGGCACTGCTGCAGCAGGAAGGCTGTCTCCTGCTAGGGTCTAACAAAATGCTGCTGCAGGAGGCATTGCTGCAGCAGAAAGGCTGTCACCCTCTGCAGTCTGAGAGGAATGCTTCTCTAGGAGGCCATGTTGCAGCAGAAAGGCTGTCACCCTCTGCAGTCTGAGAGCAATGCTTCTCTAGGAGGCCATGTTGCAGCAGAAAGGCTGTCATCCTCTGCAGTCTGAGAGCAATTCTTCTCTAGGAGGCCATGTTGCAGCAGAAAGGCTGTCATCCTCTGGAATCTGAGAGAACTGCTTCTGTAGAAAGCACTGCCGGCAGCAGGATGGTGGTCTCGTTCTGGAGTCTGAGAGCACGGCTGCCACAGGAGGCACTACTACAGCAGGAAGGCTGTCTCCCTCTGGAGTCTGAAAGCAGTGCTCCTGTGGAAGGCAGTGCTGCAGCACAGAGGCTGTCACCCTTCTCAGTCTGAGAGTATGGCTTCTGTAGGAGGTGCAGCTGCAGTGGGAAGGCTGTCTCCCTCAAGTCTGAGAGCATGGCTTCTGTAGGAGGCACTGCTGCAGCAGGTAAGCTGTCTCCCTCTGGAGTCTGAGAGCAATGCTTCTGTAGGAGGTACTGTTGCAGCAGGAAGACTGTCACCATCCTGAGTCTGAGAGCGTGGCTTTTGTAGGAGGTGCAGCCACAGGAGGAAGACAGTCTCCCTCTGTAGTCAGACAACACAACTTCTGTAGGAGGCACTGCTGCAGAATGAAGACTGTCTCCCTCTGCAGTCTGATAGCACAGCTTCTGTAGGAGGTGCTGCTGCAATGGGAAGACTGTTGCTATCTGGTGTCTGACTTTGCTATAGCCTCTTTACTCACCTACGCTTTTCCCTCTCGTCAGCGCATTTACCCCCCCCCCCATTGTCTCATCCTACCTCTCTTCATCCTTCTCTTGCTCTGTTCTCTCCTTTCCTAGGGCCACTGACCCCCCCTAAGTCCTACAATGATAGTCCCTGCATGGCCAAGGATATCCATGGCAGCGCCTCTGAAACCGCTACCTGTAATTGTCCAGAGCAGCTTGCGCTCCTCATGCCCCAAATTCATCCGAGAGTACCACTAGGATACTGCTTGTTGCCTCTGGGCGGCCATCGCCTCTCTGAACTACAACTCGTTCCATGCTACATTCCCCACCCCTATGAGCCACAAACCCCTTTGCCGTGGCTTGGCTGCTGGTGCCACCTGGTGCCATAGCTGGCCAGCCCTAACCATCCCCACTCTTAGTCCCGTCATGGATTTACCTCCTATCAGGATTCGCTGCACTGATTAATTCTCAAAGTTAGGTGAGACACTTAATGTACCTGTTCGACTGAACACATTTATCATTGTCTTTACATCAGTGTTTGTACCTTGTCTTCTTTTTGTATCGCTGCCAATGATGTCATCTGTTTTCTTTATGACCATGTGTAACGCAAGTCCACCTTGTAAATGAGCTTGCTCAAAGGTGCTTGCCTGGATAAATAAAGATCTGATTGATTGATTGACAATCCTGCTTCTGCAGGAGGCACTGCTGCAGTGGGAAGGCCGTCTTTCTCTCCATGGAATCTAAGAGCAATGCTTCTGCGGGAGGCACCATTGCGGCAGGAAGGCGATCTCCCTCCCCAGAGTCTGAGAGCAATGCTTCTATGAGAGGCACGGTTGCAGTAGAAGGCCATCTCCCTCTGGAATCTGAAAGCACTGCTTTCGCAGGAGGAACTGCTGCAAGGGGAAGGCAGTCTTTTTCCCTGTGAAGTCTGAGAGACTGCTTCTGCTGGAGGCTCTCCTGTAGCAGGTCGGCTCTCTCTCTTCGGAGTCCAACAGCACTGCTTGCACAGGAGGTGCCACTGAATACACATGGCTGCCTTCCTCCCCATGAAGTCTGAGAACGCTACCTCTGCAGGAGGCCCTGCTGCAATAGGAAGGTTGTCTCCTTCTGGAGTCTGAGAGCACAGCTTCCACAGCATTCCTTATACTCAACTGATGAGGGGAAGGGAGTTGGAATTACAATGAAAAGCAGGAGCACCGCTTGGTAGCACAGTGCACTGCCACCAGTGCCACTGAGCCATGCAGAAGCTCTATTCCTTGATCAAGGATTTAGTTATCTGGCCTGCACTGTTCCCACTAGTCACTCTCATTTACCACCCTTGCACAACTTCCAAGTCTCCATACCGTCAGGGACTCTGCCCAATTTAACCTATTTTTTTGACACCCCCCTATTTTTTATGGCACAATTCCAATTCCCCAAAAATCATCACATGTAAAAATCGAACTGTGGGGGCAATCATGCAATAATGCATCAGTCAGACACCTGCGCTGCGTGGACAGCTTGTTGGGGAAAATATCTGCTGGTTCCTACAGAGCAGGAGCCTTTTGTGCCAACCAGCGAGTGGAGCCGACAGTTTTGGATGATGGAATCAGCGTGACTGCTCCTACACCTTTGGTCCTTTAATGGATCTAACTAGCACTGCACTTCCACAACTTTATACTCAAGAATATAAGTGATTTTGAAGCTCTACCCCTGCATCACAGCTCAGGACACCACTGATGAGGTGGGTTTGCACTGCTCAGCTGCTCCTTCAGTGCCCTTGGAGCTTGGTAGTATCCATGCAATCAAACAACAGCGCATTCCAGAGTGGAAGTCCAGCATTAAATTACTACCTACCTGCTGTTGCTAAGATATGGAGCTGCTGCTGTCAACACTGCATGCTGTTGGTATCCACGCCCAGTTTCATATTAACATACGGTAGTGTGTGACCGCCTTCCAGCTCTGCCACGCAGCTGGGTGCCCAGAAATCCCTCATGACCAAGGCACCATCCACTGGTCGATATCATGGCTTAACATTCTGATGCATAAAGCAGACTGTGGTATGCATTTTAAAGTTCTGAGCACAGCTTATGTAGGCTACAACATAGAAAAGTACTTACAAATTGTTTGAAGAGTCCTGGACCCCCGAGCATTTTTTCAATTTATTTTTATACCATTATTCCAGCCCCCACCTACCTGCCATCTCTCCGCCCCAAGGAGCCTCAGGGAAGGAGATATACCCCCGAGCTAGGGTTGCCACCTATCCGGTTTTTTGACTGGATAATCCGGTTTTTAGGGTCCTTATCCGGTCATCCGGTTTTGATTAAATGTAGTCCGTTTTTTGGGCTATTTTGAGTAATTATATACTCTTAAAACTGATGTATCAAATTATTCACTGTTTTGGCTGCATTGCGTGTCCAGGTTACAAAGAAATTCTGCTGTCACAGTCATTCAGACCTGCCTTTGTTTGTAAAACCAGACCATCTGAGGGGTGTAAAGTATGGCCATTAAGGTCATTAGCAGTAAACTAACCTAATTGTTTCCACTCTGAATTTTAAGTATGGTCTTTTACTGCTATGACAGGAAATAGCTTTTAAACCTTTATGTGCTTTCATGTGTTTCTTTTTGTTTGTCCTATATTCTGGTATGTTTTAGACCCATTTTTGTTACATTAATAATCTGACTTTTATTGCCTTTATCTCTACATTTGCTTAGTTTTGTATTACCTGAACATTCCATGATAGTTGCTACACTTTTACAGGTCATGCAGATAAACAGCAGGAATGGTGTGTCTGAAATTGTGGAATGTCTTAGACATATGAACAGAAACAGCAGTAGCTGCTGAGGTGAAGGGGAACCCGGTGCAGTATTAAGGGTACCACAAGCATCGATAATTAACGTACCAAAAATTGGGCAAAGCATCAGAATACGTGACAGACATGCATACCTCTCAACTGTACCACATTACGAGGAGCGTTCCTCATTTTACTTCAAAAATGCTCCCTGTTCCACATAGTGAGGACTTGTTCCACATTCAAATTCAACATTTTAAAGCAAAAATCTATAGTAAATGATGAAAAAAATAAATTATTCAATTAATAAGACTTTCTGAACATAAATGCAACATTTTAACAGTGTTTTGAGCTCCTTAGGTAAAGATTTGATTAAGTGTTCCGCATTTTGCCCATTTGTTCCACATTTTGACAGGCAGTGTTCCACATTTGGGGGAGAAAGGTTGAGAGGTATGCTGACATGGAAAGGAGAATAGGAGAGTGTTTAACTGAGGGCTGACCAATAAGCTGTGGATGAGCTTGGCACATCCAGCAGACCTGAGTTTGATTGCCACAGCCTCCACTTACATACTGTGTGACCCTGAGCAAGTCACTTAACCTTCCTGTGCTCCTGGGTCACACCTCTAAAATGGGCTATAAGGCCTACGGGAGTTAACCTGGTTGCCAAAGAATACAAATAAATAATAAATAAATCAAATAAATAATAGTATAAAAATGATTTCCTATCACTAGTAATGTCTATTCCAAAATTACAAATGGCTTTGGAGGAAGAGCAATATACTCGCCATTCATAAAAGGGGGTGGAGCCAGAGGTGGAGTTTGGGGTGTGGTTTAGCATCCGTTTTTTTACTTCATCCAAAGGTGGTGACCCTACCCCGAGTGTGTCAGTCATCAGGCAACAGAAGAGACAGCGGTGACCAGCCCGGATGTACTGGGGTCCCTGGAAGCCGGCACTGGGTCTGCACTTTCCTATTTTCTATCCTCAATCCCCAAGAAACTGTGGTGCATGAGGGGGAATCAATGCACGTGCATGCACACTATGTGCTCAGTACAAGTCCCCAGCAGATATCTTGCCCCTCACACTTCATGCCGCCTGCAGCTGCACTACCACCTGTGGTCATTCAGGTGGCAGTATTGCAGCGAAAACGTGGCCCTCCCTCCGGGACACTCAGTACTTCTTCCTCTGGGCAGCCCCAGACTCATTCCTAAACTGGGATCACTGGCACTGCAAGCTGTAGCCCTCCCCCTGCCATGACAGACTGACCCCACCTATAGATTTTTAAGGGTCCTCCCACAATGTAGAGTTCTGAAGTCATATTTCATTAAAATATTGTCTTCATATGAAAATGAGATAGAAACTACATTTATGCAGGAGGGAAGAGGAGACTGGTGCATCACTGGACCCCTGCCCCACTCATCTGATCAAGAATGTCAACCACACGTCAGGGATCCTGGGACACTTTCTATGGGGTTAACAGTTAAAGTTCATAAGTCTCAGGGGTCCTGGGACCCTTACTATGACGTTACCAGTTAAAGTTCAGAGGCAGGGTCATGGTCCCCTTACTGTGGGGTTAAAGTTCAGGGGTTTCGGGACCCTTACTACGGAGTGCCACACTGTGCTCCATTTGTGGAGAACGGTTAATTTATACGAAAATGTGAAAACTATGTTTAGCTTATCTGGGTTCTGCCTGTGCTAGAGGGAGAATGGTTACAATTGTGAGTGAATCATGCAATGTTTGCAAAACTAAAATGCTTGTACACCCCCCAACCCCCAAACAGACACACACACACACACCCACCATGTTTTTGTGCATGGTATCAGATATTTCTGTAGACAAACTTGGGCCCTATTGTGCAGAGTCCTACTAATGCTGCCTTAGGTAAATGCAGAGTGGGTGTATGGCTTGCCCAAACGTAAACAGTGGCTTCTTGATGACTAGGGCAGGTGGCTAGGCTGTTTTCTCTCTCTCCTCCTTGACTGCCAGCTGCTGGAATGTAAGGTATGCAGAAACAATGGAGACTGCATTCCACAGCCTCTCTTGCCAGGAAGACTGCAGGAGGACAGGGAGCGATTCCTGTAACCACAGTAAATAATTGACAGGGTGAAGTCACTACAAACACGAGCAGTGATCGCTAAAACAGTTAATTACAGTGGGCAGGGGTGCTCCCAAGGGGGCTTAGATCATCCATCCTCATTTCCTTTTAACCCTCACAATGTAAGCGGGCATTCAAGCTGTACACGTGGAGAGCAGAGTCTGCCTGGGCAACTTAAATTACATGCCAAGTCCAAGAGTCAGGAATGCTTTGCCACAGAATGTATCTGGTATCTGTCAGATCTCTTGCCTTTCTCATGGCTAGAACTGTACCACCACTTCTAGAGAGGTGGTCTGGCCTAGTGATAAAACTGCAGAGCTATGATCCTGGATACCTGGGTTTGAGTCCCATGACAGTCAACTTATTCACTGTGTGACCTTAAGCAAATCATATAACCTCCCTAAGCTCAACCTCTTACTTCTCTTTAAATATATTTCTGTGCTCTTTCAATCTCCCTGTGTACTGGAAATGGCAGTGACATTTTCTCCACTTTCTCTCCTGGACTGTAAAACATTTTGGAATGCAGTCTGTATGAAAGGCACTATATAGCACCAAATTCCTTTTCTTCCTTCTTCCTTGTAGATGCTGGAAATGCAGTCAGAGACCAATATTTCAAACACAGCATGATTAAACCAGTCTGAATCTGCAACTAAAGTGCTCCACCCTGGCCTAATACAGCTTCTGAGATCTCTGCAAGGGCCGGGAGACCTCTGGATTCTGGTCTCCCAATGACCAGTGTATTACCTACATGAGTGTTTAGTTGCACCTTTAGCGCCCTCTACCTCCCATAAATGGTGGAGCCTCTAGTAAACAACACAAATTGCTGCCCTTTGCGCAGGACTCTGAACTAACAGATTTAACAACTAATTCAGATAGTACCGAAGGAAAAGATGCAAACTGATTAGTCATCTTGACTGGGCAAAGTTGGAAAGTGATGCCCTTATAAGGACTTGGGAAGGAGAACTGAAATGACCGAATCCACGTGGATGGGCAGGGAGAAGCAGTGTCTGATGTGGTCTCAGAATGCCAGCACCGATCAGCCAGACAGGCTTCACTGCAGACTCATTACCAATGCAAGTGGATGGTGGGATGCATCAGAATGAAGACTGTGTGCACATGTGCATTAACACTCTGCATTCCAGCTAAAATGTTGGTCAAAGTGGGTCTGAATGCAGAAGTGGCTCTGTAACATGGAAACAGAGTCCTGCTGAGAGTGGCAGATTGCCGGGGAGAAGGGGTGGTCCTGACTCCCCAACTAACTTAAGTATCTTTTTAATGTTTTCAACTTTTCCAAGGCTATTATATCTCTGAACAATGTCCCTGGCTGACCCTCAGTGAGGGAGAACTGCATTATGGAAGCAGGAAGCAGCTCAAATCCATCTGACCCTAGGCAGTACTGTCCTCAGACAGGGACTGTGAGTTTCCATCCCTGAAGCTGGTAGCTTAGTACTGAGACAGGAGCTGCAGTTCGTAGCACTAGGCCATTTTATTTATTAATGTTATCTAGCTTTGTGCCCCCACATCACCGCCTACTCCTACCTTCTGGCCATAGCGCTTGACCTCCCAGCCCAATCAGCCACTCCCACCATCGATGGCAGTGAGGATCTACACAGTACGGTGCCAAGAGTACCAGCAGTTGTCATACTGGTGGTATGGGAGGAAAAGGGTTTTTTCTTTTGGTTTGCTCCTGCAGTGTCCAAAGCCGGGCCCACTTCTCCGATGTTGGGAAGATGCCCCTATGAGCCATACTTGCACGCAGTGGTGGAACTGCAGTGCCAAGCCTCCCCCGCTGAAGCGCTGCTGCACGGCAGTGCCACCCTATCCCCTCCTAGGCCTCCCAGCCCAGCTCCTGAACCTGAGTCACCAGCGTAGGAGTGCAGCGAGCTACCCCAGGGCCATCAGTCAGCCCCAGACCATTCATTTTACCAGTTATTTCCCCGATATAATCTGATGCAGGTGCAGTACCTTGTTTTCAGTGGGATCCTGTCCAATGTTATAGCTGGGAGTACTGATGAACAGGAAGGTCATGTGACTTGCTCATGGTTATACGTTAAGTGATTGTGGTGGAATTTGAACCATGGTTCCCCAATTCTCAGACCTGTGCTCTAAATACTAGACTTCACTGCCTCCCCATATGGGGATGGCACAGAAAAATGATGAAAATTGTTTAAGCATTTTGTGCGAAGAAGGGTGCTTGCTATGAATTTGTTTTTTGGGGGGTGCATCTAATAAACATTTAGCATCGCATTATTACTGTTTTATACGTTCATATGTTCTTTTGTATGATTTTGGACATGTACTGTATTATAATTTACCCAATGTTCCACTACTGTTTATTGTACAATACCTTGTGCTCCAACTGTTGCACAACCTTACAATGTTGTATTGTTTGTACTACCCACATACTATTGTAACTGATCATCCTTCACAACCCTATGTAACCCCTCCCGCAGGTTGCACCGTGAGACAAGCAACTTGTTCAGTGTGCCCTCCTGGTGAAACATTTCAATAAATAAATGTAGGCATGTGCTGTTGATCTGTTTCCCTTTTGTACATAATGTGAACTGTGGCAGAGCTGTAAGCACTTTGTTTTTTTAAGAAGAACAGCAACAATGAAACATAGTCTGTGTCACGTCAGGGCAGCTAATGAGAACAACTAGTCTAGAACGCACCCCAGTGGAGATGCACGCATCCTACAGCACAGACTAGTAGCTGCAAAGCTGCAAAACGAAAGCTATTCTTTTGGCCAGTTTCAACAGGATATCTTGTGTAAGCAAAGGTCCCGCATTACCCCACCTGTCCTCCCAGAAGAAACAGAATGTACTGGGATGCTCTGGAGAAGTACTAGGTGACATTCCTAGATTTGTCTCCTTCCTTCACCTGGCCGCAGCACTCAAATTCAAAACATACTTCCCATAGTCCGGGGGAGGGGGGGGTATCTGAATTACAGTAATTGGGGATGAGAGAACCTTTCCTGGTTCTTTAGAATTCCAAAAGGTTCTAAAAGGCTTCTATTTTCAACCCCATTAATTTGCATATATTTACATATTAATTATATGCAGACCATATTTTAATGTCCAGTTTGCCTTTCAAACCCCTAGAACTGTTTGACAGGAAGATATTCTTTTATGATTCTACATTTTAGAACCAAACATGTTCTAACAGGGGTGGTAGTACCAGTTGTGCTCTTCCCTGCTATATGCAAATAAGAATTATGAGACGTTGCCTCACATACACTGCAAACTGTGACCTGAAAGTAAGCAGCTCTGACACACTATTAATGAAAATGTAACACTCTTAAAAAATGCAGACACCCTGGTGTCTGTTTTATAAATCATGCAATTTATAAATTAAAACCATTTATACTGCCTCACACCTAATGTGATGAAGGACTGCTCTGGATACATCTCAGAATCTCATGCGGCTGGGGGAACTGATAAGAGTCAGCTGCGGGATATTCGGTTGCACTACATGTATCCCAAAGTTGTCAAATACGCCAAACATGCTGGTAACTTCTCCCCCGATGCTTCCAAAGCTAAATACATACATGTATTTAGATTCGGTTGTAGTGCAGAACTGGCGACTAGTGTGTCGGAGCATCTGTCACTTCAGAGACACCTAACCAGCTTTTGTGTACTTAAAGGGGGAAGGGTCATCAAAGGATCAACCAGTTATACTATAAATTATTACTCAAACATGCACACAAAAAACTAACTTGGCACAGGATAAAAATTAGGGCAGTCTCATGAATTAGGATATTCCGCTTTAAAAAAATGTCAAAGAATGAAAAGAAAAGACACCCTGTGGCCTGGAGGAAGTGCACTGGGCTTCCATGTGAGTGACCGAAGGTTTGGGAGTGGACTTGCTTTCGCTAATGGTGTCTGGACTGGGAAAATGCTATCCATGAAAGCGCGACCAGCACGCAGTGGATGCAGCAGTGACACCCTATGTAGGGTCGAAGACCCTGCTCTCGTACAAAGGTCTGTGTGTGTGTATGAGCACAGCATGGCGGGACGACACGCGGTGCCATGTGAGGTGGAATCAGCATGAGTCAGAGGGCAGGCAGCCTGGAGAAAACATGGCAGTTGCCAGGATCATGGCATCAGCATACTGGGGCCTCACATTTGCTGCCTGCTGCCATGTCCGATTATCTCTTCCAGCAGAAGGAACCCTCTTCTACTAGTCTAACCATGGGGATGGAGGGGAGCCATGGAGGATATTGGAGTGGGTAGGTAGAGGCCATGACAAGGCTGGGTCTTGAAGAAGCCAGAAGCAATAAAAAATATAAATGGCCAGCCCGGTGGCATTGAGGGTTGAGGCGCTGGACACCACACCTAGCACCACGCTGGCAACCCGGGTTCCGGAACGGACTCGGGTTGTCAGGGGTCGGCCGGGGAAAGGACTGCGTGTCCCACGGACTGCTCTCCTCCTTCGGGGAGGGAGGGTGGGGAGGATCGCTGAGCCACTGGCTCCTGGGCAGTAGCTAAGGGCTAGTGCAGGCTTGTGGATCAATGTGTGGGCTGCCGCGGGCAGGCATCGGGTGTACTGCGGGCGAGCACATGCATGGGAACGTCCTTGATGCCACTGCATGCTCGTGCCATGGGGGGACTAAGAGACAAAAATAACAATCCCCCAGTGCAAATGACAGCAGACTCCATCAACGCCATTATGGACCCACTCAAGACAGCTCCCCTTCAGCCCCAAGCCTACAGGTCTCCACAATTCACAGGATAAATCCACACTGTAAAGTGACCTGGGATGGCAGGGGAGAAAAAGGGTTTGAGCTCTGACTGAGTCCGGGGCAGCAGCCGAGGAAAGAAGCCTGAAGTGGGGAACCATGGGACCACCCCCCAGCCAAGGAGGTGAAAAGAAAATAAGTAAAAATAAATAAAAGTTAATATACAATAATTAAGCCAACCAACCCTCAGAAAGTGGGAAAATCTATGTCTTCAAAACTTGATGAGATCATCACACAGAACTATATCTTAGCACTGACTCTATAGACACATTCCCTGTATCCCTGTCTGTGGATTGGGGGGGTTAATAAACTATTATAACATCTGCTACTGTGGTATATTCTCCATTTCTTTATAATGAGGTCACAGTGGCTGCACCCTTTCTCCATCTGGTGGGTGGGCACGTAGTTGCCTTCTCAGCTGATGCTAATGCTGCTTCTGGGTCAGCTCATAGGGTGTGCATGAACACCAGTTACATGCACCCTCACTTTCCAGGGGCTAAGTGCCTCACCTCTGCAACATGCCCCCCACCACCCCACTATGAGATGTTGAGGATCGCATGTGAACCTCAGGTAGCAGTGCAACACACTGCTCCCAGGCCAGCCTGCCCGCACAGTGTTAGCGCTACCACTCACGATGTCAGCAACCTGGGTCAATGAGCCTGGGTCATCGGAGGGCCAGTCAGGAAGGTGACCTGAGGGTCTCAGAGGACGCTCTCCACCTCAGGAAGAAGGGATGGTCTGCCTCCACTGTGCTACTTCCACTGGGGGCGGATGCCAGTGGGCTCCGATGTACAACTGCAGACATGTGTGCATGGATGCCAGGGCCCTTCTTAAAGTCCATAAGGAGGAAAAAACAGAAAAAGGAGCACCAGCCACTGCAGGAGGACATCCACCCCTTCACCGCAGGCCCCACAACACTGACCATGGCACTCTCCTTTGAGCGCCTACCCAGTCTCTGGGAGGTAGAGGCACCCTCCTGATTACTTCACCTGGGGGGGGGGGGTAAGCCAGGGGTGCAAGAGGCAGAAGGCAAATCCTGAAGAAGGTGGGTAATGGGGCTGGACGAGTTGAGTCGGACCAGTGGGAGCCAGCTGGAAAGGAGTAGAAAGCATTAAACAATTAAAAAAAACACCCACACTGCCCCCATAGAAACACAGAATTTGACAGCAGATAAGGACCACTTGGCCCACCTAGTCTGCCCATTTTCCTACCTGTTTCATATACTGCAGATCCTAAATGATCTGCAACTTACCCTCTCTTTCCTATCGATAGTGTTCGTTTATCTTCGTCCCATGCATTTTTGAATTCCCCCACCGTTTTTGCCCCTACAACCTCTGCCGGGAGGCTGTTCCATAGATCCACCACCCTTTCCGTGATGAAATACTTTCTCCCGTTACCCCCAAGTCTACCCCCCTCTATCTTTATATCATGGCCCCTTGTCATTGAACTTTTTTTTTTTTTTTTTAAAGATGTTACCCTCCTGTACCTTATTTACACCCTTGAGATATTTGAAAGCCTCTATCATATCCCTCCCTTCCAGGAAATATATATTGAGATCCTCCAGTCTCCCCTCATATGACTTTCAGTGCAGTCCCTGCACCATTTTTATTGCCCTTCTCTGAACCCCTTCTACTTTATGTCCTTCTGGAGATGCAGCCTCCAGAACTGGATACAGTGGTCTACATGAGGTCTCACCAATGTTCTGTACAGTGGCATCACCATTTCTTTCCTTCTGCTGGAGATACCTCTCCCTATGCACCCCAGAATTCCACTGGCTCTCCTTACAGCCTTCTCACACGGTTTGGTAACCTTTAGATCATCGTATGTGATTACTCCAGGTCCCTTTCCTGTTTGGTGGCTGTCAGTACCTGTCCCCATCATGTATTCCTTCCCTGCATTTCTGTGCCCCAAGTGCGTGATCTTGCACTTCTTTGCATTGAATCTTAACTGCCACACACCCTTGACCACTCCTCAAGCTTGCTTAGGTCCTTTCTCATTTTCTCTACCCCTCCTAGAGCGTCAACCCTGTTGCAGATTTTCATGTAATCTGCAAAGAGACACATCTTCCCTTCCAGCCCCTCTGCAATGTCACTTATGAAGACATTAAAGAGGACTGGTCCAACCACTGATCCCTAAGGGATCTTGCTGGTCACCCCACTCTCTTTGGATGGAGTGAACTCCGTTCACCACCACCCTCTGTGTCCTATCTCTCAGCCAATTTTTGACCCGGTTTACCACCCTGGGATCTACTCCCAGGCTGCCCAGCTAGTATACTAGCCTCCTATGTGGGACGGTGTCAAAGGCCTTGCTGAAATCAAGATAGGCCACATCCACCGCCCCTCCCTGATCCACCTCCCAAGTCACCCAGTCAAAAAAATCTATCACATTTGTTTGACAAGATCTTCTTGCTAAGTACATTGGGGGCTTTATTATTTTGTCTAGTGCACTTACCCGGTCAACAAAAGCTAAATAAATAAAATTATGTGCAGTGGTAGCCATTCTTATCTTCCGCTTTACCACAAAACAGATTACCACATGAAGGTAATACAATACAGCATTTCCCCCTCATTACAGTATTTGTATGCATGCATTTTTTCCATTTTACAATTTATCTACCCAGTACAGTCCAGCTGAGATGTAGCATCTTACTACCAGCAGGGTCCTACTTCTGGTAATTTCTGAAGCTGGATGAACTGAAGCCCTGAAAGGTTAAGTGACTTGCCCAGGGCCACTCACAGAGTACTGTATTTGGTTTTAGCAGGGTCTGAACTTGTGATAGAACAGTTATGTACTTACCATAACAGTAAATCTTCGAGATAATCTCTTTCGTCAGGCACCACCTATGGGATTATAGCCACCAGGCTTTAGGATCA
Source organism: Neoceratodus forsteri (assembly GCA_016271365.2). NCBI lineage: Eukaryota > Metazoa > Chordata > Ceratodontiformes > Ceratodontidae > Neoceratodus > Neoceratodus forsteri. The sequence continues at coordinate 132,841,389 of JADMNL010000031.1, read as the reverse complement.
CACAGAAACTTTTGCAAGCAGTCCACCAGGGTCTGCCCATGACGACGTCCTCCGTTGACCTTCCCTGTATAAGCACGGGCAGTCTCATCCCTCCTCAGTCTCCCCCCCCCCCCCCAGAGATCATGCTCGGAGGATCTCTCCCCCGGGAACCAGGAGAGAATGCCTGACTCTGCCGAACAAGAGAGGCAGAATACCCAGGGAACTGAATGATAAGGTATGACTCTGCCAATCAAGGGAGGCAGGGAAACCCAAGATGCACACATCTGGTAAACCTTCCCAGAGAAGGAGGCAGCAGGTACAATACTATGAACCCCTGGGGCCTCTGTGCGGGGAACCAGGCAGGAAAGCATGGTTTTGCCCGACAAAGGCTGCAAAAACCCAATATGGAGGCATCTGATGGCCTTTCACAGAGAAAGGAGACCACATGTACCAAGCTGTAAATCCCTAGGGAGGTGGATGGTGGGTTGGCATGGCCTGATGAAAGAGATTCTCTCAAGGATCTGTTACGGTAAGTATCTAACTGTTCTGTCATCTTCGAGGATATCTTTCATCAGGCCACACCTATGGAACAAATACCAAGCAGTACTGACCACAGTCTGGGTGGTTGGAGGGCTACAGGCCTATGAAAGAAAGAAAGCCTTGAAGAGCTGCCAGGCTCAAACCTTTTCTTTTTCAGAAGGCAATGTCTAGACTGCCAGTTTCTAGTGAAAGTGTGGACAGTATATCAGCTGGTATCTGCACATGTCCCTGCAGCAGATTCAGGTTTAACCATGCACTAGAGATGGATGGCATGTCACCAGATAAATGGGCACGAACAATGCAGGAAGTTGTTCACTGTGCCATTTGTAATCATGATTAACGCAGATGGTCTGCCTTCTAGGCAGGTACTGTTCATAGATTAAGGGTCTTATTTCCCAAAGAAGGCTACAAATGAAGCTGGTTAGGACTTCTTGGGGGGGCAGTTATACAGCATACAGAACACCCGAGTATTCGAGGCATCGATAAGGGGAAAAAAACTCAGGGTGAGCACATTGACTCGCAGTCTTTGTGCAGCAGGCGAACAAGAGGGTTAGTATGTCGGCCTGAAGCTGTGACATCCTTTGAACAGAAGGAATGGCAGTAAAAACAGAGCTCTCTTTCCAAGAAACTGCCAGCTCAAAGAGAGCCAAGATAATGTTTTTTGCAGTGAAGGCCACTAGTCCCCGCTGGCTCCAAAGAGAGCCGCGGTAACTGTCTCCAATTCAGGCCTCCAGTTAGGACTGTATTATAAACAAGAGGTTTTTAAGATCAGAGGTCTCTACTAGATATATGGGTCTCTGTCAAATGGGCTACCATATAACCTGCAACAGGCACACGGGAAGTTGGAGCAACAGCCCAAGTCCACTGTAGGAGTCCGCCACCGAGAAGAGTAGCAGATACTGCAGACTGGGGTTACTGTACAAGAACAGTCACCAAAATGGGTCTGGTGTAAAGCTTTCCCTGCTGCCTCTCAGACAGCAACCACTTTGCAGGAGACTCCAGGTCTATCCATGGTTACGCTCTCGAGAGCCAGGCAGGACCATAAACTCCAGATGGAGTCCTGATGGGCCACAGCATTGCCCTCTTGTGACAACAGGCCTTTGTACGAGAGCAGGAGAGTAGGTCCACAACCAGTTTCACCAATCTGTGGAACGGGTATGTGCAGCCCCATGAGGAGCAGTGGATGACCAAGCTACTCCTTCCATTGGGAGCAAACGAGGCCTTTCTGCCTGACACGAAAAGGAGAGGCATGTAGACACTTCCCTTACTAATAAAGGGAGAATGTACCACATCAGGACAAACTCTAGCTTCTAAAGTGAGTGAATATAAATGCATCATTCCTCTTTTTTTTTTTTTTTTTTTGCAGTAAGAGGCGATGCCAAAAAAGGAATTGATCCTGTGCTGTTCCACCTGCCACACAAGGTCCTGCCATGGTTACTGGGCCATGGCCAGCTTAACTTGTTTCTGGCTAGGCATGTGATATCTTATAGAATCAAACATAGAAACATAGAAGTTGACAGCAGATGAGGACCGCAAAGCCCATCCAGTCTGCCCATGCTTATCGTTAGTTCTAGGTTGTCAACTAGAAGTCAACTCCAGATTCTAATTATTTCCTCTCATAGAGGGAAAAAGGGGGTCCTCTCCCTGATTAACATTGTCCATCTGGATCTACAGAGGGCTTCATGACATCTGCAGGTAGAGGCGGGGGGTTGGGGTTAAAGACCCCTCCCATGTACCAAGATGCTAATCTCCTTTGCTGCTGAAAAGGGTTGCTGCAGAAAGGGATGCAAAAATGCTCTATTCCAGAACTTCTACATGTATACTACCCAAGGCTATTAGGGGTCACCTAAAGGGCCTTAAATGTGTTTAGCCCGGTATCAAGACAGTGGCCATCATGAGAAGGTCTAGAGACCTGTGAGATGGATCCCCCAGAGCTGTGTTACAATAGTCAGTCCGCCCAGTTGGAGGAAGGTTGGGTCTTGAATGAGGTCCCAGACTGCCTCCATATCTTGCAAAATACTGTCAAAAAGTTGATGAAGCTGAAGGCACATACATTTTTTGGTTTTGCACTTCTTTTTCCCTCCAGTCACTGACTACTAGATCCTCCCTTAGTGGACACCTCAGCTGCTCCCTCCCTCCCTGCCTCGGAGCCTCCCTAGCTGGGGACCCCATACCTCCGACCCACCCGTGACACATCTGTAGGCACCCCCCAGATTGAACGCCTTCCTTCTGCTTCTCAGCGATTCCTTACCAATATCCAGTGGCCTGCAGGCAGAGGTGAAGACTGGAGGGTGACGGGACCCAGGAGGGCAGGATCTGACAGTGGGTGTGGTGCTATGGTGCAACTTTATCCGTCTAGTCATCTGGGTTTTTCCTTGTTCTGGCACAGTAACCTCCCCCAACCTAGCGGTGAGCATTGACATACAATGATGTCCAAGGGAGGCACACATGCTCCTGTGCACATCACGCCAACGCTCGCCAAATCCCAACACCCCGTAATGTGGATGACTGTCCGCGCAATACTTCCTAGCCACCACCAGGAGGTATACTGTTCATGGAACCCTCTACCCACCCACTCTGGAGAAAGTGAGCTGTCCATCAGATACACTAAGCTTCTGCCCCGGCCAACCCCTGTTGCCTCGGGCTTGCTCCCGAACCCGAGTCACTGGTGTGGCACAAGGTGTGGCGTCCAGAGCCTCAACCCTCAGTGCCACTGGGCCGAAGGCATATTGACTGGAAGGTCTAGAACATGTAACACGTAGCTGCTCCATGTGAAAATATGTAAAAGTTGCACCTAGGAGTGAACCAACACTGTCAAGTATCAGGTGGAAACCCATAACATTTGGAAATAACAAGGCCAGGGAAATTCCCTGAACTGACAGTGTATTCTCTTGAGAACAAAAACTATGACTAGAAGACATACCTCCTACCTATCCCTGAGAAAGAGGCAATGCCCTATATACAACTATGGGCGCATGGCTTGCAAGGTGACCATTCTACACTTTCTGAGCTTGAAAAGAAAGGTCCAGCCTGCAGGATGGGGGGTAGGCCTCAGATTAGCTGTTCCTTTTGAGGACTAGGATGGACCTCAAAACCACTCTCTATGCTCTCTTGTTCTCAGGGAACAGGGTCACCAAAGTGCTGCTTATAGCAAGGTAAGAAAAGTCTTCCAGATACACTATCAGATGTTCTGAGTGGTAATGAGGAATATTTTGGTGAATGACCTGGAGACAGGACACAAATATTCAGAGCATGTCCTCATGCTAGCACTGGTAGGGCCCAGGTCTCTGGTGCCACTAACCTGTCCTATGTCCATCCAATGACATCCTTGTGAACAACAGTGCTGGAATCAGCAACAGAGAATAAGGCAGAACTAGGCACTGTTGCTGCTGTCACTCCTTTTGTATGATTAGGAACTCAAGGGGTGGAATGCCAGGTGCGTCACGGGGCAGGCAGGTGCCCTACTACTGGCCTGAAGGAGGTTGTCTGGCAGTGCAACAATCATGAACACTGGCCTAACAAGCAAACACCCTCTATCTATGTTTAAAATGGATATGATAACCGGCCCAGTGGTGCCGAGGGTTGAGGCGCTGGACGCCACACTTCACACTACGCCGGTGACCCGGGTTCGAGAACAAGCCCGGGTCGTCGTGGGTCGGCATGGAAGGACTAGGATTGAGCATTGGGAGACAGCTCTCCTAGTCCTGAGGAGGGATGAGGAATCCACACTGTGCTGCGGTGACCCCTGGGGCGCCCAGAGGGTACCGCTTGCGCTAATAATGACGAGAGAGGCCTTGTGGATGTCAGCGCGTCACGTGCACAGGCGTCATTCAGAAGTCTGTGCTCCCAATGGGAGAAAAAGTGAAATGGCTGGGCGTGACCTGCAGCCTGATGGTGGTCGCCGCCTGCCCCGGGCCGGAGGACTGCGTGGAATTGCACTGGGGAGGGGGCCAGAGCTGGTCTGGCTGGATAGGGTATGGGGAGACCCTCCAGTGATCGGCGACGGCCGTGCAGGATCCCCCATCATGTGAGTGAGCCTGGTGCTCTCCCGCCGGTAGTCGCCGCAGCAGGCGGATAAATAAGATTAATAAAATAAATAAATAAAATGGACATGATAGAAGAAGGAAAAGGGTTCCAGGCTCCATTTAAGGCTTACAGGCTAGAAGGATGGCCTGTAACAGGTGTTCCTCTTACCCTATTCCCCTTAGGGGGGAGGACACAGAGGAGGATCTTTTGCCTGTTAATGGCAAAGTCAGCCACCCTGTATTAGGTGTGCCCCTAAAGACATGAACCAGGGGCAGCATTTGAGGTGTCACAGGTCTTATGTAGGAATAATCATCCACATCAGCTACAACCATGGTGTCCTTGAGGAGCCCTTGTTTAGGTACAGCTGTTAGGGGAGCTCAGACAGCTGTGTCAGGTGTCCTATGGGTAGAATGGACTGTGGTTTACTATCCTCAGGCTCAGATATGTCTGTTGTCCTGAACCTCCAGCCCACTATATGTAGTGTTAAAGTATGGCCTGGGGCAGCTGTGATGACCCCCAGAATGGCCGACACAGATCTGTAGCCTGCCCTTCCAAGAGTAGCAGAAGAGGTGGGTGGCCTATGACAAGCAGTGAGGGTGGCCTCCTCCCCTGTAGAACAGAGGGATGGGAGAATGACAGGGAGGAGGATATACACTGAAATGTCCTTTCCCTTTGACAAGCCCCATAGCAGCCTGCTGATTGCTGCAGTGTTGGTTTCAAAGGCGTGGTCTCAAGGGGGACACTAAGCATATTGGTCCAAGGAGTACTGTCACAGTCTTCCTCCTGGATGGCACTTCCGGACATCACTGACATAGTCGACAGAGTGAAACAAATGAGCCTACAAGGGACGTTGATGCTCGTGAAGCAGCGGATGCTAAGGCCCTGATAGCGTCGTCGTCATGATGCTGCATGCTAGGTACCTCATCAACGAAGTCTGTGTTACCAGAGGAAGAGGTAAAAAGGCATCCTAGTGTATCCATACTGGGTTAGGAAACTGCCTTGCTGCCGATGGTTGTATCTTTGACAAGAACACCGAAACACCGTAGTACGTCGACAGTGGGGTGAGGCACCACTGTTGACTTTAGATGCACAGGAACACTGACTCAGGATGCAGCAGTACCATCAACATAGTAAAAGTCTTGATAGTAGTGCACGTCAATGGGGGGAGGCCAACGGCACTGCTGCTGATGTTACTAACCGGCATAAATAGGTTGACAGGAGAGGCAGAGATGCCACCATCAATGTCTGAGGTTAAAAGCTGGGGTGAAACAGTCGACGGGAAACATGGTGGCATCACCATCGACGTCACTCTATGACTGAGACATAGTCGATGGGAGAGGCAAAGGCGTCAGCATCAATATCACTGTATGAAGAAGTGGCCTCCCATACCCACACCCTCTTGGTGGTCGGGATGGGGGGATGGCACCGCTGAGGTGGGCAACAGCCTGTGTGTTAGAGAAGTCATACTGGAAGATGAGAGGCAACCTGCAGCGTACCTGGGAAGGCCTTCCCCTGCCTTAGTCCCAGGGCTGGTGTTCGACATTCCCACAGCCTGAAATAACTGGTGGGCTGGATAGTATGGAAAAGGCCACAATCTGCTCCGAGGATAAGTTCCTCTCTTCCCATCAGGGGCGCACGTCACTGTCTCTTTCGAATACTTGCCGTGCCAGTGATAAAAATGCATTTTTTATTGCTGAAAAGGAGAAGAAAATGGCAGCAAAAGCAGCGACTTTTCTGCAGTGACAGGAAAAGAACGGAGGAGGGATAGGGCCACACATGCTTATACTGGGAAGGGCGATGTAGGATGTCACCATGGGCGGCCCTTGGTGGACTGTTTGCAAAAGTTTCCATGTGGTCCTAGAGCCTGGTGGCTATAATCCCATAGGTGTGGCCTAATGAAAGAGATATCCTCGAAGATCATCTCCCAGTTCCCAAACCGGTGCTCTAACCACACTGTCTGTAATGTATCTGTGACCCCCCCCCCATTCCCAAGTCGGTCCTCTAACAACTGGACCACACTGCCGGTAATGTATCTGTGACACACACACCCCTCTCCCCCCGTTCCCAAGCTGGTGCTCTAACCACTAGACCACACTGCCTCTAATGTACAGTATATGTATCTTTTTTTAAATTCATCTTTATTGACAGAACTTTGGGTACAAGTCATGCCATTTGGCGTATTTAAGACATAACATTTTCAACATTCACGGTATGGTTAGAATACATGCATGTTATGGCATCTCTCATGGTATATATGTTGCTGTTCAGCCTGAACAATAAATGCAGTAGTCAACAACCTGTACACTGCCCTTTCTAGTCTATGCTCCTTTGAGTTTATGGGATCCTATCAGGTGCAGCCCTTCCTGTTCTTCTGGCATCGGTTAGGGATATTTTATGGATTAGGTAGGTCTCAGGGGCCCTGTTCCCTAGGGATGCATATGTATTTGTCAGTGTATCTATGTAGTATTTATACTGCATACAAGTCATATGCAAGCTCTGTTGTTAGTCGATAGGAAAATAGCCCCTCACAGGCTATAATGGAGCGCGTCCCCAGGCTCTCCCTGGCCTTGCATCATAACGTGGCGTTGAGCAGGGGCAGAACATGGGTGGCGCTATATACTGGGAAGTCAGCAAGACCCGGTGACTGCAATTTTACACACGTGTTTACAAGAATATTGGAGTTCTTTTTCGTACCATCTGCACCAAATGATTCATGCAGGGATATGGCACCACTGTATGTGGTACAAATCTCTATGTTTTTAACTTACTAGATTAACTACAGTATACACAATTTATATGTCTAGCTTTACTCAGTTTAAAATAGCACTCCATGCATCACTTTCTGACCTAGTGTGTTGTAAATGTAATTATGAAATAGGTAGAAAGAATGCTGGCTCCTGATTTGCCATGAGGTACTTTCAGCTGGGCCATTATCCCAGCACAACAGCCCAGCTGAAAGTAGCTCACCAAAAATATGTTTGGAAGATACATCCAATTTACTAAAATGGACCCATTTTGTAATCACAGTTAGGCACTTCAGGGGGTGCGTTATGGTGGGCTAATGACTCTTCTTGGGTGGTGAAGCAGGGGTGGATTTACAGGGGGGCTAAGGGTGCTACAGCTCCCCCATCACGCAGCTCCCATATCAGTAGCACACTGTGCTGCATTCTTAATCGGTCCGCACTAGCACCTCTGTGACAGCCACCTGAGTTGCATAGGTCTCATCCACCCTCCAGTGTCCTGGTAGTGCAGTAAACAACAGCTCCATCCACATTACACAGCTGATCCCTCCCCCCCAGAAAAGTCAGTCTCCTGCATGAATTTCTTACTAACTTTCATCCTGCGCTGTGCTGTCACGTCCCAACATTGTAGCAGCAGCTGGTCTTGGCTTGGTCAGCCTGAGCATTCATTCTCTACTTTCGCAGGCTTGCTGCAACTCCTTTGTTCGCGCGCGGGGGGGTGGGGGGTGGACAGCTGCAACAAAGTGGAGCACATCTTAACAATACAGATCTCAACTAGATCCGCCTGGTGCTTGCAGCTCCTGATTTGCTGTTGCATTCAGTAGTGGGTGTGGCTAGCAAGGGGCACCTTCTTTAAATGTCCAGGCTGCTGAAACAAGAATGAACTGTAATTTTTTCACGCAGAAGATTAACATCAGAACAAGAGAGGAGTGAGTGTACTACTGAGGAGTGGATAGAGCGAGAGTGAAGCCCACAAGTGAAGAGCGGAGCCCGGGTTTCAGGCGGCGGCAGTCCAGTAACGTGGGGTCGGTCTGGTCTTGGTAGATCAGCACAAGGTGTTAGAGTGATGTTCAGGCCATCCGCCGGAAGCTGAATCAAGCTGCAGCTGAGAGCTCTGCTCGCTAGGAGTCATGGAGTCAGTGTGTGCTATCTGGTCAGAAAGAGCTCGGTGGTCAGGTGACCGGAGACGGTACTCAAGCTAGGGGCACAGAGACTTCAGCCTGCTGAAAACTGATCAAGTCTTCATTTAATCAGGTGGTACTTACTTTTGAAAAAATGGCTTTCAAAGTTTCAAACTATGGTGGTTGGAAGGCGGCTGCTGGGATGGGACAGGAAATTAGTGTTCCATCAGACTGGGTGTGTAATGAATGTAGTACTAATGTTATTAAATTCTAGTATGGGGAGCTTACATTCATAACATTAAAATAGTTTAAGGTAACTGTTGGTTTTGTCCTATTTAGCAAATTGATTTTGGAGTGGATTGCAAGAGAGGGAGCTGGAGGGTAGTGTGTCCATAAGTATGCTAGGAGTGGTACAAAACTAATGCTGGGGCAGGTCTGGTCTCAGCAACAGCATGAACCAGGAGAGGCAGAAACTCGTACATGAGACCTCTGAACTGAGGTAAAAACTTCAGCATGTACTGTATAACTAATCTGTGTGTTTTTTTCAGTTGTGGTTATACAGAGTGAATGAGCACAGAGGGAATTAATAGAAATAGGGGGCTCGAAGGTGTTCTGCTGTATATTATGGCATGTGCAGGAGTTTCTGCATGCTTGCAGAGCAAAATTGGCAACATAAGACCTTGTTTGGCACATTTGCACAGGCAGTTACAAAACTGGAAGAAAAGGTGATAGAATCAAATATTTAGTTTATGTAGTTATATGTGTTGAATGGGGGAAGGGGTGCAAGTTGTGATGTACCCAAGCAAGTGCTGTTGCTAATCTAAAAAAAAAAAATGCATTTTTATATTTATTTAAAGACTGTGTTCTGTTGTTTGCTTACTGACTTCTTGGGCCCACCATAAAAAAGAGATGCCTCATATCATGGGGTTATCCCAGTAAAGGACATTTTAAAGCAATACAAAGTATTTTATTTATTTAAAAATTAATTTTCTTTGGAATAAGCTGCTCTATAGAATAAAATCTGTTTTGCAGAGAAGGCAATCAAACTTGAAATTACATTTTCAGAAACTAGATAGCAAAGTGACCGTTTACATATTTCTATAGTTACTGTATTTATTTTTTTACTGAGGTAAGGTTGGGGGATAGGTTCATCAGCACTGCAGCACAAACTGGGGTGGGTTGACTTTATGGTAATGTCATAATGTGCTTGAGTGAGTGATATCTGTGAACTTGTTCACTTGGATTGTCACTTAATTTGTCTGTAACACCAAGTCTCTCTCAACTTGCCTCATTTTTATGTGTTTCAGATGTGCTGCTGCCCAGCCGAAGTCTTTAGGCATTTTGTTTTATTTTTTGGGTAGGAGGGTATTTTGAGCAACATACTGTGGACTGTGGGGACTCTGGGGATGGTGCTAAGGTGCAACTCACAGAGCATGGGGAGGGAAGAAATGGGTAGAAATTGTGTTTGAAATATCCTTCAAAATGCACCAGAATGCACCAAAATGTTAAATTTCTGGGGGCCTAGGTGGCTCACCAGACCCCCGGCCTATTATTTAAATTTTTTTATCTGACTTGAGCTGCCCCATCTATAGGACTCCTGGATCTGCCCCTGGTGGGGCATTCGACTTCATGTCATGCTTCAACCTACCAGTGTTGGGCAGCCATTATCCAACCATTACACACTCCCTATCATGACATATTGCTTAAACACTTGTCTTGTAATCTATGTTCCTGCACTGATTGCCCCGTATTGTTTTATTGTGATCAGTTTATATGATGTGGAAGCTTTGAAAAACAAGCACGTGTTCAATGGTATTTCCTAATCATAAAATGGAAAATGAAATGCACAGCCCCTCCCTCTGATGAGAATTTAACATTGTAAAAAGCAATATTGCGATTACACTGCAGCATGCTATACCACAGGATACTGTCATACACCGTCTTGACTCTCTCATCCCAGCTGCTCCAGCAGTACGTAGTGTACCTTTCCAGATACAACTGAGTGGCCTGAACTCCACACCTTCCCCACTCAAATTTGTACTATTTTTCCTAAAATTAGAAATATGAATTATCGTGATAATCAATATACTGTTATTTTTTAATACAATATTGTGATATAACTTGATTTTTCTAACATCCTCCTACATAGATAGATACATACATACTACTTTGTATTTTATTTGTTTTACCAGGAGAAAAGATCCCCCCGAGCAGTGCTCATTTAGAGGAAGGTCCTGGACTGGACAAACAAACAGTACTGAACTAGACAGAATACAGATTAAGAACAGAGCATGCATATGACTTGTATGCAGTATAAATACTGGTTAGTTGATCAGTGCCCTTCATTGATCACTAGTTGACCATTACAATAGATATAATCGATTAGAAAGTAGCCCGGGGGGGCGCTAATGAGCAGCTAACCGGACGCACGCATTTTCCTTTTGCTCTCCCTCACTAGCCAAAATAAAAGTAAATTAGTTTAAAATACCTTTCAGATACTTGCTTTGGCTCTCTATCGACCTCAAACAATAGTATGGATGACTACTTGATGTCCAATCTGGTGAAAAGTCAGCGACTCGCCAATAAAAGCACTAAGAAGACGGCAGCTGGTATAGCAGGAGAAAATCTGGGCCTGGTATCTTTGTCAGCCAGCGGAGGTTACGGCACTTGGTTGGAGTTAACTGGCCAGGTGATAGCGGCTCTGGAGCCACGACTGATCAAGCTGGAGGGGGAAACTGGACTCAAAACTGCAAGAAGTCCAGGAGCAGCAAATGGCACAGGCCAATCGTATAGTGGAGGTGGAGGATCGACCCTCCCGGCTGGAGGATGAGATGACGGCAGTCCCCGGACAAGTTCTTGCACTTCAAAAAGAGCTGGCTGAGTTTAAAGAAGCATTTGACTATCAAGCGAATTATCATCAATGCCTCAATCTGCGTTTAAGAGGATTACCGGGGAGAAGGGTCTAGTCCTATGGATTTCTGCGCTCGGGTACTGCCAGAGTTACTGGGCTTACAACTAGCAAAAGGGCGCCTAAAGATGGAGCGTGCTCACCGAGCAGTGATTCCCCGACCGCCTGCAGACCAACCCCCGAGGCAAGTGATCATGCGGTTTCATAATTTTCAAGATCGGGAAGAGGTTTTAAAAGCATACAGAGAGAAAGGGAGCTTAATATATGAAGGGCATCGGTTATTTCTATCACAAGACTACTCCGCACGCCTCTTAAAGAGAAGAAAAATGTTCAATGAGATAATGCAACAGCTGAGAGAGTTAAAAGTAGAGAATTTCCTGGTGTACCCTGCCACATTGAAAATAAAGCATGAAGGAGCGACCTTCTCGTTTTTGGAATCTGAAAAGGCAGAGCAATTTGTCCGTGGCTTGAAGCGAAGATGAGCTGAATGGCGTGACAGGAGTATTGTGGACACTTAGAGGTGGAGAGGAGGGACTGCCTGTATCTGTTTTGCTGTAAGCTTTTCTTTCGTTTGTCTTTCCTGTGTGCTTTCCGTTTTATCTCTTGGATCAAGACATTAAAGTTCCAGTAAGAGCATCTGCGCTATTTGCATGCTTCTTTGTGTTACAAGCAAGGCGTTCCCCCCCCCCCTCGGGTTGAATGAAGGAAGTGTTGGACTCTGCATGGACTGGAGGGTCTAAAAAGTTATGGGATGCGTAGTAGGGTCTAATGGAAACAGGACTCTTTCGCGCCGTCGAATATGTGAAAGGGAGTGGAAGTATGGAGCGAAGGTGAGCCATACGATCGCATGGCGAGACTATGGGTTGCTTGAGAAGCATGGCAGCATCGACCGAAAGGAGTAAAGGGGAGGCTGATGGTTGGGAGAAGGGCTCTGCACATAAGTTTGATGGCGCGACCCGTTTTCCCCTGTATTTGCCTCTGACAGAGGGATCCACTCATGGCTTGAACTGTGGGGCACAGGGAAGGGTGAAAGCCTTGCACACCATATTTGTTTATGTCTGGGACTGGGAAATGCTTAGGAATAAGGGAACAGAACATAATGGGGCTAGCTTGAAAGAAATCATGGGTGGACCCGATGGGGGTAGGATGGGCCCTGCATCAGAACACGCAAGGAAAGGGTGGAGAAGGGAAGTGAGATTACTTCAACCCACAAAGAATATCGTGTATCCGGTGGGAGAGCTTGTGTAATGAGGGTGGGAAGTATGTACTGTCTAGCGAGGAACAGGAAAGCAGGTGGGATGACTTTTCTCTAGCTGGTATCTGAGGAGGGGGAGGGTAATGGGAGTGTGGAGGAAGAGGAGATGAGGCGAAGGGAGGCTAAGACTGGAGGAGGTAAAGACAAAGTAAATCGGCTGTGGGGGCTGGGATGCAAACTTCAGAAAGGGATTATTTAGGACACTTGTGCTACAGAGGCAATGAGTACCACAAAAAGAGGTTAATAGAAAGGAAAGTAAGGGAGTATGGCAGGGGTGCCATGGAAGTTACGGGAACAAAAATGGAGGTGTATTTACGTAATGGGAGAAGAAAAGGGAAAAGGAGAGGGAGGGATACAGGGGGAAATATGGGGATGAGGAGAACTGGGGAGGGAGGAGGGAAGGAGTCATCGTTAAAGATAGTAGGAAGGAGAAAGGACGGGGTAGCTAAAATAGTTGTTATACTTGTTACTGTTATTGTTGTTACCTATGTTATGTGTGTTGGTGCAATCATTATACTGTGCGTAGTGACAGGTTCTACATGTGACGGAGATATGGAGAGATCCGGTGATATTATAGAGCAATTAACCGGGTCAAGTGGACTCGACTATTAATGGTGGGGGGGCTGAGAGAGGCATATGTATATATAAATGGATAATACACAAAGTCTCAATGTAGTCTCGTGGAATGTACGAGGCATTGCAAACCCAGTCAAAAGGACATAATAATTGACGGCTCTGAAAAGGGTAAGGGCACAGGTAGCTCTGATACAGGAAACCCATTTAACAGATGCTGAGCATGCCAAACTGGCACGGAACTGGGTGGGGAAGTGCTATGCAGCGTCTTTTTCAGCGCATAAAAGGGGAGTGGCCATACTGGTGCACAAGGCTCTCCCCTCTGGAAATCACTAAAGTAGTTAGTTAAAGACCTCAAAGAGGGGGAGATATATATTTATTTCAAGAGAACTTAAGGGGGAACTAGTAACGTTTGTGTGTATTTATGCCCCGGTGGTATACAAGCCACAATTCTATATGTCCTTGCTGGATTTGTTAACAAGGGAGCAACTCCCAGGTCTTAGTCTGGGCGGGGACTTTAACTGGACAATGGATTCGATAATGGATCATTCAGAGGGGAAGGGGAGGAGGCAGGAGATAATGAGACAATGGGAGATGGGTATGGTGGATATGGGTCTCGTAGACAGCTGGTGCACAGCCAACCCAGGAGCAAAAGGATATACTTTTTACTTCAACCCGCATAAAACGTGGTCCAGGATCGACTATATTTATTTACCCGGGGGATGGTACGCCAGGGTGCAAGATGTAATGCACAGTCCTATACATGTGTCTGACCATGCAATGGCTATTCTGAAAATAAAAGGAGGGGAAAAGCAGAGAGACCCCACGCAATGGAAACTTCCAACCTATATGTCAAAAAATAGAGAGTTTAAGGAGCACCTGGTAACCCAGTGGTGGATGTATATGGAGAATAATGATACCGCGGAGGTGTCTAAGACAATGCTGTGGGAGGCGGGTAAGGCATATATGAGAGGGATAGTTATAGAATATATGGCCAGATTGAAAAAACAGAAAAAGGAGACACGAATGGAGCTAGAGGGGAAGTTGAAGGAACTGGAAAAAAAGTGGTAGGTGGAGAACAGGGGGAGGCAGTTAAGTTGTTGGAGACAGCGAGGGAAACCCTGAATGCCCATCTCAAGGCAGAGGCAGGGAAGACATGGCTCTACCAGAAACGCCATGTGTTTGAGTGGGGGAACAAACCTAGCCCTTTAGTAGTCAGACTGTTGAAAGGGGGAAAGGCTGCGGCATATATCATAGGGGTGATGGATGGAAAGGGAAACCTCCACAAGGACATGAAAGGCACAAAAGAAAACTTTAGGGTCTTCTACCAGCAACTGCATCAAGCAGAGCACGTGGGTAATTATGAGCAAATGCAAAGATTCCTGAATAAGGTAAAGTTACCGGAGGCTACGCAGGCCCAGAGAGAGATGCTTAACCAACCGATTACGAAAGCAGAAATAATGAACGCGATACAGAAGCTGCAGAGTGGTAAAGCTAGTGGCCTAGATGGCTTCCCCGTAGAATATTATGAAATGATGGGAGGTCAGGTAGGGGAACTGTTAGGAGAGGTGTTTCATCAAAATGAGGAGACAGGGGAGATCAGTCTGCCTAGAACATGTTATGATGCCACTATATGTTTAATACCTAAGGTGGGAAAGGATGGGGAGGAATGTGCCTCCTATAGACCAATTGCTTTGCTTAACTGCAACCTGAAAATTTTGGCTAAGGTTTTGGCATCAAGGTCGGAGCTAACACTCCTGGGGTTGGTTCACCCAGACCGGACCGGGTTCATTAAAGGGCAACAGTCATACCACAATATGCGTCATCTCCTCAGTATTATATGGAGAGCGAATCAGAGCAAGGAAGCAGTGGGCGTTATCTCCACGGATGCTGAAAAAGCATTTGATAGAGTGGAATGGGAATACTTATTTGAGGTGATGTCCCGGTTTGGTCTGGGTGAACCATTCATTAGATGGGTGAGGGCTATGTATGCGGCACATAGGGCACAGGTTTTGGTAAATGGAGAGCTGTCAGAGAGAATCAAGCTGGAGAGGGGTACGAGACAGGGCTGCCCTCTTCCCCCCGGTTATTTGCAATGGCAATTGAGCCATTGGTAATAGCCATAAGGAGTTGTACAGCGATTACGGGAATTGAAGGGGCACACGGATTGCAGCATAAACTTGCTCTTTATGCGGACGACATGTTAGTGTTTGTGAAAAATCCAAAACAGTGGGTGCCTCCTCTGCTGATTCTGGTAGAGGAGTTTGGGGCCTTCTCGGGGTACAGGATTAATTTGAGGAAGTTGGAAATAATGTGCTTTCCTGGGACAGGGAAAGAAACAGAGCAGTGGGGATTGAAACAGGTAGGGAAGTGCTTTACCTATCTTGGTATCCGGGTGGGTAGGTCGTTGGGTTCCCTTTATAGATTAAATTACACAGAGCTGTTGAAAGTGATAGGGGCAGATCTTAGGAGATGGGAACAGTTACCGATATCATGGTTGGGCAGACTGAATACTGTCAAAATGAACATGCTCCCCAGGATTTTGTACCCATTACAGATGTTGCATGTAGGACTTACGAAAGGGGACATAAGTAAGATAGAGAAGGCTATCTCGAGTTTTATTTGGAGGGGTAAACACCCATGGGTTAGTTTACAAAAACTAAAAATGGAAAAGGGGAAGGGAGGTCTGGCCTTACCAGATATACATAACTATGGCCTGGCGGCACAGTTAAGATGCATAGCAGACTGGGTGCATGAACTTAGTGAAGCCAGCTGGGTAGAGTTAGAGCAAGTGAGAGCATCAGGACGACTCACGGCATACCTGCAATCCAGGGGCGCAAGAGCGTACCGAACTGGGGGTAATAATCCACTAGTGGAACAGGTTTTAATAGCCTGGGGACACATCAGAAAACAGGGATGGACACGACAGGGGGAAACCATACTATTACCAGTGGCAAACAACCCCTTTTTATTGCCAGGGTTGGAGGATAAAGGTTTTTATGAGTGGGAACAGAAGGGAATCCGAAGCCTAGGGAACCTTTTGGTGCAATGAAACATCTGTACCTTTGAAGCTATGCAGAGGGAATTGGGGGTGGAGAGGCAGCACCTGTTTCAATATCTGCAGGTAAGGGCATTCATGCATAGTTTGGCAAGGGAAGAGGAGGGGGGACTTAAACCGAATGAGGTAGAAAGCCTAATATATCAGGTTAAGGTGGACCCCAAGGGTTTTATTAGGAAAGTGGTCAGGAGAGGAAAACAGAGACTCCCAGATAGAACAGGGAGAACAAGAATGTTGTGGGAAAGGGATCTAGAGAGACCTATTACTGAGGAAAAT
Organism: Neoceratodus forsteri; assembly: GCA_016271365.2. Classification (NCBI taxonomy): domain Eukaryota; kingdom Metazoa; phylum Chordata; order Ceratodontiformes; family Ceratodontidae; genus Neoceratodus; species Neoceratodus forsteri. Next base: position 132,824,912 of record JADMNL010000031.1, on the reverse strand, counting down.
TGGAGCGTAGTGCTTCCAATGCATTCAGGGATCATGGCGTGTAATAGATATAAGGAGGCATATTATAAATTTCTTCATCGATTGTATTACCTGCCAGTGATAGTCCATAAAGCACACCCTTCGATATCACCAACATGTGGGAGGTGTGGAGTGGGAAGAGGCACATACATACATACACTGTTTTTGGACCTGCCCCATCCTACAACTTTTTTGTGGGGAGGTGGTGGGGGAAATTGCTACAATAGCAGCACGGGAGTTGGAAAAGGATCCTCTGCTGTGTCTCTTCAGAATGGAGGTGGGGGAGGGAGAGGAATGGAACCCGCTTCCTAGATGGATGAGAGTCTTATTCATCCTGGCCCGCCATTGCATTGCAGTGGAACAAACTACCGGCTGAACTCCATTCCATTGACACACACTCCAGTTTCAAGTCCCACCTTAAAGTCTGGTTCCTGGAAAACTCATCCTGCCGATGCTCCCAGGGGTCTCACACCAACCCACACTAGTCAACTCCCCAGCCCAGGGGTTACCCACCTGCCCACACTAGTCAACTCTCTTGCCTACAACTGTTATATTGCATTTTTCACAGTAATATTTGACTTCCTTGCCTGTACATATTGTATATACATTTATTTACTGAGTATTCTGTGTATTACTTGCTCACTGGACGATGCAGTCTCACATTGTACACTGTGCCTATGATTTGTTTGTTTGTACCAAGTCTTCTCATGTCTGATATTGAAACCTTGTATTCACTGTTCTCAAATGGACCTATGCATCAAACCTGTATATTGTGTCTGCTATTGTTGCTTGTATCAAATCTGTTTCGTGTGTATTACTGTTACCTTATACTCCACTGTCACCCTGTGCCATGTGTTATGGCCCGGGTCGTGCCTGAAAACAGTCCCTGGGATCAGTGCACTCACCCGGTTATCAAAGCATAAATAAATAAATACATGGGTTTCCCATGTCAGGCCGAATCTTATGCAATGGAAACAGATGATATTACAAACACTGGCGCTGGAATGACTGTCTTATGTACTGTGGGATCGAGAGGAGGTTTTTATAAGAATCTGGTTACTGGTTTGATGCATAGGTCCATTTGAGAACAGTGAATACAAGGTTTCAATATCAGGCATGAGAAGACTTGGTACAAACAAACAAATCATAGGCACAGTGTACAGTGTGAGACTGCATCGTCCAGTGAGCAAGTAGTACACAGAATACTCAGTAAAAAAATGTATATATATCTAAGCCCAGAGGAGGAGATGATATTAAGGGTAGGGCTAGGCTGTCAAGTACGGTAGTAGGCCCTCAATGCCTACCAATTAATAAAAAGGCTGAGCTCAGGAAGCTGTATTAGAATCATAAGCTTATATACTGTACGTCAATATTCATGATATACTAAATGGGTGAAAAAGTACTAATGGAATGCACAAATGATTGCAACTGTTGATGTTGTTTTTAATGTGTAATGCGACTTTCATGTTTGAAGGTCAGCATGTTTGTATGTTACATGCTTGATGTCACTATGTGTGAAAATCAATAAAGATATACAAAAAAAGTAGCCTCCCATAGGCTATAATGGAAGCGCGATCCTCTTGGCTCTCTGTGCTACATCATAATATGGCTGTGTCGCGGGGGCGGCGCTATATACCAGGAAGTAACAGGACCCGGTGGCTGCAATTTTATGAGTGATTTGACCAGAAAAATACAGTGTTCTTTTTGGTACCATTTGCACCAAACGCTTCTTGCAGGGGTACGGCACCACTATATGTGATGCAAGGTATTAACTTAGTGAATCTCTTTAAGCAATCAGTAGCCCTATATATAGTATAATCTATAGGTGACAATGTGATACAACGTTGGTGTTTTTACACACCTGAGGTGTGTTTTGCCACATAAATCACGAAAGCAAATCTCAAGTGGTGTATAAAAGCTCCACACACTGAGGATGTGTTAAAAAATGAATAATCACATGGTTACCAATGTTATTTTTTTATATCTCTTAGGGTCTGACTTCAAAGCACAAGTAAGCTGTTAGACCTGCCACAGTTGTTCTCGGTGCGACAACATACTGGCTTCCAGGTTTGAGTGATTAGCAACTCTGACTTTCTTCATATCAAACCTAGTGAGACATCACACTAATTTGATGCACAGAATATAGAGTTTTGGTTGCTATCAGACCCTATTGGTTGTTACATCATTATACTGAGTTATCCTGACATCCTAATCATGTATGCAGGCATGTATGATGTATATACGTACGTACGAAGATGCCATTATCAAAAATACTGCAAATCTTCAGCCCATCTGTCTTATAACAAGCTAGATGAAAACTTTGTTATCAGAGACTACAAAAATAATGTTCAGTTCTTTTGTTCTGTATCTTAGTAACAGTTTGAAAGCTACGAATAAGGAACCCTGTAAGCTATTAACTCTTTTGGCACTTGAAAACACGGACAGCAGTTCTAGTTTCAGTTACATTTACAAAAATACACTGTTTTGTTAAATGTCTCCACTAGACTCTATTAATATGCAAAACCCATCACCACCAAGTATTTAAAATCCAGTGACACAGTTCCCAAGGCTGAGCTCTGCAAACAGTACTAAATGTTTTCCCTGACGTACGCACTGAAGGAGCCAGCAATAGATGCCACAAGTGAGACACAAAAAGAGCCTCAGTTGAAAGGACACCAAAAGAAAGAGGTAGCGTTCATCGAAATGTCAGCATACGAGTCCTTAGCAACCCATGGAAGAAAGAGTTAAAAGAAATTCTCCACCCAGCTACAACAATAAGTCAATGAGGGGGAGAAGAAACAGAGAGATGTGAGGTTTGCCCCTTACTGACATCATGGGTCTTAATGCAGCTGCTGACTTAGCTTACTGTTGCCCCAGCACACTGAATTTAGGTGACATCACTAGAATAAGAGCTCCCTTCCCTGGAGTGTCGTCTGGATGCCGTCACCTGAATAACGACAGAGGGGCTTTTCTTTCCCCCCTCCTCCTTCCGAGAATCAGCACAGATTCCCATCTTTGTCAAGCCAGTGACGAGTACAGATCAGCTAGTTTTAGAAGCTAAAGCAGTTATCACGGAGGAACTGTAACGGTTAATGTCTCTCAAATGAGTGTTTATTCTGCTAAAATAATATCTTCTTACTGGGAACTGAGAGTAATATGGTTAAGTAAAATGCTAAATACATATGTATACACAATGCAGCCTGCCCATTTAGATGCCCCTATTAATGGAGAGTAAACAGGCTGGCTGGGGATGTGGTTCAGAGGTAAACTGGGCAGGAACTGTTCTCTGTTGCCTGCGTTACTGTGTACTTTATTTCTTTACAAACCTCAACCCAGTTGACCCCCTTCTGACTGGCCCCCTTCCAGCCCTGTCACCCAGCTTGTCCCAGTCTTACCTGCCCGAATTTTCCCATGCTTTAAACCCCCCTGTAGTGGGGAACTTACTCTATGCATTGCGAACAGATCCAATTGGGCAGAGCCTGGGTCACCAATGCAGGCCCTACGAGGGGTCAGCGTTAATCCTGTCATGCTGGGGTGTCCTCGCTGTTCCTGTTCCATGCCCACACGATGCTGGCATACTGGGGTGCACAAGTACAAGCAGCATCAGCCAGCATGGCTCCAACTGCCCTGTCCCTGTGGTCACCCAGGTGGTAGTCTTGCAGCAGAGCTAGGAGCCCTCCCCTCCCTGGAGGAGCAGAGCGCCCTCTGGGTGGCTCCATCCTCCTCACCTTGGTTGGCCCCCTACATCCTGGGCTTGTTACTTAACATGAGTCACTAGTGTCACGAGCGACAGCCTCACCCCTGCGCTGATAGGCTGACTATTTTCTCCAAACTTCACAAAGTATCCATTTTCTTAAGCCACTCCTTATCACTTAGGCTCACACTCTCCTTTCAGTACTGTGGGCTGATTCTTCTTACTGTCATGAAACCAATCGAACACCAGTTTATTTCTTCCTTATTTATCAACTGAATTTTATTATTATTGGTTAGGTGTTTTTGTCCCCTACAGCGGTATTTCTCCCTGGCTGCCTGTTTTTTTTCCAGGAATATACTTTGTCTGGCCCGCAGACCCTAGTTCCCCCCAGATCTTGGTAACCCACCATTTCCCCACAGCTTACCATCCATGGGACAGACTCAAGAGGAAGGCTGCCCCCAAGGCAGACCACTATATGGACCAGGATTCAGTGACAGCAGACACTAGGACCAAAGGGAGCCAATGAGGCCCATGCAGTCGTAAACAAAGGTGGATTTTTCTTCCCTTTTTGTTGGTCCCCTCCTTCCCAAACATCAGCATAGCCTATGGCATCGCACACTCACAGCAGACCTGGGATCGGCAACAAGTCTGATTCATTGGGGTCAGGCCAGGGAAGAGGACCCCAGAACCAGAGCAGTTTGGGGGGGGAGGAGGTGACACAAGCTGGTGCCACCCTACGCATGCATATATGTGTTCATATGTGTACCCTAGCCACCTGCATCCAGAGGGAGAGGACAGAAAAAACAGCTGCAGCCAGTGCAGTATGAAACTCTGGTCTTCTGCAGACCCCACACTGGGGGTGTGACCCTCCAATCTGGAGCCTGTACCACAGCAGGAGTTGTGGTGGGGAAGCTGTGGGAGAAAGGAGGTGAGGTAAGTCCACAAGAATGTGGATGATGGGGCTGGTGAGGCGGGCACGAAGGGGGCATAACGAGAATAACAGAAACCATATAAATAAATATGTATTTTGCATTAATCAAAGAACAGGTTCCTAGTTATTAACTTCTTTCCCTCCCTTAACATATACAGCAGCTTACCTGTCCCCAAATCGATTTGTACATAAAGTTACAATTTTTGATGGGGAGAAGAGAAGTTAATAACTAGGAACCTGCTCTTTAAAAGGGAGCAGTCAGCACAAAGGGCCCCAGACTCGCGTGTGGGGCTGGTCCCAATGTGCACTTTATGTACAAAAACATGTTGGTTTACTGTAGTACAGTAGATTGTATCAGATTAATTTTGTTTATTTCTAGACTGACCTCTACTAGAAATCCCACAATCCCCTGCAGATGACAGCAGTGGGAGATTTAATAGCCCGAGGTGCATGGCACAGCTTTTATAATCCCCTATCAATTTCAACAGATTCTGTACCAGTCAAGTATTGCAGAAGTTTCTTTGTAATAAAAACAGTGACTAGGTCAATGGAAAGATCTGCTAGACTGGTGTGTTTTCCAAGTCACTAGCTCTGCTGGCTAGCAGCTGCAAAACTTAATTTTGGCACTTGATAAAATATATTACAATAACAAAAGGATGCCAGAAAATGTGACAGAAATAGATAGTGATAGCAATTTATGGTACACCTTTCTAAGTGTAGTCTCAAACCAGAAGTGACTTTTGAAAAGCAATCCAAATCTTCTCTACCTCAGAAGATGGCTCCTCAGGAGAGTTCACCAGCAGAGTACCACAGGGATCTGTCCTGGGCCCGGTCCTCTTTAATATGTTCATCAGGAACACAGGAGATGGAATCCAGGGCAGCTTGTGTCTGTTGGCAGATGATACTAAACTCTGTGGTAGATCTGAAAATGTGGAGGAGATAAGAGAATTGCAGAGAGAGCTGCAAGTCTGGAAAACTGGTCCAAAGTCTGGCAACTGAAATTCAATGCCAAGTGCAAAGTGATGCACTTAGAGGACAAAAACCCCAGAATGCCCAGCCTGGTGGCACTGAGGGTTGAGGCACTGGACGCCACACCTCGCACCATGCTGGCGACCCGGGTTCGGGAACGGACTCGGGACACTGAGGGTTGGCAGGGGAAGGAGAGGATTGAGCGTCCAGAGGACTGCTCTCCTCTCCTGGGGTGGGTTGCAGGGGTTGCCTTGCTCTGTAGCAGCCCCCCTATGGAGATCAGGAGCACTACATAAGCGGCGCTGTAGATGTGGACAGGAAAACGTGAAAATGGTACCCCTGCCGGCTGGATGACGGCAGCCCCACCTCCTCACACCACAAAGCCGGAAAACCCCCAAAGCTGCATAACCTCACCCAGCACAGAAGCAAGGGATTGCCCACAAGCACTCCAGTCTCCCCTATCGATGGCAGGCAGGCCCCCCCCACCCCACAAAGCGATATGTTCAGGTCAACCGGGCGGGTTGAGTAGCAGGACGGCAGAAGCAGTGGCGGGAAAAGGCTGGCCACCCGAAGGAGTGGGTGGCTGGGTGCAGTGAGGAGGGATAAAAATAACATGCAAAAAAAAAAAAATCTGAACAGAGTGTTGGATGGCAGGGGTTCAGCTGGATACATCATCAGAGGAAAGGGACCTAGGAGTCAACATCAGCGATTCCCTTAAACTAGCCAGTGTAACAAGGACTTCAGCAAGACTAAGCAGGATGCTAGGGTGCACTGGGAGCGGGTTTAACAGTAGGATACAGGAGGTAACGTTACCTCAGTACAGGTCACTGGTGAGGCCACACTTGGAATACTATGCCCAGTTCTGGAGTCCCCACCTAAAAAGGGACAAGCTAGAGATGGTAAAACGCAGGGTGACCAAGATGATTCAGTGCCAGGAAGGTAGATCCTATGAGGATCGGCTAAAGGCACTGAAAAGGTATTCACTCGAAACCAGACAAGAGAGGTGGGATATGACAGAAACCTTCAAGTTCCTGAAAGGAATAAGTAAGCTAAACTGTAAAGAGCTATTTACAAGGAACAGAGAAGCTAGGACAAAGGGTAACGAGTGGAGTTAGTGGGGCGAAAGGTTTAAAAAGGATGTGAGGAAATATTACTTTCAGCAAGAGTGGCTGAGTCACAGAATGGTCTGGGTGCCAGACGTATATATGGCTTCAGACAGTTGGGATTGAGCTAAGGAAACAGTAGCTACTCAACAGGATGAGAAAGAAACACAGACTAAAAAAGGTGCAATATGGTAAGGGTAGACCCCACAGAAACAACAGGTCCAAGGATATGATAGGGCAATACGGGCAGACTAAATGGACCATCGGTCTTTTTCTGCCCTCATCATCCATGTTTCTAATTTCCCATGGAACCCTGGCTGTCATTTCAGCTGCCTCCTCCTCTCGACTGATGCTGCTACATTTTTTTTTTTTCAAAGTGTTTTTTCTTGCCCCTGAGCCTAGTCGGCCTTCTCTGCCCTAGCACAAAGCCATCCGGCAGCCAAGACTCCTTTGGCACTCATCGGTCATGTTCCCCCATGGCTTGCCCTCCCCACGTGGTGGGGCCAGGAGAACCATCCTACCCCCCCATCACTATCCAGTTGTGCCAGGAGCACTGGGTGGCGGTGTGGGTCACAAGTGAGCCAGGCATCATCTGCCAGCTCTGTTTCCCTGCTTTTATCCCCCAGCCAGACAGGTACAGTAATGCTCCACGCACCATGCCGCCAGCCATCCCACACTGCTGGCACATCAACTGCCCTGCCCCCATGCTTCCACATGGCAAAAGCACTGCAACGGTGTGACAAGTCCCCCTACATGAGACAAGAGCCGTCCGGACACTCTGTCCTCTTCCCCTGGCTGACCCCCAGTTGCCTGGGTCCACTACCGAACCCAAGCTGCCGGTGTGGTGAGGTGTGGCATCCAGTGTCTCAACACACTGGGCCAGCCCATGCCTGCTGCACTTAAGATTGAGTGATATGAGCCGGCCTGGTGACACTGAGGGTTAAGGCACTGGACACCACACCTCGCGACATCTCGGTGACCTGGGTTCGGGAACGGACTCTGGTCAGCGGGGCAGGAGAGGCTTGAGCATCCAGAGGACTGCTGTCCTCTCCTGGGGGCGGGTGAGTTGCGTCTCCCACTGTTACTGTGGCTCCCAGTCGAGGCTGGGGGCATCGCATCATGCAGGAGTCTCGCTGAGGGAGTTTGGAGGCAGTGGCGGATGTCCTGCAGGTGGGTGCAGGAGCGTGCCTGCCGCACGATGGATGTCACTGCACGTCCGAGCCTCTGGGAACAAGGGAAAAAGGATCCTGGCACCTGGACAGGAGAAGGTGGGTCCAGTGGTCGGCCCCCACACCCTCAGCTGGGTCTGTCCCATCTGGTATCCATGTCTCCTCCACGGACCTCAAGTCGGGCAGGACATGGTTGCACCGAGGGACCTCACTGGAGAGAGGTCTAAGGGGCCAGTGTATGTGTATAAATAGAGTTCACACACACACAAAAAAAAAAAAAAGACTGAGTGATATGGGCTGCCTGTTGACCCAGTGGCAGTGTGCTGCACTGCTGGCCAAGAGACCTGCATTTGGGAGTGGACTGAAGCACTCAGTTAAGTAGCCAGGGCTGGGATATGGTGCCGCCCAACACAGGGAGGGCATGACCCCATGTCTGGCACCACAGTGACCTCTGTGGAGGGCCAGGGAGTTTGCTCCCCCCCAGGATACTGCTACAGTATCCAAGGTCACCAGTAGGCTGTGTGGCATCACCTAGTGGGTGGAGGACGAGATGAACAAAACAGGGAGAAAAACCCTGCCCCATCTCAATGATGGGCTGGTACAGTCAGATCCCATGCTACAGAGTCTGCCACTAAGATGTGGTCAGGTTAGAGGAAAGTGGAGTGTAAGGTATGGCTGGGTGGCTATGGCTACCCCCCCACCACCACCACCAAAGGAGGGACAAAGTGGAGTAGGCTGGAGCAGTAAACAGAAAAAAGGGATGGTGTGATAGGACACCTCGGTATGCAAACAGTTTGTGTTTTTATCAAATCAGGCCATACACTGGACACGGTACTGCTATAAATAAGAATTAATTCACATCAGGGCCTTTGGTATGACGGGCCTATAGGGCATTCAGTATAAACAACATGGGGGCGTGGCCTGGCATCTGATGGGAAAAGACACATAGCTACAGAGCTCTGACTATACCACTAAATTAAATATCAAATACATGCTTAAAGCTTGATTATTCTTCTGTCTCCAAACACGCTAGGCTACATTCTGATGATATTTTCTCTAACTCCTGCAAATCTGGAACGTCTAAGAAATGGGCAAGCCAAAGGAATCAGCAAAAACCTTATCAGATAAAACCTAAAGCCCAGCAGAAACAGGCAGCTGCGGACTCGGAGCGGCCAGCAACCTCCAGAAGAAGCAGGGGGGGCTGCCTTAACTCAGTACCTCCTGGGCGGCCATTTTGTGTCAGGTAAACAATGGATAGTTTGGACTTCATATGGAGCTACTGGAGGTCATGAGTTGAAGGCTCTTCTCTCCGCTATACAATCTTTAGATAAAAAGTGGAAGATTTCAATAACCGGACAGCTCTAATGGGTGGGTGGGGGGAATAATTTGCACAATAAGATGGGAAAAAACAGAAGAAGCAGTGGGAAAAGTAATGGTAACATGTACTGGCTTGGTTAAAGAAACTCGGTGTTAAGAGCTCACCTAGAACAATTAGAGAACTTTTCTTAAGCTGCTAATCTGAGGCTTTTAGGTGTCCCTGAAGCTACTGAGAGGGAAATCCCAAACTTTATCTGCAGAGCTGACTCCCAGGTGTAATAGCTCTGGACAAGGCCATTAATATAGAAAAGGCTTGCCAGATTAACCCACAGAGGCCAACATCGAAAGACAACACTCCCAGGACTGCTCTGATGGCAGCTGGCATCTCGGAGGAACGTGACGCTATTCTGCAGATAATAAAGAGTACTGGTGGCATCAAATGTTGGGACCTACATTTGAAATTATTCCCAGATCTAAGTTACAGTACCCAAATGTGTCCAAAGGAGTTTTGATGGTGTGAGATTGCTTCTGAGGGAACTTGGACTTAATCGTTATTTGCTACTCCCAGCCAGATTAAAAATCCATTATAGCCAGCTCCATGGCTCTGAGCAATGAGTGTTCGTTTGGCAAGATGGTGACCCAGGTTTGCGCCCCGAGCCTGGTCATCAGGAGTTAAGACTGGCAGGGAAGGAGTTTAGAGCATCCTATGAACGCTTCTCTCCCGGGAAAGGGGGTTGGGTCGGTCTCGGGTTGCTGTTGGCAGCTCCTCATGGTGGTTTGCGGTCGGCATTCTTGGTAGTGTGCGGCCTCGACATGCCGCTATATGCCCCTATCCCCAGGACACTGCCACGACCAGACAAACACATAGGTGGGTTGGGAAAGAAAACGAAAAATGCCAGCTCAGCTGACTAGATGAAGGCAGCCAGTCCCCTCGCTCGCCACGCAGCCCAGAAGTGTACGAGCCAATCCCTCATTGTGTGTGCACACCTGATGTCGAAGGAATGCCTCCAGGCAAAATCTCCTCTCCTGGTAGCCCTGCTCCGGGGAGGGGGGTGCACCCTACAAAGTGATACATTGGGTCAGCCGGAGCCACAGCACGGGGACGGCGAGAATGGTGATGGGGTAGTTGGTGGGTTGGGTAGTCCTAGGTGGCCCAAAGGATTGGCCAGCAGAGGGGACGGGGAGCATAGAGAAATAAAGCAAAAAAAAAATTCATATAGAGGGAGTCTCCAATCCAAGAAATGTGGGAAAACTCGCTGAAAAAAATCAGGAATAGAGTGCTCTGCAAGAGCGCTAATTTAAAAATCAGAGGCAGAAGACTGAATCTATACCAAGATTGTGCTGTAAGATCATTTTGCCTTAGTGGACTTGTGTGAACTTTTCATAATAATAGGCTGATAGTATTATTATTGTAACCCCCCTGCAAATGGGGGTTCCCAAAAGACTTCCAGGAGCTTGCTTGAATGCTCCAAGCCTGAATGGTGTTTGGCGTTTAAGCCATTTATCAGTGAGTGTTTTTAGAACCTCTGGTACTGTCTCTTTAAGAGCTGTCTGCTTGCAGACATAATTAGTTTATATGGGGGGACTGTGGGTTTCTCTGTTTGAGTACCACTCAAGCTGCTGCCAATTCACTCCATTTTTGCAGTCACTAGGAGTGCAAAGGGAACCAATCTGAAAGATGTAACTGTTTGCCAGAAACCATTTAGAGTGATAATGAAATTACAGTTTGTCTAACCTGCTTTCTTTTGCAGTCAGAACAGTGTCTGCCTAGTTCCCCATTCTGGTTTTGAACTGCTGAACTGGACCAATCAGTGTGGGGTAAGCTAGCTCTAAAATGGTGCCTTGGACGAATCAGAACTTGGACTCATAATCTGTGCCAGCCACAAGAGGATTGTATGGGCAGTGACTCTGGGAGATGTAGTTTAGACTTCAGTGCCTTTTTGGACCAACAGCAGCAGTCTATTGTGAGTGACAGCCAATCCAGTCAAGAACTGGGAGGAACTCAAAGAAGTGCCCGTTTTGTCGGTTGGAGTTTCAGTTGAGCTTTGGCAGTGAAGAAGGAAGGAGCCCTGTGCTTTTTCAGTGTGCAGTTTTAGTCAAAAACGTGTATAAGGCCCAGAGTTCCGGTCTGCAGCTTGTGTAACTGCTTGTTAGGACTGAATCCGTCCCTGTGAAAAGAATCAAGGATCTCTGAAGAGTAGAAACCAGGCTCACCCTGTAGAAGACTGGAGAAATTATTGAATTGCACCGGTCTGTCAGGAACTGAATCTGCTGTGTGTTCTCCCGGTATTGGCAGTAATTGCGATCGGATAGAGAAGCAGCCTGCCTGGTATAGTACTCTTTTTTTTTACCATATAAATGTGTGAAGAGTCTCTTGGAGCTCAGGAGTAGCCCTGCTGATATTGAAGGACCCTATCTTATTTGGAGGTCGTGAGTACTAATTCAGAATGTAGCTCCTGTTGAATTGCCACATTAACCAAATGGAATTACTGTACTGCTGACTGTTTAATTTTCCTTTCTCTGTGTGAAAGGGCCCCTACCAGCTGCCACGGTTTGGACTAGCCACTAGGGCTTGGGTACCCAGGGACAGTAACTGATAGGGATAGGCTGTGCACAGAGCCATAGGTAGATTATTAGAGTGATAAGCTAATTAACCTGATTTCCCCTGTCCTTGTTATATCCCCTAAATAAATCAGAGCTGCTTGTTTCAGCAAAGTTATACTGCCTGAGGTATTTGTCTATGTTAAAGTACTGTACTGTGATTGTTGCATTGTATCTCATTTCACAGGAGGTCCCAGTGCCGGAACCAGTCCTGGGGTAAGTGTATACTGTGAAGGTAATTCGTGATATATTGTGTGGGCCACTAGTGGGAAGAAAGGGGGTTGCAGTGTCCCAGAGGGCTGTGACCAAGTTAGTTTAACTATTGCAAACCCTGACCTCTGGGTGGAGGCACCGCCATTGGATCCAGGCCCCTCAACCTGTTAGTGGCAAATCAGGCAGGGTAGTAGCCCTGGGATAGCGCCATCTAGGGGTTACATCTTGGAGGCTCACCGCTGGGATTGTGTGTCCTCTAGTGGCCATATTTACTGAACCACTGTTAAAAAAAAAATGGGTACCCGACAGAAGTGGCTGTGCACCGCTGGTGGAGTGGTGTACTGGGGAGGAGATCGACCCCCAAAATGCTATGCTTATCCTGGACATCCCCTGGTATCAATACGGACACTGTGCAGAAGTACTTTCCAAGGTGGAAGGTTTACAAAACCCTGTGGTGGTGGGTCGGCATGCTAATCTGCTCACCCACACTTTCCTGGCCCTAGTAGAGTTTAAGGATCCCATAGATAGCTCCAAAGTGCCACAGACCATTACCCCAGAGGGAGCCCTCACTGCTTGGAGAGTGATAACTAAGGACAGTAAAGACCCGGGGGGGAATGAGCCCACACCACTATCTGAAACTTTTGAGGAGAAATTTGCTAAATGGTTGCTGGGGGAAGGGAAAACTGTGGAGGACTTGAAGAAACTATTCTTGCCACCTGGGGGTGTTCCTCCCCCAACACCCTCTCCCGCTCCAGTACCCATAATGGTGGCTGAACCAATGCAGACTCCTATTTCTGCACCTGCCATTAGTCACGACTCTTACCGAAGGTTTAGGATCTTCTCTGGCACCCTCCCACCCCCAAGGGAGGATGACTGGGAGACCTGGATAGACTATGTTGCCCCAAGTGCTAGAATGGCAATGCTCGGAAGAAGCGAAGAGGTTAGTGAGAGCCTCCGAGGTCCTGCCTGGCTACCATCCCTGCTAAACGGGCCAGTAACCTGAAGCGACTGCACAGGCCTATCTTGAGGCCTTGGAGAATGTGTAGGGAGCCCAGATTCTGATGAGGACCTATGGTGGAGAGTAAGAAATGCACAACAGTACCAAGGGAGTTGTTGTCTGTGTATGTCTCTCGGCTGGAAAAATTGTTGCAAGAATGCCTCAGAAAGGGTAGTCTGCCAGCGATTGAACTGGACCGAACCAGACTGGACAGAATCCTTAAGTCTGCCCCTTCTCAGAACTGCTGTTGCTTCAGTTACGCCTGGCAAATCGACTGGAATCCCCCCTCCTATGATGAGTTAATGAGAGAAATTCGAGGAGTTGAGAAAAGGCGACCTCGGGAGGTACCTGCACCAAGAGCTGTGGCTACGACCCGAGTGACTGAGGGTGACCCATCAAGTGAAGTTCAGGGGCAGAGGTTGACAGTCAATGAGTGCTCTGACAAGGAAAAAGATATGCCACAATGGGGCGAACTGTTGAGAGAGATCCGAGAATTCAAAACAGTCCCTTTATGAAGGCCACGCCTGCAAGTACAGACCCTGACCTATATCCGACTGCATCTGCTATGGGGTGAGGTACTCACCCATGTATCTCCTGCTGATAACAGCTCCAAACTCAATTCCTTGACCATGGAAGTGGAGAAACTGACGAGATGTCTCCAACTGCTTATCACGCCGCAGACAGAGATGGCACCAGGTTTCCAGTTAGTAATACCCGCGCCTCACTCCCAGTGTGGCGCCTCGCCAGCTCAAACTCCAGAAAGTATGTTTTGCTATAATTGTGGGAAAGATGGGCATCGAAAGGAATGCCAGTCCCCAAAAGACACTGACAAAGTTGCATATAGGCTACAAGGAGAGCTTCGGAGAACAAATCAGTGGTTAAGAGGTGCGACAATGATCCCAGTGAGGGCACCAAAAATGCTAATTCACGTCCTTTTGTGGCAAGGTCAGTTGCCCAGGCCCCCACTACCGCCTCTCCAGACTGGTCCAGAATAGTGGGTCCTCCATGGAGACCACTGTAAAGGTGAATGGAGTGTCTACAAGAGCTGTATTAGACAGTGGCTCCCAAGTGACAATTATGTTCCAGGATTGGTATCAGAAGCACTTGTCAGGCGTACCCTTACAACCATTAGAAGGACTGCATGTATGGGGGTTAAGTGAGAAAGGCCTACCCTATTCCGGTATATCCGAATTTGGCTGTCTTTCCCACCTCCGTGGCTGGAGTGGCCGAACAAGTAGAGACCCTAGCCTTAGTGTGTCCCCCACTGGACTGTATGATGGTGTCCCTTTGTTGATTGGAATAAATGCTCATATGTTGGAAGGCTGGCACAGTTGTGTTATGAAAAACAGGGGTCAAAGACTAGTAGAGCTTTAAGAGTTCGGCTTTAATTAAGAAGGCCTATGAGGCACAGAGAGATGCTGAAAAACAGAACCAGAGGAACGGTCGGAATTGTATGGAAGAAGGATCCTGAGTCTCTGATCCTGGCGCCAAATGCCCAGTGTACCTTACAGGGAGAGTCCGTATCAGAAAGGATGTTAAGAATAAAATATTAATGTTGGATGCACCAGGCGATGGAAAATTGCCAGAGGACTGCTGGTCAAGCCTAGTATTTTGCCCGCTAGAGCCCATGCTTATGCCAGAAGGGTAATGGTCCAAGTTCATAATGTGTCTGAAAGAGACATTCGAGTAAACAGAGGTTGCATCCTGGCTAATGTGCATTGTGCAGACACTGCAGTGCTACCAGCAGCAAGAGTTCAAGGAAGAATGACAGATAACTACTGACTTGTTTGATTTCGGCGACTCCCGCTGCCAGCTGAATGGAAAGTGAGGATCAGTGAGAAGCTTGCTCAGAGAGACCAGGTGTTTTCTTTAAAGCAATGGGATGTAGGATGCGTGCAAGGAGCTGAGCACAATATCCGGCTGCATGACGAAAGACCATTTATAGAGAGGTCTCGGCAGCCTGGCACCTGCTGACATAGATGATGTGAGGCGGCATCTGCAAGAGATGTTAGCTGCTGGTGTAATACAAGAATCCAGAAGCCCTTATGCTTCCCCATTGTGGTAGTGAGGAAAAAGAATGGAACAGTAAGGATGTGTGTGGATTATCGCACTTAAACCGGCGGACTATCCTGATCAGTACACAATGCCCGCATTCAGGATGCTTTGGACTGCCTAAGCAGGGAGCAAGTGGTTCTCTGTGCTGGATCTCCGCAGTGGGTACTACCAGATCCGATGGCCCCAGAGGACCGTGAGAAGACGGCCTTTATCTGTCCGCTTGGCTTATGAATTCATGAGGATGCCTCAAGGGATTTCAGGTGCCCCAGCCACTTTTCAACGATTGATGGAGCGTGCAGTGGGGACATGAACTTACTAGAGTGCCTGGTATACCTAGATGATGTTATTGTGTTTGGCAGCTCACTGGAGGAACATGAGAGCAGATTATTTAAGGTATTGGACCGACTGGAGGACTTTGGCCTTAAACTGTCCATTGATAAGTGTCAATTCTTTCAAACATCAGTAAAGTATGTGGGACACATAGTATCCACGAGGAATAGAGACCGACCCAAGTAAAGTTGAGGCCTTGACCACCTGGCCACAGCCAAAAATCTAAAGAACTGCAAAGATTCCCGGGATTCTGTGGTTATTATCAGTAGCTTCATCAAGGACTATTCAAGAGATCCGCCCTTTACTTAAACTTACTCAAGGGTATCCCCAACCCACAAAAATACCAAAAGTCAGCGTCCCTCAAGACTGAAAGAGTGTATTTTCATCCGAGTGAAGTATTTGGGGCCCATGGACTCCTGATTGTGAGACTGCTTTTCATGAGATCATATCAACTTACCCATGCTCCAGTGCTGGCTATGCCGATCCAAGAAAACCTTACGTCCTGCACACACTGATGCTAGCTTGCAAGGGTTGGGGGCTGTGTTGTACCAAGAGCACGAGAATGGCCTGAGACCAGTGGCTTTGCCAGTAGAAGCCTGACCCCATCCGAAAAGAACTATCCTGTACATAAGTTAGAGTTCCTAGCTTTGAAGTGGGCTATTGTTGACCAATTCCATGAGTACTTGTATGGGGCTAAAATACAAGTAAAACTGACAATAATCCTTTGACCTATGTGCAGACCTCAGCTAAGTTGGATGCCACTGGCCATAGGTGGCTTTCTGCATTATCTACATATGACTATGCTCTCGAATACCGAGCAGGTCTGAACCACATAGATGCTGATGCTCTCTCCGGAGGCCTGTTCCCAGAATGATTGGGTCCGATTGGCAGAACCTGACATTCGGGCACTCTGCCGAGATTTGACAGGGAGGAACAAATGTCCACGAGACGCAGTGGACTGCATGGTGGATTGCTTGGGACCCTCTGAGAATTGCATACCTGCCGCTTATTGCCACTTTTCTGCAATAGACATTGGTGCACCGCCTCAGCTGGACAATGACAGTATTCGGCGGGCTCAATCCCGCGATCCCATGATCAAAGCAGCTTTAGAAGCCCTCTATGCAGGAAAGATGTGTCCAAATTACGCTCCACTGATTTGAGAACTGCACTGTTATACAAGAAGGTCCTAAGTTGAAACTGATCAATAAACTGTTATACAGAGAAACAGTAGACAGAGGGACAAGTAGACAAACAACAACTGGTGCTGCCCACTGCCTTTCGAGACTCAGTACTGAGGTCCTTGCACAACCACATGGGGCACCTTGGTATAGACAGAACACTTGACTTGGTGAGATCCAGATTCTATTGGCCTAAGATGGGGGCTGATGTGGAGCAACACATTCGAACTGTGGTCGCTGCTTACAGAGGAAAGCTTTGCCCCAGAGGGCTGCCCCCTTGTTAACATCACCACCAGTGCACCCATGGAGCTGGTCTGTATTGATTTTCTGAGTTTGGAGTCAGATCAAAGAAATATCAGTAATGTGCTGGTGGTCACTGACCATTTCACGAGATATGCCCAAGCTTTCCCCACCAAAGACCAGAAAGCATCCACTGTGGCCAAAGTACTTATAGAAAACTTTTTGTTCACTATGGGGCTCCACAAAGATCCATTCTGATCAAGGGAGACTTTGAGAGTCGTCTGATCAAGAGATGCTTTCTCTGTGGGGAGTCGAAAGTCCAGAACCACTCCTTACCACCCCAGGGGACCCACAGCCTGAACGCTTCAACGCACTTTGCTAGATATGCTAGGCACCCTGCACCCAAAGGACAAGCCTAGATGGAGCCAACAAATTAGCACCCTGGTACATGCTTATAACTGCACCAAAGTGATGCCACTGGATTCTCCCCTACCGCCTGATGTTTGGAAGAAGCTCGACTACCAGTAGATGTGTGTTTGGGGTCTCTCCTGATGGGGTTCAAGCTGACAACTATTTACAGTATGTGCAAAGTTAAAGGCCCAGCTAACTCATGCGTACCAACTGGCTCAAACCATGGCTGCCAAAGAAATCTGGCCAACAAAGAAAGGTATGATAAAAGGTGAAAGCACAGGAACTCCAGGAGGGAGTTCGGTATTGCTAAGAAATCTGGGACTGCATGGCAAGCACAAGATTGCTGACAGATGGCACCATCTCCCTCACATTGTAGTGGGCAAACTAGATGATCTGCCAGTGTACAAAGTAAGGCCTGAGAATAATTCAAAAGATGTAAAACAATGCATAGAAATCATTTACTGCCCATTGGACAAATCTTAATTGAGTCTGAGCCCCTAGAAGATGCCCCTCTGGACCAGTGACTAGAGCTGCTGCTAAGAAAAGATCAAGAAAGTCTGCACCTACAGAAGCAAAGTTAAAGTGTTCCCTCACAAGTCCCAGTTGAGCATGACTGTCAGTCCATATCGGGAAGAAAGTGAGAGTGACTTTGAATACTATCCTTCTTACGAACTGAGTCAATTGTTTCGGGCAATCCCTAGTCAATACTCTGGAGATGAAGCTGGGCCTTCTGGACTGTCTAAGCCCCCAGCTTCATCCCTGGAGCCAATGCTCCCAGAAAGTGAAGTGCAAAAGCATCAGATCAGATGAAATGGAATCATTGTGCATGGTTGAACTGTTTGAGCTTTCAGGAGGAAAATGATAGATTAGGGCAGACTGGTGATACACCGAACAAGAAGAGTATTTGAGTGCCCTGACAGTCCACTGCCAGTGTCCGAAAGCTCTCCATCGAGCCAAATGTTGTGGACTCAGAAACTGTAACTCCTGGAGCTGAAAGTGCCCCAAGTTCTAGCCTCTCTACCCCCATGGAGACTCCTGACAAGTGAGGACAATGCTGAAATGAGGCTCAGAGTGCAGAGACTGTAACAGTTCCCCTAGAAAGACTGGTCGAGCTGTAAAGCCTGTGGTGCACCTCAGTTATGATTCCCTTGGGAGGCCTGTGGATTTGCCTCTCAATGTTGTCCATAAAGGAGTGTATGTGTCCCCGAGCTCATTGCCCAAACTGAGCGTCAGTGCTAACTCCAAGTTACTTGTGTTGCCCTCTAAGTATGGTGCCCTTGCCCCGTCCAGCCCCAAGGTAACTGATAGGGAAGGGCCCCCTCTCTTCAGGTTTCATGTACAAGAGGTAATAACTTGAGTTATGGTACAATGTGTATGTAATACTGTGTAAAGAGTGACGTACTGCAATATTTCAGAAATGTGTTCTTGGTAAAATGATATATTGACTGATGATTACACGTGTGAGCCTAATGCAAATGTATATGGTTGCAGTTGAAACTTATGGGGGTACTTGCTTGACGCGGACGTCAAGCTTTCCCAGGCCAGGAAGGGTGTAACCCCCCTGCAAATGGGGGTTCCCAAAAGACTTCCAGGAGCTTGCTTGAATGCTCCAAGCCTGAATGGTGTTTGGCGTTTAAGCCATTTATCAGTGAGTGTTTTTAGAACCTCTGGTACTGTCTCTTTAAGAGCTGTCTGCTTGCAGACATAATTAGTTTATATGGGGGGACTGTGGGTTTCTCTGTTTGAGTACCACTCAAGCTGCTGCCAATTCACTCCATTTTTGCAGTCACTAGGAGTGCAAAGGGAACCTATCTGAAAGATGTAACTGTTTGCCAGAAACCATTTAGAGTGATAATGAAATTACAGTTTGTCTAACCTGCTTTCTTTTGCAGTCAGAACAGTGTCTGCCTAGTTCCCCATTCTGGTTTTGAACTGCTGAACTGGACCAATCAGTGTGGGGTAAGCTAGCTCTAAAATGGTGCCTTGGACGAATCAGAACTTGGACTCATAATCTGAGCCAGCCACAAGAGGATTGTATGGGCAGTGACTCTGGGAGATGTAGTTTAGACTTCAGTGCCTTTTGGACCAACAGCAGCAGTCTATTGTGAGTGACAGCCAATCCAGTCAAGAACTGGGAGGAACTCAAAGGAAGTGCCGGTTTTGTCGGTTGGAGTTTCAGTTGAGCTTTGGCAGTGAAGAAGGAAGGAGCCCTGTGCTTTTCAGTGTGCAGTTTTAGTCAAAAACGTGTGTAAGGCCCAGAGTTCCGGTCTGCAGCTTGTGTAACTGCTTGTTAGGACTGAATCCGTCCTGTGAAAAGAATCAAAGGATCTCTGAAGAGTAGAAACCAGGCTCACCCTGTAGAAGACTGGAGAAATTATTGAATTGCCTCGGTCTGTCAGGAACTGAATCTGCTGTGTGTTCTCCGGGTATTGTGCAGTAATTGCGATTGGGATAGAGAAGCAGCCTGCCTGGTATAGTACTCTCTTTTTTTACCATATAAATGTGTGAAGAGTCTCTTGGAGCTCAGGAGTAGCCCTGCTGATATTGAAGGACCCTATCTTATTTGGAGGTCGTGAGTACTAATTCAGGGTCGCTCCTGTTGAATTACCACATTAAATCCAAATGGAATTACTGTACTGCTGACTGTTTAATTTTCCTTTTCTCTGTGTGAAAGGGCCCCTACCAGCTGCCACGGTTTGGACTAGCCACTAGGGCTTGGGTACCCAGGGACAGTAACTGATAGGGATAGGCCTGTGCACAGAGCCATAAATGAGATTATTAGAGTGATAAGCTAATTAACCTGATTTCCCCTGTCCTTGTTATATCCCCTAAATAAATCAGAGCTGCTTGTTTCAGCAAAGTTATACTGCCTGAGGTATTTGTCTATGTTAAAGTACTGTACTGTGATTGTTGCATTGTATCTCATTTCACAGGAGGTCCCAGTGCCGGAACCAGTCCTGGGGGTAAGTGTATACTGTGAAGGTAATTCTGATATATTGTGTGGGCCACTAGTGGGAAGAAAGGGGGGTTGCAGTGTCCCAGAGGGCTGTGACCAAGTTAGTTTAACTATTGCAAACCCTGACCTCTGGGTGGAGGCACCCGCCATTGGATCCAGGCCCCTCAACCTGTTAGTGGCAAATCAGGCAGGGGTAGTAGCCCCTGGGATAGCGCCATCTAGGGGTTACACTATATTATTGGAAATTCTTGGATATTGGTGGGATTTGGCTTTAACCAGGCTCAAATGGGTGTGTATAACTTTTTGTATGTATCTGGGGATACTTACGGCTGTAGAATCGCATGATAAAGATGGCGCCATAGGTGCCACTCTTCCCGGTGCAGCTCCCCCTTCCCCTTTTCTTTTTCAGTAGAGTTCGCACTGCTCAGGCAGTGCACAGCAGTGAGAGCTGGCTCACGTAATATGTGTGTGTTAAATAAAGTATGCACTGGATCACTAGCGACTCTAGTTTGCAGAATTTTAATGACAAAACTGTTGTTTGTGTTTTCAGTGATGGTTATTTGCTATTAGAAAACGAGATGTCATTAAGGGATAAAAGTAATGCGGTCATACTTAACTGCTCATATTTACGGCTTACAACAAGGCAATAGTCGATCTCTTTTACAACTTTAGCTGTGTAGCAAATACTTTTTATTTCTGAACTTCTGGAAAATTTCAGACACTAAGCCAATACTATAAGGTGGGAAACTTTCATGGAGGGACTTTCATACATGGATTTACATGCGCTCGTGCCTTGTGCCATCATTAGGCTTTGGTCATTTTTTGTTTCATTAAATGATTCAGTGTTGTAACAATGAAGGAGAGACATAACAGGCTTTTCCTTCTGTATAATTTTGATCCTATCCATGTATGTAATTAATTTCACCTCTATACTGGAGCTATTTTCTGTACTTTTTATTAATCTAATAAAAAGAATTTTAAAAATAAACAACATGGGGGCGGAACCACTCATTAACAGAACTCAGGAGATTCCCACTGACATGGGCTTCCTAAATTCATCAGCTAACACTCACACTGGGCAGTCCCCTATGTTGCACAGGATTTTAACAACAGAACCTGAAAATGTCTAATAGTTTCAGAGAAAGCACAAGTGGTGTGTGAAGTAAGCAAGCCTGGTTCAGTAAGGGTGATGTCACTACTGCAGCACTTAGTGTGGTTACTATACCAGCCAGCACAGTGATCAGCTCTGATACTGTGTAGTACGGAGATATGGAATGCCAACTTTTAAGAATCTTTGCGGGTGCTCATTGCCATAGGTAGTATTTTTTCCTGTGACCAGTTTCTCTAATAATCCTTTGCTGCAGGCTGTGCTTAAAATATTGAGGGTTTTTATTTCAACTTTGTGGGTGCTAGAGCACCCAAGCACCCATGGAGTCGGCTCCTGGGGGACCAGAAACAGAGAGGCGGGCCCGAGAACAGTGTTCATCAGTATGGCTCTGCAAGGACAAGGAAAAAACACAAAGTGTGTGGAACAGGGAGGGTGGAATAAAGGCAGGTCTAAGTCCTTGCCCACTCTGCAGGACAGGGGGTCAGTAGGTCACCACCACTGTGGGTAGGTTTGTAGTACTGTCTCAGCACTGCTGTCTATAGGTGGTGCTGTGAGTGGATATGTGTACTGTAGCCCAGACTTAACTGTCACCATTTACTGTATTAACTGTTCATATTTTCATGATCATCACAATTCTACAGGCTTTGATACTTCCTACTGTTCTTACATTATCTGCATGGCACTGCTTTTCTGTTTTTATTTCCTCACATACAACACTGTCCTCAGCTAGACTAACAGTGAAACATGCACTGGAGACGGTGGCAGTTGTGTGGCCATGCCCAAGGCAAGCTGAAAAGTCAGCAGTACTTAATTAGGACTAGGTGCTGCACTAGAAGAAACATCCTTTTTTTAAATGAGGATGGCACCCCTTCAGTTCATGTGTCCAGATGTTTAAATGTGTTTGCATGTTAATGCAGCTGCCAAGACAGTTGTAAGAGTGATCTCATGCACATTCTTAGGGTATAAGAACCACAAATCAAAGGTGAGCAGTTCTGATACATAGAAACAAAATTTGTCGGCGGACAAGGACTGCATGGCCCACCTAGTTTGCCCCACTTTTCCCTGCCTATCCTGCCATTGCAGACCCTTTCTGGTCTCTGGTCACCTCCCTCCCCCCCCACCACTATGATACTAGTTTTCTTTTATACCTATCTCATGCATGCCTAAAGCCCACCACTGTTTTCGCCCCCACTATGTCCTTTCTGAGGTGTGGTCTACAGAACTAGACACTACTCCAAGTGTGGTCTCACCAGTGACCGATACAGTGGCAACACCACCTCTCTCCTTCTGCTGGTGATATCGCTCCCTAGAAACCTCAGTATCCCACTGGCTTTCCCTACTGCTCTGTTGCATTGCTTTGCCACCTTAAGGTCATCCGTTACAATTACCCCTAGGCCCCTTTCCTGTTTAGTGACTGTCAATCCCCCAAATTCTATACTCTGTTCTGGGTTTCTGTGTCGAAAGTGCATGATTTTGCACCGAAACCCAGCTGCCATGCCTTTGACCTTTCCTTGAGATTTTCTGGGTCTCTATTCAGTCTCTCCACTCCCTCTGGCATGTTCACCCCATTGCAGATCTTGGTGTCACCTGCAAAGAGGCACACCTTCCCTTCAAGGTCTTCTGCAATGTCACTTACAAAGACATTAAAGAGGACTGGACCAAGTACTGAGCCCTGAGGAACACTGCTGGTCACTCTTCCTTCCCCCGAGTGAGTGCCGTTAACCATCACCCTCTGTCTCCTTATCAGTCAGCCAATTATGTACCCAGTGTACCACCTTGGTTCCCACCCCCAAGCTTCCAAATTCTTTTATGAGTCTCTTACATGGCACAATGTCGAAGGTCTTGCTGAAGTTTAAGTAGGCCAAGACCACCGCTTCCCCTGATCTATTCTCTTGTCACCCAGTCAAAGGAATCTATCAAGTTTGTCTAACATGATCTTCTCCTGTGAGTCGTGCTGCCTTGGGTCCTGAAACCCACTGGATGCAAGGCAGTCTACTAGTCTTTCCTGTGGAAGTGACTCCATTAGTTTCCCAACTGCCCGATGTTAGACTGATTGGCCTATAGTTGCCAGCCTCTTCCCTGCTACCACTCTCATGGAGCAGGACTCCATCTACCCTTCTCCAGTCCTCTGGGACCACCACAGTATCTGGATACCCTAAGACTGGAAGTGAGATCACTCTTACAGTTGTAACAGGGGTCTCAGTAACTGTATTAATGTTTTTTAACGTGATCAATCAATAACACATTACAATTTAAAAAAGGCCCCAGCGGTGCTCATTTCCAGGGCGGCTGTGAGAACTCTTCACAGAATAAGTGGCTCATGCACAGAGGAAAGGAGTACTCTGATTGGTCGGCAGTGCTCCCTCGATCTATAATTGTAGAAGTTATACAGAATCTTGCCAATGTGTTGCCGCTATGTTGGCTAGGAAGGACTCTAGCAAAAGGGGCTTTCAGTCTCAAAGAGATCTCTTCCTGGTTAAATTAAATCAAATAATTCATCTCTTTAGAAAGCTGACTGGACAGCCAATCATGTTCAGCTATTTTACATTTAAAGTGGACCTGTGGAGGCTGACAGGGAGGACTCAGAGCATCCTCTGGACATTCTGGCAGCTCCTGGTTATGACTAAGTGGCCCCCCAGGCCTGCAACAGAATACAGGAGACTAAGGGGAGGACAAGGAGGAAAGTTAAAAATACTGCACCAGTATACCAGATGACAACTATTTGGTCCACCTTATTCACGGGCCCCCAGCGCACCAGCTTAGGAGCCCCTCAGCCACATCCATGAGAGCTGTCCTCCTCCAGGTCGCAGAGAGGACCCTGGCTTGGACAAACGCAGAGAGGACCCTGGCTTGGACAAACGCAGAGAGGACCCTGGCTTGGACAAACGCAGAGAGGACCCTGGCTTGGACAAACCAGCACAGAGGAACAGGAAGCAAGAGGTGTTCAGGAGATCCACCTTGAAGACAACTGGAGGGAGGGCCCCTTGGCAGGGCCATACCACTCCAGGATATATGGCTGCAGGTCTGGGAAGGATTCCAAGCTGGCAGTGAGGGGTGAGTCTGGCAGCCAGCAGGGGCGGCACTAGAGACCTGAAGGAGTAGAATACTGGTGGGCATGATGGTAGATAAATACAGCAGGAAAAAAAAAAAAAATGACGACACATAGGGTGTAAGGCACAGGGTGCCTGAAAATAGGCAGGATTTGTCTAGTGCTCTTACCCGGTCAACAAAAACTAAATAAATAAAAAAGTTGTGAGAAACAACGCAGGTCATTCTCCCCATGTAAAGTGAAAGGATGCAATATGCAGTAACCCTGTAAAAATGTATTTGACTCTTTAGCTGACAATCAGCTTGTAGTTATCACTGGGTAGGTGGGTCAGGTCAGCAATTTGACCCCAACTGAAACGACCCTTTCAGGTACTCAGTGCAATCTGACCATGCTATGGACTGGAGGGACAATACTGTCATTCACATGCATAGTAAAGGGCAAGGCTGGGGTTCAGCACCCCACTGCCTGCAAATCTATGACAGCAACCTGAGGGTTTCTATCAATTCCACAAACCTGCAAATATCTTTATAACCAAAATGGGGTTCGGTCAGACTTTTTCATTAAACGGAGAATACATCTCTGTGGGTTTCTTTTTTTTATGTATTCATAAAACGACATTTTACAGGGCTAACAAGACCCCCCTTCCCCAAACAAACACAATACAATTGAAGTCTGTCTCATGCTGAGGGTATAAATCATTTTCTCCTGGGTCGGGCAGTAAGATTTTTGTACCTATGTTGTTAGGGGTTGTAACAGAAGATTTTATTTTTAAATTCAAAGTTATCTCCTTAGCCCTCTGACTCGGACCTCATTCAGCTACTTGCCAGCACCTCCTCCACCTGTCCATCAGGACCCCTCTTACCAGGGCTACTGAGACTCCTCAGGCCACCTGCAACCCACCACTGTGTTGCCCCCTCAGCTTGCAAACTCCCGAGGCAGGGCCTGCCATTCAGTTCCTTGGCAGCTACACCCCCATATCTGCAGCAAGAATGCTGTAGTGGCACTCAAACTCCGCACGGCAGTACAGTTCGAGGAATAATCCAGGAACAAGAATACAGCAAGAGCGCACTTGAAAGCTGTTGAAATGAATAAAGGAACCAAAAGTATAGCTCAGTGCTTCATTCTAGTGCTGCACAGGACAGGAGAGAACAGCAGGTCATTATCCCCAGTGCTTCACTTCAGTACAAACAGACTTCATCAGGCAGCAGGGAACTGCAAGTTGATGGTCCTTGTTAAAGTCACTAATGCCCTCCTAAATAAAAGAGTTAGTTAAACCTATCCTATGCCCCACCAGGCAACAGCTCTCAAGTGTGTCGCTGCTGTGTTCTTGTCCTCCTGCCTTATATCTAGCTGCTCAGTCTGGAAGTTAAGCCTGGGCATATAGTAGAAGCCATGGGGTGGTCAAGTCCAATACTAGACACGGGGCTGGCAGGGCTTCATCTGTCTGGCGAATGCCGATTTTTCCATTTCATCCTCCCTTGGAATGCCATCATAAAGTGACGAAAAGGGCAAGTAACACACACATGCGCAGTTCCTTCGGTCGTTGGCCATGCCCCAACTCTCCCTTGCATCTGCTGATCCAGCTGCATTGCCACCCAGCCTTCACTAGGTGGCAGTACAATGGTGGATTTAACTAGCCTCCCCCTGAGGGAGGAGAGCAGTCTGCTGGACACTCCATTCTACTCCCCAGGCTAGTCCCAAAACATTCAAGCTTGCTCCCGAACTCTGGTTGCTAGCGCCGTGAGAAATCGTGTTACTGCTTTATCAGTGGGCTGGCTTAATTATAAAAGAAATTTTGTTACACTTGCTGTAACTTCTTTTTCTGTTACCTTTAAATTTGTCAATGAGAATCACTTACAAAAATGATTGATGTCCCCAAACCATAAGTGATTCACACTGACAACGGGGAGTGACACAGAATAAAATTGTACTTTTTTTCCTAAATGATTTTTTTTTTTTTTTTGGTTTCCCTCAGGGAGCTCAGGAAGGTACTAGCTGCACCTCTGACAGTCCTAGTTAACAGATCACTGAAAACCGGAGTGGTTGCAGAGGACAGGAGGAGGGCAGATGTAGTCCCACTTCACAAATGTGGTAGCAGGGAAGAGGTTGGTAATTATATGCCAGTCAGCCTGACATAGGTGGTGGGAAAATTAATGGAAACGCTGCTGAAGGAAAGGATTTTGGGATATCTTGAATCCAATGGATTACAAGACCTGAGGCAGCATGGATTCACAGGGGGAGGTCGTGTCAAACAACTCTGATAGATTTCTTTGACTGCGTGACCAAGGAAATTAGATAAGGGAGTAGCGGTGGACATGGCCTTCCAAGATTTCAGTAAGGTGTTTGACACCGGTCCACATAGGAGATTAGTAAACAAGCTGAGTAGCTTAGGGGTAGGTAAAAGATGGTAAACTTTGTAAGAAATTGGTTAGGGGGATAAACGGCAGAGGGAGGTGGTAAATGTAGTTTGCTCCTAGGAAGGGAGGGTGACCAGTGGGGTGCCTCAGAGATCAGTTCTGGGACCGGTCCTCTTTAATGTCTATACAAGTGGCACTGCAGAGGAGCTGGAAGGGAAGGTATGCCTCTTTGCAGATGACACCAAGATCTGCAACAAGGTGGCCACTCCGGGAGGGGGGGCAATGGAAGGGATGAGCGGAGACCTGAGAAAACCCAAGGAGTGGTCAAGTGTATGGCAACTGTGTTTCAATGCAAAAAGGTGCAAAATAATGCCCTTAGGGCACAGAAACCTGGGCATGGAATACAAAAGGGGTGGAGCAGTACTGGCTACAACCAAGAAAAAGACCTTGGGTAAGCTTATCGAATGACGTAAAGGTGGTCAGGCAGTGCGACAAGACTAGTGGGATGCTGGGGTGCATAGAAGGGGTATCATCAGCAGAAAGAAGGAGGTGGGGTTGCCTCTGCAGGGACTGCTAGAAAGATCCCACCTAGAGTACTGTGTCCAGTTCTGGAGCTCACATCTCTGGAAGGACATGGACGGAGTGGAGGCGGTTCTGAGAAGGGCAACTAAAATGGTGCAGGGTTTGCATCAAAAGCCCTACGAGGAGAGACTAAAGGACCTCAATCTGTACACCCTGGAAGAGAGGAGGGAGAGGTGGGATAAAATAGAGACCTTTAAATACCTCACGGGGTAAAAATGTGCAGGAGGGAAGTATTTTTCAGGGAAAAAAAAGGTGCTCAAGAACAAAGGAACAGGCTATGAAGCTGGAGGGGGTAGATTCAGGAGAGATGTGAAGAAGTACTTCTTCACAGAACGAGTGGTGGATTCCTGGGACAGTCTTCCAGTGAAGGTGGGGGGGACAAAAACAATGATGGGGTTCAAGAATGCATGTTATAGGTACAAGGGAATCATGGGGAAAGGAAGAGGGGCAGGGAGAAAGAGCTATAGATCAAGCAGGGTCTGTGGTGAGAATGTAGGTCGGGAAAAAAGGGCAGTCTGGGTGGGCCAAGCGGCCCTCATCTGCCATCAGAGTCTATGTTTCCCACCTCCCCCCCAACATCTGGAGTCACTGCAGTGGTACCACTCCTCAGGTCAAGCAATCGGCGAGTGGCTATCTTTGGTGTGTTCTTTATACTCCCCTCCACGGGTGCCCAAATCAGTGCTGCCCAGCAACCCCCAACCCCACCCACACCATCTCTATCACTTACCCAACCTCCGTCACCTCGGTCCTACCCCTCCGAGGTGGGATGGGGGAGTTGGCCAGGCTCCCTTCAGACTACTCAGTTGCTAGAAGCGGGCAGGTAGTCAATGCATTGAGCCAGAAGGTACTACTGTACCTCACCCTGTTGCGCTGCAGCCTTTTCTCCATGTTTTTTGTTCCGCTCTCATGGAGACTCCAGGTCGAGCTTACTGATGGGCATGCTTACGCAAGACATGGCGATATCTCATCGAGCTGAGAAGAGTCTCCCCCCCTCCCCCTTCCACTCTCCGCCTGCACCACCACCCAGGAATGCCAGGTGGCAATCTCACAGCGGGAGAGGCTGCTCTCCCTCCCCTGAAAGAGTAATGTGCTCCGAGTCAGCACACTTTTTGTTGCCTTGGTGGTGCAGCTGGTAGTGCAACTGGAATGGTATTGCAGCTGGCCTAGGTTCAAGTCCCAGCTAGGGCACTTACTTCTTTCTCTCTCTCTCGTCTGTCTGTACACGTTCCATAAATATGCACACTGCACTCTTGTGATTGAAAATGTAATTATCTGTGCAGCCACAGGTTGTGCACTGCAGAAAGTGTAAGGTGCTCCGGGATGGCCAAGGTTCCAGTTGCCTTGGTGGCGCAGCTGGTAGTGCAACTGGAACGGTATTCCGGGCGGCGTGGGGTCAGTCCCAGCTGAGGCACTTACTTCTTTCTCTCTCTTCTGTTTGTATGTTCCATAAATATGCACACCACACTCTTGTGACTGAAAATGTAATTATCTGTGCAGCCCCAGGCTGTGCACTGGAGAAAGAGTAATGTGCTACAGGACAGCCCAGTTTCCAGTAGCCTCGGTGACGCAGCTGGTAGCACAACCGGAACAGCATTTAGGACAGCCTGGGTTCAAGTCTCAGCTGAGGCACTTACTTTTTTCTCTCTTTTGTGTTTGTATGTGTTCCCTCTTCAAGGACGTTTAACCTCCTCGCCCAGCCGGCCCTCTGACTCGGGCTAATTCCCAAACCCAAGTTACCAGTGTTGTGAGAGGTAGCAGTACCGCTGCACCGATGGGCCAGCCCTGCGAGTGGTTATCTTCATGACAGACTCCAGTGCTGCTCCTTGGTCAGCCAACAGGGGACTGCATGAACACAGACAGACTCACCCTCTCACTCCCCTGTAGTACAGCACCTCACCACCACAATGCACTCAGCTCCCCCCCAGCTAGTCTCAGTATGGAATTCTGGGGGTCACACCATAACCCTCACTCCTGGGTGCCACTGTGATGTGCTGCTGCCGCACCACTGGGCCAGTCCTTCAAATTGGACTCCTTGATCTTTTGGGTACCAGTAGACTGGAAACCTATGTGGGAGTCTGGATGGACAGCCTTTTACTGCTACAAAAAGATGTGGTCTGTTTGGTGAGTATGAAACATTTCTGCCAGCCCATCAGCCAAGAACCTTTCACTCACTGGGTTGGTGGAGGGCATGCACTCTATGAGGAGGGAGGGATGGACGGTTAGAGTTACATCATCACAATGTCCCCTATAGTCAAGCAATGAATATAACTACGTAGGGTCTTGGAGGGGACCATCGTCGGCAACATATAGAGGCAAAAAACTCTGTTTAATACATCAGTTAGGGTTGTTCCACAGCGACAAAAGTGAGGAAATTCGTTGTGGGGTTGAAACCCTTGGACCCCAGCCCACCCCAACCCGCATCGGGTGCGCATTGGGGTCGCCGGCCCCACTCTCAGCCTCTGAGGGGTCCAAAGGGGCTTTCAACCCTAACACCGAATTTCTCGCTTTTGTCGCTGTGGGAATAACCCTAACTGATGCATTAAACAGAGTTTTCTGCCTCTAATTTCCCTTCTTTTTGAGAATGATAACGAGAAATAGTGAATGTAATGCGGCAGCGGGGGCCCTGCGCTCTCACCACGTGATGTCTTGTCATACAGTAACACGGTGCCCGCAAACGCAAATGGTAATGCGCATGGTGACGCAAAGCGAAACAGAAAGAGAAACAGTTCTGTAGACACAAATGGTAAAAATAACGCAAACTCCAGCGCAAATGAAAACACAAAGGGTAACGCACATGGAGGCGTAGACGGGAACGGTAAGTGAAACGGGTACGGAAGCAGAAGTGGTAATGGTAACAGTAATGTAAGCGCACAGGCTGGTTTTCCCCAAAAGCTACATAGAGAAAGACAGTGAGTACAAAGAATGTATGCATAATAATGGGTCTCGGAGCAGAAAATGAGGAGTTGGAATACTAAATTGCTTGTATCTCAGGAACCGTATGACGTAGAAAAAAAATTTAAAAGTCGTATGATTTATGACTTTCCTGGCTAGTTTTGTACTTAGCTCCACTAGGGGGCTAAGCATTTTTCTGATGAAAAGTCTGTATCTTGCACCATTTCCGAGATAAGGGCCCTGAAAGGCGCAGCGAACGCCGTAATGTTATCCTATGGGAAAAAAAGAGAAGTTCGGAGTGCCATAACTTTGCCGCCCTGTAATACTTTTTCACCAAACTACCACAAGGCACATCTATGGGATGTTGGCTTTCTTCCCTCCAAATTTCAGTGTAAAGACCAAACCGTTATTTTGCAGCAGGGTCGCAAAGAATTACTGTCATGCAGCGGACACCGCAATGTTAGTTTATGGGAAACATAGTCAACTTCAGAGTACCATAACTTTGCAACCATGCAATATTTTGTCACCAAACCACCAAAAGGCACATCTGTGAGATGTTGGCTGCCTCCCCTTCAAATTTCAGCCCAAAAGACCAAACTGTTCATTTGCAGCAGGGTGGCAAAGAACTGCTGTCATTTTGGCCATAGTCTGAAATAGTAGTGTCGTGATTTTCGAAAACTTTCGCAAGCATTTGCGACACTTTCGTGAGTGCGACACTACTTTGCAACACTACTTTTTCCAGAAATTGAAAAAACATATTTCTAGGGTGTTTAACCTCAAAATAAAGACATGCCTAGCATCCTCAGGGTCCGACTAGGTAAACACAAAAAGAATTGTGTTGTTAGAGGGTCCCAAATTTAAATGGCAAGCATTTTTCTGATCACTAACTGAAAACAAAATGGCAGATTTGTGACACTACTAGGGCCATTTGCGACACTAAAAAGTGCATTTGCAACACTGTCGGACTTTTTGTTAACTTTTCCCATTGACTTATAATGGGAAATTGTTTTTTGAATAACTTTTGAACCGTTTAATATTTTTTCATGCAATCTTCAAAAGGCACATCGGGGACCCTGGCCGCACGCTCCCTGAAGTTTTCGGACCAGTCGCGCAAACCATGCGACCTGTAGGGACGAGCAAAGAATTCTAAAAAAGTGTAAACGCACACGAAGATCACGCTTAATAACTCCGCAGCCATATATCCAAGCAGTACAAAAGTTGGCAGATCCCAAGAAGTATGGTTCTTGATCGTGAATTCCAAATTTCAGGCAAATCTGTTGAATGGTTGCAAAGTTATTAAGGTGCAAACTTTTAGGTTTAACATGTAAATGGCTCCTCAACCCTAACTATAGTAGCTACACAAACATATATATATATATATATATATATATATATATATATATATATATATATATATGTATGTATGTATTACATACATTATAGGGGTGGGGTGGTGCCCCATATTGAGGGTTGAACAGGGGTTTCTATGTTAAACCTCAAATTTTGCACTTTAATATATTGGCAACTGTTCAATCAATTTGCACGAAAGTTTGCAAGCGCGGTTTCATGAAGCAGGTCTCTTGACATGCCAAGTTTTGTTCTGGTCGGATGTGTGGATTCCAAGATCCGGATAGTAAAAAAAAAAACTGCAGTCTTTGTTTTTTTTTTGTCATGGCCTTGCACACAGATGGTTTTGAATTTTGGTCTGGAATTTTCAGGGTAGAAAGGGCCTGGCCCACAGATGAGCCTTTCGCTGGTTTGGTGAAAAAGTAGTAATCTGTTCCAAAGTTATTCAATTTTAAAGTTCTGGTTTCTGAACATGCTCAGTACAGTCTTTTGGATAGCTCCCTGGAATGAAAAAAGATTTTGGTCTGAACGAAAAAGGATCCTTTTTCATTGAGTCCCTGGTGTCTAGTGGCACAGCCGCACATCACCCTCCGACTGCCATCCATGTATTTTTTTTTTCCCCCCTGGTGTCTAGTTGCACCCCCCCCGACCACTGTCCCCATAATTATGTATTTTATTCCTGGTGTCTAGTGGAGCCCCCACCCTCCGTTTGCCATCCCCATAATGTGAATATTTATCCCTGATGTCTAGTGCCCCCCCCAACCCTCCGTTTGCAGTCCCTGTAATTACAGCATTTATCCCTGGTGTCTGGTGGTGCCCCTACCCTCCAATCGCTGTCCCCATAATTATGTATTTTATCCCTGGTATCTAGTGGCGCACCTCCACCCTCCGTCTGCCATCTCCCAAATTTTAATGTTTATCCCTGGTGTCTACTGGCACCCTCCATCCTCTGTTCACCATCCCCATAATTATAGCATTTATCTCTGATGTCTAGTGGCGTCCCCCCAACCCCACCCTCCATTTTGCCGTCCCATAATTGTAAGATTGATCCCTGGTGTCTAGTGGTGCTCCACACCCTCTGGTTACTATTCCAGTAATTGTAAGATTGACCTCTGGTATCTAGTGGTGCTCCACATCCTCTGTTTACTGTTCCAGTAATTGTAAGATTGACCCCTGGTATCTAGTGGTGCTCCACACCCTCTGTTTACTGTTCCGGTAATTGTAAGATTGATCCCTGGTGTCTAGTGGTGCTCCACACCCTCTGTTTACTGTCCCGGTAATTGTAAGATTGATCCCTGGTATCTAGTGGTGCTCCACACCCTGTGTTTACTGTCCCGGTAATTGTAAGATTGATCCCTGGTATCTAGTGGTGCTCCACACCCTGTGTTTACTGTCCCGGTAATTGTAAGATTGATCCCTGGTGTCTAGTGGTGCTCCACACCCTCTGTTTGCTGTCCAGTAATTGTAAGATTGATCCCTGGTGTCTAGTGGCCCCCCCCCATTCGCCATGTCCATAATTGTAAGATTGACCCTGGTGTCTAGTGGTGCTCCACACCTCTGGGTACTGTCCCGGTAATTGTAAGATTGATCCCTGGTATCTAGTGGTGCTCCACACCCTGTGTTTACTGTCCCGGTAATTGTAAGATTGATCCCTGGTGTCTAGTGGTGCTCCACACCTCTGTTTGCTGTCCGGTAATTGTAAGATTGATCCCTGGTGTCTAGTGGCCCACCCCCACCCCCATTCGCCATGTCCATAATTGTAAGATTGACCCTGGTATCTAGTGGTGCTCCACACCTCTGTTTGCTGTCCGGTAATTATAAGATTGATCCCTGCTGTCTAGTGGTGCTCCACACCCTCTGTTTGCTGTCCTGGTAATTGTAAGATTGACCCCTGGTATCTAGTGGTGCTCCACATCCTCTGTTTGCTGTCCCAGTAATTGTAAGATTGATCCCTGGTGTCTAGTGCCCCCCCCATTCGCCATGTCCATAATTGTAAGATTGATCCCTGGTGTCTAGTGGTGCTCCACACCTCGGTTTACTGTTCCAGTAATTGTAAGATTGATCCCTGGTGTCTAGTGGTGCTCCACAACCTTTGTTTGCTGTCCCGGTAATTGTAAGATTGATTCTTGGTGTCTAGTGGTGCTCCACATCCTCTGTTTGCTGTCCTGGTAACTGTAAGATTGATCCCTGGTATCTAGTAGTGTTCCACATCCTCTGTTTGCTGTCCTGGTAATTGTAAGATTGATCCCTGGTGTCTAGTGCCCCCTCCCCCCCCCCATTCGCCATGTCCATAATTGTAAGATTGATCCCTGGTGTCTAGTGGTGCTCCACACCCTCTGGTTACTGTCCCGGTAATTGTAAGATTGATCCCTGGTGTCTAGTGGTGCTCCACACCCTGTGTTTACTGTCCCGGTAATTGTAAGATTGATCCCTGGTGTCTAGTGGTGCTCCACATCCTCTGTTTGCTGTCCTGGTAACTGTAAGATTGATCCCTGGTATCTAGTGGTGCTCCACACCCTCTGTTTACTGTCCCGGTAATTGTAAGATTGATCCCTGGTGTCTAGTGGTGCTCCACACCCTCTGTTTGCTGTCCCAGTAATTGTAAGATTGATCCCTGGTGTCTAGTGCCCCCTCCCCCCATTCGCAATGTCCATAATTGTAAGATTGATCCCTGGTGTCTAGTGGTGCTCCACACCCTCTGTTTACTGTCCCGGTAATTGTAAGATTGATCCCTGGTGTCTAGTGGTGCTCCACACCCTCTGTTTGCTGTCCCAGTAATTGTAAGATTGATCCCTGGTGTCTAGTGCCCCCTTCCCCCATTCGCAATGTCCATAATTGTAAGATTGATCCCTGGTGTCTAGTGGTGCTCCACACCTCTGTTTGCTGTCCCAGTAATTGTAAGATTGATCACTGGTGTCTAGTGGTACCTCCCCAATGTCCATAATTGTAAGATTGATCCTGGTGTCTAGTGGTGCTCCACACCTCTGTTTGTAGTCAGTGTATTGTAAGATTGATCCCTGGTGTCTAGTGGTGCTCCACACCTCTGTTTGCTGTCCTGGTAATTGTAAGATTTGATTCTTGGTATCTAGTGCCCCCCATTCTCCATGTCCATAATTGTAAGATTGATCCCTGGTATCTAGTGGTGCTCCACACCCTCTGTTTGCTGTCCCAGTAATTGTAAGATTGATCCCTGGTGTCTAGTGGTGATCCACACCCTCTGTTTGCTGTCCCGGTAATTGTAAGATTGATCCTGGTGTCTAGTGGTGCTCCACACCTGTGTTTGCTATCCCGGTAATTGTAAGATTGATCCCTGGTGTCTAGTGGCACCCCCAAAACACACACCAATCGCTGTAGGGTCTGGAATAAAGAAACGGTCCCTCTATGTCTTTTTTTTTTTTTTTTCAGGTTAAAAAAAGTCTCTCACCAATCCAATCCAACCCCCCATTCCCAACTTCCCACTCAGCACCCACCGCTCCGCACCCTCCAACACCCCACACACACACTCTCGTCACTCATCTGAACAAGTCCCAGCATGAAGATCCACTCTCCACTCAAAGACGCACTGTTGCTGGAACCTACGACTGCTATGTGAGAAAGTAAAGTAAATGTGGTTCAATGTATTTCAATGGGGTTTTCGACTCTGGTGCATAACTTTGACATTTTTGCATATTCTGACACCAAATTTTCAACATGGCCTTTCTGAGACCTCGTCTCATGAACAATGTCAGTGAAATTACACAAATCTGGCCTGAAAGGTGATTTCGCAGTCGCTTGGCAAAATCACCTTTCAGGCGGGATCTGAAAATTTTCACCACCACTGTTCATTATTTATTATTTACTTATTTGCTTTTGTTAACCAGGTAAGCACACTAGACAGCCAAGTGTCTATTTTCAGGTGCGTCCCAGGAGATTACATAGTACAAGCAGAAACAACAGTCATATACATTACAAAGTGAAGGCAGAAACAGCAGTCATATACAGGATACATGAATAGGAACAGCCATACCAGCAACTAGGTACGGGTAGTAGGCTTCTCAACTAGACATTTCATGGCAGTGTGGTCAATAGAAACAGAAACAGATCGTACAAATACACATTACATGGAGCCAACACATATAATACAAATAATATCAAAGAGATAGTCTAGAATATTGTACATACAGTATCAGGAGACTCATGGCCTCATCAGACACTGGGAGTCAGAGACTCACCAGCCAGTGGAGTCCGGGCCCCATAGCACAGGACACATCAGTTAAAAAAAAAAGGGGGGGGTTCTTAGGTACAGAGACAGGAGGAGGCAGTTTTCAGGAAGCCCCATAAAGAGGATCTAAAGCAGGGATTGGATAGTGAGGAGCGAATATGAACAGGGAGGGAGTTCCACAGTCTGGGAGCGTAGACGGCAAATGCCCGATCCCCCATTTGGGTACGAGTTTTGGAAACCAGGAGGACCTGAGAGTCACTGGATCTTAACTGGCAAGGGGAGCTTGCAGGCTTGAGAGATTTAGCGGGGGTTGGCAGTTCTGACAGTATTGTTTATGAAGTTGTCAATGACAAAGGTGTAATGTTTGTCAAGGGATAGCCATTCCAGCCTGGTGTACAGCTCGCAGTGATCCATGAGGCAGAGAGGGCAAAGCAGCATATGTTATTATATGCAGTGTCCCACTTTGAGAGACGGGTTTTTGGGACCTAGGCAAAGGAGACAAGTCCGTAACAGAGCGTGGGGAGAAGAACCCCCTTTGCTAGGGCAAGTTGTGTAGCTGAGGTGAGACAACTTTTGGCTCTGTATGCCATGCCTAGTTTGCAGTTGGCAGCCTTGCATATACTGCAGATATGCAGAGAGAGGTCAAGTTGAGGGACAAGGGTTACCCCCAGGTACTTGAAGGAGTCCGCAACCTGCAGGAGGGACCCATCAACTCCAGTGATTTTTAGTGTAGTAGGGCATAGGAAGGGTATGTTGAAAATCTGTGGTCAAAAAAAGGTTTTATGTGGATCCACTGAAATTTAGTGACACTCCCTCGTAACTTTCATGATTTTAAATATTTTAATCCCAAATTTTCAACATAGCTATTTCTCTACATCACCTCATGAAAATGACAGCTGTCATTTTTCAAATCTTGGCCAAAATGTATTTTTGCACCTCTGGTGCAGAATGACATTGCAATGGCATGGAATGACATTTCGATAGGAATTTAAAATGTTTTTGTACCAATGTCATGAGGTGTAGTAATAAGAAGGCTCCAGGCCTGCACTTTCACATAAACATACATATATGCATCCATGGAGGGGTTGGAAGCGCAGGGGCCAGAGGGCCCTGCGCTCCCACAGGCAAATACAGATACGATTATACTATCTCAAAAAGTGAGGAAATTCTTTGCAAAAAAAAATTGCGTTTATGCAACATTTAGGATTCATGCTAAAGTGACAAAAGTAGGGAAATGTGGTTTTAGGGTTGCTAACCCTAAAACCCCAACACCAACCCATAAACAAATGAGGTGCAGTCTTCCTTGGGTTGTCAGCAGCTCACCCCAGCGAGTTTAGGGTTGACAACCCCAAGGAAGACAGTACCCTGATTTGTTTACAGTATGGGGGTTTTAGGTTGAAACCCTAAAACCACATTTCCCCACTTTTGTCGCTTTAGCCTGAACGCTAAATGCTGCATTAACCTAATTTTTTTGCGAAGACTGTACATATCATTGCAAAAAACTCTATCAATGTACCAGTCAGGGATCAGAGTATATCGACAAAGGTAGGGAAATGTGGTGATAGGGTTCCCAACCCTAACACCCCACTACCTCTGCAGGCAGCAAAAGGAAACAACATTAGGGTTTTACCTCTCGTGAGTCTTTGCAAATCAGGGCTGGGGTCTTCCATGTGGTTGTCAACCCTAACACACACCCCATTCCATCCCCAAATAAGCTGAGATGTGCAGACTATATGACAATGGGGAGGGTAAGCATTAAGGTTGACAACCCCAAGGAAGACTCCAGCCCTGATTTGTGAAGACTCACGAGAGGCAAAACCCTAATGTTTTTTCCTTTTGTTGCCTGCGGGGGGTGGGGTGGAGTGTTAGGGTTGGAACCCTAACACCACATTTTTCCTACTTTTGTCGGTGTAATCGGAACCCTAACTGGTGCATTAACAGTTTTTTTTTTTTTTTTTTACAGTGAACTTCCTTACTTTTTGAGATTGTATAATCTTATCCTCAGGACCTGCATGAACACACCCATTTGAGTAGGGAAGCACAGGGCCTTCCATCCTTCCACAGATGCAGTCATCCATCTGCCTAGAAAAGTGTAGGGCCCTCCATCTCTCCATAGATATAGTGCAAAAAACACAAGAAAGTTGCAATGTTATGCTATGCTAATTTATGGGTTTTTTTCTTCATTTTTATGGTTTTGTATATGCCTCCTACATTTTGGGGGGGGGTGTTATGTGTTAGTCTTACAGTACTCATTGAGGCCTTTGTTTTGATATATAGGTTGTCCTTTAACTCCAAATACTGATAGAGTTATGCCTTGTGAAAGTTGAAATGTGAAAAAAAAATACAAATCATTTTTTCGTATGAAGGAATATTTTTTTTCCAGAGAATGAAAAAAATTCATGGAAAAAGAAACCTTCATATGAAAAAAGAATTAAAAAAAACAAACACTAAGACCATATTCTCTTTTTGTATGAATGGATCTTTTTTTGTGAGACTGAAAAAAGCTCACAAAAAAGAATCCTTCATACAAAAAAAGAATGTGAAAAAAAGCTAAGTCCAAATTATTTTTTCATATGAAGGGATCTTTTTTCGTGAGATTGTGTTGTTGACATGAAAAAAGATCCCTTCATATGGAAAAAGAATGTGAAAAAACTAAGTCAAAATTATTTTTTTGTATGAAGATAATCTTTTTTTTGTATGGGCCTATTCTTTTTTTGTATGGCCATACAAAAAAAAAAGAAAATTGGGTCACGAAAAACTATTTTAAAATGTGTTAAAAACATATTTCTAGGTGATTTAAAAAAAAATAACTGCAGAATCCACCTAAGGGGGTCCCAGTAAACAAGATACATGTGTTGGCATCTCTGCAGGATATCATTTTCATTGGTTTTTGGGGAAAAAAAAAAACTGGGGGGGGGGGGTGGAAGCAATATGAAAAAATAATTTCTCACAAAAAAAAAGATTACTCCATACAAAAAAAACACCAAAATAATCTTTTTTTCATATGGACCAAATTTTTTTTTGTAACTAACAGCCATCCAAAAGACTACATTGAGCATGCTCTGAACCAACATTTAAGATCCTCATAATTTTGGAACAGATTAATATTTTTTCCACCAAACCAGTGGAAGGCATCACTCTGGCCCAAGCCCTTTCTACCCTGAAAATTTCGGATCAAAATTCTAACGCGTCTGGGTGCTAGGCGAGGACGACAAAAATAAAAAAGGCAAAAAAACCCTATTTTTTCACTCTCAAGATCTCAGAATCCATGCAGCCAACCGAAACAAAACTTGGCAAGTCAAGAGATCTTGCCCCTGAGAATGTGTATGCAAAATTTTGGGTTAATCCATTGAACGGTCATGAAATTATTAAAGTGTAAAGTTTCGGGTTCAACATTAAACAGCCTACTCAAGCCTAACTAGAGTGGCGCTACTGCACCACTGTAATATATAAGGGATATGCAGAGGGGACCTGTTGGATAAATGTATTATCTATTCAAGTGCCGTTTGACCTCCGTAACCTCACAAGTGGTGTAAGCCATGAGTGAGGTGTCCCGAGGTCAAACAGTGTGAGTATAGATAAATAATTTATCCAACAGGGTTCCCTCTGTGCGTATTTAATTTATTTACAAAATCACTAATTCTGATGCAGCCACATTTTTTAATTGTTTTATGATTTTTTGTTTTAAAAAGAAATTTATATGGATTTTTTTGTGATTGTCATGAGTTTATGCGCTTTATTGTTAGGTTGCTATGTGGATGCTAGGGACACTTTAATGTCCCAACGTTCCTGATGTGTTATCTGATAGATGCATTGAGTGTTTTATGAATAATTATCTAAGAAAAATGGCATCCTGTGTTTGCGAGTGGCCAGGAAGGTATTTTATTTTGTTAATATGTTAAAACATCTGCCTCAAGCATTGGTAGTACTGCAGTCTTTTTATGCTTAAAATAAAAGAATTGTTTCTTTTTTTGTTTGTGTCAGTATTTCCTTAGTGGTGGTTGAGGTAGCATAGCACAGTGGTTTAAGGCTCTGAGCTGCAAATCTGGAGACCTGGGTTTGAATCCCACAGCCCCCCCCTTGCATACTGTGTGACCCTGAGTGAGTCACTTAACTTCCCTGTGCTCCCAGGTTACACCTGTAAACAAGCTATCAACTTAGTGTGTCTTACCTGGTTAAACAATTGGGGAGATAAGTGAGCATGAGTGGTGGTGGAGTGGTGGCAGCTGAAGTGAGGGAGCACAGTGTACTTTACTTTTTTACAGCACCATTTTGGTATTATTTGTTTTAAAACAAAATTGCAATAGTTTTTTATTGTCCTTGTGCCATGGTTTCGTTGCTGGTGGAACAGGCGTGGAATGACTAATGTCGGGTCTGTAGCAGCGATGGAGTGCGTCCGGCTTCAGTTTCAGTTTGAAAGAGAAAAAAATAAACTGCAGCCCAGCTGTTTCAGGATCAGTGGGTTATGTCTGCTTGGTGGCTTTTGTTTATAGAACTTTTTTTTTTTTTTTTTTTAACTATATGGATCTCTTTTTCATTGGGAAGTTTTAGTGTTCTAAGCTGATTTTGTGTGACTTGCATTTGGCAGTGCAAGCTGGGAGAGACCAGCACTTGGCAGTGTGCGAGATGGAGGATGAGAGACAGGGAGTAGGAGCTGGGAGAGCAGGTTAAAAAAACTTTTTTTTTAAATTTCTCAGACTGCCTTCGGATTGTAAGGAAGTAGCAAGATCACACAACCTTGGAGAAGTTGTTGAGTGGGCAGCAGTTTTAGTTTATTACGTGGCTGGTATCAGGGAGAGGTTTCTGCAGGGGAGCAAACCTGTCGGCACAGTGGCCAGCTGCGATGCAAGTGACCAAGGTTCGGGAATGGACTTAGGATGTCGGAGGGCTGGTCAGGGGAGAAGGATCGAGCGTCCTAGGGACTGTTCTCCTTTTCCAGGGGAAGGGAGAGTTGCGTGTCCGGCAAGCTATGGACCCTTGGCAGAGGCTGAGGGAGCCACAGTGCCGGTGCCATATCGTTGGGAGGGGCGGAGTGGATGCCGGTTGTCATTGCACATCCCTGCCCCTGATACAGCCTATAAAAATGCCGGCCCCGCGCATGAAGTTCTACCCTGCCGCCACTGCTTACCATGTCCACCAGGCAGGGCCCCACTCCTGGGGCTCCACCCTTGGGGTAAGCCAGGGTAACCTACCGTTAACCTGGGCAGGGGGCGCCCACCTGGCAGCCCCGCTCAGGAGGGTAAGCCTGGGCATGGGGTGGCGGCGGGCAAGGCGATGAGAAGATACCTAGGGGGTTAGGGGAACGAAAAAAAAAAAAAAAGGTTTCTGCAGGGGGGAACTCAACATTAAAAAGCAGTGCTTGCCATTCAGAACTATGGTCACTGAACCAAGAATAGCAGCTTTGTAAGCAATGGTCAATAAAAACTGGTTGGGCTATAGTTTTGTGTGTTAGAAGACAGAGTGCGGGTGCAGTTTGCGAGGGGAAAGAAATAATAAGTTGTACAGTGTAGTAGGTTATGGAGTGAGCATTATTGATGTAAGGGTAGAATGAGAAAGCAGCAGAAAGTTTTTTTTTTTTGTTTGTTTGAATTTACTATGCTTTTCTGCATCCTTGCCTGGTGGTGATCATCCTTCTTCTCCCTCCCAGCTCCATCACCCTCTGTCCTCGGGACTTACACTTCCAACACATCAGTGCCCCACAGATTACCCCCCATGGTGGAGCTTTCTGGGTTCTCCAAGCCCGGTGCGAGTTACAGCTGGGTTGTGGTCGGGAGCCCAGTGAGTGGTGTGAAGACTGCAGGAGAAGGCTTCACTCTGCTGCAGATCTGGGAGGTACTTTTTGGCTCTGGTCCCCTCCCTGTGGGCTAGGACCCAGTGGATGGTGGTAGGCAAGCATGCAGCTGTCTGGGTCAGGAAGCATTTGCTCTCCCTTCACAGCTCTGCTGCACAGCCTCCCTCTGGTCACCTAGGTGGTAGCAGCATAACGAAGCAGGCATCCCACCCTCCCCAGAAGAGGAGAGAGTCCTCTGGGTTGCTCAAACCTCCTCCCCCAGCCAGCCCGACAACCCGGGCTCATTCTCAAACGGCAGCTCTACCACTGCACCGATGGGCCAGCTGCAGACTTTTTATGTGCTGGTTGGTGAAAGGGTGAACATGGAGAGTGACTGTAGAACTGAAGTGGCTGTTAGGATAGTGCAGGTTGTGAAGACAAGGAAGGCTTGGTAAAGTAGTGCTGGTCGGCAGGCTGGCAGGGAGACTGTCTCATGACGTAGTAACTATGTACATAAATAGAGGATGACATAGTAACTACATGTATAAATATAAGATTCCACAATTACTCAGATAAACAGATTTATCACACTCCATTTATGTCCACCCCATTACATTAAATAACAGATAATCCATTACAGGGCATGCGGTTGTGCTCAGATATATGCATGCCTTGGTGTGTGTGTGTTGTGAGGTATGAGGCCGCAAGCCAAATGTGTTCAACCACCCAAGGCGTGCTTATATCAGAGCATGACTGCATGCCCTGTAGTGGATTACTAGTCTTCTAAAATGGCCAAAACTATTTTGGATGGGAGGTGAAAAACAAAAAAAGTACAGGTGTGTGGTTGTTGTGGGACAATGCACAGGTTCAGACAAAACCTACTTTCAGGCCATATGTTTATCTCAGAGTGCTTAAAATATGCATAACT
The DNA here is from genome assembly GCA_016271365.2 of Neoceratodus forsteri. Classification (NCBI taxonomy): domain Eukaryota; kingdom Metazoa; phylum Chordata; order Ceratodontiformes; family Ceratodontidae; genus Neoceratodus; species Neoceratodus forsteri. Next base: position 132,782,496 of record JADMNL010000031.1, on the reverse strand, counting down.
GGTGCAAGCACGAAGTTCATATCAGTTCAGGGCCACCTTGCTCAAACATGCATTCTCTTGTCCTCAGCAACACACTGAGGCATCAGGCAGGCGGAATTGTGGACGAGCAACAGGGTAAGAAACTCAGAATGAGAAAAATCACATTTTGATTGAAGAAACAGCAAACTAATGCACACGGCAAAATGGGCAGTCAATAAGCATGTAGGTCTTTGACAGACACACTGGTCACAGAGAACCAAGAGTAAATACTAAATAAAGCTGACAGTACCTCAATGTGAACAGAAAATGCAGCCCCCACCCCCCAAAAAAACAGGGTGCTACTTTTCCAGCTTTAGCAATTTTTTTTCGTTAATAGTTTTTATTAGATTTTAGTTATGCATACATACAAGCAATTTATTTTAAAAACACAATAATAAATATAAACAATTTATGCATATTTTAACATCATTTCATCAGAGAGATTAAAATACGAGACAATATTTAAAGTATCTGTATGCACCAAGTTCCATCATCATAGCACACATTCAGAATGCACATGTAACTGTTGCACCCTCTATGTCCAACAATGACACAGTGAATAACAGCAATTGTAACATGGCATTAATCATGTAGGGCAAATTGGGAGCTGCGATAGGTGCAACAGGGTCATGGAACCGGAACCGGAGCGGGCATTAACCCAGCTTATATGCCTTGCCTGCTTCAGCAGTACCGCGAGCAGCCAGAGCCCCAGGTTAGCAGCACTGGACACAGCAGGGGAGCGAGTGTTACAGGGGCAAGAGTGGCGCAGCGATGGGGAGACCAGCTAGATGCCGACGGAAACCGGGAGGGGGGACAAGAACAGGGTGCACAGAGCAGAGATAGCATGCGGGAGACAGATAGGGATGCCGACAGCGGGACTCAGAGAGAGGGAAGGGACGGACCGGAGGCCCAGGCAAATTTGCATTCAGACGCACACCGCGGGGAGTGAGCAGCACAGCGGAGACCTCCGGTGCCGGGTATGAAGAAAATACCCGCGCAGATCGACAGAAGCACCGGACTGTGATGTCAGCTGAACTGTCTTGTGTACTTAAATCCAGTAAATATGTTGACCGCAACAGTAAGTAAATGTTGGTTTCAATGAAGATTTCAAAGTGCAGTACAAATGTGTCCTCACAGCTCCAACTCCCGTGTTATGTCCCAACGCACAGTAGACAGGCTCCTGGCGACTCCATTATCCCGCTGCCCATGTTATAGCGATATTCTCCGAGGTGGTATCTATCGCGATTGATGCGGTTGGGCGTGTTGTTTGCCCTCGGCCTCGGCCACAACCCTCCCAACCATGCATCAATCCAGCAATAGATACCACCTTCGTCGTGGCTTAATGCTTATGTGAACTGGTTTTGCACTAGCCAATGCTGCGTTTTTTTTTTTTTTTGCTAACAGAAGTATGTGTACAATTAACAATAATAGTATTGTGGTAATGGACAGGACTTTGGTTCATCTTGTCTGCTCCCTTGCCACTCAACAGTGTCACCAAAGTGACTACAGACTGACAAACCTATCAGTTGGAATGCTACCTCTATTCATGATGTGTAACTTTCAATGCCATCCACCCTCAGAAATCTGTAAGCTACGTAAATTACTACATCCTAAGTCATCTGAAAGAGTTTATTCTTTCTTCTGTTTTTCTTAAGATTTCGGGTTTCGGCGACATTGTGTTACGTTTTGGCCCATATATTACAAGGACTTCAAAGACATGGGTAAAACAGACTTTCTGTTGTACTAGCTGAGTATGTGACATGGCTTTGTTCTTTATTTTGCTTGGGGGGTATGTCTCGTCTCGTTCATTTATGCTGCTGCAAAAGCGAATGATGTCTCAGGAATGACACACTACTCCTGCGCTGCCCAGAAGCAACCAGCAGTCTTTCTACAAACTGTTCTACTTGGAAATCTGCTACCTTTGTTCTCTTTTATGACCAGTTTGGCCCACAGGGGTTTCATGTGGTGCTTTCAGGTGCAGGACTGCTGGTACACTGAAACTAAGAAGCCTGCTCAGCAAGAATGGAGGAGGAGGAGGAGGGGGCTGAGATTCTGGCTCCATAGTTACCAGTACAGCACAGGTTCTGCATGCAGTTTCACAAACAGCAGTACATGGAAGAGCTCCTCTCCGATTTTTACTTCACAAGAAAAAGTTTCCATGTTTGGAATCAGCCTGCAGGCAAACCTCTTCGGGTCTCACATTTCTTGCTATTTTCTTAGCATATGAGGACAATAACTAGTTTTTCCATACAATCAAATTTACCCCCCCCTTCCCTTTTTTAGCGGCAAATTCAGTTGGGGTCCTTTCCTACAACTTATTTACCTAGAAAAGCGCAACCTAAGATACAGTATCTCATTTTCAATGGAGTCCTGCTTCTCTTCAGTCTTTCAGTTGGGTGGACTGAAGTAGAATAGTGAGAGGTTAAGAGGTTTGCGAAGGATCACACACTGAGTAAGTGGCTCTGGAGGGATTTTAACCTGGGCATACTGGTTTCAAACTAACACTAAACTATGTAATAAAATATTGTAATATATAATATAAAATACTATGCAATTTCATTAAAAAAAATATATATATATATTTTTTTTTTCCAAGGATAGCCCAGCTGTGATACCACATCTTATTTTCAGCTTCTACCTATTTCACAGCCGAATGGACTGCAACACTGAGAGGTTAAGTGACTTGCCAAAGGTCACACAGTGAGTATTTGGCCCAATGCACTGGAGGTACTGTGGGTCACCCTGGAGACAGGAGCTGGAGCCACTATTTATACTGGGGTCACATGCAGACCTCCAACACAGGGCAAGGAACTGGACAAGGCACGGGGGAGGCCATCAGCACAATGCCAGAAAAAGGAGAGGTGCTATTGGTGGGGGATTTTAATCTGCCAAATGTTCTACGGGGTGTTCCTCAGAAAACTAGTCAGGAAGCCCACTTGTGATGGGGCAATACTGGACTTGGTGCTCATAAACAGGGAGAGTATTACAGAAGTCAAGGTGGGAGGCCACCTGGGGACTAGTGGTCACTGTACAATGCAGTTCAACATAAGGATGTCAGCAGAAGCAAACCACCCAAGGATGCAGGTCCTGGGTGTCAGGAGAGCAGATTAAAAACAAATGGGTGAATGCCTCAGAAACAACCTAGTGGGAAGGGGATGGCCTGGGTGGGAAGGAACAGTAGCCAAATTAAGGGATGGAATAGTGAAGGCAACAAACCTCTGCACAAAAGAAGTGAACAAAAACAGGGATAAAAAAAGAGACCATTATGGTTCTAATGGGAAGTGGCTGCAAAGGTTAAGGCTAAAAGAGTAGCATTCCAGGGGTACAAAGAGACACTGAGGGAAAAGGACAGGGAAGTGTTATCAAGAAAAGCAGATGTAAGCAGGGAAAGTGACAAGGGGAGCAAAAGCACAAACTGAGGAATGGAGAGCCGGAAGGGTAACTAAGGGGGACAAGACCCTCTTTAGGTATATAAATGAAAAGAGGAAGTCAAGGGGAGGGATTGTGAGGTTGGGGGGACTGTGCAGAGAAGAATAAGGAAAAACAGGTTACTCACCTGTAACAGCAGTTCTAGGAGTGGTATATCATGTTCATCCACACTATCTGGCAGTTGCCTTTCCCCTTAAGGATCGCCAGAAATGTCTTCTAGCTGGTTCCTCCCACCCCCCACCCCCAGTGGTAACTTCCATGGTTCCACCCCATGATGCCAGATCGTGCCCGCTGGTAGCAGAGTTTGTGCACCAAAGCTGGGGAGATCGGGTGGGTCCATGTGGATGAACATCATATACCACTCCTAGAAAGTGCAGTTACACAAAAGACTTTTGCTGTAACAGTAGATCTTCTACGAATGTCTCTTGCAGTAAGTCATTACTTCTGGGAGTTCCCGATAGGTGGCGATCCAGCACGGAAGTCTCTTCCAGCAGCCTCTATACCAGGGACCACCCACACTGCCTCACTTACTGGGCTGTACCTATAAAAGTGGGCGGTCCCTGGTAAGCTTAGCAAGAGACCATTCTGTGGAAGATCTACTGTTACAGGTGAGTAACCTGTTTTTCTAGGGATGCGGATATGATGTTCTATCCACACTGTCTGGCAGACTCCTAGCAGTTCTCTAGGAGAAGGGAGGCAAGGCGCACAACCCCCTACTTCGGGAACAGAGATTGGAGGACTGAGGCCCCAAAACCAGCATCCAGACGTGACTCGAGGTCAATGTGGTAATGAGAAATGAAGTCTTCCAGCCCTGCAGATTTCCTGGATAGGGACGTCCCTAGAAGCAGCCACCGATGCAGTGGTATGGTGGGTGGAATAAGCCCTTAGCCCTCCGGGAAGCTCCCTACCCGCCAACCTATAGCAGAGATCAATGCAGGACGTGATCCACCTGCCAACTGTCCACTTGGCTGCAGGTCTGCCAGGTGCGTCTTCAGTGTAGATGACAAACAGCTGGCGAACCTCTCCCCAAACTCCAGCCTTGCGTTCTTTATAATAAGTGAGTGCTCACCTCAGGTCCAAAGTATGGATCCTGTGTTCGGCTTCCAAGGTGTGACTGGTGAAGAATACCGGTAGAGTCATCACCTGGTTCAGGTGAAACTCTGACACAACCTTTGGGAGGAAATTCGGGTTGGGGCACAGGACAACCTTGTCCCTGTGGAAGACCAGGTAAGGAGACTCCACCGAGAGCACCAGAAGCTCACTGATCCTTCCAACTGACATGATAGCCACCAAGAAGGCAGTCTTCCATGACAGGTGAGACATGTCACACCTGTGCATTGGTTCGAATGGTTTGCTCATGAGCTTTGCCAAAACCAGCAACAAGTCCCACTGTGGTGGTGGTTCATGCACCGTTGAGGAAATGTGGTCAAGGCCCTTGAAGAAGCACCAGACCACCTTCTTCTGAGCCACTGACTGCTGACCACCCCACGCCTGGTAAGCAGAGATGGTTGCCAGGTGCACCTTAAGGGTCGTCGACTGAAGTCTCCCTTGGAGAGAGACCACAAATAGTCCAAAATGCAGGCCACAGGATAGGTCAAGGGGTCCAATCCCTTGCCCTGACACCAAATGGAGAACGTCTTCTATTTGAAGGCATAGCATTTTCTGGTCAATTCCTTGCAAGAGGCCTCCACCATGGTGAGGACATCTTCAGAGAGCCCCAGAGCCTGGAACTCTAACCACTCAGGAACCAGGATGTCAGGTGCAGGGATTGAAGGTCCAGGTGGAGTACCTTCCCCTGAATGATCGAAAGCAGGTCCAGATGTGCTGAAAGATGCCTCGGGAACCTGTTGCTGAGGCTGAAGAGATTGGGGTACCAAATCTGGAGGGGCCAGTCCGAAGCCACCAGAATTACCTGTGCCCTGTCCCACCTGACCTTAAGGAGCACTTTGTTGATCAAGGAAAGTGGAGGGAAGGCATAAAAGAGGCTTGGGATCCACGGCCTGAAGAAGGCATCCCCCTGTAGCGAACCCTGCTGAGGGAGGTGGGCACAAAACAGCCTCAGCTTTGCCTTCTCCCTTGAGGCGAACAGGTCCACCTGAGGGGTGGCCCACTGGCAGAACAGACTGTGACCTACCTGCAGGTGGAGGGACCACTCATGAGATGCCTCATCCACCCGGCTGAGGGCATCTGGCAGCAGATTTGAGGCTCCTGCCACATGGATGGTTAGGAGATACTCCTCCAGACTGCGCACAAGGGTCCAGATGTGGAGAGCTTCCTTGCACAGACGCAAGGACTGCGTCCTGCCCTGCTTGTTAAGGTAGTACATGGTCTTGGTATTGTCCGTCTGGACCTGGACCACTTGTCCCCAGACAAATGGAGCGAATGTGGTCAGGGCTAGCTGAATTGCTCGCAGCTCCAGCAGGTTGATGTGGCATCGGGACTCCTGAGGAGTCCAGAGCCCGTGGACTCTGTGTTCCCTGTGGTGGGCACCCCAGCCTGTGAGAGAAGCGTTGGTCATCAGGATGATGTTCTGCTTGGGGCAGACAAACAGAATCCCATCCTGCAGATGGTCTCGGATGAGCCACCACTGGAGGGTGTCCCACATCCTCTGGGTCACAGTGACCAGCTGGTCGAAGTGACCTTTGCGCTGAGACCACTGGCTGGCCATCTCCCACTGGAGGGAGTGCATATGCCAATGGGCCCATCGGACCATACTGGTGCAGGCTGCCATGTAACCCAAAAGGTGCAGGTAGTCCCGGGCAGGGCGCAAGTGCCCAACCAGAAATGAATGGGCAAATGCCGGCCCAGTGGCACTGAGGGTCAAGGTGCTGGATGCCAGACCTCGCGCCATGCCAGTGACCTGGGGTCAGAAGTGACCTTGGGCGCTGGAGGGTCGGCTGGGGGGAGGAGGCTCGAGCATCCCACGGACTGCTCTCCTCCTCCGGGGAAGGTGGGAAGGGACTACCTGGATGCATTGGCTCCTGGGGTGGCTAGGAGTCAGTGTATGCAGAGTTTAGCTGTGGGGTTGTGGGCCGACATCGGACGTGCCGTGAGTGGACGTGCACACACGGCAACATCTTTGGTGTCACAGCACGCCGTGGGGGGAAACAAGCACAGAAAAACCTCTGCATGTACAATGAAAGCAGATCCAGCGTTGTGTCAGACGCACCTAAGTCAGCTCCCCTGGTGTCCGCTTGCTGGCCTTCCATGGTGCATGGGTTAAGTACCCACTGCGATGTGGCTGGGAGGGGCAGGACACATAGGGGTCAGAAAGCTCTGGCTTCGTCTGGGGCAGAGCCGAAGAGACAGCTGGATGGGCAGGGGGTACAACCCCCCAGCCAAGGAGAATAAATGTAACAAAAAAAAAAAAAAAAAAGGGAAAAAGAAATGATTGGGCAAAGGAGGAGAGAACCTCTGCCCTGTTCGCTGGGAGCCGAGCTCTGGCCCAGCACGAGTTGAGCTCTGCCCCGATGAAACTGATCACCTGCAAGGGCACGAGTTCCGACTTGGCCTCATAGACTAGGAGAACAAGGTTGATGCAGGTGTGGAGGACCAGGTTCCTGGACCACTCCACCTCCTGTCTGGAGGGACCTGCTATCAGCCAGTCCTCCAGGTAGGTACACCTGGACCCCTTGGTGCCTCAGGTAAGCTGCCACCACTGCTATGCATTTGGTGAAGACACTGGGGGCCAAGAGGCCGAAAGGCATGGCTTGGAACTCGTAAAGGACCCCCTCTGTTCGGAAGCGGAGGAACCATTGATGGGACGGATGGATCGGGACGTGAAAGAACACATCCTGAAGATGCAGAGAGCAAAATCACATGTTTTGCTCCAGAGATGGTATGATTTGGGACAGAGTTACCATCCTGAAGGTGCAGGACCCGAGAAATTTGTTCAGGTCGTGCAGATCTAGAATGGGGTGCCAGCCCCCATCCGCTTTGGCACCAGGAAGTACCTGGAGACAAATGCTGGGTATTCCGGAGGATCCACAACTCTGACCACAACCTCCTTGTGGAGGAGCTGGGCTATGTTATCTTGAAGAGCCGACCGAGTATTTGTAGATACCAAGTCCTACCGTGGGGCACGGGCTCGGCTTGGAGAGTACGGCTTGATTCCAGAGGCAGACCCTGACCAATCACTTCCAGAACCCACCTGTCCGTGGTAATGGTGGACCAGGTGAAAAGGAAGTGACTGAGCTGGCCCCCCACAGGAGGACCCAGGGGAGGTGTGATGGGTATGAGGGTGGCAACCCCCATCCAGTCACTGAGCAGGCTTGGAGGAGGAGGAGGATCTGGCCGAGGAGCCACCAGGTCCCTTCCCTCCAGGTTTTTGAACCACATAGGCCACGGACTTGGCCCGAGGTTGCCAGGATTGAGCCTGCTGGTCAGAGTGATGCTGGGCTGGTTTGGCCACAGGGGTAGAGGACCAAAAGGGCTTGCGTTTCTGCTGCTTAGAGCCTTTGTTGTCCTTCTGGGCGGATGTCACACAGCCCAGGGTGGCACTGGACTTTTCAATGCGCCGGTGATGACCCTCCACACCAGGACCAAATAGGTTGCTGCCCAAAAAGGGGACATCTGCCAGCTTGTGCTGGGTATCTGCCGTGAAGGTTGAGATCTGCAGCCAAGCCCTATGGGCGCATGGCAACCACGGCCACCATTGAGTGGGCACAAGACTCACCAACATCCACAGCCATCTGGTGTTGCTGTTTCGCCACTGCCCTACCCTGGTCTCAGGCCTATTTGACCATGGTCTGAAGGTCTGCAGGAAGGTGAGGGATCACCTTATCCAGGGAGCCTAATAGGGCGTGAGAGAAATGTGCCATCAAGATGGCCAAGCTCGCCTGATGGAGACCTAGTGAGAAGGCAGCATAGACCTTTTTGGCCAAATGATCCAATTTCTTGGACTCTGTCTGGCAGTCTATCTATTTTCTCGGTATTGCCTGAGTGCCGAAACACAGAGTCAGCCACCAACCTCTCAGCCGAGGGATGCTCCATGAACCCTGAAAGGGTACCTGTGGACACCGCATACTTGCGGGCCACCTGGACTGAGAGCGCAGGCCAAGAAGCAGGGTGCTGCCAAAGCTCCAGGGCAGGGCCAAGAAAAAAATTACTCACCTTAGTAATTGTGTTTTTTCTAATGGAGTCTTGCTGTATTCTGACATATGCAGTTAGCCCCAGCACTTGAACTGCTCTGGAGAGGAAAGAGTAAATTTCTACGTAAGGCACAGAATGTTGAGCTTGAGCTCGAGCTCGGATTTCAAACCTCTGTCTGTGGTGCCTCGGAGTGTAACCATCAGATTCTTATGAGCAAACTAACTACACTTTCAGTGCGGAAATTGCAAAACATATAAGCCAACAGGCAACAACTTGGGTCCAGAAGACTCAAGTTGTGATACCCAAGAAAAAAAACAGGTACTGAACAAGATACATAATCCAAGTAAAACTTAACAACCACCACCACCACCCCACCCTGAAGGGGAGGGGTGCAAAGTACACCCCTGAGGTGCAACACTGTACCTGCCAGCCCACATCCCTAAAGTAGGTTCTCAGAGGGAAGGCGGGGGGGTCAGAATATAGCAAGACTCCATTAAAAGAAACACAATTACTAAGGTGAGTAATTTTTTCTTCAAACAACATGAAGTCTTGCTGTATTCTGACATATGCTGACTACCAAGCAGTACCTCCATGGAGGAGGGTACCGAACCTATTTTGGGAACAGGCTCTGCAGTACTGCTGTGCCAAACCTCACATCACTCCTAGCCTGGATATCCAGAGAGTAATGTTTGGTGAAAGTATGGACTGTTTTCCAGGTGGCTGCTTTGCAGATGTCGAACAAGGGTATATCTCTGGCAGCAGCCAAAGAAGCAGCTGTACCCCTAGTCAAATGAGCCCTCAGGCCTAAGGGAGATATTTTGCCTAGTTTGTCACAGCAGAAATGTATACAAGAGACAATCCACCCGACAATGGTTCTCTTAGTAGCAGGCCTCACTTTCCCCACTTCACCATAAGTGAGAAACAACTGAAGACAGTCATTCCTATGTGCCTTAGTATGCTCAATGTAGTAGCCAAGTGCCCTCTTAACATCCAAACTATGTAATCTTTCTGCTGAAGAAGAAGAATCAGGAAAAACACAGGAAGTGATATGGACTGGTTCAGATGGAAATTTGAGACCACTTTGGGTAAGAACCTCCTATTGGTTCTGAGGACCACCTTATCTCTATGGAATGAGATAAAATCAGGTTCAACCGACAGGGCCTGTAATTCACTAATTCGCCTGGCAGAAGTGATAGCTACCAAAAACACAGTTTTCCAGGTCAGGTACTTAAGCTCGTATGAAGCCAGAGGTTCAAAGGTTGGCTGCATAAGCTGAGCAATACAAATATTGAAATTGAAGCCGGAGCAGGCTCTCTAAAAGGGTCGATATGAACCAGACCTTTAAAGAACTTAGCAAAGACAGGGTGAAAAGACAGAGAAGAGCCCTTCCCTGATGACAGGAATGCAGAGACAGCTGCTGGATGAACTTTTAAAGTGGCTGGCCTATGGCCTAAGCCATTGAGGTGAACTAGGTAATCCAAAAGTGTAGCAATGTTAGCATCTGGTAGAATATCGTTATGGGAACACCAAATGCTGAATCTTTTCCATTTGGAATTATAAGTTTTTCTGGTAGAGAGTTTCTGAGAAACCTTAAGGATGTCCAAAACTCCCTGATAAAGATGTAGGACTGCATATTCTAACTCTTCAAGAGCCAGGCCTTGAGCCTGAGAGACTGGAGATTGGGGTACCAGAGCCTCCTCAAGAGGAAGTTAGGAGATTGTGTCTTTTGGGAAGAGACGGGGGAGTGAGACCACTAGGGACAGCAACAGAGGATACCAAGGCTGTCTGGCCCAGTCTGGAGCCAGCAGAATCACTGTGCTGGGTTGTGACCTGATCTTGACTAGAACCCTGAACAATAGGGGAAAGAGAGGAAAGGAACATGCCTTCCCAAGCCAATAGCAGGGCATCCAGGGGAACAGTCCCTAGGACTGGGGGTCTGCAGCAGAAGGGGGAAGTTGGTGATTGGCTGGGGCTGCAAAGAGATCCATCTCTGGAGTGCCCCACCTGGTGAAGATTACTTTCAGTATGAGGGGATCCAAGGTCCATTCGTGATGGCCCTGGGAGATTCTGCTCAGAGCATCTGCTAACAAATTGTCCTTCCCTGGGAGGTGGACTGCTGTTAGGGAGGTTGCAAGAAGTAGGCCAGAGACCATATTTTCATGGCCTCTGTGCACAAGGCCATAGACCGAGTGCCCCCTTGCTTGTTGATGTACCACATGGTGGTAGTGTTGTCTGTCCTGACCTGAACCACCTTGTCCCTTACTGAGTCCGAGAAAGCCTGAAGGGCTACGAATACTGCCCTGAGTTCCAGAAGTTTGATATGAAGGACAGACTCTTGTGGAGACCAAACACTCTGTGCTGTGAGAGGTCCTAGGTGGGCTCCCCAGCCCAGGAGGGAAGCATCTGTGGTCAGTACCACTGAATGAGACTGAGTGAGGAATGGGACACCTTGTCTGAGATTGTCCTGATCCAGCCACCACTGGAGAACTTGGACCAGAGTCTGAGTCACTAGAACCAATTTGGTGAGAGAATCTTTTTTCTGAGACCAAAAAGACCTTAGGTGAAACTGAATGTTCCTCATTTGGAACCTGGCTCCTTGTACCACTGCAGTGGAAGCTGCCATGTGGCCTAGGAGTTGAAGAAAATGTCTTGCTGGTTGAGAGGATGAAAAGAGGAAGCAAGATTTGTAAAGGTCTTTACCCTTGCTAACAGGAGGAAGGCTTTTGCTTGAACAGTATCCAACTCTGTTCCTATGAAAGTGAGGAGTTGTACTGGTTCGAGAACCGACTTTGGCAAATTGAGAAGAAAACCCAGAGAACTGAGCAAATCTTGAGTGACTTGAAAAGCTCACCTGACCTGGTCGGGAGACTGTCCTACAATGAGCCAGTCATCCAGGTATGGGAATAGAGAGATCCCCTGTGTTCTGAGGAAGGCCACTACTACTGCAAGGCCTTGGTAAACACTCTTGGAGCCAATGTTAAGCCAAAAGGCATGGCTCTGAACTGATAATGGCCTGGAGGCAACTCGAACCTGAAGTACTTTCTGTGGGAGCACCTGATAGGAATGTGGAAATAGGCATCCTTGAGGTTCAGGGCTGCTTGGCCTCAGATAGGGAATAATTACTCCCAGAGACACCATTTTGAACTTTGGTTTTAAGATGTGTTTGTTCAGATACCTTAAGTCTAGGATGGGTCGCCACTCCTCTGTCTTTTTTGAGGTAAGGAAATATCTGGAGTACAAACCCTTGCTCCTGTGTAGAGTAGAAGCTCTCTCCATGGCACTGAGAGTCAGCAGAGAGAAAACCTCTGCTTCTAGAGCAGTGGTTTTGGAGATGTTTGCAGGAGGAAAAGATCTAACCCTCATTTTTGGAAATTTCTTGAAACTGAGGGCCAGTCCTCGGCTTACTACCTCCATGATCCACCTGTCTGAGGTAACAGACTTCCAGGCCTGGAAGTAGTAAGCCAGCCTGCCTCCTACTGGAGTTGAGGAGTCGACCCGGGCTGACACATCAGGGTGTCTGCTTGGCAGGAGCCTTGGACTGGGAAGAGGATGCAGTCCTGCTCATCCCCCTCTTGCCTCTCCCTCAAAAGAACCCCCCCTGTGGGAAGGAAGAGGAGGCCTGGACTTGGTAGAAGGGCCTGTGAAAGGGCCTGCCTCTGCCCCTAGACTGCTGCTTTTGAGGAGTGGCTTGCCGTTCCTTTGCCTGCGCACTCCTGCAGGTGGTCCTGTACTCATCCATCTTTTTCATGTAAGCCTCTGTCTGCTCCCCAAACAGAGAGTTACCCACCACAGGGAAATCCATGGCCTTAGCCTGGGTGTCCTGAGAAAGGCTAGTGCATCTGAGCCTAGCAAATCTCCTGAGAGACACAGATGTAGCCATGACTCTCGATGCCACATCATTAGATTCTACAGAGGCATGGAATTGCACTTTGGATGCCTCAATCCCATCAGCAGCCACCTCCTCCAGCTCTTTGGCTAGCTGGGGGGAAGCCTGTTTAGCCAGTTCCAGAACCGTATCCCACCTGGACTTCTGGTATCTGGCTGTGTAGGCCATATAATTCGCCTGCCTGAGTCCCAAGGTGGATGCCAAGTATTGTTTCTTGGCCATGGCATTCACCTTCCTGGAGTCTTTATCTGGGGGATGTGAAGCCAAAGGTATATTTGTCTTGTCACAGGCTGCAGCCTACACTACCCCAACATGGCTGCAATGACTGGACAAAAACTCTGTACCTGAGCCTGACAGCATATACCTTCTGTCCATTCTCTTATCCACAGGAGGTAAAGAATTTGGAGTCTGTAGAATCTTTTGTGTCAGTTTCCCCAGGGATTTATGGAGGGGAATAGACAACCTCTTGGACTCTGGGATGTCCATCATCTCCACAAAATCAGGCTCTTCTTCCTCCTCAACAGCTTCAACCATAGGCAGCTGGAGGGTTTCGACCACCTTTCTGTAAAACAAAAAGTGAGATGGGGACTCAGAATGCCTTGGAGGGGAGACATTGGAGGGTCCGTCTGGGAAGATGTCTGGTTCAATGGGCTCATCCAGACCTCCGTAATCACTGCCATCATCATCATCATCATCCGGTAATTCTTTGTACCCCTTCCACTCCAATTCATAGTAAGCATTCCGGATAATAATCCGATGGGAGTTGGATCCATCCGAACCGAGCGCCTAACCGATGGCGCCGGTTCAGACGGAACCGGATGAAGCGATTGCACAATACTGATCACTTTGGCTATTTCTTCAGCGGTTGGAGTAAGGGGTGCTGGATCTGAACCGGCTGTCTTTTTCTATCTTTTTGACAGAACCAACCCCCCTCAGGGACAGCTCTCCTTTTGCCTGAGGATGTCTCACCCAAGTCAGTGGGCACTTCTCAGGTTCGGTCGGAACTGAACCCAGCTGGACATCTGGGTCAGTGGACTTCTTGACCTCCTTTTCCTTTAGCCTACCCAATCTTTTTTCCAGGGTGGCCTTAAGAAAATTTTTGCAAATCTCGCAGTCTGTTCTGAGGTGGTCAAACTCCAGACAATAAACACAGACCAGGCGGTGGTCAGCCTTAACAAAGGCCTCCCCACACTCTGTACAGTGTTGAAACCCAGTGGGGCCATTTTTTTCCTTGGGTTTCTCAGACATGGCAAGCTAGGGAAAAAATGACCTTTTACAGCTTTGTTTAGCCAGGTAATACATCCCTATCGGTTACCAACTGTGTCACAGGTTGTGGAAAGAAACCGAAAAAAGTTAAATTTTTTTTTTAAACTAATAGGAACCGGCACACCACTGCTATAACCCAGAAAATAAATTTAAACACAAAGGGTCGGTTCCCAACTGGACTGACCGCAAAGGAACCTAAGTTTACAATTTCCACAGAGCAAAACCAGAAATTATGGTTCACTACCTATCTACACTACTTACTGTACCATAGACAGAGGTTCAAAACTGAAAATAAACAAATAGGTTGAAAAACCAACGCGTTGTGAAACTTTACCGAAGTGAAGCAGCAATCTCCAGAACGACTTCACAGTTAGGCGGAGTAAAGAATCTGACGGTTACACTCTGAGGCACCAAAGACAGAGGTTTGAAATCTGAGCTCGAGCTCAATGTTCTATGCCTTGCATAGAAATTAACTCTTTCCTCTCCGGAGCCGTTCAAGTGCTGGGGCTAACTGCATATGTCAGAATACAGCAAGACTTCATGTTGTTTGAACAATGGCATCGGCCACTGGGAAGACCTCCGTTGGAGAATCCCTTTTGTCCAGAATTTCTGTGAGGGGATATCAAGTCCACTTTTGGACGGGCTCCAGCTTCGTCCCCGTAGATTAGGAGATGAGGCGAAGAATGCCATGAATGAAGTAGGGCCTTCATCCGCAGAAAGATCCCCGATCAACTCCACATCTAGTGGACGGGAGTGCAAAGAGGAATCCTCAGACTCCGAGGAGTCCACATAAAGCAGGTGGCCACCTCTGTCACCCTCGACCTGTCACAGACGGTCAGGCATAAGGGTGACTGACAGCCAATGGGAAATCCCCTCGGCCAACCAAGACTCCTTGGTCGGAGGCCCGGCCATTGGCTGTTCCAGGTGTGGCTCCACCAGTCGGTGGAGAAGCCTGCTTTGGCCTAGTCAACAGAGTCTGAACCTGCTCCACTGGGGGAGGAATGGTGTCGACCAGCCCCACCAGGGGAGCCGACGTCAGCCTTTTGGGTGACAGCCAAGTACAATGCCTTCAGAAAGTATTCACCCCCCTTGGATTTTGTCACATTTTGTTGTGTCACTACCAGAATTTGTAATTCATTGAAATTATTTTTCCCCCTTGATTCACACAGCATACTCAACAATTTAAAGGAGCAAAAAAATTTATATTGTGTAACAAAAATTTATGAAACATTAAAAACTGAAATACCTTGTTTACTTAAGTATTCACCCCCGAGTCAATACTTTGTAGAAGCGCCTTTGGCAGCAATTACAGCTTTGAGTCTTCTTGGGTATGTCTGTATCAGCTTTCCACATCTGGATTTGGGGATTTTCGCCCATTCTTCCTTGTAGATTTGCTCAAGCTCTGTCAAGTTGGATGGGGAGCGTCGGTGAACCGCAATCTTTAAGTCTTTCCACAGATTCTCAATGGGATTCAAGTCTGGGCTTAAATTGGCTGGGCCACTCAAGGACATTCACCTTCTTGTTCTGAAGCCACTCCAGTGTTGCTTTGGCTATATGCCTGGGGTTGTTGTCCTGTAGGAACATAAATCTTCGCCCCAGTCCAAGGTCTATTGCAGACTGATGCAGGTTCTCCTCAAGGATGTGCCTGTATTTGGCTCCATTCATTGTTCCCTCTATCCTGACAAGTGCCCCAGTCCCTGCCGCTGAAAAGCATCCCCTTAACATGATGCTGCCACCTCCATGCTTCATGGTAGGGATGGTGTTGTATGGGTGATGAGCTGTGTTCGGTTTGAGCCAGGCATAGCGCTTTGTATTCAGGTCAAAGAGTTCAATTTTTGTTTCATCAGACCAGAGAATCTTTTGCCACATGGTCTCAGAGTCTGCCACATGCCTTCTTGCAAACTCCAGGCATGCTATTATGTGGCCTTTTCTCAGGAGTAGCTTCCATCTAGCCACTCTCCCAAAGAGGCTACATCTGTGAAGTGCTGCAGAGATTGTTGTCCTCTGGACAGGTTCTCCCATCTCAGCCATGGAACTCTGTAGTTCTGTCAGGGTGGTCATTGGGTTCTTGGTCACTTCCTGACCAAGGTCCTTCTTGCTCGATTGCTCAGTTTGGAGACGGCCTGCTCTAGGAAGAGTCTGGGTGGTTCGTAATCTTTCCATTTCCTAATGATGGACTTGACTGTGCTCCTGGGAACTTTCAACACCCTAGAAATGTTTTATACCCCTCCCAGATCTATGCCTCCTCACAATTCTATCACAGAGTTCTATGGACAGCTCCTTGGTCTTCATGGTAGAGTTTCTGCTCTGACATGCACTGTCAGCAGTGGGACCTTATATAGACAGGTGCATTTCCTCTGAAATCATGTCAACCATTTGAACTGACCACAGGTGGACTCCATTCAAGTTTTAGAGTGATCTCACAAGGAAATTGGATGCATCTGAGCTCAATTTGGAGTGTCATAGCAAAGGCGGTGAATACTTATCAAATCAAGACATTTCAGGTTTTTATTTTAAATTACATGTACAAAAAATTCCAGAAGTTTCATTCCACTTTGACATTAGAGAGTAATTTGTGTAGATACGTGACAAAAAAAATCCCATATAAATGTATTTTAATTTAAGTTTCCAACATCACAAAATCCAAGGGGCGAATACTTTCTGAAGGCACTGTAATGGCCAGGGTGGTAGCCGGTGTTGGCTTCGGCCCGGACAGAACCAACTGTTGCCACATGAGGTCTTCGTAGCATCGATGCAATTTGCGCTGAAGCCTCTCCTCATCAGAGGAGGATGAAGATGAGTAATGGTGGTGCCGCTTACCATGGTGTCAAGAGAGAGACCATCGATGTCGGCGGGACCTGCTTGACCCCGAAGTCAAAGATGACCAAGACCTCAACCTGGCCATTGGCACTGCCGATGGGGGCCTGGAGGAAGGCGGAGAAATCCGAGGCTCCTCCTGGTCTTGGTCGATGACCGGCGGTTCCAGTTCAGCAAGCTGAGCTGACCCGTCAGTGGTCACCAGCAGGACCAGAGTCCTGAAAAGAGAGTTGTCGGCCTCTTCAGATGACAACCGGTTGACAGGGTCAAGAAAAATCTCGACCGCATTGTTGGTCAGCATCTCAACCAACTGGTCCAATGGGGTTACCATGAAACCAGTAGGTTTCAACCACAGTTGAAACCAGAGTTTCCTGAGAGCGGGAATGTTCCCGGTCCCGGGAGCATCGATGATGAGTCTTCTCTTTGTTCTTCTTGGACTCTTTCTTGCATGAGCGGGAAATGTGCGATCCGGTGGCCCTCTCCTTTAGTCGAGAGGTACTGGCACAGCTCCTTGAAGAAGGCTGAACAGGTGAAGCCCAACTGGAGCAGAACAAAGGCAGAGGCAGAAGAGGATTGAGCAGCAGCCTGGACCTCTACCTCGAAGGCCTTGAGCTATTCTAACTGCTCACCAGACCCCGCAGCCGCGGAGACAACCCAACGGGCATCCTTGGATTTGACTAGCGGGTATCATTTCTCTGGTTGACCCAACTTCAGGTGGGCAGTGTGGTCATCGAGAACATTTGTGTGGAATGACCAACAAAAGTCGCAGGCCTGCAGATCATGATCGTGGCCCAGACAGCAGACGCACAAGGTGTGAGGGTCTGTATGGGACGTCTTTTGCCCGCAAGGGCACTGGCAAAACCTGGGTATGGTCTTATCCTCCAGCATGGTTGCGATCGAAAATCAAGGTGAAGACGAAAGTCAGAGGAGTTTTAGAGTAAGTTTTGGGAAGTAAATCTGAAGATTTGAGCACCACAGCCTATTCAACGCAGGGGCAGTAATGAGGGAACCTGAACCTTCCAGTGGAAAGGAAGATCTGGCATCATGGGGTGGAGCCATGGGAGTTACCATCCGGATGGGTGGGAGGAGCTAGCTATAAGACTTTTCCAGCGATCCTTAAAGGGAAAGACAACCGCCAGACAGTGAGGATAGAACATCATATCCACATCCCTAGAAAAAGCAGATATCCTGAACAGATATTTCTGCTCAACCTTCATAGTGGAAGGAGAGGAGACAGACCACATAAAAACAACAAACACTGGAGGGATGGAGGTAAACACAAATACATTCACACAGGAGAGAGTTCTAAAAGGGCTTGTGAATCTGAAAGTGGACAAAGCTATGGAGCCTGATGGGGTATACCCAAGGGTGCTGAGGGAGCTCAGGGAGGAAATGGCTGCACCTCTGACAACCCTACTCAACAACTCACTGGAAACAGGAGTGGTTCCAGAGGGCTGGAGGAGGGCAGATGTAGTCTCACTTGGGTGGAAGCTGGCAACTACAGGCCAGTTTGTCTGATGTCAGTGGTGTGGAAGTTAATGGAGATGTAAAAAGCTTATGGAGTATACTGAATCCAGTGCATTACAAGACCAGAGAAAGCACAGATTCTCAGGGGAAGGAGGGGGTCAAGTCAGACGAACCTGATCAATTTCTTTGACTTGGTGAGCAGGGAAATAAGATCAGAGTGGAGCAGCAGATGTGGCCTACTTAGACTTCTGCAAGGCCTTTGATACTGTACCACATAGAAGGCTCAAAAGGAAACTGGGCAGTTTGGGGGTGGGTCCTAAGGTGGTAAGAAGCACTCACTTAGGGGAAGGGAGTGTGTCTTGCGGGGTACCTCAGGACTCAGTATTGGGACCATTCCTCTTTAATGTCTTTATAAGTGACATTGCAGAGAAGCTGGAAGGGAAGGTTTTCCTCTTTACAGATGACACCAAAATCTGCAATAGGGCAGACAAACCAGTGGAGGTAGAAAAATGTGCACAGACCTGACAAAACCCAGAGTGGTCAAAGGTATGGCAGCTGAGTTTCTATGTGAAAGAGTGCAAAATCATGCACCTAAGGGTGGTAGCACGGCATTTAGCCTTACAACATTTCACTTACGACATTTGGCCTAAAAGATGTTTGCTGTAATGCGGTGGCTAACAACTACAAGGTAGCCTCATTTGTCGCTCAACTGCCTTGTAGCACACACTTACCATCCCACTGCAGGTGGGTGTTGAGGTTGTTTTCGCCAGTTGTCACTTTAGGCAAAATGTCATTAGGCTGAATAGATACAGTAAATTATTGTTAGGCTAAATGTCTTTCTACTAATTCTCGTGGAACCACCTAGGGCACAGAAACCCAGAGTATAAAATGGGGTAAGAGGTACTGATGGTCACAAAACAGGAAAGAGATCTTGAAGTAATCTTACTGGATCATGTCAAACCAGTGAAGCAGTGTGACAAGGCAGCAGGTAGGGCCACTGGGATGCTGGGGTACATAAGGAGGGGTATCACCATCAGAAAGAGGAAGGTACGTGATGTTACCACGTTACAGATCATTGGTGAGATCCCATGTGGAGTGCTGTGCCTAGTTCTGGAGACTACATCTCAGGAAGGACACAGGCAGGCTAGAGGCTGTCCAAAGGAGGGCAATTAAAATAGTGAAGGTGCTGCATCAGCAGCCCTATGAAGAGAGACTGAGAGATCTCAATATGTACACCCTGTAAGAGAGGAAGGACATAACAGAGACCTATAAATCCCTCACAGAGGTGAATAAGGCACAGGAGGGTAGTACTTTTCTGAGTATAAGGTGCACGAGAACAAGGGGGCATGCAGTGACAATGGAACAAGGAAAATTTAGGAGGGATGTGAGGAAGTACTTCTTTACTGAAAGAGTGGTGGATGCCTGGAACCATCTTCCAGAAGAGGTAGTGGGGGTTAAAACAGTGGTGGGCTTCAAGCATGCAAGAGATAGGAAAAGGGATCTTGATGGTGGGGGGGGGGGGGTAGCCAGAGATCAGGTAGTGCCTCAGGTGACAATATAGGCAGGGGAGAAAAAAAAAAACAGGCAGACTACTTGGGCCAAGCAGTCCTCATCTGCTGACAAATTCTCTGTTTCTAAGTGGTGTTTGAACCCCGTGACCTCCTGGTTTCCAAGCCGGTGTTCTTACTAGACCACACTGCCTCTTAATCTTTCTTACCTAACTCACTTACGTGAACTGCATTACCTGACCAATTCAAATTCCATTAATTGCTTTGTGTTTTTATCTTTCCACTAAAGAGGAAGGCGGAAGGCCTCGACTCCCCACATGTTCAGCTACAAGAGTCCAGAGCACAGCCCAGAGTGACAAATCAAGAAAAGCAGAGAGGATAAGGGAACCAGGTCAGCAGCCCTTGGATCCATAAAAAGAAAAGCACCTCTTGAAGAGAATCTGTGAGAGAGAATACTGAATGGTGACCACCATATCTTGACAAAGTGAAGCTATCCACTAAACATCAGTCAATGATGTGATGTTTGGGTGGCTTGCTGAAATATTAATATATACATAACACTTACTCAGGAGTCGAGTTTCTTCCACTTTTTGTTTCATCGATTTTGATCTTTCTACATTCTGTTTTATACACTATTGTAATACATGATCAGACTGTTTCTGTGGTGTTTTCCAAACCTGATAATCCACCACTTAGAATGTTCAAAGAAATAATTCATGGTTTTGAACATGAATTATTTCTTCAAACAGCTTCTGTAATCAGAATCATGCTCTAGCCAACCAAAGGAACAACCTGGAATGCGTGCTGATAAGGACAGTTGAGATCCAAACCCCCTTCACAAGCGCTCTTTTTCAGAACTGCAAACAGTAGTGAAACAAACTCTGTGATCCTTGCATCGCATAGTAAAATAGACATAAAAACACAACACAAATGCCATGTTTAGAAACAATCTGCTCAGATATTATGTGTAATCAAA
Source organism: Neoceratodus forsteri (assembly GCA_016271365.2). Lineage (NCBI taxonomy): Eukaryota > Metazoa > Chordata > Ceratodontiformes > Ceratodontidae > Neoceratodus > Neoceratodus forsteri. The sequence goes on along the minus strand of JADMNL010000031.1, from coordinate 132,762,038 downwards.
ATCCACGAAGAACTTGCTGGTAACGTCACACTTCGTAAGGGTGGTGGCATATCGTTTTGCTTCATCAGCAGAGAAAGTTATAACAATTTAATGAAACACTAACAAGTGAACCATAGGAGACCAGCTCATAGAAGTATATATCAAGAGGTAAAAATACCTTAAATGAGTTTTAATTTATAACAGAAACCGGAATAAAAATAAGGAATTTGTTTAACTTAAAAACCTTTTAAATCTGATTACAGGGGCTTTCAATAAATATAGACTTTGATGAATATTTTAGGATAAACTGGTATATTATTACCCAACAATAAATAAATATTAAATAATATAAAATATTGAAATATTAAATAATAAATGAAAATTAATAGTTTAAAAATGGTTACAAAATGTATTTAGTAATTATGAAGTTTTCTGATAATAATTAAAGCACAACTAAGAACAGGATCCTGTTTTGTAGAGAGAGTATGGTATCTGTAAAACCATGTACTAACTTAGTTTAAGAGGAAAAAAGAATATTAATACAAGATTTTGATTTGATTATTTGTTTATGTTTAGAATCAGCACTGTTTTGTAAATCTGGCCTGAAGAAGTGGTGTGAAACTACAAAACTGTAGCCAGTTGAATATGCATGGTGCGAATTTACAAGAAGAGTAAAGACTATTTAAGATTTTTTATGGACTACTGGACTGTAGTCTAACTCATTTATGATCGTGTTTAATAATTTTGCCACATGTTAGATGGTCCAGACGTATAGAATTTATAACAGGGCAACCTATACCAACTAGTAATAGGATATGGTGGCATATCGTGCCCATGTCATCACCACCCTCACTCGATGAGGTTCATGAGCATGTTCTTTGCACGGGGGGGGGATAATTATTCTTCATGTAAAGGGGAAAACTGCAAACGAGCCTCAGCTCAATGGAATATTTCCTGAAAAAACTATGGGACAGGTTAATAGTGCGGCCACATGTGGTATTCTGTGTAAGGTATGGGAGCCCACACACCTGAGGAAAGACTGCAACATGGCAGGCACGACTGGGGGAGAGGTTGCACTTCTGTGCCCCCCACTCATGCTAGAAACCTGGGCTCAAGAATGGACAGAGTCGCTCAGTGGGATGGCAGGGTGAGAAGAATCAAGCACCCAACTGCAGCTTCCCTTCCTCGGGGAGAGACACACCAGTTCTTGCCACAGGGACTGCCACATGGCAGAGGCCAGGTGGCAGCATGATGTGCTGGTGCACACCTCCTTACACTCCAGCTCTGGGGGAGAACACAGACTAACATGTGCATCCTTAAGAAGAGGGGGCCAAGGGGTGACATGATGGAGACATACAAGTACCTGCATGGGATAGAGTGGACACCAAGGAATTCTTCTCCTTGAGTTCAAAGAGAGGGAAGGAATACACTAAAGCTGGCGGGGAGGGTTCAAAGGACACCGTAAGCCCTTTTTAATGGAAAGGGTAGTGGTTAAGTGGAATAATCTGCCAGAGGAAGTGGCACAGGCTAAATCAGATGGCAGCTTCAAGCAGGGATGAGACAGGCATGTGGGTTTAGTTTGAAAAAGAGGGGACAGTAACACGCTGATCGAGTAGCGACCTCCAGGACCAAATTTTCAGTACTGATATTAACCGGGGTGGCGAGGGCACTACAACTTTTTAGAATGACAAATATATGAACAAAAATTAACAAGAAAAACATTGCTATAAAATTGTAGTTATAGATGTACACAAAAGACACAACAGTAAGTAACACATTTTAACACATGTCAAAATACAAGTTAATATAGTTTTATTAGCCCTTAGCCTGCTTATAAGGTGGCACGCACTTTGCCTCAAAATTCCTAATGGTCCACTGGACAAAACTATTTTTGAACAATTCTAATACCCATTTTTCTAATCCATTTAGACCTGCTATTTGGGGGTGACAGATGCTCTAGACTTATTATTTAAGTATTATGGTCTACAAGAGGAGGTCTTGATCCTGGTCAGGAGGAATAAAATGGAGGTAATCCAAAGAATGCATATTTAATTAAGCAGTAGTAAGGTGATAACCTGACACCACGCCGAAGAAAACTCGTTAAAGTGCAGTACCACAGACACTTCACAGAATCAACACAGGTCCACCAATCAAACTGTGGAAATCTATGATTCCGCATGACAAAATGTAGGTCACGTGGCAGGGTAAAGGTATACTTTCAGATTGCAGCCTAAAATTCTATGACACAGAAAATCTAAATGTGTAAACTGTAGCCTTCTTCTTTATTGTATTTGCAACTGTGCTTATTTGTTCCAGAGTCTGTGCAGAATTTTAAAATGTATTAATATTATGTCCGCCGGAGCCACTCATTGAGGGATAAGAGTGGTTTCACGTGTGTTCTGCTCAAGTGTACTATAGAGTGAGGGAGCACTCCTGACCAATCAGAGCGCTCCTTTCCTCTGCGTGTGAGACACTCTTATTCTGGGAAGAGTGTCTCACGCACAGATGCCATGGAAACAGGCATATTTGGGTAAGTTTAAAAAAAATGAATATAATACTGATCCAGCTTGATCAATAATATAGTAACACTACCGCTGAAACCAATTTTACGGTTGCAAGCATAGTCTCACTCACATTCTTAGAGTATCAGAACAGCTCACCTTCGGTTCACGGTTGTCATTCCCTTAGAATGCAAGTGAGACAACTCTTACAACTGTAAGAGTGATCTCAGACAGACTCTCAACTCCCCCCTTCCCGAGAATGGATACCTGAAAAGCTAGAACATGATGGCATGTCACCCTCTTTTTCACAGAAAAATGTCATCCTACATTTCAAAATTCAGCAAGAGATTTCAAACGAAAGGAAAGTCTGGTTTTATATAAAAACAAAAATGATAATTAAATGCTGTAAGGAAAGAACTTTCACTCTTCTTCAATGTGAAACTACATCAATATTACAGGCACACGGCTTGCCCCAGGCAAAAATGCTAACACTGGAGATGCAGTCGTTTCATTGTCACTGTTTCCTGTAAAAGGGCCTGGTCAGAAAAATGTAAAGTTGAATAGTTTAGATTTTTGTCACCCCCCCATCCCAACCCCCACTTTCTTAAAGTAAATTTCTGACATACCAGATGGCAGCTACCACTCACGTAGTGTGCTAGCTGCCCTCCGTGATCGTCACTGTAGCCAGGATTTAATCCATTTCTTGAAGTCCTGTTTTTGTAAAATCACTCGTAATTTAGTTTTCCGATGGGCTGGCTGTTTCATTCTCACAGCCCAGTCCGATGAATGCCCTCGCTCAAGGACTTAATAGCGTGTGGTCAGGGAAGCTGTGAGGCCGCCCATTAAAATGAATGGGGCTCAATTTCTATTCCATTTTAAGCTACAAAATGGTCACTTGGGGATTAATGAAGGACGCAGCTCAACTAACCAAAGGCCATGTTGGTGAGCGGTGTCCTTCATGCTACAAGTGACTCATTTTAACAAAATAGAATGAAAATTGAGCCCCATTCATTACAATAGAGGCGTGCTGTATCTAACCACTGCGTCAATGGTCTTGACGGTATATCGTAAGACAGGGGCTGTGAGCTCAATGTTAGCCATCGGAAAAACAAATTATGAAATATTTTAAAAACAGAGACTTCAACGGTCCAATCAGGCTACAACTGACTATCTGAAGGCAGCTACCACACTACATGGTAACTCTACATATCGGAGAAAATCTCTTACCACAAAGCTCTGTTCTTCTGTTCTGCAACTCACCCTACTACCATAAACATAACAGAGAAAGGGATGCACTGCAGCCTAACCAATTTGTTTTTATAGACCCCCTATTCTTTCCGTATATTCAATTTTTTTCCATCTTGGGCCTCCCTGGTCTACCAACACTGTATGTAGCCTTCGTGGCACAGGGGCCCAATGAAAAGTTGCCCACCCTGGAATATGAATGGGGGGGAAGGGTGACACACTATTATAAGCATTCCCTTTAAATGTTGTACACTGGCTCTGTATTTTCATCTTATATGCACCAGTGGGGGGGGGGGTGACTATCCAGCTGTAAGACTCAGAGCCTACATTCTAGTAGTGACTGACATTAGACATACCAGTGGAAGGAGCTTTGTACTAGACAGAAGGGTACCCTGCCCTCAAGGAGCATTTGCCCTGACCATGCACCTACCAACTGTCATATTTGGACATTTGAGACCTGACCACTTTGACATCTGGAAGTCTCCAGGGACTGACCCAAACCAACAGTGCAGAGTCTAGGGAAATGGATCTGGGGGCACATTTAGTGTAGTGCTAGCAATTAGAGAGGTCACGTGAGGGGACACAGTGGGGGAGGGTGGCCCAGAGGGAATTTCCCTCAAGGGGAGTTCCTGGCCAGCTTGCAGCCCCAGAGGGTCAGAAGAAAGGGTGTCACATTTGGGGGTGTTAGTGGTCCTGTGGCTGAGCGATGCTGAGGAACAGAGACTTTGTGAGACAGGCAAGACTGCTGATGGGATAGGAGACAGGCATACATTACCATTAGGGAGATCTAAAGTCTGGGATGGGAGATTGGAGTGGCTGCCACTAGCAGAGGGGTGGCTGGGGCAATAGCCAGTCACTCGAGGTACCCACCCAAAAGAGGTGACCTCCTGGGTCCAAGGGAGACTGGCCTCGCATGGAGCATCTGGGCTCGAGCTGAGGGGATATGCAGGGGTATAGTCACTTTTTTTTTTGCATTTCTTTTTCCCCTTCAGTCACCGACCAGTGGACCATCCTTCAGTTGTCACCCCAGCTGCTCCCACCTGGTCTGAGACCCTGCCAACCTGGGGACACAGGACCTCCGATCCACTCATGACACACCCACAGGCAACTCCCCCCAGCTTGCAATCCACATTATGGGGCCACCTTCTGTTCCTCGGCACTTCCTTACCAGTATCCAGTGGCCTGCAGGCAGAGGTGACGGTAGGAGGAAGTTGGGACCACAGGAGGGCAGGATCTGGCGGTGGGCGCGGGGCTGTGGTGCAATGTCGTCAATCAAGTCATCTGGGTTTTCTATGTTCTGAGCGTGGTACGTCCCCCTTCCCCTTGGTGAGCGTGGTCATGCAATGACGTCCAGGGGTGGCGCACACAGGATGTCTGCCATGGCCCACCATCCCCTGATTTGGAGGACTGTCAGCGCAATACCTCCTAGACATCGCCAGGAGGCATACTGTTGTTGGAGCCCTCTACCCACCCACCCCAGAGAAAGTGAGTGGTCCATTGGACACTCGCACCTTCTCCCCTCCCCGGCCAACCTTCCGATGCCCTAGGCTCACTCCCAAACCCAGATCATTAGCGTCGCAAGCTTTAGCGCAACAGCTGTGCCAGTCAGCCCTATAGGGACTTTTTTAAATGCTTGAATGCCCTCAGGAGCAGAGAACTAATAGATGTCATAACAGTGAACCATCATCCAAGAAAGAAGTATCCCTCTAGCAGTGGATACCTACTGCACCACTCGCTGACCACATGCTACGTGAAACTGACAGAACAGTAAACTTTAGCACAGTAGAAGTTATGATGAATTTCACAGAGTAGATCAGATTCTGACTCGAGATATTACGTCACTTATTTATTGAGTTTTGGTGACCAGGTAAGCCCACTGAGACGAGATGTCCCTTTTTCAGGGGTGACACAGAATTAGTTACATACAATGGATGACACAGGTGTACAGTATTTAACATAGTTATAGACAGTAAATGACATAGGACTACAATATAAGAGTGAGACTTCATATACAGACAGTTTAGATTAGTGACACAAAATAGAAAAGAACTACATTATGATCACTTCTCATTCCAAGACTAAGAGTAATTAACATACAACTCATTGGATTAAAGAAAAGCAGTTACGGGGTGGGGGGATTGTAGTCCAGAATGGAGATTTTAGCTCTTTTTAAACTGTGCTAGGTGGGGCAGGCTAGACGGGGGGGCAATAGTTCTACAGGTATGGGGCAGAGAAGAAGGACCATCTTGTCTATTTCATATCAAGTTTGGGGACATGCAGCAGTCGAAGGGCTGCAGTTCTGAGAAGTCTGGAAAACTGTCTGCATCAAATAATGCCAGATAGACTTGGGGGGGGGGGGATTGCAAGAGCTTGAAGGTAAGGCAGTACAGGGGGTAACGCAGTCTAGTTTCAAAGGAGGGCCACCCCAGGGTTGTTGACACTGTGCAATGGTGTGTTTTAGGGTGTACACTTCTCACAAAGCTTACTTGTGTGTGGATCCAAAATGTAAAAAAGCAGAGAGGCAAAGCAAGGCTTTTATCCTTGTATGGCGCCCCATTCAAATCTAGCTTGGAGCGTGACAAACTCCAGAAAATATAAACTACACCATAAAATATTAACCACACCATAAAATATTAACTACACCATATGAATACAATGAATGCATAGGAACAATAATTGAGACAGACAGGCTTGTCATTTCCAGTATTTACAAGAGGGGTCGTGTAGCCCCAGATGTGTACATGGGGCACCAGTTTAGTCTGTGGTAAAATGGGAGGACATCTGAGCTGGTTAAAAATGGTACTGAGCTAGTCAGGTGGCTTGCAAGTAGTGTATGAAACCCAGCTTCCAGGTCTGCCAATTCTCAAGCTGGTTGGAAAGAGGATACATTTCACAAGTGATACATTCACTCTCAGGAATGGGAGGGGCTGGTACTCCACAGTTACCTGTTCATTAGAGAGACTTGGTGTCAGTCTATGTGCTCCCCCAGCAGATATGGTAGGGTGCATCAGTTTTGGCCGGCACACACTGGGAAGGGACCAGTTACACAAATGGTACAAAATGAGGAAACAGCCTCATCCAGGACTCTTGCACACCCTTCTTAACCACTCTTACTGATGTTTTTATCCACCTGCGTGCCTGATTCCAAATGTTGCTTAAACCCCACTGCCCCCTGCAGGCCATCAAGTCTGCACCCGTGCCTGCCACAGCAAGAACCTGTCCCAACACACAACAAAGAGAATCCAGCAAGCCCCCCTCCCAAAATCTGAAACACACATGCACCCAAGCACAGAGCCTCGGAGAACACAGGCCTTGTGACCAACCAAAGTCTTGTGACCAGTGACCAAACCAAAGTCTTGTGATCATCTTGTTTTCTCCACATCTCCCCATCCACAGCAGCTAATTATAAAATGTCATCTGTTATGCTGCATGCAAGGAGACAAAAGACAATGTGGTGCATGAGGGTGTGTTACAGGCAGGGTCACAGAGATGGCATTCAAACCTTTTATCTGTAATATCACCACTGACCACTGAGAGCACTGATGATGCTCTATTTGTGTTTAAAGTCACAATATATACTGTGTTTTGCTCATTACCACCAAAGCAACTGCACAGCAAGAGGGTGAAGAAGGTCAAAAAAAGTAATCTACCACCCGACTCAAGTCAGCCAGCACATCTTAGAGATGACAACAAAGTCATGTGAAATGTTAAAATACTCCTACACCCTTCCAAAGAACCTGTTTGCAGAGCATGGCACGAAAGCCTTTTGCATAATCTGTTTTGTATGAGTATGTTTTTAAAGGCTTTCATGATTCCCAGGAAAAGCAAGTCACATTGAACTGGCTGGAGTCCAAGGGGCGACCTCGGATGCATCAGCAATAACTGCTATAATGGAGGGGGAGGGGGAGGCCAGAAATAGGCAGAAGTGCCATAAATAGAAAGGTTGCTCTGAATACAGGGCCTATGAGCTCTGAATGGAACAGTGTGAGGACAGTTCTATGGGAGCTGGGGGCCTGGGGCAAACAGCCATTCTGACCAAGTCCCCTTTCAGACGGACAAACACTTAGCTATTGTTAGTTTGAAACACATGCTGCATCTTCATACGTACTCAATAAAGAAAAGGGTGCTGGAAACCCATGATTCACCCACTGAGTTGTAAACAGACACAGCACCCACTGAGATGTAAACAGACACAAGGAGACTGTCTCTGCAGTAGTGTTGTTCAGCAGACAATACACACTAAGCAATGAGTGATTTTTTTCTTTTACTTATTTATGACATTTATGCAAAATGATAGACATAGATACACAGACACTAATGGCAGAAAAAAGCCTAAATACATATATTTCTGAAGTGGTGTTACACAACTGGTGAGGTGTTGAATGGATACTGCATAGGACTGCTAAACCTAATCCCTATAATTTGTAATGCAGTTCATGGCTTCACAATAATGATTTAAAACAGGGAATCAAAAAAAAAAGACAAGTTACTATATATTTTTATTTATTTAAAATTTTATTAACCAGCTACTGTAAGTACACTGACGACACAAGGAGACATTTTTCAGGAATGACCCGGGCACCAATAAGGTACAGAGTGCCAGTACAGCAGGTATGAACAAAGCTGGGCACGCATAAAACAGCTACCTACTTCCAAAATGTATTAAGTAAAAATGCATGAGGAAACCAGGCTAACACCCCATGTATCGCCTCCTACTGATGCTTCATCTGACGACAAAGTCAGCACAATAAAGCACTTCCTAAATACCCTTCTATGTGCAGATTACAAACCTGATAGCTTAATCCCTATTAAACAGAAACATAGAATTTGACGTCAGATAAGGTCTGCTTGGCCCACCCACTCTGCCCATTTCCCTACCTAATGAATAAGCTGCAGATCCTAGCTAACCCAACAGCCTGCTTCTTCTTACCTCCACCCCCTAGAAGTGCCTTATGTCTGTCCCATGCATTCTTGAATTCCACCACTATTTTTGACTCCACAACCTCCTCAGGAAGGCTGTTCCATGCATCCACAACCCTCTCTGTGAAATAATACTTCCTCACATTACCTCTGAGCCATCCCCCCCTCTAGCTTCAAATTCTGCCCCCTTGTTCTTGCACACCTCTTTTTCTGAAAGATGTTACCCTCTTGGACTTTGTTGATTCCCTTCAGGTATTTTAAAGTTTCTATCATGTCCCCCCTCTCCTTCATCTCCTCGAGGCTATACATGTTAAGATCCTTAAATCTCTCTTGATATGTCTTCTGGTGCAGACCCTGCACCATTTTAGTTGCCCTCCACTGGACTGCCTCCATCCTGTCTATATCTTTGCAGAGATTGGGTCTCCAGAACTGCACGTAGTACTCCAGATGGGGTCTCACCAGCTGTCTGAACAGAGGGATAACAACTTCCTGTTTTCTACTGGTGATGCCTCTCCCTATGCATCCCAGCATCCCTCCCCCCCAGCTCGCCTTACTGCCCTCTCACATTGCTTGCCCACCTTTAGGTCATCTGATATGACCACCCCCAAGTCCCTTTCCATTTTTGTTGTTGTTAGTATCTCACCCCCATTGTGTACTCTTCCCCTGCGTTTCTGTTTCCCAGGTGCATTACTTTGCACTTCTTAGCATTGAATCTAAACTGCCATACATTTGACCATTCCTCCAACCTTGCCAAGTCCCTTCTCATCCTTTCCACCCCACCTTGTGCATCAACTCTGTTGCAGATCTTTGTGTCGTCTGCAAAGAGACATACTTTTTCCTTCCGGTCCCTCTGCAGTGTCGCATATAAAGACACTAAAGAGGACCGGTCCTAGTACTGAACCTTGCGGTACCCCACTAGTAACCCCCCTTTCTTCAGAGTGGACTCCATTTACTATTACCCTCTGTGTCCTGTTCTCCAGCCAGTTTTTTACCCAGGCTAAAAAAAAGTGAAAAAATGGCTAATAAATATATTGAAAATTAGAAACCAAAAGGCTAATATGTACAACTTTAGAAAATACAAGAGTCTCTGTATTAATAAGTGATGCTCTATCCCAATGTGTTTCTCCTCTGTCTACCTGCAAGCTTAACAGTGTTGCTGTCCGGCATGACAGTCAATGTCTATCATGAGAGTACCATACTGTTATTCTACCTGCTGCCTGCTTTGTAAACCCCTGGTGTTTCTTGTAATGACCTTGTTGCTTGATGCACTTAAATGTAACATTACCTGTTTTGTCTGATGTTCATGAATGTACCTTGCAATCTCCCGGGTCGCACCTGAAAATAGGCACTTGGCTGTCTAGTGTGCTTACCCAGTTAACAAAAGCAAAGAAATAAACAGGACTCCACAAAATATTTTGCAGGGGGGCCCTTACAGTGGTTGGAACAGTCCTAAGCAGAACCCAAACAAACAGGGCAGAGAAAACAGAAAACCTCGTACAATAATAAGAAAAGCACACCTCATGTTACTGTCTATGAAAACAGGAAGATCTAAATCTTTTTTCCCTGTTTCCAAAACCACTATACTTGGGCCATTTCTGTGGAAGCCCTGTTCTCTGGACAATGCACCAACCAGAGTGAAACACCTCATCACTGCAGACTTTGTGCTGCCTTGCAGGTTAAAACCAACTCAAGAAGTTTGCTATGTAATTAATAAAGAATGGGAAAAAAACCCTGACAACAGCCAAGAGGCTTCCCTCCCATGCAAATTTTTTTCAGACGATCAGAACTGTGGGACAGACCCCGATTTGCATAAAGCTAGAATTTCTTGGAGCAACTCCGTGTTTTTTTTCCCTTTTTAATGGAACATTTCTGTGAAGCTGCTGGCACAGATGTTTTCCTCTGTAAACTTATCAAGCCTTATTCAAATCAGGGAGTTGACGCACTTCTGCATACTCAGGTGGGAAAAGCTAGCAAGAAGATCAACACTACAGCCCAAAAGGGCAGAACTCATCTTTCCAAGGCCAGTGATGTGTAGAACTGTACTGACAATAAAGCAAGAAAACAAAACCGACTGTGGGAATAATCAAGCTGGTGACCACCATACTAACCTACATGCAAGTGTAGCTTAGTACGCTTTTCCACCTGGCCAATCTGCCTCAGTGAGATGCTGTCAAGATCATGCAACTTGCACATCTTGAATTCAAATACTACAGTCAACCATTAGAGCTTGAACAGTGGCTGCAATACAGGTGGGTAGGTGTCCTTCCTAAACACACACACAAAAAAAAAAAAAGTATGACAGCCCCTATCCCACTGTCACATTTCACTACTGAAAATGATCAGTTCCTCCTCCTAAAGTTGGCAGCTTCCCAAACAAATCCAGAAGCGCGTGTTCCCCCACCTAAACACTTCCATTTTAACCCCTGGTTGGTGCACCAGCAAGATTCCCAGCATGCAGAGTCCCCACTGTGCCTGGGCCTGTAAAGCTGAATAAGCTGGCGATTGTGTAGAATATCGGACCACCGCTATTAGCGTAGTGCTCAAGTTACGCTACTTGCCCACTTACAACATGCTCTATGCCACGTCGGCCTGTCGGTTATTTTTTATTAATTTATTTGAATTAGAGGGCTTTGCCCTCCACCCCTCCCCATCAAATAAACTGAGAAAAGCAAAACCAACAGCAAGCACGCAATGAAAGTAGCCTAGCCCAGTTACAGTATAGCGCAGCAAGAATGAGACGAAATTAAGCTGTATTCTTTGTAGCGGTGGTCCAAAATTCTAGACAATCACCGATAAGCCTTCATTTCCAGCAGCTGATTTATGTGGGTATGTTCCATTTTTTTTACATCCGTGCTACATCCAGCTCTACAGCAGTGGGCCAGCCAAAGGTACATGTTGCTCAACTAGAGAAGGCAATAAAGTTCAGGGTTAAGAGTACAAAGTTAAGCAGAAGATCTCTTGGCTTCAATTCCCATCACTGGCTCACTGTGTGACCTTAAACATGGTCACTCAACGCCTTGTGCTTCAGTACCTCGCAACCATGAAACTTGTATGCAGCTGAACCCCACAGTAACCAGGGTACTGAATGTACGTTGGCCCACATTAGGGATATACAAAGCAGGACAAAAAAAAAAAAAAATTAACATTTATGAAGTGTTTTTCATACACATTATTTATCCCAAAGTGCTTTACAGGCAATGAGAGACTGGTAATGAAACGACTGTAAATGTGTCATGGCAGCTATTTCGCACATCAAAACACACACACACAGCCTTAGACAGTTGCATGAAAGTACAGTTACGTAAGAACTTACTGTAACAGTAGATCTTCAAGAGAGGCTGTTGCAGTAGGTAATAACCATTAGGACTAGAGCCGTCAGGCACTAGGACCACACTGAAAAGTCTAGCTGGCAGTGCCTGGCGGGGGAAGGCCCACTTGACATCACATGACACAATATAGTGGGAGGTCCCGACACCCACCCTCCAGTTCTCCCGCCGGAGACCTAAGAAGGGGAAACAGGAGAAAGGAGTGGGCTCCTGGAGCCAAAAGAAAGGCTAGAAAGACACAACTGCAGAAGCAGGGGAAAGGTAGCAGGGAAAAAGGTACCTACTGCAACAGACTCTCTCAAAGATCTACTGATACGGTTCATTCTTATGTAACTGTACTATCTTACTTCAAGTGGGTTCTTGCAGTAGGTAATAACCATTAGGACTGAGTCCCAAGTAGTGAAAGTCAGACAAAGGCTGAAGCATGGGAGGCAGGAAAGGTCTGCAGTAGGTACCAGATTATGACAGGAGGCCCTGAAGGACTGCTAGTCCAAAGCCTGCCCTGTGCCTAGAGGCAATATCCAGATTGTAGTGTTTGGTAAAGGTGTGGACAGAGATCCAAATGGCTGCTGAACAAATGTCTGCGGCAGAAACATTCCTGAAACAAGCAGTAGATGCAGCCATGCCTGAGTGCCCCTCGACTTCCCCCGGAAGGGGTCTGTTATACCTCTGATAAAACAAAATGCAGTTTGCTAACCATTTGGACAAACACTGGTTAGAAACTGTAGCGCCCTCTCTTTTGGGTCGCAAAGGAAACAAAAAGCTCATCTGTCTTACGAACTGATTCTGTCCAGTTTGTGTAATAACACAAAGTTCTGTGCACATGGAGGGTGTGCAGAATGGCCTCCCCTTGATTAGAATGCTCAGGATAATACACTGGCAAGTGTATGGTCTGATTCAAAGTAAACTCAGAAACCACCCTTGGTAGAAACTTAGGATTTGTACACAGAGCCATCCAGTCTCTGTGGATAATCAAATAAGGCTCCTTACACTTCAGGGCCTGAAGCTAGGAAATCCTTCGAACAGAAGTAATGGCAACTAAAAACAGCGCTTTTCGCCGGCCCGGTGGTGCTGACGGCTGAGGCACTGGTCGCTACACCTCGCGCCACGCTGGCGACCCGTGTTCGGGAATGGGCATGGGTTGTTGGTGGGGAGGAGATGGATTGAGCGTCCGGAGGACTGCTCTCCATATCCGGGCGGGAGTTCATGGCCGGTGCTTGCCTGACTCTAGCGGAGGCTGGGATCGACAGCACGCAGCCAGCCAAGAGGGGGCGGACGCGGCAGACGCTGACCAGCGTGGCGCACGTGAGCCGCGCGCACTCAGTCACTGGTGTCATTGCACACCAGACACGCCGAGGAAAATCAAAAATGGGAGCCCGGCAGCACGCAGCACGACGTTGCCTCGCGCCATTCCTGGAGGGCGCCCCTGGCATGGATCCATTGGGGTGGGTTGAGTCGCTCCCCACCACCCCTGCCGCGAAGGTAAGTCGTGGGGTGCAGAAGGGAGGGGTCTCATGTCCGGGATGGCGCCGGGGAACGACGGAGTGCGGCGGTTGTAGCCGGAGTCTGTGGAAAATAACAACTAAAAAAAAACAGCGCTTTTCAGGAAAGGTACTGCAGGTCGCAACTCGCAGAGGGTTCATAGGGAGGCAAAGTGAGGTTTTCAAGAATGAAGTTCAGATCCCACAGAGGAACCGGGATCCTGACTGGGAGTTTCAGATGGAGAATTGCTTTCAGAAAGGTTTTGGAAACTTCCAGCTGGGCCAAGGTTTTACCATCCACTGGAGTATGGTAGGTAGAAATGGCAGACAAGTGGACCTTCAGAGAAAAGTAACTAAGGCCAAGGTCATAGAGATGCAGCAGGTAGTCCATGACCTGTGAAACAGGGAAACAGAAAGGGTCCCAACCATTGCTGGATGCCCAAATGGAGAACCTCTTCCATTTCATAGCATATGTGGTTCTTGTGGGTGGCTTTTGGGCCACCACAAGGACTTGTGCCACTCTGGAAGAGACCCCAAAGCATGCAACAGCTATGTCAGCAGGTACCACGCATGAGGGTGAAGGGACGTGAGGCCTGGATGGACCAGCTTGTCCTGGTCCTGAGTCAGCAGATTCTGACAGAGGGGTAGGGGAACCAAAGGCTCCACACTCAACTGCTGAAGAAGGGGAAACCACACTTCGTGAGGCCAATAAGGGGCTAAGAGAATCATGTGGGCCCCTTCTTGCTGTAGTTTCAGAAGCACCCTCTGCAAGAGCGGTAAGGGAGGGAAAGCATATAAGAACCTCCCTGTTCAGCAAAGAGACAACATGTCTCACCAGAAAACACCACCCCCAGGCACGCAGAAAATACAGGTTACTCACCTGTAACAGGAGTTCTAGGAATGGTATATGTTGTTCATCCACACTGTCTGGCAGGTATCCTTGCCACTTTAAATCTTGCCGGAAGGTCTTCAAGCTGGCTCCTCCCACCCACCCGGGTGGTAAAACTCTCGGCTCTGCCCCATGACGCCAGATCTGGCCCGCTGAAGCCAGGGTTGTGCGTCAAGCTGGGGAGGTCGAGGGATAGGGTGGATGAACATATACCATCTTAGAACTCCTGTTACAGGTGAGTAACCCATATTCTAGGGACATGGATATGTTGTTCATCCACACTGTCTGGCAGACTCTAGCAGTTCTCCGGGAGGAGGGAGGCAAGGCGGACACCCCTACTTAGGGAATAGAGACTGGAGAACCGAGGCCCCAAAACCAGCATCCTGGCGTGACTCAAGGTCGATGTGGTAGTGGGTGATGAAGGTGTGTGCTGACTTCCAGGTAGCAGCCCTGCAGATTTCCTGGATAGGGACGTCCCTGGAAGCAGCCACTGATGCAGCAGTATGGCGGGTAGAATGAGCTCTTATCCCTCTGGGAGGCTCCATGCCCGCCAACTTATAGCAGAGATCTATGCAGGAGATGACCCACCTGCTTATCGTCCGCTTGGCTGCAGGTCTGCCAGGTGCGGCTTCAGTGTAGGTGACAAACAGCTCGCGAACCTCTCCCCAAATTTCAGCCGTGCGTTCCTTATAGTAAGCAAGCGCCCTTCTAGGGTCCAGAGTATGGAGCCTATATTCAGCCTCCCAGGTGTGATTGGGGTAGAACACCCGCAGAGTCAACACAGGTTAAGGTGAAACTCCGACACCACCTTCGGAAGGAATTTCGGGTGGGGGCGCAGGACAACCTTGTCCCTGTGGAAGACCAAGTAAGGAGACTCGATGGAAAGCGCCTGGAGCTCTCCATCCTTCTGGCTGACGTGATAGCCACCAAGAAGGCGGTCTTCCACGACAGGTGAGAGAGATCACACCTGTGCATTGGTTCGAATGGCTTGCCCATGAGCTTTGCCAGTACCAGCAGTAGATCCCACGGAGGTGGAGGTTCTCGCACCGGAGGGGAAATGTGATCAAGACCTTTGAAAAAGCGCCAGACCACTCTTCTCCTCATGCCAATTAATTGCCCTGCCCGCGCCCGCAAGCAGGGATGCTGCCAGGTGCACCTTAAGGGTTGTCAACCTAAGCCCTTGCTGAGAAAGGGACCACAGGTAGTCCAATATGCTCACCAGGGAACAGGAGGAAGGGTCAAGGCCCTCACCCTGACACCAAATGGAAAATCTCTTCCATTTGAAGGCGTAGCATTTCCTGGTCGACTCCTTACGGGACGCCTCAACTACATTGAGGACCTCGTCGGAAAGACCCAAGGCCTGGAACTCTAGCCGCTCAGGAACCAGGCCGTCAGGTGCAGGGATTGAAGGTCCGGATGGAACACCTTCCCCTGATTGACTGAGAGCAGGTCTGGGCGAGCTGGAAGCTGCCTCGGGAGCCTGAAGCTGAGGCTGAGGAGATCTGGGGGCCAGTCTGGGGCTATCAGAATCACCTGCGCCTTGTCCCTCCTTGCTTTGAGAAGCACCTTGTGTATCAAGGGGAATGGGGGAAAGGCGTAGAAGAGGCCCGGGGTCCACTGGCCTCGAGAAGGCATCCCCCTGCAGCGAGCCCTGCTGAGGGGGGCGGGCATGGAACAGCCTTAGCTTCGCATTCTCCCTGGAGGCAAACAGGTCCACCTGAGGTGTGCCCCAATGGGAGAACAGATCTTGTACTACCTCTGGCAGGAGAGACCACTGTTGGGACGCAGCCCCTATCCAGCTTAGGGCATCGGCCAGGGTGTTGGAGGCTCCTGCCACGTGAATGGCTAGGAGATCCGCCTCCAGGCTGCGCATGAGGACCAAATGCGGAGAGCTTCCTTGCATAGAAGCATGGAGCACATCCCGCCCCTGGCGGTTTAGATAGCACATGGTCGTGGTATTGTCCATCTGACTCAGACCACTTGACCCCGGAGAAACGGAGCAAAGGCGTGTGAGAGCTAGGCGGACCGCCTGGAGCTCCAGCAGGTTGATGTGACATCGGGACTCCCATGGGACCAGAGGCCGTGCGCTGGGTGTTCCCCAGATGGGCACCCCAACCCATCAGAGAGGCATCGGTCGATAGAGAGACCGTTCGGCTCGGGGCGGACAAACGGGATGCCCTCCTGCAGATGAACTGGAACGGTCCACCACTGGAGAGCGTTCCACATCCCCTGGGTCACCGTCACTAGCTGGTCCAATGGATCGCAGCATTGAGACCACTGGCTGGCCAGCCCCCATTGAAGGGGGCGCATGTTCCAGCGGGCCCAGCGGACCACGCTGGTACAGGCCGCCATGAGACCCAGGAGGCGCAGGAAGTCCCGGGCAGGGTGCGATTGCCCAACCAGAAATGATTGGGCAAAGGAGGAAAGAACCTCAGCCCTGTCCGCCGGGAGCCGTGCTCTGGCTCGAAGAGAGTCGAGCTCTGCCCCGATGAAAAGAATCACCTGCTTCCGCTCGAGTTCCGACTCTGGCCTCGTTGATGAGAAGGCCGACTTGAGAGCAAACCTGAGGCCAGATCCTGACCGCACCACCTCCTGCCTGGAGGCGGCTGCTATCAGCCAGTCATCCAGGTAAGGGTACACCCAGACCCCTCGGCGCCGCAGGAATGCTGTCACCACTGCCATGCATTTGGTGAAGACCCTGGGAGCTGGAGACAAGCCGAAGGGCATGGCTTGAATCGAAAAAGGACTCTCTGTTCGGAAAAGCGAAGGAATCTCTGATGTGACAGACGGATAGGGACGTGAAAGAACGCGCCCTGCAGGTCCAGAGAGCAGAACCTACGCCGTGTTCTAGGGATGGTACTATCTGAGCCAGAGTGACCATCCTGAAGGTCTGAGACCTTAGGAACTTGTTTAGGTCGTGCAGGTCGAGAATGGGGCGCCCACGTCCTGTTTCGAACCAGGAAGTACCTGGACACAAACCCGGGTCTGAGGGAGGGTCCGCTACCTCTCTGATCACCTCCTTCTCGAGGAGGAGAAGCGTGTTGGCTCGGTGAGCCAGCAGTGAAGCCTCACCGGACCCCGAGGCCTCCGAGGTGTGACGGCTCTGAAGGGCGGGGCCTGCTCGAACTCCAGAGGCAGGCCCTTTCCGACCACTTCCAACACCCACCGGTTTGTGGTAATAACGGACCAGGCGGAAAGAAAGTGGCGGAGCCGCCCCCCCATGGGGGAAACCTGGGTGAGGTGACGGGTTGGGCGACACCCTCAACCCGCCACTGGGCAGGCTTGGAGGAGGGACCGGCCGAGGGACCTCGGGCCTTTATCTCCTGCTTCCTGGAGGAGGAAGCCGAGGGCTTGGGTTTGGGATGCCAAGTCAGGCTCTGCTGGCCCTGACGTTGTTGGCCGGACATGCAGGGCGAGAGGGACGAAAGGGCTTAGGCTGTGGTCTGCGGCCTTTGTCCTTTGTGCAGATGAGACCAAGTCCAAGACAGCATTGACTCTCGATCCTCTGTAGGTGACCTTCCACCCCAGGGCTGAAAAGTCGGTCCCCAGGAAGGGACATCCGCCAACCATGCTGGGTATCCGGTGAAGGTGGATATCCTCAGCCATGCCCATGGCGCACAGCCACTGGCAAGCCGCTACTGACCTGGCACATGAGTTCCAATGTCCAGGAGCAGTCTGAAGCGCTGTTTGGCCGATTGCCCTGCTCCCTGGTCCCACACCTGCCTAACCGGGTCTGCAGGTCCGCCGAAGATGAGGAACTACTCGCTCCAGGGAGCCCAACAGGGCATGAGAGAAATGTGCCATGAGACGGCCGAACTGGCCTGGACGAAGGCCGAGGGAGGATGCAGCGAGACTTTGCACCGCATAGTCCAATTCTTGGACCCTTGTCGGGAGGTTTGTCCACGCCCCAGCATTCCCGGCACGCCGGAAAACGCTGTCGGCACCAGCCCTTGGCTAACGGTGTTCAAAACCGGACAAGGAACCGGTAGGGACCATATACCTGGGCTATCCTGGCCGAGGGTGCAGGACAGAAACCAGGTGCTGCTAGAGCTCCAAGGCCGGGCCCACTATGGCCTCGGCCACCAGAAAGCCTCCGGGGAACCTCGTCCATTATCTCAGTGAGGGATACTTGGCCCGCTTAGACATGGGTTCGAAGCTTCATCCTGGTGGACTCCGAGATGAGCTGGAAGCAATCCCAGATAGGATTTAAGGGCCACCGTCCCAGCGACTGACTCCAGAGGACTCCAAGTCTACTCGCCTGGAGAAAGGGAGGAATCGTCGTCGGACTCTGAGGAGTCTGCAAAGAGCTGCCTCGGGCCTGAGCCACCCTCCACCTGCCGAGGTCGATCGGGAGTGAGGGTAACAGACAGCCTATGGGGCAGACCCTGAGCCAACCGAGAATTCTTGGTCGGAGCCCCAAATAACGGCTGTGGAGGCGGAGGTTCCACTGGAATCGGTGGAGCAGCTGATTTTGGCCGAACAACCGCCTGGGGAACAGGCTCCTCGGTAAGTCGAGGGTTACTCGTCCAGCCCGTGACAGCCACTTAATGGCTGGGTGGCGACGGCGCCGGCTTGTTCCTGGCCAGAAGGAGCTGCTGCCACATGAGGTCCTCGGATAAATCGATGTAACTTCGCGAAGCCTCCCTACGTCCGAGGAGGAGGAGGGCGGGGAGCGAGGGCGAGCGCGGGCGCTTGCTTATCATGTGCCAGACGCCTATGACAGCGGGATCGGCTGGCCATGGCGAAGTCCGCAACGGAGAACCTCGGCTTTCCCAGGAAGTGCGGGGAGGGGACGGGTGGAACCGGCTCTCCCCTCAGCTCGGAGGATTCACCCGAGGGCTCCGGAACCGGAGGCACTGGCAAGCCCACGGGATCCTCAACTCCCACCGGGGGAACCAGGGAGAGAGGATTCTCGGCTTTGCCTGTAGACAACCCGTCCAACGGGTCGAGAAAAATCTCGACTGCGTCGACGGGAGTCTCGGTCAGCTGACCTGACGGGGACACCGTGAGACCAGTGGCCGAAGCCGAACGATCGACCAAAGTCGATGGCCAACAACTCGGGGAGAGGGACCTTTCCCGCTCCCAAGAGCGTCGACGGAGGGACTTACCCTTGTCTTTCTTTTTGGACCGAGAAGAAGGTCCAGCAGACGTTGGTCCCTCTCCCTTAGTGGAGAGGGACAGACAAAGCTCCTTAAAGGAAGCTGTATAAGAGGAACCCAGGGAGAGCGGGATAAATGCCGCGACCGAGGAAGATGTGGCCCGCGCCACCTCCTCTTCGAGGGCGATCATGTGCTCTAGCTGATCTGCCGAGCCCGCCACAGCAGACCGCCGACGGGCCTCTTTTGACTTCACCGGAGAAGCGTTTCTCAGGGCGCCCCAGTTGTAAACGGGCTACGGTCTTCGGCGAGGGACGAGGTCGGCGAAGGAAGAGCACAGGTCGCAAGCCCGCGGGTCGGGTTTCAAGACCCCAGACAGTAGACACACGTGGAGGCGGATCCGCCCGAGACATTTTCTCGCTCCGCAAGGGCATCTCGAAACCGAGTCGACGGTCCATCGCAGCCAGGGATAGAAGACCAAGTCTCAGAAATGCAAAACTTTTAAATTCTCAAAACCGAAGAGTTAGGAACCAGTTTATCACGCAGAGCATTAAGGAGGAACCTGAGCTTCCAAGCGGTAAGGAAGATCTGGCGCCATAGGCGGAGCCGAGAGTTTTACCACCCGGGTGGGTGGGAGGAGCCAGCTTGAAGACCTTCCGGCAAGATTTAAAGCGGCAAGGACACCTGCCAGACAGTGTGGATGAACAACATATCCATGTCCCTAGAACTGGGTAGTTCTGCACTGAATGGGGAATGGGGAGATGAACAGATCAAGATCTGGGCGACACCACCAATCAAAGATGTCTTCGACTACTGACTGCCTCAGTTACCACTCGTGTGCTCTTGCCTGAGTGCAGCTGAGAGTGTCCACCAGGACATTTTCAATGCCTGGGACGTGCACTGCCATGAGTTGCAGGCTGTGTTGTATCGCCCATTGCCACACACATATCACTTCCCTGCACAGAGGATACGACCGTGTGCCTCCCTGTTTGTTCAGGTACCAGACCACACATATGTTGTCCGTCGGTACCAGGAAAGGCCCAGGGAGGAGAAGGCGCTGAAAAGCCTGAAGGGCATATAGTACAGCCCGCATCCCTTGCACACTGATGCGTAGAGAGAGCTCCTGCTGAGACCAGGATCCCTGAGTCCTGTGGTCGCCCAGATAGGTGCCCCAGCCCTGACTGGAAGCACCCGTTGTTAGGGTCCAATCCAGATGGGGTGTCTGAAAAGGAACCCCTCTGGTGAGATTGGACAGATCCTGCCACCAAAGGAGGTCCTGACAAATGGGTCTGGACACCAGGATTCTATGATCCAGGTCATCTGATTTCTGGTCCCACTGGACCTGGAGGGTCCACTGCGAAATTTACATGTGGAGTCTGGCCAAGGGGACAGTGGGAATAGCTGTCGCCATAAGGCCTAGAAGGCATAACACAGAGTGGGCCACGTTCCATTGGCTGGATGCCACTTGGATGGCCTGCTGACGCAAGGTATCTGCCCAATCCAATGGGAGGAAAACCTGACCCTGACCAGTAGCCAGCACCACCCCAATAAATTGGAGGCATTGGGAAGGTACAAGGTGGGACTTGAGGTAATTCACCATGATTTCCACTTGCCTGAACAGATTCAGGGTAGTGGTCAGGAAGGCTACCAAGCTGTCCCTCGATGGTGCTGACAGGAGCCAGTCGTTGAGGTACAGGAACACATATATCCCCTGGTGTCAAAGCCGCTGCCACCACTGCTAGACACTTGGAAAACACCCTGGGTGCCGAAGAAAGGCCAGAGGGGAGCGCTTTGAATTGGCAGTGTTCCCCCTGGAAGGTAAAGCGAAGGAAGTGGTGGTGGGAGGAAAAAATCTGAATATGTAGGTAAGCATCTTGCATATTCAGAGCACAGAGCCAATGTCCTTGGTGAAGTAGGAGCAACAGACCCGGTAGGGTCAGCATGCAGAATCTCTTGTACTCTACGTACAGATTTAGCATGCTGAGGTGCAGGATTGGACGGAGGTCCCCTGTCTTTTTGGGGACTAGGAAGAAGTGGGAGTAATATCCCTTTCATTCCTGGTCCCAAGGAACGGGCTCTATGGCCGATTTTGTCAGAAGAGCCTGGATTTCTTCCTTTATGAGAGGAATATGTTCTTGTGGGTAGTGAGAGATACCTGGAGGATTTTTTGGAGGTCTCTCTGTGAATTTGATGGTGTGGCCTTGAGCGACCAGCTGAAGGACCCACGTGTCTGTAGTGATCGCCTCCCACCCGACCAGGTGGTTGGCGAATCTGCCCCTTACTGGTTCCTCCAAGGCTGGTGGCAGAGGCTGGGGGCCCTACCACAAGTCAGGAGACAGAGGAGGTGTGGGGAAGTGTCGCCCCAGCAGCCCTTTGAGACTTGGCTGGAGGGGTAGCTGCTACCAAAGAAGTCCATTTGTTCTTACGTCTGGCTGGCTGTTGCCTATTCTGGCAATGAAATGGCTGTCTTGGCTTGGTGTTAGAGCGATACATGGACTGGACAGAGCGCAGTGCCTTGCCACTCTCCTGGAGCGCAGTAATTATGTCCTTGATGTCGTCTCCGAAAAGGACAGGTCCCCTGAAAGGGGCGTCCTGGATGGCAGACTGGACGTCTTGGGCCAGTCTGGAAACACGCAGCCAGGAGTACCTGTGCATGCTGACAGCCATGGCAGTACTTCAGGTAGAGGAGTCTACCGCATCCTAAGTTGCCCTGAGGGAATGAAGGCAGGAGATTTCTGCTGTCCTGACCATCTGGGTGATTCTGGTTTTAGCCTCGGAATCGGATAAATCCTCGAATTCCAACTTCAAGTGTGCCAGGATAGATTCCTAGTACACAATCATGTGTGCCAGGTAATTCAATGTTCTGAGGGCCAGGGTGGAGGAGGAATAAACCTTGCATCCAAACTGGTCTATTTGCCTTGGCTCCTTGTCTGGAGGAGAAGTGCTCATCTGTTTAGGTTTAGCCGTATGGTCATGGACTGCATTAATGACCACCGCGTCTGCTTTGGGATGGGAACTAAGGTGGTCCTTGTCCTCAGGGGTTTGATACAATCTATCTGCCTTCTTAGCGACCGTGGCCACTGATGAAGGCTGCTGCCAGACCGTGGAGGCCAGGTCCTCATGTGGTCCAATCCACAGAGGAATGAGTAATGGGGACAGCTCAGGCATATCCAGGTGTTCCACCAACCTCTTGCGTTGGGGGTCCTGATCCTCGGTTTTCCAACCGTTAGCCTCAAGAATCTTCTGGAGGATCTCAGTAAAGGAAGGGTCCCCTGGAGGGGACTTGGGAGAGCCTTTGGATCCTCTGGAGGGGGGGGATCTCAAAGCCCGAAGTAGAGGAGTCGGCGGAGTCTGAGTCCGAGGTATGGGTGAGCCAGGAATCACCACTAGGGGAGGTGGTGAAAGAGGATCCCGAAAGGGAGAACCTTCTGGGGAGGGCTGCAGCAGGATCAATGTCAGGCCTGTTAACGGGGCCAGATAGAAGCGCAGTGGCTGGGCGGATACCAGAGGAGCTGGCATGCGACTTACTAGTCCGGCCCGGGCGACCTGACAACCAACTTATCAGCTGCGTCACCAGGCTTAGGCCCTGGAGTTTTGAGGGACCTAAGGGCGGCAGAGCTCTCCAAAAGATTGGCGGCATATGCCTGAACTATGACCAGCTCAGGTGGGGGGGTCAAGGGCTGCTCCACAGAGGAGGGAGCAGGCTTGGCTGGAGGAGCGGTACCTGCATCAACGGGAGGCTGCTTGTCGCCCGCGGCCAACCAAGGGAGGTCGCGGGCGGGAAGAAGACCGATCACGGTCCCGGTGCTTCTCCTTGTCCTCTCTTCTTCTTCTTCTTCTTGGTATGGGAGTCTGAAGAACCCCCCTTGGGAGGAGGACAATCCCCGCAGCTTCTGCAGCTCCTTCTCAATGGAAGCCATCTTCAGTTTGAGAACATGAGCTTCCAGGGCCTGTTGGTGGCATTTCCATGTGGCCTGGTTGAAACTCTGGCAGGCCTCACAGTCCTCGGTCTTGTGCTCCGGACCCAGGCAGAAGAGACACAGGGAATGGCCGTCCTTGTGAGGGAGCTGAGTGCCGCAGGAATCGCACTTGTTCTTATGCGACTCGGAAGGCATCAGAGAAAACATGCACGAAAAAGGAAAATACTGTTAATGTTTTCAAAAAAAGCGATGAAATACTTATCCGAAAACGGCGTCGATGAAGCAGCGATCTCGAGCGAGGTCCGGCGTGCATAGGTCAATCATGGAAAGAACTGAGGGCGGGCGGGGGGACTACCCACTCACAGTGTCACGCCATGTCCGTCATGTGACATCGGGTTGGCGGTTCCCCGCTAGACACTGCTAGCTAGAGATTTCCATGTGGTCCTAATGCCTGACAGCTCTAGTCCTAATGGTTATTACCTACTGCAAGAGCACTCTCAAAGCAAGCTCCAGGTTTATGGGAAGGGGAATGTTGGCCAGGACACTAGAGCAAATTCCCTACTCTTGCAAAACTTTTGGAAACTATCGAGCATTTTCTGTTCCTGTGTCCATTTGCAGTAGAATTCTGGGGTACACTGTCCACAGAGTGAAAGGCTCCAGCCTTGGGGTTGTTAGTTATGAGACTGTAGTTCTGGGTATACACCCTGCAACCTGAAAAAGTATCAACAGTAGTACACTATGTATATTATTTGCTGCCTGTATATTTTTACTTGCGGCAAGCAAGGTTTGTGTACACCTTACAGAAAAACGTAAATACATACACTGAGGTGCTCATACTTATTACAGATTGTCTTTGTAGAGTCTGCAGCTCAGAAAGTAGTATGTTACAGTCACATCAGTTCTGGGTCTACTGGGCAAATTATCTATGGATTATGTCTGACACTGGGGAATGACTCCCTGAGTGAATTCTGATGGTTTCTCGCCTTGTCTTCTTGTATGTACCTAATTTTCTTTTCCCCAATTTTCTCCCCCTTTCTACCTGTGTATATTTGTTAATTTTTCCTTTTTTTTTTTAAATATAATTTTTATTTACTTTTTCATATGAGACACATCACATCACGCAAGTACATGTAACCCCTAGGTGGCACTATCCCAAGGGCTACTACCCCTGCCTGCTTGGCTAGTAGCAGGTTAAGGGGCCTGAGTTCTGAAACGGGTGCCTCCACCTGGAGGTCAGGGTTGGTAGTGGTCAAACTAACCTGGGCACAGCCCTCCGGGACACTGTAACCCCCCCTCTTTCCTTACTAGTGACCGGAACAATACATAATAATCACTTTCACAATAGCCCTGATACACCACACAAGTACCCACACTGTTTGCACTCACCACCAGGGCTTTCCTCTGGCCCGGCCCTGGGGACCCCCTGTAAAACAAGGTTATACACAGCAAATAGCAGTACAGTACTCTTGCACAAACTGGAACTACAGTCAGGGTAAATGCAAAAACGAGTTGGATCTGATTTATTTAAGGGGCTTGAACAATGCAAGGGCATAATCAGGTTAATTTGCTTAAAAGCTCTATCAATCAAACAGTTATGCATGCACTTCAGGGTCCATAAACAGTCACACACTCTGGGTACCCAGATGGAGAATGGTGGGCTAGCTAGGAACGTTGCAGCTGGTTGGGGCCCTGTGATGGAAGAAAACAACATGCACAACATGCACTACTTGTAATCTGGAGCTGGAGGGCTCAGTTCATGAAAAGTAAACAACCAGACAATCAGATGACACACTTTTAGATTAGGCTGCTGTTGCAGGGAGTTACCCTGATGATTACTCACAATACGCAAGACTGGACACAGGCTGGATGAAAATCGAGACAGCAGGTGGTTAATCTGGAGTGCCAGGAGAAGCAGGGCCCACACGATTTGCCGAGGCGTCGTTCCTGTTCAAGCATGGAGCAGGGGGGTGATCCCCAGGCAGGTCTCTCGTCGGTGGCTTTCTCTGTGCAGTGGGGTAGTCTGGCAGGGTCAGCGTGGCGTGGCCCAGGCCAAATGGCGATGAACGCGGATTCAGTCCGATTAGGCCGGATAAAGCTTCCAGCAAGCAGAACACAATTCACACAGCGGGGAACCAAATCGCGACCCACTTTCAATACACAGCACATTTACGTGTAAAAGATTCTATGGTACCAGCAAGCAGAACACGGTTCACACAGTGGGGAACCAAATCACGACCCACTTTCAATACATAGCACATTTACATGTAAGGAAATTCTACTGTACCAGGCAAACTGCTCTCCGGTAACGATTACAAAGTCTCTGCACAAACCGGGGATTCAAAAGCGGCTGGAAATCCTGACAGGCCGATCGCATTCAGCAAATCTTCGGTCTTCTTCAGGTATGAACCTGGTAAAAAATCAGTGGTTTACTTCGTTCTCACCAACTTGGATTTAGTCCGAAATAATTCTCTTCTTTCCCTCTCAGGGGCAGCAGGCAGACATGCAGGCCACAACTCAGGCCTTTCCACAGTTCTCCCACATAAAACTACTCAGACGGCTGCTTGACTGTCTCAAGCTCTTGCTCATTCAGCTCCCAACTGAGATCTGACTCAACTGCCAGAAAGCCTGGGACTTTCCTCTGAATCCAAAAGGTTTGGTTGGCTGATCTGTCTATCATTCACAACAAAGGCTCCCCCTTCATATGCAAAAGGTGCCAAAAGCCCCAAACTACAATTCCTACAGATTTTGACTCCAGACAGCTCCTGTAGTCCGGCTCCATTTTAGGTCCCATCAGAACTGATTGGTCCAATTCGCAGTCCAGGACCAAGATAGTGGAGACAAACAGAACAGTCCTTGCTGCAAAGAAGGCAGGTTAGACAAACTACAGTATCTAAATGATTTTCAGCAAATAGTTGCGTCTTTCAACACAGCTCCCTCTCAGATTACTTATGACTGCAATCCAGGCAGCTCTTAAACAGACAGTACACAGAGGCTATACAGGTACTCTCTGGCAATCACATTTAAACTGCTAAAATGCAGGACACCAGCCTGGCAGTGAGCATTTAGGCAAGCTCGAGGAAGACTTTTCGGGAACCCCCATTTGTAGGGGTGTTACATACAAAATTAACATCTGTACCAATGCAACATGCAGGGGGTTACAAGAACATTAATAATTGTCAGTCAGCTTCCCATTCTCAGACCATATCATATGCAAATTGTAGATACTCTCACAGAAATCAATATCAATCTGGACATTCATCCCTATAGGGCTACTGAAATCCACCTAGTCCCCCCCCCCAATGGGGGTAGCACCACCTTATGAACTACTGGAAGCCACTCAGGAGACATAGTCTGGATCAATCTGTGCAAGATACCACACCCACTTTCTTAATTTTAAATTAAAATCTTCTAATTTTTCATGGAGGCTAGCTGTTAACTTTTCTAACTGGTAAATACCCATAACACTGGCCCTCCATTCCACCACTGAAGGA
Organism: Neoceratodus forsteri; assembly: GCA_016271365.2. Classification (NCBI taxonomy): domain Eukaryota; kingdom Metazoa; phylum Chordata; order Ceratodontiformes; family Ceratodontidae; genus Neoceratodus; species Neoceratodus forsteri. The sequence goes on along the minus strand of JADMNL010000031.1, from coordinate 132,735,190 downwards.
ACAACCAAGGACATCCATCGCTGGGTAATAGCTTTTTTGGCTGCCACCAAGTACACTGGCAGAGTTCGGAGCCACAAAGGGCTGTGTTGAGGCATAATAGATAATAATACCAGCTCTGTCATTAATTCGACTTCCTCCCCCAGGCATTCCCGCAATTCTTCCTGTAAAGTACACCAGAACAGAGTCAAGAAGGGGCTTAATCGGGGTGCCAGACAGCTGATCTCCAGGCAGGAAGCTTTCTCCATAAGCTCCACTTTTTGGCAGTTAAATTTTATTAAAACTGTCATTTTACACTGACTGTACATCTTAAATATACCTAGATTTGATTTTATGAACTTCCAAGCGCTCGATCGATACCAAGCATTTGAGGGTACATCGAGGGAATCTCGATTTTGCAGCTGTTAACTTTGACGCTGAGAGTACTCGCAAGGCCGCAGAGCCTACAATTTCGGCGCCTATTCAGGATGACCTCCTCGTTGATTTCCCCCTAGGAGCAACTCCTCTTAATACTGAACGGCATGGACTTTAAATTGGAGACTACACTATCGAGACTTGAGATGTCTGGTAAAGCACCTATGGCTCAAAAGGTAGTGGTGCAATTCCAAGATGTGCGAGCTGCGGATCCGCAAGGGACTGCTGCGGGACCGAGTAAAGATGGGATGCAACACCATGGCCATGTTGTCGTGTTCAGAAAAGGGTCCAACACCGAAGCTCTATCACAAGAGCAAGCCCATTCTACTCATGTTGTGGACTCGGAGTCCCTTCCTTTTACTTTGGGAGCATTACAATTTTGGCTGCACTCGGTTGGATACCTTTTCTGGCTTAATCTCCGGAGGGCCCGATGGCGAACACTGCGACTCACTGCTTTGCAGTTTGGCTGTTTGGTTTACGACCAACCGAAGATGGTGGATGACCAGGAGAGTCCTCTTGTATATTGGAAGGAATGAATGTATTTGCGGCAAGTTTAAGCACATATTGTTATATTCAGTTATGGGTAACGTTATGAAGGCTACTTGAAATACTATCCGGGAACTTTCTGGACTGGGACTCATGGCTGTTGGGTTAATCGGGGAGATTTCTACACTATTTTTTGGGATGGGAGTTTGATGCGGGTCATTTTACTCCTTATGGTGGAGTAATCCATCCTCTGCAATTTCTTTATCTCCCCAGACGTACCTGGGCTATGTAGATTTCAGCTTCTACAATTTGTGTGTAGGTAGCTCTATGTGTTTAATAAGCTGCATTCCTGTTCAGGCATTAAGTTAAATGCATTGAATCTAGTTGTTTGAAAGCTATAACTGTCCTCAATATACAGCTGATTGTGGAGTTATGTGAGAAAAGCAGATATTTCCTTTTTCAGCATTTCATGTTACTAGGATTAATAGCAGTCATGTGGACTGCATCTAAATACCTTTATAAATTCTACCTTTCATGGACACTCCAAAGCCGTCGAGATGGCTGACATCTATGGGACTTTTTGTTAAGAATTATGCTGGATACTGCCCCCCACCCCCATTGTAACAACTTACAGGGTGTCGTTGAGTGAATATCAACTTTGTCTGTTTACTATGTCTACCACCCTGTATAAGGTATTTGAATGTATGACTATACATGAAAATAATAAAAATAAATTAAAAAAAAGAAGAAGGTGCATAACTAGAATATATGCCCCAAATCCACTACTTGGTATCTGCATCCCCTCCAACACACTCCAAAAGACTGTGGCATACATTTAATGAGGACAGCTGGAGATCGAAAATATCTGTAGTGGCATTTCCAAGCATATTCCCTCCACATAGAGGACAGAGTTATTTTAACCGCTGATGGGGCAAATTTTGACCAGTCTTCAGGGGTTATAGTGAGACCAAGATCTTTATTTCAACTATTTAAAATTGATAAAAGTCAAGTCTCCCAATGTGTCTCTAAGAATTCAGTATTCTTGCCCTATGAGGTGTCCCCCAACATTCCCAGATAAACCATTAATCAGTAAAGCTAACAAAGGTGGCTTTGGATTGGGTAACCTCGTCCTAGCCTGTCAATGGTGCTGTAAATAAGTCCGTAATTGAAGGAATCGAAAATTATCTCCATGAGCCAGCCCGCACTCCCGCTGCAAAATTTCAAAAGAGGTTATTCCTGCAGTGGTCAAAACTTGAAAAATATAATGTAGTCCCATTTAATGCCACCTTTAAAGGTGAGGTCAGCCTGGGATGGTCCAAAGTTTTCATCAGCTGATATTAACCGCAAATAGTAAAAAATCTTCCACAAACTGCAGATGATATTTCATTTGGCTCCACACTTTCAAGACCCCAGAGATAAGTTTTGTAAAGTGACGCAGCGAGGGTGACCATCCTCTAGTTGCTAACAGAATAGGTGCAAGGTCATTTATAGTAAATTCAACAGCCTTCCAAGGGGCTTGATTTGTGTTAACCAAAGAATTAGCACCTTTAAGAAAGTAGCTTTTGCGTACCATTCAAAATTAGGTAAACTAACCCCCCTGAAGCCAACGGTAGGTGAAGGACTGCAAGACGGATTCTGGTTCGCTCCCCCAAAAAGATGAATTTTAGTACTGATTTGTTCCAGGAAGTAAAATATGAATGGGTTGGCAAAATCGGGATCGTCTGAAACAAATATAACAAACGAGGCAAAATGTTCGTCCCTATAATCTCAACTTTTTGTAAGAAAGACAGGGTTAAGTTTCTCCATTTAGTTAAGTCATTTTGTATCGTTATTGTTAAAGGTTCATAATTTATGAGGTCTATATTATTAACAGTGTCAGTGGCTCAGTATTCACAAAAGGGTAGCACACTCGCCTCTGACGCCGGGAGATCAGAGGGCTGTGGGTTCAGTTCCCACATCTGGCACTTAGGTTAATATCCAGTACTGACACTGTAGTGCAGCATGAGAGGGTGCTGCACTTCTGAGGTGCCGCTTTCGGATGAGACGTTAAACCGAGGTCCCATCTGCCTGGATTGGTGGTAGTTCAGGTAGATGTTAAAGATGCCATGGCACTTATCGAAAAGAGTAGGGGAATTTCCCCGGTGTCCTGGCCAAATTTCCCTCATTCACTAAAAATACCACCAACAGCTTAATCTGGTTCAAGGTCAGTTGGCATTCATCTGTATCCCCCTTCCCCAGGTCGTGCCTGAAAATAGGCAGGATTTGTCTAGTGCACTTACCCGGTCAACAAAAGCTAAATAAATAAATAAATAAAACATCCTTCAGAATATTAATGTCCAAGTATTTTTGTCTTAGTATGCAGCAAGCGTAGAGGAAATCTACCCTTTAGGCCAGCTAAGGGGACAAAATTAAAAGTCAAGACCTCCGTTTTAGACATATTTAACTTAAAATCAGCTACTTTTTCAAATTTGCTCAGAATTTCCCATACGTTTGGCACAGACTCCTCAGGTGTTAAGACTGAGAGGAGTATATCGTCTGCAAACGAGGAGACCTTGTATTGTGTTTGTCCCAAAGGGACCCCCCCCCCCAATATCCTCCTCCCTGTGGAGAGCTAATGCCGAAGGCTCCATGTACAGAGCAAATAAAAGTGGAGAAAGAGAGAGAGAGAGAGAGTGCACACCTGTCTCGTGCCACGTTACAAAGGGATCGGGGGAGAGTACCATTAACATGGACGTAGGCCCTCAGACCTGAATAGATGTTCTTTAACCAAGCCTGGCAGGAGTCAGGAAAACGGAAAGTGGCCAGGGTGTCCCAGAGAAAATCCCAGGACACCCTGTCAAATGCCTTTTCAGCATCTGAATTTAACAAGGCTGCAGAGATCTGTCTTGTCTGAATATATTCGACCAACAACAGTAATCAACGGATGTTATCCATTGTATTTCTGGCCTTAATAAATCCTGCCTGGTCAGCGTGCATGATAGTAGGCAATATTCATTCTAACCTGGAGGCCCAAATAGCCATAAAAATCTTATAATCAGCATTTAGTATGGAGATGGGGTGATACGGGGAAGGGTCCATGATATCCTTATCAGGCTTAGGTAAGGCAGCCAACTCGGAGTATGCCCACGGGGAGGGGGGTCCCATTTTGACAACTCTTGATATACCTGCAGCATAGTCAGGAGAAGTAACCCAGAAAACTTTTTATACCATTCTGTGCTAAAACTATCTGGCCCAGAGTATTTCGGGGAGCTTGCCACCTGTATGTGCCGGAGTATTTCATCCAAGACAATCGGTGCCTCCAGTATTTGCCTTTGTTCGTCCATTAATTTTGGCAAACCAAGCGGTTCCAAAAATGACTGTTTCTCTGTTCCACTGTGGAAGAAGGGCCGGCCTTGTAATGGGACTGATAATATTCCATGAAAATGGTTTTAATCTCATCTTCATAGACCGGCTTATATGTCAAGGGCTGTTTTAATTTAAGTATTGTTATTGTTTTTTACGCATTCTTAGTTTACTAGCCACCATTCGAGTGTCTCTAGCACCCCTCCCCCCTCGTAGTTACTCTGTTGTAAGTACAGCAAGGCTTGTTGAATTTTATAATCCATGATTTTCTGGATTTCCTGCCAAGTTTCCCTTATTTTCAACATTACCGCACCATCTCCTTCCCTGTACAGCAACTGATAAGTTTCCAGTTGCTTCACTAAAGTATCATATTTAGCCTCCATCTGGAGCTTTTTACGCACTGAATATTCTATAATGCCCTCCCAATAACAGCCTTCAGTGTATCCCAAAGGGTGACTACAGAGATACCTGGAGAATCACTGTCATTTAGTATTTGGAGAATTCTTTCTTTAATATGATTTTTAAATTGGGGATCTCTTAAAAGGGACTCATTTAGATGCCACAATGTTTGATATTTGCCCAGATCTATTTTCAAAAGTAATGAGTGATGGTCCGAAAGGAGCCATGGGCCAATGGAAATGTCCTGCACCAGTGAAAGTCTTAATAGGAAACAAAAAAATAATCCCATCGGGAATAACTCTTATGCCTCCCTGAATAATATGTATACGTTTTTTGGGTAGGAAACAGTTTTCATCAAATGTCTACCACCCAGAGTTATTCGAAGGAACCTTTTAAGAAGTGAAGAGCATTGGTAACTCTGTTTAATCTATGATTTGTAGAATCCAGGTTCACACACCAGGTCATGTTCAGGTCCCCCCTTCAGGATAAGTTTACCCTTGAGAAGGTCCAGTAGTTTATTTAAAGAGATCCACCAATATATCTTCCACTGCCCCAGCACTCGATGTATAGGTGCCTTACTTACCTCCATAGCAGTAGTATGATTTGAAGCTGCACCCAAAGAATTCATCTGCAAAAAAGTTATTTTACTCGTAAAAATCACTAAACAGGGTCCCAAGGACTTCCCGTTTGTTTTTACCCACTCACGCTTCGCCCCCACGCTTAACAGTGTGATGACGAGAAGCTAGGGAGAGTGTGGAGCGTGCTCCATTGTAGTCAATGGGCACCAGCTTTCCAATTGATTTTTAATATTAGAATGGCCACCTTGTAATGAAACGTGGGCACCAGTCAACTAACAAACATACTACTGCTGTTAAGGTAAGGCACCTATACACTGGGTGCCTAGGTGCATACTGTGTGATCCTGAGCAAGTCACTTAATTTCCTTGTGCTCCCAGGTTGCATCTGGAAACAAGCTTCGGCTTAGTGTGCTTCTCTAGGTTAAACAATGTTCCCTTTCCCCTTGTTAGTCGGCCGGTGCACACGTTTCATTACACAATGCCATTCTAATATTAAAAATCAGTCAGAAAGCTGGCACCCATTGACTATAATGAAGCGCACCCCCATGCTCTCCCTAGCAACTCATCATCATGCTAGTGAGTGCGGGGGCGAAGCGTGAGCAGGCAGAAAAAAAACAGGAAGTCCTTGGGACCCAGTTTAGTGATTTTTACGAGTAAAATAATTTTTTTGCAGATGAATTCTTTGGGTGAGCTTCAAATCATACTACTGCTATTAAGGTAAAACACCTATACATCAGGTGCAGGGGCCAGTCTTAGTGGGTCTCTTTAAAAAAGTTCTCACTACTAGGACACCAACCTGTGGGTGAAAATATACACTGGACAAAGTCACCTCTTGAGAAAACGAGGTGGCCTTTAGAACAATATATCTGCCCTGAGGGCCCACATAACTATTGTGAACCTCCAGGGGGGTTGACTGAGGGACCATTATCACCGCCCCCCTTTGCCTGCCACTGGGCTGGGATGAGGCATAGACCAAAACCTCTGTCCCCATTGTAACTTCAAGTGTTTAGTATCAGTGAGGTGGGTTTCCTGAATGAAACAGAGATCTGCTGGATGTTTCCAAAGATATTTCATAAACCTTGCTCTCTTAATTGGACTATTCAAGCCATTAATATTCTGCAAAAATATCTTTACAGGAACTGAAGACATCATTGACTCAAGAAAAGGAAGATGCTGCCCCCATCGAGAAGGAACCCACCCTAACAGCAAGTCCCAGATTCCCTTTCAGCACCAAACCTCTGGAGACCCCCAGCCTCTCCCAGTCGTCCTGAAGGACCCAACACATCTGACCAGAAGAAGAGCCAGAGACTGCCATCCCAGAGCACCCCCCCCCCCCAAATCTGTGTGAGCACCCCTGTCTGGTCTTAAAATAAAAATTGTCTTGCAACCAGTTCTTACTGTATGTGCCTCATTTTGTTGAACAAAAACAAACAAAAAAAAGGATCAAATACCAAGACCTGCTTTAGTAACTATCTTTTCCCGACAAGAGAATAAAACAAACCTTTCCCCTTCCAACTGGGAGAGGGACCAACAAACGTAAACACTTGGAACTTATATACATAGTGACTTTCAGTTTGGAGGTGAGAACTTCCCTCCACTTCCATGTTCCCCAAAGGGTACAATCAAAAAAGGAGGTCCCTTCGGGGCAGAGTGTGTGAATCACCTCATGTGTGAAAAAAAACCCTGAGGGACCAAGAAGCCCCAAATAAAGTAATGACTGCAAGGGCAGGAAACCAGATTTTGGCCATGCGCCATGTAAGCTTAACATTCCCAATCACGGGCCAAGAGCCCCAACAAAGAAACCCACTTGTGAGGTAGTATGGTGTCCATCCGCTTCAAGTAGCTTATTTGCACTGTCGTATCAGGTGAATACCCTTTCCATTTCCTCCAAAAGATTCCCTCCCCTCCTTTCAACCCGCCATCCATCTGAATTATAATTAGTTGCCCCCTTCCAGTTTACCCTCCTAGTTTTTTCTCTTTTTCCCTGGAAAAAAACGCTGTACCTATGATCGACCTTGGGGACAAGGTTAACGTACAGAAGTAACATCTGTCCCTCACTGATTTAGAGTGTGTTAATAAATTTCCCTGAGTATCCCAAGGGGAGCCTCCAAAGAAAGAAAAAAAACAAAAATAATAGTAAAGGAGAGGGAAAAGAAAAAGGGGGGGGGGGGGAGACCCCAGAACTAGGGTATCACTTAAGGCCAAATGTGTGGACCTTAATACATCTCATTTATAATGCCTTGTTGCATAACGTTATTAATAGGAGGCAGATGAGGAACCATCTTCCCAATAGACAGCAGGAGCCAGAATGTCCCTTAGAAGAGCGGCATCTCTCCCCACCTCAACCAAAGCTCCTGCCATTTGAAACAGAACTAGATACATTATATTGTGATCTACCCATTACCAAGCGTGTACCACCAGTGAATGCCTGTAACACTGGTTGCTTTTTCAATCTAAGCGTTATGTACTGTACCGTTTGTCTGATGTGATGTATTGCTCTCTTGATGAGGTGCCTTTGTAAATGAGTCTATGATTCAAAGGTCTGTAAACCAATGATATAATAATAAAATAAAATAAATTGTACACTCCCAAAGAGCCTTTTATAGAAGGTTGACAATTAAGTAAAGATCTTCCCTGGCAGATTCTAGAAATAACTCCCGAATAATACATAAAAAAGAAAGGGGGTAAAATGGGGAAGGAAAAAAAAAAAAAGACAAAAGGGAGTCCAGCAATATGGATGAAATGAAAGCAGCCTCCCAGAAGTCTTGCAAACTTGCTCGTTCAACGAAGAAGGCCCCGTAGAGCCATATAGAACAACCCTGTAAAAAGAGCCACAATATTACAGATTATGGTGATAATCGCCTCCAGGCCCCTTACATTTTCTTGTAACTGTTCAGTTATAATGTTAGGGGCTAGCATAACTCACTGCAGATAGTCAAGTGAGGACCCGAGTCTCGGGAGGAAGCAAGGAGTAAGTTTGAAGCAGCTCCGCACAGGGCCGGGCAGCCAGTTATGGGCATGGGAAGGGCTGGAAGAGGAAGCCGGGGCAGGCCATGTGGAGACCCCCCAACCCCACAGGAGTGCCCATGAAACCCCAGGCCATTCCCGGAGCTCCCATTCAGGCCATTGTTGCCCTATCACCTGGAGGCCTCGGGAACCACTTTTCAAATTTTTTTATTTTATTTTTAATCTATTTATCACAAACATGTCTCATGACAAATGCCGCATATAGTAGACAGACTATCTGACAAATTAACATTTGGGAAAAGAAAGAATTTCCCTTAAAGTATACATTATGCATTTGCTGTATAGTGATACAACATTAGAGGGAAACTACATTATTTCAAATGTTCCTACATTCAGTCCATACTGTGCTGTTACAATGAATCCATGAGCTACATGGCAATTCCTGATACTATAGGATTGTCCAGCAATCAGTTCCATTAATATCATCATCCCTTAATGGGATAATTGGTGCCATGTATTAAAGCTCAATGAAAAAGACATTAGACCATATTTTATAGTAATCTTGCGGCACACGTATCCTATACTATATTCAGAAAACCCTCTGTCCCTATCCTCCTTCCATATCACAACCACTAAATAAAAGGAAAAGAAAAAAATGACTTAACCAGGTTTTTGTATTGCCCTAGAAAGAGTTCCAAAGTAGAACACAAAACTCTCAAACGAGGCAGAAATACACTCCCATGAATCGAGGAGAACAGCAGATTCAAAGAACATTTAAACAGGGAAAGTTCAACGTCACACAGTGTGGTGTAGTAAACTAAAGTTCATAAGGGGTTCCAACATTTTGTATTTCTTCAAGGTTCGTCTATAATCCCCTCACCCTCCGTCCAATTTCTCCTGTTGAACTCGCGATTTAGCCGCTCTACAATCGGCCCACTTGCCAGCTTCAATGGGATCCAAGAAGATGTAGGTTTTGCACTGATGGACGATCTGAAGCCTTGCTGGGAAAATGACTGTATGTGGCACATTCAGATCCCGGAGCAGTCGCCTCACTGCATCGAACTTATTCCGCCTTTGCCTTGCGGCGTAACGGATATCTGGGAAGACATGCACTGGTCTTTCATCTCGAGTTAAAGGTGCAGCTTGGCGAACAAAACGGAGAATTTTATCTCTGGCCCCAACTCCTGAAGTGATCAGCATCAAAGTATGAGGTTACTCCTAATTTTGTACATGGCCACGGCGGGTCACACTTATATATATCTTTTGGATGTTCCAGTCCTCATGCAGACCCTCCAGTAATAAATTTATCCGTTAGCCAGTCTTGCATATACATGATTGGGTGGCCACCCTCCGACCCTTCAGGCAGTCCCACTATCCGAACATTTGCTGACCGCGACTGATTTTCTAGGGCTTCCAATCTAGCCATCAGATGTTGGGATTCTTTAGCCATAAGAGCCGTACCTCCTGTAGATGCGTTGGCCTGTTTGCGCACCTGCTGCATTTCTCCTTTCAGACCATCCACTGCTGTTTCAAGGACCAGGACACGACCGTTGAAATAGTCCACTTTCTGGTTAAGTGTGGACACCAGTGCTCCCATATCTAGGGGGATTCCCGTATTTCACGGGTTTTTAAGCCTGAATACGGGGTACAGGGAGGAATTCACTATTTTGCCAAATCCACGGGGACGCTACGGGAGAACAATGAGGAACACACTCTCAACTTAAAATGCCCGCCGAGACTCTCACAGAGTGAGACAGAGAGTGAGTGAGACAATCGATTGGTGCCTCTCAACCCCCCCACATGCTGGGAGCTCATGATCACCCACTGGAATGCAGCCCTGATAGGCTGTCGGATAAAGTCACACACACACCCCTCATGTCTCTGCTGCCTTACCTATAGTGCCCCCCCCATAGGCTAGCCAGGTGAACCCTCTCCCTATAAAACCAGCAGCTTGCAGCCCGGGAAGTTTGATTTTGGGAGACGAGAGAGAGAGAGAGAGAGCGGGTTCCAGTGAGACAGTTCGACCATTCGAATCCGAGGAGAGTGAGGATTGCCAGCCGTTTTGGAGCATTACAATAGCGCAATCATCCCACTGCAGCAACAAGCAAGCCGGAGAAGATTCATTGCCAGACTAGAGACAGTCAGTGCCGCAGGACCTCAACAAGTACTTTTTCCACCACCGACCGGTGCCCTGGTTCTGCGAGTCTCAGTGTCAGCATCGGGCAGGGAAGGCGAGTGGTAGAGTTTTTTCCCGGTCGTGAGCACGCCACGGTAGCAGTCTGACCACCCACCCCACCACTTTTCCTAAAAGCAGGTAAGGTAAGCAAGTTAATGGTGCAGCCAGTCTGATGCAGAGTGACAGAGGTCAAAGTTATTTAAGTATGAAAGAAGTGCCTTTCCTTGACACGTTATGTATCATGATAATTAACGTTGTCAGTCACTGATTCCGATTGCATTTTTCAGCACAAAAACAGTCAAAATTAAGTGTGAATTAGAAAAGGCAGTGGCCCAAGGCTGCTGTTAGTGCACACACCCTAGTGTTGCCATAAGGTATTCTCTGGCCATGGGCTTAGTAGCTGGGCTTTGTGAAGTGTAGTTGTTTCTGTTTACTTAAGTAACCCTTAAGGCTGCACCCTTTTGTTTCTAAAATTGCATTTTAAGTTATAGTAAGTGACTTGCAGATGAACTGGACATTCATTTCTGAATAATGCATGTCTTTTTGAGCATATATTTCATAGGCTCATGAAAAGCTGCCATGAAATGTCAAATTAGTAACGTTTTAAATGCCAGAATATATAAATTCAAAATGTTTGTATTGTACACATTTAAAAGGGTTTTCTGAAGAGTATTTCTGTTTTTGGTGTAGGTGATGTCTCTAAAATACTCTTGCCTTTCAATTTCTGTGGTATGGTGGTGTGCATTATTGCTGTAAATATCTGGTGTTTCTCCTGCCTGTTGTTTCTCCTCTGTCTTTGATTACATTAAAGACATTAGTTGTCATGTAATTATGTAATGTTTTAGGTCAGTATTAATTCTTAAAGTAAATAAGAACACTTAAAACAGCCAGAATATTTGTTGTAGTGATTTTATTTACCATCTTAGTGACACCAATTGCAATAATAAATCGGCTTGGGCATACAGGAAAATCTACAGGAATTTCACCAAGGTTTTACAGGGAAAATACAGGAAAAATGAGGGTCTGCTACAGGAAAATGCTTTGGCCGATCTGGGAGCACTGGGACACAGATGCGATTAGCGTTTGCATTTTGTGCCCCAGAGTAGCTACTGTTTCTCCCGAGCTGGAGGCCTCATCGGCCTGCGTGTTTTCTTCTGGCCTGCCAGGCCCCTTATTTTTTCCAACCCCAGCAGCTGTTTTATCTCTTTTAGGGTTACCCATTTTGACTAAGTTGAAGTCACTCTTTTCACTGGTGTAGTCCAATTTCGAAGCCTATAAAGGGAGGATTAGGGCAGATTTGATAATTAGCTGCAGAGGCTAAGAAGTTGCTGCTTTCGTTGCTTGGGCTCAACAGCGCCCCCACACTTTTTCAATTTTATTTAAATATAAATTCCGTGGAACCTGAGGGTAATGCACCCAGCAGAGGAAGCCATACCACAGGCCCACCCCAACACCACCAGACCACAAGTCACGGCCCACTCAACCCAAGAAGAGAACTGGTGAGTTCTATCAGCCAAAAAATGGTACTCTTCCGTTCATCTTTTCTTGTGGTGGATGCGTAGTCCAAATATTAATTCCAGGCACTATAGTAAGGCGACTACCTCCAGGTCAGATAGAAGCTGAGTCGGGGGATAGGGTGAGCAGCACTAAGGCGCACTACACGGCCACACTCACAGCTTTCACATAGCTCCTGGGTCTTCCAGCCAGGCCCCGCGGACCCTACCACCTGCAGAAATCAGGGCCCAAGTACAACCAAGGCATGATTAGGAAACTGGGGAAACAACACTAGCAGCACAGCCCCCTACGCTGCCCCTTCCCCGCTCCCCCCAACCCACACCCTCACCAAACCCCTCAGTCACCATCCTGAGTTGACCGTTGTCTTCTGTCAAAAGGATCACTTAGATGTTCATTTTTAAGGAAAGGAAGACTGGGTCTGATATTTCTGTAGCTGTTTCAGCAAGTCAGACAGAGGCAGATCGGTGTCCTGAAGTCTTCTCTTGTTAGCCACCCCAGCTGCTCTGCCTCTAGAAGCTCGATCTCGACCAGCTGAATTGCGGGTGTCTTTTTCTACATAAAGTCCCCTTGCTTGCAGGTCCTGCTTAGCTTCCTCCACCGTAGCATAGATTTGTTGTCCAGTAGGAAATTGGACAATCAATTTTGTGGGGTAGGGGGTTTTGAATTTTAGATTATTTGTTTGGAGGCATGGAAACAATGAGATATATTCCCACCTCAGTCTTTGCGTAGTGGGTGCATAATCATTGCTGATAAAAATTATTTTATTGCCATACATCACTGCTTTCTTTGCCCAGGCTTTCTGTAAGAAGTAGTCCTTTACTGCAAAGTTCAAGAATCTGGCAACAATGGATCTGGGGTGAGCATCGGGCCCAATGCTCTATGAGCCCTTTCTATATCCAGTGGGTATTCTGACCCCAGATTGAGTGCAGAATGTAGAAATTGGCCGAGGAAGGCAAATATATCCGTGCCTTCCTAGTTTTCTGGAATCCTGTAAAATGTAAGTTTTTTTTTGTCGGCCTCTATTCTCTGCGTCCTCCTGACAAGAGGACTGTTTGTATGTGATTATAGGCTAAGGAGGTGACCGAGGACTCAAGTTGGATGAGGTGGGCACAGTTCATTGTTATCTGGCAGTCCGCCTCATCTAGACACTCCTGCAGGGTCCCCAGATCAATCCGGAGATCTTTGATCGCCTCCTTCATCTCCTCCCTGAACTCTTGAATCGCTTGCAGGATGGAGTCCATTTAGTTTTTATTTTGTTGGGTTTTACAGGGGTGACCTTTTTCCCCCTCTTTAGCACTCACCATTGTGGATTCGGTGTTGGAAAGGCCGCTCTCCCCTGCGTCTCCATTGCCTGCAAGTGCCTGGAAGCGATTTCTTATATTCTTGGACATCAATGGCCAGGTAATACGTACCAGTTAAAGGAACTGTATATTTTAATAAAGTTTTAGTGGGTAAAAGCAATTTTTTAAGATTTTATTCTGTAAATTGGAGAGAGTTCTCAGAGACCTGCTGTTCATGGCTCCATAGTGCCTCCAGAAGTACATTTGTTAAATTTTCTTTGACAACTGCCATTGTAGGCTTTGGGGAATACTGATTATCAAATATGTTTATTTTGATTGTTTTTATTTTCTGTACCTGCATCTTTGTATGATTTTTTCTTTTAATAAAATTCCTCTACTCTTGCGAAAAGTGCCTGGGGTTCTTTTTACTTCCTCCTGGACACTCACCAGGACAGCACGAGATGCGAGTAAGAAAGGATCTTGGTTTAACATCTCATCCAGATGACAGCACACCCAGACAGTACGGCATCATGCTAGTTCTGCACTCAGGTGCCAGCGTTTATGTATAAGCCCAGTTTTACCACTTCAGACTGCAACTATGTTAGACTATTTTAATTAATTTATCATTAATATGAATGTTTATCTCTCTGCATTATCTGAACTATTACTCATATTATTCTATGTATTATTACTCAAAAATTATGAAATATGTATGACTCCAATCCTGGTGTGGGACTAGAACCCACAGAATGCTGACCCAGAAGCAGATGTGCTGCCACACTGACACTTTGTGCTGTCTTACTGTACGTATAAGTTGGGGCCACTTTAGAAGAACACTGGTCCGTAAACATGCAGCTAGGCATGGACCTGGAATGGGCACCACAAGGCCCCTGTGTCTCCCCTCCACTGCTGTTCCTGCTGAGCTTGCACCATCTGGGCACTGGCAGGTGATGCTCAAGTGGCGGCGATCAGACAGCAACCCACCCAGAGTAAGACAGCATCTTCTGGGATGCTCAGGCCTCTTCCCCCTGGCCAGTGCCCAGTATCTCAGGCTGGTTCCCAAACCCAGCTCACTGGTGTCGCAAGCAGTAATCCTAATGGAGAGGCTAATCAGCCCAGTCCCTGCCTCCCTGAGCCGGCTCCCATTTACCCCGGTATTCACCATGGTCAGAAGTCTCCCTACAAACTCCCCCTCATGGCAGGGCTGGAGGAGGGAGGGCTGTCTCCTCCCTTCCCCCAATGAAGAATCCAGAGCAGACCAACAGCAAATTCCAGGTGGTGATGCGGGCTCGGTGACAGGCAGACTGGGCTTCAGTACGCCCCTGAAGCTCCATTTTCTGTTTTCGCCCTGCCCCACGCTGCTCAGAGTCAGCCTCATGTGTGGCGGCACACCCAGCTGATGTTCCCCATTGTATCCCTCCTTTCTTGCTGCCCGCGCTGCAGCTCCACCAGGCCTCCACCTGGTGGCAGTCTATGTCCAGGCAAACCTGCCTCCCCACCCCAGGAGAGGAGATCTGTCCCTTGGACGCTCGATTCTCTCCCGCCCCGACTGACTCCCGATGACCCGAGTCTGTTCCCGAACACATGTTGCCAGCATGGTGGGGGTAAGGGCCAGCGCCTCACCCTCCATGTCACTAGGCCAGCTAGTTAAGTCTAAATTTAAAGGTCATTCCAGTATCTTCGGATACCACCTGCTCTGGGAGTCCATTCCAGAGTTCCACATCTCGTTTTGTGAAGTGCTTCCCGATAGTTCTCAATTTTTTTTTTCTTCTTTCAGAGACATCAGGTCTTTCCTTGTTCTCTTGTTATTGGATATTCAGAACAGCTGTATTTGATATGGTGGTGTTATCAGTGTCAGATATTTGAATACCATGATCCTGAATACTGAGTTGTCTCTCTTCCAATGAGATGAGTCTTCGTTCTGTTAATGGCTCCTTAAAGCTCATGTTTCCCAAGCCCTTGACCACCTTGGTCATGCGCCTCTGCATTTGTTGTCCCATTTCTCTCCTGACAAACACACCAGGTCCACCTTCCATCTACCTGAGCCCTGATGCCCACTGCAGCAGTCTTAAGTTCCAGGCTGCTGACACCTTATACCTGATATCCTCTCTGGAGCTTCTAGCTGTAATCATCAGCTTATCCCCTGTGGGTGGGATCCCTGGCTCTCCCTCAAACCAGGGGAGGATATCTGATTTGACAGATAAGGTCTGGGAGGAGGAGGAGGAGGAGGAGCCAATGAGGAACAAAAAGAATCATCAGGTCCTTACTATGGCATAGTGGGCAGGTGGTTTCATCTGCCTGGGGCCGCTGGTGTGTATCTCCCCCCCTTTATGCATCCTCTGAGGGTGATCCTGTGGGCCTATCCTCTTATACAGCCTAACAGAGCCATCAGGAGGGTAAGTGGACCTCCCCCCTTCTGCACTGCTTTGGTGAGATGGGGTCCGACCAAGTTACAGCTATTAGCACTGGAACAGATAGGGTAGGGCATAGAGCCCAGGACCCATCCAAATTCCACTTGGACCCACCCTATCTGGTATTATTTTCTGCCTTCTATACAGGCACTTTTAGGCGCTTTTACATTCAACTTACCTGGAACAACGCTGAATGAATTGGCTTCCTCCACTCCAATCGCAATGCTGGCCTCTTCTCTTTACATGCTGCGGCTCTGCAGCATTCCTGGTGGCCTTCCAGTGTTTTGGGGGCATTTCTGGTGGTGGGATTTGTGAATGGCAGTGGCATCAGTGCAGGTGAAGCAGCATTTTCACACGCTTGGAAAAAATACCTGTACTGGTACACTCCATGTTCCCAACAAATCAGGGAATGCTCTGTGCCACAAAAGAGCAGCTTGCTACACTCCGGCAGCTCTTTACATTGCCGGATCTGCACCAGGGCAATTCATCTACACTACTGGCACCAGTGCAATCCGCCAGTGTAAAAGCCCCTTTTATTTTCAGGTAAGTAGAAATACAGCACTGACTCAGTACGATACCAACAAAAGTAATTACTCTTCCATCAAGTAACAACATTAATTTATTGATTGATAGATTTATTAACTGAGTGATTAAAAGAATTTTACCAGAAAGGGCCTACTGAGCTGTAACAGCTCATTTCCTGAGGTGTCTTGGGTGAGGAGTGCATAGGGGAAACACATATAGGAGTTGAACAGCAGACAGAAATTCATATGCGATCAGTAATCAGCAGTTTATAGAACAGGCAGTATGCATGGTACCACAGTTAAAAGTAAATTACTAAGCCAGTCCAGTCGCATAGAGGGCTGAGGCACCCTACCTCCTGCCACACTGGTGACCCAGGTTCGGGAACGGACCAGGGTCACTTGAGGGCTGACTGAGGGAAGGAGAGTTACACATCCATAGACAGCTCTCCTCCTTCAGGGAAGGGGGACAGTGCGTGCTGCTGCCTGACCGCCATCCAGCAGAGGCTAACTAGCACAGCAGGCAGCTGCCTCTCTAAGGACTCGGCACACATGCTGGAGTATGTGCATTGTCTTAATGTTGCACGCCCACACCGCTGCACACTTGCAGACCTTGGAAGCCAAGAGCAGAAAACGTGAAAAGCGGGACTGGTGCATGACTAAGTCTTGCTTTGCCTGCCATGACCAGATGCATCATCCCAGGCCCTACTAACCAGATCTGGACTCTGGGTGTGGGGAGGATAGCCATCCCTCCCCCTGCCATGAGAGAACAAGACAGTTAAGACCTGGGGGGAGATGGTGGCCCATCGATGGTGATGGTGGGTAGTTGGGTTGAAGAGTCAGCAGCCCGGAGCACAAAAAAGCTCAACAGAAAAAACAATGAATTACTATTAGATACAACGGGTATGTGCATGCACATGTACACTTATTCGCAGTACACAGATTGCTGTTGCACTGTGCCCCATACATCACACCATGGGTCCGCCCTGTTGCAGAGTTCCAGCTCCACCCGTGATAATTAACAAATAAGTAATCAGCAATTACAAACAGAATAACAGATGATGAACTTTCAATTACAATGTACAGGCTATAACTACAGCAAGGGGTTTCAGTGACATCACAACTACGAGGGTGAAGTGCGAGTGGTTCCATGACATCAACTGAACCTCGAGATGATATTATTGCCCAGTTAATAAGTTCCTCATTCATTTTTTTTTTGTAATATACAGATACATTAAGATACCAGCATTTTTCTGTAGTTTTGCTGAAAGTCGACTTTTACTGTGTGCAAGTCACAGTAAAAGCTAACATATGCTATGCAGTATTTAGCTGGTAGAAGACAAATGGTCCATCCAGTTTGCCCAGATAGATGTACTGTGGATGTGACGTCAGGTGATATTATCAGATTCTGACATCACAATGATGGTATTTCTACGAGGTTTGGATAGCATAGTTTCCCTAACAGAAAAAAATGACCATTCACATTACACAGTTATTCCTAGCACAGACTGCTGCTGCACTGTGCCCTACCTATCATACCACGGGCCCAGCCAGTAGCAGAGTTCTAGCTCCACCCGTGATAGTTAGCAAAGTCATCAGCAATTATACAGTTATTCATAATGTAAATATGTGATGAATGCGTCGCTCAAACACCAACAGACTGCTGATCTGTAACTGATGGGATAGCTGGAGTTGCACTGTAATTCACACGCATCAAAGCAATGGCTGTATTTTTAAATGCAGTCTCAAATGTATTTCATGCATACACTACCGCAGCAATGACCACTGAAGGTCAGAAACCTAAGCAGAATACATCTTATAAACAAAACAGAAACAAGAATGACAGGCTCAAAACAAATGTGTGCCCATTTGTTTAATATCAGTGCATCTTTGCAGGAAGCATCACTAATTACCCCCATTAAGGCGAAAATTTGAATATGTCAGATGAAAAGACTTTATTTCCATAGTTCAAAGTTTAAAACATTTTTTTTTCCAGGAACATATCAGCCTGGGGCAGGGACAGAGGGAGATCACACGCGTGGAGCCAGATGCATTGTAACATTCACCTTAAAAGTTCTGACACTTTTTAATGTCTACAAGTGTAAATTTCAGAGAAAAACAAGTTAACTGACAAATGCAATGCTCAGTGACTTTCCCTACCCTAGGAGTGGAAAGACTGTGGGCATGGCACGAGTGACTGCTGTATCTAAAATGTCGGCCCATCAGCGTAGTGGTAGAGCAACTACTCCCAACACCAGCGACCCGGGTTCGGGAATCATCCTAGTTTGTCGGGGCCAGCCAGGGAAAAGGAGGACTGAGCATCCCAGAGGACACGCTCCTCCTCCTCCTCTGGTGGGGGAGGTTTGTCATCAGGGGCGTAGCTACAAGGGTGCAAGGGGTGCAGTGGCTCCCGGGCCCACAAGGTTTTAGGGGCCCAAATCATAATTTTGATGTTTATTCAAAACTGGGGAGGGGTCCTGTAACATCGCCTTGCACCCAGGCCCGCTGGGAATTTGCTATGCTACTGGTTGTCATTCCCGCTGCAACACTGCCACCTGGGTGACTACACGTGGCAATGCAGTTGTGATGTCAAAAAGGGAGGGGAGGACATCTGCCGAGCTTCGGAAGCGCTGAGCATGCCTGTGGGTGTATGTATGCTCACTTGGAGCACCTTGCATGTAGACATCCTTCAATGGAAACAGAACACAGAAAATGGCCCCGCAAGCAAAGCAAAGATGACAAGCCCAAATGCCAAACGAAGATCCGACCCTGGCCATGGCCACCAGCCTGACATGATCTTTCAGGCAGTGGAGAGTATGATCTTTTTTATTCCCCACCGGGAAGGGGGGGTGCAAACCAAGGCAAAATGGAGGACAGGCCTCCAGGAGAGCTAAAGGATGAGCAGAGCCACTGGACACCGCAAGGACTCTGACGTTTGGCCTGGCTGCGGTGATGGAAGGGGGCATAAACAGATTAACATTAATAAAATGAAAAGTATCCAAAAATATATTTACCAGCTGTCATTTGTGCCATACTTTACCAGAACACCAGCCCCCCCCCCCCAAACGTATGTTAAACTGACACTGTTTGCTGCTGCAAGTCTCTGGTTAAGTTCACGACTGCACCAAAACACATAGTCAATCCCATTTGCACAGCAGATTTCAACTAGAGACGTGTGAGTAACATTTATCGGCAAATATTCCTACTCAGGGCCGGCCCCATGGCACTGAGGGTTGAGGTGCTGGACGCCATACCTCGCACAATGCCGGTGACCCGGGTTCGGGAACGAGCCCAGGTTGCTGGGGGTCAGCAGGCGAGGGAGAGGATCGAGTGTCCGGAGGACAGCTCTCCTCTCCTGGGAGGGACAGGGGTCCCTGTTCGGCGCTCGGCTGACCTCTGGCGGAAGCCAGAAACACAGCAAGCGCCGAGCATAGAGAAGGGGCCGGTAGTGGCAGACGTCGGTGGCAACACCTTGACGTCAGGGCACTAGCCACTCCCCAGAACACGGGAAATGTCCTTCAGCTCCGGCGGAGATGGAGCACCAGAGCTTTCCCACGATCTGCAGCCGCCCTCCTGGCACCCTCCCTCCCGATGCTACCAGAGAAGTTCAGGATGTTGGGGCCCACCTCTTCCCCGCCTGGGGGGTAAACTGTGGCTAGATGGGCAACGGAAGACTGACCAGGTAGGAGCGGACCATAGTGGGATGACTCCTAGGTGTTCACGAGGAGACCGGAGCTGAGGAGGAATAAACAGAAAGTAAAAAAATATATATATATACACTGTATATATATTCCTACTCAGTGGCCAGCCCAGTGGAATGGAGGGCTGAGGCACTGGACGCCTTATCTCCTGCCATGCCAGTGAGCCAGGTTTGGGAATGGACGCGGGTTGCCTGGGAGCCCGCTGGGGAAGTAGGATTGAGCATCCCCAGGACGACTCTCCTACCTCGGGAAAGGGGGGGGGTTACTGGGCCTCGCTGCTAGCCTGCCACCTAAAGGTATCTGGGTAGCAGCATAGCAGGGTCATGCAGGAAGGAGGGTTGCACACAGGATGCTGAGGGTGTCTTCGCGGAGGCGGAGCTCACACATTGTGTCCATGGCACGTGAAAAAACTCCAGATGCAGGATGATGCATGACACTCCACAGGCCCTGTACCAGTAATTGGGCACCTCCAGAAGACCCTTGGGGGGGAGCAGGAGTGAAGCGAGCCCCGGAGAAGCTGGGTGATGGGGCTTTGGGGGGGGGGTCAGTCCAAAGGGGGTGGCTGAGTGGCTAAGGCATGCGAAAAATAGGATTAAAAAAAATTCCTATGCAGCATAAGGCCAAATGTCAAATTAAAATAACTATTAAAAAAAAAAAAAAAAACCTCAAGTCCTGGCCAGCCCAGTGGGGGAGCGGTTGTGCTTCCATCTGCCACGCTGGTGACCCAGGTTCAGGAATGGATAGGTCACTCAGTGGGCTGACAGGGTGAGGAAGGATCGAGCGCTCACAAGTAGCTCTCTTTCCTTGGGGTGGGAGGGGCAGGACACCAGTTCTGCTACAGATACTGCCACCTGGCAGAGACTAGACGCAGAGCACCACAACAGCACTCATGGGGGAAGAGTGGGAGTGGGAGTGCATACTCCAGCTCAAGGAAAATTGCTGGGCCGCTATATGCCAGCACCCCCCCCCCCCACTTGCCATCTCTCGCATGTCCAACATGGCTGGCCTCCTACCAACATGGCCTGTACAAGTGGTGGATAACCAGTAGATCCGCAGTAGTGTGTGTGGGCAGGAGAGGGGCAAACAGCAAATAAAATAATACACATCCACCACCCCTTAAGGTGGGCTGCTTCACCACAGAAGGCAAATTACTGAAAATGTAAAAAGGAGAGAAAATGAACAGTGCACACAAGGGAAATAGAGTGGCAATAATTTATTAACTCACAACCAGGACATCAAAGCAAGACTCCCCTAAGCTGGGCCTCTAACTCAAGGCTTCCTCTATCTCGTTTGTGTGCACTCTTCTTTTCAGTAATCTGCCAGGGCTAGTTCCTTGGATACCCTCCTCAATCACCAGTCATTCCCAGCTCACCACCCACCTCCCTGGTCGTACTTTATTTATTTATTTATTTATTTAAATATAGCTTCTTGCCCCCCAAGTCTTCACTATGTACCTGATTGGACGCATTCCTCCACCGCACTCCAGCCCCACTGAAATTCTCCCCACCATCGTCCAGCACGTATCCACATGAGGTGAGACCCGAGAGCATTGATGCCATCATTAATGGCTACTCAGTGCACATATTTTCTGGGGTTTTCCCTGCCTAACCCCCCAAGTATCCTGGCACAGGACGTACGCCCCCATGCACAGCCCCAAGAAGCAACATCCTGTGAGGGAGAAAAGCGCCCACATCCCACCGCAGGGGTCACTACAGTGCCAGAACCCCTTCCTCCCCTAGCTGGGAGCTTTGCTGTGGCAGTGCTACCCCAGTCCCCAGATGTAAGACCCGACATCCTGAGTTCACAGCGAACCCAGCCTGCCAAAACAGATGTGCTATGGGCCATCGGGCAGCCCTCATAGACCTTTTAAAAAACCAAAAACAAAACAAAAAAAATTTGCTGGTCCCCTGGCACTGTGTGAGCAGCAGGCAGCATTTTTTTTTTAATATATTTTCTTTCCCCTTTCTCACCAGAGCTGCCCACCTTAGCTCAGCCACCTCCAAGTCCTATCCTTCCCTTCTCTGCAACTTATCTGTCTTCCAGCAGGGTCCACGGGGCACTTGCACCTCTGTGATGGATTCCTTTCAGGGAGTAAATGGGGAACTCCTCCCTCCCCCGAACGTCCATCATATACGAGAAGATGGCTGGCAGCAGACTGGCAGGGTGCAAGAGTGCCAGCTTCCAGCTGCAAGCCTGAGGGGGAGGGTCTGTCTCCATTTTAACCAAGCCCTGGAATGCCACTCAGACACTCTCTCCACAGGCATGCGCAAGCAGAACATGGCCACATGGTGTTACTGGTGTCCCACTCCCTCCAAGTGGCTCCACCTGCACTGCCACCTGCAGCTGCTCACCTCAGCTCAGTGATCATCCAGGTGGCAGTATGGCAGTGAAGTACACTGCTCTTCCGCCCAGGGGGAGAGCATCTTCTGGAATGCTTAGTCCTCCTCTGCAGCCAGTCCCCATAGCACCACAGACTCGTTCTCAAACCCAGGCTGCCAGTGCTGCAGAGTGCAATGGTGTCGTCGTGCAGACAGACTGGCTTGCTGACAGCATGCATAAAAATCAATGCCCTCTCCCTAACCCCCCACTGGCCCCATAATATGTTTCCAGTGATGCTTTCCACTACAGCTCCCAAATCCATCATGATGTTCATGGGCAGGGACATAGTGTTAGAATCCAGGCCAGTTCAGTCAACATCCCCCAGCCCAAAATCTGCAGCAGGCTTTCTCCAGTTGCTTAATGGTTAGGTGTGGCTGTATAAGTGCAAGATGCATGCCCAGGAGGGAGAGGGGGTGGAACATTCTTCCCTGAAATAGCTATAAATCCTCAGCAGGCAGAACATAGTACCTTCTTATTCATGGTATTTGGGCATTAATATTCAAGTATTTTTCACATCTCTAAGCTACACACGAAACTTCAAAATACAACTGTTCCAGTAACCTTGACATTTTTGAAGTCTCGCAGTTTCACTTTTTGTTACAAAACACAAAATCCAGGTAGCAATAAATCTTCCCCTGAACTAAAGAAATGCAAGTGCTGATAAAACATTGGTGCTGCTTGACTAATAAGTAACAGGACAGGAGGAAAAAGGAATCTGGTTTTACATAGTATTTTGCATGTAAACCACATCCTAAAAACTTTACAATCCAGGAGATGGAGGAGAAATACAGGTTACTCACCTGTAACAGGAGTTCTAGGAATGGTATATGTTGTTCATCCACACTGTCTGGCAGGTATCCTTGCCGCTTTAAATCTTGCCGGAAGGTCTTCAAGCTGGCTCCTCCCACCCACCCGGATGGTAAAACTCTCGGCTCCGCCCCACGATGCCAGATCTGGCCCGCTGGAAGCTCAGGTTGTGCGTCGAAGCCGGGGAGGTCGAGATGTGTGGATGAACAACATATACCATTCCTAGAACTCCTGTTACAGGTGAGTAAATCTGTATTTCTAGGACATGGATATGTTGTTCATCCACACTGTCTGGCAGACTCCTAGCAGTTCTCCGGAGAAGGGAGGCAAGGCTACACCCCTACTTAGGGAATAGAGACTGGAGAACCGAGGCCCCAAACCAGCAGCATCCCGGCGTGACTCAAGGGTCGATGTGGTAATGGGTGATGAAGGTGTGCTGACTCCAGGTAGCAGCCCTGCAGATTTCCTGGATAGGATTCCCTGGAAGCAGCCACCGATGCAGCAGTATGGCGGTAGAATGAGCTCTTATCCCTCTGGGAGGCTCCATGCCCAGCCAACTTATAGCAGAGATCTATGCAGGAGGTGACCCACCTGCCTATCGTCCGCTTGGCTGCAGGTCTGCCAGGTGCGGCTTCAGCGTAGGTGACAAACAGCTGGCGAACCTCTCCCCGGATTTCAGCCGTGCGCTCCTTATAGTAAGCGAGCGCCCTTCTAGGGTCCAGAGTATGGAGCCTATATTCGGCCTCCGAGGTGTGATTGGGGTAGAACACCGGCAGAGTCAACACCTGGTTAAGGTGAAACTCCAACACCACCTTCGGAAGGAATTTCGGGCGGGCGCAGGACAACCTTGTCCCTGCGGAAGACCAGGTAAGGAGACTCGATGCAGAGCGCCTGGAGCTCTCCCATCCTTCTGGCTGACGTGATAGCCACCAAGAAGGCGGTCTTCCACGACAGGTGAGAGAGTTCACACCTGTGCATTGGTTCGAATGGCTTGCCCATGGGCTTTGCCAGTACCAGCAGTAGATCCCACGGAGGTGGAGGTTCTCGCACCGGAAGGGAAATGTGATCAAGGCCTTTGAAAAGGCGCCAGACCACCTTCTCCTGCGCCACCGACTGCTTCCCGGCCCGCGCCCGGTAAGCAGAGATGGCTGCCAGGTGCACCTTAAGGGTCGTCGACCTAAGCCCTTGCTGAGAAAGGGACCACAGGTAGTCCAATATGCTCGCCAAGGAACAGGAGGAAGGGTCCAGGCCCTTGCTCGGACACCAAATGGAAAATCTTTTCCATTTGAAGGCGTAGCATTTTCTGGTCGATTCTTCGAGGACGCCTCAACCACGCTGAGGACCTCGCCGGAAAGACCCAAGGCCTGGAACTCTAGCCAGGAACCAGGTCAGGTGGCAGGGATTGAAGGTCCGGATGGAATACCTTCCCCTGATTGACTGAGAGCAGGTCTGGGCAAGTTGGAAGCTGCCTCGGGAGCCTGGAGCTGAGGCTGAGGAGATCTGGGTACCAGTACTGGCAGGGCCAGTCTGGGGTTATCAGAATCACCTGCGCCTTGTCCCTCCTTGCTTTGAGCAGCACCTTTGCATCAAGGGGAATGGGGGAAAGGCGTAGAAGAGGCCCGGGGTCCACGGCCTCGAGAAGGCATCCCCCTGCAGTGATCCCTGCTGAGGGGGGCGGGCATGGAACAGCCTCAGCTTCGCATTCTCCCTGGAGGCAAACAGGTCCACCCGAGGTGTGCCTCAATGGGAGAATAGATCTTGTACTACCCTGCAGGAGAGACCACTGTGGGACGCCAGCCTCTATCCGGCTTAAGGCATCGGGCCAGGGTGTTGGAGGCCCTGCCACATGAATGGCTAGAGATCCGCCTCCAGGCTGCAAGAGACGAGTGACCAGATGCGGAGAGCTTCCTTGCATAGAAGCATGGAGCACGCCCCCGCCCTGGCGGTTTAGATAGTACATGGTTGTGGTGTTGTCCGCCTGACCCGGACCACTTGACCCCAAGAAACGGAGCAAAGGTGGTGAGAGCTAGGCGGACCGCTCGGAGCTCCAGCAGGTTGATGTGGCATCGGGACTCCCTCGGGGACCAGGGGCCGTGCGCTCGGTGTTCCCCTAGATGGGCACCCCAACCCATCAGAGAGGCATCAGTCGATAGAGAGACTGTCGGCTCGGGGCGGACAAACGGGATGCCCTCCTGCAGATGAACTGGAACGGTCCACCACTGGAAAGCATTCCACATCCCCGGGTCACCACCATCACTAGCTGGTCCAATGGATCACAGGCTGGGACCACTGGCTGGCCAGCCCCACTGAAGGGGGCGATGTTCCAACGGGCCCAACGGGACCACGCTGTACAGGCCGCCATGAGACCCAGGAGGCGCAGGAAGTCCCGGGCAGGGCGCAATTGCCCAACCAGAAATGACTGGGCAAAGGAGGAAAGAACCTCGACCCTGTCTGCCGGGAGCCGTGCCCTGGCTCGAAGAGAGTCGAGCTCTGCCCCGATGAAAAGAATCACCTGCTTCGGCTCGAGTTCCGACTTGGCCTCGTTGATGAGGAGGCCGACCTGAGAGCAAACCTGGAGGGCCAGATCTCTGGACCGCTCCACCTCCTGTCTGGAAGGGGCTGCAATCAGCCAATCGTCCAGGTAAGGGTAAACCCGGACCCCTCGGCGCCGCAGGAATGCTGTCACCACTGCCATGCATTTGGTGAAGACCCTAGGAGCTGGAGATAAGCCGAAGAGCATGGCTTGGAACTCGAAAAGGGATCCCTCCGCTCGAAAGCGAAGGAACCTTTGATGGGACGGACGGATAGGGACGTGAAAGAACGTGTCCTGTAGGTCCAGAGAGCAGAACCACACGCCGTGTTCCAAGGATGGTATTATCTGAGCCAGATTGACCATCCTGAAGGTTCGAGACCTTAGGAACTTGTTTAGGTCATGTAGGTCGAGAATGGGGCACCAGCCCCCCGTCCGTTTCAGAAGTACCTGGACACGAACCCCGGGATTGAGGGAGGGTCCGCCACCTCTCTTATCACCTCCCTCTTGAGGAGGAGAGCGATGTCGACTCGGCGAGCTGACACCGAGGCTTCGGACCCCGAGGCCCCCCGAGGTGCGATGACTCTGAAGGGTGGGGCCTGCTCGAACTCCAGAGGCAGGCCCTTTCCTACCACTTCCAACACCCACCGGTCTGTGGTAATAGCAGACCAGGCGGAAAGGAAGAACCGGAGCCGTCCCCCATGGGGAACCTGGGGTGAGGTGACTAGGTTGGGCGCGACACCCCTCAACCCGTCACTGTGCAGGCTTGGAGGAGGGAACGGCCGAGGGACCGCCTGGGCCTTTACCTCCCTGCTTCCTGGAGGAGGAAGCCGTGGGCTTGGGTTTGGGACGCCAAGAGCGAGCCTGCTGGCCCTGGTGTTGCTGGGCTGGATGTGCCGGGGCGAGACGGACGCAAAGGGTTTGGCGCTGCGGCGTTCATGCCCTCGTCCCTCTGAGCGGATGAGACCCGAGTCCAAGGTAGCATTGGACTTTTCGATCCTCTGGAGGTGGCCTTCCACCCAGGGTCGAGAGGTCAGTCCCCAGGAAGGGGACAACCGCCAACTTGTGCTGGGTATCTGCTGTGAAGGTGGATATCCCTCAGCCATGCTCGGACGGCAAGAATAGCCACTGCGGCCGCGATGACCTGGCGCATGAGTCTCCAATGTCCAGAGCAGTCTGAAGTTGCTGCTTGGCCACTGCCCTGCCCCGCACCTGCCTAACCGTGGTCTGCAGGTCAGCCAGAGATGAGGGACTACCTCATCCAGGGAGCCCAACAGGGCATGGGAGAAATGTGCCATCAGCACGGCCGAGCTTGCCTGACGAAGGCCAAGGGAGGATGCAGCGTAGACTTTTCGCCCGGCATAGTCCAATCTCTTGGACTCCTTGTCAGGAGGTTTGTCCACGTCCCTACGCTTCCAGCATACCGAAAATGCTGTCGGTAACTAACCCCTCTCGGCTGAGGGATGTTCCGGTGAAACCGGACGAGGGAACCGGTAGGGACTGCATACTCTGGCCATCCTGGTCAAGGCGCAGGGCAGGGAAGCGGCGCTGCCAGGAGCTCCGCGCCGGGCTACAATGGCCTCGCCACAGGAAAAGCGCCTCGCAGGGGAATTCTCTCGGTCCAATATCTCCGTGAGGGATACTTGGCCCGCTGGATACGGGCTCGAGCTGCATCCCGTGGACTCCGAGATGAGCCTGAGTAAACCCAGGAAGGACGGGGCTGTCGTCCAGCCGACTGACCTCCAGAGGACTCCAAGTCCACCCGCTGGAGAAAAGGGAGGAATCGCCGGACTCAGAAGAGTCCGCAAAGAGCTGCCTCAGGCCTGAGCCACCCTCCACCTGCCGAGGGCGATCGTTAGTGAGGGTGACCGACAGCCTATGGGGCAGACCCTGAGCCGACCGAGAGTTCATGGTCGGAGCCCCAAACAGTGGCTGTGGAGGCGGCGGTTCCACCGGAATCGGTGGGGCAGCTGGTTTTGGCCAAACAACTGGCCTGGGAACAGGCTCCTCGGGTAAAACGAGGGGTTGTTTCGGCCGCTCCGGTGACAGCCACTTAATGGCGGGGGGAAGGCGACAGCGTCGGCTTGTTCCCGGTCAGAAGGAGCTGTTGCCACATGAGGTCCTCGTGATCGCCGACATAATCTTACGTCGAAGCCTCCTCATCCGAGGAGGACGAAGAGCGCGGCACCGGGCTACCACGGTGCCGAGACCGCCATGGCGATGGCGGATCGGCTGGACCGCGGAGCAGTCCGAGACCGAGAACCTCGGCCTTCCGAGGACGGTCCGGGAGGGACGGTGGAACCGGCCTCCTCGCTCGGAGGGTTCGCCTGAGGGCTCCGGAACCGAGGCACTGGCAAGCCCACGGGATCCTCAACCCCACCGGGGAACCGGGAGAGGGGATTTCGCGCAGTCGACAACCCTGTCCAACGGGTCGAAAGATCTCGACTGGCATGCTGACGGAGTCTCGGTCAACTGACCGACGTATTGCACTGTGAGACCAGTGGCTTAAGCCGAACAATCGACCGAAGTCGATGGCCGATAACTCGGGAGAGGGACCTTTCCGCCTCCCAAGAGCATCGCACGAGGGACTTACCCTGGTCTTTCTTCTTGGACCGAGAAGAAGGTCCAGCAAACGTTGGTCCCTCTCCTCTAGTGGAGAGGGACAGACAAAGCTCCTTAAAGGAAGCTCTGTAAGAGGAACCCAGGGAGAGCGGGATAAATGTAGCGGTCGAGGAAGATGCGGCCCGCGCCGCCTCCTCTTCAAGGGCGATCATCTGCTCTAGCTGATCCGCCGAGCCCGCCACAGCGGAAACCGCCAACTGGGCCTCTTTTGACTTTACCGGAGGAAAACGTTTCTCGGGGCACCCCAGTTGTAAACGGGCAGCACGGTCTTCGAGGACGTAGGCTGAGAAGGAAGAGCACAGGTCGCAAGCCTGCGGGTTGTGCTCAAGGCCTAAACAGTAGAGACACGTGGAGTGCGGATCCGTCCGAGACATCTTCTGCCCTCAAGGGCACCGCCGAAACCAGGAGTCGATTTGTCCATCGTAGCCACGAGGGATAAAAACCAAGTCTATAATGCAGAAACTTTAAATTCGGAAAACCAAGAATTAGGAACCAGTCTTATACGCAGAGCGCTTAAGGAGGAAACCTGAGCTTCCAAGCGGTAAGGAAGATCTGGCATCATGGGACGCAGCCGAGAGTTTACCACCCGGGTGGGTGGGAGGAGCCAGCTTGAAGACCTTCCGGCAAGATTTAAAGCGGCAAGGATACCTGCCAGACAGTGTGGATGAAAGACAGTGTGGATGAACAACATATCCATGTCCCTAGAAATAATGTTGCTGCCTTTACAGCTGCATAGGGAGACAAACAGCAGAAAGACAGCTTAGGGAGAATTACAAGGAGGTTAAGTGACATACTCCGCGTCACAAAGGGAATAAGTGGCAGTTGAGAGGTTCAAACCTGGGTCTTCAGACTCACAGCGCTGCACTCTAATCACTTGGCCAAATTACCTCCAAAAAGACAAACATGACACCAAATTGGAAATGCTTGGGTACTCCAACAGTTCTGGATAGGTCTGGATTTTAGGCCTGTGTGGGCAATATGGCTCTGCATCAGGGTCAGCCAGATTTTTATTTCTAGACAGGCATCCCAGGGTATCCAGGGCTTCAAGTTATGAAAAAAACTTGAAAAAGCTGTTACATGGCTTGGCAGAACTGCTGCTTGCTACACGGCGACTTACGTTTGGGGCAATTGTGGCCATGGGGCTGCACGGAGGAGAAAAAGACCGAGCATTCCAGGACTGTTCTTCTGGAGGGGGAGATTTGTTCCACTGCGTTACCAATGGCTGGTGGAGACCAGTTGGGAACACCAGGAGGGGGTCGCCGCCAGACGCCTGTCACACATGTGCAATAGTGTCTTTGCATGTTAGCACCCAAGGGGAGAACATCAGGAGCATGGAGTATTCTGGCCATCCAAGCCTGGCCCCCAAATGCTCTCACATAACTGACATAGCTAGCCACGGTAAGTGGTGGATTACTGGCAAGTCTGTGAGAAAGTTGATGACGGAGCTGTGGGGGTGAGTGGAACATGACCAGAGCGAGAAACAGCCTGGTAGGAAAAATGCCCTCTGTCTCTCCCAGGTTGCCAGGGTTAGTCCCATCGCCACCCCCTTCCAGTCCCCATTATTTCCTGCCTCCCCACCTCCTCTTGGTTGCCCCTCCCCAACCCTCATAGTTTCCTGCCTCCCCACCTCCTCCTCTTGGCCACCCCTTCCCCAAACCCCACCATTTTCTGTCTCCCCATCTCTCAAACCGCCTCACCAACCCCCATAATTTCTTACCTCCTCTGCCACCCTCCCCAACCCCCATCATTTCCTGCCTCCCACCTCTGCCTGGCTACTCCTCCCCAACCCCATCATTTTCTGCCTCCCCAAACCCCATCATTTTCTGCTTCCCACCTCCTCAGCCACCCAGGGAACCCACCATCATTTTCTGTCTCACCACCTCCTCTGGCCACCCTCCCCAACCCCATAATTCTTACTCCCTAGCCACTCCTCCCCAACCCCATCATTTCCTACCTCCCACCTCCGCTGGCTACCCTCCCCAACCCCCATCATTTCCTGCTTCCCCACCCCTCAGCCACCTAGGAACCCACCACCATTTTCTGCCCCCACCTCCCCTTGGCCACCCTCCCCAACCCCATAATTCTACCTCCTTAGCTTACCCTCCCAACCATCATTTCCTACCTCCCACCTCTGCTTGGCTACCCCTCCCCAACCCCATCATTTCCTGCCTCCCACCTCCCTTGGTTGCTCCTCCCCAACCCCCATCATTTCCTGCTCACCACCTCCTCGCCATGCCTCCCCAACCACCATCATTTCCTGCCTCCCAAACCTCATCATTTTCGCTTCCCACCTCCCTCATCCCTTAGAGAACCCACTTCCTTTCTCCCCATCTCCTCAACCGCCCTTCCCATTATTTCCTGTCTGCCTCCTTGGCCACCCAGAGACTCTCATCATTTCCCACTCCCACCTCCCTTCGCCGCCTCCTCCTACTCACCCATTATTTCCTGCCTTCCCACCTCCCGTCATCCACCGCCCCAACCCCTATAATTTCCAGCCACCCAAAGACCCCACCATCATTTACTACCTCCTCACCTCGGCTGCCCAAAGTCTTGCATGTAAAAAAAAAAAATGAAAAGAAAAAATTAGCCAGCTCCTGGACACTGAGCCAGTAGCCAACAGCATCTTTACACAAAATCCTTTCCCTTGCCCCAACACAGCATTCTTTGATAATGGCCCCCAACCCCTAAGCTGCAATTTCCGGTGAACAATAATGGTACTACAATCGAGACATTATTTGTCTCCCCTCCCGAATCCATACTGCGCCATCCTCACTAAAATTGCAGCATGTGGAAGCGTGTGAGCACCAGAATGTGTGTGTGTGTGGGGGGGACTGAGCAGTCTGTATCATCACAGATGGTTGCTGCTTGTCATCTATCTGAGGAATTCAAGTATGCAGGGCGGGGAGAACGCTTTGTACTTCAAGGAGGAGAAATGATGAGCTCCTAGAGAGGGAGGGCAATAGCTGAGTTTTACTACAGCACTGCAGCAGCACTGATGCCGACATCCCTGACAGCGACAGGCACAATGCCGAGTGTTGGCATTGTACTGTCGGTGATGCCTGTGTGTTTCCTTCAGGGGGCTCTGCCCCCCACACCCCCTTGAACTCTAGATTTCCAACTCCAGGTCAGAGTTGTCTGGGGGAGGAGGCACAGCACCGGGAGCCATACTGAATTGAATAAAACTCCCAACTGGAATGGAACAGGTTATTAATGCCATTCTGCAGGTACCTGGCCCTGGGGGAGTGGAGCATGTGAATGCAGGTCAGCTATTGGGTATGCTGACGGGAAGTCGACGCCGCAACTGTGATGAACATCACAGTGACCCATTGACATCAGGTGAGATCTGTCGCTGTGCTGGTCTTCGTAGTCGCAGTGTCGACCTCCCATCAGCATACCCAATAGCTGACCTGCATTCACATGCCCCACTCCCTCAGGGCCAGGTACCTGCAGAATGGCATTAATAACCTGTTCCATTCCAATTGGGAGTTTTATTCAATTCAGTTCTAACATCAGGAGCCTCCCAACTTGACTCAGGAGTACAACCCATACTCATTCAGTCTTTAGTTCACTGCACCAGTGCAAACAGGGATGCCTGAAACTGCAGATTCGGAATCAAAAGCATCTGATTCCCATCCAATTTTCAGAATCAGAGTTTTCCGAATGATGGTCTGAAAGAAAAAATTACTCACCTTAGTAATCTTGTTTCTTCTAAGGGAATCTTACTGTATTCTGACTTATGCAGTAGTGGGTCCCAAGATGGTAGCCTGAGTAAAGAATTGGCTGGAGTACAGGACACAGAGGGTAATAGTAAATGGAGTCCACTCTGAAGAAAGGGGGGTTACTAGCGGGGTACAGCAGGGTTCAGTACTAGGATCGGTCCTCTTCAATGTCTTTATAAGCGACATTGCTGAGGGACTGGAAGGAAAAGTATGTCTCTTTGCAGACGACACAAAGATCTGTAACAGAGTTGATACACAAGGTGGGGTGGAAAGGATGAGAAGGGACTTAGCAAGGTTGAGGAATGGTCAAATGTATGGCAGCTTAGATTCAATGCTGAGAAGTGCAGGTAATGGACCTGGAAACAAAACCCAGGGAAGAGCACACAATGGGGGGTGAGATACTGACAACAACAAAATGGAAAAGGACCGTGGGGTAGTTATATCAGATGACCTAAAGTGGGCAAGCAGTGAAGAGGGCAATGAGACCGGGGAAATACTGGATGCATAGTGAGAGGCATCACCAGTAGAAAACAGGAAGTTGTTATCCCTCTGTACAGACAGCTGGTGAGACCCCATCTGAGTACTGCATGCAGTTCTGGAGACCCAATCTCCATAAAGATATAGACAGGATGGAGGTAGTCCAGAGAAGGGCATCTAAATGGTGCAGGGTCACTCAGAAGACATATGAAGAGAGACTTAAGGAGCTTAGTATGTATAGCCTTGAGGAAAGGAGGAGAGGGGACATGATAGAAACTTTCAAGTACCTCAAAAGAATCAACAAAGTCCAAGACGGTAGCATCTTTCAGAAAAAGGGGTGTGCAGGAACAAGGGGGCACAATTTGAAGATGGGTGGGGGCGGCTCAGAGGTAATGCAAGGAAGTATTTTTTTCACAGAGAGGGATGTGGATGCATGGAACGGCCTGCCAGAAGAGGTTGTGGAGTCAAAAACAGTGGTGGAATTCAAGAATGCATGGGACAGTCATAAGGCAATTCTAGGGGGTGGGGATAGGAAGAAGTAGGCTGTTGGTTAACTAGGATCTGCAGCTTATCCATTAGGTAGGGAAATGGGCAGACTGGGTGGGCCAAGCAGTCTTTATCTGCCGTCAAATTCTATGTTTCTATGTTATTATGGTCTCACCATAGGACTGCCCTGGAGCCGAAATGGTTAATAAAACCTATGCAAATTATGGAATGCTAGGCTCGAGTTCGGTTTTCAAATCACTGTCCCTGGTAAACAACTTTAAACTGTCAGATTCTTACGAAGCATACACTAAACCATTTCTGGACAATATAGTAACATTAATAATAATAAGAATAGGAACAACAACCCTCCCTAATAATTTAAAAGGAAATAGACTTGAGGAATCATTCTTCCTTCTGAAAACTTGCCAAATGGCATCGTCAAGACTTAAGTCACAGTCGCACAAAAACAAGATCATCTATACCCCCAGGTATGCAACAACTCTACCAAAACTGTAGTGTAGTGACCTTAGGTTTCTAGCGGGGGAGGGAGCTCGGAATACAGTAAGATTCCCTTAGAAGAAACAAGATTACTAAGGTGAGTATTTTTTTCTTCAAACCCCAGGAAATCTCACTGTATTCTGATTTATGCAGATTACCAAGCAGTGCCTTTGGAGGTGGGCATATAACCTATTTAGGAAACAGGCTCTGCAGGACTGCTGTGCCAAACCTGGCATCTCCTGTGGCCTGGATATCCAAACAATAATGCTTGGTGAATGTGTGAACTGTCTTCCAGGTTGTAGCTTTGCAAATGTCCACTAGGGGAATATCTCTAGCAGCCGCCACAGAAGCTGCAGTACCCCTAGTTGAATGGGCCCTGAGGCCTGCAGGTGGTTGCTTACCCACCTTGCTATAACAAAACTGAATACAAGCCACAATCCATCTTGCAATAGATCGTTTTTATGGCAGGTTTCCCTTTTCCCACCTCTCCATAAGTAAGGAAGAGTTGGGTCTGATCCTGTCTGTGACCCTTTGTGTGGTCCAGATAATAGCAGACTGCCCTTTTCACGTCTAGGCTATGCAACCTGCGTTTGCCTGAGGTGGCATGGTCTGTAAAGACGACTGGCAAAGTAATGGACTGGTTGAGATGGAACTCTAATACCACCTTGGGCAGAAATTTTCTGTTAGTCCTAAGGACTATCTTGTCTCTATGGACAGCAATGTAACCAGGCTCTGTAGATAATGCCTGGAGCTTCACTGATCCTTCTGGCAGAAGTAATGGCTACCAGAAAGAATGTTTTCCAAGTCACATATTTGAGGTCTGCTGTGGACATGGGCTCAAAGGGGGGCTGCATAAGCTGTGCAATGCAAATATTCAGATCCCACATGGGGCAGGTTCCCTATGTGGTGGATGCAAATGTAGTAACCCTTTAAAAAAATGCTTGTAAACACTGGTTTTGAAGCCAAGGAAGATGTCTTACCTGCTGATAGATAAGCTGAAACAGCTGGCAGGTGTACTTTCAAGGTGGAAACAGTTAAACCAGTGGAGTAGAAATGGGCCATATAATCCAGGACTACAGAGAGATTAGCATGGGTGTGGTCCAAGTCCTTGCCCTGACACCAAAAAGAAAATCTTTTATGAACATACGAATGTGCCAGCAGAAACAGACCACCCAATCTAAGTCTGCTCAACTGTGCAACCAACGCCCCTAGTTTGCAGCTGCCCCACCCCTCCCCTTTACCATCCCACTGCCACCCCCCACCTCCCCCACCTTCTTTTCCATTTAGAGGCATAGGTTTGTTTGGTGGAAGGCTTTCTGGAGACTCTCAGTATATCCATGACTGCCTCTGAGAGACGCAAGTTGTTGGTTCTGACTTGTACTACCTTCCCCTTGATCTGAATGGCAAATCACTGAAGAGCAAAAAGAACTGCCCTGAGTTCCAACAGGTTGATATGCAGGAGAGATTCCTGCTTTGTCCATAAACCGTGAGCAGTGTGGTCCCCCAGATGTGCTCCCCATGCCAGCAGGGATGCATTTGTGGTTAGCACCAGGGAAGGGACCTGTTTCAGAAAGGGTACTCCTTGTCTTAGGTTGCCCTTTCTTGCCACCACTGCAGGGCTTGAAGAAGCGTGGCTGTCACTGGGACTAATTTTGAAAGACAGCCCATCTTTTGGGACCAGTGTTCCCTTAGGTGAAATTGGATGTCTCTCATCTGGAACCTTGAGCCTAACACGGTAGCTGTGGAGGCTGCCATGTGGCCTAACAACTGTAGGAAGTGCCTTGCTGGCCTGGAGACATGAGGTGTGAAGGAACTGGCTACCTGGATAAAGTTGTCCACCCTGTCTTGGGGTAGGTAAGCCATTCCCTTTTTTGTGTCCAGTTCTGATCCTATAAACTTTAGAAGCTGAACTGGTTCTAGTACAGACTTTTTGTGGTTCACTAAGAACCCGAGAGAGGAGACAGTGTTTTGTGTTATTGAAAAAGCCTCTCTCACTTGCTGGTTTGAATGGCCTATTATGAGCCAGTCGTCTAGATAGGGGAACACTGTCACCCCTTGACACCTCAGGTGTGCCACTGCCACAGCCAGGCACTTTGTGAACACCCTTGGAGCAGATGTCAGACCAAAAGGCATTGCCCTGTATTGGTAATGACCAGATGGCAGCCTGAATCTGAGGTACTTTCTGTGTGACCTAATTGGAAAGTGAAAATAGGCATCTTTGAGATCTAAGGAAGCTAACCAATCCTCCTGCCTTAGGGTAGGGAGTATGGTAGCTAGAGTGACCATTCTGAATTCTGGTTTTGTCAGATGCCTGTTTAAGTATCTGAGGTCCAGGATGGGTCGACACTCCCGTTTTCTTTGTTGTGAGGAAGTACCTGGAATACAGCCCCTTCCCTCTTTGGGAAAGAGGGACCGATTCCACTGCATTTAACAGCAGTAGACTTGAAACTTCCATCTCCAGCAAAGCTGTTTCTGAGGGGGAGGAGGATTTGAAGGCTCTTGACCTCAGCTTTGGCAAGGCCTTGAAGCTGAGAACAAGTCCCTGACCCACCACTTCCAGAACCCACTTGTCTGTGGTAATGTTTTCCCACTCCTGAAAGCAATGGGCCAATCTGCCTCCTACCGGAATTGGGGAGGTGACCCGAGCAGTCCCCTCAGGGAGTCTGCTTGGACTGAGCTACAGGCTGAACAGAAGGGTTAGTGCCGCCATTACCCCTCCTACCCCTACCCCTGAAGTATCTGTTGGGCTGGTACTGGGGAAAAACTTTAGGCTGTAAGAAAAGCCTGCAAGGAGTTCTACCTCTGCCACCCCTTGCATGATGCTTTTGGGAGTTGGCAGCCCTCTCCTTAGCTGCTGCACTTTTATAGGCCGCCTTGTACTTGTCCATTTTTTTCATGTATGCCTCTGTTTGTTCCCCAAATAGAGACACATGGTCACAAGGGAAATCCATTGCCTTGTGAGTCAGGTTTCTAGTTCTGAGCCAGGCAAACCTCATCAAAGATACAGAAGATGCCATTTGTCTGGATGCAGTATCGTTAACATCCACTGCCATCCTGAACTGAGTTTTAGAGGCTTCAATGCCCCTTTTTGCAGCTTCCTCCATTTCAGCAGCCATGGGAGGAGGGGCTACCTTGGCAATTTCCAGGACTGTGGACCACATGTTCTTTTGGTACCTGGCTATGTATGCCATATAAGTAGCTTGTCTTATAGCCAGGGAAGAGCCTAAATAAATTTTCTTTGCAATGGAATCCACCCTCCTAGAATATTCTTCTGGGGGGTGGGAAGCCAGAGGGATGCCAGCTTTGTCACAGGCTGCAGCCTGTACCACTCCATGACTGGGATGTCCAAAAAGAAAACCAGCCCCAGTCTTGGTAACCCAATACTTTCTGTCAGCCTTCCTATCTGTGGGGGAAACAGAAGTAGGGTTTTGCAGTACCTTCATGGTTTGCTTTTTTAATGATTTGAGAAGAGGGAGGATGGTGGGACATCCATCCATTTCTTTATAATCCTCTTCCTCCTCATTCTCAATATCTTCCTGGGATGGGAGGTCGAGGGACTGAGCCACTTGCTTCATGAAAGCAAAATAAGAAGTAAAATCCTCAGTACCCTTATCAGGGGATTATGGCTTATGAGAATCAGGGGAAATGTCAGGATCGATAGGTTCCCCATAATCCTCATCTTCATCATCATCATCATCAGGCTCTATGCCAAAATCATCGTCCCCAAAAAGATCCCCACCTTGGTAGGTTAAACCGTGGGTTGACTGTGAACCGGGAGTTTGGGTAACTGGTTGCTTCCCAACTGGGACCAGGGACTGCAGAGACTGAATTATTTTAATCGTGTTAGCGATCTCAGCAGAAGGAACCGGTTTGTTTCGGTTCCTGGTGCTTTTACTGCCTCTTCTTTTTTACCGTGACGGTCGGTTCAGCAGCCTTTTCAGCGGTACGCTTTTTAGCAGAGCCATCACTCCTGTCACAGGGCAGCCCCTCCGGTTCATCCGGTTGCTCTGCGGCTTGGTTGGCAGCCTTTTCAGCCATTTTTTCCTTCAGTCTTTTCAATCTCCTATCAAGAGTAGACTGAGGAAAATTAGAACAAATTTCGCAATCTGTCTGCAAGTGGTCAGACCCCAGACAGAATAAACACACTAAATGAGGATCTGCTTTAGCAAACGGTTCCCCGCACTCGGTACAGTGCTGGAAACTGGTGGGTCCTGTTCTCTTTTTTGGCTTCTGTGACATAACCCAGTTACAGAAGAAAAAAATAAATCTCTTTTTTTTTTTTTGGTTGTTAAACCTAACACAGGAAAAACCAGGAGTTACCCTGTGTTTTAAAATTTATGACAAGATCAGGAGCTACCCCGGTTGAAATTGACCCACTAAACCAGGAGTTACCGTGGCAAAATGTCACTATCTAACCGACTATACCGAGTTGGAGGGAAGTGTAACTAAAATTACGAATAAATGACAAAAATAAAGAAGGGATGTGTCGGTTTTCTCCCGGTTAAGGAACCGGGGAGAAAGAACGACTACTTACCCCAAACACTAAAAATCTAAACAAATACTACCTGAAAAACAAGGACAGTGAAAAGAATACCAAATAAAACAATTTTACTAGTAAAATAACCAAGAAAATAAAGTTTTTTCAAGCGATGAAGGAGAGCTCTCTGGAGAAGTCTTACTGAGGCAAGCAGATAAAAGCATCTGAAGGTTTAGAGTTGTTTACCAGGGACAGTGATTTGAAAACCGAGCTCGAGCCTAGCAGTCCATAATTTGCATAGGTTCTATTAACCATTTCGGCTCTGGGGCAGTGCTATGGTGAGACCATACTGCATAAGTCAGAATACAGTAAGATTTCCTGGGGTTTGAAATCCGAGTTTTGAGATTGAAGGTAAGATAATGTTTTTACACAGAAAATTAGGATTTAGGATTCCAATTCCAAGGTCCTTACAGGAATCGCAATTTAATCAGATTCTGAATCAGAAATTCCTGAATTCCTATGAAATCCTAACAGATAGGAATTAACCATTTCTAAGCATTCCTAGCTGTAAACGTCTATGGAGTTCTAGGAGAACAGAACCCTGAAGAACTGGTTCCAGCCTAGTGTGAACGCACTAAACAGTTTAAAAAAACAGCTGCAATGTTTACTGCTCCATGCTCAAGTAACTGCCAGAGTCTACAGCTACACACAATGCTTTGCACTGGGTCTGAGGCTTTAGTAAGGGCTTGTGTCTGGAAGAGAAACTCAAAAACCAAACATTCTCACATTCTGACATTTTATTTTTCTTCTCCTCTGTCCAATTTAATTTTTTATTTCCTTTATTTTTAGGCAAGGCAAATTTTATTTTTCAAGGCAATCCTGGAGTCTCTGATACATAGATTCAAACTAATAGTAAAAATATGCAAATAGGTAAATAACATATAAATGACAACAGTTACTATAAAATAACATAAATAACGCTCAGCTAAAACAGTCTCATGGGGCAATCCCAGGATTAAAATTTAACAGACCAGTGTCTGGGAATGCCTGACTGAACAGGAGGGTCCTGAGGTGGACCTTAAAGGTGAACTGTAAAGAACCACTGCAGCCCGCACCTGTCCCTACATACCTTAAAATGCTACTGCAGGAATCCGGGCTGCAGTGGTCATAATTTTTAATCCTCATGTTTTTGTGACATGAGTAGCCGAAACATTCGGCTGAAAGTGGAAGCGCCACATGGTTCCCGATTGAACGGGCACAGGGAGTCATGGGTATTACGCCCTATGTAGGGCCTGAAAGGTGAGCAAGCCACCTTGAAGAGGATCTTCCACCTGACCGGCAGCCAGTGCAGTTCACGCAGCACCAGAGTGATGTGGCAGTATTTCAACTGCCCCGTCAACAGCATGGCAGCTGCATTCTGCACTAGCTGAAGGCAGCGGAGGGTACCTCCCGAGACCGCAAGGTACAGCGCATTACAGTAGTCAAGGCTTGACGACACAAAGGCATGCACTAAGGTGGGGAGGTCCAGGGGTGGAATAAGGGGCTTGATCTTGGTGATATTCCTAAGATGGTAAAAGCTGGTCCGGACAACGGATGACACCTGAGATTCAAAGGTCAATACACTGTTGAAGGTCACACCAAGCTCACACACCCTAGAGGAGGCCTTCAATGGCACAGTTCCCAGGAACAATCCAGTGGCTGTGCCAGAGGCCATCCTATTACGCTCTCTGTTCAACTCCACCACCAGTACCTCCTTCTTATTGGGGTTCAGTCGCAACCAGCTGGAGGTCATCCAATCACTGATCTCAGCGAGGCAGTTGTTTAGCACTTCCACTGCATTGGATAGTCCAGGGGCCAATGAAAAATACAGCTGGGTATCATCTGCATAGCAATGAAAACCCAGACTGTACTTCCTAACGAGCTCCCCCAAGGGCAGCATATACATGGCAAACAACACTAGTGACAAGATCAAACCCTGAGGTACTCCACATGACAGGAGGCTAGGGGAGGAGGAGAAATTCACCATCACCACCCGTTGCCTCCTATTCGTAAGGTAGGACTCAAGACAGCACAGTTATGTAAGATCTTATCGTAACAGTAGATCTTCGAGAGAGGCTCTTGCAGTAGGCATTCACATACAGGACTGACCCGCCAGGCGTCAGGACCCCACGGAAAAATTTCTAGCTAGCAGTCTCTGGCATGGGACTGCCCCAATGTCAGGTGACTGGCGTCATGCAACCTCAGTGTAAAGGGTTGGTCCCCCATGCATGCCTTCCAGTTCTTTCCCGCCAAGGGCCAATAGAGGTAAGACGAGAGAGAAGAGGATATTTCCCCCATGGAAATGGAGCCAAAGAAGCTCAGGGGGATGCAGGGAGGGAAGGAAGGCAATACCTACTGCAAGAGCCTCTCTCAAAGATCTACTGTTACAGTGAAAGTTCTTACATAACTGTACTGTGTTACTTCGAGAGGCCTCTTGCAGTAGGTATTCACATATAGGACTGAGTCCAAAGCAGTCTGAAACAAGGAAAAGCAATTGGGGGGGGGGGGGACTATCCATAGCATGGAACCTCTGGCTGAACTGGTCTTATGAAAGAAGA
The DNA here is from genome assembly GCA_016271365.2 of Neoceratodus forsteri. Classification (NCBI taxonomy): domain Eukaryota; kingdom Metazoa; phylum Chordata; order Ceratodontiformes; family Ceratodontidae; genus Neoceratodus; species Neoceratodus forsteri. Next base: position 132,694,812 of record JADMNL010000031.1, on the reverse strand, counting down.
CCTTGAAGCACAGCCAACCCGAAGCCTGCTCTACGGCGAGAGGCAATGTCCAAACTGTAGTATTTCGTAAAGGTATGGACAGTAGTCCAAGTTGCAACTGAGCAGATGTCTGCCGCTGACACATTCCTGAAACAAGCCGCAGAGGCAGCTACTCTTCTGGTGGAGTGACCTCTGACTTGACCCAGTAAGGTCTTGTTGTACTTGTCATAATAGAAAGTGATACAATGAGCCAAGCATTTTGATAAGCATTGCCCAGAAATAACATTGCCTTCTCTTTTGTAAGCAAGAGAGACACAACGCTGATCAGTTTTCCTGAGATCCTTAGTGCTAGTGGTGTAGTATCTCAGTATTCTGTGAACATCCAAAGTATGCAAGCGGTACTCCCCTTGATTGGAGTGTTGCGTAAAGAAAGTGAGTAGCTCAATGGATTGATTCAGCGTAGATTCAGACACCTTTAGGGAGAAACTAAGGGTTGGTGCATAGAGCCACACGTTCCTTGTGGAAAATCAAGTAAGGGATTTTGCACATCAGGGCCAGAAGCTTGGAAATGTGCTGAGTAGAAGTAATGGCCACGAGGAAGAGTGTCTTCCAAGAAAGGAACTTTAAACCTGCTGTAGCTGCCGGCTCAAAGGGAGGCAGGGTAAGCGTCTCCAGAATAAAATTCAAGTCCCAAGGAGGGGCAGGAATGCGGATGGGAGGTCTCAAATGGAGAACCCCTCTGAGGAAGGTCTTAGAGACTTCCAATTGAGCAAAAGTCCTGTTCCCGAAAGGAATATGGTAGGCCAAAATCGCTGCCATATGGACCTTTAATGAGGAATGACTGACCCAGATCGAAGAGATGGCGCATGTAATCCAGGACTTTAGTGGCTGGGCAAGAGAAAGGTTCGAAGTCCTTTGAAGAGGCCCAAACTGAAAACCGTTTCCACTTCATGGCGTAGGTGGACCTGGTGGAAGGCTTTCTGGCCTTTACCACAATGTCCACTACTAGCAGAGAAACTCTGAAGTGGGCTTTTGCTATGTCTGCAGGAGCCAGGCATGCAAATGAAGGGATTTAAGACCTGGATGAACAAGGGTCCCCTGATCCTGGATCAACAACTGCTGCGACAGAGGAAGAGGAAGTGGAGGTTCCTCTGAAAACTGTTGCAGAAGAGAGACCCAAACTTGCCTGGGCCAGAAGGGAGTGATGAGAATCATTTGAGCTCCCTCCGATCTGAGCTTGTTCAGGACCCTCAGAATTAAGGGAATCTGAGGGAAAGCATAAACAAATCTGTCCCTCCAAGCGAGAGGCAGAGCATCCCGCCAAAGAAAATGTCTCGCCCTGGAGCGAGTGAGCAGAAGGCGGGAAGATCTGCATTTTGGGGAGACACGAAGAGGTCTATCTGAGGCTTTCCCCATCGGAGAAAGATGTCGTCTACAACTTCTTGATCCAGCTCCCATTCGTGGGCCCTGATTGGGCACTGAGTTGGTCTGCCAGTGAGTTTTCCACTCCCAGAAAGTGAACAGCAGTCAAGTGAAGGTGATGCTGAGTTGTCCAAAACCAGACTCTCATCGCTTCCCAGCACAGAGGGTAGGAACGCGTTCCTCCCTGCTTGTTGAGATACCAGACTATGCACATGTTGTCTGTTTGTATGAGGAGATGACTGGGAAGGATAAAGGAGTGCAGAGCCTAAAGGGCATATAGGACTGCTCTCAGTTCGAGCACATTAATGTGTAGATCTTGTTGTTTGAACCTGGACCAGCTGCCCTGAGTCCTGTGAGATCCGAGATGGGCTCCCCAGCCTTTGCCTGACACATCTGTCATCAATGTCTGGGAGCGGGGTGTTCAATGTTGACGTCAACTCCCAGGCATAGGTTCTCCTGCACCATCCACCACTTTAAGTCCCTGATCATGGGATCGGAACTAGTACCTCTTGGTCTAGATTGTCCAGGGTTTTGTCCCATTGAGACCGAAGCATCCACTGAAAGATTCTCATATGGAGCCGAGCACATGGAACTGTCAGAATGGCGGCCGCCATCAGCTCGAGGAGGCGAAGGACTGACCTGGTGTCTGGAGGGTGTGCACCCTGTACGAAGGCAAAAAGGCTTTGCCGATGTTCGTGTCCAGAATCACCCCTATAAACTGGAGGCGTTGGGAAGGGACTAAATGGGACTTCACTTGGTTGATGGTGATATCCAGGCTGGTGAAAACCTGCAGGGTAAGGGAAAGGAAGTGCAGGAGTTCCTCCCTAGACGGGGCCACCAGGAGCCAATTGTCCATGTACGTAAATAACTGTACTCCCTGGGTACGCAGGTGGGCTGCTACCACAGACAGGCATTTGGTAAAAACTCGGGGAGCCAAGGAAAGACCAAATGGGAGGGTCTTGAACTGGTAGTGGTCCCCCTGAAAAGCAAAAACAGAGGAATCTGAGGTGGGAAGGGCATATGGGGATATGCAGGAAGGCATCCTGCATGTCCAAAGCGCACAGCCACTGTCCCTGCTGAAGGAGCAGAAGGCTCTGTAAAGAGAGCATTCTAAATCGTTTATACTCCATGAACATGTTCAGGGAGCTGAGGTCTAGAATAGGCCTCACATCTCCCATCTTCTTTGGAACCAGGAAGAAATGCGAGTAGTAACCTGTCCCCCGAAATTGGTCGGGGACTGGTTCGATCGCTGCCTTCAACAGAAGGGAGGTGATTTAGTCTAGTACCAGATGAAGATGTTGAGGGGAGTAAGACGACCGTGGGGGGCGGTCTTCGGGGTGGTTTCTGAAGAAACTCGATTGAGTGTCCTGCTGAAATCAACTGGAGCACCCAAGCATCTGATGTTATCCTCTCCCAACCTGGCAGATGGAAGGAGAATCCCCCCCTACCGGTTCCTCTACAGCCTTCAGAGGCAGTGGGAGAGGCGGGGAGTCAGGAGGTGTGGAGCAGCACAGCAGCTGTGGCTCCCGTGGCCTTTTTGCTAGGGGAAGACTTGGCTGCTGGAGAAGCCCGGCACTTGTTAGGCCGCTTGCCCTGTGGCTTTGGTTTTGGATGGCTGCATCTATAAAAGGGACACCGCTGCCCTTGAGAGGGCCTGTACATAGAACCTACAGACTTGAGTGCAGTGCCCTTCTCCTGCAGGTCGGTAATGATGTCCTTGGAGCATCCTGGATAGCGGATTTCACTTCAGGGACCAATCCTGACACTCTGAGCCAGGCATGATGCCTTAAGCATATGGCGAAAGCTGAGCTCCTTCCAGCTGTGTCCACTGCATTGTAGGTGGCACGAAGCATGTGCCTACTGGCCGAACGAGCAGAATGGACCAGACCTGCCACTTCCTGCTTAGTCTGAGACTCAGAAAGGGAATCCAATTTTGATTCCACCTGACAATGGATGGTCTTCTGAAAGTCCCCCATATGTACCACATAGTTCAGGGCCCCAATACCCAGTGTAGAAGAGGAATAAATCTTCTTCCCGTATTGGTCCAGAAGACGTGACTCCTTGTCAGGTGGGGACGAGCTGAGGTGTTTTGGATTAGCGGAACGGCCGTGAGCAGCGCTAACAATGACCGAATCTGCCTTGGGGTGTAGATTCAAAAAATCTATACCCTTGGGAGCCTGATATAGCCAGTGTGCCTTCCTCGGAAGGGGGGGGCTAACGCGGAAAGTTGTTTCCAAATAGTGGAAACAAGGTCTGCGTGACACTCTATTCAAGATGGAATCAGTGTAGGAGCAGTCTTGGGCAGATCCAAGTGAGCAGCGAGGTTTTTACGCTGTGGTCTGGCTCCAGTGATTGCCAGTGATGGACTTCCTGGATTTTCCTCAGTAACTCCAGAAATGCGGGATCCTCCGGAGGAGACTTTGGAGGGGTCCTTGGCCTGGGGCGGTCTGGAGTACATGGCTCATCATCCGGATCAGAGCTTCCCTTTGAGTCCGAGTCAGAGATATCCAACAAAGATGAGGAAGACTCCTCCCAATGCGGGGGAGGGACACCCCTTTGGGGCGTTCCCTGGTGGGGCGTTTCCTCCCCACCCTGGGTGCCAGAGGGCTCTCCTCTGGTGTCGGGTAAAGGGGAAGGAGTCTCCCATGTAGGGGATCCTACAAAGGGTTCGGCATTGGTAGATGACTCTCTACCTCTCTGGTGAGTTGAGCCTTGGTCTCAGCCCACCAGGAGGCCAGAGTCTCCTTCAAGTCCACCGGTGGCTGGGGCGTGGGCGGCAAAGGAGGAGGAGGAGGGGGATATACCAATACTGAGGATATCCGTAAAAGGAGTAACCATAACCCGACAGCTGGAAGCCCGGCGTCGCATATTGAGGTGCTGGGTACTGCGGTGTCAGAAATTGCACCGTCAGATACTGAGGCGCCGGATACTGTGGATCCGGGTATGGCGGCACTGGGTACTGAGGTGTCGGATACCCGGGAGCCAGGGGCTCTGGTGGAACAGAGGGACCTGGCAGAGGCCCAGCTGGTGGGCCAAGCAAAGGAAAGGATGGCCCTGCAGGTGTCGGGCCCGGCGTAGGAACACCATCCGGGTAAGGGGACGTTGGCCAGTGTCAGGTAAGCCTGCATCGGGGCCAGCATCTGAGGGTCCGAAGTCAGGGTGTCTGGTCCCGAAGGAGGAGGCCCTGACAGCAGCATCTCAAGATCCTCTGTGACAACCAGGGAGGAAGGATTAGAGTCCCCAGGGGTCAACAGAGGGGATGCAGGGACCTCAGAGGGCAACGCAATGTGCTGCGGAGAACCTGGAGCATCAGTTCGATCAAGAGGGTCCAGTGCAGGCTCCTTGGCCAGGCGGGCATCAGTAGGGCCGACATCCAGCTTATCGGCCGGATCCAGTCGGGTGTCGGAATAGCCAACGTCCGACTTATCAGATCCCTTGCCAGAGGAAGATCACGCTGGGGATGCAGCCTTGTTGGGAGAAAGTTTGGCTGTGCACCCTCTCGAAGGAGCGAGCGGCTTAGCAGCCTTGTCTGGGCAGATGTTGGTGGCACCAGCATTCGACTTAGTGGACCTACTCAAACCCGAGAACCACGTGGTGGAAGCGGAGGCCTCCTTTTCCCCGGAGGCTCCCGAAGAGCCCAAGCATGAGCCAGATGGGAGGGGAAACACCTTCTTGGACACCACCAAGACAGTCGTCATGGAGTGATCCCCCAGAGGGGATGTTACCTTCAATGCCGCAACTCCAGCTGGAGCCGGGGAAGCCGATTCCCGATCCCGATGCTTCTCCTCATCCCGTTTCTTCTTGTGACCTTTGGGGGAAGGGGATGCCTGCCTTAACTTCTTTAGCTCCTTCTCCATGGATGCCATTTTTTTTCTTGAGGGTATGGGCTTCCACAGACTGCTGCCTTCTTTTCCGGGTAGCGAAGTTAAATTGTTGGCAGTGTTGGCACCATGGGGTGGTCTGGACCCAGACAGAAGAGGCACAAGGAATGGCCGTCCTTGTGTGGCAGTTGAAAGCCACATGAGTCGCACTTATGTTTATGTGATTCGGAAGGCGGCAGGGATGACATACACAGCAAATCAATCAATTAGTCAAGAAAAGAGAAAAAACAAGGTTGAAAAGTACAAAAACTAGAACAATGAATGACTGACGAGCGCTGAACTCTACCGCAAGGAACTTTCACAAGCCGATGGTGGGAAAGAACTGGAAGGTGGGCGTGGGGTACTGCCCCTTTATTTTATTTATTTATTTGTTTATTGTTGACCGGGTAAGTGCACTAGACAAATCCTGCCTATTTTCAGGCACGACCCGGGGGAGGGGATACAGATGAATGCCAACTGACCCTGAACCAGATTAAGCTGTTGTTGGTATTTTTTTAGTGAATGAGCGAAATTTGGCCAGGACACCGGGGAAATTCCCCTACTCTTTTTGATAAGTGCCATGGGATCTTTAACATCCAGCTGAACTACCACCAATCCAGGCATATGGGACCTTGGTTTAACGTCTCATCCGAAAGACGGCACCTCAGAAGTGCAACACCCCTCTCATGTTGCACTAGAGTGTCAGTACTGGGATATTAACCCAAGTGCCAGATGTGGGAACTGAACCCACAGCCCTCTGATCTCCCAGCCTCAGAGGCAAGTGTGCTACCTACTCAGACACTGACATGATGCATGACGCCAGTCACCTGACGTGGGGGCAGTCCCCCGCCAGAGACTGCTAGCTAGAAATTTTTCCGTAGGGTCCTGACTCCTGGCGGGTCAGTCCTATATGTGAATACCTACTGCAAGAGCCCTCTCAAAGTAAGATCAGCGGATGACAGTGCCAGCAAGTCCACAAAATTCCTATAGGTGGTCGAGTTTATTTATTTTTTTTATTTATTTCAAATTCAGATTAATACCTTTGAGCCAGGGGTTCGTTTACAAAGGCTCCAAGTCAACAAGGAATACAAGACATTTACAGGTGAAGAAACATTGCAAAACAGAAAGACATCAACTAACAAGTGGTATTAGTGTGCAGTTACAACATTAAGCAGGGTACAAGAAGTAAGGAGAAACAGGACCACAATTCCAGAGAAACATATTAACGCAGCACTAATTAAGTGCAGTACAGTGTTGAACAATCATGTTACAGTTCAGACGGGGTGCTCCCAGTCTGCAGAAATGCATGTTTTAGCAGCCAAGGTGAGGCTTTGTCAAGGGGAGGTAGTAGGTGGTGGAAGGTGAGAGGGGGAAGTGGGCAGTTGTGGAACAGGAGGGTGGGAGTGAGAGAGGGTAGCGTTTGACGGGTGTGAGAACTGCTGTCAGAGGCCATGGGTTACCAGAAACACTGGCAATCAGATTTGCTCTCAAGAAGAGATCGAAGCACATTTTTAAAGTAGTCAAGTCTGGGGGAGTTGGCAAGGTCTGCAGGCAGATCACTGAAACATTTAGGCCTACAGTAGGAGAAGGATCTTTGGCCAAGGGTGGTTCATTTGAAGGGAACAGTTAGAACTGTCCTGGAGGCACTCCTTGTGCATTTAGATGGTTGTGCAGGCTCAAAGAGGGCTGAAGTAGCCCTAGGTATGGACCCCATCAGGGACTTTTTCAAGGAGGCAGGCCTGGTATTGGAGTCTGTGATGAAGTGGGAGCCAGCCAGTTTCCTTGTATAGGTCACAAGAGTGAGTCATTTTATGTACTCCCAGGACCAGGCGGCAGGCCTTGTTGAAGATGGTTTTGACCCTTTTAAGAGCTGTGTCTGTGCCTGCCCCATATATGACAAGACCATAATCCACAGATGAGAGAACTGAACTGCACGTAACAAGTTTCAGGGCAGCCGGTGTCATTGAGGTGCGATGTCTGTACAGGATGCCAAGCTTCATGTTGGTGGACTTTACCAGTTGCTCAGCATGGGCAGTGAAGGTGAGTGTGTCATCAAGGTGAATCCCTAAGTACTTGAATGTACTGACTTGGTCTAGTACTTCTCCTTCGCTACTAAGTATATGCAGTGAGGACCCTCGAATCTTGCTCTGTGGGGTGCTGAAGAGCATGCTCTTTGTCTTTTTGTAGTTGAGTAGCAGTTTATTTCGGGTGAACCAGGATTCCAATGCACGAAAATTGTGCTGAAGTTCAGAGCTAATTGATACCAGGTCTTTCCCTGGGACAGAGATAATAGCATTGTCTGCATAGAGTACAGAGTGTGCAGGACAGGTAGAAGACATGTCATTTATGAAGAGGCTGACTAAGAGAGGACTGAGGATAGAACCTTGCGGGACCCCTAGGTTTACTTCCCTGGGCTCAGAGATCATATTGCCAATCCTGACCCATTGAGATCTACGGGTTACGTAACTATGGAACCAGGCCACAGATTCCAGTGACAATCCTGTAGAGAGGAGACATTTCAGTAGCAGTTGGTGACTGACTGTGTCAAAGGCCTTGGTGAGGTCTATGAAGATAGACCCCACTGCCATCCCTTTATCCAGGGCCCATAAAGCTGAGTGGTGTACTCTACTACCGCAGTGACAGTGGAGTGGTTTTGTCGAAATCCATATTGTTGCAAGCAGAGAAGGCTATGCTTTTCTAGGTACTCAGTTAGTTGTTGTGAGACCATCCTTTCAAGTGCTTTTGGTGGGGGGGGTAAAATCGAGATGGGCCGGAAGTTTGCTAAATTAGCTCTGTCTCCTGATTTAAAAACAGCTGTAACTAGAGCCTCTTTCCACCTGTCAGGGAAGATGCCAGATCTTACAGAGGCACTGAATACCTTGGTGAGTGGTGCCACAAGTTCATTTAATGTGAGTGCTACCATCTTCATATCGATCATGCCACTTCCCATCCTGGTCTTACCAAGGACCCGTTTGATATATTTGACGGTCTCACCTGTGGAGATTTGCCTGAAGTAGAATGGTGGGGTAACATTATACTGTGATGATGGAGTGTTGAGGTTGTGCTGCTGGCCTGCAAGGGTGTGATTCAGGTATTCAGGTGGCAACACATTGCTGAGGTCCGTGACTGCAACATTAAAGGCATCAGCGATTTCCTTTGGGTCTTGCAATGTACCAGAGGGGGTAACTATAAGGTCCGGTGGGGCCCTTGAGGCTCTACCCATGAGAAATTTTAGAGAGTCCCAGAACTCCCTCCCTCTACCCCAGGTCTTTCCTAGGAGGTCATTGTAGTAAGCTGCTTTCACCAGACGTATGAGTATTGTGCAGGTATTTTTAGCTGCCTTATATGCTTGGGAGTCAGCTAGATTCCCGGTGGCTTTAGCCCTATGCCACAGGTGATCTCTAAGTTGCATGTGTTCAATTAGAGGGCTGGACAGCCAGGGGTTGGGGATTCCTCTGGCTTTCTTTTATTTTGTAAGGAGCAAAGATGTCGCAGGCTTTAGTAAAAATACTGCAGAAGTAATCCAGTGCTTGGTTTCCGTCCTTGACTCTATCCAGTGGGGACCAGTCAATCCCCTTTTAGGTAGTGCCTGAAGGAGTCTAGTTGACCAGGCCTTAGTGATCTGTTCCTGGTGGTCTTAGGCTTACTCTTGGTGAACTTGTTTGTCCAGGTAAGTAGTACAGGGGAGTGGTCACTGATGGTGTCAGGTATGACTGTTACCTCTGCAATATGTTCAGGACAGGAGGAGAGTAGCCAGTCGATGAGGGTGCTGGTTCCTGTACGGTAGTTTTGTCTGGTGGGTTGTGTGACCAGTTGGGTCAGGTATAGTCCGGCTATTTGGTCTCTAGCTGTCGCTGCATCCTGTGCTTGCCAATTAATGTTGAAGTCCCCTAGGATTATATGTTTCCAGTTTAGTTTGTTCTGTTCGAGGTGGCTTATGAGCTGTGGGAAGCCAGTGAGTAGTGTCCCAGGAAGCAGGTATACGGGGGTTAATAGTAGCACTTTGTTTTGTTGGCCAATATTTATTTACCCAGGATAGCCCAGCTGAGATGCAACATCTTGTTTCCAGAGTTTGGGCCTGTTTCTACCCCCAGTTCCACAGATGAGTGTACTGCAGCACTAACAGGATCAAGGTCACACAGTGAGTATTTGGCTCTGGTGGGGGTTGAATCTGTGATCTTGTGGTTCCCTAACCGGTGTTCTAATCCCTAGAGCACACTGCCTCTGTAAGGGAATGTGCCATGGGCCAGAGAGGAGGGCAACTGAGCTAGTCAGCCCCCGGACTATTGTTCCTCTACCACAGAAGGCATGCAGGGGTTAGGGGGATTTAAGGATCCCATGTGCCTATTTTGCAAACTGCCATTTGGATGCAAGCTGCAACCAACCAATCCAACCTGGGAGGCAGTACAGCATAGTGGTTAGGAGCACTGAGATGCAAACCTAGAGAACTGGGTTTGAATCCCACAAATAGGATCAAGGTCACACAGTGAGTATTTGGCTCTGGTGGGGTTTGAACCTGTGATCTTGTGGTTCCCAAGCCGGTGCTCTAATCCCTAGACCACACTGCCTCTGCAAGAGACTGTGCCATGGGCCAGAGAGGAGAGGAACTGAGCTAGCTGGGCCCCAGACTACTGGCCCTCTACCACAGAAGGCATGCAGGGGTTAAGGGGATTTAAGGATCCCATGTGCCTATTTTGCAAACTACCACTTGGATGCAAGTTGCAATCAACCAATCCAACCTGGGAGGCAGTACAGCATAGAAGTTAGGAACACTGAGCTGCAAACCTAGAGAACTGTGTTTGAATCCCACAGCCACCCTGGCATACTGTGTAACCATAAGCAAGTCACTCAACTTCCCCTATGCTGACTGGCTCAGTGGCACTGAGGGTTGAGGCGCTGGATGCCACACCTTGTGTCACGCCAGTAACCCGGGTTCGGGAACAGACTCGGGTCGTTTGGGGTCGGCAGAGCTTGGGGGATGGAGCATCCCACGACAGCCTCCTCTCTCTGGGGTGGGTAAAGGGGTCACGTCCCTCTGCAGCAACACTTGATGGATGTCAGGGGCACTACAGGTGCGGCGCACAGCAGGGAGTTGGAGTACGGTGGACATCGGCATGTAAGTGCGCTGACGTCATTGCACATCCGGCTCCAGAGTGAAAACTAGGTGGAAAATTGTGGGGCGGTCATGGCAGCTGATGGCCGTGCACCGCACCCCTGGGACCCAGAGAGGTGCGCCCCCTCAGGTAGTGGATCCAGGTCCCGGGGAGAGACACTGTGTGCCAGCCTGCGTGGAGGAGAGTGAGTTGCTGACCAGACCTGGGTCCGGGGGCGTGGGTGCCGGTGGCCGGATGACCTGCCAGCCTTTCCACAAAGGAGGAAGTTAAAAACAACATTTAAAAAAAAAAAATTCCCCTGTGCTTCCAGGATGCACCTGGAAACAAGCCTCGGTTTAGTGTGTCTTTCCTGGCCACAAACTGTAAAACAAAATAAATAACTAAATAAATCAACTGCAGCTGTACTAAGGGCTTTATTGATAAGAGCCTCCCCCATTCTGTATCTAAGGGCAAAAATATTAGTGACTTCAGACACTAAATGTTTGCAACAGTATCTCCTCCTTTCCACCCCAGTCTCAGTCAGTTAGTAGAAGTCAGCTATTTAAAAAACATATCTGTACTCCACAATAAATAAAAAAAAAAAAAAGTCAAAAACTTGAGCAAGCCGGCTGTCATCAATGTCTCAAAGGACAGGAGATATTCATATATGGTTTCAAGTAGGCAGCCACAAACTATGACTCAGAGAAAAAGGGCAGTTTTATGATGACAATTAGCATACAGACAGTATTGTGTAATTGTGACTAACCTGGTTGTTATTCACCTTAAATAATTAAAAAAGAAAAAGTTTCTTACCTTTCCCACCTTCTGTTAAGTTTTCCTGCAGCAAAGGAACAAAAGAAAGTTATTAGTAAGTGCCCCAAATAGAAACATATTAGAGCAATTAAAGGACAGGCTTATTATGATCTGGAGACTGATTCACAGCCCTGAAACTAAGAAACCTAATTTTTATTTATTTTTATTTTATTGCAAGATTACCACTCTCCCCCCACACACACACACTCCTAATATCCTCTTTTTTTTCAGTCAGTATTTTCTGCTCATCTGCTGACCTGCCTCATCTGAACCGGTCCCACCCAGACCCCGTCCTCCAATATCTCTGAATCTTACCTCACTCAGATAGCCTTTCACAGGATCAGTGCCGGACCTGCAGAGGTCCGAGCGATTGTCCAGCCTACGGTCGTCTTTTTTTTTTTCCCTCCAGTACCTTCCCATAAGGCCATAGGCGTGAATGATGTAATGTATATTCCCCACCTCCATGGAGACGCCCCAGATGTCTGAGTGCGGGATAGTTCTCCTCTGCACAGTCATACTGTGCTGCCAGATTCCTCCAGGTGGCAGCCAACCAGTGGGACATGCTTCCCCCTCCTTCCCCCGTGCATTCCAAAAAACACTCAATTCCCACTGCACACCCCCTCCCCAGCAGCTCCAGAATGACCCACGTCTGTTTCCGAACCTGGATCGCCCCTGCGGCAAGTGGTAACTCTACCTGTGTGCTACTAGGCTGGGCTCACCAACATTTTTTTTTCATCAGTCTGGAGGACACAGCTTACCTTCGGCCTACTGATGCTCTCCTCTTCCTCTCATTTGAATACTGTCTGCCCTTACTGGCTGCTCTAGAGCCATTTACCACCCAACAACACAGCACCCCCTGCAGCTTCCCCACCCTGAAAGGGAACTTCTCACAAGCCTTCAGGATCCAGTGCACAGTGGTGCAAAACAAGTTATGTGTCATCTTCAGCTGCTGAGCCTGCATGAAGCAAGTTACGTCTCACCCACTGTTTTGCATGGAGCCCTGCAGATTGTTCCCCACAGGTCTGCTGCTTCACTTAGAGACCATAGGTTTGGGACCACACACCACAGATCCGCTCCTTCAACCCTACAAAGCAAGTCACAGGTCTGGGCCAGTGCCATATTAAGCTATTTCTATACATATGGCCCTATATCAAATGGGACACCTATGAGGGGCACCGTGGAGCAGCAAACTGGCAAGATGCACTTAAATGCAGTTCTGCACATTTATCAACTTAGTTAATTGAAAATCACAATTTGTTGTTGGTAAAAGTGAAATATGATTGCAGCAGTGAACAGTTCAAGTTATCCAGTGTCGTGGGATATCAAATGGTCATGGGTTACAATCAAAAAGCTACTGGCAGTGGACCCTAAACATGTGGCAGCAACGACTGAACAGGATGCGAATTCCCCAACAACTATCGCCAGTGGAGGTTTTACAGGCCACTATGCAAGCGATCGACTTCAAAACAGAGTCGATCAGCCAACATTTTGCTGAGCAAGATGTAAAATTAGAGGCAGTTACCAAAACGGCAACAGCTGCAGAGAAAACGGCTGTGCAAGCACGAACAGCAACAACTAAGCTTGTGCAAGAAAATGCTCAACTTTGCTACAGATTAGAGGTGCTGGAGAACTGTAACAGGGCATCGCACATAACTTTAATTGGTTTCCCAGACGGTAGCAAAGAGGAAGATCTCATTACCCTTCTACAATCGTGGTTACCTGTAGCACTTCAACTTCCCCAGGAAACTCAGGAGGGACAGTTCACTAAAGCATTCTGGATTACACTCCAAGCTGTAGGGCCACATGGCGAGGCTCCAAGAGTGGTTCTGTTGGTGACCGCAAGCTCCATCGTCAGGGATCGCCTTCTGCAAGCGCCAAGGTCTTCGGGAAGGCTTTTTTTTTTTTAATACTTTATTTTTTTCAGTTTATCATATATAAGACATGAGTATTACATACAGCAGACCGACCATAAGAGTTATTACTTTACATCATGGAGAGAGAGAGAGAGAGACAATGTCCCCTTGCCCTTAAAGTATATCCTTGCATCTACCATATTTAGATACCACATTGGGAGGATCTTAACTCTTATACAATCAAAAATAATACAACATTTTAAGCTGATTTATTTAGCCCATGAGCTACATGGCTTCCCGACAGAAATTCAATTGTCCAGCAGTTTGTCCACATGAACCTTTGGCCCTAGAAAGGGTAATTTGGTGCCATGTGATAAAGCCTGATGTTGGGTCCATTCCAAGCTAACAGACTTAGCAGCACTATACTGAAATACGAATAGGGAAAGCAAAACCACTGTTCCTCCTTTTACTTTATCCCCAAGTAACCCTGAAAACTTACGTTTGTAAAACTAATAAAAATAGAGGGTCTCATATTCAAATAGACAATAAGATACTTCAAAGTACATTTAACAAAAATTTTACCCAACCATTTTAACAGCTTTAAATTGAGGATTGAAAAGTCCTCAAATCAACATTTTAGTGGGTGATTTAAAAGTCAATCTTACTGTAACCCCCAAAAGGAAAGTGTTCAGTGTGATGGGTATTCAGCATTCAGGTATTTGCCTCGACGTCTTCATTTTCCGAATCTTCCTTCCGACGACGAGATGCAGCAGCTCTCCGGTCTGTCCATTTGCTGGCCTGAATGGGATCCAAGATGATATATGTTCTGCTGTTGAACATGATCCATAGCCGAGCCGGAAAAATAATCGAGTGCGGCACTCCCAACTCTCTTAAGACCCGCTTTAACCCCTCTAATTTCTTGCGGCACTGCCTCGTTGAATAACTTATGTTCGGAAAAAAGTGGACTTGCTGATCCTCCTGGAATAAAGGTGCTGCTCTTCTGGCGTATCAGAGAATTCTGTCCCAGGCTACGACCCCCAAAGTTACCAGCATCAAGGTACGAGGTGTTTCCTGATTCTGTACGCGACCACGAGGGGTCATTCTTAAGTTTTTTGGCTTTCCCAGTCCAAATCATTTGGCTCTGGAGACAGCTTTTCAGTTAGCCATTCTTTAATGGCTAGCGTCGGGTGATCTCTTTCTGTCCCTTCAGGGAGTCAGACTACTCGAATATTGGCCACATAAACTTGATTTTCGAGGGCCTCCAACCTGGCCCTCAGATGTTGGCTCTCTTTAACTAACAAGGTGGTTGCACCGGAGGTGGTTTCGGCCTGCCTTCGAGCGTCCTGGATGTCACCCTTAAGGCCATCCATTGTAGTTTCCAAGATGAGAACCCTACCATTGAAGTCGTCCACCTTTTGACTGAGGGTGGACATAGATGATATCAGGGTCTGCAGCTTGTGCCCCAAAGTAGCGATAGTTTCTCCCGAGTTAGGCCTTGCTTCCTCCGACATGGGTGGTTCAGAACTCCCTGTGCCACCAGTTGTTTTGGATTTCCCGACTCCTCCAGATCCCTTATCTTTTTTTGGGTTGCCCATTTGGATAATTTTAAGTTGCTCTTTCTGCTGGTAAGGTCAGAATTATATTTCTGAGGCATCTAATAGGCGAAATTAAGTGGATTCACTCTCCTCTTCTGTGAGCTGTTAAAAATTGCTGCTCTGGGCTCCACAGCAGCACCCACCCCACCCCACCCCGGACTGCTTTTAATGGATCCACTGTCCATTTATTTCCAGACCTTTCTTTTCTGACACACACCAAACGGAAGATGTTCGATGCAGTGAGAGCTCGGCTTCGCGGGTTAGGAGTGTCGCACTCTCTCCTGATGCCGGCCTGACTACGAATCCACTACGGTGGTAAGACTTTCCAGTACACTGACCCTCTGGAAGCAGGTAAAAAAGTGGAATTAATAGCCCAGGAGTTCCAATCGTCTGAGTGCTGTAATATAAGTGACTCGGACTCTGACCAAGAAACTTGACCATTTACTGTAATTCTTTCTGAAACTGCTCATAATTGTACCAGTTCTTGAGCTTACTGGTTTTTTTTTTCTGACCTATGCAGAATGAACCACTTGGCTTTTCCTGTAGCTTAAGAAAAAATACTGAACTGGCGTGTGGAGTACTGCACCTTTAGTGCTACATATTTTAGGAGTACCTTGTATTATAAGGAATGGGGGACATATCAGCACTGGATGTTGAGTTACAATCTCTGGACTTTGAACATTATGGACTTGACCCCAAAAGCCTTAGTTAGCTGTAGCTTATATACTTACATTACCTGGCTAAAACGTTTTATTTTGTCTTTCCCCCTTATCCTGAATTCAAACTGTCTAGGCTCTGTTTGTCCTAGTTTACATTGGACGTATCTGTTAAAACAAGGCTGATACCTGACAGATGACTGTACAATATGCTAATGTTTATTGTAAAAGCAATAAAAGACGGTTAAAAAAAAACAATGGGACACCTATGGTGGACATGAGGGTCATGGCCCAGGACTTGTAGCTTGAAGCAGCAGACCTGTGTGGCACAGTCCTGGACATGTAGCATGGCTTTGGGTCATGAGCATAGAGGGAGGGTGTTTAGGTTGAAAACCTTAACACCATGTTTCCCGACTTTTGTGGCTTTATTTTTTTTGTAGCATCTATTTTTGCTCCTCCCCTGCGTCTTGGCTGGCCTCTCCTTCGGGACGCCTAGGACCTCACCCCAGGCAACCCCCACCACCAACTACCGCCCCATACTGCAGCCCCCCCAAGGTAACCCAACGTATCCCTTCATCGGGTGGGTCCTCTCCTTCCAGAAAGAATGAACCTCATGGCCTTACCTTCTTGGCCCTTGGTGCTGCTAGGGTCAGTCTCTGCTGTCCAGGGCTCCGTGGCAGTGAGGGTCTGGCAGCTGTCATTCGGTCAACCAAAACGCATTTTTCCATTTTCTCCGCCCCACCAAATTTCTGACCTGTGTGGGTGGCATCCTCAGGCAGGGGTATGCAGAGGGAGTGTCAAGGCATCATGTCCCCCTAAGCACGCACCCAATCTGCTCAGAGGTGCCCAGGCAATACCCTCCCCTTCCTGCCAGACTCCACTCCTGGTACCCGGGCTCAGGGCACGAACCCGGGTTGCCAGCGTGCTGAGCGAACCCCTTCACTTGGCACCACGAAGCGGCCTTTGTGGCTTTATAAACTGTAATGTATGTATCAACATCTGTTTTTGCAATGAAAAAATACAAATAAGTAAACTGAGCTAATGCAGAATCAGTGAGTTGGCACACAGGGCTAAATAACTTGGTTGGGAGAGATGAGGGACATGTCCCCCCAGAAACTTTTAACGCAGCCTATCTTTTATAAATGGTTGCACTTGAAACTGCTCAAACCCGTGATTTTTCTGCAGACCTAACATGTAGTGTACATGCAGATTAATGCACAATTCAGATTCAAACGTAGCTGTACACAGCACATTGTTTTTACAGAAATAGCTTTTTCTCCCTATTGGTCCATGTGTCAGTCCACATTGCGTCCAGACAATCACTCAGCCCCAACATCCACTGACTGGCTCTGCTACGAAGTAGACAGGCTCCATGCCGTAAGGCCGGAGGGTACTGGGGTAGTTAGAGTTGGCAACCAGGCAGAAGTGTAATGACTCCCTCCCCAGTTGGGAATGTGCTGCCATCTGTGGTAAGGTTTAACCATGGCCACCTGAATGCCAGTGCCCCAGGCTCACTCCTGACCCAGGGTGTCCTGCATGGTAGCACATCACAGCCCCAGCAGACTTTATATAAACTGCACCGCTCAACACTGAGTACATAAACACTGGCACCTAATAATCCAGTCCCAATCATCAGTACCAAAAGAATCAACTACACCTGCAAGTAAATGCAGTGACCGTCTGCTGATCAGTTTAGCAGGGCAGAGTCAGCTAGCTCTTCTCATTCCCTTCCCCAAAGGAAAGGTGGGGTCGACACACACACCTCATCAGTCTGCTAAATGTGTGGCTTTACTGACAAGTTATTGAAAAATCATAAACAGAAGTCAGGTTTGCGAGCTTCCACAATGGAACATTTAACATTCTAGGTCTCTTAGGTCTAGCCTGCTAGAAGTCTGCCGATGGATTTATTTGAAAAACAAAACCCAGGAGTTAATTAATGATGGAAATGGGTGACCCCTTCCGAAACCTGAAATTGAACAAAATGGAAAACTCCTGGGCAGAACACGATGACGACAAGTCAGCTTTCCTGAAGTGCAGCTTTATAGCATCCCAGGGGCGCCTACAGGGAGATATTAGCTATTCTGTTTAAAAAGCAGCACTATTTGTTAATCACCATGTTGTGTTTCAGCAATAATGTATTTTGGCAAAAACATAAATATCTCTATTTTTCTTTTCGTCTTTTCATTGCTGAACTGAGAAATGGTATTTTGAAGAGGAAAAAAAAAAAAAAACCTCCCATGGCACACCCACTATGGAAAAATTAAATACCTTGGTATGGTGCCATGCTGCTTACCATCAAAACATGTGGTCACACCATCCTAATGCAGCCACAGTATGAATCTTGTATGTATATTTTACAGTTCAAGCAGCAATATTTTTTTAGTAATCATACATTCTTTCAGCAATAATATTTATCTGGCAAAAATATTAAGATACACATTTTCTTTTATCTTTCTCTCATTTCTGAACCAAGATACGGGATTCTGAAGTTTTTGAAAGTTCCCACTCCCGTGCCACACCCGCCATGAAAACCTTAAATAGCTTGGTGCAGTGTTGTGCTCTTTACCATTAGAAACCTGTGGTAACACCTTCCTGACAGCATGTATCTAGCCTGTACAATCGACAGGTAACCGCGGCAAAAGTTTTTTTTTGTATTATTTATTTATCGCCCCCTGCGTCCAACCGGCCTCTCCTTCAGGCCTTCTGCCAAGGACTACCCCCGCTCAATTCCGAACCCGCGATGCCCAGCTTCCCCAGATCCCGAGATCGCAGCCGACGAGGGTAGCCCGGCGTAACCCTTACGCCGGACGGGTCCCTCCTTCCAGAGGGAAATTGCCTTCAGGCATTCTTGCTCTCAGCCCTGATGCTGCTGGGATGGGATTCCCCTGGCTCATCGGGGCTCCATGGAGGGCGGGGATCCAGGCGGCCGCCATCTGGTCACTTGGACGCCATTTTCCACTTTTCTGGTTGTCCCTGTCGCGCCGCTTCTTGTAGTGCCCCTGGTCTCCACCAGGGGCTGCTACAGAGTTAGGCATGGCCTAACCCACCCCGGGAGGAGAGCAGTCCTTGGGATGCTCGTTCCTCTCCCGGCCCCTGCCGACCCCCAGCGACCCAAGTCCATTCCCGAACCCGGGTCGCCGGCGTGAATCGACAGGTAACCTCGGCAGTAGTTTTTAAAATTGTGAGTAGCGGACATCTTTAATGATGTGAGTCATTAATTAAAAAATTAACTATAAAAAGTTGTTTTAACAATATCTGAGAAAACTACAGAGTTCTTCTGACAAACAACCTTCCTAGAGAACTACACAATGCACTATTAAAGCTCCTTCTGGCATCTGCATAGCGAGATAGCCAAGAGTCTGTAATATTTAGGAAATACTATGGGAATATGAGAAACACTTCTGTTACCTAGAAGGGCAAAATAAACAAACACTCTAAGCAAGTCCTCTCCTGAAGTTTAATTCAATACTTCACACTATATGTCCCTATTCAGATTTTCACTGCCTGCCTCAATTTTGTCTGACTGTGAACAGCGAGCTGGGGAATGCTTGCACAGGTGGACACAGAGTATTGCTAAGGGAATGTCTGCAGGCCAACAAAAAAACAAATATTAACAACAAAAAAAATACAGTGGCACTACAGTGCTTGAAAAATTGGTGGTGGATGTGGGGTGGGGGTTAGGAGTGAGATTGCTCTGCATAAAACAGAACAGAATACACGTATTGAATAATAGGTATGGGAAACCATATACAGTAAGGCTTTATAAAAATGGGTAGGGAAAGTCCTCTACTGTGATTGGTGGGAATCCAGTCACGTGACTGTGTGTGGTATATTTAATTTATTCAACAGCAGCATTAAATACATGGCCGAATCACCCCATGAGATGCAACATCAGAATTTACAATTCTGCACTAGACTTCTCATCTGTATACACCAAACCTCCCATCACCCACTACAGTGTGCCAGTAAAAAACCCTCATCCCACCCTTGCCTCCTGCCACTTATGTTTAATATGCTACTGCTGGCTGGGGTCCCCTGGTTGTTGTCTACAGTGGAAGGCTCAGGTGGCTGTAGGAGGAAGTGGCAGGTAGGGTACGGTCTGGCAACGTCAGTTATTTCTGGCTGTAATGTCCACACAAAACCAGCTGACTCTCCTCTCCAGCAAGCCTTCACTTCAAGCACTAAAGCCTCCCCATGTCTGACTCCCATCTCCTGGCCTGATCCTGACAGGCAAAGTCCAATTATAGTAGTAACCCCCCCCCCCCGTAGTCCCCCATCCCCAAGAGGACAGAGTCCTCCCAGACCCTAGAGGGCTGGTAAGGAAATGTAATCCTTTGTGTAAAAAGCAAATACCCATCCTAGAAACCCCTAGTTCTCCCTGAGTGACCAGGAAGGTGGCCAACCTACGGAAAACCGTGGGGGTAGCCACCAGCAGATGCCTTACCATAAGTGTCTGGTAGAGCCTGCTCCCATGTTTTTTTTTTTTTTTTTTTTTAATGCTTGTATTTTTGGGCCCTTTGGTTGTTGCCGGGGGGTCTGTCGGCTATGTCCCGGCACTAGCCAGGATCCAGGCATCATGGGCCTCATGCGCCAGGAACCAAGTCCTCCTCCCTCCCGGAGATGAGCAGTACCTAGGATGCTCAGTCCCCCCAAGCTGACCTCTGACATCAGAGGTCCACTTCTGTACCCCAGTCATTGGCACCGCAGGTGGAAGTGGTTCTGCTGCACTGACAGGCAGGCCACCAGGGCTTTCTTTAGGTCAGCCACTTCCCAGGTCCCTAGGAGATATTACGGGATATTTCCTTAAGGCTTCTGTTTGAGCAGCATGCTATATGTGCAGCTAGAGGTTTTATTCTCAATATCTAAATAAGAATATATATATATATATATATATCTTTGATTATAAAATGGCAAGATGAAATCTTGAAATTTCACTGACCCAAGAGACATCACCTTACTATGCATTAAATCTCTATTAACACATGATCATGTGCCAAATCTCATTTTTGTCACCCAAGAAAAACTACTTAAAGTTATTTTATAAGTGTAATAAGCTCCTCCAGGGTGTGCATGATAGATTTTTAATGCACTTTCCAGGGGGCATAAGGACACTCGGCCTTCAGCTTCATGCCTCACTACACCCCTGGGGCACGCATTAAAATCCACTCTGTCGTGGTGTATTACTTACATAAGGCTCACTCACCATTCTGATGGCACTGACAGCACAGAAACAGATTTAACTGCGCTCACAGATACAAGGAGTGGGTGCATGCCAACACTACCAAACCATGAAATAAAAGTAAAACAGGCTGCACACTTTTGGTTAACGCAAAACAAAAACAAACAAAAAAGAGGCTTACTCAAAAAATACCATCCAGTGCAATTTACTGGAGAGACAGCAGACACAAAACCTTGGCGCTTAGCATCTGAAACAGGATGCTGCGTCCTGAAGAAGAGTCCCGTTTCAGATGTGAAGGGCCAAAATTGTGTGTCAACTATCTCTCCAGTAAATTGCATTGTATGGTATTGTCACAAATGCACTCCAGGTATCAGGCCCTCTGCTCCCACAGCGCCCAACCTCAAAGTGCAATATGTGAACAGGAGACAAACAGGAATACCCTCCTGTCTGTTTTGGGTCCGATCAACTACCAGTCTCAAGTCCTGGGGTCAAATATGAACCCTTTTCGCTAGCATGCCCAGGTAACAGGTACAAATATCACACCCTCTTTGGGGAAAACAGTGCAATACTTAACCCAGCGGCCACACAACCTGGTTCACAATCCCCCTTCCGATTTAATTGAGACCTAGGTATTTTCTTACCCAGCTGCATATGGTGACACACTACAAGCACTTTAACAGTTCTGTCAGAATTATCAACACTGTCCCAGCATTCACACTCAAAATGAAAAAATGGCTCAGGCAGGATTTCAAGGAAAATAGTGTTTACTAAAATTAAAAATAGCACACAAAATACAAAACACAGAACATGCAACATTAATGGCACAATCATAAAAATAAATGGACAAGTATAAACAAACTGCCTTATACTGAGTAACTGATCCTACCCCCATTTCAGTTGGTAAATAGGTGCTGAAATTGCCTAATGTTGGTAGAAGTGCTTCTTAAGAGGCTAGAACACAAGTGTCTCTTGAAAGTCCAAACACAAGTATGCAATGTTCCCTCAGCAACTTGACAATATCCGGGGGTCTCACCCAGTTTGTGAGGTCACAGCTCTGTGGTGATGCTGGCTGTGAGGTCACTCTCATTCCTGCACACTGAAATAATCACATGCCACTGCACACTGTTAAACAGTCCAATTAAAAAAATATATATATACATATACTTTTTAATTAGTGAGCCACAGTGTATAAATTATGACAAATATCCCTTTGAGCCCTCAGAACAACATCCTGCAAAACACCTCTCTTAGCTTTGAGGATTTTCACAGGTAACTGTCAGAGTTGACTCATCTCCTGATGTAAAAATGCAACCTTTTATGGCTAGTTTCCTAGGTTCAAAGCAGTGGCTGGTTTTACAGCCTGTTATATCAGCTAACACAGGTGCTGACAGGTAGGTGTCAAAAGGAAGCTCATAATTAGCTTATACACTGGGTCAGGGAGAGCAGACCCTTCTTTTCTCTCTGTTCAAATCCTATGTTCCATGATGCTTTGCTGCTTGGCCTGTTTTCCTAAGCAGAAGTCTAAAACATGTATTTATAACAAAATTATATGCACATAACTAGAAGACAGTTATCACGTCACAGGTGTTACTTGAATAAACGTCTTTGTTTACATTACCTGAAGGCATGCAGCCCGCTGTGCTTTATTTGATGGCACTGATAGGCTTACTGTTAGGTGGCTCCACAAGAGCAATCTCAGTGGGAGGGTTAAGGGGTGAGACTATGGGGCAGTAAAATAATGGGCGTAGGTGAACTCGGGAACATGTGAAGTCCCCGGTCCCCCTGCCCACTTAGGCTGCCTGACACATCTCCTCCTCACTGGCTCCTCCCTCTGGTCTCCCGTTCAGTCAAGGAAAGTATGCCCTCAAAGTCATAGCCCTCTCCCCTCTTTGAGGTCCCACTTGTGGGGGATAAGCAGCAGGTTACTGAGTCAGGGACCAGAGTTAGGCATAAATGAAGGCAGGAAGGGAGTACTGGTCCCCAGGAGTTCCAAGGGTGGGAAAGGAGACACTGAGGGAGATGGAAGGAGAATCTCAAGTCAGGTCCTCGGTGCTGGGGGGGGTATAAAAAGTTCGCCACTGTCACATTTTCACCAGTTGTGCCCATTTAAAAAAAAAAAATGTATTTTATTATTTAAACGTTTTTAGCTGGGAATGGCGCACTGAGCTGAAGCTCATTATCCAGGAGCACAGCAAGGTAAAGTGACTTGCTCAGGGTCACACAGAATGCAAGTGGCAATTGAGGGATTCAAACCCAGGACTACTGGGTCTTTAGGTTCACAGTGTGGTGCTTGCTTCTTGTGGCATCATTCCAAGTCCTCAAAATCAACAGACTTAAAGCACAAACTGTTTCTCTGGTCTTTAATGGATCTAGTACTGAACTACTACCTTAAGAGTCAGGAACATAAATTACCCCCCTCCCCACCACCACCACCACCACCACCACCACCAGACCTCCCTTATTTTAGTGGGGAAAATCAGATTTTCCTTGTTTGAGGGGAATTTATCTTAGAAGATCAGCTGTTATGCAATGGACCATCACTACATGAAAGAGTTAAGAGCACGTGGGTTTTTCACAGCGTAACTGTAAAGTGATGGGCTTACTCCAGCAACTAGGCAACCAACGCTTTGATGTAGCTCAAATGACGTCAATGGCTGCATCACGGCTAGGGGTCTGGGGTCGGGGGTGGGGAGAACCCTCCCACGGTGCCTCACTGCCTACACAACATACTACAGCGTTATCTACTGCTCTACTCTCATTCTCTAAACTATGAAAGATTCCCTACACCCCCCTTTCATGGACTGAAAGGACACTGCTGAATCATATACATACACACTCACAACAGTGAGAAGTCAGTCTGTCGGCACCGTTAAGGTTAAGGTTAAATGATAGGTTTTTATTAGTTTAAGGCGCTAGTCAGCAGCAAACTGAATGAAGGGAGAGCTGTGTCATCCCGATTCCTCATGGTCCCTTTGATAGCAGAGCTCTGGATTATTCAGCAACAGTTTGGCATTTTGCAAAGAACATCTCACTATTATATTTAGGAAGGAGTGTGTAGCAGTGACTCCAACACGACATTTCAGTTTGATGAAATCAGTGAAGAAAATACCTGACATGCCATCAGATGAAACATCGAGCTAGACTGTATGGAAGGCACCTGCCGTAACTCCAAGTGTGTGCGTGTGCGCGCGTGCGGGGTTAGTGAAGGGCAATGGACATACCATTCATTATTACTTTTGTGTCACAGCTTATGCAAACTACAAAGTTTTTGTTTGCAATGCGACACAAGCTTGTCATGCAGGCTTTGGATAACATGCCTTGCATTCTTGCCCAGCTAACCCCAACTTTCACGAAGCAGATCACATAATTAAAACTAATGAAGGGCTCCAGCAGTAATTATCTCAAGGTAATTAACCTGCTGAGCTAGTGAAAATGTTAGGGCACAAGATGGGGGCTGGAAGAAATGGGTATGTTGTGTCTGAAGAAAGCAGAATTTTTTTTGTTTTGTTACTGTTTTCCTTCTGATTAATAACAGCAATATAACCTTCTCTCGTAAGAGAGTCATTCACAAATTATAGCAAAAAAGAAATAATGTGACCTACTGGAACCTGAACCCAGACCCCCAGTATACTATCCTGGTACTCCAACCACGGAGTTACAGGCTCTTGTTATCTTGATTATTACTAGTTGCAGGATATACAATACCCGAGAAAGGAAGTGTGTCTGGGAACCACAAGTCATACCATGTGAGCCTGTAGCTCAGTGGTTAGAGCACCAGGACAGTATTCTGGGGACCTGGGTTCAATTCCCAGTAAGTCACATTATTTCTTTCACACTACAATTTGTGATTTAAATTGCTGAGCAGTGCATAGTACTACATCAAAAACATCTGTTATCAAGAGACTCATTGGTAACCTTTATGTGCTATTTCCTTTGCAGCAGGATGGTTGCTAATATGAACTTGAGTCATCAGGGGCCAGCCAGTGGAGGCAAAATAGAAGGTCCTGTGGAATGCTCCCCTCCCCCCTCAGGTGGGGAAAGTCATGCCTCCTGCAAAGCACCTGAAAAGTGGAGACTAGGTGTTGTGGCAGTCGGGAGGATCCAGCATGGGGAGGGACACCGACAGATATAGTTGCATCACTGCATGCTGGATGCCCCAAAGGGTGAAAATGGAGGATAAACTCCTTGGCTGGGGCAGCGTTATGGATAGTCCCCTGTAGGCTCGACACCAACGACTAGACATACAGGAAACTGGATCTTGCTCTAGAGGGGGTGGCCAGGCCTTTCAGCCCAGCCACGAGGGTGTAAGTCATGGCAGAAATACCAGGGTAAGACCTGGGGATGGTGGGAGACTGGGCTATGAGGGACCATCCAAAGGAAGGGCCAGCCAAGGAAGACAGGTGGATAAACACTAGATAGAAAAAAATATATATTGGCAGAAGGGGGCAGGCCCAGTGTGGAGGCAGCAGCTCATCCCGCCGCCACAGGGAAAGGTTGCAGTTTGCCTGCAATCCCTGGACTAGGAGGCAACAAAGGAGGGATGGCACACTGACTTCATGCACCCCCCAAGAGGCTAACCAAGGAACAGCAATGGTATGACAAGTAAAGTAGTCTGCTATCCTGCCTTCCAGCTGCCAGAAGAGGACAGCCGTGGCAATCCATTATTTATTTAGTACTAGCACTGGGGATGGGGACAGGGGGAACCAGAGGAACAATGGTACAAAGAATAAGAAACAGGTCAGAAGCAGAACCCATGGGCAACGGAACATGAGATGTTACCCAGGGTAACCCTGCTGCGATGCAAACAATTTGTAAAAATAAAATACTACAGACCCCCCTTCCCCCCTCCCCAAATGTTAACATTTTGATATTTGCACTTAATGTTATTTATTTGTAATTTTTGACCAGAAGCAGTGATCTCTGATAACATGCAGAGAGATGTCAGCTGTCACTTATTTTCATGATCGGACCTTCCCTTTATTCTATGCTGCTCTGCAACTTTCATTTTCTATCAGATTTTCTTCTGAGAGTCCAATTTTAGGACCTTCTGCACCAGTTCCTGAAAACTGTTATCATAAGCAAGTACAGCAAGCCAACTGTTTCACAGAACGCAACCAAGAGTAAGATAGCAGCCCTCCAGGAATTTATCACCTCCCATCTCCTAGCAGAGGAATCGGAATTTCTCAGAAACTGCAACTTTAAAACTTTGCTAAACTTAGTAGGTATTGTTTGTGCCAGTTAAATGAGATACAATTAAACAGTGCTCCTCTGGGAGTACCCCACCCACACTGCCTACTCTGTGCTTCAGACGGTACAGTAATTAGATTTGTGCTCACACTATGGTCAAATCCCCAAAGATTGGTAACTCCATAGCTGGCAACCTTAGTCTGGTGGTGCAAGATCCCAAGAACTCAAGGCAACCTCATGGCAAATCTACTGTAAGGTCCCAGGCAGAGCCCTTTGATCTTGGGACGAGGGGCTGCTCACTGTCCTTCTCTTAAAATCTCACTTAGCCCAGGAGCGCATATGTGAGTCGAATGGTTCTATGTTTAACCCTATCCAAAATGGTCGCCATGAGCTGAAGAGACTAAACTCCAAGGGGGAATAGGACATTTTCATTACCAGTCACAGTCCTGTGGAATATCTTCCCACTGTTAGTTCGAAAATTCCAAGTACGAGCCACTTCAAAGCGGTGGTCTGAAAGTGGCTGTACAGCCCTCACATAAAACTGCTTTATTTACTTCTCATCCTGTTATGTTGTCCCCAAATCTGTCCATTTTATAATGCGGCACCAGGAGGTGCTGGTACAGCTGCACCATCTGCACAGATATTATTTCTTTATTTATTGAAATTTCGGAATTACAATCCTTTGAGTCGAAAACTCCTTTGCAAAGGCTCCACATCAGTACAAAAACAGAACACTGCAGCAAGACATACTGTACATAGTTCTCAAAACAGAACATTACATTTCGACAAACTGTGCATAAAAGATCACTGTACATGGTATTTACATTGATTGGTTACCATCTCAAGGGTAGTAAGAGGACCCTGGGTCAACGAGGTGTGGTGGGACAGGGTTTCCAATTTAGAGGGACTTAGCCAAGCCCTATGTTGAGGTAAGAATACCACAGGGTTGTAGGCCTTGCTGAACAGCTTTTTTTATTGAGCCTAGGGAGGACTGTTGGAACAGCTACAGGCCTCCGAGTCAAGAAGTCTCTTGATTCTAGTTTTGAATTGGCCAAGACTTGGGGCCAGCGAGATGGAGGATGGTAGGTTGTTAAGCCAGAGGGGAGCACGGTAACAGAAGGACCTTCCCCTAGAGAGGTCCTACAGTGGGGGACAATGAGGCAGGTGCTTGCCTGGCGCCTAGGGGTACTCCTATGTGGGGTTGGTTGGATGAGGGGGTGTAGACCAGTAGGTGTAAGCTTCGTTAGCATCTTTTTGGCTTGGAGGTAAGTATGGTATTTTAGTCTCCCTTCGAAGGTAAGCCAGTCTGCTAGCTTATAGAGAGCACATGTATGGGTTAGTCTTTCACTGCTTGTTACCAGTCGGCAGGCTTTGTTGAGGGCTAGATTGATACAGTTCAGGGCTGTTCGGTCAGCAGCTCTATAAATTATTATCCCATAATCAACCAGCGAAAGCACTGAGCAGGTAACAGCCTGTCGTATGGTCTGGGGGGTTAGGCAGTGTTTATGCCTGTACAAAATCCCTAATCGGGTGTTAACAGAGGAGGAGAGGTGTTTAATGTGGATGTGGTAGGTGAGGGATGTGTCCAGTGTGATACCTAGATATCTGAAATGTTGGACCTGTTTAATGTGGATACCCTGCAAGTTAGAGATAGCTAACAGGGAATTACTGAGGGGGTTTTGGCGGTGAGCAAATATAATAGATTTCGTCTCGTTGTAGTTTAGTATTAGTCGATGGTCGGTGAACCAGTATTCTAGTTCTCTAAAACAGCCTTGTAGGGCAATTTTGAGAGCGTTTAGATTGGTGTGTTTCCAGTATGGTACGGCATCGTCTGCACAGAGCAATAGTTTTCCACTGCAGGCCTGAGGGAGGGAGTTTAGAAAGAGGGTGAACAGTAGTGGGCCAAGTATTGACCCTTACAGGACGCCTGCTAGAACTGGTTGCTTGGAGGAGAGGGTGTTGCTAATGTTGACTTGCTGTGTCCTGTCTGTGAGATAGTTTTTGAACCAGGAGATAGCTTCAAGGATATGTTGGTGGATAGAGATCATCGTGGGAGTGACAGAAAATAATGGATGTGTGTTGTAGAACGGAGCTAGGGTGGGGTGGAAGGGTTCCTTAGGACTACCAAGGTACTACACAGTGTGTTGGGCAAGGGTAGGGAGGGCCTGTGAATCATTACAAATATGCCGTGGGGGACCTAATGGCAGAGTTTGGCAGTAGGTCCACAAGCAGGCTGAAGGTACGAGCCAGGTGGGTGAGGGAACAAGTGGACATGTGCACGCCTTTCTCTGTGTGGCACCACATGATGCGCAGATATGCATAAACTAACAATGTACACCCAAGATGCCCGCACTAACAGCTGAAATGCCTCATCTGTATCCCAAGATTTGCTCAAATCTAATGCTTGCACGTATACCAGTTTTATGAATTGGTGCAATGTGGTACACGTTTTGCAGCCCATAAAACTATGGCTGAGAACTGGCCCCAGAGTTTCTACAATATGATGAATCTGCCCCAAAACAGACATCTCCCCCCACCATGACTTTCTGTCATCTTCTGTGACCCCAGAGAGTACAGCTGTCAATGTGGAGAGAATGTCTGTTGGTCATAGTTCTGCTGATCGACAGGAAGGACTAGCACAGCAAACATCTAGTTCATTTACTGCTTCGTGTAGTCCTAGCAGGGGAACCCAGTGATTAACTGGAAATGTTTAGTATGCAGAACTCTCACATCTAGATCTGTAAGAGGGGTAACGGTTGTCTCTAAAAGTGGCACTCTCCTACAGTATTCAACAGAGAAAGGTGTCAGAGCAGCAGGACCTTCCTTGTGCACTACTAACTTTGTATGAGGAAGGACACCAGGTTTATGTTCAATTTAATACCTGACAGAACCTCAGATGGAAAAAACTGCATAGCTTATATTTAGAGAATAATACATGGGGAGATGTGAGTTATGAGAATTTAATACACACCCAAGGTGTGTGATGCTACATAAACCCTGAGAGTGAAACTTGTAATGTTTATTTATGCAGCACACCATGCGTGTGTATTACATTCTTGTACTGTCTGCACAGCATGGAATGCTTTGTTTTAGAACAGCTGGGAATCATTTTTTCCTCCGTTCATTGTGATCTATTATGTGTTAAAGAAGAACAGTCACCACAAAGGGCCCTGCACTCAAAGAACTGCTGGCAGAAACCGTGACTCTTACAAACCTCCTTAAACTCCCTAGAGGGGACACATGATCGAGACCTTCGAGTACCTTAAGGGTATAAACAGAGTGCCAGTGGAAAGCATCTTCCTGATGAAGGGTAATCAGAAGACAAGGGGGCATGGCCTGCAGGTGGGGGGCAGTTCAGGGGTAACATTAGGAAGTACTATTTCACAGAGAGAGTGGTGGAAAAGTGGAACAGACTCCCGGAGGTGGTCGTTGGAGAAGAAACAGTGGAGGGATTCAAAAGGGCATGGGACAACTAAGGGAAGTGTTAAGGGTGGGGGTGCAGGCCTAGACAGATAGCTGGACAAATGGGCAGACTCGATGGGCCTTGTTGGTCCTTTTCTGCCGTCACACTTCTAGGAATCTATAAAGGGGAATAGTCAGTGTCAAGTGCCCCACACTCAAGTGTGGAACTGGTCCCAACATGCACTTGGTGTGCAAAAACTAATTTTGGTAGATTCATTTTGCTTAGGTCAAGTCTGACATCTTCTGTTACTACAAATCCCAGAATCCCCAGCAGCTGACATCAGAGTAGAAGGCAGCAGTGGAAGATTCAATAGCCTACAGTGCATGTTAGAGCTTTTATAATCTCCAGTCAAATGTTTTCCGGGTCTGCTTTTATCCAGGGGCTAAGTACTGTCCTCTGTGACAGTACTTAGCCCAGGGAGGACAGCTGAACCAGCAAACAAGATCAGAGCTTATATCAACTCTAACATGCACTGCAGGGCAGGCTGCTGAATCTCCCACTGCTGTCTAAACCAAAGTGTTTTTGCACACAAAGTGCACACTGGGATCAACGTGGGGCACCTGGTGCTATTCCCCTTTAAAAAGGTTTGTAAGAGCCACGGTTTGTACCAGCAGTTCTTTGAGAAGCCGAGGAACAGTGCGTCAGTGTCTGCCGACAGACACTGTGCAAATGAATGTCGTAGTAACCAGATGCTTATTACGGGAAGTACCAGCTGGTCATCTCTGTTGAAAAAAATTATAAGTTATCACAGAAACATTCTAAGTGATAACCAGTGACCAGCAAGGAGGGGATAGTAAACCTGCCACTTTACAAGGTCCTGGTCAGGGAAGGGGTAGTAATCCTGCTTCTTTACAGGGTCCTGGTTAGGGAAGGGGGTAGTAATCCTGCCACTTTACAAGGCCGTGGTCAGGGAAGGGATAGTAACATAGAAACATAGACTTTGATGGCAGACAAGGGCCGCTTGGCCCACTGAGGTAGATGGAGCATCCCAGGAGACACTCCTCTCCTCTCCTCTGGGGGAAAGGATCACCATCCCCGGCTGCAATACTGCCATCTGGGTGACCATGGGTGGAAGTATAGTCAGGACGGCACAGTGTGGGAGGGGAGGATGCCGGCCGAGTTCCAGTGTACGCATGCCGAACGTGCTCAAGTGCCCTTGTTCCTCCTAGTGCATCGGCTCATCAGGGTTTGGGGAGAAAACCAGGAAAAAGCCCTGCAACTAACCCGTCAATGGCCCCCAGTATCACTGGACGGCAAAACCAACTGACTCTGGGCAATCTCGACTGACCGCCTGACAAAGACATAAAGCAGGTGAGGGGGATGCTCCCCCTCTCCCCGCTGGGGGCAACATAGGCAGCATGGTGGGAGCAGGCAAGAGGAGGCTCGAGGTCGGCGTGGGGTCAGGTGACTACCTTGGGAGATCGAGGGAGTGGCTAGCTGTGAGGGGAAGGGGCATAAAAAGGAAGAAAAAACTAACAGATGCTGCTGGTTTAACTTGTTCATGCTGGAAATAAGGCGGCTGAGAGGGTGCATGTTCCCTGCTTTCTGCATACTCAAAGGAATCAACAAAACCGAAGTGAGATGTTTGATCTGTTGGCCTCCAGCAGGACTCTGGGACATGCCCCAAACCTCAGGGGTGGTAAATTCAGTGGCAACTTTAAGAAGCACTCCTCCTAGAGGGTGGGGAACTTACATGAACAGTCTATCAGCAGAGACAGTGGATATGAAGACAGCACAGGCCTTCAAAGTAAGCCTGGGCAAATTTCTGCTCACCAAGGAAATACCAGGATATGCTGAGTAGTGGTAGTAGCAGCTTTTAATCTTATCACACACTTTCAAATGCTCAGAGTGCCCCCACTTTGCAAAATTAAGCAATAATGCACAACAGAGGCGTGTTGTGTGTTATGCTGAGATAACTTCACACCTCGGGTGGTTGGGCATGAGGCTGCAGTCAGAGTGCGTCACATGCCCAAGAAGTGACATTATCCCCATGTTGCTCAGCCTGGAGTACATTACTGCTATTATATACTGGCTCATTTTTATACAGAATTTTAACAAAATCATTTTAAAATCTTTAATAGTATTTTTTAATATATATGATGAAGATGACTATAACGTTGATAAAGCTCAAGAAAGAGCTTCGCCGTGATGTTGTGCTGGGATAACATCACCGCTGAAGGTGGACACAGACCACAGTCAGGCAAACAGGATATAGGTTTTTTCTTGCCATTGTATAATACAGGACAAATGACTGTAAACACATATATAGACACAGCAAGGGGGCAATGCAGACATAAGGCTTGAATCCACAGACGGGTAATAGAGTGGGCAGGGAATCTTTTTGAATTAGTGCATGTTTAAGCAGCATACTTGTTCATACTGCATCCAGTTTTGGAGACCACACCTCAGAAAGGATATAGACAGGGTAGAGGCCATCTATAGAAGGGCAGCAAAAATGATGCATGACAGGGGCTGCGCCAAACGTTCTATGAGGAGAGACTGAGGGATCTACACACGTACACTGGGGGGGGGGGCATGATAGAGACCTTTACTTTACAGGGGTAAATAAGGTACAGGACTGAGCATTTTTCAGACGTGTGTAGAAGAACTAAGGGGCATGCAAAGATGCTGGGGGGAAGGGTTAGGAGGGATGTGAGGAAGCATTTTCTCACTGAGAGGATGGTGGATGCCTGAAACAATCTTCCAGCAGGAGTGGTGGCGGCAAAAACAGGGGTGGGCTTGAAGCCTGCATGGGATAGATATAATGGAAAACAGGTGTCAAAGTGTGGGGGGTGGCTAAAGAACAGATACAGTCTGTGGTGGCAGAATAGGCAGGTAAAAGAGGGGCAGACTAGGTGGGCTGCAACAGTCCTTATCTGCCAACAAATTCTAGGTTTCTATCTATACCTGCTTATTAAACGGGGGGCTGAGAGGGCAACATAACTGACATACAATCCCTTCCAACCTTAATGAGCAAAAAAATACAGGTTACTCACCTGTAACAGGAGTTCTAGGAATGGTATATGTTGTTCATCCACACTGTCTGGCAGGTATCCTTGCCACTTTAATTCTTGCCGGAAGGTCTTCAAGCTGGCTCCTCCCACCCACCCGGGTGGTAAAACTCTCGGCTCTGCCCCATGACGCCAGATCTGGCCAGCTGGAAGCTCAGGTTGTCTGCGTCGGCCGGGAGAGTCAGGTGGGTCGTGTGGATGAACAACATATACCATTCCTAGAACTCCTGTTACAGGTGAGTAACCTGTATTTCTAGGACATGGATATGTTGTTCATCCACACTATCTCAACAGACTCTAGCAGCTCTCCGGGAGGAGGGAGGCAAAGCGCACACCCCGATACTTACTTGGGAAAGGTTGGAGAACTGAGGCCCCAAAACCAGCATCCACGGTAGTAGCCGAGAGTCGATGGTAGTGGGTAATGAAGGTATATGCCGACTTCCAGGCAGCAGCCCTGCAGATATCCTGGATAAGGGCGTCCTGGAAGCAGCTACCGATGCAGCGGTATGGCGAGTAGAATGAGCTCTTATCCCTCTGAGAGGCTCCATGCCTGCCAACCTGTAGCAGAGCTCTATGCAGGAGGTGATCCACCTGCCTATTGTCAGCTTTGCTGCAGGTCTGCCAGGTGTGCTTCAGCGTAGGTGACAAACAGCTGGCGAACCTCTCCCGAACTTCAGCTGTCTGCTCCTTATAATAGCGGGCGCCGGTCTAAGGTCCAAAGTATGGAGCTATACTCGACCTCGAGTGGATTGGGGTAGAACACCGGCAGAGTCAACACCTGGTTAAGGTGAAACTCCGACACACCTTCGGGAGGAACTTGGGGGAAGCGGGACAACCTTGTCCCTGTGGAAGACCAGGTAGAGAGGCTTGATGGAAAGCACCTGGAGCTCTCCCATCCTTCTGGCTGATGTGATAGCCACCAAGAAGGTGGTCTTCCATGACAGGTGTGAAAGATCACACCTGTGCATTGGTTCGAATGGCTTGCCCATGAGCTTGGCCAATACCAGCAGTAAATCCCATGGAGGTGGAGGTTCTCACACCGAGGGGAAATGTGGTCAAGGCCTTTGAGAAAAGTGCCCGACCACCTTCTCCTCACGCCACCGACTGCTTGCCGCGCCCGCGCCCGTAATGCAGAGATGGCTACCAGGTGCACCCATAGTAGGTCGCCGACAGCCTCTTGCTGAGGAAAAGGACCAGGTAGTCCAGAATGCTTGACAAGGCAGTCGGAAGGGTCCAAGCCTTCTCCTGACACCAAATGGAAAACCTCTTCCATTTGAAGGCATAGCATTTTCTGGTCGACTCACTTACGTGGACGCCTCAACGACGTTGAGGACCTCGCGGAAAGACCCAAGGCCTGGAACTCTAGCCGTTCAGGAACCAGGCGTCAGGTGCAGGGATTGAAGGTCTGGATGGAATACATCCCTGATTGACTGAGATCAGGTCGGTGGGCTGGAAGCCGCCTCGGAGCCTGGAGCTAAGGCTGGGAGATCTGGATACCAGAACTGGCACGGGCCAGTCTGGGGCTACCAGAATCACCTCGCCTTGTCCCCCTCGCCTTGAGAAGCACCTTGTGGATCAAGGGAAATGGGGAAAAGGCGAGAAGAAGCCTGGGGTCCACGGCCTCAGAAGGCATCCCCCTGCAGCGAGCCCTGCTGAGGGGGGGCAGGCATGGAACAGACTCAGCTTCGCATTCTCCCTGGAGGCGAACAGGTCCACTGAGGGGTGCCCCAGTGGGAGAAGAGATCTTGTACTACCTCCGGCAGGAAAGACCACTCGTGGTGGCCTATCGACGGCATCGTAGGTGGTAGGCTCCTACCACGTAGATACCCTAGGAGATCCGCCTCCAGGGCTGCGCGACTAGGGACCAAATGCGGAGGCTTCCTTGCATAACAGCAGGAGCGCGCGTCCCGCCCTAGGCGGTTCAGATAGTACATGGTTGTGGAGTTGTCCGTCTGGACCTGAACCACTTGACCCCGTAGAAATGGAGCGAAGGCGGTGAGAGCTAGACGGACCGCTCAGAGCTCCAGCAGGTTGATGTGGCATCGGGACTCCCAAGGGGACCAGAGGCCGTGCGCTCAGTGTTCCCCCAGATGGGCACCCCAATCCATCAGAGATGCGTCGAGAGAGACCGTCGGCTCGGGGCGGACGAACGGGATAATCTCCTGCAGATGAGTTGGAATGATCCACCACTGGAGAAGCGTTCCACTCTCCTGGGTCACTGTCACAGGCTGGTCCAGCGGATCACAGCGTTATTACCACTGGCTGGCCAGTCCCACTGAAGGGACGCGTGCCAGCAGCCCCAACGGACCACGCTGGTGCCGCGCCATGAGAGGCCCAGGGCGCAGAAAGTCCACGTGAGCAATTGCCCAACCAGAAATGATTAGTGCAAGGAGGAAAGAACCTCGGCCCTGTCCGCAGGGACCCGATGCTCTGGCTCACGAGAGTCGACTCTGCCCGATGAACAGAATCATCTGCTTTGTACGAGTTCTGACTTGGCCTGCGTTGATGAGGAGGCCAACCTGAGAAGCAAACCTGGAGGGCCAGATCTCTGGACTGCTCCACCTCCTGTCTGGAGGGGCTGCTATCAGCCAGTCATCCAGGTGAGGGTACACCCAGACCCTTAGCACCGCAGGAATGCTGTCACCACTGCCATGCATTTGGTGAAGACCCTGGGAGCTAGGGAGAGGCCAAGGGCAGCCCGAACTTGTAAAGGATCCACCGCTCTGAAGTGGGAGGAATCTCTGATGGGACAGACGGATTGGGACGTGAAGAACAGCGTCCTGGAGGTCAGGAGCAGAACCACCGCCTCGTTCAAGGATGGGATAATCTGAGCCAGAGTGACCATCCTGAAGGTTCAAGACCTTGGAACTTGTTCCAGGTCATGCAGGTTAGAATGGGAGCAACCCCGTCAATTGGGACCAGGAAGTACCTGGACACAAATCCAAGTCTGAAGGAGGATCCGCCACCTTCCTGATCACCTCTTTTCGAGGAGCAGGGCAATGTCATCCTGTCAGGCCAACAGCGAGGCTGCGGACCCCGTGGCTCCCGAGGGGCAGCTCAAAGGCGGAACCTGCTTGAACTCCAGAGGGCAGGCCTTTTCTACCACTTCCAACACCCAAGTGTCCATGGTGATAGTGACCACGCGAAAGCGAAGTGGCGGAGCCGCCCCCCACAGGGGAACCCAGGGGAGTGAGAGGTTGGGGCAGCACCTCAACCCGTCACTGGACAAGCTTGGAGGAAGGACCGCCAAGGGACCTCCGGGCCTTTACCTCCTTGCTTCCTGTTGGAGGAAGCCGTCGGCTTGGGTTTGGGATGCCAAGCGCGAGCCTGCTGGCCCTGTTGCTGGTGCTGCTGGGCCGGTCGAGGAGCAGGGACTGAAGGACGAAAGGACTTCTGCTGCTGACGGCGGCCTTTGTCCCTCTGGGCGGAGGTGACAGAGTCCAGAGTGGCATTGGACTTTTCGATCCGCTGGAGGTGTCCCTCCACTCCAGGGCCGAAGAGGTCAGTCCCCAAGAAGGGAGCCTGCCAACATCAAGGCTGGGTATCCGTGCGTGCAGCGGATATCCCAGCCACGCCCTCGTCGCATAGCCACTGACCTGGCACAGGAATCACCTATGTCCAGAGCAGTCTGGAGCTGCTGCTTCATCACCGCCCTGCCCTGGTCCCGCACCTGGCGGACCGTGGTCTGCAGGTCAGGCGGGAGATGAGGAACAACCTCATCCAGTGAGCCCATGAGGGCGTGGGAGAAGTGTGCCTTCAGCACAGCCGAGCTGGCCTGTCGGAGGCCGAGGGAGGACGCAGCGTACACCGCCTCGCAACGAGTCCAGCTCTTAGATTCACCTTGTCGGAGGCTTGTCACATCGGTGTACGGGAGGCTGGAAGGCGCTGTCGATGTGCCTACCCCTCCGCCGGAGGGGTGTTCCGAAACCCGGCAGAGCCGCGGTAGGGACCGCATACTTCCTGGCCATCCTGGCCAAGCAGCTGGACAGAAGCAGGCCGCTACCAAAGCTCAAGGCTGGGCCGACAATGGCCTCAGCCACGGAAAGGCCTCCGTGAGGAGAATCCCTCGGTCCAGAATCTCCGTCGGGGATACTACGGCCTATTTGGACACAGGCTTGAGCTGCATCCCGGTGGACTCCGACATGAGTCGAAGCAGACCCAAGAAGGACGATGGGCTATCGTCCACTGACTGGCCCCCAGAGGACTCCATATCGCACTGCCTGGAGAACAGGGAGGAATCGTCGGATTCCGAAGAGTCTGCGAAGAGCTGCCTCAGCCCTGAGCCACCCTCCACCTGCAGAGGACGGTCGGGAGTAAGGGTGACTGATAACCTGTGGGGCAGGCCATGACCCAACCGAGAACTCTTGGTGGAGCCCGGACTTCGGTTGTGGAGGCGGAGGTATCCACCACAATCGGTGGAGCAGCTGGTTTCGGCTTAGCAACTGGCCCTGGGGCGGGCAACTCGACTGAACGCAGTGGTTGCTTCCGGCTGCTCCGGCGACAGCCACTTGATAGCCGGGGTCGGCTTAGGCCCAGATAGCAGCACTGCTGCCACATCAAATCCTCGTGAGCGCCGGGCGCAACTTGCATCGAAGCCTCTCCTCCTCCGAGGAGGACGAGGAAGAGCAGCGTCGCCGCTTACGTCAGTAACGAGACCAAGACCGCTGATGTCGGTGGGAACGGCTGGACCAAGAAGAGGTCCGCGACCGAGACCGAGACCCCCGGAGGGACCGAGGATGGGTCTGGGAAGGGGTGGGGGACACCCGCTCTTCCCTTGGCTCGGGAACTTTAACCGGGGACTGCGGTCCCGAAGGAGCAGGCAGATCCTCGGTATCCACCGGAGGAACCAGTGAAGTAGGGTTGTCGGCTTCTCCAGTCGCCAGCCCGTCTAACGGATCGAGAAAAATCTCGACTTCGTCGATGGGAGTCTCGGCAGGCTGGCCTGAGCGGGGCACTATGAAGCTAGCGGCCTCAGCCGCAACCTCGACTGAAGTCGACGGTCAGCTACCCGGAGAGGGGGAACTCTTCCGCTCCCAGGAACACTGACGGTGGGACTTACCTTTCGACTCTCTTTTCTTGGGCCGAGAAGAATGTCCTGAAGGCCCCTCTCCCTTCGTGGAAAGGGACTGACAAAGCTCCTTGAAAGAAGCTGTATAGGAGGAACTCGGAGAGAGCGGGATAAATGCCGCAGCCGAGGAAGAAGAAGATGCGGCCTGGGCCGCTTCCTCCTCAAGGGCGATCATCTGCTCGAGCTGCTCAGCCGAGCCACATGAAACCATGTGAGCTTCTTTAGATTTCACTGCGAAACATTTCTCGGGCGCCGAGCTTTAAGCGGACAGTGATAAATCCAGAACATTGGCCAAAGAACAGCACAACTCGTCAAGCCTGCGGGTCGGTAGTCTAGGCTTATGGTAGACGACGTGGAGTGCGGATCCGCCCTGACATTTTCATTCCACAGGGGCACCTCCGAAAGCCGGGAACAGATTTGTCCATCGCAGCTGCGAGGGAAAAAGAAGACCGAAGTTTGAAAAACTTCAAAATCAATTTCGGGCGAACCGAAGAATTAGGATTCAGTCTCAAATGCAGAGTGCTAAGGAGGGAACCTGAGCTTCCAAGCGGTAAGGAAGATCTGGCGTCATGGGGCGCAGCCGAGAGTTTTATCACCCGGGTGGGTGGGAGGAGCCAGCTTGAAGACCTTCCGGCAAGAATTAAAGTGGCAAGGATACCTGCCAGACAGTGTGGATGAACAACATATCCATGTCCCTAGAACTACCGATTTCTGTTCTGCCTATAAAGCTGGAATCCTTTGTTTTATTGGAGCATGTGGTAGGGAAGGGCCTGGCAAACAAGGTGTGTA
This sequence comes from Neoceratodus forsteri, assembly GCA_016271365.2. NCBI lineage: Eukaryota > Metazoa > Chordata > Ceratodontiformes > Ceratodontidae > Neoceratodus > Neoceratodus forsteri. The sequence goes on along the minus strand of JADMNL010000031.1, from coordinate 132,656,844 downwards.
TGTGCCGCCACTTCTACCCCCAGTCAGGGAGGGTGTCATTTAAAACTAAAGTTTAAATTAGAGAAACCTGAAGCTAAAAACAGATCTGTCTGCTGCACACTTGATCACTTCAAAATGATTATTCTGGCGACAAGAATAACATGAAAGCACACACTTACTTTAGCAACTATTGTTAAGCAAGAGTGCTTTATCTCGAAAAGAAGCAATGCAGTGCAGAGGTATAATTAACAAAAATGTACCCCCCTCCGAGAAGCAGAGAACTTCGACACACTACAGAGCTACGCACAGTTTAATATAGTGCAGCTACAGTACAGAGGGTTGCATACCTTGAAAACCTTACAAGAAGTCCTTGAAGCCCTCAAACAAAGAGACATGTCCCTGTTCTTTGCTTTGTGAAGAGCTCATTAGTACCACCTGGGAATAAAGAACTTTTCATAGAGGGCTCCTTGCTCTTGAAATTCAAATGCACCATGTACTGATCTCATATGTTCAAAGGAATATGACACAGAGCAAGGAGGTTCGAATTCCAGCATTTTTCTGTTTTTTTTACACTTTTGATCCACATTATTTTTTATCATTCCATTTTCCCAGTTTTACCCTGGAGGTCCTTGACTCCCAAACGGACAATGGGATCACCCATGACAGCACCTTTACCCTGACTGCGAGTGGGGGCAGCTGGTTTTACTTTCAGTACCAATGCTGTTCCATTGGTTGGCCGGCTGGAGCATGCAAATGTCAGGGGACTCGCATCTTCCTTCCCCAAGAGCCGAGCGCCTCGCCTCCTTGATGCACCCTGCCCAAATGCTGGTTCCAGTGTACAATTCCGAAGTGCCACTATCCCACTGGGCTGGCCAATGCCCAGATCTTTGAAGAGCAAACCCTTGCTTGTGTAATGCAAGCCCACCCAGCTATAATGCTGCGAAGAAGCCAACAGGATCTTGTTCTTGGTTCATTAAAATAAAGATATATATACTGTATATAAAATTTTTGAACTATTTATGCCTCTTTCCTGTCACCAGTTTCCGACTCCCTCCGAGCTCCCAAAGGCACACCAAACTCCCTAACTCAGACTGACTTCCTCCATTTATCCTGGGACTGCCCCCCAAGAGAGCAGGATCGAGGGATTCCCGGAGCTTCATGCATCAGGAGGAGACGTGGCTGGAGGTGTGATGCCCGGTTATACCGAGGTCTGTCATTGCATGTGCCAGGGCCATTTATTTATTTAGTTTTTGTTTACCGGGTGAGTGCCATTAGCCAAGACAAAGACTATTTTCAGGCGTGACCCGGGAGAACACAATACATTCAATACACAGGGAAAACAATTTGATTTGGGAAGAGACAAGGTAATACAAAGCTAAGCCAGGGTCACATAACTACATGGGTAGGTAACAAGAAATGGCATATAGTATATCATCAGAAACATGATAAAACAATGAAAAAAGAATTACATGCTGCTGCCTGCTACTGGGTTAGGGTAGCAGAAACAGAACAATGAAAGACAAAAGTGCATAAATGACTTTCCTATATGGTCCGGGCAGGTGTAGAGCGGTGTGCAGCAGTGGGGAAGTGGGTTAAAGTCAAAAGCAGAACTTAGGGGGGTTTGAAGCAGGCACAGGAGATCTGGCTGAAGAGGAAGTTCTGACAGTTGTTTTTGAACTGGGCGTGATTGGGGGCCAAGCGTACATCCAGGGGCAGGGAGTTCCAAAGCTTGACTGCCGAGTAAGAGAAGGCAAGGGTCCCTTTGTTGGATTTACATGTTTTGCTTTTTCTCCCACTCCCCTGGTACATTGGGTGCACACATGCAAGGCTTGCCTGTGTGATGATGACTGCTAAGTCCCCATCCCTCACTTCACCCTCAGACTACACTACCATCGGCTGTCACCCAGGTGGCAATATAACACAGAGAACGGAACTCTCCCTTCCTGGAGGAGAATGGTCTCTGGAAAGTTCAATCCCCACAAAACAATCCAAGCCAGTTCCTGAACCCCTAGTCACTGGCATCGTAGCTAGTAGCCCTACCACTGTGGTGACCCCCAGCCCTCATTTCTACTTCTTTTCCATCAAGTTGTTTCTATTCTGGTCTCTTCGGTGGCACCACCCCCCCACCCACCCATAGCCTCATCAATGACCTTCTCGTGGACTTATCCTGATTTTTCTTCTACAAGGAGCCAGCATGCAATGACACGGCTGCGCATACATGCAGCGGCGTGCATATGTGACAGGCATCCAGTGGCAACCCCTCCCCTACTGTGCTGCCAACCAGTCTCCACCAATCGGCAGTCATGCAGCAAGAACAGCAGCCCCCAATGGCCAACGTTCATTCCTGAACACGGGTCTTCATCATAGAAAGTGGCACTAGTACTGCTGTGCTACCGACTGGCTTCTCAATTAAATGTTTACATTTTTAACACCAGGATAGCCTCATTTGATGTAACACCTTGTTTACGAGAGGCTCCTGGAGCTAGCAGCAGAACACATAATGAGTACATTCAGTTGGGCAAGCCTGGATCAATAAATTTTACGCAAAATTCAGTAAGTCAATCAATAACTGGGCCCCAAAAAGGTTCTGAAAGGCTCCCTTTTTCATAGAAACACAGAATTTATCAGCAGAAAAAGGAGCACTTGGTCCACCCAGTCTGTTCAGATAGTCCTTGCCTAGTCTGCCTCCACAGACCCTAACTGGTCTCCGGCGACCTTCCCCCTTTCCTGCCTGTTCACTAATATTCCCTTATGTCTATCCCATGCATGCTTGAAGCCCCTTATATATTTCTAACTCCACCTCTTCTGCGGACAGTCTGTTCCAGGTGTGTACCACTCTTTCAGTGAAGCAGTACTTCCTCACATCCCTCTAACTCCCCCAACCCTCCAGCTGCATCGCATGCCCTCTGGTCTTGGTGTTCTTCCTTTGAAAGAGACTCCCCCTGCACCCTGTTGACCCCCGTGAAGTACCTGTAGGTTTCTATCGTGTCTCCTCTCACTCTCCTCTCTTCCAGGGTCTACATGTTGAGATCCCTCAGTCTCTCCTCATAGGGCTTTTAGCACACCCCCACACCATTTTAGTCACCCTCCTCAGGACTGCTTCCACCCTATATCCTTTCTGAGGTGTGGCCTCTAGAACTGGGCACAATACTGCGGGGGCGGGGTCTCACCAGTGAGCAATCCAGTGGCAACACCACCTCCCTCCTCCTGCTGGAGATACTACTTCTCCCAACGCGTCCCGGCACCGCACTGCACTGGCCCTACCCACTGCCCTGTCACACTGCCTTGCCACTCTGAGGTATCAGATACGATAGCCCCAAGGTCCCTTTCATGCTTAGTGACTGACAGTACCCCTCCCCATCCTATACCAGGTTCCTGTGCCCTAGGTGCATAATTTTACACTTGTTGGAGTTGAACCCCAACTGCCATATTTCTGACCATAACAGCATATGAAATTTGCCAGCAGATAAAGGCCTAGAGGCCTATCAAGTCTGCTCGAATGTGCAGCTAGCACCCCTTATTCTGCAGCTGCCCCTCCCTTCTACCCTTCCCCTCCACTGACCCTCCCCCTTGTCCTGTCCCATTCCACTTTGAAGTAGTCCACTGTTCTACTGGATACCACTCCTCAAGTTTCCCAAGATGCCTACAAACTCTTTCCATCCACCACTGACTATCCGCCCTATTACTGATTTTGGTATCTGCAGAAAAGCATACCTACCCTTCCAGTTTATCTGCAATGTCACTTATAAAGACACTGAAGGGGACCAGTCCCAGTACTGAGCCCTGCGGCACCCTGCTACTCACTCTTCCATCCTTAGAGTGAGTGACATTAACCACTGCCTATCTGTTAACCAATTTCTAAACCAATTTGCCTCTTTAGATCCCACCCCTAGGCTGCTTAATTTCTCAATCAGTCTCTTATGCGGCATAATGTTGAAGGGCTTTGTTAAAGTCAACATAGGAAACACCCACTGCCCTCTCCTGATCTATTTCCCTGGTCACCCAGTCAAACCATGCTGCTTTGGTCTAGCAGTCCATTTCAAACCTTTTTCCTAACCCAGTACTCTGCATGCATTTGCAAACTATAAACTAATCACATGCCAAACCATGCTAATTCCTAAATTATTATGCAATAAGGCATGACCAGAGGTTAGATTTATTAATAGTCTGGTGATCACTCGCTGGGATATAATGTAGCACAAGGCACAGCTGAATGCCACATTACCCGTGGGAGTCATTGACTGTTGAGCTAACCCCTGGGAGTGCCTTACTGATATTAATTAAAAAAATTGTTAAAAGTGTACTTTGCATGATTTTTTCATGTAACATAGAAACACAGACATTTGTTGGCAAAAAAAGACCAGTCTCGGTCTGAGAATGCTGGTACAGAATGTCAGAATGCATCTTTACTGTCATTCAGCAGTGTCAGTGGATTGAATGTGGCTTTTAAAAGAATTCATGTGCTATGGTGATAAGGCTCTACACATCAGTTTAACAGAGATTAATGGAAGGGTCTCTGAATATGGACAACCAATGAGGCTGTAGCATTTCTGATTTTTTTTTTTTTAAATCAGTTAAAGTGCAGCCGACATCTTTGGAAGAATTATAACAAAACGTAACATTAAGACTCGAGTCATCTTATATTTCACATAAGCTTGATATTTCCCTCCCCATTATTTATTGCTGAGGTCATTTGCATGAAAACAGGATCTTTGCTCCCGAAGAGTTCACCCAATTCTTTAGCTTAGTCTATACCTGAAGTCATAATGTTCTGCTTGTGACATCAAACGTACTCCCATGACAACAGACTGTGATGTCACAACAGAAGATTACGACTTTAAGTATGGAATAAGCTACAGAGGCACATAAACTCTAATGGATTAAGATTGTGTAAAGATGCAAATTTCCTCAGTAATAAGTACCGGGGAGGAAAACTAGAACAAACTAAATTGTACTGGAGTATATTTTTTGTCAAAGTTTTCCCAAAGGTGTCAGCAGTCCTTTAAACTGCTGAGGCTTATTTTGGTTCTAAATTTCGGACCAGCTAGGTTCTAGGGCTTGTGCGTTTCTTTTAGAATTGGCTTTGTGCCTGCCTAGTTCTTGACTTACAGCGCAACAGCGCTAGCTCTTTCATTTTGGAGTCATCAGTGAAGTCTGTTTTAGGAGTTAAAACATAATACTGAGACAAGCTCCAATGGGATGTTCCATTACTGCCCGCCACAGCCAGAGACTCACATGAGTGAAGTACCCCCTGACTTCCTTCTGTACTTCAGTACTTCCAGCTGCAAAACAGAGTGACAGCTGGACCCCTACTGACAACAAGATGCTGCATCGTAGATGGAGTGCTCCTGATTAAATGAAAATAGAATCCTAGCTATAGAACTGCTGAGTGCATTGTCCTCCTGGGAGCTGGATTTAGACTCCACAGCCATTACTGGTTATTGCTTGGTTCCATCTAGAGACTTGTCTAGCTAGCCACAGCTCAGCCAAAGAATCAGGTGTGAGGGGGCTTTAGCATCAGAACACTCCTCCGTCTGCACAGACTGCATCAGCTGAAACCACAGCTAGAATGTGTTTACAGTATGTACAGCTCTCCTGCCCTCTCACACTGTGTCTCTCTCTATGTCACAAACCGCCCACCGTGTCCGCCCCCAAAAGGGCAATCCCCACACCCCAAGAACTGCATCAGTGTCATACAACAGTGAGCTGTGAAAGCTGGCCAAGGTAGCCACACTTGGCAATGATGAGAGGGAAAATTCTTACACCTACTCCAAAACAAAAAAAATTAGACTACTTGATAAATTAACTCATTCGATTACCACAGCTTTCCTTTCTTACTTGTATTCCTCATCACTTATTTTACTTTATGACAGTATCTGTCGTCTTGTTTGGTTCTAACCCCCCCCCCCCGAAGATGGGGGAGCCACTGTGACACTCTGTTTCTGACAAGAAAGGTGGAAGAGCAGCTACCTTCACACTTAATGCCAATGCCACTTTCTAGAGGGTCCCAACAGCCACAATAACTGTCTCCAGGAGAATAATAGAGGAGAAAACTGCAGGATGATGCCCGACACCCTCAGGCATCGCATCCCTGTCTGGACTCCCCAGAGGACTTTTACGAAGAGAGCCTGTCCCACCCTTAATGGCCACACCATAGAGGGTGCAAGTCCCAGGAAGAAAGTCCTGGGGAGCTTGAGCTAAAACGGGTTGGTGTGTGGTAAATGAAATAGTAGATAAAAAAACGAAAGCTCTGCCTTTTTTTTTTTTTTTTTTTAACAAAAATCGATATTATTGAAAATTCTCTCTTTTTTTTTTTTTTACTTTGATATACCTTTTCCAGGAAAATGCAGAGCTATGACACTGCTCTTCTACACTGCTCTCCTGGAGAAACCCTTCAATATTTCATTTGAAGACCTCGAGTAAACATAAGGGAAAGTTAAGTGAGATACTTGAGACATGCATGCCGGGATTCATTTACCTCCCATTCCATAGGGATGCAGTTCTGAATCGTCCATTTACTTTTGCTGGATTAACTGGTGCAATCCTGGTGTTACATTTTCAGAGGAGATTCATTAAAGATACATTCTGGTAGTTTCTGCCTTGCTGCAGTAGCCACGGGTGTCAATGTGTACCAGTTAAAAAACACTGAATGTGTGTCCGGTGGCATCTGTGACAGTGCATTTTAGTGTGTTTCTCTATCATGTAAGAGGATCTGGGTTTGCGGATTACGGCAAACTCTCACACCGAGCTGGTGGAATTCTTGAGGGTGCTGCTGCTGTGGAGGCAGCACGCTTGGACTTGGGGCGGGGGGGATGTTTTGCTCCTGCACCAAGAGCATCTCATGTGACACTGGCCTCGGAGCAAAGTTGTGGCTGACTGTGCAATGTCAGCCAGGCCATGCTCTATAGAGTGAGGCTGGGGAGCCTGACACGGAGGTTGGAGGGGCCAGAAAAAAACAAAAGGCTACCAAAGTGTGTGTGAAGAGGGCCCATCAGCACAGTGGTAGTATTACTGCTTGTGACACCAACAACTCAGGTTTGGAAGCAAGCCCCAGTCCTTCAGAGCCAGCCATGGGGAAGAGGAGGACGGAGCATCCCCGAGGACGCTCTGCCCCTTCGGGGAGGAGGTCTGTGTGCTCCACCATGCTACTGCCACCTGGGTGACCACAGGTGACTGTGCAGGCTGGAGCCACAATTTGGGGGTGGGGCACCTCCTGACTGGGACATATGCATGCTTACATGCATCTGCTCAGTCCATACCCACATAGCCAGGAGAGGACCAAGGAAAGCTGGAAAATCCTCAGTTGCAGCAGAATGACACTGCATCCCACCGCAGTACCCGCATTGCTCACTGGGCTGCCTGCCACAACACACATGCTAATCTCCTCTGGGGCATGGAAAACCTAGGGGCTCCATTATTTGGGGGGGGGGGTGGACACCATGTGGCACTGAGGTTGCAGGCTGTAAGTGGGTGACAGGGAGTACAAAGTGTAGTACCTGTAGATGTTACATACCTGTTAAAAACTGAAAAAAAAAACAAAAACATTTTTTAGAAGAAAAAAGCAGACTGAGTTTGGTGGAGAGCAGAACCTAAGGGACCTTGAGAGTGAGGTACAGACAGGAAGGTGCAAAACAACAAAATCACAGAGAATAATGTGAGTGGACAGCATGATACGAGTAGGGCCAAGTGAAAGAGTGAAAGGGAAGCACAGATAAGTCTTGTCGACACAATCCAGGCATACCTGTTTCTCAGTAACATGCTTTTCAGTTGCACTTCAAAACCCTCAATGCGCACAGAATTTCTATGGTAACTGCAGAACATTAACCGTCTGGAACATTCCATCCAGTGAAGCAGAGAACCACCCTACCCGCCAAGTGACTGCCTCAGCAACACATAGTACTACTACTCCAGGGTTACCACGGCAAAACAATTTGGGTTACAACAGCTGTGTATCAGATGCTTTTCACTCTATTAATTTTTGTCGCCCAAACATGCCCCTTCAATTACATTTTCTTTTCTCACACAAAGACATACAACTATCAGTATACTGACTGGATTCATAAAATGTTTGCCCCCAGCACCTGACTCCATTCTTTAACTCCTGAGGACCAGACAATAAGTGAAAGAGATTATCCTCAGCTCACACTGACCATATAAAAAGGCCTCCCGACAGCCCTGTGGAAGAGCTATGTGCTTCTGTCAGTGACCCGGCTCCCTTTGGGGGCAGACTCGGGATGGAGGGTCAGGTGGCCAGCCAGGAGTGGAGGTTACTTGTGATAACAGCGAATGAATATCAGCGCAGACAAAAGACCGCTAATACTAAATAGCAAGCACCAAAACAGCGCTCAACGTTACAGCTACATCAAATAGCAAAATGTATTTCACTGAATTTTCATTATTTTTATATTATACTAATGAGGACTACCAACAAATGGCTGAGTTAGTAGCTCTCATTAGCATAACCTTCGTGGCGGAAGCCACCTGGGGTGTGAAAGATGTCCGCTTGGGGTTTTGCAGCCATTATGGATGGAGTGGATCTTTCTAATTAAAATCACCAGGCAGCAGGTATATAAAAAAATGAATGCTAGAAGCCCTAATCGGCATGTCTGCAGCAGCTGCTGCACTTACCGCCATTGGTGTGATGAGCTAGCTCAGTTTTTTGCAGATAAGGTTGCCAGCATCAGGACCGGAATCGGCCTGGCTCCCTCCATGAGGGGTTGCGAAGGTCGATGGGAGGTGGTGAGCACCTGGTCTGTCTGGACCGATTTCAGCCGACCGGAATTCATGGACATTGTGAAGATCGTCCAGACTTTGCGTCCAACCTGTTGTAGTTTGGATCCGGGCCCTACCCACTTATTAGTGGGTTGTGTAGATGCTAACTGCCCGATCCCAGCTGAAATTGTATGGAGATCTTTGGATAGGGGGGTCTTTCCAGACCCCCTAAAGGAGGCGGTCATTCGATCACTCCTTAAAAAACCCTCCTTGGATCCCAACAATCCAGCTAACTACCAACCTGTCTCTAACCTTCCTTTTGTGGGGAAGGTTATTGAGAAGGTAGTTGCTTGGCAGCTGGGCGATCACCTTGTGACTCACAATATCTATGAAGTTCTCCAGTCTGGTTTTAGGAAGAGGCATAGCACTGAGACAGCCCTTGTTCGGGTACTTAATGACCTCCTAATGGCAAAAGATTGAAAGGCTTGTACCATCTTGGGCCTTCTCGATCTCTCAGCAGCCTTTGACACTGTGGTCTATGGGGCGCTTTTGGAGACCCTGCGGTTCCTTTGTGGACCGTCGGGTACAGTCCTAGAATGGTTTCGATCTTTCCTCATAGGTAGGTCTCAGAGGGTGGTCACTGGAATTTATTCCTCCTACGCCCTCCTTCTATCCTGTGGGGTGCCACAGGATTCCATATTGACGCCCATGCTGTTCGCTGTATATATTCTGCCATTGGGAGATATCATCAGATGATACAGCTTGAGTTTTCACTGCTATGCAGATGATACTCAGCTGTATATGGCTTTTGTGCCCGGACAGATTGATGCTGTCTCCTTGCTAAATAGTTGTCTCTCCGAGAGCAAAGACTGGATGAAATCGAGCTGGCTGAGATTGAATCCGGATAAGACTGAGGTGTTGGTTGTGGACTTGGGTCGCCGGGGAAGGAGGGGTTCTGGAGCCGGGCACATGTCAGGTCTTTGGCTTGATGGTGTCCAGCTCACTACCTCAGACCGGGTGCGTAACCTGGGCGTTATTTTTGACAACGGTGTGACCCTGAAATTTCAGGTGTCGGCTGTGGTTAAATACTCATTTTACCATCTGAGGAATATCACCTGGGTGAAACACCTGGTTCCTCTGGGTGACCTTCCAATACTGGTCCATGCCTTCATTACTACCAGTCTTGACTATTGCAATGCCCTCTACCTAGGGCTACCTGGGGTTGATAGCCGCCGCTTGCAGCTAGTGCAGAACGCTGCGGCCAGGCTGCTGACTGGCACTTCTAAGAACAGTCATATTATGCCTGTGTTGCGCGAGCTGCATTGGCTGCCAGTTCAGTGGCAGATCACCTATAAGGAAGGCTTGCTTACCTTTAAGGCCCTACATGAACAGGGACCTGACTACCTACTCCCCCAATCGTCCTCTCCAAGCCGCCGACAAGGGATTGCTAGAGGTTCCCAGGGTTCGTTTAAAAACTTCTGGGGCTCGCGATTTTTCATTTGCAGCACCGACCCTGTAGAACTCTCTACCTCGTCGGTTAAGAGAATGCCTGACCGTCAGTAGTTTTAAAACTATGTTAAAACGTATTTATTTTCTCAGGCTTTTCCAGACTGATTTTAAATATTTATACTGTTGATGTTTTTATATGACTGTACAGCACCTTGAATTTGAAAGGCGCTTAATAAATAAAGCATTGATTGATTGGTTGGTTATAGGAGTTTCCCTTTAAAAGCATTTTTTAGAGAAAACAAATTGATCTCCAAGTCCTCAGTGTTAGAGAGTACACATAACTCCTGCTACTCTTTACAGCAAGGCAAAGAGATACTGTATTCAGCTGGAACCCTTATATGCAGATGTAAAAACATGGGCCCTGTGGTTCTGACACTCATGCATGAACAGGGTT